>OY730179.1:14902437-16251869 GCA_963422495.1 Polyommatus iphigenia
TTCAAAGTGGTAAAATGTGTGTGTGTGTGTGTGTGTGTGTGTGTCCCTTCTTACTTCTAAAGTAGGGCATGATAAATCTAAAAAAAATATATGATATGTACATTACTATAAAACTACCAACGAAAATTGGTTTGAACGAGATCTAGCAAGTAGTTTTTTAATACGTCATAAATGGTAAACCTTAATTTAACTTTCATTAAATCAACTAAAATATTGTAAAAATATACATAAATCAAAAACCTTTTAATTTCATAAAAATAAAACGGAACCCTTCATGGGCGAGTCCAACTCGCACTTGGCCGGTTTTTTGTATATTGATAGGTAAATAGTTACCTAATTTAAGAGTAACATTGTCCTACAAATAGAACAATCCATATTTAAGGACCATCAAATCAAAGTGTTAAATCTTTTCTATCTCTGTTAGCTACCACTTTCAAGGTTTTACGCAAATAAAATTGTTGTTCGTGTTATCAAAATGAAGCTATTCACAAAAAATAGGGGTGTAGACTATTTTTAGGATATATATTTATTTTACAGATGTACATTTGTTACACCTTAAAATATATGTAAAAAATAAATATACTCTTATTTAAATTAAAAATATCCTGGATATCGGCCGGGGTATGTGGGGCTCCTGCGTAGTCTACCCACTAAAACCCCATGGGTCTCCACTCTCCACTCATCGCTTAAGGCAGAGTTGCGGGTACGATAGCCGTATAGATACGGGATGGATACCGCAACTGTCTACACCCCTAGTAGTTTGAAAGTAATAAAAAAAATCGGCCAAGTGCGAGTCGGATTCGCGCACGAAGGGTTCCGTACCGTTATAGAGCAAAAATTGGCCAAAAATTGTGTTTTTTGTATGGGAGCCCCCCTTAAATTTTTATTTTATTTAATTATTATTATTAATTATTACATTAAATTTAAGGCCTTTGTGAAAGTTTCAAGTGCCTACACGGGTAGTAGTTGCGTGTGTACGGTAAATTATACGGCTATTAATGAACCAAAGATTTTCTTTGGTAGGATTGGTCCTTATGGTCCAAGGATGGATTTAAGATGTGGAGCCACCGCGATTTTTGATGTTAGTTTTTTTTAATTTTAGCAGCTTCTGCTCTGGAGGAAAATAGAGTCTCAATCTGTATAGAGGCATTAATTATGGTACTATTCCAAGTTCGGTACCATATTCGGATGACTTAAGAATGCTAAATTCATTTTAGGACTCATATTTGCACGATAAAGATGTTAAACAACGTAAAAAGAAGAAGAAGCATTATTTAAACGCGCTAATCTTAGTATGAGTCGATTTGAAAAATTCTTTCAGTGTTAGATAGCCCATTTATTGAGGAAGGCTATAGGCTAAATTTTATTACGCTAAGACTAATATAAGCGAAGAAATAGAGGAAAATGTGAAAAAAACGGAGGAAATTATTTGAAAGGGCTTATTTCACGATTTTTTCACCAATTTTTCTGTTATTTGGCACAGATAAAAAGTAGGAACGTGAAGAATCATAGGCTATTTATTGTGGACTAATTTTTCTGTGAAATATCTAATTTACGCGGCAGAAGCAGCACGGAACGTCTAGTAATATTATAAAGCTGAAGAGTTTGTTTGTTTGAACGCGCTAATCTCAGGAGCTACTCATCCGATTTAAAAGAATCTTTCAGTGTTTGATAGCCTATTTATCGAGGAAGGCTATAGCCTATATTTATCACGCTAAGACCAATAGGAGCAAAGATACAGAGGAATATGTGAAAATAAAGCTGAAGAGTTTGTTTGTTACTTTGTTTGTTTGAACGCGCTAATCTCAAGAACTACTGGTCCGATTTGAAAAAATCTTTCAGTGTTTGATAGCCTATTTATCGAGGAAGGCTATAAGCTATATTTTATCACGCTAGGACCAATAAGAGCAAAGATACAGAGGAAAATGTAAAAAAACGGGGAAAATTATTTGAAAGGGCTAATATCTCACAGACTACTGGAGCTATTTTTATGTTATTTGACACGAATATATAGTAGACTACGTGAGATATGGGCTATTAATTATTTGTGAAAAATATACGGTTTCCGTGAAATTTCAGATTTACGCGGGCGAAGCCGCGCGGTACGTCTAGTAATATTAATATGTTTATTGCTCCATCACCATGTCTTTGGCATGCAGAATAATGCGGCTATCAGCCTCCTTATATTAATTAAGCCCTGTCAACAGCGTTTTCGTTGGTTGAAAATCATATATTCTAAATTTTTTATTTTATTTTTACTATATTTTATCTAAATATTATTCAAAAACTGGCATTTAAACATTCGATTCAATATAAAATGATACCAAACTCGCCTATATACCTAAATCCCACGCAGTTATTGACCTCTTACCTTGTTAAAGCTAAAAACCCCCCCCTCCCCCATGTGCATGAAATATTCAGGTGGCTCCACATCGTAAACCCATCTTAGGGATATAAAGATCAATCCTACCAAAGGAAATCTTTGGTTCATCAAAAGCCGTATTCCTAGTTTTTTTGTCTTGTACGCACACGACTATAGTCAGAGATTGTGTATATTTGTTGCCGCTATAACAACAAATACTAAAAACTAAATTATATTATAACGCGATTTTTTGGCCTTTTTTTGCTCGATATTGGCAATAGTGCCATACACAATCTCTGAAAATTTTAGTTGTCTAGCTACAGCGGTTTTTGAGTTACAGCCTGGCGGCAGACAGACAGACGGATAGACGGACAGACAACGAAGTCTTAGTAATAGGGACCCATTTTTACCCTTTGGGTACGGAACCCTAAAAATATTGTTCTACGAAACCCGGACTACTTGTCTAATATATTATATGTACATAATATTGTAATAGTTCAACTTTTATCAACATGACAGTATGACTTACCTTATTTTTTACTTTTCGTTATTACATTTTACTATTTTAGATATTAGAAGGCCTCTAACTGGCGCGGAAAAGATGAGGAGATACAGAGAACGACTAAAAATTGAACGTCCTGAAGAATATGCGGCTCAATACAAACGCCAACTAAATAGAATAAAATCTACAAGAAAGAAAATTTCGGAAATGACACCGGAAGAAGCAGAAGAGCAACGCAAAAAGTGGAGGAATGAGAAAAAAAGAAGCAGAAAAAAATGAAATCAAAACTACAATTAACAATAACAAATATGTATTATAAGCATTGTATAAACTGTAATATTTGAAATTGAGCATTCATTTACTAGGCTAAACAGTAATCCGTACACTGCCGATTCAGCGGACGCACTGTGAAAAAAATATCCGTTTGATGCGAGATGTCCGTTGCGTACGATACCGACCTGTGGACGCTTACCTTGCGGGGGTACGTCACAACTGTTTTAGTTCCCGAACCGGTGGTAGGCCTCATGTAGACACGACGTTCTAAAAGTGTTAACTTTGTTAACCTATTTGGAAATAAAATATTTTTTTATTTTGACTGGGGGCCTACCACCACCTCTACTAAGGGGGCGTCCACAAATTACGTGAGGTGTTTTTTTTAATTTTTTAACCCCCCCTCCCCCTCTGGTGAGATTTCGTGAGATTTTATTCACCCCCCCCCTCCCCTCCCAAATCTCACGTGAGATTTTTAAAAATGTGAGTTTCTTACAAAAACGTTTGGTTTGACAGTCAGTAGATTTTCTTTCGAACGAATTTGGAATGATCTGAATCGTATAACGATTACGCTTACGATTAAATCATAAGCATACGTACAATCTGCATAAAATGGACCAAAATACTAAATAAATAGAACCTATTATTTTGTTGAGAAAAAAATTACGTGAGATTTGCCGCAACTCCCAACGTGAGATTAGGTGATATTTGACTCGACCCCCTCCCCCCCTAAACACCTCACGTAATTTGTGGACGCCCCCTAACCGACATCGTTTGACAGATAAGAATCTATTACTTTAACGTCAAGCGATCTTAAAAAAGTTGATATTTCACAGTGGATTTAACATTGTTTTGCATTTTTTAACCGACTTCCAAAAAACGATGAGGTTATATCGTCGCTTGCCTCTCTAACTGACGTAACTGACATTCAGCAAAATGTTCAGGGCAAGCTTTATTCGGTTTATGGTTACCTAAAATCGGAGGCAGCTCAACTATTTATCAGCGTGAACAAAATAAAAATCTGCCTGTACATTGATCTTATAGAGTACGTCGCGTGGGTACAAATTTTATTTAAATATTATTATTATTATTTAAATAATACATTTTCAAAGCAGATACGTCTCTTTGAGAGAACTTTGTTTTCGATTTGGACGGTATTTGTTGTAACTTACGTCGGGCAATTTGTACTATAAATCATGTAATAAAACTCAGGGTATAGAAATAATCAGTTATAATGAAATTACAAGTTACAAATTACAAACACGTAACCGTATACTGATAGTTTAAAAAAATAACAAATTGTAACTACAATTTTAAATTCTTGTGTTTTTTTTAACAAGAGTTTGTAACTTAAGCTTAAATAACAGTTTTTTTTCTATAACGTCATTGTTTAAAATTCAAACATAATCAACATCTGTTTAATTAGATAACTAACAGTTTCATAAAACACTATCTTTGAGATCACATCTTAGTTATGTACTTAACCTTATTAGGAATTACCGGTACGATACGCCATGCATAAACTGCATTGATCCTTTTTGGGATGACGAAAACTCAGATTTTTAGCCTTAAGCACTCTGCGGTAGGTTGCAAAACAGGGTTTTATTGCATCGTTCGCTAAAGTAGCCAAAAACATATTATCATACATCTTACGTATAGTCCATTGAAATGTTACATTTGCTTTGCATATTTTATTAGAGGACGCATTTTTATTTTTGGAATATGTTGGGGGGTCAATAGAAGCTTAACCTCAAGTTTGTGGGGTCGCCCCCCTTGTCTCCCGGCCCGGCCGCCATCTTGAAAAAAAGGGTGATAACACAATTTTCGTGATATCTTGGAAACTATACGTCTCACAAAAAATTTATGAGGACATAATTTGTTGCAAATTATTTTGCCTGCCAATATGTTCATATAACTTTTTACCCTAAATTAAAAATTTAAAAAGTTATGAGCAAAACAGTGAGAAAATTTTTGAAAAGGTTTATTATCACTCCTTAACTTTGTTTAATACATTTTACAAAAAAATACCTTAGACCAACCTTGTAGATGATCTTTTAAGAAAGAGATACCCCGATCCCATGAAATTAATTTTCTGCAGATACAAAGGAAACTGTGGAACCGTGTGTGGCTGCAGAAAAACAGGCCTGAAATGATTTAAATAGTATAGTAGGTATGTGTAGACTAATATAGTAGGCATACTATAATATAGTTGCATATATTTATGTAGTGTAGTAGGCATACTGTAGACTGTGGCTGCAGAAAAGTAGGCCTGAAATGCTTTACAGAATAGTAGGCATACTGTAGAGCATCTTATGCCTGCTTTTCTGCAGCCACACATGCTTTCACAGTTTGCTTTGCATCTGCAGAAAATTATTTTCATGTGATCGGGGGGGATTGGGGGATCTTTTTCTCAAAAGATCATCTACAAGGTCGGTCTTAGGTAATTTTATCGTAAAATGTATAAAACAAAGATATAGAGCAAAAATAAACCTTTTAAAAAATATATCACTTTTTTGCTTATAACTTTTAAATTCTTTAATTTTTAGGGTAAAAAATTATATGAACATATTTGTAGGCAAAATAGTTTGTAACAAATTATGTTTTTACAATTTTTTGTAAGACTTATAGTTTCCGAGATATCACAAAAATAGTGTTGTCATACCTTTTTTCAAGATGGCGGCCGGGGGACAAGAGTGGCGATTCCACGAACTTGAGGTTAAGCTTCTATTGACCCCCCCAACATAATATTCCAAAAATAAAATTGCGTCCTCTAATAAATGCAATATTCGGTCCTAAAATTGTAACATTTCAATGGACTAGTATGTCACTTACGCCGCCAATAGATCTTACAAGTACTGCAAAAAAAATCTTACTAAACGTCGTAAGTGACATAAGTCTTTTAGTGAGCTCTATAATTCAAGAAAGTGTAGATACGCCTGCCCCAACCTTTGTGATATCTCAGAACTGGTAAAACATACAGATACGTCGATTACACAGATCGATTCGTCTTGCAAAATTGATTAAGTTGGTGTAGATAACTCAGTTTCGAAAAAAAGTCAGATACGTCAGTTAGAGAGGCAAGCGACGATATTATGTTCGGCTGTGGATATATTTTTTTATTTTTTAATTTTTGTATGTTCAACGATTACTCCGCCGTTTGTGAACCGATTTTCGAAATTTTTGTTTTGTTGTATTAGGTTTCACTCCAATTTGGTACCATGTTCACAAAAGTGGTGACCTGATGATGGGATCCATGAGTAATCGAGGGAACTCCTCTAAATTTATATGGAAACATATGGTGATTTTGGTTTTATGAGAAGCATCCTAAGTATATGCTACCAAAACGCAAAATTTTGCACCGAGGTATACTATGGTTCCGAAGATACTAAGAGAACTCCGGATTCCTTATAGATACAAGTTTGGGAGTTTAGGCGCTGTTTTAAGAACTGAAAGCATATGCTACTATGCAAATTACATTCATCATCATCATCATCATCATCATTACCACGTCAGGGTCACCAATGTCACCAAATTCAACCTTATCTCCAGAGTATAAGGCACACATTTGACATTACTTCTGAGAAGTAAGTTGCTTCGATAATGTAACATCAGGGATATTCTGGAAAACAACCTAATTTCAACCTTTTGCATTGCGTTTAGCGTTCATAGTACTATAACTGTCTGCCATCTCGCTTCAATCTGCCAGGGCTGTCAAGCGAGCGGCGCGGCGGCGCGGGCCGGATGCTATGTGCGCTGCGTGTGCGACAAGTCGAGCGAGTGCCATCCTATTGAAACTAGCCCGGTGACCGGCTACTTAGCACGTCACACGTGTTCACTTCGATTTTTTTAAATGTATTGTTTACAATTATCTGCAGGCTGCAGCTGATATTATATTTTGTAAGTGTGACTGTAATAAGATACTGACTGTATGACTGTAGAATAATATACAGGTGTATTATTCTACGTATAGTACGCGATGGTTTACTAGGTGACTAAAAAGAGTGAAATTATTATTTTTAACAAAAAATTAAAACCGACTTCCAAGGTAAAAACAATAATAACATCTATATAATATGAACTAAAAAGTATTAAATAATTATTCTTATCTAATAGTGCCTTTTTCCGAATTCGGCTAAAACTCAACTATTTCTGTACTCAATGTTCATAATTTTGGAGTCGGTGCCAGTTTTTTTCAAATATTCTGTCAAATATTCTGTCAGAGAACTGAAGATTCAGCTGTATCTGGTACCGACTTCAAAATGATGAAGATTGAGTACAGAAATAGTTGAGTTTTAGCCGAATTCGGAAAAAAGCACTATTAGATAAGAATAATTATTTAATACTTTTTAGTTCATATTATAAGGACGTAATTATTGTTTTTACCTTGGAAGTCGGTTTTAATTTTTTGTTAAAAATAATAAAGTAGTAATAAATTAATAAAGTTAGTAAAATTATATTTAAAAAGTGAGTACGGTAATGTTATTGTAATCTTACAACAAAGTGTTTTGGAAACATGATAGTTTTAGGAAAGGTCGTGGTAGGCCCCCCTGCAAGCGTCATAAACTGTCAACGGCTGCCGTTGATTGCCGTTGACTGCCGCCGACACGTGCGGCCGACTGCCGTCGACCACCGCCGACACGTGCCGCCGACTGCCGTCGACTGCCGCCGACACGTGCCGCCGACTGCCGTCGACTGCCGCCGACACGTGCCGTCGACACGTGCCGTTCGTCTGTAAGAAGCCGGTACTTGAGACAAAAGGGCTCTGACCTACCACACACTCCCTCCGCTAGATCTCCTGTGTTGCCAGGAGCGTCAACGGTATTCAAATGTTATGATCTCATGGACTCAGGGACCCTGAGGGACATGCCGCAGCTGTTTTGGGTCCCGCAAAGAAATTAATCAGATGAAGATATGAGGGGTAGGAAGTCTCTAACGTAAACTAGATGACGCCCGGAACTCCGTTGCGTCAAAATCGTTTATCGCGTGGGAGCCGTATAGGTATAGGGTCTACCAGAATGTGATGGCAATTTTTGACAGCAGATTTTCAAAAAATATCCTTGATCATTGGATAAATTTTTATATTTGCATGTTTCACACATAAAATAAGCCGCTAAAGGAATAAAAAAGGATGAAAATGTTTTGAAAATTTATTTTCTTACTTTTTGTCATCAGATTCTGGTAGACCTATACCTAATATTTTTTCCCAGACAAAGTTTACTATATACCGAGCATCCATACAAAATCGGTTTAGCGGTTTGGGCATGAAAGATAACAGACAGACACACTTTCGCATTTATAATAAAGTAAAGAGTTTTGACGACCTCTGTGGCTCAGTCGATGTTTCAGATCAGCTCAAGTCGGGATCGCGGGTCGAACCCTTCTGGGACATTGTCCTTAAATGTGTGTAATGGTGGCGCTTCACATAGCTACAATGTATTTGCTATTGGCCAGTTGTTGCATTTGGCAAAATTATTGACGTATACACAAACAAGCAAATACAGGCAAATAGGTACGGCCTTCCGGCTTCCACACATGGACGTCAAATACCAAACTTTTACTTGATTTTGTTTTTCTGTGCTCTTTTGATGTGCGTCAAAAACCGAAATGTCTAAGGACAAAGTAAAACCTGGTTTTTACTTAGTCCCTTGACATCAGTACAGATTTTTTTGTAAAAAATGACATACTTACTACCAACATAGTAATTTTAATATATCGAGGTGCAAAAACACGTTTTCTTTTATTAAAATTAATTCACGTTTGTATATTTTATTTAGTAAGTATGAGATTTATAACTTAACACTTAAAAGTAAAATTACCCTTCCTGGCAGTGTGGTAATAAAGTAGCATTAAGGGCGTTCCTTACGGAGATACCGTAATTTACCGTATTTCAAGCCTTATAAACTCATAATTTGAAAGCTACAAAGGTATAATATAAATACAGCAATAATCTTTAGTATACCAACATTCCTTTCCCCGTTTTAAATTTTCTATTTTTGTTTACTATACTCATGTTATCAGCTTCCAAAGTATAAGCAATTTATTAAAATTCAAGCATACATTCAGCATCTCCTTAGGATTTACAAACTACTTTTATTTGAAACACACGCCAATAGATCGACAATATCATAAATTACATATTCCCCGTTATTTTTTTAGGACAATTTTGAACTAAGTTAATTAAAAAAATAGGGTTTTGGTGCGATCTCGGCAACGCGGCAAATGTATGGCCAAGGTCGTTTGCTCGGGGGACGGCCTTAAGTATCTTCCGATTTGTGACTTGTCTTTTGGTGACATATAATGGAACAAACAAGTCACAACAGACAGAAAGCATAGGGTTTATAGTCTGTTCGCAACTAGTTGGCCGCTCTGCCGGTATGTGAGTATATATGGGCAGAGCGGCCAACTAGTTGCGAACAGACTATAGTTCACATTCATTCTTGTAAATAAAATGTTTTTTTTATTCACAGATTGAAATTTATTGGACATGTCCCGGTGAACTTCGTGTCACTAAAGCCCCTGATCGACGGACGAGTAAGACCGCGGTTTTATGGCTCGTCGGTAAAGCTCGCCGGTGTATCATTGCAAAACCACGGTTTTAAATACCGCCGAGCCTGGCTCGCGGCTCGTCGTCGTGCTATATTTTTTAGGGTAGTATTTAATCGAGTGACTGTAAATTACCGTTTTAAGTGTCAAAATTAATTAATTTGAGTTATAGAATTACTATTTGAGCGACTGACTGTGAGTGACGAGAAATTAACAAAACAGCAACTTACAAATTATTTATTTGAGTTACTTAAAATACAAAATGAGCAGCTTCATAATATTTGAGCGACCTAATATCTGTTTGAGTGTCAACGTTACGTCCTGCATTTTTTTCAATATTTAGCAAATGTATTTTTTATACTGAGCGGCATTTTATCTTAAATGAAGTGTTTCGAATACTAAAACCACATTGAAAAATACACTAATGAACAGAGTATAATGAGCTCATATTAAAACAAAAAAAAATTAATATGAAATAACTATTTGATGAAACACTATTAATCAGGGATCCCTAAAACATTTTTTTTTATTACTATTAAGCAAGTTTTTTGTGAGTAGCTTAATTTGGATAAGAGGAACAACGGTAAATGTTCGGAAACCTACCCCAAAATTGATGGGAAGTGGGGGTAAGGGGGGAGGGGGGAGGGGGGAGGAGGGGTAAACACCCCCCCGCACCAAATCCACACTGAGAAACCCCCCAGTTTTGGAGCTTCTCACCTTTGAAATTTTCGGAATTCTGAGGCTACATCTAAGTCTTTTGCTCGCTTTTTTTAACGCCTTTAACCTAACCTACACCGTGTTTTGTGACGGTCGCCGGCTGCTGCCACAGCACACTCACAGTTCTAACCTACTTTTGGACTTTCCGGATTGTGTTTGTTTTTATTTTGGCGGGGGGCTGTGCCCCCCGAGCCCCCCATTTATTTTGTAACGGTCGCCAACTGCTGCCGCAGCACGCTCGCTGCGCTCGCTCGGCTCCCTCTGTGTTGTAGTCTAAGTTCTAACCTAACCTACTTTTGGACTTTCTGGATTGTGTTTGTTTTTGTTTTGGCGGGGGGCTGCGCCCCCCGAGCTCCCCGCTTCGCTATCGCCTTGGTTAAGTAGGCCTTCTGTTATGAGGCCGGGTGCCATCGAAATTCTCATACATACGTAATACCAAAATCATTTTCTCATACGAAAATATTTAACATCTTTGAGTTGTTTTTCAGCTTAAAATAGTAATTACCTAGGAGGTTCCTGCACAAAAATTCATCGCCCCGCCCCCATTCGAATTCGTGCGCATTTAACAATCTGTAGTTTTCATTAAAACACGTATCAAAATATAAAATATAAACCCTCAAATAGAACATCAGTAACCAATAATTATTAATAAAGCAGCTCACAAAAGTTTGCTCAAAGTGAACTTTTTAGTAGTTCGTAATGTATAACCTCACTTAGAAAAATTGAATCTATCTTTAATATTTAAGTTGCCCTTCATGTATTTCCAGTCGCTCACTTAGTAATATTCGCTCGGATAGAATTTTAATATCTGAAAATAGATTAATCACAATCCACTTTTTGTAAGCTCGTTCTGGATTTTATTATAAATCAATATTAGTCGTTAGTTTAGTTTATTTTTCGCTTACTCAAATTCATACCGCTCAAGTTATTAAAACAGTATGTTCATCATCAGTCGCTAAGTAATTTTTTATTCGCTCGTTTTATTATTTCCCTATTTTTTACTCGGCCCGCCATGCAAAACCGCGTGTCGATCACGGCCGGCGAGCCGAGCCGTCACTTTTCGGCGACAGCGCTAGAGGACGGATGTGCGCCAGAAGAGCTGTGTACCTACCTACTACAAACTTCGTAACGTGCGTGCTCAGTCCGTGTCACAATAATGGATCTACGTACTTGCAGCCACGATTTTATAATAGAATTTATAAATGCCTTTCGAGACTGTCCCTGTTTATGGCAAACTAAATCAAGCGAGTATAAAAACAAAGCAAATAGGCTTGCAGCGTATAATAAACTTGTGGAGATTGCAAAAAAATATGAACCAAACTCGGATGTAACTGATATTAAGAAAAAAGTTCAGTCACTACGAGCTTCCCACAGGAAAGAACGAAACAAGGTTAAAGCAAGCATGAGAACCGGCTCCGGAGTTGAAGATTTGTATCAGCCAAAGTTGTGGTATTATAAGGAGCTAGAATTTCTCAACGATCCGATCGAAAGTAAGTATATAGGTAATATAGGTACGTACCTACCAATTTTACTATAAATAAATGAATAAATAAATTGGTTATTGACAAGTAGGTAACAATTGTGGTATGTAAGTATGTAGTTCTTTATTAACACATAAATTTATTTTTATTTTTTAATTTTATTTATTTTATAAATATACAGGGTGTAACGGTTAAGTGTAGTCATATTTTAAGGGCTTGTTCTACTCATAAATACGAACAACTTTTACTCTGGGAACAACTTCGAAATCGCAAAAAAAAAATCAGCTGTTTCATACATTGCATCGGGAGGTTATTGAACTTTTCTATGGAACAGCTCATTTTTTTTCGCGATTTCGAAGTTGTTCATAGTAAAAGTTGTTCATATTGATGGGTAGAACAAGCCCTTAAAATATGACTACATCTAACCGTTACACCCTGTATATATAAACAAACAACATCAACTAATGAAACAAATATATAATACAGACAATTATTTTACAGCTACAGCCTCAATGTCAACTCTTCGAAGTGACGACGACGAGACTCGTAGTCAAGTATCAACTCAAGATTCTCTGAACGATGTGAGTACCTATTACAATTACGAATTTATCATTCTTTCTTGCCATGGTACAAACCCAGAAGTATTGAAATATTTCACAAAATCTTCTCTAACTTTTTTTGCATTATTGCTTGAATTTCCAGTACGGGTTACTTGTATGGGCTCTAAAATACCACCCGGCCTTAGACCTTCTTGAATTGTACCAGTAATATGATTTTCTCTGTCACTGTCACCTGGAGTGATATAATCCCTTCTGGATTTGCATAAATAATTATGCAGAGTGCAACAAGCCAATACCACAAAACTAATATCTTCGACTGATTGGAAGTTGATAGCACTGTGAAATATTTGAAATCTTGCGGCTAAAATACCGAACGCATTTTCTACTATCCTCCGAGCTCTGCACACTCGATAGTTATAGATTCTCTTGTCATGATCACTCAATTCTCGTTGTGGATATGGCTTCAAGAAATCTGGTCTTAAGGCGAAAGCTTCATCACCAATGTACACAAATGGTAAAGGATCTGAGTCCTTTGTTGGTTTTTCCGGTGGCGGTATATTTAAAGCACCTTCATTCAAACGCTTATAAAATTCTGTCTTTTTTAAAACTCCTCCATCAGAAACGCGGCCGTTAATGCGGACATCAACATATATAAATTGGTAATCTGCGTCGACAATTGCCATGAGAACAATACTATGAAACCCTTTATAATTAAAGAAATGTGATCCAGCGCCAGGAGGTGGAACTGTTTTGACGTGTTTACCATGTACTGATCCAAGGCAATTGGGGAACTGCCACTTGTTTTGAAATTGTTTAGCTATCATTTTCATTTCTTCTATATTACCAGGAAACTGAAACAAGACAAGAGGTACTTTAATTATTTGTTTTATTGCAGATAATCAGTCCACCGCCATCGCTTAATTCATTGCCTGGACAGTCATCTCAAACTCCATCTCCAGCTACAACGCCTGAACCTACATCATTTACAAGGAAACGAAAAGACGACAATGTAAATCATATGTTTAGTTTGATTAGTCAACGGCTCAGTCAGAAAGATGATGAGTTTGATATTTTTGGGAAAAACGTTGCTATAAAATTAAGGACACTGACGAAATAACAGAAAATGTTATCAGAGAAACTAATCAACGATGTAATTTTTTATGGGCAAATGCAACGGCTCTCTGTAAATTCAGAAGTTAACGTGGGACATGGAAATGTAAATTATTTTACTGCAACTGCTCCAGTAAATACTAGGTCTTCCATCTGTACGTCCAGTGCGACAACTCTACCACAATATCAAGTTCTGACACCCACAGATGATCAACTACTATTACGTGCTCCAGCTTCAGTAAATACCTCATCATCTAATTTTACGTCCACAATCTCAACTCTACCACAGTTTCAAGTTCAGACAGGTACAGATAATCAACAAGTTGACTCAGGAAACTCAAACGCGCTGTCATATTTTGTTTCAAATTATTTACCATAAGTTTTTTTTTTTAATTTTCAAATATTGTTGTATTGTTCTAAAGTAGCTACTGTGAAAAATTTTAAGTTCAAATAAATATTTTACTTACCTTCATGTATTCGTTTTTCAATGCACCGTAAATAGCTCTGCATGTCTCTGGAATAATTCTTCCCAAAGTTTGCCTAGATATTAAAGTAGGATACTGCAAACAGACATTCATGTGGAGAAATAGCTTCTCGCATTACAGTGTCTTGTTTAAGTATTAAAGGTGTCACTAAAGATAACAACTCGTTGTACGATTCCTCAGACATTCTCAGATAATTTTGGTAATCAAGTGGCTCTGCTGCCAATTCTTGAATTAAATGGGTATGTGACAAAGCTTGCCTTTTTTCAATCCAACTTTTAACCCAAACTTTCGGGCGTTTTCTTTTTTTTTCATAACTGCGTAATATCCTATGGCGAGATAACACAAGACTTCAGACTCGGAACAAGACATGTTTGCGACTGTTTTGCTTGCTAATCGATCAGCACCAACGAGCCGCGAGCCAGGTTCGTCGGTATTTAAAACCACGGTCTTACTCGCCCGCCGATCACCCACTTTATAAACCTTTCCTGGACTTTCACGATTAATTTGAGACTAAAATCAGCAAAATCGGTTTAGCTATTCTCGACTTATAGCGAGATTAACAAAATTATGAATTATTAGCTGTCCCGGTGAACTTCGTGTCACTTTAAAACCTTCCCCGGACTTCTACGAATATTTTAAGACTAAAATCAGCCCAATCCATTTTTATAAATAAGAAGAAGATGTTACGCTCAAAGACCGGAAACGCTCAGTGAGCGGAAAATAGCCCACAACGCGTTGTGGTCACAGTGAAACAGCCACGACGCGAATTTCGCGTCATTAATCAATCAAGAACAAATCAAGAAAAACGAATAGCATATCAGCCACGACACGAATTTCGCGTTATGGCCTTTTGGGTTTTTGTGATAGCCAGAACGCGTCGTGGCCGTTTTCATTAGAGCCACAACGCGAATTTCGCGTCGTGGCTGTTTCACTGTGACCACAACGCGTTGTGAGCTATTTTTTCGCTCCTAAGCGATTTCGGTCTTTGGGCGTAACATATTATAATATAAGATATAAAAAGATATAGATTATTGAACTGGTAAAAATTTTCAGTGCGAGCGAAGCGAGCCCTACTATATCCCACAACCTGAGCACTTTTGTGGTACACTTTACGCAAAAACTATCACGCCTATTGATTTGTGCTTTAACATGGTCATTTATATATTTATACTAGCTGTCCCGGCAAACGTTGCTTTACCATAACGTAAAGTAAAAAGTATTTCGCCCATATTATTTTATTGAAGTGACTTAAATAAGTATGTCGCCATGGCAACGTCGATCGCTATCCCGTCGCATAAACAATGGTCGCCGTCAGTCTCAGGATGTAATAATTTACTATTATTTATTCAACAAATGCACTTATCAATAAATAAAGTACCCAGTAGCCGATTCTCAGACCTACTGAATATGCATATAAAATTTGGTAAGAATCAGTAAAGCCGTTTCGGAGTTGTTGGACTAACATTGTGACACGAGAATTTTATATATAAGATTATGTTGATGTGTGATCATCAGTCAATCAAGGTTTGGTTACTATTAATCCTTCGATCGGGGATTCTTGGAAATGCTATTGAATTCTATAACAACAATTATTGTTGTCGCGATCACCGGTGTTCGTATGGGGCTTGATTGGTTAGTTATTAAAATATTAAAAAAAAACTGCCTTAAAGATTATTACCACGCAGAAAAACGACATGAGCCCTCACAAATCTCGGCTTTTAGCTAGTTTAACCTATCAAGCCCCATAAGAGCACCGATGATCGCGACAACAATAGAATAACAATAGATTTCCAAGAATCCGCCATCGAAGGATTAGGTAAAAATATAGTGTCAAATGTATTAAAAAGTGGTGAGAAGCCTATCTATAGTCCGTAAGACTTGTAGTCCGGGTTCCGTAGAACAATTTTTTAAATTATTATCAAGCTAATTTTTTGTGAGTAGCTTCATTTTGATAAGACGATCAACAATTTTATTTGTTACTCTTAAATTATATAACTGTTAACCTATCTATATACAAAAGAAATCAGCTCGTTAGGGTTTTGTAATCAACAAAACTTGGTTGACTACGGAACCCTAAAACGCAACCCTAACCAGCTGATTTTTTGTATATTGATAGGTTAATAGTTACATAATTTAAGAGTAACATTGTCCTACAAATAGAACAATCCATATTTTAGGACCATCAAATCAAAGTATTAAATCCTTTCTATCTCTGTTAGCTACCATTTTCAAGATTTTTCGCAAATAAAATTGTTGTTCGTCTTATCAAAATGAAGCTACTCACAAAAAATTTGCTTGATAGTACCCTATTAAAAAAAAATGTTCTACGGAACCCGGACTACTAGTCTAATATATTGTAACAGGCCAACTTTTATCAACAGTATGACTTATCTTATTTTTTACTTTTCGTTATTACATTTTACCATTTTAGATATTAGAATGTCTCTAACTGGCGCGGAAAAGACGCGGAGATACAGAGAACGACTAAAAATTGAACGTCCTGAAGAATATGCGGCTCAATACAAACGCAACCTAAATAGATTAAAATCTACAAAAAAGAAAATTTCGGAAATGACACCGGAAGAAGCAGAAGAGCAACGCAAAAAGTGGAGGAATGAGAAAAAAAGAAGTAATTCAAAGAAAAAGCAGAAAAAAATTAAATCAAATATGTATAAGTAATATTTGAAATTTAAGTTTAATTTTTTTTTTAAATTATTTTCACAGTTCTATAAAAACTAATTAAAACGCCATAACTCATAACTCATAACTAATCCTAATATACTATACAACGTTTTACTACATTACTGTTACTATGTATATTTAGGTACAATGCATTAAGGTGACGCCTTGATAATTTGGCTGCAGTGATATCGATTTTTCTCAACAATGTCTAAAGCTATGGTCTGTCAAAAAAGTGAAGAAATTAAAAAGTGGCAACATCGTAGTGTCATCCATTTTTTAGGGTTCTGTACCCAAAGGGTAAAAACGGGACCCTATTACTGAGACTTCGATGTCTGTCCGTCTGTCTGTCCGTCTGTCTCCAGGCTGTAACTCAAGAACGGTAATAGCTAGAGAGTTGAAATTTTCACAGATTATGTATTTCTGTTGCCGCTATAACAACAAATACTAAAAACAAAATAAATTAAATATTTAAGGGGGGCTCCCATACAACAAACGTAATTTTTCAAACATTTTTTGCTCGGTATCAACGATGACAACAAGTAGGCACTTGAAATTTTCACAAAAGCCTTAATTATATGTGTACTTTAATAATTAAAAATAATATTTAAATAAAATAATAATTTAAGGGGGGCTCCCATACAAAAAACGCAATTTTTGGCCTATTTTTGCTCTATAACGGTACGGAACCCTTCGTGCGCGAGTCTGACTCGCACTTGGCCGATTTTTCTTAGATTAATTTGAAAGGGATGACACTACGATGTTGCCACTTTTTAATTTCTTCACTTTTTTGACAGGCTATAAGAACTTAAAGTTCATTGTCAGTATTCATCATGTCTTTATCTTTGAATTACCCATAGCATAACACGATTGGTCAACTTTTATAACACAGAATAATTAATCAAAAAGACCCATAAAAACAGGGATTCTAATTTTGCCAACAGAGGAGAGTGATGTAAGCTTCCAAAATTTGTACATAGATTAGTTCAAGCATACACTATAATTTGCCCATATAGCTTATATGAAATATTTTTATGGTTTTTAAATTACGCGACAAAAACCATTTTGTCGCTTACGCCCTTTCCATTTCTTGCTGTTCCATTTTCCGTAGAAAACAAGCGATCTAAAAGTAAAACATAATATCCAAAACGATTTTTTACTTTAGCGCGGCGTCACCTTAATAATTATTATTGTCTGCGATTGTTAAATCAGTAGAGGTACCTACCTGCCTAATTTAATCACTGAAATTATTCAAGGCCTTTGTAGATTTTTATGAATGACATATTGAGCATTGTTCATAAGTAACGGTAATATTAATCTTATCATTATTTGATTTTTAATAATTAAAAATGTTAATTATTACGATAAGATAATGATTTCATTGAAATAATTTTAACATGATTCATATAAACACAATGCACTATGCAGAGCTGAAAATATCGGGCTATCTATTAATAATAATAATAATATCTTGTGGGCTCGTAAATACGTTAGTTACTATTGATACTACTAGCGCCATCTAGTATTCTGAAAATTATATAAGAAATTTATGTCATCTGACTTCTGAGACTTCTTCCTAGAAATCAGCTATTTTTACACCCAGTATTTCCAGTGTTTTGTATAAAATTCTATACTTAGGAAATGAAAAATAAGCCATGCTCTAGTACGGTACTGTCACAAAAATGAATAAGTTAGGAAGAAGTGCTGGGGTGATGTGTCACAGCCATAGATAAAGTATTATAGGAGTCGTGTTCGTTTGCTTTTTCAACTGCGCATGCGCGGCTTTTTTGTGTGTCAGTGTGAGTGTCATATTCTAAAATACCTGTCAGATTTTCTAAAATCTGACAGAAATTCTAAAATACCGATTATTTTAGAATAAAATGACACTCTCTTGACAGTCTTGACACACAAAAAAGCCGCGCATGCGCAGTTGAAAAAGCAAACGAACACGACTAGTATCTCAATGAGGCATTTTCTTAACTTTTTAATTTGATTGTCAAACAGTTTCCATTTTAGTAACTAGATGGCGTATGGGTAGACAACTATCGGTAATACCAGGGAATACCATCAATAATTGCTACAAAACTGGGCAAAATAATGTAAAACTTGATACATTTAAATTTGAAAACGACGCAATAATATTCCAATGAGTAGGATAAAAGAGTTATTATAACGATGTTTTAGTTAAAACTCACGGAAGAAATAGCCCTTTTTACCGATATTCACACCAAATGTCACAGGAAATATACATTTTGGTATTGACAACATCTTACCTGCACTTGTGCAAGATAACGGATATTTAAGGGGCCGGGTACCCTTGGAATTTCTCATACAAATGTAATTCCAAAATCATTTTCTCATACGAAAATATTTAACATGTTTGAGTTATTTTTCAGTTTAAGATTACCTAGGTTCCTACACAAAAATTTACTTCAAAATATTTAAACAAAAATTTTTTTTTTGTTTTAAATTTTTTTTAGTAAAATTACTACTAAATATTTAAACACTAAAAAATAGAGTAAAACACTAAAAAATATATAAATAAATAGTAATTTTACTACAAAATATTTAAATACTAAAAATATTTTTTTGTTTAAATATTTTGTAGTAAATTTACTATTTTTTTATATATTTTTTTGTGTTTTACTCTATTTTTTAGTGTTTAAATATTTAGTAGTAAATTTACTAAAAAAACATTTAAAACAAAAAAAATTTTTTTTTGTTTAAATATTTTGAAGTAAATTTTGTGTAGGAACCTAGGTAATTACTATCTTAAACTGAAAAATAACTCAAACATGTTAAATATTTTCGTATGAGAAAATGATTTTGGAATTACGTTTGTATGAGAAATTCCAAGGGTACCCGGCCTCTTAATGGCTAATATTTTACCAATAATGAACATCAAAAACCCAAATAACACAAGTTGGGAAAAAATAATAAAAACCACACCAACAATAAAAAGTAGAAGAAGTTTGAAAGATGTTTGAAAGTGACATGCCCGCCAAAACTCTCTTTCAGTTGTCAGTTTTCAGTTTGACAATTTGCGTGTTCCTAAACTGTTACCAGTATACTGGCCTAATCGCTTAGGCCAACGATCGCTTAGGCGTATGCTCTTCGTGACTTGACAGTACACTGATATTTTTGGAAACACAGACCATATGTAGTCAGTGATGCCAACCTGCAGATAATATCAGATCGGTGGGGAACCAATATCTAGAAGTGTCTATCGTCGCGCCGTCTGGTGGAGATTAAAAATAAGAAAACCTCCCATGGTCACAGCTGCTGGCAACTGGCCAGTGTCATTGTCATTTGTCTACTTGGCATTTGTGAAAACTGTCACATCATATCATTGTTTTGGTTAGGTTTTATTTTGTTTTCATTTTGTTATTTCTATATTTTATTACTATTAATTACATTTAATTAATAAATATTATAATAGTTACCAAATCCAGTGATCCAAATATTATTTCATACTACAGAAATAGTAGTTTTGCTGCAAAATTTACTTCATAACTTGTATTGTTTTAAACTTTACAAAAACAGGTAAATTATTTTCAGGAGAAGATTTAGTGCAGTGTGTGCCTACGAAAAAGGGTCATCAAATCCTTTACAAGGGCTACACATATACTTTCAAAAGCCGCTTGCAGTCTGGAGCCGAACAGTGGTGCTGTTCATACAGACAGAAAACAGGATGCATATCGTTGATAAATATGCAGACTTATGGTGTAGAAGTGCTCAGAGATTTCCATAACCACAAAAAGCCTTTGTTCTCAGATTAGTGCTATGAAAAGTTTAAATTACGGGCAATTAAGTGTCTTTGGGAGATTGTGACTTAGTGTCTTACATAATAAAGACTTAGTGATATTATAATTTTGTATTAGTGATGCCTGCATTGTCATTTGAACGGAATCAATTAGTTTATCATGAATGATTTGTAATTAGTACCCTATAACCTTTGCCAGATCTCAACGTATCTCTACTCTTAATTTATTTTACTCCGATTAGGTAAGTTTTTGGTAAGAAGCTGTTGCAAGAGTAACAATGTGTAATGTCAATAAAGATTATAATAGCTGAAAAAGTGAATTTAGTTTCTTAACCCATCAATCCGCAAGCGGCACCTGGCTGCCGCATAACAATTAAAAATCTATTGAGTCTGCGATATCCACGATCGAGGTATTAATGTTATTGAGACACTTTCATGTTTTTAGTTTTTTTAATCCATTAAAAGTTAAAGAAATTATAATAAATAAGCACGCAAGGTTGTTACATGTATTATAAATAGTTAAAATTGGTTTTTGAAAATATCAGTCATAATAACAGCACAAATCTAGTGAATTTATAATATTTAATCCTCTGTGAGTAAACTTTTAATTTATAATATTATATTTAATTTTTTAAATATTGGCTAGAAATTAATTAAAAATCTGAATAATATAGATACATAGCAGATGGCATACTACACATACTTTGTAAAACTTACTTCATAACTTTATTTCCTAATTTACACTAATATTGCTTGAACGTTAGAGTTAGGAGGCCATTCAAATAACCAAAAGTATTAATTTTAAATATTATATTTTATAGAGAAAAAGGTAAATAGTTTGTTAAAACTATTTACCTTTTTATTATATATATTTTATAGATAATTTAAAAATTAGTAACATGGATTATTTATATGTAACTTACATAGTATTTGATTTTTTATTCTTATGAATAATTAAAGTTAGTTCAAAGTTCAAACTTCTTTCCAGATACACATGAGACTCAAGCCTGGATTTGGGAAAACTATGATAAAAAAATACTAAATGAGAAACCTTTTTTCCAATGTAAGAAGTGCAAAAAGTTTATTGAGAAAAACAACGTGATGAATCACATTACGAGTACTCATCCCAATCTATTGAATAGTAAGCTGGACAATAATGTTGTTATAGAAGACTTAAAAAATAAGAGAGGTACCTAAGTATAACATTTTTATTTACTATTGAAATTTAACTAAAAATATTTAGAAATATATAATCTGAGAAGCGCATGTATGCCATAATATATGATATAACTATAATTCCATACTGTAGGTAATTATACAATATAAATAAAACAAGTACTTAAGTAAAAGAATACATATAATAAAACAACAATCTGAATATATTATGTTAATCAATTATCAACATTGCCTACGCACAAAAATAGGTTTTTTTGCTTGTTTTGCTCAATGGGAACCCATGTGCAGGGCCCCCGCTACTATATCTGCAATGTGTGAAATGCACACGGGCCCCATCCTCTAGGGGCGCCAAATCGCCATCTTTAGGGGCGCCAAAACCAAGGACCCAATATATTTGCCTAAAGGGGCGCCAAAATCCTTTTTTTGTACACAGGCGCCAGTAGCCCTTACGGGGGCCCTGCCCATGTGCGGCGAGTGCGACACACACTAGTAATATTTTATTTTGTCAGGTCCCAGAAAATACAGCTGGGTGTGGACGTACTTAGTGAGCATCTCGAGCAGTCGCGCGTTTTGCAGACTCTGTGACAAACCCATATGCCACTCCGGCGGGAACCTCGCCAGACATCTCAGGAAAGTTCATGACATGTATGTGAATTGGCTTTTGTTAAAAACTAAACAAATATCTATACAATGTGTCCCGAGTCCGAGCCTATGTTATGATGTATGGCTATGGCCTATGGGCTATGGCATATTTTATCGACAAATTGGTTAACGATTTTCTTTTCTCTAACTTTTATAATTTTTTTTCGGGCTCTCATACTAGAGTGGTTGTGGCCTTGTGGGTCTTGTAACATTAAGAAATTTGGGTTTTTCTATATTTTATTCTACGAAATTTATAACACAATGTCCGTATTAGCGTAGTTCTCAAGTTTAGCTATAATTTTTTTTTTATGTTTATGAGAAGTATTGATCCATTAGTATGAGAGCCGAAAAAACTAAAATGCAGGCAGCAGGGCCGGTTTTACCACTATCAGCGTCCAGCGCCCTGGGCGAGATTTTTTCGGCGCGCAGGGTGCTTGTACTGAAAAAATTGGCGCCCTTTTTGTTTGCCATTCTATCCGGCGCCCTGGGCGCCCAGTGCTGCCTTCGTTGCACTAAAATTCGTTAATCACTTGGGAACCCATTTCAATACTAAGATACCTGACTCTCTTCTCACCGTTTCTCACTTTCGTATTTTTGATAGCAGTTTTACAATGAATCTAATTTTCCCAACAGCGATGAAGAAGATGCTGACATCGTAAAGAAGGATGTGCCACCTGAAGATGGGTTAAAATGTGAAAACGGCGTGAAAGCGAGTGAAAAAATAATAACAAGTGTAGAAAATAAAAATGAGCATACTGACGCAGAAGAAAGCGATTGATGTCATAAAATTTTTGCTGTGTTTACTTTTAAGAGAAATATTTTTTTTTCATTATATTGTACTTGAGCGCTATTCACCGGCTGAATTCCATCGCTTTTTTTTTTCAAAATTACCCCTGTTGTTTTTCATTCCACCGGCAGTGCTTGTGAAGGTAACAATTCATAGAGCAGTACACCTGTATACTGTTGGTAAACACAGTGATATAGGGTTTGATTACACTTACCGAGAAGAGTGGTGAGACAGTGCAAACGGACAATTTGATTGGCCGAGGGCACACTTAACATACCGAGTGCTCGGTCGAGGGCGCTGTCTCGCCACTCAACTCGGTAGGTGTAATCAGGAGTCGTACCACGAAACCGTTTTGAGACTCAATCGAGCGAATCGGAATGCCGCGTCCTACTCTAACAAACGAGAAAAGACGTTGTTAGAGCAGAACGCGGCATTCTCATTGGATTGTTTGAGTCTCAAAACGGTTTCGTAGTAGGCCTACAGGCCCACAGCAGTGGCATTGGGTTCGTTTTCATTTGGATTGGTTTACTTTCATAGTTAACCGTTACTCAGTCTGAACTTTGAGGTAGAACTAAAAAATGATGCCAAGGGATCTGCCTAAAAGTTCTAATCAACGCCTCTGCTATTTATTTGTTTGCATGCCTGTTAGTTGGATGCCTTGACTAACTAGGCGTTTAGGACTAACCAGTCTAGACTAGTGGTCTAATGTCGAGAATTTAGTCTTAACAGATTTTAAAATTGTGTGCTTGCTTACAGTTTGTATAGTCACCTGGTTACTCTGCATCTACAAGATTCGGTAATTCTTTTCAGGTAAACGCAGAAGTCTGCGTTGGCTTTGGGAGTGCTTTGATAAGTTAACAGATACAACATTTCGGTGTAAATCGTGCAATGAGTTGGTAAAGTATGCTACTAATAGGCTACGTCATATGCAAAGGAAACATTCCGACATTTACACCAGTAAAACGGGAGAAAAAGTTGTAAAAAAAGAAAAGAAGACGAGAAGTTGTTTGAGTAGGTTGAAAACTACAATGTTTATTTTGATACTTATCGTAAGATCGTCCCTTTCTGCGACCTAAAATTCTTGTGACCAGACTCATTTTTAGTATTTTACTATTATTCGTGGTAGAAAAGAAAACTATATGACAGATACTGCACTCTGTACTCTTAAGTATCTTCGAGATTTTATTAATTACATTAATTTTTTTAAATATCTATTTGTTTCAGAAAAACGTAGAAGTCGGCGCTGGGTTTGGGAACACTTCGATGAACTATCAGATACAACACTCCGGTGTAAACTGTGCAAGGAGTCAATAAAGTACGCTTCTAACATGTTTCGACACATGCAAAGGAATCATGCCGATATACACAGCACTAAAGTTGATAAAAAAATTGTGAAAAAAGAAAAGAAGACACCAACTTCACGAAGTAAGTTTAAAAGCTATTGCTTTTATACTTTATGAATGTATTTCATGTTTCGTTGTTTTTATTACACCTTATAGTATGAATATTATTCTAATTCAATTTATAATTAGAAAAACGGGGAAGGCCTCGCCACAGTTGGGTGTGGAGATACTATGCCTGCAACGTAAGCCACGCTGCTTGCAAGCTTTGCAAGAAGGTGTTTCAACTCCAAAAAGACTCCAGTACTGGCAACCTCATTAAACATCTCATGAAGTTCCATAAGGAGGTCACTAATAAAGGTAACATATTTTTTGAAATTATACATTGAGAGGCGAGATCGCACTAGGCAACACATGCGCTGCAGCGGACGACGCGTCACTTGACACTTCACTTTCAATAAACGGTATACCGTATTATAATTCACAATAATTATTATTTATATTAATTCACAATATTAACATTAAATATATTAATTCATGAAGCCCCAAGCGGCCACATCCGGCCGCGATAACAATGAAAAAGCTATTGTGTCTCGTTTTGCCACGACTGATGGGTTAATATTAAATATATTATAATTCACAATAATAAATTTATTATTATTGTGAATTATAATACGGTATACCGTTTATTGAAAGTGAAGTGTCAAGTGACGCGTCGTCCGTTGCAGCGCATGTGCTGCCTAGTGCGATCTCGCCTTTCAATTTTTTGTGTCGCGTAGCACCGCTTTGGCGGTGACGTCAGACGTGTCGGTTCGCTTTGCTTCAGCGTAGTGTCGCTCAGTGGGCACATTTGTTCAGAGTTCAGACGCTAATATAGACTTAGTGTCTAAACACACTAGGCTGAATTACGCCGGCGTCAATTCCGCCGCGTTTACGCCGCGTTTCAAAATTTCATACAAAATACAGACGGAACGCGACGGAATAGTGTGTCACCCCTCGCGTTCCGCCCGTATTTTGTATGTGTTTGAAACGCGGCGTAAACGCGGCGGAATTTACGCCGGCGTAATTCAGGCTAGTGTGTTTCGACATTAACAACTAACATAATATACGAAAACTTGGCAGTTCTGGAAAATACACACGGGTCGAATTGAATGTGCTATAGAATTGTTTCCTTTGCTCTCAAAAATAAACCGGCAAAGTGCGCTGTGCTTGTAATGCCAGTCATTTAATAGGGGTAGTAACTACTTATGACTTGTATCCGTGTCGTAATCACTAATAATAGTGCAGGAGACCCCCGAACTAACGAAGTTATCGAATCACATCGAACTCTACACGAGGATGCTACATTTTTTACCGATTTCCAAAAGGAGGAGGTTATTAATGATAAAGATTAACTTTTCGGTACTTTCAGCCTGGGATCCTTCGATCGGGGACTCTTGGAAATGCTATTGTATTCTATCGTTGTCGCGATCACCGGTGCTCTTATGGGGCTTGAAGGATTAAAGATTAACAACTTTTCAATTTTGCAGAGTGGATTTGGTTAGTCTTTGAAAAGGACGACGATGATGACAAATATTCTTGCAGAATATGCAGCTTTAAATGTGATAAGACGGACGACTTGTATAAAGATATTGTTGTGACAATATATAACCATCTGAAAACAGAACACGGCCTGAAGTCGGGCGATCAAGTGCGTACTGTGTCCGACGATAATATAAAAAATGAAAAAGAAAAAATAGAGGAAAGTGATAAAGAAACTAAAGATGAAAGCGAAGACGACAGTGAATGCTGAAATCAGACAGTATCAAATTGTATTGCAATTATTTTTTTTTTTTAAATTAAATTGTTGACAATTAATTTTGTGTTGTGCTTTTTGTACTCGGATATAATTTGGCCACCTTTGCACCTGCTAAATCAATTTCCTTTTATAAAACCTCCTTACTCCTTAGGTTTTATAAAAAGAAAAGTTGGAGAAGTGTGTTATGAGGAAATCATATAAGTATCTAATAATATAAGGCCATTTTTATGTATAACAAGGCGGTACCGATGGTGGCAGTCATGGGGAAGAGAAATTAATATAATTATGCAAAAGCAGTGAGAACTCTCTTCCTGATTTCAAAGGCTCCTCCTTCTGGGAAATACTGCGATTTGAGTAAGTTGTTTGGAACTTCCATAGATAATGTTGTGTGTTATAAATTATGCTTTAATTTAAATTTCAGCTATGCTTATCGGTCAAGGCATTGCAGGCAGTTAAGTGTTCACAGTTTTTTTAAGTCTGCTGTAAATATGATTGTGTGGCTGAAGCTACACAATACGTACGTAAACATACGTTGCGTACGTTTATTAGATACTTGAAAAGTAAAGGCAGACTTATTAAATAAAAATGAAAAAGTAAATTCTAATATGTATTTGTTTCAGGTAAACGTAATAGAAGTCGGCGTTGGCTATGGGAACACTTTGATAAGATAAATGATACAACACTCCAGTGCAAGCTGTGCAAGCTACCAGTGAAGCATTCCACTAATATGTTGCAACATATTAGGAGGAAACATTCCGATCTTTACAAAATTAAAGTGGAGGAAAATGTCGTAATCGAAAAAATTAAGGACAAACCTCTGCCACGGAGTAAGTTTTTTTTTTTTTTTTGTATTTTAGTTCTAACGTTGTAGTTTAAATGGAATGTGAGTAGATTGTCCGAGTAAAAAAACGTATTTGCTACGCATGGTGTGGTGCATGGTGAGTTGAGTCCGGTACGTAAAGTGTGCCTTTTCGTCTGGTCTCTTGGCTCGCATTCCAAATTATATTCTTTTACATTTATACGCTTATATTCCTTCATTTGTTCTACGTAACCGAGTAGCGAACATGGTGAAATTTAAATTCCCATATTATTTTGAACATTTTGTCATTTTGGTAAAAAAGCAGCAGATATTTTGATACCAATCTGGGTACAAAATTTAAAGTTCCTAAAAAGTTTTTTTGGCAAAAATATCTGCAATGTGAAGTGTAGTATTACTGAAGTTTCCCAGGCAATGATTTTAAAATTAATAAATTTCTATTGTTAGAACGTGGCAGACCACACCGGAGTTGGGTGTGGGCATATTTTGTCCGCACTTCAAAAAATCGCGCCACTTGCAAGATCTGCGACAAGGCTATATGCTCCAGCTTCAGCACAACTGGTAACCTCATTATCCATCTGAAGAAAGTTCATAAGAAGGACGCAGGTAACTTTTCAGATAAACTCTTTCAAATTACGCCTTAAGCGCTTATTCCATTTGTCCTATTTAGAAGTCCTAGCTAGGATCCTACATAGGAGACTAATTAGAAGCTTCTTATTCCACTTGTCCTAATTTAGTGACTAAATCAGTTGTTATTTTGGTCAGACGTCTTCTTAATGGCTCCAGTTCTGTCAAAGCAACAAAAAATTGGTCTTCTCATAGGCTTAGCTGTTGGCTCAATGAAAATAAAAATGAATAAAAGGCGAAAAAGATGGTTGAAAGAATTTTTGCTCCACGAAAAATTATGAATTATGAACTTTCTGAACTACTTGGAACCAGCAGACTTAAGAAATTACCTACGAATGGATTCCAGATCTTATAACATGATATAAATTGACTTTAATACAGATTTAGCAGTTTCCACTACACATAAAAGGTTGAAACCATCTGGCAACACTGATTTAGTCAGTTAGAAGCCACATTTTTTCCGATTTACAGTGGGTGGCCAAATTAATATACTCAGTGTGAGATTTTTACATAGATTCGTATTGGTTGATTGTTTAGCCATTTTGTGTTGTTAGTTTTAGTTTTTTCTTTTATTTTTTGTTACTTTAGGCTGTCTTCTACATTTTGTGAGTCAGTAACATTTATTATTCAATAATAATCTTGTAATAATAACACCATTTAGTACGACAGTCACTTATGCCATATTTTCCTGTGTTAAGTGCGTGCAATAGGGAGTTAGACACAGGCGCTAAAAATGTTTTTTGCGTGAAACGTGTTATAAAAAGCAACACTTGAGTCTTATCTATTTTATCATAATGTATAGAAAATATATAATAAAAATATATAAAAAATTAAATATAATAATATATAAAAAATAACCAAGAAACACATGATTCTAGTGTTTCTTGGTTATTTTTTGTGATAATGTAATTTAAAGTTAAAATAATGAAAGATCTACATCTTGGGAAATAATTCAGACATTTCAGCTAGAAATAAATCTAAAATTTAGACACCTTCGAGTCATATCAATCATACCCGGAGAGAAATTGCGAGATTAGTAGGCGTTTCCCAGTCTACACTTTGAAATATAAAAAAGTGATGAACCTAAAAAAATCTTTGTCCCCATAGCGAGTTGATAAATGTGGTAGAAAATGTCTTTCGACTGCTTGAACAGGAGAGGAAACAAGGCGTTTTATTGTTGAGAACAGAAGAAAACCCCTGAAAGTCATAAAAGCTTTGTTAGATGATGTTGGCGTAGCTTTATCTAACAGAATGCTAAGGCGAAACTGAAGAAACTGAATTTCAGTTGTTTCCGTCCTTCGAAAAACCTAAGTTTACCCCAGATGCATGCATGCTAAGAGATTGGCGTTTGCTACAATGTAAAAACACTGGTCTGAGGAATACTGAAAGGAGGAAAACAAGTTATTTTAATTTCATTTTTTTAATTATGAAGATAAAGGCGTGACCTTAATATGACCCAATTGATTCAGATCCTCCAGGACAATCCCTAGTTTGTTCACCGAAGGCGACATGAAAATTTTTATACAAGCTGTGTTATTGAACGAGTGAAACCTCCTTCGTCGGTTACGACATGGGGCGAGTTTAGCTCAAACGGGAACACGTGGTTGAAGGAACCATGCGTTAAGACCAATATCTGCTAGATTTACAAAGTCATCTCCATCCCCAGATGGCTGAATAGCAGCCAGACGGGACCTGCATATGTATGCAGGACTCTGCACCTTACCATAGGGCTAAAAAAATTATTAACTTTTTTAAAGATAAAAATTTTTCTTTATGAGGCACAAAAACGTATTGTTTTTCAAGTGAGTATAATAATTTGGCCACCGACGGTAGGATCCTAGCTAGGATCCTAGCTTTCTAAATGTTATTCCACTTGACAAAATTTTTTAGGATCCTAGCTAGGACTTCCTAGCTAGGATAAGTGGAATAAGCGCTTTACCATGACTGTCCAGTTGCTCGTTTTTACACAGATTCTTTTTATTGTTAGCACTAAAATTATTTTCATCTTGACACCGGCAAACATTCACGTGCTCTTTGTATGATTTTATTATGATTACTACGAGTTCCCCACGCATCCATACTAATATTTAAATGCGAAAGTGTGTTTTTTACCTCTTCACACCCACGCCGCTGAACCGATATTGCTAAAATTTGGTACGAGGCCCGGGAAAGGACAGAGGATACTTTTTATCCCGGAAATTTAAAATATCCCGGTTTCCGCGCGACATTTTTATTTGGCGCATCGGAGTTGCGGGCGTCATCTAGTATGAATTAAATGCTTTCAATAACTTTGCAGGTTGGATCTGGTTAGTCTTTGAAGAAGAAGATGAAAGTGACAAATATTCATGCAGAATATGCAGCTTCAAATGTACTAAGACTGAAGATTTGAAGAACGATATTCAGACAATATGTGACCATTTGAAAACAGAACACGGCCTGGAGTCGGGTGACCAAGTATCTACGGTTCCTGATGATAAAAATAAAGTAGTTGTAAAACATATTAAAGATGGAAGCGATCAAGATAGTGATTAATCCTTCGATCGCGGATTCTTGGAAATCTATTGTTATTCTATTGCTGTCGCGGTCGCCGGTGTCCTTATGGGGGTTGATAGGTTAATGAAAAAAAGCTTCGGGCTTTCGAGAAATTTGTTGACACATTCAATTTATACTTTTTTAATTGCGGCTAATTTTCATACATCATATTTTGTTACGAAAATGTTTAAACGATTATTATGAATAACAAACTTTGATGTCAAGCGGAGGTTCCGTATCTCTATTTTACCAACTTAATACATTGTAACGGAACTCCGCATAAGAAAATATATTACTACATACATTTATTTAATTAAAATATGTAATTTAGTACTCTGACTGTACAAAGCTTACTTCGCAACAAAAACGTGCGGCGACTGTTATTGAAAACCATGTTCACTATAAAAATAAAATTGTACTTCTAGACATTTCAATTTTAAATATAATGTATATCGATAAGTAATTTAAACATGGTATACTTTTTATGAATAATTATAACTTGTCGAATTTCGTAGTTCTAGTCTAATCATATAGCATTAGTTACAGATGCGGTCCAAGACGTTATATCTATGTACTTTACTAAGGAATCATCCGATCAACTGAAATGCAATATTTGCTCCACGGTATTGACGACAGATGATAATAATACAGCACCTAAAGACCACATCAGGGACTCTCACAGAGGCGTTTACGAGTTGCACAAGGACATTCTGGAATGTTCCATGGGATACCAGATAGAGTTCCTACAATTCAGTGTGTCGGATAGTAAAACTCAACCTGTGATAATAGAAGAGATTTGCGAGACTCAACCTGAAGTTATCCAGGATCAATTGCCCAAAGGTGTCGAGAACAGGCAGTATATATTTCTATCGAGCGTAAAAAGTGATGGTGAGCATCTTTATTTAATAGTAGTCTACATTTGTTCATTCTACCTATAACTCGAGTATAGGTCGGTTTACCAGAGAATTTGTGTAATTCATACTAATATTATAAATGCGAAAGTGTTTCTGTCTGTCTGTCTATTTGTCTGTTACCTCTGCACGCTAAAACCGCTCAACCGATTTTGCTGAAATTTGGTATGGTGATTCTTGATTCCCGGGAAAGGACATAGAATACTTTACTGGAAAAATGTACAGTTCCAGATCTGGTACAAATAATGATCATCTGGTACAAACTATACTGGCCTAACCTAACCTTCACCTTGCAGATACATGCAGAAAACGGAGCTGGGTGTGGAAGTATTTCGATAAGTTGTCGCAGACCATATTTCGGTGCAACCTTTGCAACGTCGTCCTATCGATAAAGGGGTGCAATAGTAACAACATGAATCGTCACATCCGCTCGAGACATCCGGTCATCTACGGCAGTGAACTAGAGATGAAGATCAAAAGTGACGAGAAGCGGACAGGTATATTAAGTGAGTTTATATTTTGGGGATTATTTTAGTGACTTTTCGAACCTTCATTTTATAGAGAGCTTTGGCTGAGGTTACTTTCAGTGAGAAACAGCAACCCATTTTTAACCGACTTCAAAAAAGGGAGGTTATCAATTCGACGCGTATGTATGTAATATTTCCAGAACTTCCCAGTTTTCCTATATTATGCTAGTCTATATCAGCGTCTGAACAAAATATGTGCAAAAATTCAAGTGTAATAATACATATTATGTATGTACCTATGTATGTATGTACGTATGTATGTATGTATGTATGTATGTATGTATTGTTTTTATGTTTGTGTTAGCAAATCTCCGGAACTACAAGTCTGATTTAAGTGATTCATTTTTTTGTTGTACTAGCCACTAGGTGTTGTTTACTTAGGGAATACTGCAAGTTTCATCAAAATCGGTTCAGTACTTTTTAGATAGGGAACTTTAATTCTTTATTACGTACAATTTTGAAGCCGAATTTATCTTTTTAAAATACTATTTTACTACTATCGTACAACGTCTACGATTGTATTATAATTTTTTGTGCCAAAAAGCCCAATAGTAACGTATTTAAGTACAAGTACAATGCTGGTTTATTGTTCATATTTTCTTTGTCATATTAAGCCCCAATTTCACCAACGCCTGTTAGTGTTAACAGCTTGTTAAAATGTTATGTCTTCTCTTTCATTCATATGAAAAACGAAAGAGGTAATGTGATACTAATTCGAGCATTAACTTTAACAGTCATTGGTAAAATTGGGCTCTAGGCTACGACCCGTCGTCGTGGGAGGGGTTAATAACGATGTAATGAAACAAAACCTTTCTTAGGCAAGGGCAAGCCGCTACGGAGTTGGGTGTGGACGTATTTCAACCGTGACTCGAGGACTCGCGCCACTTGCAAGCTGTGCGACAAGACCATCAACCACGGGGGCAACGCCACCGGCAACCTCAACAGACATCTGAAGATCATCCACGAGAAGAATGATGGTATGAACCTTGTTAATTTCGTTGCTATCGGTTCTAGAAGCTTGAAGATAGATCATCGTTATTTTCAATCTCTTGTTGTGGGTATTAGCAGACATTTATTTACTATTTATATAGTCCGTGCAATCCACGAAGACGCGCCCCACTATTCCTCCTAATCGTTTATAGTATAATATGTGTGCAAGCTTTCGCCAGTTTTTGAGTGTTATCGGTACACACTAATTACCTATGAGTGCACGCGCACACTACAATAAATAGACCATTTAAAAAAAGGCGTCACGGTAAAACGGAAAGATGCTCACCCATAAATTGGTGGGACGCGTTTCTTCGTGGATTGCACGACTATACTACCCATTAAAACAATTTTCGGCACGAATGCGCCGGTTCAATTGGACGAAACCGAAAGAGTGAGATAACCGGGGTATTTTAAGGACCAAAAAAGTAACTCGCATTACTAGAAGAAATTATAGAATAATACGTACTTAATTCTTCTGGTCATGAGTATCCATGGTCAGCGGCTATCGCTCATCATAATGGGTCGCTCGTTTCCTAGCTGTTAGTCATTGAAAAATATAACTTTGAAAAATGGTACCACCATAAATTCTAACTCATATGTTGTTGAGACGATGCGCTTTGTGATCGTTTAAACATACGATAATCTTTACAGATCCCCACTACTGGATTTGGAAAGTTTTTGATAATGACTCTGAAGACTATTATTCGTGCAAATTGTGCACTTTCAAACTAGCGAAGACCGACAATTTTGATATCTGCGTGCAGATAATACTTGACCATTTGAAAGACCAGCACGGTTTGGTGTCGGCGGAGCAAATTTTCACTGTTAAAGACTACGAAGAGGATGAAGGATAAAGTTCAACCGTCCTACAACTGCTACTGTAAATTATGTATATTGTAAAATAACTTGATATATATTTATATCAAGTTATTTTTAGACCGCGGTATTGGTCATGATGTAAAAGTAAGTCATTATTTGTATATAATGCCTCACTGGCTGCTTGGAAATTGATTATAAGGTTGGTTTGATGTTCTTATTTATATTAGGTGGGTAATGCTTACGGAGTAATTACCCATAATATAGACTTGGTGAAATAAAATGCTTACCCTAAACCCTATCACATTTGTTAGATGGTCGATGGGTATAATTAAATAAATTGTTTATTTTTTTTTTATTGTTTTATTTCGGAACTTGCTTAGTAAAATCACAATTTTTGTACGATCCTGGAGTGTGCCAAAGGAATAAACATCTATATTCTAGAAATACCACCAGTAGGTCTAGGTATAGGTACTATATACAAATTACAATGTGTCCAAAGTCCCCAACACCAGCATCCGACCCTTTAGTGTCTAAAGTCTCCAAGCACACTATGCCGAATTTTTGCGATGGAAGTTCGACTTGATTCCGCCTGCAATGTATTTTAAATTACCGATGACACACCATGCCGAAATTCCGTCGCGTTATTATATTGTATGCGTATGACATTGCTGACAATATAACCATGCGGAATTTCCGCCGCAGAAATTCGGCATGGTGTGTTTATAGACACTAATTAATGTAATATAAGGTATTTTTATTGACGAAATGGCTCTTATTTTTTCTCTCTCTCACGGTTACAAAATGGCAGCCATTTTATTTATTACTGCGGTTGTTATACTAATTGGACCAATACTTATGTTATATGTAAATGTCACATGACTGATGATGAAATAAAAAAGGTCTGCCACGCACTATAAAATCTGGAATGATCTGTCACCACTTACCAGTAGTTGGTACTACTAATATACATTCTGTGCCAGTATGTAGTAACTATTTTCAGACCAATACGACCTGCAAACCTTCAAGAAGAGAGCGTATTCCCTCATAAAAGGCCGGCAACGCACCTGCAGCTATTCTGATGTTGCGAGTGTCCATGGGTGACGGTAGTTGCTCTCCATCAGGTGACCCGTTTGCTCGTGGGGCAACCCTTATTTTATAAAAAAGGTCCCATTTGATAGCTAAACGCGCAGTATGTTTTTTATGCAGTTTTACTTTTAATTGAAGTAGAACTCTAGATCCTTTTAAGCACTTTTAGGGTGAAGCCAAACGAGCGTAATAATTTGTGAGTCGTGAGCCGCAGAATTCTGCTGCATTCAGTTTCATACAAAAGTCCTGTTTGATTCACACGAGCGTAATTTTGTGAGTCGTGATTTGTAAAAGAAATTCTGCCCGGCAGAAATTCTGCGGCTCACGAATCACGACTCACAAATTACGCTCGTTTGGCTTCACCCTTAAGCTAAGTTTTCAACTTCGTATCGAAAGTAAAATATTTGTATTAGGTATTACTGTCGTGACTCGTGAGATAGCATAGAATCCATATAGAAACTGTATTATTATAAAATACCTCTGAAATACTTAGATCTTGAGATCTATATGTATGTATATTGTATAATGTATATTCTCATGTAGATTTAGAATAAGTATATTCAATATTTCAGAGGACAAACACAAGAGAAAGGGTGGGCGCCGATCGCGAATCAATATAAAATATCTAATTGAAATATTTAATAAGTATCATGAATATGTGCAAAAAGTACAAAACGTTAAAAGCAATGATCTCATTTTCCGGAAAATTTCTGAAGAATCGAAAGTAAAGATGTCACCGAAGGCATTATACGTATCATTCAAGAGGCACTACGAGTATGAGCCACGACTTCGGTATATTATCGAGACTTCGAATAACAAGCCAGAAACAGTTGTGACGTATAAAATGTTATTTGATTCGCAGGATGTGTCAGTTTGGGCAACTACTTAGGTGTTGATAGTTAAAAATATCTAAGTTAACGGCCTAGAGGCCTAGGTAAGTATTTACCTCAAACTTGTTCTATGGCATAAGACACATTTTTCACAAACTTCTATGAAGCGAAGAGTGAGCTAAATATCTTTTATTGCGGGATAAAAGTCGCAAGTATGGAATGTGTAGCATTCAAGTGAAACACTAACATTAATAACAGTTAAATTTTATTAATAAACTGTTTAAGAACCGCCACAGAGAACCGCAGTAGAAAACTATGTTGAACATTTAAAGCATACCACCGATAATGGTAATATATAAACGCTGAAATTAACAATTCATACATACCATAATAATTCTTCGGCAATAACTAATTCAAACATAATATCGCTCATTGCTAAATTAAAACCAATAGTTTTCGAAAATATTTGCAACATAATATAATTTTGTATTTCAAGTATTTTGATGCGTTTATTATTTTTCATCTACTCCAAATTGATCCATAATCATATGCCATCTGCACTCTTTGAAAATAAAATTAACTTAGCATATTTTTGTTTCACAACCTATTTTGTCTAATTTCACATTGTGTTTATTGCTTATTATAATATATGTAATAATTATTGCATACAACGATTATGCCAATTTCCTTGTAACGTTCTTTACATATCTATTGTTTCTCATTTTTGTTTGTTCATTTTGTTTCTTTTACAATTAACTCTTCGTCTAATTTTATCGAATCTAGACGGAGGCTTGGTTAAGTGAAATCCGGAGTCTTCGAGCTTTTTCATAGTTTCTTGGAATATTGTCGTTAAAGGTGTCTCAACATCCGACAGCGCTCTTTTTTCACATTTGTCTAATTGAATTTCTATTTCTCTTAATGCAATATTGGGGACACATATATGTTTATCTTCTCTCTCTATGCTACCATCGCCACCTATTACAAATATTGCACCACAATCGCTTCTCTTCACACATCGCCAAATTACGCTACCGTCTTTATTTTTTCTTTTCTTATTGTATTTGTATCCGCCTCGTATTAGTTGTAAGTTTCCTCTTTGCGAAGTAATGAAATGGAACTCATCTATGCTTGAAGTGGATACAGCTTCCGGCAGGAGTTTAACATCTAGAAAACAATTATCACATATTGAATATTGATGTAAGTCAACTATGATACTGTTAGCGGGCCCCTAGACGAGCAATTTTATTGCGCAATAATATCACGTATTGCGTAATATTATTGACCGTCTCGGGATGATAATATTGAACATCGCGCGCCTTCAATCTAAATAAACTATTCAATAAAATTGAAGCGTGATATTGCACAATACAATTGACCGTATAGGGGCCGGCTTAAACTAATTTGCTAATATTTAACAACTTTCTTCTATAATTATTTTAGATGTAACAGACCATGGGTGAAAAACAGTACTGAATTTGTCAAGTCAATATTATTCTTCTGCTATTATAGTTTAGTTCCAAAATATTTTTTGCCGTTACATAAAATTGACTGTAATATTCTAGAAAAATAAAAAATGTTTTAATTTTTGTCAAGTTTTAATTAAAACACCAATCACATATATCACTACCTTATGATTAGTTTGCTAAAGCCACTAATTAAAATACATATCTAATAATTCACATAATCAAAAAGTTTACCCATAACTTTCCTAATAAGTAATTCTAACTCATAATAAGTTTTGTATTTTACATTTTAAATATCTATACACTTAACTCACAAAATAATATAAAAATTAAACATTAAAAATACAAAAAAATAATAATTAAACGAACTTATATTGTTATTAATTACACTATTTAACTGTTTAATCACATTTTATGCATACAAACAATTATTATTAATGTAATATTATAGTCATGCTCATGACTAATGAAATATAACATAAAAAACTAAGCAAATACCTGCATGTATAAAACAGAATTACATCCTGCTTACAAAAAATATTTGTTTGAAAATCTACGAATTATAATATTGCGTTGGGTTTTAATAAACAAATTATTAATGGGAACAAAGTTAAGCGCTATAGCTGAGATTTGCTAACCTGTATGAAACCTTTCAGTTTTATTTAAAATACTAATTATTCTAATATAACTTTGATACAACACCAAATACTTCATCCATTTAATAAACAGAATGTTATAACACGTTTCGTATATAATGTGCCTATTTTATTTTTGAAATACTTAATAACACATCTACTAAAATAGGACAAATTCAAGACATGACATTAAATAATAGCATCGAATAATAATAATAAGCACTATTTCACGCTTTTAACTTAAAAACTATTTGAATGCCTTAAACCATAAAGTTAAAAATTAAGATAGGTAAGTCTATCTATTAACTAACGCTTTTGATTGCCCTACGTCGAAACGCGCGACGAAACATATTAATTTCTTCATTAAATATTCTATTAAACATGAAATAATTAGCACTTTTCTCTCCTTTTTCTTGACACTGTTTCACATAATCTCTATATATTGCTGCAATAGTCTTACTTCCATCAATATAATATTTTTTCCGCGTATCTGCTCGACAGTAATGGCTTTCTATTTTTGGTATCGCCTTAATGAAATTTCTCAAACTTTCTTTAATATTATTATCTACGCGACTGTGATTGCTATGTTTGCCTCGCAGATCCTCCATTATTATGCCTGAAACATCACTTCTTGATTTTTCGGTAACTGTTCGAATAAATCTACCAGATATATCCAGCGTAGACATAAAAAAACTCTTACAAACTCGAATTTTTTCGCCATCTTTGTTTTTCAAATAAAATGCGTTATTATTTCGACGTGTTCCTCTTTTATATTGATACGTCGGGACAATAGGAGACATATTAAATGCTACAAAGGTTCTTTTACTTTGCAAATCAGGTAATTTATAATATGCGTCAAAAATATGGCGTCGAGTCTCATCATCAAACTTGGTGTTACAATGTAGCTTGCATTTTTCTGTACATCCTGGTCCTAATCGTCTCTCTTGTATAACTTTATTATTTTTGCCTACATATTCTTTCCCTGCATTTCGTAGACGTTTTGCTACATTCTTTTTCCAAAGTTCTGGCTGCCTTTTTCTCCTACGTGTAATATTTTTGTCTGATTCACGTGAAACATTTTCTTCTTCATTCTGTTTTACAATTTCATCCAAATCTGACGATAGATCATTATTTTCAGTGTAATAATTAGGATCTGCGATACTATCATCCGATGAAAAATCTCTTTCTTCTTTTCCTTCACTTTCAGCGTTTATATTGATAAATTCAATAGCTTCATTTTCTATTTCTAAATAACTTTCTACTGCAGTCGAATCTTTCATATTATCATTTACTGACTCTATATTCACATTATTTTCTTTCGTTTTATTTTCTAGGCTATGGCCGTGAAGTTCTTTTTCATTTAAACTTATCTTAATATTATTGGGTTCTTTATTACATTCTTCTGTTTTTCTATTGCTGGAGAAAGATGTGCTAGAGGATGACGATACGGACGATATGGATGGTGATCTTTGTCGCAAAATCAATTTATTTTCTTCTGAATTGTTACCTGAAATTCAATAAACATTTATTAATTTATAGAATAAATAATAAAATCAACAGTTAATCGCATGGATTTTACTGGTTCCTTCCAGAGGGGCAAGCCATTATTTAAATTTATTTATTTATTTATTTAATAAGTACTGCCACATCTTGTACATTATTATTTATTACATTAAAACTAAAATCACATACAATATTACGTTTAATGCACATAATAACAACGGTGTAGGTACATAGCATTTCCACAAAATAGTGTTTTACATTTAACTTAAAATTATTAATGATTCCTTAATTAAGAACATAAAATAATCTATTATTTTTTAGTATAAACATTATAATTATCGTGATAAACATTGAGATTTGCAATTCCACTATGTATTTTGTTATATTCGTTAAGAATTTTAGACATTGGAGAACATAGTCCAAGGTTTGTTTTGTACCATGGTACGGGGTTATATAAAACGTTTTAGTGATCTTGTCTGGGATATTTAAAAGGTACATGTAGGTAAGCATATACGATCGTGAAGATTGCTGCTTTTAATTGATCCATGAATAATTTTATGAAGGAAACACATGTCTAGTAGTATTCTCCTGTTACGTAGAGTCATCATGCCAATTTTTTGCAAACGTTGTTCGTATGGCTGCCTGTATGAGAAATGATGAGTGCCGAAAGCGAGATTTTTAGTGAATGCTCGCAGTATGCTTTCCACGCGCTGAGAATGGATTTTATAAAAAGGACTCCAAACTATGCAGCCGTATTCGAATTTCGAGGTGACTATTTATTATTTTATATTGGGTAATTATGTAATAGAACCACTTACATTTTTGTAATTCCCAGGAATCGAACCCAGTTACGATCAGTCACTAGCTTGAGTGTAAGGGTCAACCCACGTCCCACACGTACCACAACCACAACCACACCACATGGTCGGGCGTATATTTCGTATTGTAAATGAATAAGACTATGTAAAAATAAAAATATTATCTATTATTATAACAAATAACAATTGAATTGTTGCAATTAAAATACAGCTAATAATTACATTCAACAATTAATTGTTACGATTATATTATATTACTAATGACTACTTAAATTGCAATTTCAAATTTAAAAATTTCAAGAGAGGAATTTCAAAATTTATCGCACGCCTACGTCATAGGAGAACACTCCCCCAAAATTTCAAGTCTCTACGATCAGTGGTTTAGGCTGTAGCGTGATTCCATTTTCAAGTCATCCAGGACAAAGCCTTTTATATAATGATGATATAGATTTAAAAAACTACAGTAAATAATTTGAGTCTGTTAATTCTAATAAAATTTTAATAATTAAATACCAATTGTTAAATACAATACAAAATACTTTATCCATTTACCAGCATGTTATATAAACACGAATGTATATTACACCTATTCACCTATTTTACTACCCGTGGCCCGCATTAGTCGGTACCGCCGCAAAAGCTACGTCTCACAGCGAATTGGAGCCTTTTGCAGGGTATAGGCAAATCAGCTGTTATGTAGGGATCATTGGTATTCTTGGTATATGCAACGGGTATATGAGCTAATTCACCAGCTGCAGGACCGGTCATAATCTTCGCTACTGCGCACCCCCGCCTTGGTAGCGCCCACTTCGAAACGGGCGTAACGCAATTTTTAATTTCGCCATAACTTCTAAACTAAACGTCCAATTTTAATCATTTAAATACCAAATATTATCTACACAAACTGTACTTAGTGACGAAATAATTTATTTTGATAAGGATTATCAGCATGAGTAAAATAAATGCGTTTAAATGTAGTAAAAAAAATCAACATTTTTAAATAAAAAAATGGTTGTTGTGCCTCACTTGCCATAGATAGGTATAGTGTGTCGCGGGCTAAGTAAAAGTTACTTACTTCTTACATATTATCTATTGTTTCTTTTTTAGTTTGTTTCTTTCTTTGGAAACTTTTCGTCTTATTTTATCGAATTTAGTCGGAAGCTTGGTTAAGTTAAATCCGTGGTCTTCGAGCTCTTTCCTAGTTTCTTGAAATATTATCTCTAAAGGCGTATTTATATCCGCCAGCGCTTTTTTTTCACACCTGTCCAACAGAATATCTATTTCCCTTGATGCAATATCGGGTAAACATGAATGTTTACCTTCTTTACCTATGCGACCATTTTTATCAATTACAAAAGGTGCAAGACACTTGCTTTGCACACACCGCCACATTATGCTGCCATCTTTATTTTTTCTCTTCTTGTCGTATTTGTATCCGCCTCGTATTAGTTGCAAGTTTCCTCTTTTAGAAGAAACGAAATGGAAAACCTCTTCTATGCTCGAAGTCGATACAGCTGCCGGCAAGGGTTTACTATCTAAAATTAGAATAATAGCATATTAATGTAAGTTAACTATGGTAATGTTACACTTTTGCTAATATTTAACAAGCTTCTTCTAAGAGAAGGAATAGACCATGCGTGAAAAATAGTTGGTCAGATTTATTACAGTATCCCCGCGTTCCACTAGCGGAGCTAGCCAAACGCTAACGCTCGAGACTAGTTTTTCCTGTTCCACTTGCACGTATGAGCGTCAGTGATATAAGGTTTATAAACTAAAGTGGAACGGATTATGGAGGGTTTTTAGCGTTATGAGAAATAAAAAATAATATAATACGTCATTTTGTTAGCTTATTGTAGTCTTGCCTGACGGTCATGCTCACCGATTTTTAATAGATAATAGAATCAGGCGTTACTTTGCGGAAATCCATAGCTTAAAATTAAGTATGTTAATATTTTTAGTAATATTCCGCGCAATAAACCTCAACCTGTAATTAGTAATTACTAATTAGTAAATGAGTGAGTGTACGTATAGGCAGTGTGGGAAAGGAGGGGAGGTGCTTTACCTGGAGGGAGGTGCATGCCTATGCCTCATTTACTTACAGGTTGAGGTTTATTTCTCGGAATATTGCGAAAAATAATAACATACAAAATTTTGAGTTAATGATTATGCTGTTTAGTTCCAAAGGTTTTTTGCCGTTATGTACAATTACTGATGAGTGATGTGTAACATTCTAGGGAAATAAAAATGTTTCAATTTTTGACTAGTTTTATTTAAAACATCAATCACATCGAAATATCTTACGAGTAGTTTGGCAAAGTCACTAAATATATTATTCACACAACCACAAAGTTTAACCAGAGGTAGACAGGTTGCTTTAAAACAACGATAAGTCCATTCCAACCGTTTTTATGAATAGTATTTTTCTAGTTATACTTTTCTAATTATACGTAAGTACAATTAATTTTTATACACTTTGCTCACAAAATACTGTAAAAATTAAAGATTAAAAAAAAAAAAAACGGAACGGACTACATTAGATACTCTTAAATACATATTTTAGTGTTTAATCATATCAATGACATGTTGTGCATAGAAACAATTTAAAATAATATTAAAATCATCACTCATTAACATCGAAAATGAAGCATGCACATACCTGCTGCACTGCATCTTTAAATTGAAATTTCATCCAGCTTATAAAAACATTTTTTTGAAAATTTTTAAATTTAATTTACGATAAAAAGCGTTTGGTATATTTAATTAAAAACATTGTAACGGCCTCAAATTTAAGAGCTTCTAATGAAATATGCTTAAATACCAGTAAAATGTGCTAAGTCAACGAGTCTCTTTTTCTTAAAACTTTTTTGATTTATTAACTTTAGAGTAAAGATTTTGTGTCTCATTTTTTGGACAAGCAATAAATTGTTATATTAATAATAGATTTTACCAAACGGGGTGTTAAAAAATAATACTCATAATATAAACAGCCTTTCTATGATTTCGACGAGCATGTCTTGTAAAAACAATAGTTATGGGCCAGTCATGGTGTATAGGTAAGGTATTTATAATAATTATCATAAAACTAAGTCTAATACAAAAGCTTAATATATTAGTTCTACAATTTGATTCGTGCTTTCTTGAAAATCTTTGCAAAACTAATGGACACCCTGTATATGATCCTACGTTTTTTTTTCATATTTTATTATAAAATAGTTTGTTTCATAGGCAGTTGACTAACACATAGAGTTTTATGATCAGTATATTTTTTTGTTAATAATTTATTTTTTAAGGTAGCCGCAGTTCGTAACGATCTCTTTTTAATTGAACATATTATTTTTAATATAACTATTAAAATTATGATATTGGCTGCCAATATCAGATTTATAATACTCTACATAATACAAGAATATTATATATTATAATAAACATTGTATGGCTACTATTCATTATACTGTACAAGTAAGAAAATATTAGGCTTATGTCATAAAATTGTAGAAAAATTCAAAATATTGGCTTTATAAAAATAGCTATTTCTTGAGGTATTTTTGTTTCTGAAAAAATTAGTTCCTGTCGAATACATAATTTACACATAGGTACTACAAACTTACATCAAAACAAATTTGGTTCGACATTGTTGGCATGCATTCTAAAATATATTTTATTCGCTTAATTCTAGTACAATTTTAATTTACGTCTTAAATTGCAATTTCAAATTTAAAAATTTCAAGAGAGGAATTTCAAAATTTATCGCACGCCTACGTCATAGGAGAACACTCCCCCAAAATTTCAAGTCTCTACGATCAGTGGTTTAGGCTGTAGCGTGATTCCATTTTCAAGTCATCCAGGACAAAGCCTTTTATATAATGATGATATAGATTTAAAAAACTACAGTAAATAATTTGAGTCTGTTAATTCTAATAAAATTTTAATAATTAAATACCAATTGTTAAATACAATACAAAATACTTTATCCATTTACCAGCATGTTATATAAACACGAACGTATATTACACCTATTCACCTATTTTACTACCCGTGGCCCGCATTAGTCGGTACCGCCGCAAAAGCTACGTCTCACAGCGAATTGGAGCCTTTTGCAGGGTATAGGCAAATCAGCTGTTATGTAGGGATCATTGGTATTCTTGGTATATGCAACGGGTATATGAGCTAATTCACCAGCTGCAGGACCGGTCATAATCTTCGCTACTGCGCACCCCCGCCTTGGTAGCGCCCACTTCGAAACGGGCGTAACGCAATTTTTAATTTCGCCATAACTTCTAAACTAAACGTCCAATTTTAATCATTTAAATACCAAATATTATCTACACAAACTGTACTTAGTGACGAAATAATTTATTTTGATAAGGATTATCAGCATGAGTAAAATAAATGCGTTTAAATGTAGTAAAAAAAATCAACATTTTTAAATAAAAAAATGGTTGTTGTGCCTCACTTGCCATAGATAGGTATAGTGTGTCGCGGGCTAAGTAAAAGTTACTTACTTCTTACATATTATCTATTGTTTCTTTTTTAGTTTGTTTCTTTCTTTGGAAACTTTTCGTCTTATTTTATCGAATTTAGTCGGAAGCTTGGTTAAGTTAAATCCGTGGTCTTCGAGCTCTTTCCTAGTTTCTTGAAATATTATCTCTAAAGGCGTATTTATATCCGCCAGCGCTTTTTTTTCACACCTGTCCAACAGAATATCTATTTCCCTTGATGCAATATCGGGTAAACATGAATGTTTACCTTCTTTACCTATGCGACCATTTTTATCAATTACAAAAGGTGCAAGACACTCGCTTTGCACACACCGCCACATTATGCTGCCATCTTTATTTTTTCTCTTCTTGTCGTATTTGTATCCGCCTCGTATTAGTTGCAAGTTTCCTCTTTTAGAAGAAACGAAATGGAAAACCTCTTCTATGCTCGAAGTCGATACAGCTGCCGGCAAGGGTTTACTATCTAAAATTAGAATAATAGCATATTAATGTAAGTTAACTATGGTAATGTTACACTTTTGCTAATATTTAACAAGCTTCTTCTAAGAGAAGGAATAGACCATGCGTGAAAAATAGTTGGTCAGATTTATTACAGTATCCCCGCGTTCCACTAGCGGAGCTAGCCAAACGCTAACGCTCGAGACTAGTTTTTCCTGTTCCACTTGCACGTATGAGCGTCAGTGATATAAGGTTTATAAACTAAAGTGGAACGGATTATGGAGGGTTTTTAGCGTTATGAGAAATAAAAAATAATATAATACGTCATTTTGTTAGCTTATTGTAGTCTTGCCTGACGGTCATGCTCACCGATTTTTAATAGATAATAGAATCAGGCGTTACTTTGCGGAAATCCATAGCTTAAAATTAAGTATGTTAATATTTTTAGTAATATTCCGCGCAATAAACCTCAACCTGTAATTAGTAATTACTAATTAGTAAATGAGTGAGTGTACGCATAGGCAGTGTGGGAAAGGAGGGGAGGTGCTTTACCTGGAGGGAGGTGCATGCCTATGCCTCATTTACTTACAGGTTGAGGTTTATTTCTCGGAATATTGCGAAAAATAATAACATACAAAATTTTGAGTTAATGATTATGCTGTTTAGTTCTAAAGGTTTTTTGCCGTTATGTACAATTACTGATGAGTGATGTGTAACATTCTAGGGAAATAAAAATGTTTCAATTTTTGACTAGTTTTATTTAAAACATCAATCACATCGAAATATCTTACGAGTAGTTTGGCAAAGTCACTAAATATATTATTCACACAACCACAAAGTTTAACCAGAGGTAGACAGGTTGCTTTAAAACAACGATAAGTCCATTCCAACCGTTTTTATGAATAGTATTTTTCTAGTTATACTTTTCTAATTATACGTAAGTACAATTAATTTTTATACACTTTGCTCACAAAATACTGTAAAAATTAAAGATTAAAAAAAAAAACGGAACGGACTACATTAGATACTCTTAAATACATATTTTAGTGTTTAATCATATCAATGACATAGTGTCAATGACATATGTCAATGACATAGTGCATAGAAACAATTTAAAATAATATTAAAATCATCACTCATTAACATCGAAAATGAAGCATGCACATACATACCTGCTGCACTGCATCTTTAAATTGAAATTTCATCCAGCTTATAAAAACATTTTTTTGAAAATTTTTAAATTTAATTTACGATAAAAAGCGTTTGGTATATTTAATTAAAAACATTGTAACGGCCTCAAATTTAAGAGCTTCTAATGAAATATGCTTAAATACCAGTAAAATGTGCTAAGTCAACGAGTCTCTTTTTCTTAAAACTTTTCTGATTTATTAACTTTAGAGTAAAGATTTTGTGTCTCATTTTTTGGACAAGCAATAAATTGTTATATTAATAATAGATTTTACCAAACGGGGTGTTAAAAAATAATACTCATAATATAAACAGCCTTTCTATGATTTCGACGAGCATGTCTTGTAAAAACAATAGTTATGGGCCAGTCATGGTGTATAGGTAAGGTATTTATAATAATTATCATAAAACTAAGTCTAATACAAAAGCTTAATATATTAGTTCTACAATTTGATTCGTGCTTTCTTGAAAATCTTTGCAAAACTAATGGACACCCTGTATATGATCCTACGTTTTTTTTTTCATATTTTATTATAAAATAGTTTGTTTCATAGGCAGTTGACTAACACATAGAGTTTTATGATCAGTATATTTTTTTGTTAATAATTTATTTTTTAAGGTAGCCGCAGTTCGTAACGATCTCTTTTTAATTGAACATATTATTTTTAATATAACTATTAAAATTATGATATTGGCTGCCAATATCAGATTTATAATACTCTACATAATACAAGAATATTATATATTATAATAAACATTGTATGGCTACTATTCATTATACTGTACAAGTAAGAAAATATTAGGCTTATGTCATAAAATTGTAGAAAAATTCAAAATATTGGCTTTATAAAAATAGCTATTTCTTGAGGTATTTTTGTTTCTGAAAAAATTAGTTCCTGTCGAATACATAATTTACACATAGGTACTACAAACTTACATCAAAACAAATTTGGTTCGACATTGTTGGCATGCATTCTAAAATATATTTTATTCGCTTAATTCTAGTACAATTTTAATTTACGTCTATTACCAATTGTTAAATATAACACCAAGTACTTCATCCTTAGATAATAAACAGTATTTGAAAACACGAACTTATGTACACTACATCTATTTAATTTTTAAAATTTCTACACTTTTACTCTTGCTATTGACCATTACATAAATTTTGTACTTTTGAAATTTCAATACTAAAGAAATAAAAATTGTTTAAGAACACACACACCAAAACAGGACAAAAATCATAGGACATAATATTAAATAACAATATTTTTATCTAATAAATAAGCACTATTGCACGCCAAACTTAAAACTAAGTATTTGAAAGGTATAATATAATATGAATAAAATTGGGTTGGCCAAACACCATAAGCAGAGTAAACAAAACTAACGAGTAGACCGACTCAGAAGAGATCCTAATACGTTTGACATAGTAGGTATACAATATAATACAGTCATCAGCACTATAAAACTCTGGAACAAGTATTTCCGGACCTATACGACCTGCAAACCTTCAAGAAAAGAGCGTATTCCCTTCTAAAAGGCCGGCAACGCACCTGCAGCTTTTCTGATGTTGCGAGTGTCCATGGGCGACGGTAGTTGCTTTCCATCAGGTGACCCGTTTGTTCGTTTGCCCCCTTATTTCATAAAAAAAAGTCATATTGGCCGGCGCGCAGCATTGTGAACATGTTGAAAGTGATCGCCCGTTTGTTTGAAGTCGAGGTACTCCTTAGTTCTGTCTACTCTGCTATAAGTCTTTCTATTCACTAGAGCTTTTGATTGCCCAGTGTCGAAACATCAACCAATCAACACTACTGCCAAAACAGCAGCGATTGGACATTTTTTAATATCACAAGGATAACTTGTCGCAAGGATATTATTATTTAAAACTTAGGGTCATGGAAGGGAATTTTATTATAAAGATTATCCCTTAATATAATATTATAAGTAATATTATTATTCTAGAACCATTAATAAACAGATGTTTGGGAAAATGAAAAAAAAAACAAATATTCGTTAATAGTTACAAATTACAGTGATCGCTTTATGTACTGTATCGGATCTTTTTCTTAAAAATGCTCAAGCGGTCATCCTTATTTTAATTATTAATTGACCATCATTACGGTGATTCCGAAAATAAACGATAAGGGCTATTGGCTTATCTTATTTGCCTGTTAAAAGAATTTGTATGTTACTGACCATATTAACAGGTGTACAAGTATTAGTAAATTTTTTGATCTGCGCAATTCTTGCGAAGTTTCCATGACGTCTATATTCAATTACACTGGAGGAGGTTTTGGCCCACAGTTATGGGTGCTCTGGATATAGACGATCCTGCCCCTGTACGTGTGGAGGGCGGCCTTGCACCAGGGGCCGCGGGAGCACCGCCATCTTATTTTGCCGTTGCGCGCGCATCCGTTGAATCTGAACCTGTAACCGCCCAGGTTGATACCCATCTTCCCCTGCTTGCTGAGGCAGTAGGACGCCAGGCAGTCAAGATTTGAACCTAAACCGCCAACTGCAAGAAAATAACCAGGTTAGAAAGTGGGAAAGACAAACGTTTCTACAACTATAAGCCGCATGTTCAGTGAGGTTATGTCAAAAGGAATAAATTTTTAATAAAAGACTTGATGGAATAATTGTTTTTTTTTTTCCTTCTTTGGCTTCGTTTCACATACCTAAAATATTTCTTGATAAAAATCAAGTGATATTTCTGGTAGGATTTGTACATAATGTGTTAAATTAATTAAGCTAATTTAAGATTAAGTCCGCTTAGGGTTATCTCACCTGCACTTTTTATGCCACCTGAAGTCAGGGACCACTGTCATAAAACACCAAGTGAGATAACGGTAAACGGACGATAGTTTTAAGGATTGTACAGTTTTATATGATGTTACATGTGAACATTTTTACAGTGCGCTTCGGTCTGTCGAGTCGCGGTAAGGTGACCGTCCACGTCGGTGAGCACAAGTTCATCAAGCACGAGACCTACAGGCAGAAGGTGAGGTGGACTTGCCATAAGAGGATCAAGTTCGGCTGCAAGGCCAACCTCACCACCGACAAGAGCGTCATCGTCCGAAGCTTCCTTGATCACAACCATGCATAGCATTGGCTGATTCTAAAGACCTTCATTCCACGTTGGACCATGATGGGTAACCTTTACTGCCACTGCTCTGAATGTGTCTTTAGCATCCACAGCCGATCCTTGTCAATCATAATTCATAAATAAATATAAGTTCGTAATCCATCATGGACCAACCTAGAGTTTACATTATTTTATAGTTTTTCATATGAACGTGTAATCCTCACTCCTCAGAACATTGGTAGATATTATTGAAAAAAGATAGCAAATGTAAGGACTTACGGAACAAATCTTTTTTACATAAAAAATATTTGAATTAGAAAAATAATGTTTGGTTTCGCCGTTCTATTGTAATGCCTTACATTTCAATATCATAGTTTTGTATTTATCATGTATATTGTAATGTTTTATACATTACTTGCTAATGGATGATTCAGATTAAACGTTTTATGTTAAGTCTAGTTGTAGGATTGTAAAATCATTAAATATAGTTTGTACACGCCTTTATATTATGTGCCTACACATTTTAAACGTTGTTAGATTGTAAATTATAGTTTAATTAAGAATAATTGAAGACGTGAGTGGAAGAATCGAACAAGTAACATTTCGTAACATACGGACAATACCTCATTTTTTCCCTAATTATTTTAATAAAACTTGTAACTTATCTACTTCATATCCTAGCTTATATATCTGGCTACACATATACTTCATAGTTTTTCTATTTCAAATAATTTTTCCGGCCCTAATGCCTTCATTTAAGCAAAAAACCGGGAAGTTTTTTCATGTTACTTACCTTATTCTTCCACTCACGTCTTGAATTAATAGAGTCCGTTCTTTGTGGCCTTATATTAAGAATTAAGTATTAATGTAAGTAATAGATATGTATAATATTGAAATATTAAAATGTCTGTACAGTGTACACCGTATGTTTATGCTCAATAGTTTTAAGGGAATCCAAAATATAAATATGTAATGTTTTAGACTTATTTGTTTTTAATAAAGTTATAAAAATGACGCTTGGTTTTATTATAACTACAATACACAGAATATATCACTTCCACTACGTATTTGTATATATGGCAAAAATAATTATCTACAACTACTTTACAAACATAAAAATAAGGATTAACAAAAACAATGACAATCACAGTAAAAATTGCTCTTACTTTGGTTGAAGCTTGTCAAAAACAAAAAAATCTTAATATAATAACATACTTACTCAGTAGGTACAGTCATATTTAGTCTATTCGTAATTCGTATTTATGTACACTATTTTATGTGAAAAAGACGTTAAATTAAAAATAATTACAATTTAAAAACAAGAGTGTCGTACAACAAAAACGAGCATGTTCAACCAATTTATACAATTCTCAGGACCGTACCAACCGACAAACAAAATGATAGTTTACCTTTAAGTAGTGGTAACTTTAACCATATAACTTTACAAAAGTTAGGAAGGATTATCATCTATAATCTATATTATAAAGTAACTTCTTATAAATACGTATTCGAACATATATTACTTTACTTGACTAGATCAAATTATAAACCTACTCTTTGTATACAATGACTTAGATATTTGTGACAAGGCGCTGGACGTAGAAACAAGAAGAGCTTTGACAAATTTGAAAATATCAATTGTTTAAACGGCTGATATGCATTTAGGCTGGGTACATAAGGTTTGTTATATCAACAACAGAAATTTTCCAGCCCGTAAATTGTCCTTGTAAAAAGTTGCTGCGCCCCAAGTAATTGATTTTACCAAAGCATTGCTAGCTTTGTCCTCATGCAGCAGAACGTCTGTATCCCAGCAAAATCCCTTATCGAATATTATGATTTCGCCTAAAGTATATACACGAATGAAACAGAGACTCATCGTCTCTCACGATCCTCCCATCCATTGTCCTGATGATGGCCTTGCACTGTCTGGTGTTGCGGTACTTGCAGTACCAGAGCTGCATTCTCCGCTGCCTGTAGGCGTTGTGAGGTCTAAAGAGGAAACCGCCGTACATCAACTTTGGATAGCCGCACCCTGTAATGATCTTGGCTGAAAATAAAACAGACGGTCACTTGTGTTTCATTTAACCATTTTTGAACCAAAATGAGCTGTGTTCAGTTGAATGACATTGAACAGCTTTAGTGATGTTGGCAAACCGTTGAGTCAGCCTTGAAATGCTCATTGCTCATTGTGTCTGTTAACAACTTGGCGCGTCAAAACGCTGATTTTTAAGGTGAGACCGCACTAGCTACTAACGGACACTGCTGCGGCGTTTTGTAGAGTCGCTGCGAGATAATGCGGCTTGGGTAATATGATTTCATACAAAGAATATTGAAGCTTACCTGAATATAGGACACAGCTACTGAATGACAGGCATGTTACACAATCCAAAACGGATCTAGCGCTAGATTCAATAAATATACAATAATATCTCCTTTCAAAGTAAGAGAGACACTATAATCTTGATACTTTATTTGTAAAACCTACATTCAGGAGAAGGTATGTTTTATTTCCTTAAGAACACGAAACGTAAAAAATAATACAATACAATTACAAGAATAATTATATTATAATATAGTGAGTTGGGTACCGAGATCTATAATTGAAAGTAAATAATCATATATTTTTGTCTAATAAATTAATAAGTAAGTACTAAGGTAGCTAATAAACGTAAAAACCTCCTGAATTAAAATAGGAAGATGATTTTCATATCATTTGAATTAATTATTATAATTTAGTAATCACATCTTGTAATAAGGCTACTGTACATTTCGGTTTTCTTAGCTTAGTGACTTAGTATTACCACAATATAAAATTAGTCCATTCTAATCTAGAATGTGTCACTGTATTAAGCGAGAAACATTTTAAGAATACAGCCAAGTTAAAATACTGTATTATACTAGTATTACACAATACAGTAGTCCTAAATTTAGGACAATTCTGTAAGGTAAGCGTCTACAGGCCAGGTTGGATGCAACGGATTTTAGTGATTTCTCCTTCGGATTTCTCAGACAGAGAGCGGTCACGAGGACAAGCGCTCAAGCGTCAATTTTGCGTTCTTTGTGTTGTATTATTACGTTTTATAGAGATACTCACACAGTGAGCGTTCTGAACGCGTCAGTTGCTCCTGTTTGACTGACCGAAACGAAACGAAATCGTTCGAACGAAAATGTGAACGCAGAACGTGACCGCCCTCTGTCTGAGAGATCCCTTAGTATGCCTTCTCTAGTATAGAAACTTTAACAACAACTAATCTGCACCGCACGTAACGGTTTAGTATGGGGCGTAGGTACTAAAATTCGCCGTTTGCGAGGCGTCGGTGCGTACGACAGCGACATGTGGATTGTGGATGCTTAACCTTACACATGGTTATGTATATTTTTTAACTTGACGATTTCGGAGCCATGTGTGATAGCTATCGCATTGCATTTGCCATACAGCTTCGTGCACCTCCATCTTATCCTCATGCCATCTAAGCTATGATAGTGCTTTAGAAATCTATGCTCGCCGATCTTCAGCACGAGACGACCTTTATCCTCGACGATAAAGTTTGCTATGTCACCAACTGAAACGTAAATTATTGTAAATAATACAGTACCGAATACACCTCAAATGGTACTCAAGATACAACTAAGTATGATTTAATTTAAACTATCTTGGTTTTCACAACGATAATGTAAAAAAATCCAACTTCGATTGAAAGTTCGTCGAGAGTCAACGAACTCCTCTCAACAACTCTCCACAAACTTGGCGGTGCCGATTTGTAGTAAAAAGTACTCGATGCATATTCAAGTAATGACTTGCCCACCAACAGACGTAGGAGTATGGTGCATAAAATATGTAATAGGAGTAAACAGAGATTCATTTATTATTATGTAAAAAATATTTAAAACCAAAACGAATTTCTTTCGAATTCAAAACGAAAATCTTAGAAAACAAATTCAATAATTTCCAAGTAACTACATACTTTAAAACACTAAAAATAGTGAAAAGGAAAGCAACGAGCATCCAGCAAATGACATCATTTTGAATCATTGAATTATATTCGTCTAAAATCTAAATAGGTATTGCTTGTTTCTTTTCTGGTACAGAAAGTTGAAAACATGAACAGATTAATCAACAGCTGTCCTGGGGGCTGGGTGTAACTGGATGATGTAAATGCTTTCCCCTACAATCTTGTTCTATCACCCCGAAACCCTTTTCAAACTTTTCCAACGCCGTTCTCACGAAATTATAACTTATAGATAAAGTGTTTAGGAACATGATTTTACAAACATACGCCGTTTTAACGCTCCCACAATCTTCCGTTACCGGTAATGAGTATCGCAGAGTGCAGTTTCTTAGAGAATTTTCAACAACAACTCTTTTCTTGTCTAGTTTTGCAACATGTTTAGCAATAAAAACCCATTGCCGAGTGTGATCCCCTATTTCCCAGAAGTTTCTAAATATTGTGCGTCTTACAGGTTCTGGAATTTTTTCCGAACATTTTTTGGGACATTTGCAAGGGGCTTTCATCTTTTTCTTTTCATGTATCTTTCCTGTCCGGCTAACGTATTCTAATCCTCTGTTTAAATTGAACTTGCGTTTTTTATCTGAAATACTTCGTTTTGTGCTTTGGTTTCTTCTTCGCAATCTGCCCTTGTCTTTCTTGTTGCGGTCTATTCTTTGCACACTTGCGAGACTACTCAAAAGTGTATCAATGTCGTCTAAAAAAGTCTATTAATTTAAAAAAGTAAAAAAGATAAAAAGAAAGTTAGGAACCCACCAATATAATGAAGTGTATAATTTTAGATTAGAAGAAATATTCAAGGCTCAGTGTGGGAGATTATAATTATTGTACTCAGGATATATAGGTAATAAGATTTTTTTATTTAAAAATTAGTTAATGTAACTGTATATGCATAATAATTTATATTACACTATAATAATGATAAATTGATAACATCCAGAACTTCACTTTCTCATAAACATAACATTTCAATTGGATCTTGATTCAACCATGAACCAAGGTATACAGTAATTTTTTCGTCTATCTTAGTCTTTCTACCATTATTTAAGTATTATCTTATTTTAACACCGAGCACACAAAATTTACAAATAAATGGTATGAGTAAGTTGTATAATAAAGTATAAATAATTTTACATTATTCCAATCCAGACGCAAAATACATGCTGGATTGCGTTCCAGTGTCTGTTTATATTATTCCAGTAGCACCCTAGTGCTGAATTTGATTACTGGATTGGAATAATGTAAGCTCGCTATAACATATTTTCTTACATTGCAACAAGATCCTCGGCGCAAACGACGCAAACGCTAGCAGTGTGCTGGCCACAGATAAATTGCTTACATTTTTTGCAAACATTTCTAGTTTTTCTATTTAACTTATAGTGACACATCGAACACGCTCGCCTCGCTCCTTCTGGAACTTCTTTTTTTTCTTTTGCGATTCCTGGACATTCTTTTTTTTGCTTATTTAAAACAGCCAGTATATCGTTTTTAACCGTTCTAGGCATGTTCCTTAACCCGAAACGTGATTTTCTCCAGGGATTGGCGAGGTCCGCGTGCAATTTATTCATAAAAACCCTCCGCTGTACGGGTTTGCGATTATCGTTTCTACTGTTTTGACAATACAATATGTAACTATTCACACTTACAATGTTAATTAAATGGTAAAATAAGATTGTCGTCCAGTTATTACCCTTTCTCTTGCAGGACATATCCGAACACATTTGGTCGAACGCAACCACAGAATTTTTAGTAGCGTCATAGATTTCTAAGATGGCATTTTTGTCGTCGTTAGTTGACAAAAGGTATCGTATCGTAGTTGGATCTAAATTATATGACATGAATGTTACTGCGCCGACAGTGGAAAATGAAGGAGTCTCAACGCTACGATTCGTGTTGCGTTTTAAACCTTTAGGAATTTCTTTATTACTAGCTTTAACTGAACTAATCACTGTTAGGTTGTATGGATTCTCTAACATTTGTTCTGCGAGATAAATTGAGGGTTTTAGTCCTTTCACTGTTAGATTTGTTTTAGTACCGTGAATAGATTTAGTGAGCTCTTTTATGTAAAACTCAGACGCCGAGCAGCCGTCAGTTTTAGTGTATTTTCCAAGATGAGGCATTGCGTCTATCATATAGTAACTACTACTATCGCACATCGTCACAATTTTGATGCCGTATTTTTTTTCATTGTCGGGAAGAAACATTTTAAAACTACAACTTCCTCTAAATGGTACCAAAATCTCGTCAATGGTGACATTACTTCCAAGTATACTGTTGTTTCGACATTGTGTCATAAGTAAATCCCATATGTTTCTCATTGGAGAAAAAGGGTCTGATTCATTTTCTTCGGTATCTTTGTCGTTGAAACATATATTTTGGACTAAAAACGAAAATCTTTGTAAACTCATACATGACACGTACTGTGATCCATGAATTTCGGAGTTAAAAATATCTTCGGTTCTAAAATGATTTTCATTCATTGCTGCCGTTAAAATCAGAACACCTATGAGCGCTTTTATTTCATCTACATTTGTAAAACCCGATGAATTTTTATACTTCCCTCTCGATTTTTCAATAAAAATATTTGTGCATCTCACAATTTCTTGTACTATTTCATTTGTGAAAAATGTTTCAAAAATTGGAAGTGGATTATCAGGGCTATCAGTGCCATCACTTTTTTTTTTAGTTAAGAAGGCATTTTTTTCATCATCATCTTCAAATCTTTGTAATTTTTTTCTAGTCTTTATATGCCTTGTCAATGGTTTTTCGTCATCACTTTCCGAAAACTCGCACAAATCTTTTTTAATCATTATACTAAATGGAAATTCTGAAAAATAAATTAGAGTCAATAAAGGTTACTCAGGTAAGTACTAAGTAGCTTTGCGTGTTTGAACACAGAACATGCCTATCGCAAATAAAAATGTCTATTTCTATCATTGTAAAATATTCTATACTATATCGTCGCTTGCCTCTCTAACTGACGTAACTGACATTGAGCAAAATGTTCAGGGCAAGCTTTATTCGGTTTATGGTTACCTAAAATCGGAGGCAGCTCAACGTTTATCAGCGTGAACAAAATAAAAATCTGCCTGTACATTGATCTTACAGTACTTCGCGTGGGTATAAATTTTATTTAAATATTATTATTATTATGTAAATAATACATTTTCAAAGCAGATACGTCTCTTTGAGAGAACTTTGTTTTTGATTTGGACGGTATTTGTTGAAACTTACGTCGGGCAATTTGTACTATAAATCATGTAATAAAATTCAGAGTATAGAAATAATCAGATGTAATCAAATTACAAGTTACAAATTACAAACACGTAACCATTAGGTATACTGATAGTTTAAAAAAATAACAAATTGTAACTAAAATTTTAAATGTTTGTGTTTTTTTAACAAGAGTTTGTAACTTAAGCTTAACCCTTAACCACTGACGTGCAATTAAGAGGCCCGGGTACACTTGGAATTTCTCATACATAAGTAATTCCAAAATCATTTTCTCATACGAAAATATTTAACATGTTTGAGTTGTTTTTCAGTTTAAAATAGTAATTACCTAGGTTCCTGCACAAAAATTTACTTCAAAATATTTAAACACAAATTTTTTTTTTGCTTTAAATTTTTTTTTAGTAAATTTACTACTAAATATTTAAACACTAAAAAATAGAGTAAAACACTAAAAAATATATAAATAAATAGTTAATTTACTACAAAATATTTAAACTCTAAAAATATTTTTTAGTATTTAAATATTTTGTAGTAAATTTACTATTTATTTATATATTTTTTAGTGTTTTACTCTATTTTTTAGTGTTTAAATATTAAGTACTAAATTTACTAAAAAAAAATTAAAAACAATTTTTTTTTATGTTTAAATATTTTGAAGTATCTAGGTTCCTGCACAAAAATTTACTTCAAAATATTTAAACATAAAAAAAAAAATTGTTTTTAATTTTTTAAACTGAAAAACAACTCAAACATGTTAAATATTTTCGTATCAGAAAATGACTTTGGAATTACGTATGTATGAGAATTTCGAGGGTACCCGGCCCCTTAAGTTACATTACCACTGACGTACGTATGGGATACGTATGCAATTTTGAACGCTTCCTGATGTGTCTATAAAGTTTAATTCTGGTGACAATAGCAGTCTATTTATTCGGATACTTTCAAATGACATATAGATATTTAAAAAATAATAATATTTATTATAAATAAATTTTTATGTAACAAAAACCTTAGTGACTTACAAAGTAGGATAGACTTTTTTTTGGATTATATTAATTATCAAGAATTATATTAGATAGGAAAAAATCACAATCATCACAAATCAAATTATAAGGCACTTTTTAACGACAGTTGCTGCAGGTCGACTTAGAGCACTGCAAGCAAACCGATTTATTGCAAGCAATTGACATTCTGCGACGTTTCTTTGAAATATATAATGGCAAATTTTGATTGTGTAAAATTGATGACTTTTTTTGCATTTTTGACCAACTTCATCACCCTTATCCTTGGCCAACCAATAAGGCTAGAGAGTTCATGTGAAAGCTACGGTATCAATTCAATGTATTCGTCGTTTTTGGAAATATTCTGTTCAACTGGCCTTTTTTAGACGTAGAAGATTCCCAAAATGAATAAGACAGCCTACAATTCAGTTTTATCTACGGACAAACAAAAAGTAATTAATTGAAAAAAGTCACACTAACACTGAAGCTACGTACCTCATACGTCAGGTCGTCAAAGTCACCTGCTTGCAGATATGCACTGCATCCGATCTCCCCTGCCATCGACGCATCACTGGAAACTAGGAAACTACCAAAAAGGACACGCAGAAATTCCCGCGAAATTTTGAGTTTTGAATGAAAAACCGCGTGGGTGACGTACCACATACGTACGTCAGTGGTTAAGGGTTAAATAACGTTTTTTTTCTATAACGTCATGGTTTAAAATTCAAACATAATCAACATCTGTTTAATTAGATAACTAACAGTTTCATAAGACATTATCTTTGACATCACATCTTAGTTATGTACTTAACCTTATTCGGAATTACCGGTACGATACTCCATGCATAAACTGCATTGATCCTTTTTGGGATGATAAAAACTCAGATTTTTTGCCTTAAACACTCTGCGGTAGGTTGCAAAACAGGGTTTTATTGCATCGTTCTCTAAAGTAGCCAAAAACATATCATACATCTTACGTATAGTCCATTGAAATGTTACATTTGCTTTGCATTTATTAGAGGACGCAATTTTATTTTTGGAATATGTTGGGGGGGTCAATAGAAGCTTAACCTCAAGTTTGTGGGGTCGCCACCCTTGTCCCCCGGCCCGGCCGCCATCTTGAAAAAAGGGGTGACAACACAATTTTCGTGATATCTTGGAAACTATACGTCTTACAAAAAATTTATGAGGGAGGAGGATAATATGTTCATATAACTTTTTACCCTAAATTAAAAATTTTAAAAGTTATGAGCAGTGAGAAAATTTTTGAAAAGGTTTATTATCACTCCTTAACTTTGTTTAATACATTTTACAAAAAAAAAAATACCTTAGACCAACCTTGTAGATGATCTTTTGAGAAAGAGATACCCCGATCCCATGAAATTAAATTTTCTGCAGATACAAAGGAAACTGTGGAACCGTGTGTGGCTGCAGAAAAGCAGGCCTGAAATGATTTAAATAGTATAGTAGGTATGTGTAGACTAATATAGTAGGCATACTATAATATAGTTGCAAATATTTATGTAGTGTAGTAGGCATACTGTAGACCCGCGGGCCGCATGCGGCCCGCCGGGACTTTATTTGTGGCCCGCGTGATGTTAAACAATTTTAAAATTCACGCCTACCGTCAAAATAACGTAAAGTCTACATGATAGTCGTAAATTTTTTTCTAATTTTAAATCGCTAATTTAGAAACAATGTTATTTTGAACCCCAAAAAATTTTTGTTGCGGCCCGCGAAACCAAGACCAAAACATGTTTGTGGTCCGCATGAAAAAAAGGTTGGGGACCACTGCTGTAGACTGTGGCTGCAGAAAAGTAGGCCTGAAATGCTTTACAGAATAGTAGGCATACTGTAGAGCATCTTATGCCTGCTTTTCTGCAGCCACACATGCTTTCACAGTTTGCTTTGCATCTGCAGAAAATTAATTTCATGTGATCGGGGGGGATTGGGGGATCTTTTTCTCAAAAGATCATCTACAAGGTTGGTCTTAGGTAATTTTATTGTAAAATATATAAAACAAAGATATAGAGCAATAATAAACCTTTTAAAAAATATATCACTTTTTTGCTTATAACTTTTAAATTCTTTAATTTAGGGTAAAAAATTATATGAACATATTTGTAGGCAAAATAGTTTGCAACAAATTATGTTATAAATATATTTTTTAAGACTTATAGTTTCCGAGATATCACGAAAATAGTGTTGTCATCCCTTTTTTCAAGATGGCAGCCGGGGGACAAGAGTGGCGACCCCACAAACTTGAGGTTGACCCCCCCAACATAATATTCCAAAAATAAAATTGCGTCTTCTAATAAATGCAATATTCGGTCCTAAAATTGTAACATTTCAATAGACTAGTATGTCACTTACGTCGCCAATAGATCTTACAAGTACTGCAAACAAAATCTTACTAAACGTCGTAAGTGACATAAGTCTTTTAGTGAGCTCTATAATTCAAGAAAGTGTAGATACGCCTGCCCCAACCTTTGTGATATCTCAGAACTGGTAAAACATACAGATATGTCAATTAGACAGATCGATTCGTCTTGCAAAATTGATTAAGATGGTGTAGATAACTCAGTTTCGAAAAAAAAGTCAGATACGTCAGTTAGAGAGGCAAGCGACGATATTTCAGAACCACGTTATTTCGTGGTTTATTCGATTCGATTAAGGTTTTTATATAACCAGTGAACAAATAAAACAACCATCATTATAAATAAAACATTTTAATTTAAAGACAATCAAGTAATATAATGTTTTTAAATTAAAAATAACCCATTTTAAATACCACATTTATTTAATTTGAATTTTTATGTGAAAGAATCTACGAAAGCGTGCAAAGTTAATTATAATTGTAAAACATTACATAGGAAAAATTTCCTGGGCACAAGTAATACAAAAGTTTATGGTGTGTTCGCCACAGATATGAGCATTACATTTTTTGCAAACTTTTTTAGTATTTCTTCTTTTTTTGTAATGACACATAGAACATATTCTTCTGGTTGCTTTAGCGCTCCCTTCGGGTATTACACTTTTTTCTTTGGCAACTGAATGGATGGAAGGACACGATATGTTTTGTTTATTCAAAACGGCTTCAATATCATCTCTAACTGAACGAGGCATGTTACTGAACCCAAAACGTACTTTTCTCCAGGGGTTGGCAAGGTCTGAGTGCAATTTATTCATAAAAACCCTCCGCTGCATAGGCTTGCGGTTCATATTTCTACTGTTATGACAGTACAGAATGTAACAATTTACAGTTACCATATTAATCAAATTATAAAATAAGCTCATAGTCCAATTGTTAGTCTTTCTCTTGCATGTCATATCCGAACACATTTGGTCAAATGCCATTACTGAATTTTTTGTAGAATTGTATTTTTCCAACATGCAAGGTACATCTGTTGAAGTATCAATGGAATCCTTTTCGTCACCGGACGATAAAAGAAATAGCTTTTTTGTGGAACTTATATTATACGACATTAATGTAACTGCGCCGACGGAGGAAAATATAGGTGTCCCGATTTCGTGATTCGTGTTGCGTGTCAATACCCTAGGCAAATCTTTACTGCTTGCTTTAAGTGGTCCTATCATTGTTAGCTTGTATGGATCCTTTAACATTTGTTCTGCGAGATAAATTGAGGGTTTTAAAGTCTTAATCGTAACATTTGCATTAGTACCATGAATGGTTTTTGTGAGCTGTCTTACGTAAAACTCAGACAGGGAGCAACCGTCGGTTTTAGTGTATTTTCCGAGATAAGGCATTGCATCTATCATATAATAACTAGTACTATCGCACATGGTCATAATTTTGATGCCGTATTTTTTTTCGTTGTCGGGAAGAAACACTTTAAAACTACAATTTCCTCTAAATGGTACAAAAATCTCGTCAATGGTGACATTACTTCCACATACATAGCTGTTGCGACATTGTGTTATAAGTGAATTCCATATATTTCTCATGGGAGTAAAAGGATCTGATTCAGTTTCTTCTGCGTCGGTATCACTGTCGTCGAATCGTAAATTTTGAAGTAGAAACGAAAATCTTTGATGACTCATGCACGACATATACTGTGGTCCACGAATCTCAGAATTAAAAATATCTTCAGGAGTAAAATGATTTTCATTCATCGCAGCGGTGAGAATCAGCACACCTAAAAGTGCCTTTATTTCATTTATATTTGTTAATCCCGATGAATTTTTATATTTTTTATTTGATTTTTCAATGTAATAATTCGTGCATTTCACTATTTGTTGTAATACTTGATCTGTGAAAAACATTTCAAATATAGCTAGAATATCGTCATGTCTCTCTGATTTTTTTTCAGGTTCAGGGAAAGATTTTGTTTCACTGTCACCCTCAAAAGTGGCTAAACTTCTTGTTGCAAATTTTTGTAACGGTTTTTCGTCGTCACTATCCATACACTCGCCGACATCGTCTTTAATCGTTACATTAAACGGGATTTTTTCGGATTCTGTAAAACAAAAAGAAATTATATACCAGACTCAACAACCATTTAACAACCCGATAACTGCATACTCATTTAAGTAAAAAATGAGTGTTCATACGTGTTTTTACTTAATACACAATTATAGATCTTAATTAATTACGACCTTCTCCAAGAAGAGTGTCTGCTGAAAATTGCCTATATGAATGAATGAATTATTATATTAGAATTTAAATCTAATTAAACAAAATGTGGCAACAAGGAGAGAAATACAAGTGACTTAAGGTAAAAATTCATCTATTACATAATTGAAGACGTGAGTGGATGAACATGATAACTAACATTTTGTAACTTATTTGTTCCCTTATAATTTCAACATACCTTGTAACTTATCTACTCAGCTGTCAGCTGGTTAACATATCTTTCTGGCCACACATGCACAGTTTTTTTTTAATTTCAAATAATTTTTCCGACCCTAAAGCCTCTATTTATGCAAAAAAATCGTTACTTATTGTATTCTCTTTACATCTTTTATGCTTGCAATTATTATGCTTACCTATATACGTATTTTTAAATAATACCAGCAGGTGTAGTCATAGTCACCATAGAAACGGTTTCTTTTTTTTTCTTAATATGGCACTTCGGCTATATAACCATGGCCAGTGTCGAGTATGTTATGGCGGGAAAACAACAACAATAACACAATTTTAGGAAAATAATACAAAAACACAACATCACTCTTCCACATTCCCGGCAAGACTCCCAACTCTTTTCTACGGAGGAATCGTCATACTGACAGATTTTATCGACAAAATGGCGGATTTCCATTGTCTAACTGTCACTTTGTCTATTCTTCTGTAGAAAGAAACCGTTTCTATGGTGACCATGCTACGCCTGCTGAAAGCGTTTAAAATCATTCAGTAAATAATAGTAATATTTAAAAAAGATAAAATAAATTTAATATAAAATTGTACACAATTGAGAATTAAAATTCCCTATCTCGAAAACAACTGAACCGATTTTGATGAAACTTGCAGTTTTCTTTTAGTTGAACATATTATCTAGTACAACAAAAAAATTTTATTCAAATCGGACTTGTAGTTCCGGAGATGTGCGATTACAAACATAAAAACATACACACATACATACACTTATGAAATTTGGCACATTTGTTCAGACGCTGATCTAGACATACCTATACGAAAACTGGGCAGTTCTGCAAATATTACATACATACGCGTCGAATTGATAACCTCCTTTTTTTAAAGTCTAAAGTTTAAAGATAAAGAAAGATTGTGTACCAAAGCATAATATTCTAAACTAAAGTTACTGATTTCATGAAATATTCACTGTGTGAATAAGTTCGCCCCCTGCAGAGCTGGTTCGGTGTACTTGTTGTATTAAAATAAATAAAAGACTGATATTATTAAGAAAATGTATTCTATTATTAAATTGGAATCTTTTTTATATTTTTAATTAAACCTGTCACGTAAAATTTATCATACAAAACCCAGTTTTTGCTAGCTTCTTAGCTAGCTGAATGAACTAGGTACAATTAAAAATACATTTGTCCCAATATGCATCATTCCCAACGTGTTTTGTAAACTTAAAACGGAGCCAGATAGAAGATTTTATGATAAATATTTTTTAACCCGACTGTAGCGAAGCTAAAAGGAAAGGTAATTTTTATGGCAGATATTTTCATTTTTTTTTACATTATCATTAGCTTTATTTATTTCTTTTTTATTATGTTTTTTTCGTAGTCGCGTCAATTTTTTAAAACTTATTACTAGGTAATATCTAAGCCGGTTATATCGTAATAATTTCTTGCACGCAAACGACACAAATACTCGATGTGTGTTCACCGCAAATATATTTATTACATTTTAGGCAGACCTTTCTAGTATTTCTTCGTTTCTTGTAATTGCACATAGAACATGTTTTCCTTTTTCCTTCGGGTAACGCTTTTTTCTCTGTGGTGATAGCGGGACATGCAATATTTTGCTTAATTAAAACGGCTCTAATATTATCTTTAACCGATTGAGGCATTTGAATAGTATTCAGACGTATTTTTCTCCACGGATTGGCAAGGTCCGCGTGCAATTTATTCATGAAAATCCTGCGCTGCATAGGTTTGCGATTCATGATTTTACTGTTTTGACAATACAAAATGTAAGAATTGACGGTAATCATATTAATCAAACTATAAAATAAGCTTATTGTCCAGCTGCGGGTCTTTCTCTTGCATGTCATATCCGAGCACATTTGATCGAACGCGAGAACTGAATTTTTTGTTGAATTATAGTTTTCTAATATGCAAGGAAGTTGAGATGAAGAGTCAATGGAATTCTTCTCATCGCCAGAAGATAAAAGATAAAGAATTTGAGATGAACTTAAATTATACGATAGGAATGTCACTGCACCGACGGAAGAAAATAAAGGTGTCCCAATCTTGCGATTCGTATTGCGTTTTAATTCTTTAGGAATTTCTTGACTGCCTGGTTTAAGATGTCCTAGCATAGTTAGCTTGTATGGTTCTTCTAACAACTTTTCTGCGAGATACATAGACGGTTTTAAACATTTCATGGTAACATTTGTTTTAGTACCATGAATAGTTTTTGTGAGCTCTCTTACGTAAAACTCGGATAGCGAGCAACCACCGGTCTTAGTGTATTTTCTAAGATAAGGCAATGCATTTATCATATAGTAACTAGCACTGTCGCACATCGTCATGATTTTGATGCCATATTTTTTTTCATTATCAGGAAGAAACGTTTTGAAACAACAATTTCCCCTAAATGGTACAAATATCTCGTCAATAGTTACATTACTTCCACGAATACAATAATTCTTACGACATTGCGTGAGAAGTAGATCCCATATGTTTCTCATAGGATTAAATGGGTCTGATTCATCTTCTTCTGTTTCGATGGCACTATCATTAAATCGTAAATTTTGAAGTAGAAACGAAAACCTCAAATGACTCATACAAGATACGTATTGCGTTCCACGAATCTCAGAATTGAAAATTTCGTCAGGGGTAAAATGATTATCACTCATTGCTGCAGTTAGAATCAGGACACCTATAAGTGCTTTAATTTCATCTGCATTTGTATTACTTATTGAGTTTTTGTATTTCATATTTGATTTTTCAATTGAAATATTTGTATATTTTACGATTTTTTTAATTATTTGATCAGTAAAAAGCTTTTTAAATATTGAGAGAGGGTCATCGCAGCTGTCTGAATCTACATTATTCTGAGATTCACAAGAAGACTTTATTCCACTTTCATGCTCAAAATTATCTGTTTTGCCTTTTGACACATGTTTTATTAACGGTTTCTCATCATCACTACTCAAATCTTCCATACTCATCATATTGAGTAGAAATTCTTCAGATTCTGAAAAACATTTTGAAAGTTTAGACATGGTTCCAAATTAATTTATTGGCCAAACAATTAACACAATGTAGAAAACAATGTCGCGGTTCAATTCACGAACGTCTGCTTATTTATGATAATCTCTGTAATTAATTCTAGACTGCAGCCTCTGAGATCGATAGCTAAAAAAAATAAGCATGTTACCTCACCACCACACAAGCTTTGTCGCTCAGGAACTCTGAATATGGTCAAAAGATTGAATAAAAAAACTCAGTACATAGCCAATAAAATAATAATATCTATGTACAATACCTGTAGAAAAAATTGGGATCAGGTCATCAAGAGTAATAAAGTAACTTTTATTTAAAACTAATTTATTATACGGATAACAGTTTACACAATTTAAAAAATATCGTCGATTATTATATTCATGATGCTAATATTATTTATTTAGGTTAAAGATTTAGTTTTCCTTGATTCAAAGACGATTTACTAAATCTCCATCAATATTATTGATTCTAGTACCATTCTAAAAATAATTATTTCACTTATTTTTCTCTTCTTCGTCTTTCGCAACATCCATACCGGTTTTTGGGATGTGGTCAGTAACATTAATACTTTCTGAGCTTTCATTTAAATTAGAACCAATATTATCCTGTTTCATGTCATCAGCGACATTTTTTGGGCCATCGTCATTTAGATTAAGTTCATTAATGTTTACATTTAATGTCTTTTCATTTGTATTGAGGTCAGTAACGTCAATATTTTCCGTGGTCTCATTAGTCTTTGTATCTGTGATATTAACATTTTCCGCTGTTTCATTGACATTAATATCAGTTACATTAATGCTTTCTGTATTATCATTAAAATTGTTTTGACTGTTTTTCTCACTATTATCATTGACATTTGAATTTGCAGGGTCAACGTGCTCTATTAATTGATTTGGATTTAAGTTTAAATTCTGTGTATTGGTATCGGAAACATTAAAATTCTCTATTGTATTACTTAGAGAGTCAACGACATTATCAACACTGTTTAACAATGAAGTGGAGGCAAGTAATGAAGGCACAACTGATTCGTCTATTGTAGACGTTGCAAGCGGATCATTAAAAATTTGTGAAGGAACTTTATCCATTTCAAATGGGCTCGTAAAGTCAAAAGGTTGAGTGTTAAGATTCATTCTTTGCGATAGTTCACGTTCTAATTCTTCACCATCAGACAATATTTCGATAGGAGCTTCATCTCGAATCACTTCAATAACATCATCGTCAGATTCAACAGTTTCAGTTTTTTCTGAATTAGTCAAGTCGACGTTCTTATTGGCTGAACCTGAAAAAAAGAAAAAGCTGTAGTTAAGTAAAATAAGGGTGCAATACTATTAATGTTCATAATTAAGTTCTGGAACGGTTTGGGTAAATAATAATGGTCATAACTGATACGACAATCAAATTGATCAAAGAATAATAATAAAATAAAAAAACTTTGTTGGATACATTTTATTATAAAAAAGTTAAGTAAGAGCTCTTAAACTACTTTTTATAATAAATAAAGTTTATAAAAACGGAGCCGTCTTAAATTTAAAAAATTATTTAAATATATTAAAATTTATAATACATTAAAAGACTGACTGATAAAGTTTTGAAAATATATTTTAATAATAATTGAAAATTCCAAATGCTATTGTTATTCATAATTTGTAAATATTTTATTTTTACACCCTTCACAAATGTTTAATAAGAAAAACATACTAATGTATGATATAATATTAAATCTATTTTAATGGTTGTGCAAACCGTTAACGTAGACCTTCCCTCCAATAAGCTTGGCGCTACAGCGACACGACAGCTTACATCGCATAGCACATCGCCAATAGCTTTTTATATCGTTTCCATATTCCCGATGGAATCTGTGTCCATCTACTATCATCACTAGTCCTCCCTTGGAAGTAGCAAAGAAGCGAACTGAAAAAGACTTTACCTGGTTAGGTATATTTTGTAAATCAGGCACGAATCTTTATCAGGATTCAGGCGTCTTCAAGAAGTTAAATAAATATAATAATAAATTAATAATACATAATATTATTAAATAAACATTTACAATTTTGTAAACCCTAACCTAATAATATGTAAAAATGACCCTTTATGAACTAGGATGGATGTGTTATTTTCTAAGAACAGACTGAAAACGCCCCTGATTTGAGTGGCGTAAAGTGTAAAACAAAATTAAACCTATAGCTTAGTTCGTATTAGTACCATTTCATTTGATTTTTTCCGATCGCAGCCGCTTATCGGTCTAATAATACCTATAAAGGTTCACCTTTATAGGTACTACACCTTTATGGATGCGTTTTTATTTAAATTATTAAAAAAAACAAAAAAAACCTTGCTCAGTTGTAAATTATGTAACGTTTTAATAAACAATATGCTTATTTGGATTGTAGAGTTTATTGACATTAATTAATTTTTAATGTTAATAAACTTTAGCTAACTATTTACAGAGTTACTAAAGATTGGAAACAAATATAATTTTTGTGAAAATAATTTATTGTACAACATTCATCAAAACATAATATTATTGGTAACATTATAAAAATTCCTTTAAAACTGACGCCTACAACAACATTGACTATGGATATGAAGCGTATTCATATAAGTGGATGGCAGAATTTGGATAAATGGCTGTGTTCATTGTTCAGATTGACAATTTGGTTGTCTATGGTGTGCACCTTCGCCGTGCAGCCGGCATGTGTGGCACACTTCCAGATCTTCTTAATGTGATTGAGGCAGTAGCTGCGGCAAACGAAAGCGTATCCACCCACTACTAAATGCGTAGTACCTCTAGCCGTGGTTTTATAATAAACTGGAAAATGTACATTGACATTATTTGCAAAACTAAATCCGAGCGACATTAAGAAAGTTTAAAATAGCTCAAACACTAACAGAAGGATGTGAAAAAGATCTATCTCAATTCATAACTGACACTTGGCAAGATGATGGCTTTAAGGCGAAACCGCACTAAAGCGACACTACGCTGCAGCAGAGCGACGCGACTCTTCACGTTCCATAGAACTGAATGACGTTTAGCTTTGTCCACATTGTGCCTTTTTCTGTTCATCAAGGGCATGCCTTATAGCGCTGTCAACAGCGAACGTGAGGCATGCCCGTAACGCGCGTTGATATCGTAGCGCGCGATATGACACTTTTCTTTCAACGCGGGTGGATTTTGACGCGCGTCACGGGCATGCCACACCTTCGCTGTTGACTGCGCTATAACGCATGTCCTTGTTGAACAAAAAAAATGCACAATGTGGAAAAAGCTTTTTACTTACTTACGGCTTTGCTAATACAATTTCATAATCCATACTAATATTATAAATGCGAAAGTGTGTCTGTCTGTCTGTCTGTTACCTCTTTACGCCAAAACCGCTGAACCAATTTTGCTGAAATTTGGTCTCCATACCAAATTTCAGCAAAATTGGTTCAGCGGTACTTTGAGTCCCGGGAAAGAACATAGGGTACATTTTATCCCGGAAAAATGTACGGTTCCCGCGCGATAAACTAATTTTGGCGCAAGAGTTGCGGGCGTCATCTAGTGTTATTATAAAGAATATTCGAAAGTCACATGCCGCGTCCGTCGCTGCCGCGTAGCATTTTATGACCTAGGTCCTAGGTTATAGGTTTCATTTTGCTCTACGCCACTACAAAGCAGCGGGTCCGGGTCGCTGGACCAATGTCGGGTAGAAAATGAAACCTATAGTCCAGGGGTTCCCAATATTTTTAAGCCTGCGGCGCAGGTACACGTCACAATAGTTTTTCACGGCGCCGTATACTCTACCTAGCTCTATTAGAAAAAGAAACATAAGACCTTTAATGATTATAGTTAGGTTAAGCAGGTAAATAGTAATAAACAAATATTCAATCATCTGCCTGCTTTACATATATGTATATTGTATAATAATTAATAAGTTTATTTTATAATATTTGCAGTTTTGGATAATGATGGACGATCGACTCACGGCAATTCTTTTGCCTTTCCACGGCGCACCAGGGCGCCCCGGCGCACACTTTGGGAACCCCTGCCTATAGCCTTTTCATAAAGTGTCATTTGTTTATTTTTTGTAGATCGCGGTGATCGGAATTTTAAAAGGTGCCTTTAGTGCGGTCTTATCTTTATTCGGCAATACGTAAAAACAAAATTATTGATAGAATAGTGACGAAATGCATAGTTTAAAAATATTTAAGTCAAAAGGAAGGGATGTAAGTAAGAAGAATAATAAAATCGTAAAATTACCTACCTATTTTATTACCTTAATTACATAGTATGCAGAATAATAAAATCGTGTTAAAATTACCTACCTATTTTATTACCTAAACAATATATAATTATTTTAAAGTAAAAGAAAAACGGATGTTGTATTTTTAAGTCACCTTTGGTTAGAAGAACAAAACATTATTCGTTGCTCTACAGTCTACAGTCTACACGCAAACAATACTTACACCTATTAATAATTTTATTTATAAAAATCCATACGAACTGAAAAATTAACAAATTTTATTTTAATTTCAATATTCCAAAAGATACCGTAAAATCTATCTACCTTTGCGCAGTTTTCAAATTTTATTCAATAAAATATTTAAAAATGAATTCAATGTTGATTATTCAATATTGTCATTCATTTTATACGCTTTTTTTTATTACCTAGCTTCACCTGTATGTTTGTTTGTAACCAATTTCTTTGGGCGCGATTTTGACCCACTTTCAACGGCCAGATTTCGTTCAAACTTTGTAGATTTATCGAGGACCGATGACAATACACTAATTTGATATAATTATTCCATTTTTCAATTTGTATGTTTGTTTGTAACCGACTTCTTTGGGCGCGATTTTGACCCACTTTAAGCGGCCAGATTTCGTTCAGACTTTGTAGATTTATCGAGGACCGATGACAATACACTAATTTGATAAAATAAAGCATATTGCCCCATATATGATATGTACATACATATTTTAAAGTATTAAGTACATTTAATGACACTAAGCCAACTATAAAAACCATGTCTATAAGCGTGTAAGTGGTTAAACAAAAAAAAAACAAAACAAATAAAGTCGTTCAAAATTAGTTGCCGAAAAAACAGCTATTATATACTAGGAAGGTACTGCACAAGCGCCCCTGGTAGAAAAATGTACATAATATTTATAGATATAGATAATATAACCTTGAACTAAAAAGTAAAAAATAAATAATAGTTAAAAAAAACTAAAAACACGCTTTTTATAAAAAACTAAACTAAAAAATTGAAAATAAATTAAAATTAAGAAGTGTTAAAATTTTCAATAAATATAAATTAATAATAGTGTGAATAAAAAAAATATTTTATTTTAAAAAAAGCGTGGGGTGCTTTTTAAGATATTATCAAAATGATAATCATTCTACTCATATCTGTCAATAAAATATTTAAAACTATTGACACCATGCACCCCACGCTTTTTCTTAAATAAAATATTTTTTTTTATTCACACTATTATTAATTTATATTTATTGAAAATTTATTTTCAATTTTTTAGTTTAGTTTTTTATAAAAAGCGTGTTTTTAGTTTTTTTAAACTATTATTCATATAGGTAATCATTTCCTATCCGTGCATTCTTGGTGGTAATGTCTTGACACAAGTCGCTAAAGTAAACATTTTCTTTGCAAAAGTCCTCCAAGTACTTAGCACGGGCGCGGGGTCAGACTGATGTCAGAGTAGTGTGGTGTAAAGCGTCCATAGATATTGGCTGGTTTACGTTGCTATTGTCGATGATTCTTTTTAATTTATTTTGTAATTGTTTTAGGTTATAACGAAAAAAGCTTTTTTTTCTATCTACATTTTTCACGTCAAACGAACGGCGTGCATGGTCGTTTGACCACTCGAACTCGGATTGACATTTAAAATTAAAATAAACGGAGCATAGACCGTACTCGCCTCCAGGTAGTAGACTAGTAGTTATTTCCTAAATAAAACATTGGGTATTACAGTAAATATTGTATTTATAATTATGTTCTTAAAGCTACGCTAGGCCTTTCAAAAAAATATTTTTTCAAAAAGTAAGTTTTAATGCGCCGTGCACACGTTTATTAGTCATACAAAAATTAAATGACGTATTTAATTTTCTACAAACTATGAAATTTAACTTCACAACAAACTGTGACACTAACATTATGAAGAAGCCGGCAAAAACTTAAGCTTTAAGTATAGTTTTCACAGAACCAGTACTGGCTGCCAATAAGACTGGCTACCAGTATTGGGCGGCATATACCAAGCCAATACTGGCTGCCAGTCTTATTGGCAGCCAGTACTGGCTCTGTGAAAACTAAACTTTAAAGTTTTTGTGTCTGACTAACTGCCGCACTCCGAGACAAATATTTATTACTTAAATGAAGTTTATTTTGACACAAGCCTCACACTTGTCAAACTCTTCATGAAATAAAAGTTTAATCATCATTATATTATTTCTCTGATTGCGGCAGTTAATTGTTCTTTGAATTTATTAGCAAGGTTTTTAACTCTATTAACCGACTGGGGGATGATTATGCTGGTCGTTACCAGGGATTAATTTATCGTCGATAGTTTGTATGAACGCTTTGCAATCGTCCACCCACTGCGAACAACACCATATCTCATCTTCGGAGTCCAATATTTGTTTCACATACGTGTACTTGTCGTATACCAGCATGGAGTCGTAGCTTACAGGCATTAATATCACTGAAAAAATGTCAAGCTTTAGATGGAAACGAACAACGAAGAAGCAGAGAGAATAAATATTATACTGATGCTTGTTTGCACCAATCGTCTCCTAACGCTAAGTGATCCCTAGTGGTATTTTAGTTTTAAAACTAATACATTTTTATAAATGCTTATGTTTTTTCCAAAGTTTATAGCAATTAGGACGTAAAGATAACACACAAAAATTTGTAAAATCTTGAAGGATATTTACCCTTAATGACCTCTAAGGAACACTTAGCTTTAGAGGGTCGTTAGCACGTTAGTGAAAACAGGAATAAGTGTCATACTCTTACATACGACTAAATTATGAAGATACTTATATAATACTGGAGATTACACACGATGCGCTAAATATGTAGCCTATATCCTTCAGCGTAGTCTCCTTTATCCGGAATTCACAAAAGTTCAGTAGTTCTAGAGCTTGTTTATTGCAAAAAAAAAAATACAAAAATACTATACTCTGCGAAACATGGCGGTAGCGGTCTTTGACTCCCTGTCAAAAACTTGTCATTTTCTATATAAACCGCGATTGACAATGAAGTGTCAGATGTTGTCAATCGCGGCTTTGTATAGAAAATGAGAAGTTTTTGACAGGGAGTCAATGACCGCTAACGCCACGTTTCGCCGAGTACAGTATAGCTCTTTGTGACAAGACACAGTGCAGTGAAAATATTTCATACAAGAAAATATAAATGTTAATTAAATTTTACTTAAATATTTAGCTGAACATATTTTGACGATTAATAAACCGATGTACGAGTTTTGTATTGTAATTTGTTACCTTTGTAAAGAAAATAAATATACTAGTTTCTATAAATGATGGCTTGTGACTTGGGAGGCGTGTGTGGTCTGTTATGGGCATGAATGTCATGGATCTAAGCCTTTATTACGTCAGACTACTGGTAGGGTTCGATGCTATCAACCCAACCTACCATATTGGGTACAAACTTGTATGAACATAATATTTAGTTTTTATATAAAACATTTATTACTCCTGGTTCTAAGGGTTGATTCAGATACGCGTCGCGTTGCGGTCTGAATTGACCCTAAGCTAAGACGTCGTATCGTGGTTATAATAGCAACAATTTGAATGGTTATAATGGCAACAATTTGAATGTGACTAGAATTAAATAAGGAATATTAAATTCTAGCGCAATGGTCAGCACAGAGGGCGCTATTAGCACGTCATGCAGTAAATAATAGATCAAAATCTGACACGTTGCACATGTCATTTTAGAGTGTTGACAGATACGTTGTCAAACGTCGAATAAAACTTTTTTACTGTCTATGCTGGTGCTGCCTCTAGCATGAAAAAAAATTAATATTATTATAGGTCTACCAGAATCTGATGGCAATTTAATATTATTATAGGTCTACCAGAATCTGATGGCAATTTAATATTATTATAGGTCTACCAGAATCTGATGGCAATTTAATATTATTATAGGTCTACCAGAATCTGATGGCAATTTAATATTATTATAGGTCTACCAGAATCTGATGGCAATTTAATATTATTATAGGTCTACCAGAATCTGATGGCAATTTAATATTATTATAGGTCTACCAGAATCTGATGGCAATTTAATATTATTATAGGTCTACCAGAATCTGATGGCAATTTAATATTATTATAGGTCTACCAGAATCTGATGGCAATTTAATATTATTATAGGTCTACCAGAATCTGATGGCAATTTAATATTATTATAGGTCTACCAGAATCTGATGGCAATTTAATATTATTATAGGTCTACCAGAATCTGATGGCAATTTAATATTATTATAGGTCTACCAGAATCTGATGGCAATTTAATATTATTATAGGTCTACCAGAATCTGATGGCAATTTAATATTATTATAGGTCTACCAGAATCTGATGGCAATTTAATATTATTATAGGTCTACCAGAATCTGATGGCAATTTAATATTATTATAGGTCTACCAGAATCTGATGGCAATTTAATATTATTATAGGTCTACCAGAATCTGATGGCAATTTAATATTATTATAGGTCTACCAGAATCTGATGGCAATTTAATATTATTATAGGTCTACCAGAATCTGATGGCAATTTAATATTATTATAGGTCTACCAGAATCTGATGGCAATTTTTGACAGCAAATTTTCAAAAAATATCCTTGATCATTGGATAAATTTTTATATTTGCACGTTTCACACATAAAATAAGCCGCTAAAGGAATAAAAAAGGAAGAAAATGTTTTATTCCTATTACCCCGGTATTGCTAGAGTCAATTTATTTTCTCGCTTTTTGCCATCAGATTCTGGTACACCTATAATTATATCCTATGATTTTTTTGTTCGCGAGTTTTGTAGTATTCGTTTCAGTTTTTCAGCTTCTTTAGGTTTTTAGCTCTTAAATACATTTCATTATTATAAATTAATCCCACTATATCCATATGCAATGAAAGGTAAATAAACATAAAACCTCTAATGTATATTCACAATTTAATGAATATTTTATTAACAAATACGATTTCTAGGGCAATAATATAGAAAAATATTTTTAACTAATTTCAGTAGACATAATCCCATGAAATTATCATAAATTATTATTAATTCACTTAATTGTTAATTATTCGGTATCAGACGTTTCATCTTTACCATTTGTTTTTTTATCTATATGTTCTAAGCTTTTAATAAAATGTCGAGCCTTGAATCTTTGAAGCCACTTTTCGTTTGCTATAAAATTATCATTTCCACCGAGCGTAGCATAGAGCTCCATTGCTTTGTCACACACGGCACTAGCGGTTGTACTCTCTCCAGATGCTTGTCTTTCTAGGAGCCAAGAGTATAATATTTCATCTAGGATGGAATGCTTTGAAGTCTTTTTTAACTCTTTAAAATTACTCCATTCCTCACTATATAATATTTCTTTTTGTTCCATTATCGTTCCCGCATTTTTCTTTATGTCTGTTATCGTGGAGTTGCCTACACCATATTTAACGGCCAAATTCTTTGCCACCTCTCCTTCCTTCAAAGCTTCGAGGATATCAATTTTTTCTCGTAAATTCAAATTTTTCTTTTTTCGTAACGAAACGATACTCTTTAGTGAACAAAATGGAGGACTTTCACGTGACGGTGACTTTTCTAAAAAGGACAAGTGTAATGTATACATTTATTATACCTTTCTCCCTCAGTACAAAAATTATAATATGTAAACTCGTGTAAAATCTTATAGCCATAGTTATAAAATATTAGGCCTTGTATCGTTGAAGTCTTTTGGATTTCAAAATAATATTTTCAACTAGTAGAAGAGCATGCACAACTATTATTATCTTAGACATGATTTTAAATGTAGAAGAATCTCAAATGACTATTTTTCAACGAGCCAAGTGTTTTCATCTATAATTATATTGAAAAGATATACTTATTAATACTAAAGTCCTCACTTTCTAATTTTTCTATTTTGTCCCTTATAGTGTCCGCCTTCTTCTTTATGTCTGATATCGTAGAGCTACCTACGCCATATTTTTTGGCTAATCTTACTCCTAGTTCCCCTTCTCTTAAAGCCTTTAATATATCATTTTTATCTTGTAGTGTCAATGCTTTCCTTCTTCGTTTCGGTAAAAATGGACCCCATTCCAAACTCTCTAAGGACGACGAACTTTCTGAAAACATTTTTTTTTGTAAAACAGACTCCAATTTCTTTCTTAAGCATTTATGAAACAAAGCTATTTTCATATACCATTAACCCATCAAGCCCCATAAGCTCACCGGTGAGCGAGACACAATAGAATAACAATAGATTTCCAAGAATTCACGATCGAAGGATTAATTATAAAGAAGAAACAGGGCAAGATTTTTATGATTAAGTAAAAATGGGTTCTCGCGGCATTTTAATTTTTTGCACGCAGTCGTGGTAAGTATTAGTACTTACAGCTAATATGAATTATTACACTTACTACATAAAAGGACAATAAAACATATTAATAAAAGACTAAAAATATTTTTATTATTTTATTATTATTGTATATATTATTATTCTACAATGCACATATTATTATTATACGAATAGGTAATAATTTAGTATCATAATATTAATTGGGATGTTTGGAAACAATATACTAGTGGTGAAGGCCGGTTCTTCACAGAGAAGGCCTATCGTTTCTTTCTCGCCAAGGAACGGCATGTTCCGCCCGGTCCGTGCTCTGGGCGGGATTGGGGGCTCCCACTGCTGGTATATTATGTGGGACTCACTGCACCCGAAATAATGGTAAGTGGTCGAAGCCCTACCCACAAAAACTCAGAGGTACTGCAACCGCACCTTTTTTTTAACGATGGGAAATGCGTTACGCATTCCCGACAGCCGTAACCACAGGAACATCAAATTTCCTTCCATGAAAGCAAGCCCTATCCTGAGTCCCCTTCTAAGGTTTACAAATATTTTTTTTGAATAAAAAATATATTATTATTAATTGGGTTTAATTGTTATTATTGATTTTATTATAATTTTAAGCAATTTTTGCTCTATCCCGTCGGTACCGAGGAAACATTAAATATTACTTTAAATCCATCGTCGCACAAGTTCACATTGGGTGGTGGGTGATTGTGCGATTTCGATGCTACTGCACTTTTGCCCAGGCTGACGGCAGCCGCTCTACAGCCCTTGAGTCTTCGTGAACAGTACCACGAGACTCGGCCGTAAGCGTTGCTCTTTTGATAACTGTACGTGTATCCGTCGAGAAGTAGCAGCGGATGCTTCCCCGCTCTTTTAGTCCATACGAAAGTTCCTGAAATGTATCTCCTAAATCAAGAATATGTTAGGAATGACAAAATAACAGTGACTGTAGAATTGATATTAAAATTGTAAATGAAATACCTTGGTACATTGCAAGATTTATTGCAACCCTATATTAACTACGTCACGTTAGCCGCATGCATCCCGACCGCTGGGCAAGGGTCTCAACAGAGTGGGCACCCGAAGATGGACGCCGCCGCCGAGGCCGGCCTAGAAAAAGGTGGCGTGACGAGCTGGAGGCATACCAGCCAGGCTGGATATCGGTGGCGCAGGAGCGAGAACAGTGGAAGATCCTGGGGGAGGCCTTTGCCCAGCAGTGGGATACTATAGGCTAATAAAAAAAATATTAACTACAATCATAGTGAAATTAGGAGTGATTACGTCATAAAAAGTTACGAAAAAATCTAATATATATAAATCTCCTGTCACGATGTTTGTCCGCGATGGATTCCTAAACTACTTAACCGATTTTAATGTTTTTTGTTAATGTGTGCTTTTTTCCAACTTGAGATATAGGATAGCTTAGATGTTTAATTATAGTCGCAATTTTATTTTATTGCAAATTATTTGTCTATAAAGAGCGATCATTGTTTATGCGACGCGGGTCACGGGATAGCGATGGACGTTGCCATGGTGACATACTTATTTAGTCACTAATTCAATAAAATAATACGGGCGATATACTTTATATAATAATAATATGGCAAAGAAACGTTTGCCGGGACAGCTAGTATATTATATAAAGGTTGTCTTAGCATAAACTTAAAACAATAATTTAATGTTAAATCTGACCTCTCAAGATCAAACCTGACAAGCTTTTCCTATCCTCCTAAATCTAAAATGTGCTAGAAAAATACACAAATAAAAAGTTTAAAAACTACCCCCCCCCCCCCCCCCCCCCCCCCCGCGCAGTTGGCACAAATTCATACACTTATACTCTCATGTAAAGACCATTCCTCAGTTTATGGATTCGCTGCTGCCGGTGGCCGTGGGAGCCAAAGTCTTTGATCAGCTCTCCAGCATTCGAGATCATTATGTAGGCCTTACAATCGGCAGTGTTGGTGCATCGCCAACGATGTCCAATCTTCGATGAGAAACCGAAGCAGTAAGTGTAGCCTTTGTAGAAGTAGTACCTTTTGCCATTGTTAAATGTTATGAGTTTTGCTACATCTGAAATTACCGACCAAGAAAACATGAGACTAATGCTCACTTGCACGGATCTGGGTTAAAATTAAAGGATATTATTAAACGATTAGCAAAGTATTGGTCTAAGTATCTGTGAGCAGAAATATGTAATTGGTAAGCTTAAATTGATAAATGAACAGCAACTTGCGTTCAGCAAATATTTATAAATCAGTCTGCAATAATATATATCATTCTGAACAGCAGTATTTTTTTTTGACAGCTGAGTATATATCAAAGCTGCAATTAGTGACCTATACCTAATTAAATTTTGGTAAGCAGTAAGCACTCAGAGAATAAGCAAAAAAATCAGTTTAGTGCCGCTAAAATTAGTCTAGCAAATAATAAATAAATATCATACTTGAAAAGCACTCAATGGGCGCATTACTCATTGATGATTCAATTATTTACTCTCTCTCATTACGTAGGTTACTTTTAGTATTATAGCAGGGATATTTTGAAGGAATAGTAAAGAACCCGTTTTAGTTTTATAATTATTATATTTAAGAAAAAGTATCATTTTTTTTGTTATTAAAAATTAAATTATTAAGTACAATCAAAAGTTTATTCTTAATATTATACTTATTGTATAATTAATGCTCGTTTTGCCTTTGAAGGCCGGCCACGTTTCCTCTTTTCCCCTATGGGAATATTTTTTGCTTTAAGTGGAGGCACCACATGCTTTAAGCGGATCGCTAAGCCAATCACGTGTTTACATACGTAGAAATTAAAAAAAGCTGGGCAGTCACATTTTCCCTCTCTCCATTTCTCTCCTTCAATTGGCAGTGAGACAAGCCACTTACTGAAATGTTGTTTCTTGAAATCATCAAAACTTTCCCACTGTGCGTCGAAAATTTCACAATTAGTAGCTTGACCAGCTGGTATTTGATAATAATTATAATTGTCATCTTTACGCAGCATAATTACTTCTTTGGTTTTTTTGGCCCACTGGTAGGCTTCTGTCCAGTGTTTTGTAGTTAAAGAGGGTATGTTTGCAATGTAATTGTCTTCAGGGTTAGTAATATATTTATTGGACCACTGGTGTACCATTTCTTCTGCAACCACCAATAATCTGGACAAAGGAAAGCGTTCTCGAAGAGTGTGGGCGTGCTTTATAACTCTATTAAAGGTCTCCAAAGCGTCGTTGGTTGATGGAGAATTGGGGGCCGCTCCCAAAAACCAGTTACGATTTTGTTCTAACCACTGTGCTTTGAAATAAGTGATAAATTCAGTCTGATCTTTATATTTTTGAAGAAAAGCATTAGAAGCTGCGTCAAATACATTCTCGTGAGTTATAGAATGCAACGATTCAACATCATTCAAAATATTATCACGCAAAACCTTGCTTTTGATCCTTTCAACCCTTTCTTGAATTTTTCTTTTTGCGTGTGCCCAACACATGCGCACTACCACATTATCTCCAAAAACTTCAAGAAATGCGTTTTGAATACTTTTAGCAGCATCACAAACCAATACATTTGGATTCCAAGGAATTTCAAAAATTTCGAATATTTTGTCCTTAAGCCCTTGAAACATCAATTTGAAGTCTTCTTTTTGTTCATTACTTGAAACCGTTAAACATATAGGATGGAACTTGCGGTTTTGGTCCGTAGTTCCACAGACCAAAATAGACAAACCCTGGCAGATGATTTTGTATGTGGCATCTGCATGAACGACGCTGGCATTTTTTGAAATTTCAATCAAATATTTTGTGGAAATAATAAAACGGAAAATGGGATTTTTTCCATCACTATCATCAATTTGGTGACAAATCACAAAAGCTTCATGCGGCTCTATAGGAAGACTTGAGTGTGAATTGATCCAAGTTGCAAGCTCTCCTAAACTTATGGTCGACTGCCCGTATATTACAGCACGACGTCGATCGCTTAGATAATTTCTTAACTGAGACATCTTAGGAACTTGAATATTTTCCATCTTTGTAAGACTTTGCATTATTGCTTTTGGTTTCATTTTTAAATCAAATAATCGATTAATTTCTTTTTTTAGAGTGTCACACAAACCGTAAGTCGAGGCAAACTCCTTTTTTTCGTCATGATCGTGATCAGCATTAGTTTTAAACAAAATCACGGAATCTGCAGTGCTGTCCAATAGTAAATAAATCCTAGCAGAGCATTGTGGACCACGTTTTTTCAACTTGTTGCACCTATAATATTTCTTATTCCCGTCTTCTGTTTCGCGACAATAATGCAGTGCCCAAGTACCTTCAGTTTTAACGTATGTTTCGGCTTGTTCCCAGTTATCAAACTTTTGAACTAAGTTCCAGTCCAAACATAGCTTTTTTTTCGTCTTAACTACCAATTCTTCAATATCACGACTATTTTCGATATCCGAATCAAAGTCTGGAACAAACATCTTGCCATCAAACAATATAAAATATCAATAATCATGCAAATCTAACACGATAACAAAACTGCGATACAATTTGATTGCTACTAATCGCCGCACAATCACCGAATGACAATACACGCACACGATTGGCTATCTGTGTTTTGCGTCGGCTTCTGCTCCGCCCACTTTTAACGAATATTGCTGATTTTTCAATAAATACGCAAAACAGATATTTAAATTGCCACCCAAAATTAAAATATGCTTTCCATTCAAATAAGTTGCGTGTAGAAAAGTTTTCTCTGCTGACTTAAGGCGGGATTATAGGCAACTGACATTTTAGAATTTGCGGAAAACAAGCTCAATAGATGGCGCTCGATAGGTACATATTTAGTTTTCAAGCCGTCGTTGATTTCAATAATTTTCAGAAATAATGAGATCACGTGGTAAACTCGACATACAGACTAATGATTAACAGAGAGACCATGTTCACAACTTAATAAACGAAATCTTTAATGAATTTTGTATTATAATAAAATTATGTATTATTTTAATATGTTTGTTCTGTACTCACGAACATGAAAAAAAGTATTTCCTCAATAATACATGATATAATTGATTATACAATGTACAGCTAAACCTGGGTAAGTGACAACTGGATAAGTGAGAAAACTGTATAAGTGAGAGTAATAGCTAGGACCCGTCATTTTAAGCTCCCAAAACCTCTATGAGCGAGAAACAGAAACCTCTGTTAGAGAGAGTCCTTTTCTGTCATGGACCTCTGTGAGCGAGACTGCTTCTTTTCTGTACCTCTATAAGGGACAGTCGAAGTTTGTTTTTTTATTTACATACACATAACACAAGTAACAAATGAGAAAACAAATTACAAATTGAACATCTGCTACAATTGAACATCTGCTACTTTATGACTCATTCTTAACTTTCGTTAAACTTCCTACCATTGTTTTTGTATTGTTTTCTCGTCAATATTGTACCCATTCAATTTCGTTGAGCTAAAAAAACGTTGTTTTTTATCGCATTATTTTCGAACGGACTTACTCAGTTTATAGTTAACCAATTGCGAAGGAAAGTTCTGTTCTGTATCATGTCAAAACGGAAAACTAAAGTACTGTCATTGAGTGATAAACTTAAAATAGTGAAAGCTTTTGAATCCGGAAAATCGCGTAATGAAATTCAGAGGAAGTTTAATTTGCCAGAATCAACCTATCATAAAAATATAAAATCAAAAGAAATTGACGGATTTTTTAAAATGTAAATAAGTTCTAAATAAAATAAAATTACATACTTAGTGCATGAATTTTTGACTAGTCATTTCTGGGTACCTCTATAAGAGAGAAACGCTAACCTTGTACCTGAATAAGCGAGAAACTAGGGTTAGTGAGAAACCTCTATGAGCGAGAATAAAATTGTGTTCCCTTGAACTCTAGCTTATCTAGGTTTGGCTGTATAACAAAATAAAGTATTACTCATATGCATTGCATATACTTATGCATGGAAAAATATAGCTATCCTAGGTACAATAATTCATCATCGTCAGCTCGCTCACTGCTGAGGTTATTTTATGACTTTATAATATGGTTTAAATATTTTTGTGCTTGGGTTTATTGCAATACCTTTAATAAATAGGATGTAGACCCATGACGATTACTTGTACCTGACGCTGCAGCATCCTCTGGAATCTATATAACACCCTCCACAAGTTCAATGATTATTTTTAACAAAAAATTAAAACCGACTTCCAAGGTGAAAACAATAGGAATATGAACTAAAAAGTATTAAATAACTCTTACTCTTTAATAGTGCCTTTTTCAGAATTCGTCTAAATCTCAACTATTTCTGTACATACCTACTACAGTCTTCATTATTTTGAAGTCGGTACCAGCTAATCGTGAGTTCAGTAATGTCAGAACTTAGAATATTTGAAACTTTTGGGACTGGTACCGACTTCAAAGCAATGAAGACTGTAGTAGGTATGTACAGAAATAGTTGAGATTTAGACGAATTCTGAAAAAGGCACTATTGAAGAGTAAGAGTTATTTAATATTTTTTAGTTCATATTACTATTGTTTTCACCTTGGAAGTCGGTTTTAATTTTTTGTTAAAAATAATAATTTCACTCTTTTTAGTTATCTACAAAATAAGGCTTTATGCGTAAGTAACCAATACGAATGTTATATATTCACATTATGTTACTGTAAGCGAAATTGTGGTAAATGCTTGCAGTTATCTTAGCGATGCTGCAATTTCCAAACTTTTATCTTTAAAGGTTCAGGAGTTCTTTACAGTGCCTTTGGACCAAGAGACACCTTCGTATGAAATTTCTCTTATTCGTAACATATGTTTAACTTACTAGAAACAACATTTTAACCACTATGAGTGTTTTGATAAATTTCAAGGATTTCCCTCGATTGCTCATAGATCCCATCATCAGCTCACCACTTTCGTAATTGTTATACAAAATTAAGATTATATCCTATACAACAACACAAGAATTTTGAAAATCGGTCCTCAAACAGCGAAATCATCATCAAAAACAACTGCTTCAATGCAAAATATCGCGAAAAGTACCAATAATTGGGTCACAGTGTGATGACCCATGGTATAATTATGGTTGTGATGATGATGATCAATCAAATTGATGTGTTGGCTTATGCTTTCAGCTGTTTAAACAACGCGGAAATCCCCGAACCTGTACCTATAAGCATTCAAAAGTTCTGTTCGGTACTTTCGGATCCAGGGTCCATAACCTGGTGCGAAGTCTTACTTTTTGGTAGCATTTACCTCGAATACTTCAGAAAAAATTGAAATCGCTATATGTTTCCATACAAATTTCAAGGAGTCCCCTCGATTACTCATGGATCCCATCATCAGATCACCACTTTTATGAACATGGTACCAAATTCGAATCAATCATATACAACACAAAAAGAATTTTGAAAATCGGACCACAAACAGCTGAGTAATTGTTGAACATACATAAAAAAATATACAAAATACAGCCGAACGTATTACCTCCTCCTTTTTGGAAGTCGGTCAAAAACGATAACTCTTGCAACACAGGTAACGTTTTTGACCCGCTTGACAAGTTTTTAATTAATAGTAGATTATATTCATTATTGTTATGCAGATCATATTCATATTTTCTTTGTCGTCTTTAAGGAATCTGTTCCCAAAAGAGACCCTTGGCCCAGTAAGTCTTAGCTTCGCGCTAACGCGCTAGCCAGAGAGCTCAAAATTTCAATTATGTATTTATGTTGTCACCATAACAACAAATAGAAACAAAATAAAATAAATATGTTAAGAGGTCTGAAATATTCAAAACAAAAACGCGGTTTTAGGCCTTTTCTGCTCGACATCAATAATGGCAAGTGTTTGAAATATTTACGAAATACCTCATTATAATATTTAAACTTTAACAATACTAATACTCGCCCATCCGATGCCTGCCTACTGGCAGTACTAGAAATGGTTTTTCATAATATTGTATATGAATGAATAACTGATTATCTATTGTACGTAACATAAGATTTTTGTATTAAAAATAGTTAGTTATTATATGTACTGACTAGCTGTTGCCCGCGACTTCGTCCGCGTTAACATAGTAAAATAACAAAGATGGTAGTTTTCCCCTTTTTGTGGATCCTTATACAAAGGGTAAAAACAGGACCCTATTTAAGCAAACGCCAAACGCAAACGTCAATAAACTTTCATGTTTCTAACTTAAATTTAGTAATGACGGATTTTCATTCAAACTTTCAACCATAATAGGCATGATGACTATTTTTTTTTCTTATTGGTAATTGAAAGACCCTTAAAAAATAGAAACATCGCTGAAATAATGCCTCTGATAGCTTAAAAATTCACCAAGATATGACAATTCAAACATCTCATAAAATAGACCTGCCCGAAACGCTCCATACAAAGTGCTACGAAAGAATGACGTCAATCTTTCGTAGTTTGTACGCATCGAGAGAGAACTTCGTTCGGTAGGTATATTAAATATTGCGTTTATGAAAGTGGTTTCATAACAAAAGTTGCTTTTAATTGCTTATGTTATTGAATGGTATACAAAAATTAAGAAATTTGAAGCCCCCCCACATGGTTATTAAATGGCACTAACAAAGTATAATAATATGTTTAATTTAGGTCAGAATAAATTCGCTTTGAATTAATGACTTAGTTTTTAAAATATATTCAATGTACAGAATTAACTTTCCTACGATTTTATTATATGTATAGATTTATATCAGGCTACGTAACATTGGCAACAGGTAGGCACTTGACAATATATGACTACAAAATACTCAATTATTTGTTTGTCTTAATTTATACGTTCCAATAGGTTCAAAGTAATACAATTACGTCCTCCATCATCTGTTATTTTATCCTCATGGGGGTTGAATTTACCAATATCCTATTGAAGCGAACGTCTTCATCATAGAAGCTCAAATCTTTAATAATTTCATTTCAATCAGCCGAAAGTCTAAGAAAATTTCTAAAAACTTTCATCCCTTATTTCATTCTCTTAGGGATGGAATTTATTAAATTCATTTCTGAGGGGATGCCTACGTCATAGTAACTTTATGCATACACAATCTCAGCCCAATCGGTTTAAAATTGATAAAGTTTCATGCAAAATTCCATCCCCTATTTCATCCCCTTAGGGGTGGAATTTATTAAATTCCTTTCTGAGGGGATGCCTACGTCATAGCATCTTTGTGCATAATACACAGTTTCAGCCCGATCGGTTTAAAATTGACAACGTTTCATACAAACTGTCAACCCCAATTTCACCCTCTTGGGGGTAGAATTTCCAAAAACGCCTAAATTATATCCATTCAATTTTAATTAGTAACCCAATAATAAAGTTTCATGTTTCTAACTCAAGAAATGACGGACTTTCATTCAAACTTTCAACCCCAATTTCACCCCCTTGGGGGTAGAATTTCCAAAAATGCTTAAATACGTGTTTATTCACTTTTATTCAGTAACCCAAAAATAAAGTTTCATGTTTCTAACTTAAGAAATGACGGACTTTCATACAAACTTTCAACCCCTATTTCACCCCCTTCGGGTTAAAATTTCCGAAATTCCTTCCTTAGTGGGTGTCTACTTAATAAAACAATCCTGCTCACCAAATTTCGTGGCTGTAACTTTAACAGTTTTTGCTCTGCGATGATGAATCAGTCAGTCAGTCAGGACTTGTAATTTTATATGTTCCAAAAACGCTTAAATACGTGTTTGTTCATTTTTATTCAGTAACCCAAAAATAAAGTTTCATGTTTCTAACTTAAGAAATGACGGACTTTCATACAAACTTTCAACCCCTATTTCACCCCCTTCGGGTTAAAATTTCCGAAATTCCTTCCTTAGTGGGTGTCTACTTAATAAAACAATCCTGCTCACCAAATTTCGTTTCTGTAACTTTAACAGTTTTTGCTCTGCGATGATGAATCAGTCAGTCAGTCAGTCAGTCAGGACTTGTAATTTTATATGTATAGATATAGGTTAAGGTTTTAAATAGCTGTAAATATAATAGTGAGCATTTGAAGATGGATGCACCGGTGTACGGACAAACCCTTCAGGTTTTTGTGACACCGAGTTATGTTTTTGTAATGTCTTACCTATGTGAAGAAATAAATAAATAATAAATAAACTTATTAGAATAGTCTGTCTGTCATTTTATGCTTAAACTAGTGAACCATTTTTTATAAAATTTGGTGAAGAAAGGACAAAGGATACTTTTTATCCTGAAAAAATTAACGGTTCCCACGCCATGAACGATTTTTTGAAGAATTTGCATCGAGATAGTGGCTATCAATTTGTTCTAGTAGCTGTTTGACACGAAAGTCTCTGCGACTACATAGCGTCAAACATTTAATAAAGAATTTGAAAGATAAAATATATGGGGTTTATGTCAAAATCTTCATTTATGATACATTGAAGTTATAAATATTCATCTCTGTGTACGGCAGTTATAATATTATTTTTTTCATGTTTATTTTTGCTATGGGTCCCAACAAAATTAGAATGAAAAATGGTAGTGAACAAGACTTATATTATGCCAACTTTCCAATAAACCAGTACATTACACCAGATTGTCGTGAGTAAAAAATTAATAATTGCATAAAATGTAATTTCTTTGCTCTCTACTTTTAAGTGTCGTCGTGATTTTTATTCACAAAATATTATGTTTTTGATAAAATCAAATAAGGTTTAAAGGTTTTTCATTTCGATTAATATTATTTTTGACGTGATAACGTCTTATAATTCGATGGGGCCGACTGCGCGCACGAAAATACATGACGCAATATGCGGCGTTACCTCGCTGATCGCTCTGAGGCGTTCCATTTATCCTCTCAACAACCGTAAGGCCCACCTGGGCCGCGCTCTTTGTTTCAATTATATTACGTATTTCGATGACTTAGAGAATACTTTTGTATGAAGAAGTTTGGTTAGTTACGACCTTTGATACATTGACCACACTCTGAATGAAAAATAAATAATCTGTGAGCTATTAGTATTATTTCGGCTATTCAAAATTGTGCTCTATTTCCTATGTGTCAAGGTATGACTTGTGCTTTGTTCGAAGATTTTACTGGAGTTCACGAATGTATGTAGCGTTTTGTATTGCGAATAGTTTATTTTACTCATTATAAATATTTTTAGACAATCAGTTGAAAGAAATACATCGAAATAACTTTAGATTACACTCGAAAAAGTTTGTTTCTATTTATAGAGATTCGGAAGCGATTTGCTTATTTGTATTGCGAATAGTTTATTTTACTCATTATAAATATTTTTAGACAATCATTTGAAAGAAATACATCGAAATAACTTTAGATTACACTCGAAAAAGTTTGTTTCTGATTATAGAGATTCGGAAGCGATTTGCTTATTATGTTTGTAAATAAATTACGTTAAAAGCTTGTAGAACTACTAGTCACTATTGTACGAAATTATTTATTGCCCTATTAAAGGCACGATTCCGTGCATCGCGATCGATCGCGGTCGTGCACGACCTACGACTGTCGTCGGACGCTCGCGACCATAATCAACGTATGAAAATGTATGGCACCGCTTCCGAGGCCCGCGACTGACGCGTGCGGCCTACGGCGTGCGGCGCGCGATCGTGCCATATATCTTTGACACGGTCGCGCGGGGCCTACGACTGTCGTCGGTCGTGCGCGACTGTCATAACTTCAAGACACGATCGCGCGCGGCTTACAACAGTCGTAGGCCGCGCGCGTCAGTCGCGGGCCTCGAAAGCGGTGCCATACATTTTCATACGTTGACTATGGTCGCGAGCGTCCGACGACAGTCGTAGGTCGTGCACGACCGCGATCGATCGCGATGCACGGAATTGTACCTTAAGGCTATGACGTTGTCACGTTCAACTATCGTCAGTAAGCCGACTTTACAGACAACCGATTTTTTGTGTAAAGAATGGAATTCACATGTTCGATAAAATTGTAGTTTAACATAATATCGTATCAAAATCATGGTGTATCAATGAATTTGGATCTATCCGCTTGATAATATTATTTTTACGATTTTACTCTAGTGCTAATAGTCAGGGAGCCCTAGAACATTTTTTTTTACTACTAACAAGCTAATTCTTGTGAGTAGCTTCATTTTGATAAGACAAACAACTTTTTTATCTGCGAAAAATCTTCCGTTTTAGGGTACCGTAGTCAACCAAGTTTTGTTGATTACAGAACCCTAAAACGGAACCCTAACCAGCAGATTTTTTGTATATTGGTAGGTTAATAGTTATATAATTTAAAAGTAACATTGTTCTATAAATTGAACAATCCATAACTTAAGACCATCAAATCAAATTATGAAATCCTTTCTATCTCTGTTAGCTACCACTTTCAAGATTTTTTCGCAGATAAAAAAGCTGTTTGTCTTATCAAAATAAAGCTACTCACAAAAAATTAGCTGTAAGTAATAAAAAAAATGTTCTAGGGCTCCTTGACTATAAGATGTTATATCTTTCTATTGCTATGGATTGGTAATGTTCGATAAAATTGTTGTTTAACATAATAATATCATTATCATTTTACAATGTTTTAACACATCCCTCAAAATGTGTCTCTGTGTTGAGGCACTCTGTTCATGCTCTGTTCATTAATATCCGACTTAGCTGTGATATTTGCACTTATGACTTTCAAACCTACCAAAAACGTATAAATGATCGTTTGGCGAATGTAAATTATCAAATATATATCAATAAGATACCTAATAAGGTAGTCTCTCACCAAATATTAGGTTACAAAACAATATTGTAATATTTGTAAACCAAACATATTGCCTATGTTCTGAAATAAAACCCAGTTTACTTACCAGTGATCAAGACGTCATCTTACGACGCCGCACTGTATTGTACTGGTATTCCACTAGTAAGACAAGTGTAACGTATTATAATCACATCACAATAAACACATTTAAGTACGACAAAGCACTGGCAAATATTTCGAAACGAATCAACAGTATGGGACCACGGCGATTCTAGGCCTAAGGAGCTCTGGCCAGTATACTGGGATATATTTGTGAACATACTCTAGTTTTTCTATAATAGACAATCAGTCACTGGAAGACAGATTTCACTGATGTCATTCAATTATTATCCATCAAAACGCCTGTGGAATTGTTGTGGCAAATATTGAAAGCAGGCGTTGCATTCGAAAATCAATAAATCGTTCGAATTTGTGATCAAAACGATTTATCTTTATTATTGTAATTATATGTCAAAAACGAAGCTGACCCTAACCTTCGATCATAATTTAAACATTTTTGTATAAAAATATTTTTTCCTGCGTTTGTTTTCGCTGAATTCTAGTCGAAATAAAATTTTGAAAGGAGCATTCTTTATTAGTCTTTTTTTAGTGGTAAATGGATTTAAATCAAAATTCTAAGCTGACTAGGGCCTTGGTAAGGAACGTAACAAACCTACAAAAAATGTTTAAATGCTTATAATTACTTCTGGTCAAAGTTCTAGTGAAAATAAAAACATGAAATTTTACTAGTCCTCGTTATATGCGGCCTTATAATCTTGCTGACCAAGTAATTATTCTGCCGAGTGACTGTTTATTTTACAGTCTATATGTCGCAGGCGCATTCTATAATACGCCGTTTTACATTACGGCTAGCCGTTTTAAAAAACAGGGCTGTTTTGTAATGCGGTGGTTTAATGATTAGCCGGATTGAATGCGGCTGAATCAAAAACCGCCAGAATGTATTCGGCGCCAAACGTTAATCAAAACGGCTAGCCATAATGTAATAAAGCGAAAGATTAGTCGCCTCTTTGAACGCTTTTAGTTCCGATTCTCAACACCCGTGGCGCTACCTGTGGGCTGTGACATAACAACAACAATGTCGTTGGATACCGAAAGTGTGTTGCTAAATTGCGAAGTTTTGAGTGAATTAAACAAAGAAAACAGTACGTTTAAGAACAATTTTCAGGTGCAAATAAATAATTTCTATTATTCTCAATGTGAAACAGTAAGAAAACCGTATGAACAATGGACCGAGTTTTAGAGATTATAACGCACATTAAAACTACTAAAGTGTCTGTGAATTCTGGTGTTCGGCGGAATACTAAACAATATTTTTAATGTAAAAAAATATGATACTGTGAATGTGGCAGAATTTCTTCATGAATTTTATATATGAAATAGGAATTCATAAAGAAAGTGGGCAAGGTGACCAAGATAAAATGCGCTATAAAAAACTCTTTATTAAAAAAAAGGCAATTGAAATATTTAATGTGTGATTTATAGAATACCTATTGTAAAAGTTAAAAATGTAAAAAGTCCAATCTTTTATTTAGTATAAAGCATTATGATAATCATACTTGATTAGCAAAAAATATTGTAAGAATACACTGACATATAAGTACTACGTATACTTATTACCTCAGTGTATATTATTATTATTTTTAACAAAAAATTAAAACAGACTTCCAAGTGAAAACAATACAATAAACATGACGTCTTATTTTTATAGGAACTAAAAAGTATTATAAATTATAATTTTTACTCTTGTAGTTAGTGCCTCTTCCAGAATTTGCCTTAACTTTAACTATTTCTGTATACAATCTTCATTATTTTGAAAATCGTTTCCCAAACGGCAGAGTAATCGTTGAACATACAAAATTACCTTATTTTAAAAACATAGTTTATTCTGCAAGCACGGTCACCCTACAATTTAAGTAGTAATACAATGCGGCTAAACGTGGGCCGCCTTATTGAAGAACGTATCCTAATGACAATCCGGCTAATCGTTAAATCGCCGCATTACGAAACGGCCGTTTTTTAAAACGGCTAGCCGTAATGTAAAACCGCGTATTCTACAATCCGCCTGCGATATATACATAATAAAACTCGCTGCCAGTTGAGACAAAACAACATCATGATGACAAAGTGATTTATTAGCGGTTATTTCTTGCAAGCCAAATTTTTAAATGGCATACACAATAATTATTCTCAAAATAAAATCTAGGTTGAATAATGAATACAGTATATACTACATTTCACAAAGTTTATTTGTGACTAGTTGCTTGATTTGGGCCATATTAAGTAATAGTAGGGGAGGTAGTGCTAGCGTTTGCTAAGTCATTTCATACCGACCAAATTTTTGTCCAGCGGTAGCTTAATATTTATCAATCAATATAATCAGCGTCAGTCGCCGCACCCGTGGTGGAATGTTAACTGAGAGTATTTCAAAGTTGTAAAAAAAATGGTTGCGAAAAGTGATTTTATACCGAATGAAACTTTGATGGATGATTATTGAGGTCATGTTTAACCAAAAAATCACCGTCAGCCGTATTGCAGACGGGGGATTCAACGTCAGTCGCGTTACTGAACATGTAAAAAAATTTTGAATATAAAGTCATTTTATACCGTTCAAAATTTATACAGGTGAATGTTTCTACTTTGTAAATAATAAAGAAAACCGTCAGTCGCTAATACGATGGTGGAAAAACCGTCAGCCAGCGATATAAGTTATGACCAATATAGCCCTACTTCGCGCTCAATGTATCCTAGGGCGTCGCGTAGACGACATTTCCACCTGCAAACATTCAGCTGACGGCGATTTTCGTTTGAATTAACCATAAAATTACCTCACATAGCAATTTTAAGTAATTAATTCGATAGTCAATATTTGTGAAGAAGAATTATATACATTTTACTTTAAAAGCGCCACCTGTTGTTATATACTAAAACTAAAATAATACCTACCAAACCTAAACGTGTATAATCTAGATATGAACCTTTATTGGGTGCGAATCAGCGTTGCCAGACGTCCCGATTTTGGCGGGACGTCCCGATTTTTTCATCAAAATTAAATGTCCCGCGCGGGACAGGCTCAGTCCCGCTTTTCGGGGAAAGCCCGAACGTACGTGCAGCGTGCTGAGAAGAAAGGTGCGTAATGAAGATAAGAGTGTGGGAGGTAGAGGGGTGAATTTTCTTTGGCTACTTTAGCTATCTATTTTCACGTAAACGTTATTTTAACGCAAATTAAAAGATAAAATATTCAAAAAACTTTTGATTTTATACATTTTTAGGGTTCCGTACCCAAAGGGTAAAAACGGGACCTATTACTAAGACTTCGATGTTTTTACTTTGTCCCGCTTTTGACTGAAGAATCCCGCTTTTTCATTCAAAAAGTTCCAAAGTCCCGACTTGGCACAAAAAAAAAATCTGGCAACGCTGGTGCGAATTGGGATATTTTTAATGTCAATTCAATACGATTCCCAACAACAACTTTGAGATGCTCTCAATTTTTATTCCACCCATTATGAAGTGGCTGACGATCAAAGCTGTTATGTATTAGTGGAATACTATTATTGTAACGATTTTCGCTCGGTATGAAATGACTTTTTAAACTGAGCGCGACCTCCCCTACTATAACATAATATTATGTTACTTAATATGGCCCAAACAGTTTTGAAATATTGAGTATTATATTATAATACTCAATATTTCATAACTGTCATTATAAAATTTATCAGAGCAAATATAGCTAAAGAGTAAGCCGACTCAGAAGAGTTCCGAAATTTATACGTTTGACGTACTTAGGTAATGTCATATCGACCGGCGAGCGCCGTACTAAATGCGTTACTCAGCATAAATTATGTTCAAACTGACACTTGCGCCCAACCCGCGAATATTATATTCGCCCATTTGTGTGAAGTCTAGGTACTCCTAAGTTCTGTCTACTCTGCATATAAATGCACTTAAATAAAGTTTACGTCAGCGCAAAGTCAAAACAACGCGGTCGCAATCTGATTTAAAAGGAAAAAGTATAATAGTTATGTCCACACTAGGCGCTTTCTTCAATTTTCGTCATCTTCTTTCATTCAACTTTCGTTTTGGTGCATTCAATATTCGAAAATTCAATAATTGAATGCGTCAACGAACGCAACGCCAATATTGTCATTTTTGAAGTTTTGGATACGGTCAGAGGGCATGCGTCGCGGGCATGCCTCAGGTTCGCTGTTGACTGCGCTATAACGCATGCCCTTGAAGAACAGAAAAAGCACAGTGTGGACAAAGCTATTAAGTAGTTACCCCGACTATCGCGAGTGGGCGCTCATACTCGTTCCCTTCTAGATTTTAGTATACCGCCCGCTGCTGATTTTCACAAGTTGTCGTATCTTGTGTGTGTGTTTGCCCGATTTTCTCAGAATAATTAGGTCATCTCTGGACTGCAAGGCCACATTGCACCCAGTACAGCTCCATCGGATGATGCCGTTTATCACTCGGTGCTTGTAGAACGTCGCACCCTCGTACAGCAACTGCTCTTTACCGTTGTGCAAAGTTATCATTTGCGCTGTTCGTAAAAACAATTCAAAATTACTATACTAATTCATAAAGAACCAGAACATGGATGACGCCACCGTGGCCGGCCTCGATAAAGATGGGGAGAAGAGCTGGGTGGCGTGAATGAAGGAAATGAAACACTTTGAGAAGTCTTCGCCTAGCAGAGGGACAGTATAGGCTCATAAGAAAAGCTAAATTATGCTAAGATCCTGTTTCGCAATGCCCTACTGACAAATAACTTGTGAAATGTACACGGTTCGCATGGTTACTTTGAAAGTTTCTTTCCACGGAAGAATGGACAAAGTGACAGGTTAACAAAATAAATCTGTTATTTTGTCGCTTTGCCGCAGTGTATTTTTTTTTCAAATATACTGTGCAATATCATCTCAAGAAATAATAAAACAGAAAAAAAACTGTTTAAAAATAAAAAAAACACTTCTGATTAGTTCCTTAGAAAACCTAGATCGCCTCAAATATTTGGGAGTTGGGACTTGGGAACTGTTGATTCAGGCGACACCGTGATGGGAATTTCTGGTGGGCCAAGAGCGTAATATACGGTGTAAGGAAAATCAACGAGGAAAATACATTAAAAGATTTCTTTACTTAATAATAATATTCTTGGTTTTTAGGCAATTATAATAATTTAATATATTGGCCTATTTTATTTGTAAAATAGGGCCGAGGTTTGTGGTAGTGTTTGCCCGCTACTTGTATAATAATCAGATCTTTAGTAGTTTTCAGTCGAGCCCTGCATTTGGGGCTGCTGGTACAGTACCAACATAGTACATTATTCTTTGTGACTCGTTTCTTGTAGAAGCAGTATTCTTTGTACATCAACTGGGTTTTTCCACCAACCAATGTTATTAACTTTCCTATAAAATAAAATAAAAACTTAGAAATTCACGACTAAGGATCAATCTATATTAGCGCAGAGTCGAAACGCATCGAAGCGAAGTATCAAAACTGAACATAGCAAACCCAACCTTAACTTCAAAGCTTTAACGCACACAATATTACATCTGAGAATTTTAAAAGGCGCGCGCGCGTCGGGACCCTCTGCGCGAATTTGCGCGCATGCGCCCGACCGACGCTGGTAGATCTCGCAGAAGTAATGTGTGCGTTACGTTCTGGAGTTAAGGTTGAATTTTCTGTGTACAGTTTTTGAGAATTCGCTTCGTTGCGCTTCGACTCTGCTCTATTATAAATTGACCCTAAGTTTTTGCGATTTTCTGTTTCTTCAGTTCAAATCTAATATGTAATCAGGTCTACAGACATTATAAATTTTAACTACAGTAGTAGCGTCCAAAAAAGCCACTTAAAATACTTTTTATTCAGTCTAAGAAATAAACTAGACAGTACGTCATAATATATGCATTTATAAACAATTACTTACAGTTTAATCACCTTAATTTATAAATAAACATGACTGTTATAGCTTACTTTATTTGTTTCAATCTTAAATTTTTTGTTGTTAAATAAGCTCTAGATGTTATCATTCTGCAAGTCCTAGACTAGTAGTAGGTACATGAAGAATGATCATAGATCGTAATATAATCAGCGCTAAGACGCCATTGGGGGAACATTTGGGGCACGCGGATCGATAATAATAATTGTAGCAGTTAGAAAAACATATCTATTCAGATTTTGAGCAATTGAGCCCAGATGCTCTACTTTAGTTTGCTCTACCAAGAGCCTGTTTCTAGAGATGTCTACCAGACTTTCTCTAGCTATTTCTTGGCTCATTGCCTGTCGCCTGCTACGTCGTCGACTAATTCGCATGCCTCTTCCCGGTGCAGCAGGCGCAGGTTCTGGGTCTGCATCTTGTGCAGGCTCTGGTGAAAATATTTGTGACAGCTCTGGTGTAGGTACTTCGCGAGCTGGCACATCATATTGTACCGATTGAGTTAGCTAAAAGAATAACAATTCACCTAAACAGTTACACAACGGAAAAAATTAATCTAAAAAAAAGACACTTACATCAGTAAAAGGGTCCACTTGGGTATTGCCATTGGGTAGCCCGCTCCTATAGTCCTCTCCAAGCAAACTTAAAAAATATATTCTCGACATCTGTCAGAGGAGTAGCCTCACTGGGGCCACCTCCCGTGCGATTTTGAGCAGCACGAATGCAAGGTGCTTTTTTTTTTTAACTTGGCATTAAAATCTACGCAATACTGAAAAAAAAACTACTATCAGCATTGGGCATGGTTCGTTAACCGAAACCAATATATGTATTAGTTTTAGTAGGTAGTAATTTGAGTTAATAATTGTCTGCTTGCGACCATATCTTCCAATCTTTCGTGGCACCTTCTCCCATAGAATTAAGACACTCTGCTACCGTTGTCCACATTCTTCTAGAATATTCGCGCACCTGCGCCGAGACCAAAAACTCACACAAAGATTCTAGCTGGTTGTATGAAACCCGGTGACGACGCGAAATCCCCTGTGAACAGAACATGAATAGCATAATATTAAGTTATTATTGTTTTAGCCTAAGCTCCAACTATTGTATACTCAATCATACTTTATATTTAATAAATAAACACAAAAATACTACACAAATATACAAAAAAATCTGCTTGTTAGGGTTCCGTTTTAGGGTACCGTAGTCAACCAAGTTTTGTTGATTACAGTCTACAGAACCCTAAAACGGAACCCTAACCAGCAGATTTTTTGTATGTTGGTGGGTTAATAGTTATACAATTTAAGAGTAACCTTGTGCTACAAATAAAACAATCCATATTTTAGGACCATCAAATCAAAGTATGAAATCCTTTCTATCTCTGTTAGCTACCACTTTCGAGATTTTTCGAAAATAAAAATGTTGTTCGTCTTATCAAAATGTAGCTACTCACAAAAAATTAGCTTGTTAGTAATCACAAAAAAAATATTTCAGGGCTCCCTCACTATTTAATTAGTGTTGCAACACTCAAATTATTTAAAATTGGCGCCATAAATACTTACAGTACAGATCTAAATAAATGTAGTGCAAATTGACAAATGAATCAAGTTGTAAGTGTTAATTAAATATTAGAAAAATACATTTTATGAAAATTGTATGATAAACAATATCAAAATCTTTTATACTTAACTTAATTTTTCATTCACGCCAGAAAATAGAAATAAGTATAGCTTTTATTGAATTGTTTAAACTTTAGTACTTAATCTTATTTTGATCTAGTTCATTAATATGTACTACTATTTAGTCAAAGTAATAATAATGTCTATGGACGCTTCACACCACGTCAATCTGGCCCTGTGCTAAGTTCCTGAAGGACTTGTGTTACAGGTACCAGACAACGGAAATATATTTAATACTTTTATACTATACATATATTTAAGATTTTTATTATATCATACACATATTTAATACACATCCAGACCCGGGAACATTGAAAACTTCTTGTTCCGTCGGCGGGATTCGAACCCGCGACCCCCGGCTTGAGCTGCCACACACTCAACCAATTGAACCAAAGAGGTCGATATTTTTAATACATAATATTATGTATCCCTCCATATTTGTCTACAATATCTCTTCGGACGGGATGGTTGTGTTCATCCATTACTAGTTGTACGGTCAAATCTTCGCTGGCGTTCAGACGAACGGTACACTTGGGGTAGCTGGTGCAACGCCATCGTATGTGATGCCTTGAGACTCCGTGCTTAAAGAAGTAGTAGCCATTATACATCAACCGCACTCTTCCATCGAAAAATGTAATAAGCGTTCCTTAAAAATCGTTTAACATAATTATAATTCTTTAATTATAACATTATATTAGTAATGATGATAAAAAAACAAACATTAAGTACACATATTTAGACGATTTTCATAAAAATACGCGTAATAAATATATAGAATACTAGACGTTCCGCACGGCTTCGCCCGCGTAAATAAGATATTTCACAGACAAATTAGTCCACAAAAAATAGCCTATGATTCTTCACGGGGTTGACCACGGGAAGGATCATAGACTATTTTTAATCTGTGCCAATTATCAGAAAAATTGCTCCAGTAGTTCGTCAGATAAGCCCTTTCAAATAATTTCCCCCCGTTTTTCCACGTTTTCCTCTATTTCTCCGCTTCTATTAATCTTAGTGTGATAAAATATAGCCTATAGCCTTCCTCGATAAATGGGCTATCTAACACTGAAAGAATTTTTGAAATCGGACCAGTAGTTCCTGAGATTAGCGCGTTCAAACAAACAAACAAACAAACCAACAAACTCTTCCGCTTTATAATATTAGTATAGACTAGATGACGCCCGCAACTCCATTGCGTCAAAATTCGTTTATCGCGCAGGAATCGTACATTTTTTTCGGGATAAAAACTATCCTATGTCCTTTCCCGGGACTCAAAATCCACGCTAAATTTCGGCAAAATCGGTTCAGCGGTTTGAGCGTGAAGAGGTATTAGATAGACAGTGAAACAGACAGACACACTTTCGCATTTATAATATTATTAAGTATGGATGTTGGATAGATAATGGTTTTTCTAATCTGAGGACTAAAAGCGATTGAAAAACAAAAATTATTTGAAACAGTAATTTTTATCGATATCAATCTTTTTGTACTTGTCTAAGTATTACAATTTTTTTAAATTACTTAATTCATTTTTTTATTAAACTTGCAGAAGTGAATGTTTCAGAAATCAAAGTAAAGTGTTGCTTACTGTAATATAATTTAATAGATTGCAACCAGATAAATGTAATGTAATGTAAAATATGGGACATATATATATATATATATATATATATATATATATATATATATATATATATATATATATATATATATATATATATATATATATATATATATATGTCCCATATATATATATATATATATATATATATATATATATATATATATATATATATATATATATATATATATATATATATATATATATATATATATATATATATATATATATATATATATATATATATATATATATATATATATATATATATATATATATATATATATATATATATATATATATATATATATATATATATATATATATATATATATATATATATATATATATATATATATATATATATATATATATATATATATATACAATAATTGAACGCACAAACAGAAAAACAAGGAAGTAATTTCAAGAAAACAAACAAAGATAAGCTTTTTCTTTCACAAAACATCTAATGGTGAAAGAAAAAGGTAATTGATAATATTTATATCTTAGCCTCTATTGATTTTTTATATTCTATAATTTTTTTTTTCTATGGTAGTCCTAGTTTTGGAGTTACAAATAACTATTGCTACTAATGCAAAGTAAAATAAAATGCACTTATCTAAGATATTATATTACCTGTATCTTTAGCGCGCACGCTAAAACTCGCGCGGGCGCACGCTCGCGTGTGTTCAAACGAAAAATAGTATGAGCAGCGCAGGAGCGTGTGACGGAGGGCAGACGCGGGCGCACGCGACGGGTGCCCGCCGCGTGCGAGCGGGCACCCGTCGCGTGCGCACGCTTTTCGCAATCGACGTTGTTTCCGTTGACGTCTTTTTGCCAAATAATAAATTAGTAAATAATCCATGGTAATCTACTCGACACAACTGTACACGCTCGAGATAAAAATTATATTAGCAGCGCTAAATGAGATGACGCACGCGACGGGTGCCCGCTCGCACGCGGCGGTCGTCCGACGCGTGCGCCCGCGCGTGCGTCCGCTCGTGTTTTAGCGTTGGCCCTTAGACCGCTATCGCTTGAGAAATCGACGCCGCCGGCGGCCGCAAGATGCCACGAGCGGCCACGAGCGTCCACAGGCGGCCGTTTATTTCTCAAGCGATACTATGTATTACATTAATGAAGAGAAAGTTTAAAATCATATGACACTGAAACTGCTCGCCTCGCCGCTGCCATTCCGGCGTGAATCGGCCCTAAGACTCACCTATTTAAGGTGCTTGTTACTTACACCTACCGACTAGAGTGACGATACAGTGCTCTTTGCCAATCAAATTGTCTATTAGTAAGGTCTCGTCACTCTACACGGTAGGTGTAAATTGTAATCAGGGCTTTACTTAGTACATTTGAAGATTACATAATCTTTATAATATATCCCTGATAGCTAGTTGACTTTCGGTCACTGCAACTTTGTGCTGTCTTCCCCTTTATATGGGGAGGGAACCTGGAATTCTTCCTACTCCTATTTTCTTCTGATTAATTTCGTTGCGGGTCCCAAGACAGCTTTAGCATGTCCTTCGGGCTCCCTGAGATCATATCAAAGGGTTTTCGTGGTTGGATACCGCTGTCGATCCTGGCGACACAGGAGATACAGTGGTGGGAATGTGTGGTGGACCAAAGCCCGATTTTGGTAGCTAGTTTCATCTAAGTAAAGAATTTTCGAACGGGGTGGTTGTGTTCGCCCAGCACTTGTTGAATGGTTGAATCTTCGTTGGCGTTAATACGGGCTGTGCATCTGGGGTAGCTGGTGCAGAGCCATCGTACATGCTTCTTGGTGGTTCTGTGCTTGTAAAATCGGTAGCCTTTGTAATATAGATGCGTTTTTCCATTGGACAACGTGATTAGCTTCGCTAGAACAAAATATTTACGAGCATAAGTATCGGTTTTAAGATAAAAAGCGGGTTGTATTAACAGGTAAATAATAAGGTTGTATTAACACCTATATACCTACGCTGTGTAAAGAATATCAGTCAATTTACAATTATTCACATTAATTTTATTAAAAATTTAGAAACGTAGATTACTAAAGCCTATGTAGTATTTTGCTCGTTTAAATCGTTTTGACCTACAATTTGAAGTATTGGCTTTTAGTAAGGCACCATTTCTAGAATGAGACTCACCTAGTTAGGTTTGAAGATAAAAATATTTATATGATGATCGTATAGATGTCCCTGATCGAGAGTCTCATCCTACGAATAATAAAAATTGAGGAAACGTAACTCCCATACTTCAACCGTTTTGAATTTGGTTCCTTTTCGCACACTAAAATATGACAATAGCTACGAAACACTAACACTCAAATTTACGAAATAAAGCCGTTGACAATCATTGTCACTTGTATAAATACACAAAATTGTGTACCGAATACATGCATAAAGTATGCATGTATTCGGGTCTCATTTTGTAAACTTGCGGAACAAATTTTTGACACAGTTACTCTTCCTTACTTTTTATTACTCGTAGGTCTTATCTCAATAAAAATTCTTCGAACGGGGTGGTTGTGTTCGTCCATTATTTGCTGAATAGTTAAATCTTCGTTGGCGTTAATACGGGCTGTGCATCTGGGGTAGCTGGTGCAGAGCCATCGTACATGCTTCTTGGTGGTTCTGTGCTTGTAAAATCGATAACCTTTGTAATATAGGTTCGTTTTTCCATTTGACAACGTGATTAGCTTAGCTGGAACAACATAATCATAAGTAACGGTTATAGAATAAAACACACACTTTTGTTTGTGTATAATGTAACGGGTAAATAAATCTATGCTGTGTTAAAAGTATCAGCCAATTTACAATTCACATTTACTTTATTTAAAATCTTAAATGTAACACGTATGCAGAGCATTTTGCTCCTTTCGATCTACAATTTGAAGTATTGCCCTTTGTGGTCCATAACATATTTTCGGGCGGGGTGGTTGTGTTCGTCTATTAATTGCCGAATGGTCAAATCTTCGTTGGCGTTAAGGCGAGCCTTGCATTTGGGGTAGCTGGTGCAGAGCCACCGTATGTGTTTCTTTGTGACGCTATGCTCGTAATAGCAGTAGCTTTTGAACATTAGGTTCGTTTTTCCATTGAACAATGTGATTAGCGTTCCTTAAAATATTTAAATAGAATTAGATTTCATAATTAGATGTAATAATATATGAACGGTGTGTTAAATGAACCATTTTCAAATAAAATACTTGTGACTAACATGCTCAAAATTGTGATTTATACTCATGTGAGTCACATTAATTATTGCAAAGCAGAGTTTACACGAAATTATGTTCTACTACTCAAGTTGAGCAGTCAGCAGTGGGTCCAGCAGGGAGCAAAATGTAGGTTTAATAAAACAAGTTACAAGTAGATATATAATCAAATCAAATTATTGTTGAAAATATAATACTTAGCCTCTTAGAACTATTAGAAGAAGAGACTATGACTCTTTATCCAAAGTTTACTATGCAGTAAATTTAATTTGCATAATATTTTAAGTGATGTATGTAATTTTTTTATATGTGTTTTATTTATGTAATCTTACAAACAATTTGTTAGTCTCTCTATCAGCTGCACTCAAAGAGTATAATCGAAAAAATATTTTGACATCAACTTTAATATATGTACTTCTCCGTGAAATTCTTTATTACTTAAATTAAAATTAAGTTATCACTGAAAGTTTCAGAGTGTGGTTAGCATGTCATCGTCCCTTAATCCTTCAAGCCCCATAAGAGCACCGGTGATCGCGACAACAAAAGAATACAATAGCATTTCCAAGAATCCGCGACCGAAGGATTAATAACGGCTCGCACTAAATTCTAACATATTCTCCAGTTGGGCTGACATAGTACCGTTGAGATGGGTGATTGTGTTCGCCCAGTGCTCGTTGGACAGTCAAGTCCTCGTTGAGGTTCAGCCGGGCGCTGCACCTGGGGTGGCTGGTGCAACTCCAACGGACGTAGTCCCGGGTGACGTAGTACTTGAAGTACGTGTAACCATTATAGAGGAGCCGTGTTTTCCCGCTTGAGAATGTGACCATTTGACCTATTAGATACATTTTAAGAATCAATCGAAAATATATTTCATACCCTACGGCGGAAATGAAGTAAAGAACAGTGGGGGTTTTGGAGTTTTTACAGTTCTTGTTCTACGGTGGAGTGAAAACTTACCGTGCTGCGGCCGTTCTGTATCAATAGAATTAATCTTTGATTATTCAAATAAAAGTTATAAAAAAAACAAAGGTTCCAGATTAACTATTATGTAGTCTGAAAAAGCACCTAAAATGTTAAAATAAAGATAAAAAAAACTGATTACTAAGCTTTAATTTAAGTTTTTACCACAAAACTAGATGAACCGGTGAACTTCTATTCGTATAATATGTCAAGACTAAAATTTGGCAAATCGGTTCAGCCGTTCTCAAATGTTCGAGAGATTGAGAGAATTCAAATTTCATTTTTAGGGTTCTGTACCCAACGGGTAAAAACGGGACCCTATTGTCTGTCTGTCCGTCTGTCGGTCTCCAGGCTGTATCTCAAGAATCGCTACAGCTAGATTTCTGAAATTTTCACAGATTGTGTATATCTGTTGCCGCTATAACAACAAATACTAAAAACAAAATAATATTAATATTTAAGGGGGACTCCCATGAAACAAACATGATTTTTTAGCCTTTTTTGCTCGATATCAATAATGGCAACAGGCACTTGAAATTTTTACAAAGGCCTTAAATATATGTGTTATTTAATAATTCATAATAATATTTAAATAAAATAAAAATTTAAGGAGGCTCCCATACAAAAAACACAATTTTTGGCCAATTTTTGTTGGCCAAAAATTGTGATTTTTAACAAAATAAATTTATTATCACCTGAAGAAATTTATACCTTAACCTCATCTTAATGAGGTAAGAGTAGAGAGGGTCTTAACCCTCTCTACTCTTCTCTCTATCTCTACATTTTGGGTGGACAAACAATTTTTATTGCTTTTGTTTAGGAGTGAGGCGAGTTTTTCAGTATCTACCGACGTGGCAGTGGTCGTTGTTGTGATACAGAACATTACCATCGACCACGACCATGTAGGCTCTACACCTCGGATAAGACACGCAGTCCCAGCGCTTGCTTCGGTTTTTGTTGTAGTACAAATATCCGCCGTACTTCAAACGCTCCTTGCAGTTCCTTTCCGTTGTTACGTAATATGCTAAAAAATATCGTTTTTTATTGAAATGTATGGATAGTGGGAAGCGTTCTATTGATACGTCAAACATATTAAAGTTACCGTGCAATAATATGCATGTCACCATATGCAGGTTTTTTGTACTACAGAAGTGGTGGACCTGGAAAACTGGCCGATATTAAATTATGATTCCCTTCTGTAACCTACTGAGTATTCCGAGAAAAAGACAAAATGTTGGTACCAATTTATTTCAAGAACTTAAGCTAATCCACACACCAGGTTTGATTTCGAGTAGCCTCCTGGCCACGTGCAGATGTAACGTTCTACCACCACGTAGGACAAAGTCCGGCGTGAGTTCTATATACGCCGTGCACTTCGGGTAGAGTGTACAACACCACCTACTGTAATTCTTGCCCTGGTACCGCTTGAAGAACGTATAATCGTTGAACACAGCCTGAGTTCGTCCTTGAGCTGTCGTTATCATCCTCACTGTAAGGAGTAGCGTTGTTTAAATTTTTCTTAGGTCAGCAGCCCCGCAACACAGTCTTGTAATATACTTTAAGATTGTTCATCTATCCTATTTTTTTATAAAAATAAGAAAAAAATTAAGTCAGAAAATAATTTATTACCACTTTTTTTTACATTATTATTGACCATTTATTCTATGGCATATAAACAAAATAGTAACTACTAGTTACAATAGCCGGAAGGCTACTTTGATGTGATAGCTAAAAACAACATAACTTCTGGAAAGAAGTTATGTTGTTTTTAGCTATCACAAAATAAAAATGTATATTTAGAATGCGGTTTTGACGAATTTCCCGCTAGAACATTGATAAAGGCTTTTTCTCGGGTGGATGTGATCAGTTCGACACTTTAAAATCATTTTGTCGTCTGTAACGTTCAGGTAAGCTATGCATCTGGGGTAGTTTGTACAGACCCACTTCTGACCCCCTCGCTTTAACGTGTGGCGAAAGAAGTAAGTGTACCCGCTGTGTTCCAACCAAGTCCTTCCGTTTTCCATCTCTATCACATTTGCTGAAACAATGGCGTTCGATAAACAAAAATTAAACGAGTTCAAATTTGTACTTTTCTCATTAATCATGAGCAAGAAGTACTATTACCACAAATACTTCTTGTCTCTTGATCATGATTCGATATTAATTCTTGCGGAACTACCTTGCTCTTGCTTTATTTCATACTTGCCAAATGAATCCCTCCCTGATAACCTGTTATAGCTATTAATCAATTTTTCTGATAGTTGAGTTACTATCAGAAAAATTGATTAATAGGCCGGTGGGCTTACCTAATTTGGTTAGGATATTATGTCAAGCCCAGCTAGCGACCAATTATTAGTTATTAACATAACCCAACTCCACCCAGCTTGAGTGACCCCTCTTCACCAAGCCAATGCCACACACAAGGCAAAGGGTGCAGCATCATACCCGAAGAAATCCGATAATGTTGGATCTGCTGGCTACTACTAGGACCACACACGCCTCTTCAAGGCATCAAAAATTACAAAATAGTGATAATTAAATATATAATATATTTATTGTAGTTAGGTAGTTTTCTATATGTATATTGTATATGTATAATAATGTATAATTTAAAAAGTCCAAGACATGATGGACTTACAGTTGATTAAGAGAAAATTTTATCTTGGTACGTGACGAAATTATGTAAAAGAAACAAACAAAGGAAATGGGTGACTGGCCCAATAGACGGCCCTAATTATTGTAAGTAATTAAAAAAAAACATAACCGAACTAAATAACGCAGGTCCGGTAATTACTGGCTATTAATAATTTTCTCTATTAGCTCATGGTCACATAGTATGTGAATAATATTAATAGGAATATTTCTATTTATATTATAACTAGCTGTCCCGGTGAACTTCGTGTCACTTTAAAACCTTCCCTAGACTTCTACGAACATTTAAAGACTAAAATCAGCCCAATCCGTTCAGCCATTTTCGAGTTTTAGCGCGACTAACACATTTGAAAATCCATTTTATATATAAGATACATTATACATAGAATACGGAATATTTTCTCACAAAATATACGACCGCAGTGACTTTTGACCAAAAATTGACTTAGGTTTTCTTGATAGCCGAGTCTAGTATTATAATAAACGACAATAAAATAAACATGTCTAATCTATACTTATAAAATTACATGTCCTGACTGACTGACTGACTGACTGACTGACTGATTCATCATCGCTGAGCAAAAACTGTTAAAGTTACAGCCACGAAATTTGGTAAGTACGGTTGTTTTATTAAGTAGACATCCAATAAGGAAGGAATTTCGAGAATTTTACCCCGAAGGGGGTGAAATAGGGGTTGAAAGTTTGAATGAAAGTCCGTCATTTCTTGAGTTAGAAACATGAAACTTTATTTTTGGGTTACTGATTAAAAATGAATGGATACGTATTTAAGCGTTTTTAGAAATTCTACCCCCAAGGGGGTGAAATCGGGGTTGAAAGTTTGAATGAAAGTCCGTCATTTCTTGAGTTAGAAACAAGAAACTTTATTTTTGGGTAACTGATTAAAAATGAATGGATACTTATTTAAGCGTTTTTGCAAATTCTACCCCCAAGGGGGTGAAGTTGGGGTTGAAAGTTTGAATGAAATTCCGTTATTTCTTAAGTTAGAAACTTGAAATTTTATGTTTGGGCTACTGATTAAAAATGATTGGATACGTGCTTAAGGGTTTTTGGAAATTCTACCCCCAAGGGGGTTAAATAGGGGTTGAAAGTTTTAATGAAAGTCCGTCATTTCTTAAGTTAGGAACATGAAAGTTTATTTTTGGACTGCTGATTAAAAAAAATTGGATAGTTATTTAAACGTTTTTGGAAATTCTACCCCCAAGGGGGTGAAATCGGGGTCAAAAGTTTGAATGAAAGTCCGTCATTTCTTGAGTTAGAAACATGAAACTTTATTTTTGTGCTACTGATTAAAAATGAATGGATACGTATTTAAGCGTTTCTGGTAATTCTACCCCCAAGGGGTCGAAATTGGGATAGAAAGATTCAATGAAAGTCCATAATTTCTTGAGTTAGAAACATGAAAGTTTTTTGACGTTTGCGTTTGACGTTTGCTTAAATAGGGTCCCGTTTTTACCCTTTGTATAAGGAACCACAAAAAGGGGAAAGCTATCCATCTTTGTTATTATACTATGTTAACGCGTACGAAGTCGCGGGCAACAGCTAGTAAGTAATAACTACTTTTACTGCGCATGTATGAATACAAATTATTATTATTATTATTAATTATTACTAAATGAAGCTAAATAAAAGACACCTGCGTTACCCGGTATTAATGACAGATGGCGCTGTCCGGGGGCTACATCGCGCTAGTGGTATTGCGTCTACATTACTACAAGTGATTTATTGGCTTAATTATTATTTATCCTCGTCGCCAATTGTAGAATATGGCTTATGAAATTTTGAAGGTGGCCTCTTTCTGAGGTCATTTATATTATTATAAAGCTATCGAGATAAAATCGGCCATAAGCGACTTGCGAGTCAGCTGTCAGACTCGCGTACGAAGGGTTCCATACCGACTACGGTTATAAGTGTATAAAATATACTAGAGATCGCCCAATGGTCGAAATTCGACCATAGATAAAAAAATAAATTATAGTTTCAAGTTAAAACGCTTTGATATTCTATTGTCAAAAAATTGATTTTGTTATTATTTAGACATAATTCCTGCGACAGTCTCAGATCAATAAAGTCATATGATGTCAGAATGGCCTCGTATAATTGTCTAACAGTATTGATTCAATAAAAAAAACTAAATCTATTTTCAATTTGACGGACTGTATGTATAGGCTTGTCCTTAGTGTGTGTGTTGTAGTGTGTGTAATGTTTTATTTGTTAAAAAAAATTATGATAAAAGCATAATTTCAAAATAATATTAGCTCGATGCACTCCTTCACCATACGAGTATAAACTATAACTGTACGAAATTTCATGCACCTACGTTTCCCCATTTTTCGTAAAAAGGGTTACAAAGTTTTTCGCTCACGTTTAATATTATGATGATGATACCTGCAGCATAATATTATGTCACTCACTGAAAAAAGTTTTCATTTAGTTACTATAATACTACCCGTGGCCCGCATTGGTCGGTACCGCCGCAAAAGCTACGTCCTTCAATTTTTAAATCTGTAATATCTTCGAAAATATTCATTTAAATCATATGCTAAATTTAAATTTTAAATCAATTTAAATCATTAAAATAGTGTAAATGTAAAAATCTAAATAAAAGCAAACAATTGTCCCTTTTTCCTAAAGGGCTGACAAGAGGTCCCAAGTGAGGGGCCGTTTAAAAATCATATGCTGTAAAGGGCCATATAGATCTATATTAAATCAACAATGTTTTTAAAGTATTTAATTGAATAAGGATTAATGCCGTATTGGTTAAAATCGCTTCGAAAATTAACCATTATTTGTAGTTAAAAGTAAATGACAAAAAAATGTTATTGGGATATCCATAAGAGATACACATCAGCGGCGTGCACAAGATTTTGACACTGGTAATGCAGCGATATCGGTTCAGTAGTTTTGGTGTGAAAGCAAAACAGACAGACAAACGGACAAAAAGATATATTTTCGCATAAATTATAATAATAGTGTGAATATAAATTAAAAACTATGTTTTCTAAACTAATAGTATAATTACGTTCTGTTATGAAGAAATAAAAAAAAACGCCATCTGTTGTCACGCGTTGGAACTACAATGAGAGTTTATTTCATCGAAACCCATGGAAATATACCAATTACCATACAACATAATATTGTGCGCTAAGCTAAAATAAATAAAAACGCCATCTATTGTTACGTATTAGAAATACAATGTGAATTTATTTTCATCGATATTTCCATGGAAATTAGATAATATATTTTTGCCTCATCAAAATGTAGCCTATGGCTCTCTCAGGCTCTAGACTAACTGTGTACAAAATTTTATTACAATCGGTTCATTAGTTTTGGCGTGAAACAAAACAAAACAAAAACTTTTTCTTTTACAACTTTTTCATTTTTATATCTAGTATATTTTAAGTACTCACCTAATCAGCTTAACTTTTGTCTTTTCACATAATCAAAGTTCCGGTTACTTGAGATCCGATCCATAATCCGATGTAAATAAATGCAAAATTTTGGCCACCACAAATTATCTTATCCAAGTGAGTGATAGTTATAAATGTACGCAATTATTAATGTTAAACTGTTAAATATTATACAAACTTTCAAATATTAAAATCTAAAATATTCTTAGAAAACTATAAAACCAAAAATAATAATATACTTCATATAGTACTAACAGTGCTCGATCACGTGAAAAAAGCAAATGGCCTCCCAAAACACAAAAAAATTGAGCTATGTAAAATGTAAACAAATATTATAAACCTCACAAAACAAAAATGCATAATGTACATATTATACGTAAATTAGATTTGCGTCTATTCATTTTACTCGGATTATATCCGATTGCTCACGACTATTCACGAGTAGTTCCGATCGCCGTCGGCATGGATGGCGCGGGCGCCCGCGCCGGCCGCGGCACCAGTGATGAAATTGAATTTCAACCAGAACTCCCCAACTATTATTTAAATATATTATTTATTACTTGGGGTGCTTTCCACTGAGAGATCAAAACGCTGAAAATACTACTTCAGCCGACCGCAATTATTGTTTGCGGCAAAAACGTCACTCATGATGTCATTATTTATATAAAAACAGTAATAAAAACCAAATAAATATACATTTTTGCTTAAAAAATTTCACGCCCATGAATATAATATAATATTTTTACTCCCTAAAATACGCACTATATATTTAATTTTTCCCTACTAAAAGTGGGATATCCCCATAGTTGGCAACACTGCTGGGGTCTGCCGCAGAGCTTGCAGTATATAATCGCATTCGATATTCATGGTTGTGTGCGTTTTCGGCTGTGCACGGACACACTCACACATACGTGCAAGGCAGGCACCTCAACACTGAGCCTATCTTGACCTCTCGTGAACCCGTTCGCGCGTGTACCTGATTACATGTTGCTATTTTATAAATTGAGGCGTTTTAAATGTGTATTATTTATTTTTTTACTATATTTTTTACTATTATTATTAAAAAATTAACGTCATGAGTCATTTAAAAAGTACGAAAGTTAAATTAAAATATCTGTTATCTGTGAATGGCAAGCACTGCCTTTGTGCCTACATAGACTGCACGCCCATGATAGACATAATATTATATTATGTCTATCTCTTATGGATATCCCAATAACATACCATCGCGGAGTTTTCTGTAGACCTTTTCATAGTATACAATATTTAGTAAGTACATTATTTTGATAAATTTCGTAGGGTCCAGCCTGCGTTTGTAATGTAAGCGGAAAAAATTTAATTATTTACGACATCACATTAGAAACCCCAAAAATAAGTATTTATCTACTATTTAAATAATATTATTACTTATTACACTTATAATACATTCCTCTTTAATCACTCCTATTAAAGAAAACCGCATTAATATCCGTTGCGTAGTTTTAAAGATTAAAGGGAGCAAAGGGACATGAGGGAAAAAAGCGACTTTGTTTTATAATATGTAGTGATATATTGTAGTGATAGCAATTAAAAGAATAAAGATTAGTAGTACCAAGTGATAGTGCGAAAGTCGCCAAAATATGTGTTTTTGTATGGGAGGTCCCCTTCATTATTTTAATTTTGTTATTATTATAGTACAAATATAATAAACGCCTCCGTGGTCCAGTGGTCCAGAGCGTCGCACTTGACTCGGACGTCGGATGGGCATGTAAAGTCGGTCCTACGCCTGATCTCTTATCAGGCGCAGGACCGACTTTACATGCCCATCCGACGCATGGATCATCTTACTTGTCAGACAATCAGGTGATCAGCCTGCATTTTCCTAATCGCGGAAAAAACGCGGCAATCGAACCCATGACCTCCGAGCGGAGGAGACCCTAAAAAGCAAGTTTTATAACAAAAAAAAATCGACATTCCCATATTTTGTGGAGACTGTGGAGTGTATACAGGTTTTTTGTACATAAGAAATAACATCGATCCATCCGGGTGTCCCTTGACACCTCTCAAGTTTTTTTAATATAATTTTGTAAGTGATATAAAAAAGCTAATAATGTATATGTTACCGTTAATGTGCGTAAACCAGTTAGACTGCAGATGAACAAGGTATTCTGCAGATTATATCTGGGTGAGTCAGTTAAAGTGCAAAAAGTTTATTCAATTCTCAAACAGGTTCTAACGGATGGTATCAAGGAATCTGCAGATTACCTAGGTAATGTGCACGTTAGCTTATTCTACATTCTAACTGCAACATATTATATAATTAATTTAGGATAGCCATAGTAAAATAGATAGAATAACAGATATTAGAATAAAACCACAATAAAACAAACAATATTTCTATATTATGTTATAATTAATTGTTAACAAACGTTATGAAAGACATACAGTATCATAACAAAATGAAATAAAATTGAGCAATTTTTTAAAATTTAATCACTATCTATTAGCGCCTTATAAATTTCTTCACTGTTATTATAGTAATTAAACTTTTACCCGAATCTTTTGGTTTCACTATTAGTTTGTCAGTTTTTATTTATCATATTTCTTTGGTACAGGCTAAAGTTTTTTGTTAACCACTTTTTTCTGTAATTCCATTTTGACCTTAAGAATAATAATAGGGCACTAGTTTCTCCATGGCTTTCATAATATTGTTTTCAGTTGATTTTTTTTATTCAATGCTATCTATTTCATTAATCCTTCGATCGCGGATTCTTGGAAATGCTATTGTATTCTATTGTTGTCGCGATCACCGGTGCTCTTAAGGGCGTCACAGACGGTGAAGATAATATAAAATATATATTATCTTAGAGCATATTTTAGAATATCGCTCACCATAGAAATCCTATGAACCATCACACACGACGAAGTTAATATATATTTTATCTTTTGTATCATAAGATACCGAGCGATATGGAAATATGTATATATTTTGTATCTTAATATGTTATCTTATGATGCGAAATATATACATCTTTATGAATACAGGATGTTTTTGTGTTTTTATTTTGTATTTTTGTATTTTGCTTTTTTATATCTTCCCTAATCAAATCATGAATTAAAAATGAATGTTTCTCTTGAATTTCTAAAATACTCTTGAAACTTCTTCGTTGGCAGATCTTGATAAAGGTTAAATTCGCCGCAGGTTTTTCTCTTTTTTATGTGAGACTCTATCCAAATGTTTCTCCTTTAGGAATGTGCTACCGCAATCTGCATTTCACATTCTATATCAGAATCATCGTCTGAGGAGCTGTCTAACAAATCAAGAAGTAAGGCAGCAGTATCACTTGTATGGCCTTTATAAAATAAAGATTTAAAAAAAAAAAGCAGATCATTCATAGTCAATCAGCCTGTATATAGAACTCTAACAAGGAATACGTGTGGCACCAACGCAGACTCGTAAGGAAATGAACAGATTTTTAATAATATCGTATATTAGCCGTGTGTGATAGTCTAAGATACTATAATATTTTATACTAGCGACCCGCCCCGGCGACGCACGGGTATAAAATATATTGCCACAGAAAAAATTATTAAAATTGATAGCCTATGATCCTTCATGTGGTCTACTTCTTATCTGTGCCAAATAACATAAAAACTGCTCCAGTAGTTCGCGAGATAAGTCCTTTCAAATAATTTCCCCCGTTTTTTCCACATTATCATATTAATTTTAGCGTGATAACTGATAAAATATAGCCTATAGCCTTCCTCAACGAATGGGCTATCTAACACTAAAAGAATTTTTCAAATCGGACCAGTAGTTCCTGAGATTAAAATTTAAAATAATTTTCCCCGTTTTTTCTACATTTTCCTCTATTTCTTCGCTCCTATTAGTCTTAGCGTGATAAAATATAGCCTATAACCTTCCTCGATAAATGGACTATCTAACACTGAAAGAATCATCAAAATCCGTTGCGTAGTTTTAAAGATTAAAGGGAATAAAGGGACATGAGGGAAAAAAAGCGACTTTGTTTTATAATAAGTATAGATTTGGGCATCTTAAGATAAAATATCATAGTATCTTCACCGTCTGTGATGCGCTTTATGGGGCTTGAAGGATTAATATTTCATTTTTCAGTCTGTTCATATTAATTAATAATTATTATCAAATTCTTCAAAACTGGTTTCATTTTTGTCGTTGTATCCAAGAAACTACAGGCAACAAAGTGATATCATTTATTGATTGTTCTTTGTGCTTGTGCTATTTATTGTAAAATATTCTTTTTATTTATATTGTTGTCGTTTTGTTGTCTTTTTTCCAATGCCTTTAGATTAAGCTTTTTCTTTGTATTGTATTGAATATCTTTCATTTATAGCGGTTGCTATACTTTCTTTTTTAATACTTTCTACCTCTGTTTTATAGATAGCGCGACTTGCAGACATATTTGTTTGTATGTTATTGTATCTTCTGCAGAGGGTTCTCCTGTCTTGTCTTCTTCTTTCTCAGCAGAGTCCTGGAAATTTCAAAAAATTACTTTTTCAATTTGAAAACATATACTAAAAACATTGATCGATATTAATTACTTTACCTGTTTTTACCTGTCCTTAGTCTTATTCTGCCTTTTGTCTTTAATTTATGTTTGTTTCCTATTTCATTTGTAGATTTTTTTTAATACTTTTTTCTCCTCAGGATCAGCTTTACGAAACTCTTTTTTTAAACAATATGTAATGGTGTTCAGGAACAGTATTTTTTTAATCTTTTCTTTTTCTTCCATACTATACAGTATATATTTGGTGCCGTTTCTTCTATAAAAATATTTATTTTCGTAAGCGGAGTATTATTATTTATATTATTATTTTCTTGGTTTAGCTTTTTTAGTTAGCGATTGGATGTTTTAAAACATCCAATCGCTTTCTATTATGTACAAGTCTGCCTTAAATTTTTGTTACATCTTTTTAATTGAGTATTTTCTTCAATCAGCCTTTTCTTTCTTGATTTCTTTTGTTTTATTTCTAATCTGTAATTCACTGTCTTTTGGTATTTTAGTTCTAGTTTCCTTTTTTATTTTAGCACGCTTTGCATTTGCTTTTCGCCATTTTTCTCTAAGCTTTTCTTTTTGTTCATCTGTTAGAGATTCTTTTTTCTTTTTAATATTTTCTTTAACTTTATCTAAATGCCTAATTCGCATCTCTTCATATTTATTTGGGTTTTCCCGTTTCAATTTTTCTCTATATTTTTTTTGCCTTTTGGCATTACTTTTTGGAGGCATTCCTAGAAAAAAAATCAATATTGTAAAAGGATATAAGGTAATTAAATAAAAAAAAAAGATATGGATTTGCTTTGAAAATAAACAATTTTAATTGGACATATAAAAATTTATGAAGTCTTAAAAGATGGCATATATTTTTTTATATTGAAGGTAAAAATATAGTTTTACAAAAAAATGTTTATTACATAAATTATAAAATAATACGATTTTATTAATTACAATTTTCGAAGAGAAATAGTTTTCCTTTACATTTATATTTTTTTTCTTTGTATTACAGGATAAAAACAAACAAAACTAAGTACTTAGTTGATTGTTTCGAGGCACTCTTCGTTTTACTCATACACAATTATTTCGATAAATAATTAAATACTCATATAATATACAGGTGTAACAAAACTAAGTGATAATACTTTAGGGTGCGTATGTGTTCCTTGTAGGGAGTTCACTGTGAAAGTAGCAGCGCTGAAAGACCATTTTTTTTCATATTTGTATGGGAAAACTTGTTACGCTGGGGCGCTTGCCCATACAAAAGTGAATAAAAATTTTCTCTTCCAGCGCCGCTACTTTCACAGTGAACTCTCTAAAAGGAACACGTACACAACCTAAAGTAATATCACTTAGTTTTGTTACACCTTGTATTTAATAAACTACTAATAGTTTCCGAGTTTATTTGAAGCAAACAAACGAACTAAAAAATATAAAACTTTTGTGATGTTTACTTACGTCAAAAAAAGACGTTTAGTTAAAAAAAGAAAAGAAAAATTTAAATTAAAACAATAAAATTTTTGTCAAATATGATTTACTAACAACCCGCCCTGGCTTCGCACGGGTTCCTCACTAATAACAGTATTATAAGGCATGGTACTTTAACAAGTAACATAATATATATTATAATAATATATAGGCTATAATTAGATGACATATAAAATAAAAAACTAAAATAATGTAAATGCAACAAATGAAAAACATTTTATCGATTGGTGAAAATCGCATGAAAATCCGTTCAGTTTTTTGAGTACATACCGCGAACAACCAGACGCGACAGCCGCGCCGTATCGCGAACAGATAATATTATGTAGTGATAGAAAAATATAACGTTGTTTCCGTACTTCTTATTATATTTATTATATTATATGGTCGCTGTTAAGCATTTGTGTACTATCCCAACAAAAAAATTGTTAAGTTATGAATGCAGTATTGTTCTAAAATCTAAATGATCTAAAGAAAATAACTGCATTTATAACTCAATACGTAATTTTTTGTGGGCTGATACACCAAATGCTTAACAGCGTCCTTATACAGAGTGCAACAAAACTAAGTGATTTAGGGTGTGTATGAGTCCCGTGTATGGGGAAACTCGTGACTCTGACTTTGCCCATACAAATCACAAAAAAATTGGTCTTTCAGCGCTGCTAGGTACTTTCAAATTCAACTCTTTACATGACACACCCTAAAGTACAGAACACGTAGACACCCTAAAGTATTATCACTTAGTTACACTCTGTACATGGTCGCTGTTAAGCATTTGTGTAGGTACTATCCCACAAAAAAATTGTTAAGTTATGAATGCAGTAGGTACACAAATGCTTTATTTCCGAACTTTTATTTTCGCATACCGTCCATCTGCACATCGGTGGAGGTAGTAATCTTTATGGTTGTGAGCACCTACGCGTTCACTCACAAGGTTACCGTTTACCAGCAGATACGCTTTGCACTTGGGGAACCTGGTGCAGCACCACTTTTCCCCTTTACCCTGCAACGAGTAGCGGTAGAAGAACGTGTAGCCGTCGAACAGGAGACAACTTTTACCCGTTACCATTGTTATTAATTCAACTGCAACGTAATTGAGTGTATTACTTTATGTGTCCAGTTAGGAGTAAGGGTTGATTCAGACCGCAACGTGACGCGTATTGCATTTCTAAATTAGTATGGATTTGACAGATTCGCAAGACGATTGTTTGACTTAGTTATACTAAATTAATAATAATAATACTTTTTCTCAAATATTATAATTATAAAACTAAAACGGCTTCTTTATTAATTATTATTCCTTCAAAATATCCCTGCTATAATACTAAAAGTAACCTACCTATTGAGAGAGAATAAATAAATGAATCATCAGTAAGTAATCCGCCCATTTAGTGCTTTTTTAGTATGATATTTATAATTTATTATTTGCTAGACTAATTTTAGCGGCACTAAACTGATTTTTTGCTTATTCCTTAAATTGAGCATTTGGGGAATATTAGCAAAAATCAGTTTTTTTTTTCAGTTTCAAAATTTAATTAGTAGAGGTTACTTATTGCAGCTTTGATAAATACTCAGCTGTCAAAAAAAATACTGCTGTTCAGAATGATAATATACAGTATTGCAGACTGATTTATAAATACTAGAGATCGCCCACGGCCCAATGGTCAAAATTCGACCTTGCATGCAACGACATTAGGACTACTACCTATATTTTGTAAAAAAATATTGACTATCATATATTTTTTTCAATTCTTGTCTCTGGGACTCAGCTGATCTCGGACTGGATGGCCGTTTAAGCATTGTCTACTTAATGACTAATATAAAGTATCTAAAATTCAATAAAAAAACTATAATCCATTTTCAATTTGTCAACTTGTTGTCAGCAGACTTCAACCATTAATAAAAGAGACTTCAACCATTAATATTCGTATGTACAGACTTGTCACTCAAAAATCTAAATGCTAACAGACGATAGGAAGGATGGTGTATGGCCACCATTAGGCCTTGACTACACCCACCGAATAGAGTGGCGAGTAAAGTGGCAAAACAGTGCTCTCAGTGATTTGATTGGCCGAGTACACTGTCTCGATAGGGTCAATTCAGACCGCAAAGGGACGAGGCGAGGCGAGGCGCGACGCGGCATAAAGTATGTATTTGACAGATTTCAATTGCGTGAGACTGTGGTGAGACGTCAACTCAATTTAAGGAATAAGCAAAAAATCAGTTTAGTGCCGCTAAAATTAGTCTAGCAAATAATAAATTATAAATATCATACTTAAAAAGCACTAAATGGGCGGATTACTTACTGATGATTCATTTATTTATTCTCTCTCAATAGGTAGGTTACTTTTAGTATTATAGCAGGGATATTTTGAAGGAATAATAATTAATAAAGAAGCTGTTTTAGTTTTATAATTATAATATTTGAGAAAAAGTATTATTATTATTCATTTAGTATAACTAAGTCAAACAATCAAAAGTTTATTTTTAGTATTATACTTATTGTATAATTAATGCTCGTTTTGACTTTGAAGGCCGGCCACGTTTCCTCTTTTCCCCTATGGGAATATTTTTTGCTTTAAGTGGAGGCACTACATGCTTTAAGCGGATCGCTAAGCCAATCACGTGTTTACATACGTAGAAATTTAAAAAAGCTGGGCAGTCACATTTTCCCTCTCTCCATTCCTCTCTTTCAATTGGCAGTGAGACAAGCCACTTACTGAAATTTATTTTCTTGAAATCATCAAAACTTTCCCATTGTGCGTCAAAAACTTCACATTTAGTAGCTTGACCAGCTGGAATTTGATAATAATTATAATTGTCATCTTTACGGAGCATAATCACTTCTTTGGTTTTTTGGCCCACTGGTAGGCTTCTGTCCAGTGTTTTGTAGTTAAAAAGGGTATGTTTGCAATGTAATTGTCTTCAGGGTTAGTAATATATTTATTGGACCACTGGTGCAATGGTCCAACCACAAACGCAACCACTTCTGCAACCACCAAAAATCTGGACAAAGGAAAGCGTTTTCGAAGAGTGTGGGCCTTTATAACTCTATTAAAGGTCTCCAAAGCGTTGTTGGTTGATGGAGAATTGGGGGCCGCTCCCAAAAACCAGTTACGATTTTGTTCTAACCACTGTGCTTTGAAATAAGTGATAAATTCAGTCTGATCTTTATATTTTACTAAGCGACAAACAATACGGGTTCCGTAAGGGTCGCTCGGCTGGTGATCTCTTGGCGTACCTAACTCATCGTCGGGCTCAGGCAATTGAGTCGAAGGGAGAGGCATTGGCTGTTAGTTTGGACATCGCGAAGGCCTTTGATCGGGTTTGGCATAAAGCGCTGCTATCAAAGCTTCCATCATACGGGCTGCCCGAGAAATTATGCAAATGGGTCACTGGTTTCTTAGCAGACAGAAGCATAAAGGTCGTAGTTGACGGCGAATGCTCGGAATCTCAGTCTGTTGATGCTGGTGTCCCTCAGGGCTGTGTGCTATCGCCTACTCTATTCATACTGCATATCAATGACATGTTGCACACCAGCGGCATTCATTGCTATGCGGATGATAGTACAGGTGATGCTGTATATACCGGCTCCCCCAATATTTCTCGGCAAAATGTCACTGAGAGTCGAAACGAACTGGTGTCTAAGGTGGAGAATTCATTGGAGAAGGTATCTGAATGGGGTAGACGTAACTTGGTCCAATTCAACCCTGCCAAGACAAGTCTGCGCGTTCACCACCAAAAAGTCACCAATGGTCGTATATCCTCGTTTCGAGGGCACATCTTAAACCATCTCCCCTAGCATTGAGATACTTGGCGTCAACATATCGAGCGAAGTCCAGTTCCGATATCATCTAGAGCATTGATTCCCAAAGTGGTCCAGGTGGACCCCCAGGGGTCCACGGGAGCTCGACAGGGGTCTACGCTTGCGTGGAAGAGAAATGGGGGTCCACGAGTCGTTAACGGGGGTCTATGAAAATTAGGTGACCCGACTTGACTTCTATGAATTATAGGCAGACAATATTATATTAGCAGATTAAATATTACAGAGCGAGGAGATTTACGGTTATACTTAACTAAACTCAAGACAAATATTGTTATAATTTGCTGTCAATTCATCAAGTATATCCCTCCCATTAAAATTATAACTTTAGAAATTTAAATTTTGATTATTTTATATTGCGATTTGCGACTGTTTTCAAAATTATAATCATGGTTAGTTTTGATGTTAAATTGATTCTACTACGATATAACAACATACAAGTAAAAATGTGACAATTTTTGTATTAAATATGTGTAGTTACAAAACAAGAAAATATTTGCGTTTACTTTTACTACTTTGGGGGGGGGGGGGGGGGGGGGGCTAGCTGCGGGGGTCCACCGGATCTAGCAAAATGTTTAAAGTGGTCTATGAGAAAAAAAAGTTTGGGAACCTCTGATCTAGAGGGTAAGGCCAAATTAGCCTCGAAGAAGCTTGGTGTTCTTAACAGAGCGAGACAGTACTTCAGTCCGGATCAACGCCTACAACTCTACAAGGCGCAGGTTCGGCCTCATATGGAATATTGTTCTCATCTCTGGGCAGGGGCGCCAAAACACCAACTGCTCCCTCTGGATCGTATCCAACGAAGGGCCGCTCGAATTGTTGACTGCCATAGTGTTTCAAACAGCTTGGACCCCTTGGAATTACGCCGAGATGTAGCTTCACTCTGCATCCTCTATCGGTTGTATCACGGGGAGTGCTCTGAGGAATTGTTCGGAATCATACCACCTGCAACTTTTCGCCATCGTCCCACGCGAAAAACATACCATCCTCATCACCTTGATGAGTGGCAGTCTTCCACAGTGCGTTTTTCGCGTAACTCTCTGCCGCGCACTGTAAAACTCTGGAACGAACTGTCACCGGCAGTATTTCCGGACCTATACGACCTGCAAACCTTCAAGAAAAGAGCGTATTCCTAGATAAGAGCATATTCTTAAAAGGCCGGCAACGCACCTGCAGCTCTTCTGATGTTTCGAGTGTCCATGGGCGACGGTAGTTGCTTACCATCAGGTGACCCGTTTGCTCGTTTGCCCCCTTATTTAATAAAAACACGGTTGTCTGTAAAGTCGGTTTACTGACGATAGTTGAACGTGACAACGTGCCTCTTTGTCGCTCGTTCCGCGCTCTCGCTTGCACTTCAAGCCTTAAATGGAACGCCTCAGAGCGAGGTAACGCCGCATGAGTCATGTTTTTTCGTGCGTGCGTGAATTATAAGACGTTGTCACGTCAAAACTCATTTCCCCGACTGTACATTTCTGCTTAGCACAATTTTCCCCGACTGTACATTTCTGCTAAACAACTCATTTCCCCGACTGTACATTTCTGCTAAACAACTCATTTCCCCGACTGTACATTTCTGCTAAACAACTCATTTCCCCGACTGTACATTTCTGCTAAACAACTCATTTCCCCGACTGAACATTTCTGCTTAGCACAATTTTCCCCGACTGTACATTTCTGCTAAACAACTCATTTCCCCGACTGTACATTTCTGCTTAGCACAATTTTCCCCGACTGTACATTTCTGCTAAACAACTCATTTCCCCGACTGTACATTTCTGCTTAGCACAATTTTCCCCGACTGTACATTTCTGCTAAGCAACTCATTTCCCCGACTGTACATTTCTGCTTAGCACAATTTTCCCCGACTGTACATTTCTACTAAACAACTCATTTCCCCGACTGTACATTTCTGCTAAACAACTCATTTCCCCGACAGTACATTTCTGCTTAGCACAATTTTCCCCGACTGTACATTTCTGCTAAACAACTCATTTCCCCGACTGTACATTTCTGCTTAGCACTTTTTTCCCCAACTGTACATTTCTTCTAAACAACTCATTTCCCCGACTGTACATTTCTGCTTAGCACAATTTTCCCCGACTGTTTATTTCTGCTAAACAACTCATTTTCCCGAGTGTACATTTCAGCTAAACAACTCATTTCCCCGACTGTACTTTTCTGCCTAGCACAATTTTCCCCGACTGTACTTTTCTGCTAAACAACTCATTTCCCCGACTGTACATTTCTGCTTAGCACAATTTTCCCCGACTGTACATTTCTGCTAAACAACTCATTTCCTCGACTGTACATTTCTGCTAAACAACTCATTTCCCCGACTGTACATTTCTGCTAAACAACTCATTTCCCCGACTGTACATTTCTGCTACACAACTCAAATGGAACGCCTCAGAGCCAGGTAACGCCGCATATTGCGTCATGTTTTTTCGTGCGCGCAGCCTATATCGAACTATAAAACGTTGTCACGTCAAAAAAAAAAATATTTTTGAAGAAAAGCATTAGAAGCTGCGTCAAATACATTCTCGTGAGTTATAGAATGCAACGAATCAACATCATTCAATTTTGCGTGTGCCCAACACATGTGCACTACCACATTATTTCCAAAAACTTCAAGAAATGCGTTTTGAATACTTTTAGCAGCATCACAAAGCAATACTTTTGGATTCCAAGAAATTTAAAAAATTTCGAATATTTTGTCCTTAAGCCCCTGAAACATCAATATGAAGTCTTCTTTTTGTTCATTACTTGAAACCGTTAAACATATAGGATGGAACTTGCGGTTTTGGTCCGTAGTTCCACAGACCAAAATAGAAAAACCCTGGCAGATGATTTTGTATGTGGCATCTGCATGAACGACGCTGGCATTTTTTGAAATTTCAATCAAATATTTTGTGGAAATAATAAAACGGAAAATGGGATTTTTTTCATCACTATCATCAATTTGGTGACAAATCACAAAAGCTTCATGCGGATCTATAGGAAGACTTGAGTGTGAATTGATCCAACTCGACTCGACTGCCCGTGTACAGCACGACGTCGATCGCTTAGATAATTTCTTAACTGAGACATCTTAGGAACTTGAATATTTTCCATCTTTGTGAGACTTTGCATTATTGCTTTTGGTTTCATTTTTAAATCACATAATCGATTAATTTCGTTTTTTACAGTGTCACACAAACCGTAAGTTGAGGCAAACTCCTTTTTTTCATCATGATCGTGATCAGCATTAGTTTTAAACAAAATCACGGAATCTGCAGTGCTGTCCAATAGTAAATAAATCCTAGCAGAGCATTGTGGACCACGTCTTTTCAACTTGTTGCACCTATAATATTTCTTATTCCCGTCTCCTGTTTCGTTACAATAATGTAGTGCCCAAGTACCTTCAGTTTTAACGTATGTTTCGGCTTGTTCCCAGTTATCAAACTTTTGAACTAAGTTCCAGTCCAAACACAGCTTTTTTTTCTTCTTCACTACCAATTCTTCACTATCACTACTATTGTCCCAATCATAGTCTGAAAATAACATCTTGTCATCAAACAATCGAAAATATCATTAATTATGCAAATCTAAGGCCGTGTTTCCACCTGCAAGCAAACTCGCGGAAGTCTTGCGTGAGTTTCTTGCAATATTGTTTACATTTCACACTAATTCGTGCAATTTATTGCTGCAATAAATGTCGTGCGAGAAGCTCGCGGGTAAATGCCATACGAAACTAGACCGTATATCTGCGGTGACCCGCAGTGAGATCTGTCGCGAGTCCTCGCAGACATGTTTAGACATGCTGTAGCAACTACTCGCAGGAAGCGCTTGACAAATTGTCGCGACAGCAGTTGCTACGGGGTTTACACTTGCAAACTGCTGTCAGACAGACTGTCAGACACTTCTCGCGACAGTTGTATTGCAGGTGGAAACACGGCCTAACACGATAACAAAACTGCGACACAATTTGATTGCTACTTACTAATCGCCGCACAATCACCGAATGACAATACTAGCACACGATATACGGCTATAAATACGTTTCTCTTGTTTTATTAAGCGAAGACGTATATTCTTGGTTCAAAAAGTACATAAGTATAAGCAGAAAATTAAACTTATCAATATCTTTATTTAAATATCTGTAACATTGTAAAATATAAAATTAATACATAAAATTTCATCCCAATTTTTTGTAATGGTATTCCAAAAATATTCGACATTAAAGTATACAAATATTTATATACCTTAAAGGTTAAAGACACTTTCGTTTGGTAGCGCAACGCTTCATTCACACTTCACTTCATCTTCTCCCCATCGTTCCGTCCGAACATGATAATAAAATAATGTCCAACACTGCATTATTACGAAGCATCATAGCGGGTTTTTATTACTCTAATCCAGTGATCCAATTGAATTGCTACTTGAATAATATGAACGGGTACTGGAATGCACTAGATTGCAATTAATTGTATCCCACCAAAACATTAAGGGAGATCGCACACGACAGACTTTTGTGCGATCAAAGTCTGCGGCTTCCATACAATCTGATGGCGCGCGCCATGCGGAATGTATGGAAGCCGCAGACTGATCGCACAAAAGTCTGTCGTGTGCGATCGCCCTAAATGTAAAAGGAGCCAAGCAAAATATTGCATACTCGTAGCTATGCAATACTTCTGTCGTAAAAAGTTTTCAGATCACATTCAAGCCAAGCCTTCAACTTATTTTGTAATTGAAATCAACATTCAGTGAATGTATCAATAGTTTTCTTTATTTTAAAATTATTATAGTGGCTCGGCAATGAGCACATAATTATTAAGAAACAAATATAAAACTGCATATTTGGAGGAGTTCATACTTACACAGACGGCAAGCGTAAAGTGTTTTTTTAGTTTATCGTAACGACGCATCTGGTCAACGCAGGTACCCATATAAATCCAATTAGTCGCTAATTATTTCTCTAGTGCTCATTGCCAAGCCACTATAATAATTTTAAAATAAAGAAAACTATTGATACATTCACTGAATGTTGATTTCAATTACAAAATAAGTTGAAGGCTTGGCTTGAATGTGATCTGAAAACTTTTTACGACAGAAGTATTGCATAGCTATGAAATATTTTGCTTGGCTCCTTTTACATTTAATGTTTTGGTGGGATTTCATTTCTTTTTTTAAGGTTTTTTTCTTTTCACGTTAGGTCACGCTAAAACTATTCTACCATATAATTAACAAAGTCTTAAGACTTCGCTGTCTGTCTGTCACCAGGCTGGATCTCGAGAACCGCAATAGCTAGATAGTTGAATTTTTCACAAATTATGTATTTTTGATGTCGCTTTAAAATAGAATAGTCCTATTAAAATAAAATAATTTAGGAATGGCGGGTCTCGTATAACAAACACGATTTTTTTGCTTTTTTTGCTCTATCTTCATAATGGTAACAGTACTAGTAGTACTTCATAATGGTAAGGTTTTTGGAAATTTCAGAAAACACTCAATTGTATTTCAACTTTAATAATATACAATAAAAATTAAATAAACCTTTTATTTAAGGGGGGCTCCCATACAAATTTACGGTAAAGAACCCTATCTACGCCAGTCCGACTCGAACTTGGCCGGTTTCATAATTTTTCCTTTCATTGTGAATAAAGACCTATCCTGGTACCTAATTTCAAGGTTCTGAGTCTGCTAGAAGTACCTTAGAATTTTGATGATCTGTCAGTCACTGACAAAACGTAGTAACTTTGACCATCCGTAACTAGTAAACTATTAATCAGAATATAATGTAATTTGCAGGTTAAGCTAGTTTTAATACTTGGTCCTAGTCATCGAAATTCTAAATCTCTAGCTTTGTTAACATCAAAGATAAGGAGGGTGTGAAATAGCCGCGAACCGCTTCGAGAAAAGTATGGTACGGCCGTGCCTTTGCTAAAAAGCTTGGCTGGGGCACTGCCGTGCCCCCAGGTTACTGTAAACCGGCGATTATGGCTTTGCTCTTTATGTTCTTCTTCTTTAAAACTTTTTGTTCATTACTTGAAACCGTTAAACATATAGGATGGAACTTGCGGTTTTGGTCCACAGTTCCACAGACTGAAAATAGAAAAACCCTGGCAGATGATTTTCTATGTGGCATCTGCATGAACGACGCTGGCATTTTTTGAAATTCCAATCAAATATTTTGTGGAAATAATAAAACGGAAAATGGGATTTTTTTCATCACTATCATCAATTTGGTGACAAATCACAAAAGCTTCATGCGGATCTATAGGAAGACTTGAGTGTGAATTGATCCAACTCGACTCGACTGCCCGTATACAGCACGACGTCGATCGCTTAGATAATTTCATAACTGAGACATCTTAGGAACTTGAATATTTTCCATCTTTGTGAGACTTTGCATTATTGCTTTTGGGTCGATTTTTAAATCAAATAATCGATTAATTTCGTTTTTTTACAGTGTCACACAAACCGTAAGTTGAGGCAAACTCCTTTTTATCATCATGATCGTGATCAGCATTAGTTTTAAACAAAATCACGGAATCTGCAGTGCTGTCTAATAGTAAATAAACCCTAGCAGAGCATTGTGGACCACGTCTTTTCAACTTGTTGCACCTATAATAATATTTCTTATTCCCGTCTTTTGTTTCGTTACAATAATGTAGTGCCCAAGTACCTTCAGTTTTAACGTATGTTTCGGCTTGTTCCCAGTTATCAAACTTTTGAACTAAGTTCCAGTCCAAACACAGCTTTTTTTTCTTCTTAACTACCAATTCTTCACTATCACTACTATTGTCCCAATCATAGTCTGAAAATAACATCTTGTCATCAAACAATCGAAAATATCATTAATTATGCAAATCTAAGGCCGTGTTTCTACCTGCAAGCAAACTCGCGGAAGTCTCGCGTGAGTTTCTTGCAATATTGTTTACATTTCATACTAATTCCTGCAATTTATTGCTGCAATAAATATCGTGCGAGATGCTCGCGGGTAAATGCCATACGAAACTATACCGTATATCTGCGGTGACCCGCAGTGAGATCTGTCGCGAGTCCTCGCAGACATGTTTAGACATGCTGTAGCAACTACTCGCAGGAAGCGCTTGACAAATTGTCGCGACAGCAGTTGCTACGGGGTTTACACTTGCAAGCTGCTGCCAGACAGACTGTCAGACACTTCTCGCGACAGTTGTATTGCAGGTGGAAACACGGCCTAACACGATAATAAAACTGCGACACAATTTGATTGCTACTTACTAATCGCCGCACAATCACCGAATGACAATACTAGCACACGATATACATATAACGATATACGTATATAAATAAATACGTTTCTCTTGTTTTATTAAGCGAAGACGTATATTCTTGGTTCAAAAAGTACATAAGTATAAGCAGAAAATTAAACTTATCAATATCTTTATTTAAATATCTGTAACATTGTAAAATATAAAATTAATACATAAAATTTCATCCCAATTTTTTGTAATAGTATTCCAAAAATATTCGACATTAAAATATACAAATATTATAGCCTTAAAGGTAAGACACTTTCGTTTGGTAGCGCAACGCTTCATTCACACTTCCACCGCACTTCATCTTCCAACACTGCATTATTACGAGGCATCATAGCGGGTTTACAACTCCAATCCAGTGATCCAATTGCATTGCAGCTGGAATAGTGTAAACGGGTACTGGAATGCACTAGATTGTAATGAATTGTATTCCTGTAAACCGGCCATTATGGCTTTGCTCTGTATCTTCTTCTTCTTTAAAAATGGCCTCCCATAAGGAACCTTGTCTGTATCTGTCCACTGTCAAGACTACGTATAATAAGCTGGACGTATTTTCGCTTTTGCATATCGACCATCAGAGCATCGAATGAGATAATCATCGTTGTGGTTGTGAACGGCGCTCTGTTGGTGCACTAGCAGGTTGTCCTTGACCAGAATGAAGGCTTTGCACTTGGGGAACCGGGTGCAGCACCACTTCTCTCCTTTCAGCGCCATGGTGTAGCGGTAAAAGAAGGTTTTTCCCTTGAACATGAGACAGGTCTTACCGGTCGTCATGGTGACCATACTTGCTGCAAATAATATCACTATTGGTAAAATACTGTAAATTCCAATTGAAATAAAATATTATAAAAGTAGCAGTGGATACAAAAATTGCGTACCAAAAATAGAGTTACTGGCGAAAACATAAGAGCAAGTTAGAATTAATATTTTATTACTACAATCACTATTTGAACATACTAGTACATCAAAGAAATAAAAAATAAGTAGCTATATCTTTGGTCGTTGCAACTAAAATTATTCTTACCAGGAAAGGAAAATATATCACATATTAACATAACGAACTAAAATTCAGTCTTTCAGGAGATAGAGTATGAGTTAATATCAACAAATTAGATTACACTTTATAAATTAAAATAAACAATAAAATTAATAACATCTTATATCTCTTCAACATTTAAATTACTCAATTCTTAAAAACTGAGATCTTTTGGCACATTAGTCTACCCTAACTCATTAAGTACTTTTATAACACTTTACACTACTGACCAGTGGTAAGTGGTAAGGTAGATCATACCGTAGAATAACATAAAATATTATAGTCCTGCATATTAATATTCAATGAACAATAATAATATTAAAATTGATTTTGTGGAAAATCGGTGTAAGACTCATACTTTTGTAACTATACCTAATTCATGTACTTATATCTAATTAAGTACTGTCTTATTACTCTCTACTTACTTAATATTATTTTAAGAGTGCACAATTGAACAGTAAAATTAATAAATTATGCGTGATATTCACAACCATTGTTTTTTTTTAGATTTTGGCAAATAAAAGTAGATACCTAGGTTATAAATCTAGAAAAAGGTGTTACGAGCCTATAATATTAAGTAATAACTTTAAAAGACTACATAATATTGACTAGAAATTTTTTATTGCTTGCTATGTAACTGACTAGAAAAAAATGTAATTCAATAGCATTTCTGTTGTTATTGTTGCATATATGAGTTATGACTTATGACTTTGAGTCATATTTTATAACTAACGATAGTCTATCTTTCTAATGTAATACTGACATTGTAATATTAATTACTATTATATAAAGGTATTATATTTACCAGTTGTCACAGCTAAGTACGGGTATTTTATCTCTTACATATAGCTAAATAATTGATTAAAGCAATATTTGTACCAGGTCTTATCCTATGTTTATACCCCACAGGTATTCAGCTGATCTTATTATCTTAATATGCTTGCAGCATGCAATGTTGTCCTACCAGGACTTATCTTAAGAGTTAAGGTCCTTCTACACACCGGAAGATCGATTATTCTGTTTTGTGCATATCGCGTATGTGTTCGAGTCCGGTTAGGTCGGCATGCGAACAGGCCTCCCAGCCTTCGTGTATATAATTTGAAAATATTTAATTCGTCATCTCTTAACTAAATTATGACTAAGGTTAGTATCAAGTTATTACCAATACAACCGTTTGCGACCGAACATTCTGGTATAGAGTCCTGATTGGTGCTGCTTATACTCTGGCGGGGGATGAGTGTGGGAGCCATTCTTCCTGGAGACGTAAGCCTGGTTCGTCACGATGACGAAGGCGTTGCAGCGCTTGCTCTTCTGCGAGGAGCAAGTCCACCTCACGATGTTCTGCTGGTACATGCAGTGGGATTTGTGGTAGGTGTAGCCGTTTACCATCAGGAGAGTCCGCCCAGACATCAGCGTGATCATTTTGACTGAAACAAAATATGTTCAGGGTTTATCAGAATTCGTATGAAATTCTATAACAATATAGTAGCCTAATCAGAAATAATACGCTTAAGTCAATCAGTGTTTTCAATATTTAATTGTATTTATAAGTACAGAATACTTATTTTCACAAACAAATTAATTAATAAGTAGGTTATGATCTTACCACAAAAGATCTAAATGTCTATTGAACAGTTGTTTTCAGATCATTTTGTACTGAACAACAGGTGTTTAAACCTTAGACTCTTATCACCATTTCAATAATTTTCATAATTTACACTTTAATATATTTACCGTCGTATGCCCTCATATAAGAAGGCGGTTCGTGCGTATGTGCACCTTTACTCTCGATAACGCGTGTCTGGTCTTCGGACACGACGACGAAAGAATTACACCTTTGGCTTTTCTGCGACGAACAGGTCCATCTGAATGATCGGGATTTGGTGTAGAATTGTTTAGTTTTGTGGTAGGAGTAGCCGTAATACATGAGCACGGTTCTTCCAGAAATCAGTTGTATTATTTGAACTAAAAAAAAATAGAATTTATTAGCAGCCTTACACTTAAGAGTACATCCATAGTATGCTTAACGGAGGTAGGATGACTGATGTCACGTAAGATGGAATTAACTCACATTAAGGCGCTGACAACTGCCAATGACCTTGATCTCGCATCACTCTCGCACCACTGTCGATTTTCATGCCAGAGAGACAGAGATGTGAAGTGTTCACTCGGTAGCGTGGATACATTTTTCGTTTTTTAGAGGAAAAAATAAATATTATGGGAAATCTAGATGTCAGAATCGAAAATTAAATCGGGCAATCTCTGGATTTTTGTAAAAGGTATCAAATAAACAATTTTTTAAAGCATAGATTGTATTATTACTTTAGTTAGAACTGTTTAAAGTTCCTGAAAGATGTGACTTTGTTTTTTTATTTCATCCAGTAGGAGTGCATTATTTTATTATTTAAATTGGACAAGCTTTTGCAAATATAATCAAAAATCACATATATTTTTTTTGTACCAATCAATGAAATACATACGTCTAGAAAACTGCACAAAGATGTCGAATTAGCAGCTGTCTTCGCCTTAAAAACAAACTATTCATTTTACTATGAAAGCTCTGAGTGAAATGATAGTATATGATTGAAAAGAAAATTATCTACTTACAACAAACTATAAGCAAAACAGTTTACGAAGAAAATAATAACGTTCGACTATAAAACAATGAAATTTGTTGTTTATTAAATCGAATATTATGCAAGGCTAATGAAAATATTATATCATCTCATCATCTGTCTAGTTCTAGCTTTTTGGATTTCGGCCTCATGTAAATTATTCGTATTTATTGCAATAGGATTGAGAGTCATGTGGATTTTCTTTTCTTTAACAATCTGAGCGTACCCAAACACAATAGATTTTGTAGCTATATAAAAATATACAGTGATGATATTTCGTACATAAAAAAACAAAACTTAAGAGGTGTCAAGGGACACGCGGATGGGACGAAGTTATAAAAAAAAACAAATAATCGGCCAAGTGTGAGGCGGACTCGCGCACTAAGGGTTCCGTACCATTATAGAGCAAAATTAGCCCAAAAATTGTGTTTTTGTATGGGAGCCCCCCTTAATTTTTTATTTTATTTTAATATTATTATGAAATATTAAAGTGCACATAAAACTAAGGACCTTGAGAAAAATTCAAATACCTACCTGTTGCCATTATTGATATAGGGCCAAAAAGGCCAAAAAAATCACGTTTGTTGTATGGGAGCCCCCCCTTAAATATTAATTTTATTTTGTTTTTAGTAATTGTTGTTATAGCGGCAACAGATATACACAATCTGTGAAAATTTCAACTCTCTAGCTATTACCGTTCTTGAGTTACAGCCTGGAGACAGACAGACAGACAGACGGACAGACAGACGGACAGACATCGAAGTCTCAGTAATAGGGTCCCGTTTTTACACTTTAGGTACGGAACCCTAAAAAGAGAGAAACACGCGCCACCGCACGGTTTACAAGTTACAACTATAGCAATTTTGCTCTAGTTGTACTGCGTTCCAAAAAATATACAAGCCACACTCTTTAAGTACAGAAATCAAACTAACTTCCTATCTCAATAATAGTCATCGTTAATTTCCCCGGGTATTTCAATTTTCTTCTGTTTATACATTCCCACACGACTGAACCATTTACATATTTCTTCATAACCGTATATTATTCAAAACCCTGTCGGAAAAATACTATTCTACATCCTCGTCTGACAAACGTGGATAAAACTTCAGAATACTTTCGGATGTTTTGTAAGGAAACATTTATATTAATACTAGCTGTCCCGGCAAACGTTGTTTTGCCATATAAAGTATTTCGATTTTCGCCCATATTATTTTATTGAAGTGGCAACGTCCATCGCTATCCCGTCGCACAAACAATGGTCGCTGTCTGTCTCGAGTTGTAATAATTTACTATTATTTATTCAACAAATGCACTTATCAATATAAAAAGTACCCAGTAGCCGATTCTCAGACCTACTAAATATGCATGTAAAATTTGGTAAAACTCAGTAAAGCCGTTTCGGAGGAGTAAGATAAAACTTTTCCTTTACTTCTGAAAGTAAATAACGATAAGCGGGAAAGGACAGGTGAACCGCCTAGGTGAACAATATAATACCCGAAAATGAATAATAGGCCTCGAGGTCTTTGCACACACCGACGAAAACACCTTTTATAAAGTTTTATTAATAACCAAAAAGTAAACAAAACATTACGGCACATATTAATTTTTTTGCCGCACATCTAAAAATTTATCCGTACGTATCTGCCACAAGACAACATTTGTAGCTTGGGCGGAGGGTGTGTATGGTAGCCAACACTTTTGAGTAAAAATTTTAAGTCTTTGGACACTAACACGTAAGCTTTACATTGTTTGCTCCTCTGGGACGAACATTTCCAACAAGACGATGTCTTCCCATCAAACTTCTTGTTGAAAGAATAATTTTCGACTAAAACCAGAGTTTTTCCATTGAACATTGTCACCACTTCGAAGTCTGCAAGAATTAATTATTATTTGCTTCATATTAACAATTATTATTTTAAACTTTTCTTTGACATGTCATATATTTACATTTATATCTAAAATTCTAATATAATATCTTAAAAATCTAAAAAGAATTTTGTGATAATTTTTTTGAAATTTTAATAAAAACTAATTATTTTTATATTTCTTTGTTTCAAAGAAAAAGTATTTAGGATCAACCGTTTCGCTCAGGTTTTGCATTCGAGCGGGGCCGGAGTTGTATCACGAGAATGTGTTCTATAGAGAATCTCATTATATTTACATACTGAGACTTTCTATAATATTCTTCTTTTTTTGCCTTTCATATTCTTTGTATGCTTCTGAGCAAAAGATTCTGAGAGTTTCTTTCATCCCCGTTGGCTTTCAGCACCAGTCGTTGCCCTCATTTTCCTTTAGTCGCTACATCTTAAATAAAGTATAGAAAGATTCCTTTATAACCTGGTAATTTTTCGTATGAGTATTGAAATGATTCTTACCGTGTTTATAATATTATGAAATAATTTTTATACTATAGAGTTAAAAAAAATAGTCAATCACTAAAATGTGACTTGTTTATTTTAGGAAAAATACACTCTTAATTAAATTTAAATAATCTTCCTTAAAAACCTAATAAAATAATATTTTGTTGAACAAGATCAAAAAGGTAACACATGGTCGAATATCACGAAATTATCTACTTATAAGTATGAAATAATATTATTATCTATTAAGACTAGGTTTTAATTTGGTATGAGCAGGTCACAGAACTAAAAGTAATAATAATGGGTTGGTGTGAATGTACCGGCCCACGTCTTTACGAATCTATGGAAATTATTCATGGGCATATGGCGAACTACTGATATATTGACAAGCCCAGCCAACAAATCACCACAAGGTCTTACACAATCCGACAAAAACACGTAGGTCAGCAATCTACCTATTTTTCTGATGGTAGATCTGCGTATTTTTCTGATAGCGTATATTACGCTATCAGAAAAATCTGAAAATATTTTATTGCTATAAAGATATCTTTATAGCAATAAAATATTTACCGAATATCATTATCATCAAGTATCCGATTTTCTTGACGATACGTATTCCAGGGTATTCAGTCACGTTGTATTCAATAATTTCGACATTAAAGTCTTAAAAATAAATTATGGAATTTGGTAAAACCTACGAATAATATAAACTAAGGAAACGTAACTCCCATAGTTCAACCGTTTTCAATTTGGCACCTTTTCGCAAACTAAAATATGACAATTCAGATTTTCGCCAAGGTCGTATCCCAGGTAACGTATCATAATGTTGCGCGCCGGACGACAGCCTGCGCGGTTATTGTCATTGTCAAAGTTATGAAACAAAGCCGTTGACAATAATTATCAAAAGCGGATAGTATTATGCAGTATACACCAAGCACATCAGCTACTAACACGAAGAAAGGAGCGCATAATTATTATTTTAAAATCAAACATTTTCCTCTGATCCTAAAGTCATCGATAATAATAATATATAATAATTTTGAACAAACCTTGTACGACTCGGACAAATCTAAAACTGACCAGAGCACCTAGAGAAGACGTTTTCAGATTACAAAAATCTATGTGCTAAATTATTACAGAACTGAAATAAAAAACTTACGGTGCAAATAGGCAATGTAGATTTTCGTAATCTCTTAAATTTTCGGCCATTACTCATACAAATATTATCATGACTATTAAAGTTATGCTACATAAACGAATAATCTGGCTTGGCATCCAATTCGGTTCGTTTCTTTCTAAACGAACGGCAGTTATCCACTTTTTTCGTTGCATTGTATTCTTAGGATTTTAGGAAATAATACTAATGTCAGCCAGACCCTAAAATTTCGTTTATGATTAAATTGTTACATCTTGCATAACACTGTCCATGGCGACTTTGTAAAAATTTTGTAATTATATTATTTTTTTGAATATTGCACTTTTACAATAACATGTAAACTTAATAAGACAAACACAAATGGACCAGCTTAATTTTATGCAAATACCCTAGCATCCAACTTAAGGGGCCGGGTACCCTCGAAATTCTCATACATACGTAATTCCAAAATCATTTTCTCATACGAAAATATTTAACATTTTTGAGTTGTTTTTCAGTTTAAAATAGTAATTATCTAGGTTCCTGCACAAAAATTTACTTCAAAATATTTAAACATTAAATTTTTTTTTTGTTTTTAATTTTTTTTAGTAAATTTAGTACTTAATATTTAAACACTAAAAAATAGAGTAAAACACTAAAAAATATATAAATAAATAGTAAATTTACTACAAAATATTTAAATACTAAAAAATATTTTTTAGAGTTTAAATATTTTGTAGTAAATTAACTATTTATTTATATATTTTTTAGTGTTTTACTCTATTTTTTAGTGTTTAAATATTTTGTAGTAAATTTACTAAAAAAAATTTTAAAGCAAAAAAAAATTTTTGTGTTTAAATATTTTGAAGTAAATTTTTGTGCAGGAACCTAGGTAATTACTATTTTAAACTGAAAAACAACTCAAATATGTTATATATTTTCGTATGAGAAAATGATTTTGGAATTACGTATGTATAAGAAATTCCAAGTGTACCCGGCCTTTAAATAAACCAAATTTTTTGGGTCGGAAAAAATACAAGAAATTTAAGCATAAGTACCTAAGTAATTTTCAACAATTCACTTACAGATGAAAGGTTATTCCTGTTTTAAAAGTCGTATCTGTATGACTTCTACACCATTTCACAGGGCATTTAGGCATTTTAACAACAAAAATATTGTAAAAAGCTAGCACGTAAAAAGTAAGTAAACAAACTGTAAAATGAGTTTGACAATAATTATCATGTCAACCTGGTTGAACGTCACTCGAGTATATATACACGAAAAATGTGTACCGAACACATGCATAAATGTGCATGTATTCGGGTCACATTTTGTAGCCTTTTGGTGCACTTTTTTTGACGGAGTTACTCTTCCTTAGTTTTTATTATTCGTAGGGTAAAACGCATCGCTAAGACGTTATGTGTCTCACGCAAGGTCTTTTGTCAAATTCCATAATTTTTTTATGTTATCATTGCTGACGAAATTACTGAATGCTAAAGCATGGGCCGGTCTGCTATTTTCTATTTCAGTAAAAGTAAGCATTGTATCTTTAGTATTTAACATAGTATCCGTTCATATATCTATAGTACGGTGGATCGTGGTTATGGTTAAGGTTACATTTTGACCAGTCCCACTTGTCTTCAGAGCAGTAGGCGTAGGCCCTGCAATTGTCTTTGGACTTGTTCGAGCACTGGAATCTTTGGTACTTCCCGCGGAAGTTGGACTTATGGAACGTGTACTTCCTTATCATCACTAATCTCTTTCCTGAATATAATTGAATCCATTTTACTGAAACATTTTAATTACATTACTCAGAAGCACAACTAATTATCAAATGCAGGCGTTGTGTTAGTTTCTAATGGATGTGGAAATATATATTTTATTACAATAAGAGCATGTAAAAGATAGTTCAATCATATTATGTTATTCTGGTTTCTGAATAATTTAATACTTTAGAAGTATTAACTTAAACGTTTTAATATTGGCAGTGATCTTTTGACATGTTTATTTTATCTATATGTAATTGATTGTACTGTCGGTTCTTGGTGGAAATTCATGTTGAACACTAATAAAACACACTTTTGCTTGTACTTTTTCCACTATATTAAGATGTTATTATAACTTTTAACAAATTACACGACCGGTTTCGAAATAAATCATTTTATCTAATTAATATAGAAATGGTTCTAAATGGCCGTTGCATGCACATCATCGTAGTTTCACATAATATCCATTTTCAAAGGTAAACTGCGGGGGTTTGTGTTTATGCGTCAATTTGCTTCTTAAAATATCCACGTGACTTCCTACAACAGTAACACTTGCTTTACACTTCTTCTGGTTGTTGGAACAAGACCATTTTGTGTACCACGACGTTTGATAAGCTTTATGGAAGGTATAATTCCCAAACATGAGTAGCGTCGTACCAGAGCGCAGCTGTATCATTTTGGCTGTTGAAAGATTGGAATCGTGTTAGTAATCCAATGGGGATTGTCCATTTTTTTTAATTTTGCTCATTACAAAAACATTTCGAGGAATAAGGTCAGTGATCGTTTTTCTGTATATAAACGAAAAAAATACCCATTAGTTACTTATATTTTTGAACAAATATGTTTAATAAATTCGACCAACATTACGTTTCGAACTTTTGGTAAGCTTCTCGTATCAGCTTTCACATAATGAAAACTCGCATTTGACAAACCAGCCATTATAAATAAGATTGAAATTAAATTTAAAACATACTAGAGGTCAATTGGCCGCCGATGATGACGTCAGAGCGAAACTTTAAAAATTTGTTGAGAAAAAACTAGCTAATGAATTTCAAAAATATTTAATTTATATTCTTAAAATACCCTATTTTAACGTAAAAAAATATAAAAAGTACATGTCATTTTTTTTGGACAATGCCCATTCGTACTGGTCACACGTTTAAGCGGTTATAAGATACTACCACACAAGAAAAATTTAGAGGAAAAAATTAATAATTTATATGCCTTAACTTGTTAAACTAATATGTATTCTGTGCCTTAACTATGTATTTGAAAAATAAAGTATGTAACCTTTGATTATACTTGACCAAGTAACAAGGCGTAGCTTGTTACTTGGTCCTCATACCCCAGTAGGGTAAGATTTTTTTGAAATTAACTAAAGTCAGAAATTTATTTGCACCAGTGTTTAGAGGAGGTCACAAATAGCTTAAATTCGAAAACTCGACCAGCCACGACGTGTGCGTTAGCCGCCATATTGGTTTGAAGGTCCAATCTTTTTTTAGCTATATATCCTTTATTTTTTATTTTTTTAAGAAAAAATAAAAAATAAAGGATAAGGATCAAATTTGTCGAAAAATTGATTTTCTACAACCTTAGTCCTTATAATTTTTATTGTAAAATCAATATTTAAGGATATAACAATAAAATTCTCAGTTGAACGTCAAAAAGGAAGCACGTACATCTATTACGAGTAATTTTATTATCTACCCTCACTTGTAAAAAATATAAAAATAATGGCTAAATGTTTTAAATGTAACAAGATTTTTACTAAAAAAACGCCTATCCTGGAGTGCAGCCGTTGTCAGAAAGTGGTACACGCTTCTACACTATGTACCGGGTTAAGCGCTAAACAACTAGCATCTGTCAAAGCCGCTGAAAACCTGGAGTGGACCTGCAATGAGTGCAACTTAAATTCCTCGCGTCGAAAGTCCTTTATCACACCTATGGACCATGATGAGGAAGAAGATGAGGATGAGGCCCAACAAACCTATGGCATAGACATGAAACAACTACTTCAAGACATTAAAAAAGAGGTAAGAAATATAGTGACACAAGAAATAAGATCAATCGCCACCTCCCTGTCCTTTTGCAGTGACAAAATCGATGACTTCTCGGAGACCATGGAAGCCTTAACGGATAAAATAAAAGAAATGGAGAGAAAAATAACCCACCTCGAAGATCAAAATAAATCCAACATGCTTAGAACAGCCAGCCTGGAACAGCGCAACATGGAACTTGAACAACAGCTGCTGAATGATAAGGTTGAAATATCAGGTATCCCTGACTCTAATGAAACCGAATTGTCTGGCCTGATTGAAAACATCTTTACGAAACTCGGAACACCAAAGGAAGAAGTGATATCCATTAAACGACTTCCACCACGGAAATCTGGACCAGGAGCAATTATTGTCAAAATTAAAAACGAAGCTGCCCGGCAATGCCTGCTTACTTCAGCCCGCAAAACAAATATCGCCGTGAAAGATATCTTATCTAGCTTTCCAGAATCATCAGCAAAGGAAAAAATATATGTGAGGGAAGCGTTAACCCCCTATACAAAAAACCTTCTATGGCAAGCAAAAATGGACCTTAAAAATAGTTTTAAATTCATATGGATTCGAGATGGAAAAGTGTTCGCCCGCAAAGACGAAAACTCTAAAATATTTAAAGTCAGAAACAAGACAGATATTCAAAACATTTTTCCCTTGCCAAGAAAATCTGCAAAGCTAGGTAACTAATAATTATTTTATTTCTTGCTTAATACTTATGTGTAGCATGCATTATCATTAACGTAAAAACAAGTTGTCCCTCACTATTATGGACTCTAATTCTTATAACGTTACTGAATTAATTAATTGTCAAGATTATTTAGATTTTAAAAACTTATTACCATGTTATAAGCAAAATGTCAACTTTGTGCATGTCAATATTAGGTCCTTAGTTAAATGCTTTCCTCACCTTGAATACTTAGTTCATACGTCTCATTCACATATTGATATTTTAATTGTTACTGAAGCTAACATCTCCGAAAACATCATGTCGCTGTATCAAATTAAAGGCTATACTATGTTTGCAGAACTAAGGAAAGGTCGTAGAGGAGGCGGTATAATCGTATATGTTAAGAACCGATGGAAATTCACACGATACAAATCAAACACTATTCACTGTGAAAGCCTCCTAGGTACTATAACTTGTTCTAATTACAACGCGGTGCTCTGCGCGGTGTACAGACCGCCAAACACAGATAAAAAATTATTCATTAAAGAAATAGGCAAAGTGCTCAACCGGTTTAACAACACTGACTTGATCTTTTTGGGAGATGTTAACATAAATATAAAACTGAACACTAACATTCAGCAATTATATCTAAACATGCTGAGCGGGCTCGGTCTCTCGTGCGGGATCTCGGAATACACTAGAATAGAAACACTAAATAATATTGTAACGAAAAGCTGTATTGACCACATTTTTATAAGGTCACGCACGAGAGACGTTTACACGGCCGCGCTTTGCACTGTACTAGCCGATCACAGAGTCATTGCAGCGTCGCTAATGGCAGTGATATACAGGATGCTCCAGAGTATGTCACTCGTATAAATAATAAAAAAGTTCAAAATCTTCTGCAGCAGGTTGATTGGAAGGAGGTTGAGAATATGCATTGTGCGGATAGTATTTATCAATTTTTGAACGATAAGTTCAACGATTGTTATAACAACTCTAAGTACCAAATTAAAGTCAACAGCACTAATCGTAATAATAAACAATGGATTAAAACCGATATTTTAAACTTAATAAAGAAGAGGGATAATTTATATGCACAATGGATTAAGGATACGGGGAATAAACATTTAAAACTAATGTATAATAAAACAAGAAATAAATGTAACAAAATTATTAATAAAAGAAAAAACGAGTACTATAAGTCTGAAATCATTAAATGTAATTTTGATTCTCGAAAGTTATGGCATATAATCAATAATATTATTGGCAAAACATCTAGGTCTATAGATAAAGTAATCACTAAGGCATTTAATAATGAAGATAGCTCCCGAGCAATTGCAAATAAATTTTCCAATCACTTTAAATCCAGCGTAAAATCTATTGTACCTAAGTGTTCCCAAAACATTTTAAACAAACAGAACTACTGTGATCATGTCGATATATCTATGCGCTTACCGAAAGCTACTAATAAAGACATCCGTAAAATTATTAAAAGTATCAATTCGAACAAAGCACCGGGAATTGATAACATTCGGGCTATCGATGTAAAAAACCTTTCCGATCGTATTACGAATGCCATAACACACCTTTTAAATGTTTCTATTTCTACTGGGATATACCCAAAGGCATTGAAAACTGGTATTATACGACCAATCCACAAAGGTGGCAGTAGCTAAGACTGTGAACAGTATCGACCTATAACTATTTTGCCAGTTTTTGATAAAATAATTGAAAAGTACGTTGGAAGCAAAATTAAATCCTTCTACTCCTCAAATAATATTTTATCTAAGAGACAATATGGCTTTCAACCTGGGAAAAGCACTACACTCTTATTGTCCCGATTTGCCGACGATGTTAACGCTCACTTAAATGCAAAGAAACATGTCATTCTATTATTTATAGACTATAGCAAGGCTTTTGATACATTACGGCATGACTTACTTACTGAAAGATTAGCTGATAGTGGGGTTCGAGGTAAGCTGCTGAACTGGTGCAAAGATTACCTAAAGAATCGAAGTTACCGAGTAAAAGTAGCTAACTCACTTAGTGATAGGGTTTATGTACAGGAAGGTACAGCACAGGGGTCGGTCCTCGGACCATTACACTATCTGGCCTATGTAAATAATGTGATTAACATTGTGAAACACTCTACCGTTTATCAATTCGCTGATGATACTTGCCTAATGGTAGCACACGAAGATCTAGCATTGGCTGAATCTTACATTCAATCCGACTTTGACGCAATTTGCAAATGGTCTCACGACTCTGGGTTAGTACTAAATTCTAAAAAAACCAAATTCATTCATGTCAGGTCGAGTCATATGAAAAATTCTTGTCAAGGTGATTCTTTAAAAATCATAGCCCACAGTCACTCTTGCCTTCACCTCAACACACCTAACTGTAACGCTGACTGTAACACAATTGAGCAAGTTTTGGAACACACCTACCTTGGATTATCTATAGATCACAAGTTGAACTGGGAAAGTCATATTAACAAAGTATGTACAAAGCTACGAAACATAATGGCCAACTTTTACATTATTAAAAACAAGCTTACTTTTAATACACTCTTGACCATGTATAAAGCCCTAGTTGAAAGCATTGTGTCTTATGGTCTCAGCACATACGGCCGTACATATAAAACTTACCTGGATAAAATTTATAATTTACAATACAGATTTCTAAAAATTATTACACCGCTAAAAGTTAAAGCTAAATTTGATAACCCGTCTAAATTATTTAAATACTGTAATGTCCTACCTATACACCTAAAAGTCCAATACCAACTTCTAATAGAACAGTACTTCCGAGACGATATTCAAATAATAAAAAAACACGTCATTACTACTAGAAGTGTATCCAATAAAAAACTCGAGACGCCGAAATTTAATAATCGGTATGGCAAAAGAACTTCCCAATACGTGATAGCTCATTTAATAAACAACCTGCCTATAAAGATTAAAGAAGATATAAATAAATCAAATTTAAAGAAGTCACTCAAGACTTACTTTGCGGATATGGAGCATCCTATATAATACTCATTAAGCAAACTTGTTTACATTATTGTCCTGAGCAACCTATCTGCTGCACCGCGCGCCGTGGCGTGAGCGCGGAGTACGATGCCGCGATGGAGCGCTCGGCTACTAAGTATATTGTTATGTTGTTATGGCCGGTTTACACGTGTAGAGTGGATACTAAATTCTAATTGTCATCTATTTCAGTATCTACTATTTTAACTTGCTACCAAATTTTGTGTTTACATGCAATTAACAACCTAAAATTAAGTTTAAATTTAGCTAACTATTTATCAACGTAATACGTGTAAACCAGCCCTTACTTGTTATGTCTTGTCATTTCTGTAATTTAGTTTATAATTTTGTTAAATACGTTAGTATGTAGCTTTAATGTTTGTCTTCCTTTTGTAGCTCATTTATTTTTTTTTAAATAAGAGAACCTGTATATTGTCTACACAACTCGGTTACGGGTTAAAGACAATATCTTATCGGAACTGTAAACTTTACATGTAACGAAATAAATAAATAATAATAATAATAACTGCAAAAAACAAGTCAAAGTATAATTTCGACCTGTTCGACCTGTATCGCGATTATTGTCAAACACAGAAAAAAACAGAAATAAACTTGTAGCTCTTTACATTAACCACAATTAAAATTAAGACTTCGCTGCCTTTCCGTCTGTCTGTCTCCAGGCTTCAAGAACGGTGATAGGTAGAGACTTGAAATTTTCAGATATTATGTATTTTATTTTTCTCTATAACAACAAATACTAAAAAACATATTATATTTAATATTTGATGGGGCTCCCATATAACAAACAGGATTTTAGTGGCCTTTTTTGCTCTTTATCAAAAATAGCAGTACTAGGACAATTAAAATATGCATAAAATATTTAATTGTATTTGTAATTTAATAATTAATAATAAAATTAAAATAAAATAAATATTTAGGGGGGCTCCCATACAAAAAGCACAAATTTTTGTCTATCTTTGCCTTATAATGGTACGGAACCCTCATGAGCGAGTCCGACTCGCACTTGGCCATTTTTTAATAATTATTCAGGTGTAAGTTGTGCCGTAATTGTTAAAAGGTCTAATTCATGATCAGAAATATTCAGTTTTATCCAGTCGCTTGGGTCCCGGAACATTTACCATAGGTGTAGGAGCTTAAATATTGATTTCTAAAAAAAAATCATAAAGATTCAATTTGTAGGAAATTTAATGATCTATCACCTACAACTTTGTTTCTACAATTATTTTCGCAAAATTCGATAATAATTGACATACAAGCGAAATTATACTTTGCCTTGTTTTTTACATTTATCTCCGTAAATATTGATTTTACAATAAAAATTATAAGGACTAAAGTTGTAGAAAATCAAATTTTCGACAAATTTGATCCTTATCATTTTCTTAAAAAAATAAAGGATATATAGCTAAAAAAAGATTGGATCTTCAAACCAATATGGCGGCTAACGCACACGTCGTGGCTGGTCGAGTTTTCGAATTTAAGGGGCCGGTTACCCTCGAAATTCTCATACATACGTAATTCCAAAATCATTTTCTCATACGAAAATATTTAACATGTTTGAGTTGTTTTTCAGTTTAAAATAGTAATTATCTAGGTTCCTGCACAAAAATTTACTTCAAAATATTTAAACACAATTTTTTTTTGCTTTAAAATTTTTGTTAGTAAATTTACTACTAAATATTTAAACACGTCCTAACCTAGGTAAATACTATTTTAAACTGAAAAACAACTCAAACATGTTAAATATTTTCGTATGAGAAAATGATTTTGGAATTACGTATGTATGAGAAATTCCAAGTGTACCCGGCCTCTTAAGCTATTTGTGACCTCCTCTAAACACTGGTGCAAAAAAAAATCTGACTATAATTAATTTCAGATTCCCATACAAGGCTGAACTACTGAACCCATACTGGGCTAAATAAAGTTTCCATAGTACGTCATACAAAATATTTTTAATTTTCAAAAAATAACATGAATGATTCTATTTTATACCCGTGTATTCACGTTGTATTTTATACCCGTGCAACGCCGCGCCGGGGCGGGTCGCTAGTATTATAATAAAATCCATACTAATATTATAAATGCGAAAGTATCTCTGTCTGTCTGTCTCCCTTTCACGCCAAAACTACTGAACCGACTGCAATGAAATTTTGTACACAGATATTCTAGAGCCTGAGAAAGGACATAGGCTACATTTTGATGAGGGAAAATATCTTATTTCCATGAAAATGTCGGTGAAAATTAATTCGCAAGAACTACTCTTATAGTGACAGCAGCTATGTCGTTTTTATTGCCGATGGCTCCGTAGCTCGGCAGCGGCCGGCAGCGGCGCGAAGAGCACTTTTAGTGTGAAATAATTTTAAACTTTATTTACATACTTATAACTACTAGTATCGCTTGAAAACTTCTAAAAGGGCTCGAGGCGCCGCTGGCGGCCGTCGGCGGCCGTCGACGGCCGCCAGCGGCGCCGACGGCCGCCATTATTTCACACTAAAAGTGCTCTTCGCGCCGCTGCCGATCCGGTGTGAATCGGCCCTTAAGCGCGTGGTCAGCGCTCATCCCGGGGGTTCGAGTCCCGCCGACGGAACAAAAAGTTTTCAATGTTCCTGGGTCTTGGATGTGTATTAAATATTATATAATATGTACCATAATAATATTTCAAAAATCTTAAATTATATATTTTATGTAAAAATATTATAAAAGTATTAAAATGTACCTATATTATTTCCGTTGTCTGGCACAGGTGTAAGCTGTTTTTCACTGTCCTGTAGGCACTTAGCACGGAGCCAGACTGACGTGGTGTGAAGTGTCTATAAATATTATTGTTATTATTCATTCGTAATATTTAAACATGCTCCGCATGCCTATCCGACATCCGCATAAAACAATGTTTAATACGGATAAGTATGATAATTTTTATGCAATTTTAATTTATGCTAAATGTAAGACGTTTAATATAATATTATAATACATTTAATAAAAAATTAAATTACATAAAAATAGCATTAATGCTTAGCAGTTGTCACATGTGTTTTTTGTATACAAAAACACATTTGACAACTTGACGCCACTCGACGGGCATTATTTTAGTTCGATAGGCTCTCTATTATTTTAGTTTTACTATATGACAACAGATGGCGCTATCTGGACATTTATTAAGTTAATTTTAAAATTAGATTATTTTATTTTGGACATTTTATCACGGTATTCCCACGGAAACGGGAACCACCGTACGCTATAAACTAAAGTCCACGCGGACGTAGTCGCGGGCAACAGCTATATAAAGTTTAAAAAGTCTAAAAATTAAAGTAAATTAGTACTTAAATAAATGAGCCAAAAAAGAATCTGACCGATAGCTCATAAATGACTAAAAAGTTACGTATTGTAAAGAAAACTTATGTCTTGAATCTACTGTCAAATTAAGTTAGTTCCAAAAATTCATAACAGATGTCGCTAACATCGCGTCTACATCGCGCTATCGCTTGCTCTTATGTGTTTCTATAAGAGGTGGTACCATCTCAGATTATGATTTTTGACTCTTTCGACTGTTTAACACGCTTCCATGTAACTAACTACTCAGTACTTTATCTATGCAGTGACGTAACCTTAAACCTATCAATGGTAAATTATTATAGTTTATGGGTAAAGTTGTATAATGGGGGGCTAAAATATAAGCTTTAAAATGTTATAATAAAGTTTAATTTAAAATAATGAAATATTATGTGCACACTGCAGAGCTGTTTTTGGGTATTTTGATTTTAAAAAGCTTTTGACAACAATTTTGTTGACACCGCGCGCTTTAAACTGAAGTCCACGCGGACTTATATTATAAATGTAAAAGCATGTCTGTCTGTCTGTTACCACTTTACGCAACGCTGAACCGATTTTGATGAAAATTTTATGGTGATAGGTATTTTTTCTGTTTTATTTATCTTTAATCCCGAAAAACGGTACGGTTCCTTTTGCGATAAACCTATTTTGGCGCAACGCGGTTGCGAATCCACCAATTAGGTATAAAAGTTAGGTATAAATGTTACTATGCAGGTTCATATCGACTAATAATCCTGATTTCAAAATAACGAACTTTGGGGGTTCGTGGTTGTGCTCGACAATGGCCGTCACTATCTTATTGCGATTAGTCATTCGAATAAACGCAGCGCAATTCCTGGTGGCGCGACTCCTGCAGTTGTACCTCGGGCTGAAGTGGTTGGTTGGCGCCCAAAACATGAATCCATTGTGAATCAATACGTTCTCTCCATTCGTCATTTTTGCAAATTTTACTAAAACAACAATTTTTATTTCAACCCTCCACGCTTATGCAGATCCAGGAATAACTATTCTAACATTAACCAAAAACCAAGAAAAAAAATCAATAAAAATATTAATTTATACAATTATTTATTTACAATTAGCTATATTTACAATACTAATAAGGTACGACTTGTTACTAAAATTTTACCCGTATCTCAATTCTACTATTTTAATGCAGCATTAATGTTACATACAAAGTATCTGCACTTTGCATTCAATTAAATAAACTCATGTCAAACGTGTTATGATCCCGAATTTACAAAACACCAAAGTATGTCATTTATGGCTCAACTCACACTGGAGCAGAGTCGAAGCGACGCGACACGTTTTTCGCAAAAGCATCTCTAATCTCTATTGTTCTACAGGGTGTAACAAGAGTAAGTGATAATACTTTAGGCCTTAGGGCTTGTACGTGTTCTTCGTTCACTGTGTAGTGTTCAAGTAGCAGCGCTAAAAGGCCAAATTTTGGAACGAAGTTCTTTATCGCGTGTTGCGAAAGGGACAGGACAAAAAAAATAAAGACGAAAAGTTGAAACGACTCAACTATAGCAAAAATGCTATAGTTGTCCCTTGACACCTCTCAAGTTTTTTTTCACTTTTAGGGTTCCGTACCCAAAGGGTAAAAACGGGACCCTGTTACTGAGACTTCGATGTCTATCCGTCTGTCTGTCTGTCTCCAGGCTGTAACTCAAGAACGGTAATAGCTAGAGTTGAAATTTTCACAGATTATGTAATTATATCTGTTGTCGCTGTAACAACAAATACTATAAATAAAATAAAATTAATATTTATCCCATACAACAAACGTGATTTTTTTGGCCTTTTTTGCTCTATATCAATAATGGCAACAGGTAGGTACTTGAATTTTTCTCAAAGTCCTTACTTATATATGTACTTTAATATTTAATATTAAAATAAAATAAAAAATTAAGGGCTCCCATACAAAAAAAAAAACAATTTTTGGCCTTATTTTTCTCTATAATGGTACGGAACCCTTCGTACGCGAGTCCGACTCGCACTTGGCCGATTATTGACACACACGTCGACACACGCTTCCATATTTTATAGAAGGTACTAATAAAACAGAGATGAATATTACTGTAGGCAAAAAACATGACGCGTCTAGTCGCGATTCCCTATGAAAAATCTCCTACAAGAGATTGATGGTGATATTTAAACCAGATTACTTCAACCCAGACTAGCACATTAATTCAGATAATTTTGCTTCTTAAGTCTTACGTAAACCCCGGTGGAGGAGATTGCGTACGGAGCCGGGGGATGGTTGTGCTCCCCGCATCTCTTCGATATCTGGTTATCATCTGTAACGTGGACGTACGCTAGACAACCCGTGGTGGTCCGGCTGCTGCAGCCATACCTGTGCCCATCCTTCAGCAGCCCATTCTTACTGTACGCGTAGTCATTGATCAGCAGAATCACATTCCCTTTTATGGAATTTAAGTACGTTGCTAGAAGAAAAAGACGTTCGGTATTAAAGTCTATGCACATATACAATATACATACAGTCTGTCAAGAAAGACTAAGCTGAACAAAATTTTTTAAACAATCACGATCTAATGTTTTTTGCCTTGTATTTTGACAGACACCTCTAATTGTGTTCTTTAGATATTGTCACTTAAACTAAATTTTTTAAAATTGATTTTGTTTTAGTTATTAAATAGTTATGTTCACCGTCTACTCTTTTTGACGAGCTGTTTCGATCCTTAATACTGAATTTAGTTAAAAATGTAGATTTTTACAATAATTTTTCTCATATTCGCATTGTTGCAAATTATATTTTTACTGTCAAATAATATTTTTTTTAATTTATAGACCATAACACAGCCTTAAGAGGGGAAGCAATTCGGATTGCGTTGTGACTTGTGAGTTGTGACATTGTATAGAATAGAAATGCGCTGCTACACCTGCATGTTCAATATTTTGGACGTATTTTTTTATGGATGGATTCACGACGACATAAAATTTTAGATATTATAAATTATGCTCCCTAAAATTCTGCTACGACATAGAAGAGTAAACGATTTGCACTGTTTGCAAGAAAAACGACGGAATAAATAAAATATTTTATTTTTACTGTCTCCTAATTATAGATCATTATTATACGTATGAGTGTAAATTGTCCATTTGGCGTCATGCGTTCATCAATTTAGTACGATCCCCAATACCAAAAAAGTCAACTTCCGTTCAACTCATCTCCGCCATACGAATTATTGGTATGTACTTATTAGGCATATTTTCCTGAACACGAAAAGTGCGGTAGTCACTTCCTAAGTGTACGGAGGGGGTAGCTATGACGTCACAAAGATGGCCGCCGGGCCTATTCTATTCTGCGGATTAATTAATATCTACTGAACCGATTTACTTAAGTAGGGTGTCAAATGAAAGGTTATTAAATAAGCTTCATTTTATTCCTGAGAACTATCAATGTGAATTAAGTACCAAGGGAAATATTTTGGAAAAACAAAATTTCAAAAAAATATTTTTCTTTCTTATGTATATAACTTGGTAACCGTCAGGATAATGGAAATATAGGTTATTATAAAATATTTGGCTACTTTTATCAGCTTTCTAACGAACTTTAAATCATTACAATAAAGCAATAAACAACGGAACTGCAGCCGTTTGAATCAGCCTCGGTAGCGCTGAACCCATAGCGGTAGCTAAGCTACTGGGCTGGTTTTTGGTGAATTTTGAACAAAAAACATGAACGTTAGTAATAAAAATATTATGTAAAAGTATGCTGGTACTTATTACCTAGTATTCATAGGTACAACCTATGTAATTAAAAAAAACTGTAGGTACAACCTACAGTTTTTTTTAATGTGACATGCATAATAATAGGTTATAGGTAGGTATGTGTTGTACTAAAGTTACTGATAAAATTATTAAAAAATATTCAAAAAAAAAATAGTATCAAATTAATGTCCTAAATATGATCTTCTGAATATACCGATAATAACATTTGTAACCGACATGACACATCCACAACCATGGGCGCCGGCAGAAATAATTTCCAAGGGGTGCAGATTTTAGTTTTCTTTCTTTTCTTTTCTTTTTACTTTTTACGAACAACAGTGACTGTCTATTTACGTCAACAGAATACATTTAGTGCCGAAACATTACGAACTATCTTTGTACGGCATGGTAATAGGGTTAGAAAATGCTTTTTATTTCAATAATTCCTGTTGATCCCGAGATTCCCAAGGGGTGCAAGTGCACCCCCTGTCACCCCCCTGCCGGCGCCCATGTCCACAACGGGATGAACGGGAACCAGCTTTACATTGACATGATATTACAAGTTCGAGATCTTTCAATGAGATTGAATATACGGATGAAATAACTGGCAATCAATAAATGATTGGTATCCTCGATCTTACAGCCACAGTTCAAATCCTATGGGTTCAGGAAGCGTGGGCTTTGCTACTTGGGCGTTCTGCCAACATAACGTCAGGTAGTTCGATCTTAGCGCATGCTGTCGAAAGGCTTGTCGTGTCGGCGGTAACTTATCAAGTCTTTGATGTTCTGGAACATTGCTGCTCTTAAGTTGCCTAGGTTATCTAGTTCTTTGAATCCGCAGTCTTGTTTATTTGTCACTCTTATGTAAGCACATAAGAGTGGCAAATCTTTCAGCGTTACAAAATCTTTCTTCTGTAAGCTGAGCTAACACCAAAATTTGAATGGAGTTGATAATGTTGTTGGAATATCGGCCAGCTTCATTTTTTGTGTGACCTGACAACGCAGTGGAAAACCCAGTTAGGGTGTGATAAGCCAGCAATGATTTTCTCTTATCGGTTGTTTGTTTTTTGGTAGTGCCAGATTTCATCCACACACCACTTGGTAGTTTCTCAGAGAAGTGCATAACGAGTGCACTACAGTTTCGCGACAATTCACTATTACCCGTATAAAGCCCAAATAAATATTTACAATCAATCACATGTAGTATGAAACGGGTATCACTTTGGGTATCAGCTTCTTCTTGAGTATATCTCAAATGATCCACGTTTCTTTGTATATTAGAACTACATATCATGTTCTTCGTCTGAATATCCACCTGAAGTAAAAAGTTTCTGTATCGTGTGAAGTTTTGATGCTTATATAGTAACTTCTTTTGAGAAAACAACATGAAACACTTTTGGACCAAGAGCCTGCGACGGCCAGACTTTCCTCCTTTTAGAAAAGCTGAAAGTTTATATGTTTGTGACCATTAAAGAGGTAAAAACGACCAGCAGCTATGAAGTTCGGTCGCGGTTACTTAAGGAGGTTTCCAGTTCTGAAGGGCTACTTGATCTTCGAGAAAGAGTAAAGCTCAATTTTTTAGCTTATATTCTTCGCGGTAAGTGGAGGAATCTCGTCTTCCAGTGCCGGACATTTTTGACAGGTCCCACTGCCAGACACTCGACTTAACGTCTTATACTTTAAGAAAGTTTCTCCGATTTCCTATTAAAATAATTTTTTTTTCAAGCTTTAAAACTTGACACAACTTTAAAAGTTACCGCCGACACGACTAGCCTTTCGACAGCATGCGTTAAGATCGAACTTAACGCCCACGTAGCAAAGCCCACGCTTCCTGAACCCATAGGTTTTGAACTGTGGCTGAAATATGGAGGATACCAATCATTTATTGATTGCCAGTTATTTCATCCGTAAATTCAATCTCATTGAAAGATCTCGAACTTGTAATATCATGTCATATGTAAAGCTGGTTCCCGTTTATCCCGTAGTGGATGTGTCATGTCGGTTACAAATGTTATAATCGGTATAATTATTCAGAAGATCATATTTAGGACATTAATTTGATACAATTTTTTTGAATATTTTTAATAATTTTATCAGTAACTTTAGTACAACACATACCTACCTATAACCTATTATTATGCATGTCACATTAAAAAACTGTAAGAACAACCTATGAATAAGTACCATCATACTTTTACATAATATTTTTATTACTAACGTTCATGTTTTTTATTCAAAATTCACCAAAAACCAGCCCAGTAGCTTAGCTACCGCTATGGGTTCAGCGCTACCGAGGCTGATTCAAACGGCTGCAGTTCCGTTGATTATTGCTTTATTGTAATGATTTAAAGTTCGTTAGAAAGCTGAAAAAAGTAGCAAAATATTTTATAATCTATACTTATTATAAAACAAAGTCGCTTTTTTTCCCTCATGTCCCTTTGTTCCCTTTAATCTTTAAAAATACGCAACGGATTTTGATGATTCTTTCAGTGTTAGATAGCCCATTTATCTAGGAAGGCTATAGGCTATATTTTATCACGCTAAGACTAATACGAGCGAAGAAATAGAGGAAAATGTGGAAAAAACGGGGAAAATTATTTGAAAGGGCTAACTTGAACGCGCAAATCTCAGGAACTACTGGTCCGATTTGAAAAATTCTTTAAGTGTTAGATAGCCCATTTATTGAAGAAGGCTATAGGCTATATTTTATCACGCAAAGACTAATAGGAGAAAGTGGAAAAAAATGGGGGAAATTATTTGAAAGGGCTTATCTCGCGAACTACTGGAGCAATTTTTATGTTATTTGGCACAGATAAGAAGTAGACAACGTGAAGGATCATGGCTATCGATTTTAACAATTTTTTCAGTGGCGATATTATATTTTATACCAGTGCGACGCCGGGGCGGGTCGCTAGTAACCTATATTTCTATTATCCTGACGGTTACCCACTTATATACAGAAGAAAGAAAAAATGTTTTTCGAAATATTTCTTTTTCCGAAATATTTCCCTTGGTACTTAATTCACATTGATAGTTCTAAGGAATAAAATGAAGCTTATTTAATAACCTTTCGTTTGACACCCTACTTAAGTAAATCGGTTCAGTAGATATTAAATAATCCGCAGAATAGAATAGGCCCGGCGGCCATCTTTGTGACGTCATAGCTACCCCCTCCATACACTTAGGAAGTGACTACCGCACTTTTCGTGTTCAAGAAAATATGCCTTATAAGTACATACCTACCAATAATTCGTATGGCGGAGATGAGTTGAACGAAAATCGTTATTTGAAGACTTTTTTGCAAATGGGTCTTCTACTAATTCTTAAATCATCAATTATAAAACAGTTTTAGGGGGCGTCCACAAATTACGTGAGGTGTTTTATTTTATTTTTTGACCTCCCTCCCCCTCTGGTGAGATTTCGTGAGATTTTTCAAAATGTGGGTTTCTTACGTAAACGTTTGGTTTGACAGTCAGTACATTTTCTTTCGAACAAAGTGAATGATCTTCGTCGTATAACGATTACGCTTATTATGATAAAATCTTAAGCATACATACAATCTGGATGAAATGGACCAAAATATTATGTAGTATTATTTTGTTGAGAAAAAAATTATGTGAGATTTGCCGAGACCCCCCCCTCTCCCCAAAGTGAGATTAGATGAGATTTGACTTGACCGCCTCCCCCCCCCCCCCTGAACACCTCACGTAATTTGTGGACGCCCCCTTACCTGTTTAGGTAGACTAAAGTCCCAGAGTTCGTAATAACGAATTTAGGCGGTTCATGGTTGTGCTCGACGTTGGCTCTCATGATCTCATTTTCTGTAGACATTCGAATGAAAGCCTGGCATTTGTTGGTCTGGCGGCACCTGCAGCCGTACCTCAGCCCGTCGTGGTGTTTGTTGGACACCGAAAACGTGTATCCGTTGAAGATCAACACATTCTGACCTTTCGCGTTTTTTGCGAAATGTGCTAGAATTTAGAACATATATACATCTAAAGTAGGACTAAAGCGAACAGATAAATAGCTAAATTATTAAAGAACGAATTTGTACCACAATACAGCAAATTGAATTACTTATATCTGTTTTTACAACTTAAGTGCGCAACCCAGACAGGTCGGTGGAGTTGACAGGGCTTGTCCCCCCAATAACATCTCCTGGCACTTTACACATGGCACATAAACGATATCTTCCTAACATCCTTGAAACTCCACCCAGCTAGAGTGAGCCCACTCCACCTTACTGGGTCACCAGACACGCCCATTCAGGGCATCAAACATTGTAAAATAGTAATATATATATATATATATATATATATATATATATATATATATATATATATATATATATATATATATATATATATATATATATATATATATATATATTACTTAAAGTTAAGTAACTTAGTTTTCTATACGACCCTCATTATTGTAATTTAAAAAAAAACTATGCTAGCGGGCCTAAAATGGTCGCTTTGGAGAATCACATAAATCATAACAATATGATTCATTTTTTAAAAAATCGCAAAATTGACACTCTGTTTGCAATTCAGATGTCTAAATTCGTACTAATTTGACATTCGTGAGTTTGACAGTTTTGACAATTCATTTCGTGAATTGATTGAGAGGAATTGCTAAATGTGACCATTTTAGCCCCGCTGTTCAGTATCCACAAAATACAAATAGCCACTACAAGTGACAAAATCCAGTATTTTGAGAGTGCAGTGTTATTAGTGTTATTTAAATCTTATAAATATCTAAGCTAAAACTACTTTTATTACGATATTTTAATTAACATTAGTTTATCAAAATTAAATTTCGTAATAAAAGTGAAAAAACCGTAGTCCTGTATGAATAAGAAAGCTTTAGTAAAAAAGTGAATTCCAAATTATCTCGATACTCGATAAGATTTTGCGTTGTAGCGTAGGTGTTTTGCAACTATGTATTTGGTTGATTCATGAGTCATAACGGCCGTGTACAAATTTTTTGTACATAGTTCATTTAATTGTACCAACTAAGGAATATGAAAAATAATAAATAATAAACAGGAGAAATAAAAAGTTTAAAAAATCCATTACCTACCTAAATATACCTAAAATATACCTAAGAACAAATATGAACTAAAAACAGTATTCACTGCTAGTTACTACGCCCGCGTCCCGCCCCAAGTGACTAATAATCCTGATTTAGTAATCGTGAATTCGGGCGGCCCGTGGCTGTGCTCGACATTGGCTCTCAAGATCGCATTTTCTGTAGACATTCGGATGAAAGCGGGGCATTTCTTGGCGAGGCGACTCCTGCAGGCGTACCTCAGCCCGTCGTGGTGTCTGTTGGACACAGTAAACGTGTATCCGTTGAAGATCAACACATCCTGCCCATTCATATTTTTTGCGAAACGGACTAAAACAACACAGTTTTATTTTACTACAAAAACATCAAGCAAACGAATATGTACTTCAATAAAAACATTGTCTTGAGCCTGCCATATATGTTTACCAGAGAGGTCTACCTGTGCAGGTAGGCCTGCACAGGTAGACTGGAATGTGTGTGGGAATAGACCTGTGCAGTTTTTCGTCTTGCGCAAGCGACCGGCGCAAAATCTATTCCCACACACATTCCGGTCTGGCTGCGCAGGCATACCTGCACAGGTGCATGCAGCAGCATTAGCAACTTTATCGGCAAAATTATGATAATGACATGTCTATCTCTGGCTGTGATGAAGCAATTTCATCCGCTCAAGAAAGATAAAGACGCACACACTTCGATCACATAATATATATATATATATATATATATATATATATATATATATATATATATATATATATATATATATATATATATATATATATATATATATATAAATGGACTTTCAAATGTGTTAGTCGCGCTAAAACTCGAAAACGGCTAAATGGATTTGGCTGATTATAGTCTTAAAATTTTCGTAGAAGTCCAGGGAAGGTTTTTAAGTGACACGAAGTTCACCGGGACAGCTAGTATACGTTTATAATTATGTGATCGAAGCGCACACACAGATACATCAAACATACCTCCCTTTTTGCGTTGGGGGTAAAAACAGCGACCGTGAATCGTATGCAAGGAATAAAAACATTATAATTTCAGCATTTTATTTCATTTTCACGTTAAAACCCCTGTAGCTATTATATCCTTGTTTCGTTTTAAAAACCTTTTCAACCATGTGCTACCCGCCATTTTGCTCGTGTCTTCAAAAGTGTGTTTTATCCCGCGTTCTTCACAGTAAAGAAAGGCATGTTTTCGTATGAATATGGCATCCATTATTGGACTATTTTGATTGAGTTTTAACAGTAATTCTTTAAATTCATTTTCCTGTTCATCTGTTAAAACATAGTTTCGTCCGAGCTTTCTTCTCTCTTGGTCTCCTAGCTGTATGTACCTCTGTAAGGTTCGGATCGGGACGTGGTAACAAAGGGAAGCGTCGCGGTAAGTCATCTTTTTGTTCCTTATATCATCGATCGCGTTTTTCAAATCCTCATTGCTCCACCTCGCATAACTTCTTACACATTTTATGACCGCCAATATGTCTGGAATCAAAATAGGTACATAATATTTCAGGTTTAAGTTCACAATATGAACTCTATATTTTATAGTTCACTTACTATGATATTATGGTTTGTAAATTTTAAAAATATTTTTTAAAAAGATAAAAACGACTTCAAAATTGTACGTACTTAATTAAGAATTAAAATTCCCTATCTCCCGATTTTGATCATACTGGCAAAATTCCCTAAGTTGAAAAATGCCCGAATAAATAAAAAAAAAACCTTAAAAAATTAAAAATACCTACCTTGCCACTACCAAAAAAAATCACTTAAATCGGACTTGTGGTTCCGGAGATATGCGAACACAAACATAAAAACACACATACATACATACACTTGAAAGGTACATATTTTGTTCAGACTCTAATATCTAACATAAATAATAAATAAGAAAACTGGGCACTTTTGGAGATATTACATACATACAGGTCGAATTGATAACCTTCTTTCTCCTTAGGGGGCGTCCACAAATCACGTGAGGTGTTTTGAGGGTCGAGTCAAATCTCACCTAATCTCACGTTGGGGAGAGGGTCTCGGCAAATCTCACGTAATTTGTAAAATACGATTTTTCTCAACAAATGATACTATTTTAGTCCATTTCATCCAGATTGTACGTATGCATCGTAAGCGTAATTGTTATACGATTAGGATCATTCACAAATTTGTTTGCAAGAAAATCTACTGACTGTCAAACCAAACGTTTACTTAAGAAACCCACATTTTGAAAATCTCACGTGAGATTTGTGGGGGGGAGGGGGGGTTGAATAAAATCTCACGAAATCTCACAAGGGGGGAAGGGGGGGTCAAAAAATTCATAAGAACACCTCACGTAATTTGTGGACGCCCCCTTATTAAGTCGGTTAAAAACGGAAGGGAGATGCAATGTTCGACTTTTAGATCTCTTCGGTGAGGCGTGTGGTGATGGTTGTCAGCTTCAGACACAGAGTATTGGTTGATGGTAACAATAGTTGCGCCAAGAAGTTGCTGCTCACCATAGTCTATAAAGTTAATATTATACCTAGCAAGCGAGATGTCACTATCAGTAACACTGCGTGGTAAAAAGAGACGTGTGATACAAGACGGCAGAACTCTTTTTTTCATCTGTTTGACAGTCCAGTCGGCACTTATCGGCACGTTGACAAAGCTCTTAGAAATATGTTTCTAAATACATTTAAAGCTCCGTTTTGACCAAACGAGCGAATGCTCATTCTAGTAAAGCTCTTTTGATGTAAACTAACAACGAGCATTCTTTCGTTGTTCTAGTGTGTTCGCCACGTGTTCGGCGGTAAATAGGTAGAATGCTCTAAGAATCTCGCTCGTTTGGTGTAAACGACGCAAGAGCGCTCGAGCAATTGCCTAGAGCAGTGTTTCCCAAACTTGTCGGGACCACGACCCATCTACAAGAAAGTTTAATATTCGCGGCCCACCTTGTGTCATGAAGACAAAAAAGCAGCGGTATGTTGCTTATTTACCCGTTAATTCTTATAGTAGTTTACCTCCATATCATCATCGTCAGCCTTACTTACTTACAATTACGTTTGCGTTCGAATGCCCCGCCCCCGTCCCGCACGCACCCACGACGTCGAACGAACGAGTAAAATGACAATCGAACGAGTACGACAATCGTCCTATAGTTTCAGGGGCCAGGGCCCACCCAAAATCTATCCGCGACCCACCAGTCAAGTGGGTCGCGACCCACACTTTGGGAAATACTGGCCTAGAGCGTTTTTTCGTGTTCGGACGTGCTCGCTCTTCGAGGCGGTCTCTTCAAAGGGATTCTAGTGTTCTTGATATTTTTACTTTTTGGCGGCTGGTTTTAGGTAGTTTATCAAAGGTTATTTCGTAAATATGGATTGGAGTAATGAAAAATGTTTACAAATGATAGAATTATACCATAACAAAAGATGTTTATGGGATCCAACCTTTGATGACTATAAAAATAAATTAACTACTTATCGTTGACGAATGAGCAATGAGCATTCGCTCGTTTGGTCTAAACGGAGCTATATGATTCTCATCTATAGAGCAAAAATTCTTATTCTTGATGTTCTTGTTGATTCGATTGGTGTAAACGATCTAAAGTATGTTGTAACGAATTATAGTTTACACTAAACGAATACGAAAGAATGTTCTTGTGCTGTTCTTGCTCTATGTTCTTTTGGTGTACCCACCTTAATACGTACATGTAAACATATTTGTATTTGTACACAGATGAAAATCAATTTTGGTTTCGTTTGACGGCGCGGGATTGTTCCTCTATTCCACTAGGTATATTAACTTGCTGTCCACCAGACGTTTTGCCCGGTAATTTCAATGTTATGCAGGGCCTTAATTAATATAGTAATACCATTTGTTTTACAAGTTGCGATCAACTTTCTGATATCTTTAAACGATTTTTCTTGGTTGCATATTAAAGGGAAAATTCACGTTCAGTAACATTAACTATAATTGTAACGTGTGTGTATTTACAAAATAGAAACAGACGTTATATTTGATTTTTTATTAGACTCACATTCACACACAAAATGCAATGGGACCTACAATAAGGATATTGAATTAAGTACTACAACATCGACATAAATATAGCTTAGCGTACATTTACTGCGTGGCTGAAGCAGATACAAATAGTAAAAATCTATAATCATAATTAATAACACTACTAGGACAAGATACACAACATAAATAATATTATAATTATACCTACGAATAGTAGATATTTAATTCCTAAGATAATACCTATTACATTTAGATACGTCTACAGTATTTTTAGTATAAGTACTTTCTTATTTAGCCAATTAGGAACTTTAAAAGTTAATGCGTGGTTAATGCATACTAATAAATAATATACGAACATATAATTAATTTAGACTCTAGAATCCAAATATGAACCTATACTAATGGATCAGTTAAAAAGTTGACCGAAATGCACAATCCCTTGATATAAGTAAATACATATTTTTGTAAATATGGAGACTAGATTTATAAGGATGACAATATTGTTATACCAGTAAATACCGAATCGCAGGTTCCCATAATAATTGGAAGCCGGCCTTTACTTGTCACAATAAGTTAATATTACCGTGGCAAATGAACAACGGAACGCCATGGAACGCCACCTTTTGTGAGATAAAAACTTACATTCAGAGAATAGGAAATTCTACAATAGTTCTATGCACTTTATGCTGCCAAAGTTTGTCCCGTGGACCCGTGACAGCGGCTGCTGGGAAGTAGCCGACACATCAGAGAATAAGTGTGCGAAATAATCCTTAAGTGCTTTAAAACTATAAACTATATTTACTTAAGCATAAGTAATCGTTATAGGAAATTCCTATTTTTCACTTCACTAGTCCTACGGGCTACGATTAATGTTATCAAACGCTTAAGACTAATCGAACGTACAATACTGTATGTTATAATACGGCGGGTGCTTGTTATTGACCCGGACGTAGCCCTCCGGCGTCTTGATGAAGTGTAAGGGTTCGTGGTTGTGTTCGGTAACGGCCAGGAGGATCTTGTCGTCCTTGCTCACGTGGACGTGGGCCTTGCACGACTTGCTGTGGTAGCAGGAGCACGTGTACCTCGCCCCGCCGCCGCGGATCTTGCCGCTCTTCGAGAAGGTGAAGTTCTCGTACACCAGCAGCTTGCTCCCGGTGGCGAGGTTGATGAACTTGGCTGAAACTTTGGTAGAACCAAGGTTATGGGTGTTCGAAACCGTTTTGAAAGTAGCCACACTAATAAACGCTATAGCCTAGGATCCCTTCATAGAAGGACCTTCACCGAGCTGTTTTCTGGATGAAAAGTATTTTATATTCAATTACGTATGTCAACAAATTAATTGCAAGTGGGTTGCCTAAAAAAATTCAGTCCAGAATAAAAAAATAAAAAAAAACAAAAAAAAAAGTTTTTTTTTTTTACATTTTTCTGGTTTGGTTAATAGACAAATTCCATACCAATCGAAAGTATGAAGCCCATAGAATATGCATTAAGCATTAACCAGACCGGTACCGATTAGTAGTAGTATCGATTTACCTGCCTACCCAAGAGTTGTGACAGGAAAAAAATAGACAACCTAACGTTTTCATACTCTACGGGCTCCATACATTCGATTGGTATAGAATTTGTCTATTAACCAAACCAGCGAAATGTTAAAAAAAAGTTTTTATTTTTTTTTTTCTATTTTTTATTTATTCTGGACTGAAATTTTTTAGGCAACCCACCTGCAATTAATTTGTTGACATACGAAATTGAATATAAAATACTTTTCATCCAGTAAACAGCTCGGTGAAGGTCCTTCTATGAAGGGATCCTAGGCTACTATAATCACGCACGGTAAGCGGTAACGAATCAAGAATGTATCATGTCTTCTTCTTGTCAGTGATAGGGAAAAAGACACTGCTTGTCAGTGTTTTTTTCCCGCACGAAATTATTGTAATGTGTAAAATATGTTATAATTTTTCCGTGATTCGTGACCCGATAATAAAACATATTATTTAAGTACGAAAAATATAACTATCAATATAATATTATGTATGCCCAAAGAATTAAGGATTTTTAAGTGCGTGTCATTTTATATCAGTATTATTTGTCCTCACTTTCCTAAAGTTACATTAAAGAAAATACCGATTCATTCCTGGAAAAAACATTATTTTAATAATATTTTTTCTTTAACGTCTAATGCCAGTTATGCCATAGCACAAGCAATGCTTAGTTTTCTGAGGTCAATTGGATTGGTTTAACTTAAACGTGATAACTGATAAAAAATCTCAAAGCGCTTTCAAATAGATAAGCGATGTCACCTCAAAACTGGTTTCTCTGTGTTTCGTTTAGAGTGGACTTATTACCAGCTGTGACGAAGAAATAAATAAATAATCGTGTTTATGGTTTTTATTTTTCCACCTTTAATGACATCGAAGCGGACGAAGATCTCCTTGCACTAATTGGCCTTACTGCACTTCAACTCCTGATCCGTATCTTCCTATAAGTTCCATTGTCAGACCTGACAAAGAACACCGGAGCGTGGTTGTGGTTAGTGTTCCTCCTACCTATGACGTTGTCGAAGTCGACGTGGAGGAACGCCTTGCACTTCTTTTTACCAGTGCGACTTGAACAGCTGTACCTATACCCGTTGCTGAGGACCCCACTTTTACAATAAGAGTAATTTTCGTAGCTAAGCAAGCGTGAACCATTAGAAAGAACGATGAACTGTGCTGAAACAAACCGACGTCTTAGTTGTTAGATTGCACCCCGATGGAATTTAATTTAGTGCAATTTAATATAATATTTTGACGACTTTGGGACAAAAATCACAAAATATGAACTTAAGAAGCTATTTCTCTAGAAATTAGTTGGTAAACATAAACCAACCAATGTCTAGGGTTAGGGTATAGGGTTAATGTTCACTCAAGAACATATAATTTCGAATAAAACTATACAGCGATTATATTTAGAAACACATCAACTTTAAAACAAAGTTACACAATGATATGCAAATTCAAACATATTTTATATGAACATAATAAGATTTAGGTACAATATACTGAGATCTTTGATAGAGATTATACTTTTGCAGTGCACTTTGTGCTTAGTTTATTAAATTATGACCACCGTATTAATAACACTCATATGACAATTTCTACGAAAAGACAAAATGAGAGATAAAGAATAAAGAATGAAACCGATATTTTGTCTTTACAATCCCGCCAGTATTCTTATGTAGCACTTTACTGTGGTTATGCAAATGAGCTACAAACTACAAATTACAAAATATAGTTAATAATACCGAAACGAATATAATAAGTAAAAAAATAAATAAAACATAATTTGAATCTGTTGGCAGCTTGATGAGGAAATATGATAGGACGGTATTGAATTTTCCGTGCTTAGTTGCTTACAATTCTTCTCTAGAAATTGTCTACAATTATACCCTTTCAGACCTATTTTTTTATTCTAGAGAGTTTTTTAACTGCGACCTGTGTTTAGCAAAAATAAATGAAATTTTTTTTTTGAGTAAATTCATATATTTTTTTACGTACCCAAAAGCGGACATTCGACTTTAAAAGAATATGCTAATCACCGATGTATGGTCCATTTGAAAATATATAATGAAAAACAGTTAGTACTGTCATCACATTTTTCATTTTTATTATAAACTAGCGACCCGCTCGGCGTCGCACGGGTATAAAATATATAGCCACTGAAAAAATTATAGCCTTCCGCAATAAATGGGCTATTTAACACTGAAAGAATTTTTCAAATCGGACTAGTAGTTCCTGAGGTTAGCCCCTTCAAAAAATATTTTTCCCGTTTTTAGGGTTCCGTACCCAAAGGGTAAAAACGGGACCCTATTACTGAGACTTCGATGTCTGTCCGTCTGTCCGTCTGTCTGTCTGTCCGTCTGTCTCCAGGCTGTAACTCAAGAACGGTAATAGCTAGAGAGTGGAAATTTTCACAGATTATGTATTTCTGTTGCCGCTATAACAACAAATACTAAAAATAAAATAAATATTTAAGGGGAGCTCCCATACAACAAACGTGATTTTTCGAACATTTTTTGCTCGGTATCAATGATGACAACAATTAGGCACTTGAAATTTTCACAAAAGCCATATAATTAATATGTACTTTAATAATTAATAATAATATTTAAATAAAATAAAAATTTAAGGGGGGCCCCCATACAAAAAACGCAATTTTTGGCCTATTTTTGCACTATAACGGTACGGAACCCTTCGTGCGCGAGTCCGACTCGCACTTGGCCGATTTTTTCCACATTTTTCTCTATTTCTTCGCTCCTATTAGTCTTAGCGTGACAAAATATAGCCTATAGCCTTCCTCGATAAATGAGCTATCTAACACTGAAAGAATTTAAATATCAAAGGGAAACAAAGGGACATGAGGGAAAAAAGCGACTTTGTTTTATAATATGTATAGAAGTATAAAACACAAACAAAATTAAATGCAACAAAAAATCTACAAACAAAACAAACATTTGTAATCTTTTTACATAATTTAATATAATATTATGATCAATATTATATCAATCACAGCTGTTACTGTCATCACATTTTTCATTTTTATTATAAAAGTAAAAAACACAAACAAAATAAATGCAACAAAAAATCTACAAACAAAACAAACATTTGTAATCTTTTTACATAATTTAATATAATATGATCAATATTATATCAATCCTTTTTAATTACATTACTTAATCCTTTTTAATCCTAATTATAGATAGATTATAATCAATCAATTAATAAATTTAAAAAAGTTTTTCAAGAACGTTTGTGTGCTAAGGCTTATTATAAGGTAACTGATTTTCTCAATGATAACATACCTTGGGAAAAATAAGCTGACAGATCATAGGTCGCTTCTATATAAATGTACCACTGATAAATGTGTAAGATATCATTGTTATTTTCCACCTTTTTGGTAAAAGGTGGACCCGTGCGAGTTTCTTACGCCGGTTCATCTCGCCGGGTTAGTTCCCGAACCGGTGGTAGGCCTCATATAGATGTCGCAGTCATCTGGTTTAATCTACGATTCGATTGAATGACTAGCGTTTTCATAGAATGACACCATTCAATTGAATGACTAAAGGACAACTCGTCAAGCCGTTGACTGTAACGTTTAACGTTTTGACTAAAAGTCATATAGTGAAGTTGTTAAATGGGATGCTATAATTTTTTTAGTAGCCGTTGACGGGGTTGTAATAGGTTAATCCACGCTGTCATATTATTTTACAACAAATAAAGCACTTTAAAGTAAATTTTATCGACAAAATATCAACAAAGTGCAATCAGCTGTGCGAGCTGTTTAACGCCATATTTGTTTTAGTGGCAACTAGCGCCGCAGTGGGAAAAAAGTGAAATACGTTCAATTACCTGACTGATTTCATGTCCGCTATCTTCAAAGGGCTATATTACAAATCGCTAACTAGTTGGACGTTGAGCGAAGATCGTTCAATCGACGTTCGGCCGAGTCATTCAATTGAATGGTGTCATTCTATGAAAACGCAAGTCATTCAATCGAATCGCAGATTAAACTAGATGACTGCGACATAGACACGACGTTCTAAAAGTGTTAATTTTGTTAACCTATTTAGAAATAAATATTTTTGATTTTGAATATAATGGAGGAACTTTAGGTGTGAAAACTTCGAAAGCAATTCCTGTCTTTGGTTAAACACAAATGCACTTTGCACTTTATGCACTCAATTCGGGATTTTCCTTTGCATCCCACTAGCTTACAGCGTGTTCTGGACCAGTCGTCATAAGCAGGAAAATGACCTACACCGTCCCGAGCTATTTTACTTGAAGGACGCACTTCTTCCCGTCTTCTATTTTTTACCGGTATAGGACTGCTGCTACTACTCGAACGACCTCGCTTATCGGCTGAAATTTAATTTCGAAAAACTAAGCTATCAGCTAGTTATCGGTGAAAATGCAAAAGTGAGAGCCGTCCTGTTTTTGATGTCCCGAACAAATCATTATCAATATGTACTATACTCGTAATCACGGTAGGGTTGTACAGCTACTAGATCAGAAGCGTGGAATATCATCCACAAACACCAATTATTTAATTTCACCATGAATCTTATTATAGGTAAGTACATCAAGCAGATCAACTCCTCTTATTACTGTGTATTCTTTTTAAATATTTCAGGTCCCTCAACTTCCATAAAGATTCGATGACAGTAATTCTCAATTACATGATATATAATATTATAAGGAAAATTCCCAATAACCGTAATGTCCTCTATTGTATACGGTAGGTCTGAAAGGGTTAACTAGAGTAAATTTACTAAAAGATACTTTGGAATTGTATGCATTGAATTAAAAAATAAAAGATCATCAAAATACACAATAAACGACCGTAGTAATAACACAGTTAAAAAAACACCAAAAACAAACATTTTGCTAATTCTAAAAGGTAGGTACAGCTTACATTACCTACAGAAAACATACAGTAATACTGTGTGATATTCTTTAAATAAGTAGGTATTATAAATTATAATCAAGAAACTACCAAAAAATTAAAAATATAAATTATAACAATAACAAAACTACATATTAACATAATATGACTACTCTGCGCTTTGACTGACTAGTTGCAACTTAGGAATGCGTTATTGCTTTAAAAATATCACAATAAAATTTTAAATTAAACTATCTTAACTTCTAAGTAAACAAAACAAAATATAATATCATGTAGATAAGTCAGCTTTTCTTTTTATCATCCTAATTTCTAATTCTTATACATTCAACTAACCTTACTTACTGGTAGTAATTATTATTGGAATGAATTTATGAACATTTTTCGCTTTACAAAAATCTAAAATTCTTTCCCGTGATATCGTAGAGGCGTGTCATTTTCAAATTATCTACAAGGACTAATGACTAGTGGCCACTTTTATGTACAAAAAAAAGGCAGGTCCAGAAACAGCACTGACTTAAACTGGTTAATGAGACATTTGGTGCCACAGCGTACATCCACAAAATTGTCTACCGCAGTCCTTTCAATAATAATATTTAAGTACTAGATAAGAGTTAAATGGGTTAAACACCGATGTCTTCCCCTGCCAAACAATTGTCTGAAAATCGTGAGCCTTTTGTGCTGAATCTGGAACCTAAGTGACATCACGGTCAAGTAAGCGCTATGACAAGACTAACATTGACTAGACCAGCGGCGTCACTCCTTCCTAGCGGGTATACTGAACGCCGGGTGGGTGTGTTCCATGTTCCCCCGCACGATGGTGAGATCATCAGCCAGGTGCAGATACGCCTTGCACTTGTGCCACCTGTTCTTAGTACACCCCCACCTGAACCCGCTTCGGGTCCTGCTCTGCTTGTAGTAGGTGAAGTTGTGGAAAATTAGCCGCTCCTTCCCCCGTGATGTCATGAATATGTTGACTGAAAGAATAAAAATTTTATTCACTGCTCCTGTTGGTAGGAAAGGATACCAAACTTATATACAACAGCTCGAGAGAAAACGATTTTTAAAACGGATAAATATTTTAATTTTTAATTTCCTCTGGTTCAGTAAGCGGAGCTATTCAATAGCACGTTTACTCTTTTCGAGCATAATTTTCTAATTTATTGCAACTATTATTATCATAATATCATATTTTATTAGAAGACATATTTTTTTAGTTCTTCAAAATTCATTAGGACCTTTAAAAAGTTGATACTCAATGAGTCTACTTGAATAGAATAAAATTAAGAAATTTAAAAAATCCCCCGCCAAAAAACTTTAAAAAGCACCTAATGAAATAATATCTACTGACTTAAAGTTCAAATAATTCCTAAGTGTCAAGTAATATTTTAGTCCATAATCATTAATGTAGGACTCACGATGTGTCGGGGGACCGCCAAGTAAACTACAAGTTACAAGTTACGCTGAATATCTCGATTCGGTTTTCTATGAACTGATCCTTAAGATCCTACTGTGAAAACGCTAGCCCCGCCTACACACAACGCTATCCTCCAATCGCGATACAATAATTCCATGAATCGTGCTCCCGGGCAATGTGCTTTAGGCCGCAGCTAATAGTGAACAATATCGCGTAACAACGGTTCCCGCATTAAAGCACGAAAGTAAAGGTCGTAAGTCCCAAAACTGTTTTTTGATGATTACTTAAAAACTAAATACAATACTAATATTTCCTTTAGCTATTATTTTATAAAGTGTGTGATTGTAGTAGTGCAAGTTATTTAATAATAGTAACTCAATAAGTGTAACAGATATTTATTGAAAAGTTTGATTCATAATTTCGAAAAGTAAAACTATCGAGTCAAAATAAGTGAATCGTGTTTTCCCTTAGCTAAAAACATATACAATGATTAAATAAATCTTAATTTCATTTGAGTCAATCGTCTTCCGGGATCATAATACTTATTAGAAAACACAGCAAAATTGCATAGCCCGCTCTTAAGGCGGGAACTTCCCTAAAATTAGCAGGTCTATGTCTGTAAGTACGTATATTAAAATAAGGACATTAAAATAACATTCATAATATCAGCCTTTACTAGTACAACGTGGCGGTTACGACACTCGCCGCGTCTTTGATAGGGCGAAATAGGAGAAAATTATACTTTTCACTTAGATAATTAAATCTATTTTTCTTTACTAGAGAAATTCGACCTTTCTATTTCTAATTCGACTTTTCCATTGATATTCTTTTATCAAAATAAGTATTGGTTTGATTATTTTTTAGATATATTATCCCTCATTGGGGGAGGCCTACGTTCAGCAGTGGACGGCAATAGGCTGATCATGATGATGATGATATTATCCCTGCGACAGGCTCAGATTAATAAAGTCAAATGATGACAGACTGGCCGTGTAATAATAGTCTAATGCAGTATTTACGATTCAATAAAAAAAACTAATGGCGCATTTTCACTGGTCGATAGGGCCCGCATGCGGGGTGCGTGCGGGAGATTTCTGAAACGCATGCCACGACTAATGACAATTGACAATGCGCCATTAGTTGTCAATTAGTTGTCATAGACTCCCCGCATGCTGTATACCGTACGAGTTAACGACTAATGAAAATGCGCCCTAAATCTATTTTCAGTTTGACAACACGTCCGCCTGACTAGTGCTAGATTGTCCAATTAGGCTGTTTACACACGGCGCCGCGGCGGTGCCGCTCCATTACTCATCAGTCATCTGGTTTAATCTGCGATTCGATTAGCGCATTCATTGAATGACACCATTCAATCGAATGACTAAAGGACAACTCGTCAAGACGTTGACTGCGACGTTTAACGTCTTGACTAATAGTCATATTATAGTAAAGTTTAAGTAGCCGTTGATATGGGTAGGTAGGGCTGTAGTAGTTATGAGTAAATCCATACCATCGCTGTCATATTATTTTATTACAAGTAAAGCACTTTAAACTTTAAAGTAAATTTAATCGATAAAATATCAATACAGTGCTAATAGCTGTGCGAGCTGTTTGACGCCATATTTGTTTTAGGGCCGATTCACACCGGAATGGCAGAGGCGAGGCGAGCAGTTTCAGTGTCATATGATTTTAAACTTTATCTTCATTATTGTAATACATAGTATCGCTTGAGAAATCGCCGCCGCCGGCGGCCGCCAGAGGCCACGAGCGGCCACGAGCGTCCACAAGCGGCCGTAGATTTCTCAAGCGATACTATGTATTACAATAATGGAGATAAAGTTTAAAATCATATGACACTGAAACTGCTTGCCTCACCTCTGCCATTCCGGTGTGAATCGGCCCTTAGTGAGTACTAGCGCCGCAGTGGCAAAAAAAAATACATTCAATTACCTGACTGATTTCATGTCCGCTATCTTCATAGGGCTATGTTACAAATCGCTAACTATAGTCCGCGCGGAACTAGTTAGGGACAGGGGGAAGGGTTGCTTGCTGCTCGCAAGTCGCAACGCACCTGAGATTAGACAGTGACGAGTGACGACCAATCTCGCGATATCGTGAACAATAATTTTATTTAATTATTGAAAAGAATAAATTAAAGACAATTGATCAGTTTTATATTCTAAACTATTGACATTGGCTTTCCGTTTTTTTTAAACTTATGCACTTTAAATATTATATCCTTAGATTGTCTTTTTATCGGCGGACTCATCTTGCTAAATCAATCTCTTATGCTTTTTGTCTTAACTAGCCAGAACTGTCAAAGTCAAGCGCCCCCGCCTCTCCGTCCGACCGCCCACATACCGGCGCGGCCAACTAGTTCCGCGCGGACTATATAATATAGTCCGGTCAAATTAGACTAAAAAATAGGGGTGAGGTTACAATAATTCCGACTAGGCTGAATATTGGTAGGATTGTTCAAAACACTATTAAGAAGGAAATGTGAAAAGTATTCATCGATCCGGCACGTGCAAAAAAATTTACTCGCTGTCAAAGGTCACAGAAACGGGTTTTTCGCGATTTTCCGCAAAACGGTAAGTTTTATCATAAAATTAGCTCAGAAAAAATTGTAGATCAGATAATTATATATAAAAAATGTCTGAATAATTTTTTCCTAAGAGCGGAATGGGCTCTTACACACGGCGCGGCGCCGCGGCGGCGTGCGCGATACCGTGCCGCTGCCGCTGCGGCGCCTTGTGTAAGGGCCCGTAGAAATACAAGGATGAGTAATGGAGCGGCACCGCCGCGGTGGAGCCGCTGCCGCTGCGGGGCGTGTGTAAACACGCTAATTGACCATGGACCAAATTTTTCACTAGACAGGTTTTTAAGTTTATTTTTGTGATGCATGCGTATTGCGTATGGCCGTGTCCCCATCAGACACGGCGCGGCACCGCCACCGTGATACGGTACGGTGCCGCACCGTGTCACGGTGCCGCGTACGGTGCGCTGACCCATGTCCCTATTCAGTCGATATTTGCGCTCGAACGAAATTTTGTCTGGATATTATGGATCGCGATGGATTATCCTCTTTTTGTTACTTTTGAAAAAGAAACAGAAACTGATTTATGCTGATGCTGCTGCTGATGGTATTTTTTGCATTACAACAGATAGGCACTTCAAATGTTCACAAAATACTCAATTGTATTTATACTTTAAAAATTGATGGTAAAATTAAAATAAACTTACTAATTAAGGGGGCTCCCATACAAAAAACATGTTTTTTTTTGGTTATTTTTCTCTATAATAATGGTGCGCGAGCTTAACTCGCACTTGGCCGATTTTATATGTTCCAAATAAGTGCCTTGTTTAAGTTTGGACAAAATTTTTGTTCGGAAGTTTCACCCAGAAAAGGGGCGCGGTGCACCGTTTGCGGCACCGTGTTATGCTGGATTTACACGGGTGACTAAAGCCGCACGATTTACGTTGCACGGCGAAAATCGACCGTCTCAATGGCAATTCGACTACGCCGCGCCGTGTGTAAGGGCAAATAGAAATACAAGGATGAGTAATGGAGCGCCGCATGCGGCTAAAGCCGCAGGCCCCAAAGTCGTGCGGCCAGTGGCCGCATGCGGCTGGTGACTAAAATCGACCGTGTAAACGCTCAGTCGCAAGCAATCGCTTGTTGCAAATACATAGTTTGTCGGCACTAGTCACAAGCGATTTTTGTAGAATGTGTAAATGGGGTGGTGATACGGGTTGGACAGGCGATTCGACTGGTGACTTGCCGCGCGACTAAAATCGACCCGTTAGTCACCCGTATAAATCGAGCATTACGGTGCGGCGCCGTACCGTGTCACGGTGGCGACGTCGTGCCGTAAGTCGTAACACGGTGTCTGATGGGGACGCGGCCGGCGACCAATTATTTAAAAATGGACGTTGAACAAAATACCACCAACAAAATTTCGAATGTGGACTTAGAACAAAACTGCATATTACTTAGCAAAATTTCAAAATAATCGGTCAGTGCTTCTTTATTCAAGCTACCACTTCAAGGATGTTTGAAAATAATTATGTAATCTCTTTAAACATTTATTAAAATGTGTTCGTATTCTTATTTTAGCCACAAAATGTAACTTAATGTTATAATTATAAATCGAAAGGCGAGAGGTTATCCTATCTAAAAATAGTAAGTATTAGCAGTAATAAGAAAATGCATTTGCATGAAATGTGTAAGAAAGAGTGAGTTTATAATGAACTAGACGTTCCGCGCGGCTTCGCCCGCGTAAATTTGATATTTCACAGAGGAATTAGTGCACAAAAAATTGCCTATGATCCTTCACGTGGTCTACTTCTTATCAGACAGAAAAAATAGCAGAAAAATTGCTCTAGTAGTTCGTGAGATAAGCCCTTTCAAATAATTTCCCCCGTTTTTTCTCCTATTAGTCTTAGCGTGATAAAATATAGCCATAGCCTTCCTCAATAAATGGGCTATCTATCTAACAAAGAAATAATTTTTCAAAGCGGACCGATGACTGTTCGTTTTTTTTCAAGTGGAAATAGTACACGCGGCGTGCGGAAATGTCCAATGTATTACAAAAAAAAGTTTTGCAGACCCGTTGTTTTTTATTATCTTTTAGAAAGTAATATTGAAATGAAAATATTCTTCGACTCTCTTCTTTCTTTTTTGTCCTTGTTCGATATTTATTTATTCTCAACGTATATTCATCGTAATATTTTAATTTTTGATCAGCAGACAACCGATAAAAGTTTTGTTTTATCTCTTCTCTTTGAATGCTAGTGAAATTAGATGAACATTTATATGGGCATGATGTTTCGCAAGGGATTTTTATTGTTTTGGCTGGTTTAATTTTTCCTTTGCTGCTTTCATATTCTTCACCTGCTTGTCTTTTTCTTTTTTTTATGTTTCGTTGCCATTGGTCAGGGTTTCTGGTCCTTCTACGCGATTCGGCAGTTTCTTTTTCTAAAAACAAACAAAATATTTTGCTTAATACGTTACGATACGATACCACATTTGCCTTAGCAGCTTATAGTTACGGAGAAAATAGACAGACTTTGCCAAATTACTTTGAGATATTCTGGCGATTTTTTTTTTGTATGGGAAGTATATGTCAGGGTTCCCTAGAACAATTTATTACTATCAAGCTAGGCTTGTCAATCAAAATCTCCTAGTGTGTGTGTTTTAGTGTTTGTAATGTTTTATTTAAAAAAAAATGTATGATAAAAGCATAATTTCAAAACAATATTAGCTCGATGCACTCCTTCACCATATAAACTATAACTGTGCAAAATTTCAATCACCTACGTTTCCGCATTTTCGTCAAAAGGGATCCAAAGTTTTTCGCTCACGTAATAATATAAAGATTTTAGAATGTATCATTTCCGCTAATCTTTTTTAGTATCGTTACACACGGTTTATTTCTATTTTAGATTTAATGACATATTTTTCCCGATTTTCATTTTTTTTACCTAGACCGTCGATAATTGACATTCAACCACACAAGCAAATTTCAGCCACCTGATTATTGTGTAGTCATTTATATTTTACTATTTAATATCTTATTATGGCGACTATGAGGTAAATGAGTACTACTCTAGTGACAGTAAACATTTTATTAATAAATCATTAAACTGTATAGTTTATTTATCACAAATTATTTCCATGGAATCATAAAAAATATCAGTTTAATTATATTATATTTAATCTTCTACATTTAATTATAACGGGCTTCTTAGATCTAATATAACCTTTGAGTATAATACTATTAATTACTAACATAACAGTAGGAAAAACTAATAATAATAAATACACAATATTACGGTAACTAAATAAAACGGGCACAAAATTACCAATTAGTAAAAAACCAGTAGTGACAAGTAGAGAAGAGCCTGCGACGGCCAGACTTTCCTCTAGTCTAGACTTAAACTTTAGGGTGTCTGGCAGTGGAAAGCAACTTTCAAAATGTCCGACACTGGAAAACGAGATCCACTCCACTCCACTTACCGCGAAGAAGATAAGCTATAAAATTGAGTTTTACTCTTCCTCGAAGGTCAGGTAGCCCTTCAGAACTGGATATATAACCACGACCGAAACTCAATAGCTTTACTGGTCGTAAGAACGACCTCTGTAAAGGTCACAAGCAGGTAAACTTTCAGCTTTTCTAAAATGAGGAAAGTCTGGCCGTCGCAGGCTGGTCATAACTCACAAGGTTCTCTTACTCTAAATAACATTGTCTAGATAATACTGTAAACGAGACATTTTGCCTCGCATATCACTCAGTCAACCATATCTGCTGCATACATGACATGTGTTTTTTTCATGAAAGGCATTAATTGTTCTGCCTAAATGTTAATTGTTATATGCCCAAAAGGTAATTTAATAATTTTACCAAACCTTACATAAAAGTCGGAAGAGCAAGTAAAAGTATCAGAAAGGTTAGGAGCAAGGCTGGCTTTTGTTACTAATTAATTATAATTATTATTAGTTATTACTATTGGTATCCAGCCCGATTATTTACCAAAGAGTGTATTACAATTATAATTAACAATAATTATTAAGCATCTTAAAACGCTATGGCTTTTAGATAACTCTAGAAATAATTGCTTATACATAAATATTTTTTGAAGACAGGCACATTGGTTCGTTTGGCTTCACGTGAAATTATTATTACCACTGAAATACCAGTTAAATCTTCCGACGAAAACATTACTCATATTTTCATACGATGCTCTTCTTCAGAATTCTCTTTGACAACGAAATTGTGATTACATTTTTGGTGTCTTATTAGTTATTACTTATTAAGTTATTACTTATGACTTTTTTTGCGTGATCAACGTTTGTTGAGATCTTTACTTTCGTTGTCAGTCTTAGTTATAAATATTTTGATTCAGAGCATGCATAGTATTCAAACTCTAATGCAATTATTTTTGCTGCTACAATATTTAATTTATGTCTGATATTCCCGACACACACAAAAATAAGAATAGTACCAAACTCAATCAGGTTTCGTACTGTTCTTATTTTTTGCTGTTTCTTTTTGCTTCACACGTGGGACAGTTAGTTAAAAATATTTCTATAGCCTTTTTTGGTATATAAAATTTAGGTTTTATTAGGAATGACATTTTGTCCCGCCCACCGTGTTTGCAGGATCTATGAACTTTGTCTAGGACGTCAAAGTATTCGTTTTTAGGTAAAATTCGCACCGTTGGGTCCTGTGGAGATTTTTTTTTAAATATTAAAACCTCTTCATCTGCTACTACCATAATATCATACTTTGATAACCAGTAATAATCCATATTTGTCTTCCCTCTTGTCATCGCTCTAGCTTGGCGGATATTATTCATAACCATCAAAATCCTTTCGGCTGTCCACGGTTTCCTTTGAGACCCTTAAACGAAGTAATACTACATTAAAATTTTATGACACAACTAAGATATCATGGGGCATTTTGACGAACATGGACCACACATGATAAACTAATACAAGAGAATCCGTAATTATAATATACATGGTGCAATTAAACCTACCGGCCAATTTTTTTAGGGCTAAATATCATTGGGAAAGTCCATTTAACCAAAAAATAGGGTGTTAATTTTTTTACAATAACATATTTTATCCCACAATATAAAATCGTTGCAAAATGGTCACTTCGCGGCGGTGGGTAGAGCGGGGCTGACGCGGGGGGTGGCCAGGGAGGCGCGTGCCTCACGCGCTGGCGACGCGTAGTGTCCATTAATTGTGGTGTTTTTTAGGAAAACTTTTTGAAGGTATTTCTCAACAATTAAGTACTGAGTGATTATAAAAGAAAAAATACGTGTATTTTTAACGAGGATCAATATAATATAGAAATTTGGCCGGAAGGTTTAATTACACCTTGTATTTGTTTATGATTGCGAGTGATCGATGTCAATTGAAGTTTGAACATGCTTTAGTCACCTTCACTATTATAATATTTTATCCGTCATAGCCTATAACATCGATAGGATAGGGGTTTTAATACGAATATTACGCAATAATAAGCAAACCAACCTGTATGTTGTTGTTCATACTGAGTCAGGAGAGACTCGAATGTTTCGCGAAAACTTGCAGATGACATGGTATAATTTGGGTCTTCCGTGCTCACCCACCATTCTGAAAATACCACATTCAATTTTATGACAATACCACATTTAATTTATGACAATGCCCACTAGAACGAAAAACAAAAATCGTCGATTGCGCTATTTTTCGGTGGCTACGGTTCAAAACACGAAGATAGCCGTAAAAGAAGTCGTCGATAAAGTTGGTTCTTAGGCAGACGGCGGACCTAAGTCAGTTGGTCGAGTTATTCCAACTCAATCTTTCGGCTGGATTTGACATAACGCCACCCGACAACGGCCCATGGCCAATGCCACTTTATGACATAGGCAATAGTTTTCATTTTCTACCGACATTGGTATAGCAACAAAATATATTTTAAAAGAAGCAAAACATTATATATATATATATATATATATATATATATATATATATATATATATATATATATATATATATATATATATATATATATATATATATATATATATATATATATATATATATATATATATATATATATATATATATATATATATATATATATATATATATATATATATATATATATATATATATATATATATATATATATATATATATATAGCTAGGAATCATTTTCATAAAATGTCATTTTATGTGTGTTTTTTTTAATCCTTTGAATACCGAGCGAAGCTCGGTCATACAGCTAGTCTCATTTAAGTTATTAACATTTTCGACGATGTCTTTCATAAGGTTTAACTTTTTAATGCTCTTGTACTTTTCTTTTGTGGCATTTTACTCACTGGACTTTTTTTTAAGAGATTCTGCTTTATCTTTTTTTATATTTTCCGAACTTATTCTATATTTCGTATTACCTTAATTGAATTTTAAGCTTTCACTAGATAGTCTCTTGACTATCTGGTGAAAACTTAAAATTGACTGGACTGGAAAAATAAATCAAAATCGATCTTTCGTATTTTTATGCTCGCCTAGAGCTTTAAATATTAGGGAAGTTACGAAAAATAGAAACATTCGTGTCGGTATCGTGGTTTATAACAATTGGAAGTAGTGTACTCATCTAACAAAGATGAAGAACTAGGCGGGCTGACTAGGGTTGGTCTTACATCTTCTAGACTTTTGTTTTCTAAGTTTCCACATAATCCTAGCGTTGGACATTTCTTTCGGTGTCAGGTCTTTCACTAATCTTTTATTCTTATGATAACTTTCTCTTTTCCTTTGTTTGAACTCTTCATATTTCTTAGGATCTTTTTTCAATTTTTCTTTATATCTTCTTTGCTTTTCAGCCATAGTAAGCGGCCTTTGATCTAAAACAAAAATAAATAAAATGTAAAAATTGTGAATTCACTAACAAACTTTTGAATGTTTTGACTTAAAAAAAATATTTACATATTTTGCTTATTATCAGAATAGTATCAGAATATGAAGAGAATGAAATTTATTAAATAATCGGCCAAGTGCGAGTCGGACTCGCACACGAAGGGTTCCGTACCGTTATAGAGCAAAAATAGGCCAAAAATTGTGTTTTTTGTATGGGAGCCCCCCTTAAATTTTTATTTTATTTAAATATTATTACTAATTATTAAAGAACACATATAATTAATGCCTTTGTGAAAATTTCAAGTACCTACCTGCTGTCATCATTGATACCGAGCAAAAAATGTTTGAAAAATCACGTTTGTTGTATGGGAGCCCCCCTTAAATATTTAATTTATTTTGTTTTTAGTATTTGTTGTTATAGCGGCAACAGAAATACATAATCTGTGAAAATTTCAACTCTCTAGCTATTACCTTTCTTGAGTTACAGCCTGGAGACAGACGGACAGACAGACCGAGAGGTCGCTCGGCTGGTGATCTCTTGGCGTACCTGACTCATCGTTGGGCTCAGACAATTGAGTCGAAGGGAGAGGCATTGGCTGTTAGTTTGGACATTGCGAAGGCCTTTGATCGGGTTTGGCATAAAGCGCTGCTATCAAAGCTTCCATCATACGGGCTGTCCGAGAAATTATGTAAGTGGGTCACTGGTTGACGGCGAATGCTCGGGAACTCAGTCTGTTGATGCTGGTGTCCCTCAGGGCTGTGTGCTATCGCCTACTCTATTCTTACTGCATATCAATGACATGTTGCAGACCAGCGGCATTCATTGCTATGCGGACGATAGTACAGGTGATGCTGTATATACCGGCCCCCCCAACATTTCTCGGCAAAATGTCACTGAGAGTCGAAACGAACTTGTGTCTAAGGTGGAGAATTCATTGGAGAAGGTCTCTGAATGGGGTAGACGTAACTTGGTCCAATTCAACCCTGCCAAGACACAAGTCTGCGCGTTCACCACTAAAAAGTCACCAATGGTTGTATATTCTCGTTTCGAGGGCACATCTTTAACCATCTCCCCTAGCATTGAGATACTTCGCGTCAACATATCGAGCGAAGTCCAGTTCCGACATCATCTAGAGGGTAAGGCCAAATTAGCCTCGAAGAAGCTTGGTGTTCTTAACAGAGCGAGACAGTACTTCAGTCCGGACCAACGCCTACAACTCTACAAGGCGCAGGTTCGGCCTCATAGGGAATATTGTTCTCATCTCTGGGCAGGGGCGCCAAAATACCAACTGCTCCCTCTGGATCGTATTCAACGAAGGGCCGCTCAAATTGTTGACTGCCAAATTGTTGGGGTCCAAGCTGTTTGAAACACTAGTTTCAAACAGCTTGGACCCCTTGGAATTACGCCGAGATGTAGCTTCACTCTGCATCCTCTATCGGTTGTATCACGGAGAGTGCTCTGAGGAATTGTTCGGAATCATACCACCTGCAACTTTTCGCCATCGTCCCACGCGAAAAACTTACCATCCTCATCACCTTGATGAGTGGCAGTCTTCCACAGTGCGTTTTTCGCGTAACTTTCTGCCGCGCACTGTAAAACTCTGGAACGAACTGTCACCAGCAGTATTTCCGTACCTATACGACCTGCAAACCTTCAAGAAAAGAGCGTATTCCCTCTTAAAAGGCCGGCAACGCACCTGCAGCTCTTCTGATGTTGCGAGTGTCCATGGGTGACGGAAGTTGCTTACCATCAGGTGACCCGTTTGCTCGTTTGCCCCTTATTTAATAAAAAAAAAAGACGGACAGACGGACAGACATCGAAGTCTCAGTAATAGGGTCCCGTTTTTACCCTTTGGGTACGGAACCCTAAAAAAGATATTATGTACCAATTAGAGAAATAAACGTAAAATATTTTGATTCCCTACTTAAAATAGGTACTTAAATGATCAAAATGTATACCCAGGGAATCAATATAAAGATAGTTTTTCCTGAGGTGTACAAAACTGTGCATATAGGTTAAATAATAAATAGACTAACTAAAGACCATCATTATCGTAGAATACATCGTGTCTAAAAGCAAACTTAACTTTGGAAATGACATTGTAAATAGCGAATAGGGAATCAATTGTATTAGGAACTAATACAATTGATTCCCTATTTTCCTTCATAACTCGGAAACGGAGCAACGAATTGCGTGACCTCTTTGCATGTTGTTTAGAGGGCAACTGATCCTCCCGCCCATACGCACCCGCAACCATGTGCTACTTATACTTATAACTAGGAAGGTACGCGCCACCGAGTAAACCGCCCAGGGAATCATTTTTTTGGGAATTTATAGTGCATTCTGGGGACAGAACACGGCTGGGGAATCTATTTTTCGACCTTTGAATTTATTTTAATAACATTAATTACAATCGAGTTTTTCTAAAAAACCTAAGTGGCCCAGTTAGATCGCACTTGATATTACTATTAAAAATACAGAAGTCTACTACATTATGTATATTATGTATGTCTAGTATGTCTGCTATATTATGTCACTGTGCGGGTACTTTATACGTCCGGACAACTAAATTTTGCGGTCAGGAGAAAAAGCCTAAATTACTTTCAAAACTTACCGTGATTTCGTAGTGAGCCCGAGGAACCACAATGAATAGTACTGTATTGGGTACTTATTAGCGCCGCAGGATGAAATATTTGAAATGACAGGAAAAAAATCTGTAAATAATAATATATATATTATAATGACCTACATCATATATTATGCTGTGGGTTACTTACACCGTATGATTCACAGAATTATTTCCTATTGGCTGTACACAATAGCGATGTCTCTCTAATTCATATAACTATCAAGTTATGGTAAGCTAGTGGACCGCAATAATGCAAACAAATTAGGGACCGATATACAGGTTGTTAGGTTTAACACCGTTAATATGAGTTTGTATGGGTATGAAGACGGATTTTTTTGAGTTCCCAGCATTGTTCTCATAGAAAAAGTTGTTCATTTTGACGGGCTCATTTGATGGTTTTAAGGATAACGGTGTTAAACCTAACAACCTGTATAGTGATGTTATATTTCTCAATATTGATTTATGAAAGTAATTCAAAAATTAAAATATTTTATGGTGTAACTCTTACTTTAAAATTAGGCCATCTATGTAGTAATTTTTAAGACGATTCAAAATTTAACACAAGTTAGGTACTCAAAGGAAAAGAGGAAATTTGTATTTGTGTAGAATTTTGTCTCCTAGCAAACCTTACTTATCCATACTAATATTATGGACTAATATTATAAATGTGTAAAGTGTGTCTGTCTGTCCATCTGTCTGTCTGTCTGTCTGTCTGTCTGTCTGTCTGTCTGTCTGTCTGTTACCTCTTCACGCTCAAACCGCTGAACCGATTTTTGTTGAAATTTGGCATGGAAATACTTTGAGTCCCGAGAAAGCACATAGGATACTTTTTATACCGGAAAAATGTACGGTTCTCGCGAGATAAACGAGTTTTGGCGCAACGGAGTTGCGGACGTCATCTAGTTTTTAATAGTAATCAAAAGATAAAATAGTGAAAATAAAAGTAATGTTATTTGTTTATATTAACTTTTAAAAGTAAGTAATTGTATTAAGTAAGTAATTGTATTTACAATTTTTTTGCTATTTATCTGAATATGTACTTGATAGAAGAGTTTTCATTAAGTGAATTATATTTAAACAGTTTATATTTCGTTCATAAATATTATGCTTCATCATCGGCAGTTGAAGTATTCTGACTTAAATTGTTATTATTAGTAGCATCTTTTAATCGTTTCCTCTGTCTGTAGTTCAATGAACGCTCTTTCCATTTCTTTCTAATTGATCGTTTCTCTTGGGGTGTCATGTCTCTGACACTTTTTATTTGCCCTTTCTCCTTTTTCTTCAAGTAGGCCAGCCTTTCTTTCTCCCTGTACTCCGCTAATCTAATAGGATCACTTTTAACTCTAGCATAGTACGCCTGCCTAATTTCCCTTTTTCTTTTCTTCATAATATCTTCTTCACGCTGAATTCGTTTCCGGGTTTTCGCTGGCAACGTGATCAAATATTCTAAAATAAGCAGGTAAATATAATATAAATAACATTACTATAAAAATAAAAGTAATACTAGCTGTTGCCCGCGACTCCGTCCGCGTGGACTTCAGCTTATAGCTCGCGGTAGTTCCCGTCAATCGTCATAGAGTAACTTAATATAATATTTTATAGTAGGTAGTTCCCGTTGAACCATATAGGCTACATTATAAGTACTGCAAATTGCAAGCACGACAGAAATTTGCTTCCGCGGTACGCTTACTTCAAACTTCAATATTTACACTTTACAGATCGACAGACACGTCACACATAAAGAAAAGGGGAAGACTCCGGAATGAAGCGCGCGTCACGTCGCCGTTAATTCGTGATAAAGTGTAGTTATTAATCCTTCGATCGGAGGTTCTAGGAATTCCCATTGTATTCTTTTGTTCTCGCGATCACCGGTGCTCGCGCGGGGCCTGAAAGATTAAGATTATAATTGATATGTATGTTAGACATTAAGGTATATATTGTATGGGCCTACGTAGCCTGATTTAAATAAATAAATAAATAAAATAAAACGCCCCTATTTTTAGTAGGGGGTTAAAAACTGGGGAGTGGGGTCGAAACCCCTGAAATATGTATATTTCAAGTTCCGCCCTCGACTCAAGTCTTTTTATTTTAGCATAGTCCCTATTTTGAGCCAAAAGTCTTAGGTGAATTATACATTTTTTTTTTCTATTCAATATAATAATTCGTCTCTTAAGAATCACCGTGACCTACACCAAAATGCCGTCTGGATTAAACGAATTGTATGACAAAAATATCTATACCATGGGAGAAAAAAGATTCGATATTAAAGATTTATTCTTTTCTCGTACATTTCTTAAAAATATAAAATCTATACTAATATTATAAATGCGAAAGTATCTCTGTCTGTCTGTCTGCCTGTCTCGCTTTCACGCCAAAACTACTGAACCGATCGTAATGAAATTTTGTACACAGATAGTCTAAAGCCTGAGAAAGGACATAGGCTACTTTTTAACTGGGAAAAGGGGTTGTAAGGGGGTGTTTATGCATAAATTTGTTCAAATTAAGTTAGTTCCAAAAATTCATAACAGATGGCGCTAAGAGTCACCTACATCGCGCTATCGCTTGCTCATAAGTCTTTCTATAAGAGGTGATACCATGTTATATTAGGTTTTTCGATTCTTTCGATTGTTATGTACACGCTATTGAATAACTCACTACTCAGTACTTTATCTATGCTGTGACGTAACGTAACCTACTCGTATAACCTACCAATGATAAATAGTTTATGGGTAAAGCCACGGAGGTATTAGCTCCGTGGGTAAAGCTAAAGTTGTGTAATGGGGGGCTAAATAAGCTTTAAAATTTGGTATTTAAATAAAGTTTAATTTAAAAAAGTGAAATATTATGTGCAAGCTGCACAGCTGTTTTTGGGTATTTTGATTTGAGGGGTACCAGGGTTTTAAAATGCTTTTAAAGACACCAATTTTGTTGACACCGCGCGCTATAAACTGAAGTCCACGCGGACGAAGTCGCGGGCAACAGCTAGTATATCATATTTTTTGATTCAGCACTTTCCTTAAGTTTGCCATAAACAAATAGTTCCAAGAAATTATTTCTTTCAAGGATTTCTATGGACCAATGATTTAATAATACAGGATGTTTTTTTCTGTATTTTGCACCATTTGCTAGCGTTGCTAAAAATTTTTCAAAAGTGAGTAGTACTTACGGATATGCTTCATTGGAAAAGAAAATATCGAGAAACCTAATGAGATAAATGTATTTTATTAGGAAAATAATTTTGCTCTACAACAGGAAGAAAACTAGAAAGAAAACTTTTCATTTGTCTTTGTTTAATGTCTTTAAAGACGAAGAAGATCACACTGAAAGTCCCAATTTCAAGGTCATACAGTTTATAAGTTATCTACCAGCCAAAATTTCTCAGTAGTCACAGTGCGTGTTTTAAGCTAATTCGTTGCGTTATTTTAGGGTAATTACAGGCCGTCACGTACAGCTGATCTGGGGCAATTTTTGGATCTGTTGATTTTTTAGATTAATCTCGTCCTTATGTGCCCTTTTCTTCATGTGTTGGGTGATGGTAAAATAATCGTCTACTTATTCAGTTCTCACTATTGTTACAATTTGACGTATGTTCCATCGGAATTCTGGTAGTATCTAGTCGGTGGGTGGTAGTGGATTGCGCTGGAGACGGTTATTTTCATCAGGTTGTCGACGTGGACGTAGGCGTTGCAGTTCGCCCTGGTACAACGCCAGTGAGCGTCGCCACTCTTCAGGAAGTGCTTAAAGTAAAGAGGATAGTCGTTGACCATTAGCAATGTTTTCCCGCTTTGCAACTTCATAGGTATTCCATATTCTGAAACGTGTTGTTTGGTAAATTTCAGCATATTCAACCTATCTTCTATATTAGAAGAATTATGATCATTGATGACCAAACAATGTTATTAGTTCCAAATTAATAATTCTCTTAGTTGGTTGGTTACTGGCTGACTAATCCTGAATTTTTCACGATCTCATACATTTTCTTAATACGCCGGACGATGAATCCTACCTAATAGTAAGGGAACACGTAGCCATGGTAACGTCGCTAGCCACGTCGCCATGGCGTTCCGGTGAGGTATGGCCCTTAGGATAAGCTTTTTGCAATGGTTCCATGTTTTATCATTTTCCATAAGCAAAATAACAATGGATCAAGAGCCTGCGACGGCCAGACTATTTCCTCATTTTAGAAAAGCTGAAAGTTTACCTGTTTATGACCTTTACAACTTTAAATAAGAACTAACCAGCAACTATGGAGTTTCAGTCGCGGTTACTTTAGGACTAACATTCGAGAAAAAGAAAAGCTCAATTTCATAACTTATATTCTTTGCGGTAAGTGGAGGAATCTCGTCTTCCAGTGCCGGTAATTTTTGACAGTTGCTTCCCCTTGCCAGACACCCTCAAAGTCTTAAGGCAGGGATTAATCTCAATCCAAAACGATAACCTTGCACGCAACCAAAGACCAAGCGTATTCGCATCGCAATAAGATTCATTTTAGCTTAGCATAAAACTGTAGTTACTAGGGGCGGATCTTCTCTATTTTTCATGTTTTTTTAAAATATCTTTGGAAATAAATATTAAGAAACAAAATTGTTCGGTTCAGAATATTTCAATATAGATTTACTAACAATTTATTCAGATAAAATGTATAATTATCCTTGTTAATACTTATATTTCGATGAATTAGATTTTTGTCGGAGGTGAGTTTGTAAATTAATTACAGCAAAGCATTACGTTTTATAAAAATGTTTATGGTTTAAAGTCTTTTAAATATTGTGCTTTATATCTCATATTTTTTTACATTTCGTTATTATATTGGAACTAGGTAAACTGGGAGTCACGGAATAACAAATTGGGGTTGATCCTCGCCTTAAGTCTCTCAAAGTATCAACTTTAATAAAGTATTGAAATTAGACTTTGAGATTACTTATTAGCAGAGATGGGCAAAAAGTAATTAGATTAGCAATTACAGAATTACAAATACTTTGTAATTGTTAATCAGATTACAAATTAATCCGATTGATGAAGAATTGTGCACCTGAAATTACGCGTAAGTTGATTAGGATGTATTTAGACTCAAATGTATTCTAATTAGTTTGCAATTAGATTAAATTTAATTAGATTAACGAGTATTTTAATTATGCCCAATTACAATGTCCAATGCTGGTAATTATAATAAATAAAAAGCTTCCACACCGGTTTCGGTTGCGGTGGTCGGTTTCAATAAAACCAGGCCAGTTACGCAGGAGTAATTTTATGGCGCCCAAGTGTGTGCGCAATACACAAGAGCACCCTGGTTTTAATGAAACCAGGCCAGTTGAGCAGAAGTAATTTCATAGTGCCCAAGTGTGTGCGCAATACAAAAGAGCACTCTGGTTTCAATGAAGCCAGGCCAATTACGCAGGAGTAATTTTATAGTGGAAAAATCCAGGGAGAACAAGCCGAAGAACCCCATATCCAGGACAAACAGTTGCCGAGTTATAAGAACTCAAACTTTGACATTGTCAGCTCGGCAACTGTCAAACGTCGAACAAAAGCGGCCATAACTCCGCTCCCAATACTCAATAGGCCTAGAGGAACGGGGTTTCTTCTAACATCAAAGTCAATACCTCGACTACCCCCTCCCCTCCCCTCTCCCCTTGGGGAGGGGGCACTATAAAATTACTCCTGCGTAATTGGCCTGGCTTCATTGAAACCAGAGTGCTCTTTTGTATTGCGCACACACTTGGGCACTATGAAATTACTTCTACTCAACTGGTCTGGTTTCATTAAAACCAGGGTGCTCTTGTGTATTGCGCACACACTTGGGCACTATAAAATTACTTCTGCTTAATTGGCATGGTTTCATTGAAACCAGAGTGCTTTTGTGTATTGCGCACACACTTGGGCACTATAAAATTACTCCTGCGTAATTGGCCTGGCTTCATTGAAACCCAGAGTGCTGTTGTGTATTGCGCACACACTTGGGGACTATGAAATTACTTCTGCTCAACTGGCCTGGTTTCATTGAAACCAGAGTGCTCTTGTGTATTGCGCACACACTTGGGCACTATGACATTACTCCTGCTTAACTGGCCTAGTTTCAATGAAACCAGACCAGTTACGCAATGTCCTTTTCCGGGACTCAAAGTATCTACCTATCTCTATACCAAAATTCAGCATAATCAGTTCTGTGGTTTAGGCGTGAAGAGTTAACAAAGAGACAGATAGATAAAAAACAGACACACTTTCGAAATTTAAATCAGTTAAGGATGCTTCTATGAAGTCGCCATTGCTTTTGTCCGACGATTAATTTTATCAATTTATGTGTTTTTAACTCCTGACACTGTAAAAAAAAATATTACATGAGTCGAAAGTTGAAACCAATTACAAAAGTAATTGTACAAAAATTAATTAGATTTATTTGAAATTGGAATACTTAGGAATCGATTGCTTTGTGTAATCTCTATAACCACAATTATGAAGTAATTCAACTACAATGTACTCAGATTAAAATGTATTCTAATTAGTTTGCAATTAGATTAGTAATTAGATTAACGAGTATTTCAATTATGCCCAACTCTGCAGTTATTAGACGCTCTGTAAAGCTCACAAACAGGTAAACTATCAGCTTTTCTAAAATGAGCAAAGTTTGGCCGTCGCAGGCTCTTACTCTACAATATGATACTAATAAGTTTGGATAGATTAACCCCCTTAATAAAAAACGTTGTATAAGCTTTGAATAGTTATACAGTGTTTTGTTCCTGTCACACAAGTGGCATTTTTAATTGGATTGAAGAAGACAAAACACTGTATAACTATTCAAAGCTTATACAGCGTTTATTAGTAAGGGGGTAAGATTCGAAGTTTTGAACTGCCGATTTTTTCCATATAAGGTAGTTATTTTTAACCACAGAAACACAACATGTAGAGCCAAGCTTTTGAATCTACACGGCTTAAGTCTACCGACTCTAACTTTAACAAATTCCACATATCAGTAAATATGTATGGCTTGGCTGTTTCGTTACTTCCTTCAGATCAGAAACTAAATATTCGCAACACCTCAACGATGGTAGCGAAACGGCGGCGGAGCCATACATATTTACTGATATATTATGTAGAATGTGTTAATGTTAGGGTCGGTAGAGTTAGGCCGTGTAGATTCAAAAGCTTGGCTCTACATGAGATCTCATATCTTTTTCACAAGGCAAACCTTATCCTTATGTGGTCATTTTGGCAACATTTTACATGAAATGTTTTTGGTGGGATCCAAATTTTGAGAATTAATTACGTTTTTTATGTATTCAAAAACGGACACTCAGCCAGAATGATGATGCATGGTAAAAAACCCGCTGTTTCTATAACATTTTTTAATCATAAAAGTATAAGATATACACAAACTTTAACTTTGGAAATAAAATTTGTAATAAAACTTACCTACATTTTGAATATTCAAATGTAAAATTTTTAGCTTTAGGTGTGAAAACTTAGAAAGCAATTCTTGTCTTTGGTTAGACACAAGTGCACCTTGCACTTTATGCACTTAATGCGGGATCTTCCTTTGCATCCCACTAGCTTGCAGCGAGTTCCAGACCAATCTTCATGAGCGGGAAAATGACCTACACCGTCCCGAGCTATTTTACTCGACGGGCGCACTTCGTCCGCTCTTCTAGTTTTTACTTCCGGTATAGGACTGCTGCTGGAGTTCAGACGACTTCTCTTGACGGCTGAAATTTAATTTAAAAAACTAAGCTATCAGCCAGCTGTCGGCGAAAATGCAAAAGTGAGAGCCATGTTGCTTTCGGTATCCCGAGTACATCCTTGCCAATAGTATAAATTATGATTTTTTTTATGAAATAAGGGGGCAAACGAGCAAACGGGTCACCTGATGGAAAGCAACTGCCGTCGCCCATGGACACTCGCAACATCAGAAGATGCAGGTGCGTTGCCGGCCTTTTAAGAGGGAATACGATCTCTTCTTGAAGGTTTGCAGGTCGTATAGGTCCGGAAATACTGCTGGTGACAGTTCGTTCCAGAGTTTTACAGTGCGCGGCAATGATGGATTTAGTCTGGTCCAACTCCGCAAGGCCACTTCTTTAATTTTTATAAGTCTTACTAATAACTCATAATATCAAGTTCGACAAGCATATTTACCACTCCTATTTCGTGGCTCTACTTCTTTATGATTTCAGGCAGCCTGAAGTACAACCAGGCAATGTAGGCCTCTCAGCTTCTAAATGTTCGCAAACTATCACGATAGTTATCACTTATGTTCAGTTACGTAAAATTTAATTTTATAAGAAAATTTCCCAAAAAATGTTATGTCCTCAGTTGTGTACGGTACGGTATAATTAAGAGTTAGGCTTGGTTCACACGTCGATTGTACTGCGACAAATCGTTCAGTACAATCGACGTGTGAATTGGTTCTATATTTAATATTATACATTATTCGTTATTTATCATCGTCATAGTTCGTTATTCGGCGTTGCCGTAGTGTATACTATATTATTTGGCGTTTCGCCAATGTTTATTCGTTAAGACGTATTTAAAAATACTGCAAAAAAACTTGCAGGATTGTGCCGTGTGAACTGTGAACCAAGCCTCAACAGGTGGGCGGAGGTGTGAAAAACTCAAATGACATTTTTTTTATAATATTGTATTCTGATTTTGGCCACGTGGCAATATAGCCTCGCAATAATGTACATAACAAAATACAACGAGAAGACTAGAGTTTGACGTATGTTCCACTTCTTGATTGCATATATTTTTCTGGGGCGTGGTTATGACCTTGACTGGACTCCATTATAATCCGGTGCTGACTGTCAGCGTGCACGTACGCATTACATTTATATTTTTTACAACCATATCGCATCAACCCATTTCTCAGATTACTACGATAATAAAACCCATAACCCTTAAACAGTAGAGCATGACCACCAGAAGCCAGCACAACAAGTTTTCCATTGTCTGAAAAATGAAATAACACAAGTTTTAACATTTTGTTGCTGACCTATGTAGCGACAGTAGTAGCAGTAGTAAGGGCCCCAAGGCCCTCTTATACGAGAAGGCCCCGGACACCAAAAACCGATGGCTAACTAAAAACTATAATAACGTTCCGTTGCCAAATGTTAGAAAAATTCATTAGTGCGTAAACATTAAAATTAACCAATGATGCTTAAGGCCCTCATAATTATTGACCCTGACTGGTCTCGTTTTCTGCAATCGATCTGTGATCAGTCCAACCAACTTGCTTCAATTGGCCTCCTCATAATATATTATTGGGACCTTTAGATGTGTGTGCATAATTTGATATCCATTTTTAATTGTATATATTTTTCAGGATCACGGTACGGTCCTTGACTCCTTTACGACCTAGCAGATATTGACAACATAAATATACGCACTGATTTTTTCCAAGAATAGGCCCTATGTCCGGACATGTCCGAATTTTACGTTACGGCAAAAGTAAAATGCATAATTCTTTATTAAAAAAGCGTGCCCCAGAACTCCCGAAATCTGGGTTAGGGTTAGAACATATTTTTACTAACACTCTTTTCCTACTATCAGGACTACACCTACAGGACATTTAAAAACTAGGGTAAGTTTTGCATCAAAACAAAGGATAGAAGTTTTCAATTTTTTTATTAGATATAATGAATTACAATCTACAAAGCTGTCGAATTCTCTACAGCAGCGGTTCTCAAACTTTCTTGGTGACTGAACCCTGTTAATAAGCGTAATTTTTACGGACCCCCAAAAATAATGTTTTGTCTTTGAATGAATCATCTCCATGCGGGTGTCTGATGAGTGATGAGTTATGACATTTTAAAAACTTTAAAAGATATTAAATTTTCACATATGTTCCATCTTTCATTCGCGTATATTTGTCAGGACCATGAACATGTCCCTGTTTGGACTCCATTACGATCCGGTAGTCACTGTCAACATGAACGTACGCGTTACATCTGGCTTTTTTACAAGAATAGCGCATCAAACCATTTTTTACGTCGTAATGATAATAAAATCCGTAATCCTTGACCAGCAGAGCCTGACCTCCAGTAGCCATCTCAACAAGTTTTCCATATTCTGAAAAAGGATAACAACATAACTATTAACCTTCGTTGCTTACCTAGACGTATATTATTACTAGCTGTCCCGGCAAACGTTGTTTTGCCATTTAAAGTATTTCTACTTCATCAGTTGACACAAAATCTTACCCCCTCTTTTGTCCCCTAAGAGGGGTGAGGGGAAAAATTTTATACACCAGATGTTAAGTTGGAAAAACAGTTAATAATATGAAGTAAGTCCATTAACGAAAAAAGTTTGATACAAAATCTGACCCCCTCTTTGGGCCCCTTTAGAGGTGGGGGGAGGGGGTAATTTTTATACACCAGATGTTGAGTTGGAAGGAGGCAAATATATCTGCGAAAACCGTATGCAAATCGGATCAGTAGTTTTCGTGTTAAAGCAAAAGTCTTATACAAAATCTGACCCCCTCTTTCGTCCCTTTAGAGGGGTGGGGGGAAAAATTTTATACACCAGATATTAAGTTGGAAGAAGACAAATATATCTATGAAAACCGCGTTCAAATCGGATCAGTAGTTTTCGTGTGATGCTGGAACAAACATACAGACAGACAGACAGACAGACAGACAGACAGACAGACAGACAGACAGACAGACAGACAGACAGACAGACAGACAGACAGACTAAAAAACTAACTAACTTTTCGGCTTCTATAGCGATATTGTGACACCCTCCGCTTATTATTTTTTGAATATCTTTAATGTACAGAATTGACATTTCTACAGATTTATTATATGTATAGATTACTAGGTAGCCTGGTTTCACTGTTTGCCATAGACAGGTTTTTAGTGTAAAAAACAAAAACAATCAACGCTTAAAATCTCAGTTGACATAAGCAAACTTAGTATTGCTATACTGCACGATGACCATTGAGAATGCAATGATTTGCGTTGATCATTTATTAATATAATAAGATTAACCGATTACATTAGTTGTATTTAAGTTTGCCAAAAACAAGTCAGTTTCATCATTTGCACTGTTAAAACTAAACTGCATAAAATAAGTGTTTGAGTCTAGGATTAAATACTCAAATGCTTATTTTATGGGTAACACCACAGAGGTAACACCAATAAAAATGTAGTGAGGTTTTAGAGTCTTTGATTTTAAAAACGAGCTGTGCTATAGATGATAATTTTGCTGAATATGAGGTCGAATACGAGCTCTTTGGCCACGCCAGCGAGCGACGACTCAGAACTGAGATCCTTGACATAATATTATAGTATCTTACTTAAGAGGCCGGGTAGCCTTGGAATTTCTCATACAAACGTAATTCCAAAATCATTTTCTCATACGAAAATATTTAACATGTTTGAGTTATTTTTCAGTTTAAGATAGTAATTACCTAGGTTCCTCTACACAAAAATTTACTTCAAAATATTTAAACACTAAAAAATAGAGTAAAACACTAAAAAATATATAAATAAATAGTAAATTTACTACAAAATATTTAAACTCTAAAAAATATTTTTTAGTATTTAAATATTTTGTAGTAAATTTACTATTTACTTATATATTTTTTAGTGTTTTACTCTATTTTTTAGTGTTTAAATATTTAGTAGTAAATTTACAAAAAAAAATTTAAAACAAAAAAAAAATTTTTTTGTTTAAATATTTTGAAGTAAATTTTTGTGTAGAGGAACCTACACAAAAATTTACTTCAAAATATTTAAACAAAAAAATTTTTTTTTTGTTTTAAATTTTTTTTTGTAAATTTACTACTAAATATTTAAACCTAGGTAATTACTATCTTAAACTGAAAAATAACTCAAACATGTTAAATATTTTCGTATGAGAAAATGATTTTGGAATTACGTTTGTATGAGAAATTCCAAGGGTACCCGGCCCCTTAAGGGCGTTCCTTACGGAGATTCCGTAATTTACCGTATTTCAAGCCTTATAAACTCATAATTTGAAAGCTACAGAGTTACAATAAAAATACAGCAATAATCTTCAGTATATCAACATTCCTTTCCCCGTTTAAAATTTTCTATTTTCGTTTATCATACTCATGATATCAGCTTGAAAAGTTAAGCCAATTTATTAAATTTCAAGCATAAATTCAGCATCTCCTTAGGATTTACAAATTACTTTTATTTGAAACACACGCCAATAGATCGACAATATCATAAACTACATATTCCCCGTTTTAATTTTTTTAGGACAATTTTGAACTAAGTTAAGTAAAAAAAATAGGGTTTTGGTGCGATCTCGGCAACGCGGCAAATGTATGGCCAAGGTCGTTTGCTCGGGGGACGGCCTTAACTTAGCCGGTTCCGACTTCAAAAGAATTAAAATTGGATGCAGAAGTAGTTGAGGTTCAGTCGAATTTTGAAAAATACACTAATGGAGAATAATGCTTTGCAACTTGTCAAATGTGTGTTTTGTATTGACGCTGCCGCTACGCAGTCGCGTGGTCGCGTAGATTTGTGCTAAGCATAAGAATTATTTCATACTTTTTAGATCATTAATTTAAGAATATCGTTTTTACCTTGGAAGTCGAGTTCAATTTTTTGTTAAAAAATTATAATTATACTCTTTTTAGTTTAATCTACACGACCATGAGTAGATAGCCACATTCAGTATTCACTATTCACATTATATTACTGAAAGCGAAATTGTAGTAAATGCTTGCAGTTATCTAAGCGATGCTGAAATTTCCAAACTTTTAAGTTTAATGGTTCAGGTGTTCTGTTCAGTGCCTTTGGATCCAGAGACACCTTCGTATGAAATTTCACTTAAGTATTTGTAACATATATGTTTGAGTTACAAGAAACAACATCTTAACCACAATGTGTTTTTATAAATTTCAAGAATTTACCTCGATTGCTTATAAGTTATAATAGATCCCATCATCAGGTCATCACCTTCATAATCATCGAACCAAATTCGGATGTATAGGGTACTACCTATACAACAACAAAATAATTTTCGAAATCGGTCTACAAACAGCGGAATAATGATCAAAGTGTCTCGATGTAAAAAACTATATGTATGTATGTTGACATTGTATAATTTTAAGTTACAGCATTGTAAACTTTATTTTAAAAGATTAATTTTTTTCTCACTTTTTTTGGTAAATAAAGTGGGCCCCCTGCGAGTTTCTTACGCCGGTTCTTCTCGCCGGGTTAGTTCCCGAACCGGTGGTAGGCATCATGTAGACTTTCAGAAAATATTTGCAAAAATTTATTCTGAATAAAAATTTTTGAGTTTGAGTTTGAGTTTATAAAAAAACATTAATAAAGTTGCAAGATGTAAGGGTAGTGACGATGATGATGATTAATCTAATGTACCATTAGCATATTATATGCCTTCAATTCTTAAAACAACGTCGAAACCCCCAAGCATTTTATTTTATTTTATTAAATTTGGAAATCTTACGGCTACATACAATTATATTTAGAAGATCATACACATGAAGGTCAATTAAAAGTTTTCGCATATAGACAGAAAATAATAAATCACGCACTAAAGAATTTTTTAGTTACTAATACATTTTTTCAATGAAGAAACACTGGTATTGAATAAGTCTACGGTTGGATGTTCGTGCGCATCGAAGCTTCTGCTGGCTCGTATCAGATAGCTGTTTTGCCTATAAGTGCTGTTTACACATGGTATGTGTAAAAGCTTGGGCCTGCGCATCAGAAATGATGACATGTCATTATAAGGAGGCCGGAGATCTGTTCACCAACTTCGTATATCTTGGTGCAAAATCTAAAATGTGGCTCCCTAACGTCGAAACCCCCAAGCATTTTATTTTATTTTATTAAATTTGGAAATCTTACGGCTACATACAATTATAATTAGAAGATCATACACATGAAGGTCAATTAAAAGTTTTCGCATATAGACAGAAAATAATAAATCACGCACTAAAGAATTTTTTAGTTAGTAATACATTTTTTCAATGAAGAAACACTGGTATTGAATAAGTCTACGGTTGGATGTTCGTGCGCATCGAAGCTTCTGCTGGCTCGTATCAGATAGCTGTTTTGCCTATAAGTGCTGTTTACACATGGTATGTGTAAAAGCTTGGGCCTGCGCATCAGAAATGATGACATGTCATTATAAGGAGGCCGGAGATCTGTTCACCAACTTCGTATATCTTGGTGCAAAATCTAAAATGTGGCTCCCTAACGTCGAAACCCCCAAGCATTTTATTTTATTTTATTAAATTTGGAAATCTTACGGCTACATACAATTATAATTAGAAGATCATACACATGAAGGTCAATTAAAAGTTTTCGCATATAGACAGAAAATAATAAATCACGCACTAAAGAATTTTTTAGTTAGTAATACATTTTTTCAATGAAGAAACACTGGTATTGAATAAGTCTACGGTTGGATGTTCGTGCGCATCGAAGCTTCTGCTGGCTCGTATCAGATAGCTGTTTTGCCTATAAGTGCTGTTTACACATGGTATGTGTAAAAGCTTGGGCCTGCGCATCAGAAATGATGACATGTCATTATAAGGAGGCCGGAGATCTGTTCACCAACTTCGTATATCTTGGTGCAAAATCTAACATTTTGATTTACTTGGAATACTTTATTATGTATACCCAAAATCACTATAATAATAATAAGTTTCCATTAAGGCTTCTGTTGAGGACAGCGGCCTCGCTCCCGAAAAACACATAGTGAGTGCATACGAACTCGTTAAAAGTGAAATATGAGAGATAGACTCAGTGCAAATCAGTGTTTTTACAAATAAACTTTAAAAAGTGAATTGCGATAAATCTGTGGCTCCCTAAGAGGTAAAATATCGTTAATTTAATAAGTCAATACGTTTTCTAATAAATACAAGAAAAATTAGTTGTGTAATATAAGTAGTTCGGAAAATATTGAGAAAAATTGTGTGAAAAAGTATGTAAATTGTAGTAACTTTTATGTTTACCTAACTGTAATTACGTTGAAATATAAGTTTTGATACTAGATTAAGTTAAATATTGTGGAAAGATAAATAAATAATTTCCCGAAAAAAAATAGGGAAAATAGAGAAAAATAGCCGCTTCCGATAGTAAAAGTGAGACGGAAAACATACGAATCGGAGCGGCTCACTATACGGCATTCCCTCGAGCCAGGTAAGCGAGGTGCGTTTCGGGGTAAATGTTCTCCTCGACTCTCGTGTGTTTTATTCACGCCCCCGCTCTGCAAGATTATCGGTGTAGCCTTGGTCTTCGAGTCCGGTCCGAGCCAGCGGCGAAAACCTATGGGCGAATACAGTCTCGAACAGCTTCTAAGAGCGCTTACGACTTCAGCTGTCGACAGTTTATCACGCTTGCAGTTGTGACGTACCGCGTAAAGGTTGGGACTACTAATATTGTATATTCTGTGGTAAAGGTAAGCGTCCACAGGTCGGTATCGTACGCAACGGACGTCTCGCATCAAACGGAGAAATTTTGACTTGACTTAGGACATTGAAAGTCGGTCAAAATTGTAGCATAGGTTTGTGTTATTCTGATGTATAAGCTATATTATTGCAAAGTTTTATTAAAATCCGTTCAGTAGTTTTTGCGTGAAAGAGTAACAAACACCCATACATACATCCAAACTTTCGCCTTTATAATAATATGAGTAAGATTTGAGCTAAGCGTTGCCAGTTTTTTTTTGTGCCAAGTCGGGACTTTGGAACTTTTTGAGTGAAAAAGCGGGATTTTTCAGTCAAAAGCGGGACAAAGTAAAAAAAGGTATAATATAAATAGTTTTTTGGAATTTATATCTTTTTATTTGGGTTAAAATAACGTTTACGTGACAATAGATAGTAAAAGTAGCCGAAGTAAATCCACCCCCCTACCTCCCACACTCTTATCTTCATTACACACCTTTCTTTCTCAGCACGCTGCACGGGCTTTCCCCGAAAAGCGGGACTGAGCCTGTCCCGCGCGGGACATTTAATTTTGATGAAAAAATCGGGACGTCCCGCCAAAATCGGTACGTCTGGCAACTAATAACTTCTAATAAATTAAAAAAAAGAATTAGAATAAGAACGGATTTATTTTTAGCATCACACAATAAAATATAAAAACATCATATTATAAGTCAGTGGTACAGTTCGATTATAATATAAAATACCCATCGATCGTGGCAAAACGAGACACAATAGCTTTTTCATTGTTATCGCGGCCGGATGTGGCCGCTTGGGGCTTCATGAATTAATGCAACTTATGTAATTATTATAATGCTGTGTGACGCCAAAAATTGGCCCCATCTCAGCAAACGCAGCAAGCAAGCCCGCTGCACTGATACCTATTCTGCTAAGGCCAATGACTGGCTTCACAACGCAAATAAACTTAACACAAAATAAATATACATAAAAAAAACAAATAATACTAGTCACCAAGAACTAATTTATACAACAAAATACTTTCAACTAAATGACATAGGTGTTGTTGTCTTTACCTTTGAAAAATGAAGACAAAAAATACAAATTATATAGAAGGTAAAAAAAATATAAATATAATCTTAAAATGGTAGTTTGACATCTACGTTACTAAAAGGTGGTTTTTGACGTGGCATTAATAGAAAATCTAAATAACAATACATGAAAGGTCTTAAGCAGTTCCAAGTGAAATGAAGTGGTTATAACACGAACAAATAATTAAGTATTTTGTGGTCATATTGTTTAGTGCCTACCTGTTGCCAATATTTATGTAATCAACTACAATTTAGCTAGCGATATTCTTGAGATACAGCCTGGAGACAGACAAACAGCTAAGTCATGGCAATAGGGTCCCGTTTTTACCCTTTGTATAAGGAACCACAAAAAAGGGAAACCTATGCATCTTTGTTATTATACTAGATATGTTTACGCGGACGAGGTCGCGGGCAACAGACGGTGTTTATATATTTTCCGTCCGCCATTTTTATGTATTTGGGAGGAAGATGCTGATGGTCCACCTTAGGCAGTTTCACGATCCGGTATTGATCGTCAGCATGGACGTACACCTTGCAGTTGTTCCTTTTACATGACCAACGAGACAATCCGTTTTTTACAGGGCATTTGAGATAAAATGCAAAATCATTCACAAAAAGGGTATGCGAACCATTAACCATTTCAACGAGTTTCCCAAAAACTGAAAAAAGTAGAAGATCGTCAATTTCCTGCTAACAGGATGCTAATGATAACAATTCAATGATACGCTTAACTGAAAAACGTACCTAATCATCCGAGTGAAGAAAGCACTGTCACATGACCATATTCCAAAAAAAACAGGCCAAGTGCGTGTCGGGCCACGCGCAATAAAGGGTTCCGTAGTACCGCTAGTTTTTTAAAATACTCATAATGTTTTTAAAAAACCTATCCAACGACACCCCACACGATGGGGTGGGCGCGAAAAAAAATGTATCCCCGCTTGATGGAGGGGAGGTACCATAAAAAAATATTTTTTAAGATTTTATATACCATTAATATGTGTATTCATGCCAAATTACAGCTTAGTAGGTCCTATAATATCTGAGCAAAACCGCGGACAGGCAGACGGATGGACAGACCGAAACTATAAGGGTTCCTACGTACTGTTGTTGACTACGGTACCCTAAAAAAAGACTTTGCCTACATCTTTTTTGTTCAGCTGCCCACCCCTGAGGATCACTCCTCACTCTTCTGTATTCACTCTTCTTTGGGCTATCCTCTTCTTTTCTAACATTTCTTCTCTACTCTGTTTTTTCTTACGTTTTCGCATTCGCTATGTACAATGAAACAAAATTATGACTTTACCGCGTTTTTATCTCTACTATTTTTATTATAGACTAGATATAAAACAATTTTGTAATATATTTATAAAAAAAAAACAAAATGTGTTCACGATGAGGTATTTTAAGATTAATGCACCTTTTTCCATAGAAAAAGTTTCAGAGACTTTTTTTTATTCAAAAAGGTTTATAAAATAAAGGGTCTATTTTATTTTCATTTTATAAGAAATAAAGAAGGAAAGCACAGTTGAAGTAAGTACTTAAATTGAAAACAATAATTAAAAAAATAAAATTTCGTAAATTTTGCAAAATACTTTATTACTTGCCATAACCGAAAATCGTACAATAGTAAGCAATGAGGTGTTTTTAACACATGCAAATAATACGTATTAAAATATTATGTATACGACATATAAAAAATAGACATTGTTACAATCTACTACAGACACACAAACATTTTTGTCGTTGATAAGCTAAATTATGTAAGCGGACACATGCTGCAAGTATAGATAAAGGTGGCCTTTCAATCCCCGCGGCAGGCGACTGCTACCGACAAAAATTCAAATAATACGTCACCTTATAAACTAGGCTATAGGTCCATTTTCTACCAACATAAGTCTAGCGACCAATGCTGCTGCTGCTGCTTTATAGTGGCGTAGAGCAAAACCTAATAATTGATAGCCATAAAATATTCAAATAAAATGCCTCATAAAGTGGCATTTTATTTGAATTGTTGTCGGTTACGGTCGCTTGCCGCGAGGATCGGACAGTCATTTGGCTGGTATAAATAGTCAGTACTCAGGATGCATCTCGGTCTCAAGACACGGTTCAGACTCAGTGAATGGTTGGCTGTCAAAATTTTGACCAATCATAGAGCCAAACCGCGTCTTGAGACCGGGTCGCATCTTAAGTACTGACTATTTATACCAGCCTAATAGATCAAGAAATTTTGACACACTGCTGATGACGCTTTTTCAAGTCATCTGAGACCCACTTGCATAGATCTGGGTTAAACCTCGCACCTGCATTAAATCTCATCTTTCTTGTTAAACACGAGGAACGGTATATACCTATTTAACCCAGAGTGAACCTTAATTCAGAACTATGGTTAAGTTATTTCTAAACAAACTCGGCCAAGAGGAAAGAAATATAAAAAAAAGGTAATTCGACTGTCTTACGGACTCAGCAATCACATCTGGCATTGTTCCTACTTCCTATTATCTGCCGTCTCATAGATTGAGTACCATTATTATCTAAAAAAAAGTTTAGGAGACCCTGCTCTAATCAATCTTGATTTCTAGAAGCAATAAATGCGACAGTATCATTAAGTGGTAGACAACTTGTGCTCTTTGGCCGAGTATTTATGCGGTAAATGGTTAGTCAGCAATGGACAAAACTTGTACGGCCTTAATAGGTAACGAAGAATGAAACAGGACAAACTAATTTGTTACCTTTTCTGTCATAAATGTTGGCAAAGTAATTTGACTGAGGGCCTGTTTCACCACTTCCTGATAAGTGACGAATAGGCTATCCACCAATTAACTTGACGTTGTAAATAGCCCATTCGGTACTTTATCAGAAAGTGGTGGAACAGGCCCTGAATGTTGTATATGGGTGAAAGAGAGGGTAGCATTCTGTCGTCTCCTGTCGTAGTTGTCCTGTTGTCCTGTTGTCTGTTACTGTCAGACTGTTGGCGGGGCAATCGGCCTGGGGCCACCATAGGAGAACCGGCCGTTGGAAAACAATTGTGAAGTGTGGGCTTGATTACACCTACTGAGAAGAGTGGCGAGACTGACTCGCTACTCTACTCGATAGGTGTGACAAAGGCCCTAAAGAGTCTGTAATATTCACTGACCTCCATTATACAAGTACGCTGGACTTTTGATACCCACCTGAGTTTTGTGCCTATTTGAAGCGGAATCAGCGCCCCCAATGCGGAGGAGAACTAAATCTGACGTAACTTGCAAATGGCCGCTCAATCGCTATTGGTTGTAGAAACTAGTATTAGTTCCAAGTACTCCCACTACTGCTATCAGCGCCAATATGGCGACTTTTAAACGTCATGTTTACGTCAGATTTAGTTCTCTTCCCCCGCATTGGGGGCGCTGATTCCGCTTCAAATAGGCACAAAAAACAGCTGTCATTTCAAAGGGTATCATAAGTCCAGCGTACTTGTATAATGGAGGTCAGTGGTAATATTACACACTTCCACAGAATACTACACAGTCAATGACAGCCATGGGTTAGAAACTTTTGTCTTCTTCTTCGTTTATTAATAAGGCCGTATTTTTCTCAGCATTAAGTCACAATAGAATACAGTAAAACGAGATCGAGTACATGAGATACAAGTCACCTTATGGGCAGTCTTATCATTCTAAATTGTATCACAAACCTAATACTGGACACGTCACAGTTATTATATATCACACCAACACGTATATTATGCACTTAATTATTACATACCAATAATATAGGAATCAATTTTCGATTAGATATCGTGATATGAATTTAATAGAAGGCGTATATAAAAGTATTATTATGCATAGAAAATGTTATTCATAATTAATTTAATAACCTAATAATTAAAAAAAAAGAAAACCCGACATAAATTTACCAAGTGTCAAATAATTAAAAAAAAAGAAAACCCGACATAAATTTACCAATTTATCAAGTGCGATGGAGAAAAAAAAAGTACATTGTTCCAGTCGGGTAATAATACGCATAACGCAAGTCAGATTGACAATCTGCAGTTCCAAGAGTTTCTTAAGCCTGCTGTACACATTGGGCCAACGCAATGAGCCAGAGCAATGTGCCAACGTGTAGAGTACGGAATATCGCTCCTAAGTCTTAACACGGCCAAGTAGACCTCTACCCATTGACCCAATGCCACCCAGCGCTGGTGCCTGGTTTATTGCCTTGGCCCAATGTGCACAGCCATCTTGATATATAACATAATAGTTCACTTGTCTAACGAAACTTCCTGACAAAACACTATTTCAGTATAAGTACACAAATAAATTTCCGAAATCGTCTTAACGAAATCGCTGCCAAATATGTCTACTATAAGACATTGTTAGTTAGATTATACTTTATGATTTTAACATCACTATCAGTCTCTTCTCACGATTCGTCAAACAATTCAGTCAAATTACGACTAGTATCATTATTCATTGTAGTCTTGTCGTTGTTTGGGCAAGTGAACTAGAATGAAGTGGTTTTTAAGAAAGAAAAAGAAACCCCAATATTAAGTTCCATCGCAAAAGTATAAAACCTTAAGTTTTAAAGGTCGCCCACTTTATGTCCAGTCTTGAAAAATTGCAATGAGGGGCGACCCACGTTTAGATTTTTTAATCTTATTTCTACAAAATACCATACAGACTTCTAAATATCACAATAATCTTACATTTTAACTGGTTCATCATGAACAAATTGAGATCAGTATATTATTAAAATACAATAAGTATTAATTTTCCAGCCTTGGGTTTGTTATGAATCACACCTATTAAATTCATACAACACGCATCAAACTAAAAAAAACACAGACATTATCCTAAAAGGCACTTATGAAATTACGATATGCAATACGCAATATACGGTAAAAAGCGATTATAAAACGTAATAAATAAAAATACTACTCCCAGATATTCGTATCGAGATAGTAGAACCTACCATTAAAAAAATTCTTGTATAAAAAAGTTAAATGCAATAAAAAAAGCAGTCTTTTCACATTCGGAATCCGTTTCGGTATAGCATAGCCTAAATTGTTCACCATGTTTGAAAGCCAGTTGTTAACCAACAAAAGTCACAATCTCCGTTTTATGGATTTTAAGTAATTAATGATTATCCGAAACGAAATTCCGCGTCACATCGCTCATCTACAGTGCAATTACGCCTTGTGCAGGTTCACCTTAAAAAATAGGTTACACAAACAATCTGTCATCAGTTCAGTCTGCCAGAATGATTAATGAATCAGTTTGCTGTCAGTCTTGGACTGAGCGTGTACAGTCTTTTCCATCCAACATTCTGGCGTCAGTCTAATTATGACCAAACTGATGCCAGATCGAGCTCGTAACCTATATCTGTAGATACATTTTCATAGCGTTACTTTAGTGAGAAAAGTCATCGCCATCGTCACACAGATATCTGCTTTCAATGCCCGTACCCAAGCTGCGCAAATTCAGTCAATAAAATATCTTATTCTACAAATATAAATGCAGTCAAGCTTACATATTTAAAAGCTTTAAGTGAATCTTTTAAAACTAAAATATGGTCAATTCCTATAATTACTTAAACATGGCGCTTTTGTTTTCAAAAGAAAAGGTAACTCATTCTTCGACGCAAAAGTCCGGTTAACTCAACTATATTCGTAACAAAAACCTTCAAATTGTGATAAGAACTTATAAAACCAATATCTAAAAACCTAATTTAGTCAAAACTGTGATGTTGGTCACAAAAAAATAGGAACTTACATAATTTTAAGTTGCGCATTACAAACTATTTTATCATATTACGTGGTAAATGCGGTGCAAGTGCATCTAGTGATCGACAAACAGACTGTGGGCAATCAGGTAGTCCTGGAGAGGAGTGAGCGGGGGAGGCTGGTTATTGACCATGCTTGGAGGTGGGCAGGGAGGGAACCCATTCTCTTTATTATGACGGTAGACTCCACTGTAGATAGGTGGATTCATGAGCCGCGACTCCTTCTTGACGCTCGGCGGATGGCTGTGAGCCACGTTAGCCTTGAGAACCTCCAGCTTGTCGGTGATGATGAGGTGGGCCTTGCACTTCCACTTGGATCCGTACGCCGTGCAGCTCCAACGGTGGGCGTTACTACGAGCCTTCAGATGCTTGTAGAATGTGAAGTTGTTTAAGCGCAGGTTGACACGCCCATTCGGACGTAGGTAGAATTCAACTGCAAGAAGAAAACCGTTTTAGAACAGTTCTTAGCTCCTATGTTAGGAGTTAGGACTATAGTATGTATGTTAAGAAGATAGCGGTCCAATGAACACAAGCATTTAACCAGAACAAAGTTGGATAGGTAATAAATAATAATAATCTACCACCGAACACGTAGGTATAAAGTCGGAGTACTAGACTCTCATTCACACGAAAAAATATTACAAAATATTCTTGCGTGAGTGTCGCCGGTTAGACGGTCAAATTTTCCATCCATCCATCAATCTGATTGACGGAATATTGGTGGTTATAAAAAGTTCATATTAAAAATATGATCAATCCATCAATCCGTGGGTTAGACGATCAAATTTTCGTCAATCCAACCGGATTGATGAAAATTTGACCGTGTAACCGGCGACAGTGAAAAAGATGGTAGCGATAATCTAAAGGACAATATCTAAGTATTCGGTAGCCCAGATATACCCACCTAATACTCGTATGAAGATTGGAAACACATGAGAATGGGTTACAATAATGATAAAAACAATTTCAGGTTAGAGTACTATTTATACGTAAAGAAGTTTTAAAGCAATAACATAATTTATTATAATAAAATAAAACATAGTGTATAACGTATTTAATTAAAACATAAAAAAATTATAGTCTATTTGCTATGATATTATTATATAATCTTATATCTTTAAACGAGCAATCTATACTTATAAAATTACATGTCCTGACTGACTGACTGACTGACTGACTGATTCATCATCGCTGAGCAAAAACTGTTAAAGTTACAGCCACGAAATTTGGTGAGTAGGGTTGTTTTATTAAGTAGACACACACTAAGGAAGGAATTTTGAAAATTTTACCCCGAAGGGGGTGAAATAGGGGTTGAAAGTTTGAATGAAAGTCCGTCATTTCTTGAGTTAGAAACATGAAACTTTATTTTTGAGTTACTGATTAAAAATGAATGGATACGTATTTAAGCGGTTTTGGAAATTCTACCCCCAAGGGGGTGAAATCGGGGTTGAAAGTTTGAATGAAAGTCCGTCATTTCTTGAGTTAGAAGCAAGAAACTTTATTTTTGAGTTACTGATTAAAAATGAATGGATACGTATTTAAGCGTTTTTGGAAATTCTACCCCCAAGGGGGTGAAATTGGGGTTGAAAGCTTGAATGATATTCCGTTATTTTTTAAGTTAGGAACTTGAAATTTTATATATAGAGATATATATAAAATTTCAAGATATAAATTTTATATATATTAGATATAGAATCTCGGAATCGGCTCCAACGATTTTCATGAAATTTAGTATATAGGGGGTTTCGGGGGCGATAAATCGATCTAGCTAGGAATCATTTTCATAAAATGTCATTTTATGTGTGTTTTTTTAATTTTTTGAATACCGAGCGAAGCTCGGTCATATAGCTAGTTATTAATTAAGTATCTAACTATTCATATCTATATTTGTTTATCTACAACTAATTAATGTCTTGTATGTTATTAGCATAAGTATTTCAGGTAGGTACCTGACCTATGATACCAACTGTCTTTTAACAACTTTCCCACCTTCGCTTGGACGAAATAAATCTTAACAGATCTTCTATTCATTTAGAACCTGCAACAAAAGTATGGAATTTATATATTACATATTAAAAAAAATTGCTAGTTTTGTTTGTTTGTACTGCGAAAACACATGATGTTGTCGATGTAAATATATTCCTATGTATTTACATCGACAACATCATGTAACAAAAGTAAGTGATAATACTTAATACGCTGACAACTGCCAATGACCTTGATCTCGCATCACTCTCGCACCACTCTCGATTTTCATGCCAGAGAGACAGAGATGTGAAGTGTTCACTCGGTAGCGTGGATACATTTTTCGTTTGTTAGAGGAAAAAATAAATATTATGGGAAATCTAGATGTCAGAACCGAAAATTAAATCGGGCAATCTTTGGATTTTTGTAAAAGGTATCAAATAAACAAATTTTTAAAGCATAGATTGTATTATTACTTTAGTTAGTACTGTTTAAAGTTCCTGAAAGATGTGACTTTGGTATTTTTTTTCATCCAGTAGGAGTACATTATTTTATTATTTAAATTAGACAAGCTTTCCCAAATGTATTTAAAAATCATTTTTTTTTGTGCCAAGCAATGAAATACATACGTCTAGAAAACTGCACAAAGATGTCGAATTGGCAGCTGTCTTCGCCTTAAGAGTTTAGGGTATGTACTATGTACGTGTTCCTTGTAGAGAGACAGCAGCGCTACTCCTCCTACTCCTCCTACATTTCTTCTGGTTAATTTCGTTGCGGGTCCCAAGACAGATTTAGCTTGTCCCTCGGGCATCCCTGAGATCATAATATCAAAGGGTTTTCGTGGTTGGTTACCACTGTTGATCCTGGCGACACAGGAGTTGCAGTGGTGGGAATGTGTGGTGGGCCTTTTGCCCGTAAAAAAAAAAGACAGCAGCGCTAAAAGACTAAACATTTTTTTCACTTTTGTATGGGCATGGGCAAGGGCCCGAGCGTCACGAGTTTCCCTATACAAAAGTGATTTTTTTTTGTCTTTCAGCGCTGTTACTTTCACAGTGAACTCTCTACAAAGTCTACAAGGAACACGTACACACCCTAAAGTATTATCACTTAGTTTTGTTACACCCTGTATATTTACGCAAAAATTTAAGTTCGCTGTCGTTGTTTGTCATATTTATATAACTTTTCCAATGTGCCAGACAATGAATAGTTGTTGGCTGTGTAAATATTTTTATGAGTTCTTACTTAGCTAAGGCCCAAGGTCATCAACGTCTGTTAGAGTTAACAGCTTGTTAGAATGTCATGGCTTCTCTTTTATTATGTGAAAAACGAAAGAGATAACGTGATACTAATTCGAGCATTAACTATAACAGTAGTTGGTGAAATTGGGCCTCAGAGTAAAATAAGTAAAAATACTCACCTTAGACATTCATCGATAATACTTTTTTATGCCCTCAAAGGTATAGAAAGAAGGCGGATGCGTGTGCTCAGTCTGTGCTCTGATAACCAGCATATCCTTGGTCACGTGGAGGAAACCCCGGCAGGACCTGGAACCCATCTGGGTGCAGCTCCAACGGAACCCATCTCGGAGGATCTTGTGCTGATAGAAGGTGTAACCGTTAAGCATCAGCAGGTTTTTTCCGTTACGCCCTTTAACCATCAGCACTGAAAATAAACTTTAGTTACCCATAAATCAAATAGTTTGCTAACCTGCGGGGCTAAAATGGTCGCTTTGGAGAATCATAATATGAATTATTTTTAAAAAATCGCAAAACTGACACTGTCTTGGCAATTCAGACATGTAAATACTAATTTGACTATCGTGAGTTTGACAGTTTTGACAATTCATTTTGTGAATTGATTGATAGGAATTTCTGTGACCATTTTAACCCCGCCGTTTGCTGCTACTTGGGCTATTCTCATTTTGAGAAAATGAATGCAAAATATATTTGGCAAATAGCAATGCACCATACAACTATTTTTTTTTCAAATGTACCTACTTACTACTATTTTTACAATGATGTCTATATAAGATGTATAATATTATTGTTCTGTATAAAAAATAAAAAATAACTACATTAAAAAATATGGGACACTAAAATTGTATTGAGGCAAAATGTTTATATTTTTATTATTCACAATAATCAATATTACGAAATATTAAAGTCCGTACAGCATAAATCTTAAATCTAGGTAACTTAAAATGTAATTCCACATTTTAAGCTTAACTTTGGCATAATTTGTTAAAATAAAATATGGCGTTACCTACCTCCGGACGACGGACCAATATTATTGTTGAAAACGGAAAATTCCATAGTGTAAGGAATGATTTCTTTTAGTTCGAGAAATAAATAATATCAACTTTAACTTAGTTACCCACTAAGTACCTATTAGGCTGCGTTTCCACTGAAGCGGAGCGGAGAGGAGCGGAGCTTAGCGGTGCCCGAATTGACCAATCAATTGAATGACAGCGAAGCGGAGCGAAGATTTCGAGCATGGTGATTGGTCAATTCGGCACCGCTAAGCTCCGCTCCACTCCGCTTCAGTGGAAACGCAGCCTTACGCCTCCCTCGGGGCTCCGGGTCAGGATGGGAACCTGCTCGGCTTAGCTAGTCCCGGCGCCGAGGGGAACGCTTTAGTTTGCCTAAGCGTTCCCTTACTTGGTGGAAGTCCGGTCCCTTGTGAGGTAGACCGGCCGGTCGTGGATGGAGTCCTGTGTTAGACAGACTAGCTATTTGACCGAGCTTTGCTCGGTATTCGATAAAACACGAATAAAATGACATTTTCTAAAAATGATTCCTAGCTAGATCGATTTATCGCCCCCGAAACCCCCTATATACTAAATTTCATGAAAATCGTTGGAGCCGATTCCGAGATTCCAATTATATATATACATATATACAAGAATTGCTCGTTTAAAGATATAAGATAAGATACAGGACATCCCTCCGTATACGGCTGAAGGCAAACCGCAGGTGGTTTTAGTGGGTAAGAGTCCCACATACCCCCGGGGTGCTTCAGCTAACTGAGGCACATCCCCAACACGGGGCACCCATGATGGGTTTCCCCTGTGCATCAAAAAAAAAATCTATTACTCCTATCTAACCCAGAGATTTAGAGAAATGGACAGAGCGTTCCCTAACCACTTGTTAAGCAAATACGTGTAGGCAGGCGAAGGTCCAAACTCTGAAGATGAAACGGCCTATAGTTTTCTTTGTCCCTATCTAATGCGGGCTCTACACTCGCGGCCGCAATTCGCGCCGTGAACACGATTCGAACAAATACGAAGCCGCGAAACCCTCCACACTCGCGGTTCGCGGCCTTCGCGTGCTTTCGCGCCGCGAGTGTAGAGCCCGCATTAGGAGTAAGTATGAGCCGCATAATCGCCAGCGCATCGTGTAGACTGTAGTATATTGATAAATAAAGATGGCCGCACTACCAATCATGGTGGGGGCTGGGAGAATATGGCCGCCGCCCGCCAGACGTGAGAGCTCAGAGCTGTCGTCCACTTCTTCACCAGCCGCTGCCGGGAGTAGAGTGTTCAGTGATACAGTATTCTGTGTTTAATCTACTCCTCCAACGATTGTACACTGTATCGTATATGCCCAGCCCTCGATTTATAAATAGGCCGTATAGACCGCGGCCTAAGGTCGGCAGCGTCCTAGGGGGCCGGCAGATATCGTATATGGGGCGGCGGAAATAATGTACACTCATAAAAAAAAACTGGCATTGCTTATGCCTTAATTACACCTACCGAATAGTGGCGAGGCAGTGCACTCAGCCAAGCACTAGATAATATATTTATTAATTAAGTATTATGAATGTGAGTTTTTGCAAAGAAGTTGGTGCAACCCACCTTTAGTATAAGCGTACATAAACTCCTTGCCTGTTCTGAATGTGCTGTGTAGCTTGGTGGGTATGGTTTTCGTTGACTCTCAGCACAGTAAAGTTTTCAGACAGAATGACGTGTGCGCCGCAGTTCCTTGAGAAGTGGCGAGTGCACTGCCATCTTGTGCCGCCCTTGAGGGTGTAGTGCTTGTAGTAGGTGTACTCTTTGTACATCGCCAATATTTTACCTTTTTCCGTCCTGATCATTTGGGCTAGAATAGTTAACACGTTATGGACCTGTCGTGTAACACAAAATAGTTTTATTTTTCCGTAGTACATAATATGTTTCATGAGAATTGAATATATAAGAGCGTTTCTCGAACTTTTTTGGCGGAACCCACTAAGTGACATTTTCGACGGACGCCCGGAAAAAATATTTTTTGTCTTTGAATATAATAATAATTATTGTTTTCATGATGCAGATGGTCTGATAACATTAAAAAAAATGTATCGCTCGCGAAGCCTCTACAAGTACTTATAAGGCCTATGCCCCAGGGATGCGCAAAGCACACTTTGAGAATGGCTGGCATCGTATGTACATATTGTATAATAACCAGGACCCATTTGTGTTCCGCCATCAGCAGACTTTTAGATTTTAAGACCAGGGCCCTTATATCAGGCACACCGCACAATCAAGGACCGAATCAACTTAATCTCAATAGATTTTAATAAATTGACATCGACACTAGCGCGCGATTGCACGGTGTCTCAATTTGTAACTAATCGTTAGGGCAACTATTTGATCATTTGGATGATGGATCAACCGCAAATGAAAATTTTTTCAAGCTGACAGAAAATTTTAACAATATAATACAATATATTGTAAACTTACTAGACAATTTTAAGTAAAATAAAACACTACAAAATTTTCATGTTTAATTTATTTCAGTGTAGGCAATAAGTATTTTGGCACCAAGTATCTAGTAGATATTATCAATTTGACTAGGTTTTTGTTAGTACATGTGTATTTTTTTTTAATAATTAGACAATAAGTACAAAAAGTTTATAAGGAATGTATGTACTGAGTTATCAGTAAGTACCTACCTAAAAAGATCCAAATATTTTTGGAATGTTTAACATATCCTTGATATAAGTACCTACTTATAAGTTACGTAAATGCAATTCATACTTGTCAATTTTTCTAGTAAAACTATACTTAAAATGTAGATATTTTTTCAAAAGCGACCTAAATTTATATAATATCCAGCTATTGGCAAAATACTGCGTCGAAACTACTGTCTATATCACCACAAAAACATTTAAGTATTAAAAAGGAAAAATCTTTTGAAAGAAGTAAAATCGAATAAAATACGGAACCCTAATAGGCCTGGAGATACTGACACAAAATTCTTTGTCATTTGTACCAGTATGGCGGTTTTACAGGGGTATAATTATTAGGTAAAGACAAAAAGGAAAATGATGGTCATAGCGCTCGCACTGGCAGCCCAAACGCGTGGGCGTTAATCGAACGTGTCGGATAAATAACGAGTGTCGAACGATTTGTTCCACAAAAATGCGAGCGCTATGACCATCATTTTCCTTTTTGCCTTTACGTAATACTACCCCTGTAAAACCGCCATACTGGTACAAATGACCAAGAATTTTGTGTCAGTATCTTCAGGCCTATAATGAATGAATTTGAGTCCAATAAATTCGTATACTATTTGTCTCGCCTACCACTCATCTACGTTCTGTAAATTTCATTTTTCTAATGGCCCCCATATATACTGAGAGGCTGATCGTTCCGTTCGGGCTGATTGCAGGCCAACCTGTTCATCTTTTATACATAATTTATAAATAGAGATTGTATGGTTACAATATGATACAACAAGTTTATAACATTGTCAACATGGCACAAGAAAGAGATGATGGAGATCATACATCAAAACCTTGAAAACTACAATATTCTACGCGATATAAAATTATTCGTTTTGAGATTTTGACTTTTTGAACAGCATGTTACATTTCATTGTTATAACACCCCTTTTGTGTTGAAGAGTGAATTCGTGAGAATCGTGACCGGCAAAAAGGGGTGTATTTCACCAGACAAAGTCACTACGAAACCTCACGCACTAAAATTACAACTCTATACACTTATTATCTATAATTACAACACAGCTTAAATTATCCAATATAGTAGAGCAGCACGCTTTTACATACACTTGTAGCAGCCTGCAAATACCGCTGTGACTACGTCTGGGTGTTGCTAGGACTAGGTGTAGAAACCAAAAGAAGTCGGTTAAAAATGAGTACAAGTTGCGCATGCGACGACGTGCGGTATCGGCGTTTACCTACTGTAATTTTGCCCATTCAGCGACATCTATTGGCGACATTCGGAACGAAAGCAAAACGCAAACCTAGAACTGTACAAAATATCTATCTACATGTAGGTGTAAACTCTGGCAACAGCAAACATATTTTCATACGGTTTGAGATTCAAGTTTTTAATCATTGGTGAGGCCTTGATCATTTTCATCTAAACAGCCGTCTTTCGGCAGTGGAAGTTATGTAGGTAAGGGCCAACCGAGTGAGTGAGAGGTAAGTAGCGAGTGGGCTAACCTACCGAGTCTCTCACAAAGTAAACTAGGTTTACCTGCGTAGGTACTAACTACTACCAGGAAATTGATTCATAGTCAGTTGGCGGACCTATATAATTAGGTCGATTATGTCAGGCTCAGCCAACAGATCACAACTAACACTGATTTAACCACGGAGCTAATATAGAGGAATTAACAAAATCCGACCATATTATGATGTAGGTCTGCCCGCGCCATCTGCTTAGGAATCAAATTCTTCGATGGTACACCGGAGCATGTGGAATAAATCGTTGACGTTACATGAATGAACAAAGATGATTTGAGCTCTGTGTGTCCGATTTCTGCGATTTTTGACGGAGATCATTAGTACTTGATTTATATTATGATGTAAATAATTATTATTTTTAACAAAAAATTAAAACCGACTTCCAAGGTAAAAACAATAAGTAACAATATGAAATAAAAAGTATTAAATAATTCTTACTTTTTAATAGTGCCTCTTTCAGAATTCGTCTAAATCTCAACTATTTCTGTACATACTATAGTCTTCATTATTTGAAGTCGGTACCAGCTAATTTAATCGTGAGTTAATCAGTCAATGTCAGAATATAATATGAAACTTTTGGGACTGGTACCGACTACAAAGTAATGAAGACTATAGTATGTACAGAAATAGTTGAGATTTAGACGAATTCTGAAAGAGGCACTATAAAAGAGTAAGAATTATTTAATACTTTTTAGTTCATATTATTACTTATTGTTTTTACCTTGGAAGTCGGTTTTAATTTTTTGTTAAAAATAATAATTTCACTCTTTTTAGTTATTTACCGGTAAACATATAAGCTGTCAGTTGTAGATATATAGGATTTAGGTATGAAACTATCACAACTACTACTCAGGCAGTTTTCAAAAAAGTTTTTTCCTACGTACCTACCTCATAGATCCGATGATCAAATTGCCAACTTGGTAACCGCAACACCAAATTTAAATCATTTACTTTGTAACAACATTAATATAATTTTCAAAATCACTCTACAAACTCGAGTCTCGATCGAAAAAACTATGATGAGTTTTAGCCGAATTCGGAAAAAGGCACTATTAGATAGGAATAATTACTTATTTATTACTTTTTAGTTCATATTATAAGGATGTTATTATTGTTTTTACCTTGGAAATCGGTTTTCATTTTTTGTTAAAAATAATAATTTCACTCTTTTTAGTTACCAGAGTAAACCATCGCGTACTATAAGTAGAATAATACGCCTGTATAATATTATTCTGCGTATCTTATTACAGTCACACTTACAAAATATAATATCAGCTGCAGTCTGCAGATAATTTCAAACAATACATTTAAAAAAATCGAAGTGAACACGTGACGTGACGTGCTAAGTAGCGGGTCACCGGACTAGTTTCACTTTCAATAGGCTGGCACTCGCTCGACTTATCGCACACGCAGCGCACAATAGTACCTACCCGGCCTGCGCCGCCGCGCCGCTCGCTTGACAGCCCTGGCAGATTGAAGTGAGACTGCAGAGAGTGTTATTGTACTATGAACGCTAAACGCAATGCAAAAGGTTGAAATTAGGTTGTTTTCCAGAATATCTCGGCGAAGTGAGACAGAATGTTACATTATTGAAGCAACTTTAACTTCTCAGAAGTAATGTCAAATGTGTGCCTTATGCTCTGGAGATAAGGTTGAATTTGGTGACATTGGTGACCCTGACGTGGTAATGATGATGATGATGATGATTTGCATAGTAGCATATGCTTTCAGTTCTTAAAACAGCGCCTAAACTCCCAAACTTGTATCTATAAGGAATCCGGAGTTCTCTTAGTATCTTCGGAACCATAGTATACTTCGGTGCAAAATCTTGCGTTTTGGTAGCATATGCTTAGGATGCTTCTCATAAAACCAAAATCACCATATGTTTCCATATAAATTTCGAGGAGTTCCCTCGATTACTCATGGATCCCATCATCAGGTCACCACTTTTGTGAACATGGTACCAAATTGGAGTGAAACCTAGTACAACAAAATAAAAATTTCAAAAATCGGTTCACAAACGGCGGAGTAATCGTTGAACATACAAAAAAAAATCCACAGCCGAACATATAACCTCCTCGTTTTTTGGAAGTCGGTTAAAATGAAACTCAGCGTACATAGGCACAATCGCGTACTTTCTTATGTTCCAGTGAAGTCAAACATGCACCTATTCCTAGCATGTTTATTTTAGGTTTAATCAAATCGAAATTAATAATCTAGCACGTTGCATTGGATGTTGATTTGAAATTATTTATGCGCTTACTTTTTATTAAAACTAAAGGAAAGAGTGAAAACTGATGCAACCGTCCGTCTAGAATCATCAATCAGCAACAACAATCAAATATTTCGTTTATCAGCGCAGCTTTTTACAGACGTGATGACTGGCAACGTGCTAAAATCCGTACATCAGTCATTGAAGTTGTACTTGGTGTAATTGTCTTCGTGGTTGTGACTACCCTTGTGCTTGATGTATCTGCCCTCAAGGTCAGTTTGGATGCAGCTGTTGCAGCCCAGCCTCTTCCGATCCCGGCAAGTCCAGTTCATAGTATTCTGGTACCTGTTGTTGATCCAGTACTTGTTGTCTTTGTATATCAACACCATGCTGCCCGTCCTGTGCGACGGCAGATAGTATATCTCTGAAACACAACCCTCACTATTACAATTTGAACTTAAAAATAAAACAAAACCTCCGAGAAAAATATTAGAATTTATTAAAAATTGAAAAAACAAATACAAAAATATAGAGAATACTGTATTCTAAAATATTCACAACTTTCCAACTATAAACTAGCAGGTCCCTACAACAGAAATATGCGTCCGCAAAAACATTCATTATATTCACTAGTAAGTACTGTTTAATATAATCACATGATTGTAACAAAATTTCATAAAAAAATATATAAAAATTAACATCCTTTCATCTTAACATAGTCCTTTTCTCTAATAAATCTGCCGTCGTGGCACATTCTCAAACGGGGAGGACTGTGTATATGCCTTCCCCGGAATATTGAGATGTAGTCTCGTCCGTCCACTCCTCTGTAGGTGATGACGTCTGCCCGGCAGCCGTGGACGTCTCTCGAAGAGCAGTACCACTGCTTCTTGCCATGAGCCTGGTAATTCTTCATATAAAATGTGAAACCGTTTAAAATGAGTAGACCAGCTCCTGTCCTTCCCGGAATAAACTGTGCAGGAACTGTAGAGTAAAACCAAAAAATTAACCTTTGTGTGTAAGGGAATAAAACACAGCCTTACTTATAATATTTTATTTACTAAGTAATTTACCCAACTATTATGTGCAAACCGTTATTTGCTTTCATTATTTGTTTAAAGCAAAATATATGGTTTTTACATAACATAATATACCAAAATAACATGCAATTTCTATACTTCAATTCATCTAAAATTGGATACAGAAGTGGCATGTTGCAGTACTGAAAAGAAAGGGGAGTGGTATAAAAATGAAAACACAAACCGTTTAGGATTCTTTATTTCTTTATGGGAGTCAGGGGAAAATTAAAAGACACAGCAGCTTTTTTATTTCAAATAAAAAAATTACAATCGTTTTTTATATTATAATTTAAAAGTTTTAATAAATCTCATATTTTTAAATTAAAAATAACAAATTTTTGGAATCATTAAAATTCCAAATTTAAATTTGGTAATGGCACCATAGTTGTTTAGAAAATATTTAAGGGTATCCAAGAGAGTAGAGGGTAATGTCCAAATTATCTAAAACCTGGATTTAAGATACTTTTGAGCCATGCTATCTTTTATCTAAAATACTCAAATAAGTTTCGGATCTAATAAAGAAAAGTTACATAGAACTATTTTAAATAAAATAAAAATGTGTAACAAACTTAGGCAAGCCCTTAGTGATAGACAGACAAACATACATTTACATACACATTGATTTCTTCATTTTCACCAAGTACATGAATGGGATTCGAACCCATGCAATTTTCTCAAAAAGAAGTTTATTTGATATTCCATGCTTATTTTATCATCATTCTAACGACACATAAGTTACAAACTGTATCCATCAACTTAATACACATTGGCCATGAAAATTAGTAACGTAACACTAGGAATCGAACCTAGAGATTTATTTGAATTTTTTCCACAGAAACTAATAACTGGGAATCGAACCCAGCTCTGTATTTCGTGATGACCATTAATCACCACCCATCACTGACACCAAATTCACCACAAAATTACTAAACATCTAGGACTTGAACCCAGAAATCACAAATTTTGTGTTTTTAGTGAGCATTCATAATGGCCACATTAAAAATAATATATCTGAGCTAGTTGCTACCAGGGACAAAAATATCATTGCTTTCAAATATTAGATAAATAGGAGTCGAACCCATTTAAAATAGTACATTAACTCATGTACATACATAAAATGCCATCAGATAATCCATAAGAAGATAAACTGGGAGTCGAACCCATTAATCCCTCGATTGTGGATTCATGGAAATCTATTGTTTACGTGGTCAAATTTGACCACTTGGGAGTTAAAGCATTAATCCTTTAATCGTGGATTATTGGAAATCTATTGTTCTCGTGGCCACATGTGGCCTCTTGGGAGCTGAAGCGTTAAATTGAATTTCATATGCTTGTCTTTCATAAAAAATTGTAACAACTGGGAATTGAACCCAGCTAAACTTATAACAATGATCTTACAGGATCCAAGAGATGTAACCACAAAGTTGCACCAAACAATATTACCGGGAGTGGAACCCAGAAACAATAACACTTAAGGCGACTCTACATGACTGGGAATCGAACCCAGACAAAACTCTTTGAGACTAACCAACAAAATCGTATTACATGCTTTACCTCAAATCACTGTCACTGGGAGTCGAACCCAGGAAAACAATAACTGCACTGTTTACTACACACAAAATAAGTTAATCCCTTGATCGTGGATTCGTGGAAACTATTGTTTATGCGGTCGATTTCGACCCCTTAGGAGTTGAAGCATTAACCGAACTGTGTTTGAAACATAGCGAGAACTATTATTAGTAACTTATATCCTTCAAAATTCTTAAAGCCTAAGAAAATTATACTGGGAGTCAAACCCAGGATTCGTTTTCTTATTTTTACCTGTTTGTCAATATGGGAGTCGAACCCAAGTATTTCAATAGTAACTGACTACCTTATAAACTTTAAAAATAAAGTTTGAAGCTGACATTGGTAATGATGATTTTATAGTATGCCAGCTTTGAAACAAAATCTAAATGAACATATCTCAATCATCTTGAGAGACGCTGCCACATACTGTACAGACATGTTAAACCTTTAGCACAATGCTCTATAGACTAAAATCTCATGTGAGACATCACAAAGGGCTTAAAATAAATAAATTTATCCGAGTAGTTCTAAAAATTACTCAATTTAAATCCAAAACTTAACATTTGAGTCAAAAGAGTTTGTACATAGTGTCATGGATGTTTTGTTTAATTAAAACTGTTTTAAAGCTAAAGTTTACTTTGCTTATTGATTTGTTAAATAAAATAAGCCAAAAAATAGCATAACTGGATGCTAAAAGCAACAATTTTGGATGTGTACCCTCTACATTGACATCAAAACAAAACTTTGTAACTGATTTTGTAACTAACGTATGAGAGAAAATAGTGACATATCTCTTGGAACGCCTTCGTAATAGAACTTACTTTCTATTACTCACCGAACCGCCGGCTGCAAACGAAGAAAAAGCTCCTTAACGAAGTAAAAGCGGGAACAAAAACTAACCTTAACACAATTTCTCACTTTGATTTAAAAAACACTTGAAAGGCACTTGAATAGCACTTTAATGCACAGAAACATTTAACACTTTAATTACCACATGCTAATACACTAAAACACTTATTTATCACAATAATATAGAGGCAAAACAACTTTGAAAACAGTTTGACATTTGGACACTTATGAATAACCCGACGGATATGCGATTTTTCACCGTTTATCGCATCTTTTTACGGAACGTGTGCTAAGGAGTGAGCACGTTATTAACGATTTTATTATTTTTAGAGAAATTAATAAATATATTTTGATGTAAACATCGTAAAACAACAGTTATTTGGCATCGAGCGTACTATTTTGACATATTACTAGGGATGTTCCGAAATTCGATAACGAGTAAACTCGAATCGATACTTTTGACTCGATGTCGAATCGATCCAGCGACTGCGTTTTAACAGTAATAGATATTAGATAAGACTCATTTGCGGTACTTTCTCACTTCTTCTAGGCCAGAATTACTACCCAATACGAATTGACGCCTTGGACTGCTCGGTAGCAGCTGTAGGCAGCTGCTATAGTTTTTGTAGTGCTCCAAAACATGACATAAGTACGGAGCTTTTTACAAAACATATTACTTAACTATTATAAGAAATGCTGCTGTAGCTGGCTTCAAGCTAGTAGGTATTCGTATTATTAGTAATAGTAGCATTTTTCGTATTCGTATTGTAACTTGTAAGTAACAGTAGCATTTTTCAACGTTAGGTAGTTTGGTTCCAAAAAATCTAATAGTTTCAATATCAACAAGTATCAATTATTGAGGACTTTTTATGAATTATTATAATAAACGAGTAGTATCAAAAGTGAGTACCGTAATGGTACCGTAGTAGTCGATTGGAACATCCCTTCAGGTCAAGTCAAAGACTAAAAAATTTTTTTCTTGTTTCTTCTTCTTCGACTTACTTGGCAGCCATACTTGCCGAAAGCCGAAATACGTGAAGGAAAAAAACGTGTAAAGGAACGTCGCGCGTCGACCAGCAGGCGGTTTTAAACAACTACCTACTCCGCTAAACATAAATTAATAAAATATTAATATGTGTACGAAAATAGCCAAAATTTGTATTTATTTACCTACTCTGATTTCATAATTCATTTTAAACTTCTTCGTTTTTCTTTTTTAACCGAATTCCAACAAGGAGGTTATATAAATATAAGCGTTGGATATTTTTTTTATATTTAAGGTAGAACTTCCTCAATCCTCACCTTTTTTAATTCGGTTAAAAAACCAACAAATAAAGGCTTGTTCGCGGGGGACATGACCTTAGTCCTATCCCCCTAAATCTAGGTAGAATTTTAATAATTATACTTAATTAGCAATAATTATTATAATTGTACCTATAATCTATATACAATATGATACAAAGTTAAAATATACATAGGTAATACACCTAATATGTATATTATTGTCGACATTGGTATTAAGCTGGCATCCCACGGCCTGATTTCTCACAGGTAAGACCGCGCCAGGACAGACCGACAGGCCATGGAAACCGTCGCATCTGATGTGGCCTGCGGTGGCCTGATGTCGCCCGTTCGATCCATCGGAAGTCGGTAAGTTCAAACTTCAAAGGCGCGGCGCGGCGTGGCGCAACGGTGCCTGTCGCGCCCTGTTACCTGTACGGGCGCGTCTGCGTCGATTGTAATCGTTCATATCACCTGCGGCCGCGCCTGACCCGTGAGCGTACACGCACATGATGGAGTGGACGAACGAGCTGATATTCGAGTTTTTAATTCTTTATGAAAATGAACCAGCGCTTTGGAATAGTTCGTCGCCTCAAGTCTCAACATAAAAATAAGAATGATGTCCATGATGCGTGGTTACGCATAAAAGCTAATTTATCAGGTGGAGCTATCCCTATCACGGAGTTAAAAAAGAAAATTTAATGTCTACCTACAGAAAGTTGAAAACCAAAATAAATGATTCTATGATCCTCCGTCACTGCTCATGTTGGAATGTCAGTCAACAGGCCGACATCTGCCGTGGGAACGCTCAGTACAGGCCGTGACAGGCCTACACAGGTAGGGCAGCACCTGGCGAGGCCTGACACTTAGCGGGTCGTGGGAATCTACCTTTAAAGCTCTTACTATACGTGGTAACGTGACCACTCGGCACTCCCCCACCCTCCAAGTACATCAAAAATAAGCTAATCAAATCAGTTTAGAAGCTGAAAGATTAGTTGGAAGTTATCCAGCTAATTATTATTATAATAGGTAATTAAGTATTAACTAATTACTATAATATGACGACCTCTGTGGCTCAGTGGTTAAGCGGGGGGTCGTAGGTTCGAATCCCACCGACGGAACCAAAAAAAGTTTTTCAATGTTCCTGGGTCATGGATGTGTATTAATTAATAATAATATTATGTGTATCATATTATCTTATTATAATAAAAATCATAAATAATACCTATGTATACTGTAGGTATAGGCTATAGTAAAAAGTATTAAATGTTATATTTCTATTGTCTGGTACCTGTTACACAAGTCCTTCAGGTACTTAGCACGGGGCCAGACTGACGTGGTGTGAAGCGTCCATACATATTAGGGGGCGTCCACAAATTACGTGAGGTGTTTTTTGATTTTTTTGATTTTTTTGATTTTGTGAGATTTTATTCAAATTTTATTTAAATCCCCCTCCCAAATCTCACGTGAGATTTTACAAAATGTGGGTTAATCTACTTTCTTACGTAAACGTTTGGTTTGACAGTCAGTAGATTTTCTTTCGAACGAATTAGAGAATGATCTTAATCGTGTAACGATTAAATCTTGAGCATACGTACAACCATAGAGGTACAACCTAGATGAAATGGACCAAAATAGTATTACTTTGTTGAGAAAAAAATTACGTGAGATTTGCCGAGACCCCCCTCTCCCCAACGTGAGATTAGATGAGATTTGACTCGACCCCCTCGCCCCCCTAAACACCTCACGTATATTGTAGACCTTATATATTACTTATTATTTATTATATTATTCATGAATCATATAAAGGCAGGTTGCAAAAGAAAACAAACAATTTCATAATAAGTTTATATTTCATAAAATCCTAATCCCCTACCCCCCTAGAATTCAGTTGAAAACCAATTTGTTAGCCCAGGAGGGTACCAACTGCGTTGGAGAATCCCTCTCTGGACGTCCAAGATCGGTTGTATCACGAGAAGTGTTTTGAGGAATTGTTCGGAATTTAAACCATTACGTCACCAGCAGTATTTCCGGACTAATACGACCCTGCAAACCTTCAAGAAGAGAGCGTATACCCTTTTAAAAGGCCGGCAAAGTACCTGCAGCTCTTCTAATGTTGCGAGTGGTTGCTTTCCATCAGGTGACCCGTTTGCTCGTTTGTCCCCTTATTTTATAAAATAAATAAAGAAATGATCTAAAGAACCGCATTCATAACTACGTAATTTTTTGTGGGATGATCTCAGACCAAATAAAAATACTAATTTTGGTCTTCCAGGGGATAATTAATACACAAAATATACTTCACGTCCAGATATAATATTATAATATAAATAACATAATACTCTTATTTAAATAAAAAACCTAATTCATACATCATAACTAATAATATTAAAATAGGATAGGTACCTCAGAGGAAGCTGGCGACACTGCATAGTGCATACTTATAAGTATATTATATTTTACTTAATAGGTCCTGTTAAAAAGTTTTGTTGTTTTCAAGACTAATTTTGTTTAAAAAATATGTTTAATTTAGTCCACGGTCAAAGTTCTGAATGTACCAGCCATGCCCAAATATTCCTCGTTAAAATCCGCTATCAAGCGGTAATTTTCATTCGTACGCGCTTTGTTCATCTCTTTGCAGTGCGATGTGAATTTTTCTGAGCGTAATTCGTTCAATAGGTCGTCTGAAAAAAAGCATTTTAATAAATGTAGTATTATTTAAATATTATACAATATTAATCATATTATTTAACTATTACAATTCATAAAATTAAATAAGCATACAAAACTAAGGTTGTTGTCGACTTGCAAACATTTTCAACAAGCTACGCCATCTAGCGGCATACTTTTGAAATACTATATTCTGAAGTCGAATCATTGAGCTCAAATACCTAGGTCCATTATATTTTATTGGGTTCATGTTCTAGATAGTTATAGTACACTGCTTAGTGCTTTTTTCCATGTAATATTTAATAATTAAAATAATTAGTAACGAAAAAAAAGATAGAAAGAGATTAAATAAAGTCTTACCGCGAAGTTCATCTACAGTTTTATCATCACCACCATAATCCTTCGGTAGAATATCTCTCGGTACAATCTCGTACAACGACTCCAAGTCTTTGTGGCAAGTAATGCGTTGACCAATTTTGGCTTTCAAGACTTGCCTCAGTATTGAAGCGAACAAGTCTATTGCTTTGGATTCTGATATAAGGTGTACTCCTTTTATTCGTATGCTGTATCCTTCCTGGAATATCAAATAAATGTATAACAGCCACACTTCGAGAATTCACAATGTTTAAGAAGTTTCTTATCAGTTATCATTGGATATAAAGTCCGTAGTAATATTTTCTGAAAGTCCATTAAATTACAACTTATTAAAGTATCAGAAATCTGAGATGTAATATTTTAATGAATGCATTGGCAATTTGGCATTCATTTAAAATATATTATTACTACTCAGATTGCTGTAAGACAGAAAGTACAGTATGTAACGACGTCTAATTCGTTACTCCTAGCGCCATCTATGATACAACATTGAAGTCTGAATCATAGGGTGTTCAAAAACTCAAAACTTGAAACCCTGACAAGTGCTATACTAACCGTAGCTATATCCATTACTTTTTTGAAGTCCATTACGTTTAATGCTCTCACGAATTCAACGATATTCACATCTCTAAAGTCCACCACAAAACCAAGGCCGGTACTGTAGTCATAGGCTTGTATGTATTCGCATGCCTGGAATTAAAAATTATGTAAAACAGCAATGAAATTGTAATTAAACTAATTTATAATTTAGATTCTGACGTCACAGCTAAAAATAAACGTAATTTATGGTACTTAAACATCTATCTGGAATGTTGAATTTTATTAACATTTTCAGAACAAATTACATTTGTCTATGTGGATAGGTATTAAGTAATTAAATAAAAGAATGGAGTTAGGAGTTAAAATTAAGTAGAACAAAATACCTTGAAACCGTGTTTCAAAATTTTTTAGGCATTATTAGCATTAAAGCAAATTAGCATTGTATAAGGTACCTATCTGTTCAGAGTTCAGACCTACCTTATACAATGCTAAATGCTTATACCCACAAAGCAACGCAACTATGTGCCTATCAATAGGTAGGATCTAGGTATTTAATATATTTATCGTAGTGAGCAAAAAAAAAAATTGAAACATGGTTTCAAGGTATTTTCTTCTAATTTTAACTCCTTACATAAACACAATTTCGGGATAAAATGTAGCCTGATTGTTAAGGGGGCGTCCACAAATTACGTTGTTTTTTCGAATTTTTTGACCCCCCCCCCTGGTGAGATTTCGTCAGATTTTATTCAACCCACCCCCCCCCCACTAAAATCTCACGTGAGATTTTTCAAAATGTGGGTTTCTTACGTAAACGTTTGATTTGACACTCAGTAGATTTTATTTCGAACGAATTTGTGAGTGATCTTAATCGTATAACGATTATATATACATTATACCTAAGCTTACGATTAGATCTTACTAAGCATACTGCACACGTACAATCTGGATGAAATGGACCAAAATAATATGAGATTTGACCCCCCCCTAAACACCTCACGTAATTTGTGGACGCCCCCTATAAATCTGTATTATGTAACTTTCTCTCAGAACTCCTGCCTTTTCAGACTATCAACTCGAATGCCTCAAAGACAAATGTTGCTTAGCTGTGCTGTGACATACGAAAGAGCGTAATTATTTAGGTCTTAGGACCATACTAAACAGTATCAGTTATCATCCTCATTTACAAGGTATAACAAAACATATTGATAATACTTTAGGGTGTGTATGAGTCCTGTGTATAGTTCACTGTGAAAGTAGCAGCGCTGAAAGAGTAACTTTTTTGACTTTTGTATGGACAAACTCATGACGCTCTCGCGCGTAGCAACTCTATACAAGGGATACATATTTTATGCTCACTCTAAGGGTGGGTTGCACCAACTTACATTAACTATAACTGTAACTTTAACTATAACTACAGTGCAAAATGTCAAATCTTTGGTTACCGTTAAATATGGCGTCCGACGCCATATTTAACCATAACCGCTCAAAGGTAGTTATATCTGAATTTTTTCGTGAAAATTTACTATGTTTCACAGTGTTATATTTTTCCTGTCGACTTTTACGGATAATTCAATTTTTTATACTCTTAATCCCATCACCTGTAGCTTTAAAAATAAACGCAACAGACATCTGTCAATTTCTGTGGTCAAAGTTAAGGTTAAAGCTAAGTTAGCCTTAACTATAACCATAGCTTTAACCTTAACTTTAACTTTAACCACGCCTCTGGTGCAACCCACTCTAAAGTCTAAACCTTTAGGCTCTCTTAATACTTTAGTATTATCACTTAGTTTTGTAATTTGTTACAACCTGTATTTAAAATTTAATGGTAGGGGAGAATAGCACTCTTTGAATACCAGGGTGCAGTGACGGTGCAAGACCTAAATGTTATGTGGGCAAAATTTTGCGAGGCACCCTGGTGGATGATGCAAGAAGACGGATTTTGTTGAAAGATTTTTTGACACTCGTAAATTAAAAACAAGTGCGAGTCGGACTCGCGCACGAAGGATTCCGTACCGTTATAGAGCAAAAATAGGCCAAAAATTGTGGTTTTGTATGGAATCCCGTTAAATTTTTATTTTATTTAAATATTACTATTAATTATTAAACTACACATATAATTAAGGCTTTTGTGAAAATTTCAAGTGCCTACCTGTTGTCATCATTGATACCGAGCAAAAAATGATTGAAAAATCATGTTTGTTGTATGGGAGCCCCCTTTAAATATTTAATTTATTTTGTTTTTAGTATTTGTTATTATAGCGGCAACAGAAATACACAATCTGTGAAAATTTCAACTCTCTAGCTATTACCGTTCATGAGTTATAGCCTGGAGACAGACGGATAGACGGACAGACATCGAAGTCTCGGTAATAGGGTCCCGTTTTTACCCTTTGGGTACGGAACCCTAAAAACGCGCTGTCCAGGGGGCGCGAGGCCCCTAATACCGCGACTCGCGAGGTCTGCCACTTGCCAGGGACCAGGGTGCATAGTAGTAGGATGCTAAATAAAAAAAATAACTCACGAGTAAAAAGTATTTTAAATGATTTGGTAGTTGATCAAATCTGTCCCCATGACACTTCATAAAAATGATTCTTCCGTGGTCTGGTGTCATTTTGGATAGGAGTGTGCATGTGCTGAAACAAGATCATTAATTAGGTGAGGTGTTTTTTTGAATTTTTTGACCCCCCCTCCCTCCCTGGTGAGATTTCGTAAGATTTTCCCCCCGAAAATCTCACGTGAGATTTTTCAAAATGTGGGTTTCTTACGTAAACGTTTGGTTTGACAGTCAGTTGATTTTCTTTCGAACGAATTTGAAAATTAATCGTATAACGATTACGCTTACAATATGTTAAGCATACCGTGTACAATCTGGATGAAATGGACCAAAATAGTATTATTTTGTTGAGAAAAAAATTACGTGAGATTTGCCGAGACCCCCCCCCTCTCCCCAACGTGAGATTAGATGAGATTTGACTCGACCCCCTCCCCCCCCCTAAACACTCACGTAATTTATAGACAATTAATCAATGCTAAAATGTAGTGGATTTTTCTGGGCCATAGAATAACACATAGGCGTCCTGATGAACCATCACAATGGTGATGGACATCAGCAGCAACTGGGGAGCTACAAGTTTTTTTTTAAAATAAAATAAGGTCAAACGAGCAAACGGGTCACCTGATGGAAATCAACTACCGTCGACCATGGACACTCTAAACATTAGAAGAGCTGCATAACTTCCTGCTGTATAACTTCCAGAGCTTGCTTTGGTAACATTCATATTATTAGGTATATTATACTTACTTGAAAAAACAAAATTGTATTATATTATATTCCTGTGAGCGAGTTGGAGTCTGGACTATTCATGCCGTCTCATGGCTTTTTTAATTCCACGTTACATAAAAAATAATAATATTAGGTATGTACTCTAGGTATCATAAAATAGTTTAATTCTACTTACACAATTTTGTAGCCAATATAGTTTTGTAAATCCATACTTTCGTAAAAATTGGGAAAAAGTGTCCGGAATGTGCAGGCCTTGTCCAGTTTTTTTTTCGATGTCTCCAAAGATCCCTTGTTATTTATAATGATTCTTTCCAAAATGCCCCTCGCTGAAATTCAATAACGTATAATATTATGTCCATACTGACATTATAAATTCGAAATTGTGTCTGTCTATGTCTATGTTACCTCTTCACGGCTCACGCCCAAACCGCTGAACCGATTTTCTGAAAGGCATTTTGAGCCCCGGGAAAGGACAATATACTTTTCATCCCGGAAAAATGTACCTACGGTTCCCGCGAACGAATTTTAACGCGGACGGAAGCGTTATCTAGGTATTATTATTTTATATAAAAAATTTACTTATAAAAAAAGATAATAATTTATTTTTATTTAGGGGCACTGTAGTGCTCCGCCATGACGACTCTTGCGATTTTCATGCTATATTAAAAAATAAATGAACATACGTAACGTTTTAACAGTAAAATGTTCCTGTTTTTTCAGCCATTCCTCCAGGATATCGATCGCTTCGTCCATCCTTCCGGGGGCATCCAGGCCGTATTCTTTCCTGATGTGTATCACAGTGTTCGGATGAAACTTAAAAATTGGATTATTCAATTCCATGGCGAACAGACTGACTCGGCGGAGTTGATAAATAGTGTTGAGTAATTTAATATTGTCCTTTATATTCGCGTGCAACAAGGTTGGAATTTTTAACCTCAAGTAAGGCATACTTGAGGAAAATATTAAAATGATTCATTATGTTAATAGACTACAAGCCCATGTCGAAAATGGGTGGGTCATATGAACCACCTGGTGACGTATATAGGACGACTAGCTGTTGCCCGCGACTGCGTCCGCGTTAACATAGTATAATAATGGAAATTGATAATTTTTGCCTTTTTCACCCTTTGAGTAAAGGACCATCCCTTACTCAAAGGTGTGGTGAAAAAGGTACCCGATCAATAAAGACCGCTGCGCAGACCCCAAGTTGGGGGCTCGGGAAGCGAAGCGCCCCCCACATGGTAATTAAATGATACTCAAATATACCAATAATAAAGTTTCATGTTTCTAACTTAAGAAATTACGGACTTTCATTCAAACTTTCAACCCTAATTTCACCCCCTTGGGGGTAGAATTTCCAAAAACGCCTAAATACTTATCCATTTATTTTTAATCAGCAGTCCAAAAATAAACTTTCATGTTTCTAACTTTTTTTTTAACGGGCAAAAGTTCCCACCACACATTCCCACCGATCAACAGTGGCAACCAACCACGAAAACCCTTTGATATGATCTCAGGGATGCCCGAGATCATATCAAAGGGTTTTCGTGGTGATCATGTTTCTAATTACTTATAAAATGACGGACTTTCATTTAAACTTTCAACCGCTATTTTACCCCCTTGGGGGTAGAATTTTCAGAAACGCTTTAACACGTATCCAATAATTTTTAATTATTAGCTCAAAAATAAAGTTTCATATTTCTAACTCAAGAAATAACGGATTTTCATTCACACTTTCAACCCCAATTTCACCCCCTTTGGGGTAGAATTTCCAAAAACGCTTAAATATGTATTCATTTATTTTTAATCAGTAACCCAAAAATAAAGTTTCATGTTCCTAACTTAAAAAATGACGGACTGTCATTCAGACTTTCAACCCCTATTTCACCCACTTGGGGGTAAAATTTTCAAAATTCCTTCCTTAGTGGGTGTCTACTTAATAAAACAACCCTACTCACTAAATTTCGTGGCTGTAACTTACCAGTTTTTGCTCAGCGATGATGAATCAGTCAGTCAGTCAGGACATGTAATTTTATAGGTATAGATATTAGAGCATAAAATAATATTTATTAAGATTTAGCACTATGCCGTCACTTGTAAGCTGTCCAACTGAGTGCTGGTGAGAATTCAAAAGTATGTAGGGTGAGTACATTTTGGTCATATGTTTCTGTACGGCATTTTTATCATCGGTAGATACATGAAAAATGATAAGAAAGCCCACAGTGCCGTACAAAAATGATGGGCCACTAAGTCGGTATTTTTATTTAATTTTCTGACAATTTCCATGGTAAATTTGGTCATTTGATTCTATACGGCATTAGTTTCATACTGTTTCAATACAGCTTCGAATCAATTATTCCGCAACGCCGTACAAAAATAATGCGACAATGGAAAAAAAATCGAGGGTTACAACCCCCTCTTTTTCAGTGGTCCGGGGGGTGATTTGAAACAACATAAAATTAATTTATTTTGAAAGTGTCTTATGCATTTAGATTATATGTTTTTACATGCCGTACATTTTCGTTGGTCCAAAGGTTTGTAGGGAAAAAAAACTCAAGCAAAAATCCATAGAACGAAATGCAAGAAAAATCCATACTACGAAATGTAAGGTGAAGTTCAAGACAATATATTAATATACGGCATTTAGATAGTTTGTTTGCACTTAATGCAATAACTTAATCTGTCTCTCAAAAAAAAATCTAAAAGTTCATATTGATAAAAATGTAATAAAAATATCAAATGATTATAAACCCTATTTTGTATTATCATCTTTAAATATATCGATTTTTTCTAAAAAATAGTTGTTTTATTAGGGTTCCGTACCCAAAGGGTGAAAACGGGGCCCTTTTACTAAGACTTCGATGTCTGTCCGTCTGTCTGTCTCCAGGCTGTAACTCAAGAACGATAATAGCTAGAGATTTGAAATTTTCACAGATTATGTATTTCTGTTGCCGCTATAACAACAAATACTAAAAAAAATATTTAAGAGGGGCTCCCATACAACAAACGTGATTTTATTGCAATTTTTTGCTCGATATCAATGATGGCAACAGGTAGACACCTAAAATGTTCACAAAATACTCAATTTCATTTTTAATTTAAAAATTAATAATAACATTTTATTAAAAGAAATAATTAAGGGGCGCTCCCATACAAAAAACACAATTTTTGCCTATTTTTGCTCTATAATGGTACGAAACTTTGCTTACTCTGCATTAAAATGTACGGCATATTTTTTCCCTAATTTGTTTATCTTATTATTTAAGACAAGGGAAAAATGTAGAAACTTGTTTTATTTTATTAATCTATAAATATATTTTAAAATTTCAGTTTTTGTATTTTTCTTTAATTTTTTAGAGCAGTTTCTTATGAACGGGAATACTATATAACAATTGTATTTTACAATATCTTATTAAAAATAAAGTTGCCGTACAGATTCAAATTATTTTACAGCTTATAAATCAAGTATACCATGAAATTAAGATAATTATTCAAATGAAAAAAAAATTTTTGACGGCATTATATTTAATAGTACTTTTGAGTGCTAAAATAATGTTGGGAACCGAAGCCGTACTGTTTTAAATCACCCCCCCCACCCCAAAGGAAAAAGAGGGGGTTGTAACCCTCCATTTTTTTCCATTGTCGCATTATTTTTGTACGGTGTTGCAGAATAATTGATTTGAAGCTGTATTCAAACAGTACGAAACTTATGCCGTATAGAATCAAATGACCAAATTTACCATGGAAATTGTCAGAAAATTAAATAAAAATACCGACTTAGTGGCGCCTCATTTTTGTACGGCACTGCGGGCTTTCTTATTATTTTTCATGTATCTATCGATGGTAAAAATGCCGTACAGAAACAAATGACCAAAATATACTCACCCTACATGCACTTTTGAATTCTCACCACAGCTTACAAGTTACAAGTGACGGCATACTTATTATTTTATGCTCTAATATCGTCCTATATACGTCACCAGGTGGTTCATATGACCCATCCATTTTCGACAGGGCCTGGGCCTGTAGAGTGTAGTCTAAATTTTTTCGGTTTACTATTGATAAGTACTTACTTAATTTAAAAAATTAAGCTACCTTCTCTACTATTTAACATAAAAAAGAGCCAGTTTGATAAGTTAGATTTTCCTAGTGTCCGACCGAAGCTTCGGCTTCGGCTTCGGCTTCGGCTTCGGCTTCGGCCGCCTTCGGCCAAAACAACCACCTTCGGCGAAACCTTCGGCTTCAGCCTAAAACACGGCCGAAGCCGAAGCTTTGCCGAAGTTCCGAGCAACTGTCGAAATCGAACGAACTGTAAACTGTTACGAAAAACTGAGTGAGTCGTGAGAGAGCGACGGACCGGTCGTGTATGCAGAGGCCGCTGGGAATCACTGTCAAATACAATAAACAAACACTAACTTCTTAATAAATCATTTTAATTATTTATTAAGAAGTAAGTGTTTGTTTATTTTATTTATTAGTCTAGTTTCGGTCTAGTCGAGTAAAACAAAGACTGATTGATAGGTCTAATTATTGTTATTTGTGAAATAATAAATAAATTATAATTTTTTTTACAACAGTTCAGTCAATAATGTAGTTGTAGAATGCATGAGCGGGAACCTAAGAGATTTCTGCTGGAACTTATTCAGGGTGCTTATAGACTACAGGCCCACGTCGAAAATGGATGGGTCAAATGAACCACCTGGGGATGTATATAGGACGATATTAGAGCATAAAATAATAAGATTTAGCATTATGCCGTCACTTGTAAGCTGTCCAACTGAGTGCTGGTGAGAATTCAAAAGTGCATGTAAGGTGAGTACATTTTGGTCATATGATCCTGTACGGCATTTTTACCATCGATAGACATATGAAAAATAATAAGAAAGCCCGCAGTGCCGTACAAAAATAATGCGCCAACAAGTCGGTATTTTTATTTTATTTTCGGCCAATTTCCATGGTAAATTTGGTCATTTGATTCAATACGGCATACGTTTCATACTGTACGGATACAGCTTGGAATCAATTATTCCGCAACGCCGTACAAAAATAATGCGACAATAGAAAAAAATCGAGGGTTACAAACCCCCGTTTTTCAGGGGTCCGGAGGTCCGTTCCAAACATTATTTTAGCACTCAAAAGTACTATTAAAAATAATGCAATCAAAAAATTTTTGTCCATTTTAATAATAATCTTAATTACATGGTATACTTGATTTTTTAAGCTGTAAAATTATTTGATTCTGTACGGCGACTTTATTTTTAATATGATATTGTAAAATACAATTGATATGGAGTATTGCCGTTCAAAAGAAACTGTTCTAAAAAAAATAAACAGAAATACAAAATCTGAAATTTTAAATATTCATACCCTACATGCACTTTTGAATTCTCACCAGCACTCAGTTGGACAGCTTACAAGTGACGGCATAGTGCTAAATCTTATTATTTTATGCTCTAATATCGTCCTATATACGTCCCCAGGTGGTTCATTTGACCCATCCATTTTCGACGTGGGCCTGTAGTCTATTAGGGATAAAACATAATAAAAGTCCTGAAGTCTAGGATGTGAGCGGGAGTGAGGGGAGAGTGCCAATAGTTTCAATTTTTGGTTTTTGGGTAATAACTAAAAAACGATGCGTTGTAGCAAAAAACATTCTTCGATGAAAAAAAAACTTATTAAATTCGCTATAATTTTGATTCTATACACTTTTTCCGAATTCTCATCCGTTTTCGAACTACACATTTGAGTCATTCATTAAACTTAATCAATTATTTGTAGTCCACAAATTATTAAGTAATAAATAAATCAGGAAATCAAAAACTTTTATTACCATCTCTTAATCAACTTCTCTATGAGACAGTCAATATAGAGGTAAACAATAAATCGGGCAATCTTTGGATTTTTGTAAAATCAAATAAACAAATTTTTGAAGCATAGATTGTATTATTACTTTAGTTAGAACTGTTTAAAGTTCCTGAAAGATGTGACTGTGGTATTTTTTTTTCATCCAGTAGGAGTACATTATTTTATTATTTAAATTAGACAAGCTTTTCCAAATATAATCAAAAATCACATATATTTTTTTGTGCCAGTCAATGAAATACATACGTCTAGAAAACTGCACAAAGATGTCGAATTGGCAGCTGTCTTTAATTGTAGCTTGTAGACAATATTGAACATAACTGTATTTAAAAAAGATAAAACCGACTTTAAAATTATTATACATAACTAGATGACGCCCGCAACTCCGTCGCGCCAAAATTCGTTTATCACGCGGGAACCGTACATTTCTCCGGAATAAAAACTATCCTATGTCCTTTCCCGGGACTCAAAGTATCTCTATGCCAAATTTCAGCAAAATCGGTTCAGCGGTTTGAGCGTGAAGAGGTAACAGACGGACAGACAGACAGACACATTTTCGCATTTATAATATTAGTATGTATTGAGAATTAAAACTCCGTATCTCCAAAACTACTGAACCGATTTTGTTGAAACTTGCATTATTCCCTAAGTTGAACAGTACCTAGTAAGTACAACAAAAAAGAATTACTGAAATCGGAATGGTAGTTCCAGAGATATGCGAACACAAACATAAAAACATACAAACATACATACATACATACACTTGTAATTTGGCACATTTGTTCAGACGCTGATACAGATTACAGACTAACATAATTATACGAAAATTGGGCAGTTCTGGAAATATTACATACATACGCGTCGAATTCATAACCTCCTTTTTTGAAGTCGGTTAAATGTTAATTACTGAGAGTCGAGCGATTAAGATTATAAACCTTCGGCTTCGGCTTCGGCTTCGGCCGAAGGTTGTGGCGATTGCCGATTAATCGGCTTCGGCTTCGGCCAAAAATAGACCTTCGGTCGGACACTAGATTTTCCACATAATAGCCAATAATGAAAAAAAACATTTTTTTCCTTTTTTTTCCATTAATCCTTGTAAGTACTTATTTCTGTTTTTTTAAATATTTTTTTTAAACGTAACTCTAGCCAGCTGATTTTTTTGTATATTGGTAGGTTTTTTCGGGATGAAAGTATCCTATGTCCTTTCCCAGGAATCAAAGTATCTTCATACAGCATTTCATCATAATCGGTTCAGCTTGAAGAGGTAAATGACACACAGACAGACAAATACACACTTTCGTATTTTTAGTATTAGTATCCAGGATAGTGTACAGCGGGTCTGGTTGGGGTAAAAAATTCTAACAAGGTCTTTTCGGTCTGTGAAACCGCACATTTTCGATCGTTCTAGTTTCTACCATAGCGAATTTTTGGGTCTTTCAAGTTTCAACTAGGTATGTTTATTTCTGCCTATTCGCATATATAATAAAGTTATAAAAATTACTTAAAAATTATTATCCTGCAATTAAATTATAATTTTATTATGTAGCATTAACTCAAAAATAATAGTTTATCGCAATTTTAATTGAGCGCTATTTAAAACATGGTAATATTAGGCGCCATCTATGAATGAACATGAATACTATTTTAATTATACCATGAGTGTTCTTTGCAGTGTGCACCTTTAAATTATAATGAAACCGATTCATTTGAATAGATGGCGCTGTACTAAATACCGCAATTTATACAATGTGTCCCAAACTCCCAACACCAGTGTCCGAGCCAATAATTAATGTCATGATTTATCATATTTTATGGCATATAATATTATTATAACTATCGACAAATTGGCTCTTAAATCTTTTCTCTCTCTGGTGGTTGTAAAATGGCAGGCATTTTAATTTTTGTTCCACGCACGAAGGGTTCCGTACGATTATTATACGTCATAAGCCGCGTACTGACCAAGTGAGCCGCCTCGCGCGGATGCCTCGGACATTTGCCGCGGCGCATGCCGCGCGAGGCGGCCGGCGTACGGCCGAGCCAGCTGACAGTGTTGCCAGATCAGGGGATTTCCCCCTAGATTTAGGGGGTTTTCGAAAATTGTGCTAAGCAGAAATGTATAGTTGGGGAAATGAGTTGCTTAGCAGAAATGTATAGTCGAGGAAAATTGTGCTAAGCAGAAATGTACAGTCGGGGAAATGAGTTGTTTAGCAGAAATGTACAGTCGGGGAAATGAGTTGTTTAGCAGAAATGTACAGTCGGAGAAATGAGTTCTTTAGCAGACGCGCTGATTAAGGCCGTGTTTCCACCTGCAAGACAACTGTCGCGAGAAGTGTCTGACAGTCTGTCTGACAGCAGCTTTTTTTTCGATTGTCGATATTTTTAATCGATTGTAAGGGTTTCGATTAATTAATTAAAACGATCGTTTTTTATTTTATTTTTTTTAATTGATTTTCATAAAAAAATGGGTTAAAAAAATAATGCACAACGTTAATAATCAAGTTTTCACTTCTGCCGGCACCCCCGGAGTGCAACCCGTCTTTTTTTTCTCTCGACTTTTCCCTGCTATAAGACCCTAGTAAATTGGAAGGTTCATTTCCAGGCTTATTTTTCTCCATGCATCTTCCCTTAGTAAGTCCATATATTATTTGTGTAATCAGGACATTGCGCATCCCAAAGTAGTCTATAATCACCATATAGTTGTATTAGTTTAAAACACTGTTATTTATCCATGACGCAAAGTCCTAACACGCAACGAATAAGCGAGGCAAAACACTCCCGTCTTGAGTGAGCGCGGCAAACGTACTGAGGCGCCTTTGAGCATCGACAAAAACTGTCGTCCTGACCGGCCGAGCAACTGCCGCGCAAGACGGCTCGCTTGGTCAGTACGCGGCTAAGTCGATGCTGAAAGGCTCCTCGGTACGTTTGCCGCGCACTAACACGTCCTGACCGACCGAGCAACTGCCGCGCACGACTGCCGCGCGAGACGGCTCGCTTGGTCAGTACGCGGCTATAGCAAAGACGGGCAAAAAAACTACGAAAAAATATATTTTTGTATACAAAAATATATTTTTTCGTAGTTTTTTATATTTAAAAAAAAATTGTGTTTAAATATTTTGAAGTAAATTTTTGTGCAGGAACTTAGGTAATTACTATTTTAAACTGAAAAACAACTCAAACATGTTAAATATTTTCGTATGAGAAAATGATTTTGGAATTACGTATGTATGAGAAATTCCAAGTGTACCCGGCCTCTTAAGTTTTAGGGGATGGAGCCACATATTTGAAGTGTTTTTAATCTATTCTACCTCTGTTTTGTGGCCTCGGTGTTTGTCATGATAGCTAGTGTGGAGACTACGAGGGCATAAAACTACCGAAATAATATGCACTATCAACGAAAAATTGAAAAAATATGCTCTAACGCATAGACATAAATATTATAAATCGATGCTCTAACGCCTAAAATGTGCCATAGACATCGGATTATATGCATTTGCATACTTGCATATGCAAATGCATATAATCCGATGTCTATTTATTACAATTACAATTAAGTATTTTATACATATTTCGAGTGCCTACGTGTAGCCATCTATATTCTAATTATCTTCTTCTTTAAATATAATATAAAAATGGATTTTCAAATGACGTGTTAGCCGAAAACTCGAAAACGGCTGAACCGATTGGGCTGATTTTAGTCTTAAAATATTCGTAGAAGTCCAGGGAAGGTTTTAAAGTGACACGAAGTTCACCGGGACAGCTAGTCTTATATATAAAAATGGATTTTCAAATGTGTTAGTCGCGCTAAAACTCGAAAACGGCTGAACGGATTAGGCTGATTTTAGTCTTCAAATATTCGTAGAAGTCCAGGGAAGGTTTTAAAGTGACACGAAGTTCACCGGGACAGCTAGTCTTATATATATTATTTTTAACAAAAAATAAAAACCGACTTCCAAGGTAAAAACAATAATAACATCCTTATAATACGAGTATGAACTAAAAAGTATTGAATAATCTTTCCTCTCTAATAGTGCCTTTTTCCGAATTAGGCTAAACCTCAACTATTTCTGTACTCAATCTTCATCATTTTGAAGTCAGTACCAGGATATAGCTGAATCTTATATTTCTTTGACAGAAAATTTGAAACTTTTGGAACTGGCACCGACTTCAAAATTATGAAGATTGAGTACAGACATAGTTGAGGTTTAGCCGAATTCGGAAAAAGGCACTACTTATTAGAGAGGAAAGTTTTTTTAATACTTTTTAGTTCATATTATAAGGATGTTATTATTGTTTTTACCTTGGAAGTCGGTTTTAATTTTTTGTTAAAAATAATAATTTCACTCTTTTTACTTATCTAGTAGGTAAACTGTTAGTGCCAATTTAAATTGTATAAAAGAATAGTTTCATATTGTCTTCACTAGATGTCACTGAGGCGCTCCTGTGTCGCGCTATCGCTTGTCCGAATGTTGTTCATATAGTGTTAGTACACGATGTATTCAATATGACGCTGAGGTGCTCCTGAATCGCACTATCGTTTGTACGTAGGAGTTTTAAATAGTTGTAACAGAATTTCGTTGTGTAAAATGTGTGAGAGTTGGTCTGAGCAGTGAACATTGAAAATTGAATTGACAACTCACAACATTTTGAGTGGTAATTATTGATCTCGTATTGTTATTAATTAACCCTCCAAGATGACCTCCGCCATAGTCCGCGAGTTTTTAAGTGGTCGTCGGTGGCAGTGACCATACCACCCTACGCGTCGAATTACTGCGTTTATTCTACGTATCTTATAACAATAATTTGTTAAGACTGTTAAGAGTCATACCCCAAGGCCCAAATATCAGGTAGATAAATTTAAACAATACATTAAAAAAAAAAGTGAACACGTGCTAGAAGGTTCTATGCGTGCTAGGTAATTTAACAATTTGAGCAGTCAAAGAGCGGCCCTACAGGCCATTATTGGACCCGACATCACGCCTGGGCTGCCGTCGCCCATGACTTCGAGTCCCGGGTAGGCCACGATGCGCTAGGTGTTCCAGCGCATCGTCGCGGAGTGGTGTGGAATGTGGTGTTTCCACGAGTAGAGCCCAAAGAGGCAGAGGTGGTGGGGCTGCGGTCGTGTATCACGCGTTTCCCGTAGTCCCACCTTCAGGAGCAGGAACACCGTTGGGGTTTCAACTCCCACTTCAACTCCCAAGCGGCCACATGTGGCCGCCAGAACAATGGATTTCCAAGAATCCGCGATCGAAGGATGAGCCGAATCACACCCAGCGGCGCGGCGAGCATATTTTCAGTGTCATAATAATATGATATTAATCTTTATCTTCATTATTTACATAGTACTATCTCTTGAGAAACTTGGAAAGTCTCGCGGCCGCCTGCGCCTTTCTCAAGCGATACTACGAGTATGTATTACATTAATGAAGATAAAGTTTAAAATCATATGACACTCAAAATGCTCGCAGCGCGGCATGCCCTGACATTCCGGTTAGAACTTGAATACGATGTCGCACGCGCCGCGCGGCGACGCCGCGCCGACGCCGCGCCGACGCCGCGCCGACACCGCGCCGTTGCCTCTGCGGCGCCGACCGCCGTGTATAAACAGCCTATATCTATAATAATAATTGGTGTTGTTATGTACATAATTATTATTATTGTATCCATACCTATGCCTTGTACTATTATCTATTTTGTGCCATGAGACATTGGTGACCTTAACATGACGTGGTAATGATGATGATGACGATGATGATGATGATGAATTTGAATTGCATGGTAGCATATGCTTTCTGTTCTTAAAACAACGCCGAAACTCCCAAACGTGTATCTATAAGGAGTCAGGAGTTCTCTCAGCATCTTCGAAACCATGGTATACCTTGACCCAATATTTGACTTTTTGGTAGCATATTCTTAGTACACTTCACATAAAACCAAAATCACCATATGTTTCCATATAAATTTCGAGGAGTTCCCTCGATTACTCCTGGATCCCATCGTCAGGTCACAATTTTTGTGAACGTGGTACCAAATTGAAGTGAAACCTAATACAACAAAACAAAAATTTTGAAAATCGGTTCACAAACGGCGGAGTAATCGTTGAACATACAAAAATAAAAAATAATAATATAAAAAAATATCCACAGCCGAACATATAACCTCCTCGTTTTTTGGAAGTCGGTTAAAAATGGATTTTCAAATGTGTTAGTCGCGCTAAAACTCGAAAACGGCTGAAAGGATTAGGCTGATTTTAGTCTTAAAATATTCATAGAAGTCCAGGGAAGGTTTTAAAGTGACACGAAGTTCACCGGGACAGCTAGTCTTCTTATATATAAAAATGGATTTTCAAATGTGTTAGTCGCGCTAAAACTCGAAAACGGCTGAACGGATTGGGCAGAATTTAGTCATAAATATTCGTAGAAGTCCAGGGAAGGTTTTAAAGATGAGAAATAATGGAAAAATTGCGAGTAATATGCTAATAACGACAATTTAATTTTCTCCATACAAAACGTTCTAATTTTGTTACGAAGATTCGGTATTTTTAGCATGATAACAACATCATGCATCAGCATGGGTGCCGGCAGAAATAATTCCCAAGGGGTGCAGATTTTAGTTTTCTTTCTTTTCTTTTCTCTTTACTTTTAACGAACAACAGTGACCGTCTATTTACGTCAACATAATACATTTAGTGCCGAAACATTACGAACTATATTTGTACGGCATGGTATTAGGGTTACAAAATGCTTTTTATTTCAATCATTCCTGTTGATCCCGAGATTCCCAGGGTGCAAGTGCACCCCTTGGCACCCCACTGCCGGCGCCCATGCCATCATGGAGTAATGTCTGGTCTCTGATAACACGTAGATCTAGATAAAATAAGGGTTTTGAATCGACAACATAATATGTATATCCATAATAGCCGAATTACCGCGTACTTATTCGTAAAAATAAATACTTACACTATTATGATTGGCTTATAATTAACTGATCACCAGAAATAGTAACATTTCACAGTCAAAAATAGTAAACGATCACCAAAATACAGACCACCATTTTAATGTAAAATGATAACCAAAGATTTAACATCTTAAAACCAAAAATAGTAAATGACCACCAAAATAAGTAAATGATCACCAAAATTAGTAAATGATCACCAACATTATACTAGCATTTTAAAGTAAAATTATCACCAACATTAGTAAATTATCACCAACATTATACTAGCATTTTAATGTAAAATGATCACCAAAGGTTTATCCCGCTATCCTATTTATGCAAAATGACTCCAAATAAATCATTGTTAAGAGGATTAAATATCGTCCTTCTCTCTTCACACTCACGCCCGTCTTTCATATGCCAGGTGAAAAAGGACGACGCGGATTCATCGCCAAATTAGTTTTTTCTCAATAACTCGATAAATATACAACATTTTAAAAATCCGCTTGGTCGGATTCTCAATGATAGAATTTTATACAATGTGTTAAAACATTAACTTAGTTCAATGCACGGTTATGGCAATACACGAAAAATTCGTGAAAATTAGATGCATCTTTGTGATTTTTTCTATCGAGAAAATTTTTAGATATCGTGTTTTTTGCTCAGATTGAGTTCTTGGAAATATAATGTAGTATCTTATTTTAGAAAATGAAACAATTCAGGGCGTTTTTTCAAGTATAAAAATGAATTATAAAATTGAAAATTTAGGGTTAGTCGCCCACTTAAACCAAAATTAGTGATCGATCACCAACATTCGATAGCATTTTAATGTAAAATTATAACCAAATATATTTTTATTTAGCAATCCTATTAAAGAGAAGAAGACAGATAGACGGACAGACAGACATCGAAGTCTTAGTAAAAGAGTCCCGTTTATACCCTTTGGGTACAAAACCCTAAAAAACAAAATTAAATTATTATTTAAGGGGGGCTCCCATACAACAAACGTGATTTTTTTTGGCCTTTTTTGCTCGATATCAATAATGGCAACCGGTAGGCACGTTGATACTTTCGCAAAGGCCTTGATTATATTATGTTTACTTCAATAATTAGGCAATAATAATAATAAAAAATAATTGAAAGGGGGCTCCCAATTCCCATACAAAAACACAATTTTAGGTCTAATTTTGTTCTATAACGGTACGGAACACTCCATGTCCGACTCACACTTGGCCGACTATTTTGTTAATAATATGCTTACATGTTTTGTCAATCGTAGTTATTTATTTGGACAGAAATATCGCATTGATTTGCTCACAAGAATTTGGTGATCATTTACTATATTTGGTGGTCATTTACTATATTTGGTGATCATTTACTATATTTGGTGATCATTTACTATATTTGGTGGTCATTTACTATATTTGGTGATCATTTACTTTATTTGGTGATCATTTACTATATTTGGTGTTCGATTACAGTTTGAAGTGTTGTCATGACTAAAATAGCTGGTAGTATTGCATTTTTAGACTTTATTTTTTTGGTGTTACTTATCTTTTTTTGGTAAACAAGTTTAGGGTATCAGTGCATTTTTTGGTGGTCATTATATTTGTTTCCATTATGATTTATGACACTTTCCAAATTCAATTTGACACACAAACAAATATTTTTTTTATCAAATACCTACATTTTCTAACAAGTCAGCTATAATTGACATTTCGATAGACTATAGAACAAAGAATACTTCTTCTTCTTTTAAATTGCTACTGCGTGAATCGCCTACATCAGAGTGTGATGAGTCGATGACGGAGACTGTAATATTATAATACTACTAAAATAACCCTTAGGGTGGGTTGCACCATAACTATAACTGTAACTTTAACAGTAACTTTAACTATAACTAACTACAACGCAAATTGTCAAATATTTAGTTAAAGTCAATAGATAATGGACGCCATATTTAACGATAACCATAACCGCTCGATCGAATCGTCCTACACTGTACAGAGTACTCTCCTTAAAGTATTGAACATGTCTCATCAGTCATGTTGTATAAAGAAAGGCAGGTTGCAAAAGAAAACAATCAATTTCAAAGTTTATAATTCATAAAATCCCAATACCCTTAGAAATTGTAGTTGAAAACCAATTTCTTACCCCCGGAGGGTAAGTACCAACTACCAACTGTGCTGGAGTATCCCTCTGTGGACGTCCATGCTCAGGAACCTATCGGTTGTATCACGAGGAGTGCTCTGGCCTCTGGGGAATTGTTCGGAATAATACCTCCTACAACTTTTCGCCATCGTACTGACACAGTATTTCCAGATCAACACGACATGCAAATCCTCTAGAAGAGAGCGTATTCCCTCTGCAGCTCCTTTAACATTGCGAGTGTCCATTGGCGAAAGAATATAAACTATCCGAGAAGTTGATTAATAGGCAGATGGGGGACCTACCTAGTTTGGACGCGCGGCCACAGAATACGTATTAGTTGCGCGGCGTAAACGGCTTCCCGGCCGCGCCGCGCGCCGCTACCGCTCCCGCCCCGCTGTCCACTGATATCGAGATTCGAGAGACAGAAGCCGAATAGTATGCCGTATAGTGTATACGGACGCTGACATGTATTTATTTTTATTAGTCTTAAGGTAAACAATAATTATTAATTACCTACGGCTACACAATATAATCGCAAAATGTATTTATTTCTGTTAACATTAGTCCACCGTCAAAGTTCTGAATGTACCAGCCATGCCCAAATATTCCTCGTTGAAATCCGCTATCAAGCGGTAATTTTCATTCGTACGCGCTTTGTTCATCTCCTTGCAGTGCGATATGAATTTTTCTGAGCGTATTTCGTTCAATAGGTCGTCTGAAAATCATATCAATAATTTATACAGTAAGTAGTAGCTTAATTAGATGAAGCTAATATACCTAATACATTAAAGAAATTTTACTATTGAAAAATTATACAACATTAATATGTGGGAGAGCCATGCTTCGGCACGAATGGGCCGGCTCGACCGGAGAAATACCACGTTCTCACAGAAAACCGGCGTGAAACAGCGCTTGCGCTGTGTTTCGCCGAGTGAGTGAGTTTACCGGAGGCCAAATCCCCTACCCTATTCCCTTCCCTACCCTCCCCTATTCCATTCCCATCCCATCCCTACCCTCCCCTATTACCCTATTCCCTCTTAAAAGGCCGGCAACGCACCTGCAGCTCTTCTGATGCTGCGAGTGTCCGTGGGCGACGGAAGTTGCTTTCCATCAGGTGACCCGTTTGCTCGGTTGCCCCCTTATTTCATAAAAAAAAATATTTATGTCAAAATTCATAAAATTATAGTACATAAGCGGTATGCAAAGTTGAGCTGTCGACAAACATTTTCAACAGGCAACGCCATCTATCGGCGTTCTTTTGAAACACTATGTTCTGAAATTCTAATAGTAGTTAACTGCTTTGTTTCATTAATTAATATTTGTCATTTTAAAATTAAAATAAGTAATAGTAAAGTGAAAAAAAAAAAGAAAAAAACAAACATTTTTTTTAATTTGATTTAACAGTTCAAAGAAAGTCTTACCGCGAAGTTCAGCTAAAGTTTTATCATCACCACCATAATCCTTCGGCAGAATATCTCTCGGTACAATCTCGTACAACGACTCCAAGTCTTTGTGACAAGAAATGCGTTGACCAATTTTGGCTTTCAAGACTTGCTTAAGAAATGTAGCGAACAAGTCTATCGCTTTGGATTCTGATATAAGATGCATTCCTTTTATTCGTATACTGTATCCTTCCTGGAATATCAAATAAGTAAATACCTACAGTTTAAACTTTAAAGATTGTATAACAGCTACACTTCTAGATACCTAATGAAATTTAAGAAGTTTTTTATCATTTGATTGGACATAAAGTCTGTAAGTACCTAAGATATTGTCTGTTAAAGTCTTACTTAATTAAAATATTACATATACTACTTATTGGAGTATCAGCAAATCTCAGATAGCCGTAAGACAATTACAGCTGTCCAATGTCGTTACTCGTTTTTATCCAGTATGCGACGGCTAATTCGTTACTACTAAGCCTAGCTCCATCTATGATACAACATTGAAGTCTAAATCATAGGGTGTTCATGAACCACGGAACTGAAAAACTCATGAAAGTTGAAACCCTATCAAGTGACCGTGAAGTGCTATACTAACCGTAGCTATATCCATTACTTTTTTCACGTCCATTACGTTTAATGTAATCTCACAAATTCAACGATATTCACTTCTCTAAGGTCCACCACGAAACTAAGGCCAGTACTGTAGTCAAAGGCTTGTATGTACTCGCATGCCTGGAATTAAAAATTATGTAAAACAGCTATGCACTCGTAATTAAACTAAGTAATTAATACCTAATTTAGTTTATGACGTCACAGCTCAAAATAAACGTAATATTTAATATGGTAAACATATTTCTGGAATGTTGAATTTTATTAACATTTTTAGAACAAATTACACTTGTTTATGTAAATAGGCAATAAAATAAAATAATGACTTTAGGAATTAATATTAGAATAAAATACCTTGAAACCGTGGTTCAAAAATATGGTTTATTTTTGCTTACAACTTTTTATCTATGGGTGCATTGTCGCGTCGATTAGTGGATATTAGGTAGGTTTGTATAATATAATATATAGCTATGATACCTACCTAATATCCAGTAGTAGGTAGTAGTTATCTGTTCTATATAAAAACTATTTTGGGATAAAATGTAGCCTGTTTATTAGGAGCTTAAACCGGCACTATTTAACCCCTCTCAGAATTCCTTCCTTTTGAGACCATCGATTCGAATGCCTCGAGCACTGTTGCTTAGCTGTGACATAGGTACAAAAGCGCGGAACTCGAAAGCAGGTGCCATACTGCTAACGAGAGTCACTAAAGCCGGGTTTTTGTGTTTTCTAACATCAGAACATGTTTGCAAAACAGAATAGGGGCGTGGCCGAACAGTTTTGTTAGCAAAAACACAAAAACATGTTTGCCGAGACAAATGGATAACATCCCCCGCATTCGCCTGCGGGGAGGGGAAGCGTCGTATTTTGTGTTCGCGCTCAAGGAAGCAAGACATTGGTTCATGCTATGGTTCAAGCAAAGAATGAAACAAAAAATAATATTATAGAACAGAAACCCATCAAAAACATTTCATGTAAAATGTTGCCAAAACGAGCACCCACAAAAGGTTTGCCCAGTGAAAATGATATCAGATCTCAAGTAGAGCCAAGCTTCTGAATCTACACGGCCTAACTCTGCCGACCCTAACTTCAACAAATTCTACATATCAGCTGTAAACGTATGGCTTCGCTGTTTCGCTACCGTCGTGGAGGTGATGCGAATATTAAGTTTCTGATCCGAAGTAAGTAAAGAAACAGCCAAGCCATATAATTTATTATTTACTGATATTATTATGTAGAATTTGTTGAAGTTAGGGTCGGTAGAGTTAAGCCGTGTAGATTCAGAAGCTTGGCTCTACATGAGATCTTTTTCACAGGGCAAACCTTTTGTGGTCGTCTTGGCAACATTTTACATGAAATGTTTTTGGTGGGATTTCAGTTCTTTTTGTATCTTGGTTCTTGTAAGAACTTATTAATAGGTTTTTTAGTTACTGTCTACAGTCCCGTGCAAACTTTCATGTTCTAATTCAAAAAAATTGGAGAAAGTCTCTATAAACTTCCAACATGGGGGATGTTAGGGGATGGGGGCGAAAGTTATAAGTTTATAATTTTTTTTGTTGGTTTTATACTAAACTTAGATTACAAACCAAATTTCAAATTTTTAGCACTCCAGGAAGTAACAGTCCAGTGACGAAATTGGTGTATTTTTAACCGACTTCCAAAAAGGAGGAGGTTATATGTTCGGCTGTGGATATGTCGCAGGGAAAAGAGGATATCAGGGATTTCACGATATCCCTAGGGATATCACGAACTCCCGGTAGATGCCGAATATTCTTGTTTGTTACGTCTTCTTACTAAAAATATCTAGTGATATGTCATTTCACTAAACAAAATCTAGTGAAATGTCAGAATCGCGGATACCTAACGATAGACTTCGAAATAGTACCAACAGTATCCTCAGAACGTTAGCTGGAAAAATTGACAGCCCGTTTCAGAAATACTGGACAGGTGTGCGTGCACCTTAGTTGTAATAAGAAGTAGCTAACTCTTTATCATTACTTAAACTTTATTATTGTGTACGAAACTACTAACCAAGCTACTAACACATTTGTTTTGTTTTGTTTGTTATTTTTTGTTTTTGTAAAATAAATTATGTAATATAACCTGTAACTGTTAGGCTACAATATGGGCTATTTGGCCTGAAATAAAGATATTATTATTATTTTTATTATTATTATAGAAACACGCAAGAGCAAGCGATAACACGATGTAGACGACTCTTAGCGCCATCTGTTATGAATTTTTGGAACTAACTTAATTTGAACAAATTGACGTATTTAAACACCCCCTTACAACCCCTTTAGATTTGACATTTCGCACTGTAGTTTAAATTACAGTTATAGTTAAAGTAAGTTGGTGCAACCCACTCTTAACAAAATATTGTAATAAGATACGTAGAATATACGCGATGGTTTACCTACTAGGTAACTAAAAAGAGTGAAATTATTATTTTTAATAAAAAATTAAAACCGACTTCCAAGCTCAGAATACAGAACATTATTGACATCTTTTATTATTTTCAACAAAAAATTAAAACTGACTTCCAAGGTAAAAACAATAATATTATCCTTTTAATATGAACTAAAAAGTATTAAATAATTTTTCCTATCTAATAGTGCCATTTCCGAGTTCGGCTAAACCTCAACTATTTCTGTACTCAATCTTCATAATTTTGAAGTCGGTGCCAGTTCCAAAAGTTTCAAATATTCTTTCTGAGAACTGAAGATTCAGCTATATCTGGTACCGACTTCAAAATAATGAAGATTGAGTACCTACAGAAATAGTTGAGGTTTAGCCGAACTCGGAAAAGGCACTATTAGATAGGAAAAATTATTTAATACTTTTTAGTTCATATTAAAAGGATAATATTATTGTTTTTACCTTGGAAGTCAGGTTTAATTTTTTGTTAAAAATAATAATAGATGTCAATAAAATCTAAATAATTAGAGCTATTCAATTGAGATTTTGTATATTTTATTCAAAAAAATATTCTTAGTATTTAAATATTTTGTAGTAAATTTACTATTTATTTATATATTTTTAGGGTGGGTTGCACCAACTTACTTTAACTAAAACTACAGTGCAAAATGTCAAATCTTTGGTTACCGTTAAATATGGCGTCCGAAGCCATATTTAACCATAACCGCTCTTATATCTAAATCTTTACGTGAAAATTTACTATATTTCACAGTGTTACATTTTTCCTGTCGATTTTTACCGATAATTCAATTTTTTATACTCTCAATCCCATTACCTGTAGCTTTAATAAATAATAAACGCAACAGACATCTGTCAATTTCTGTGGTCAAAGTTAAGGTTAAAGTTAAGTTAAAGCTAAATTCGCCTTAACTATAACCATAACTTTAACCATAACTTTAACTTTAACAACGCCTCTGGTGCAACCCACCCTTAGTGTTTTAGTATATTTTTAGTGTTTAAATATTTAGTAGTAAATTTACTACAGAATACTTCTTTATATTGTAATACTTATACTAAAAAATATTTTTTAGTGTTTAAATATTTTGTAGTAAATTTTTGCGCAGGAACCTAGGTAATTACCTACTATTTTAAGCTGAAAAATAACTCAAACATGTTAAATATTTTCGTATGAGAAAATGATTTTGGTATAACGTATGTATGAGAATTTCGATGGCATCCGGACGCCATATTTAACGGTAACCATAGGTAACCGCTCATACTTATATCCAAATTTTTTCGTGACTATGGCTCACAGTGTTGTTAGGTATAACAAATATTTTTCCTGTCGATTTTTACGGATAATTAAATTTTTTATACTCTCAATGCTTTAATAACAAAATAAACGCAACAGACATCTGTCAAATTCTGTGGTCAAAGTTAAGGTTAAAGTTAAGTTAGCCTTAACTATAACCATAACTTTAACTTTAACCACGCCTTTGGTGCAACCCACCCTTAGTATTTTTTGTTATAGTGGCATAATACAGAAATACTTACTTATTATATCTTAATCTGTGAAAATTTCAACTTTCTAGCTATTGCTGTTCTTGAGTTACAGCCTGGAGACAGACAGGTGGACAGACATACATCGAAGTCTTAGTAATAGGGTCCGTTTTTACCCTTGGGGTACGGAACCCTAAAACACGCTTTCTTTTTTTTATTGTTAACAAATTATTGCATTGTCATTAGCTCTTAATACGTATGCAAAATTTCGAATTAATTAATAATTAGACTACTGGAGATAGGTAAAAATCGTGCTCAAAGATTCCGTTACATACATAGAGCCCAAGGTTATGAAAGCGTGTTAGAAACACACACAACACAACACACAACACACTACACACAACAACTTACAAGTAGAAAGTATTTGTAGTGATTGGGTAGTTGATCAAATCTGTCCCCATGACACTTCATAAAAATGACTCTACCGTAGTCTTGTGTCATTTTTGGTAGGAGTATGCTTGTGCTAAAACAAAATTATTAATAACTAGTGACCCGCCCCGGCGTCGCACGGGTATAAAACATATAGCCACTGAAAAAATGATTAAAATCGATAGCCTATGATCCTTCACGAGGTCTACTTCTTATCTGTGCCAAATAACATAAAAATTGCTCCAGTAGTTTGCGAGATAAGCCCTTTCAAATAATTTCTCCCGTTTTTCCACATTATCCTATTAGTATTAGCGTGATAAAATATAGCCTATAGCCTTCCTCAATAAATGGACTATCTAACACTGAAAGAATTTTTCAAATCGGACCAGTAGTTCCTGAGATTAGCGCGTTCAAGTTAGCCCTTTCAAATAATTTCCCCCGTTTTTTCCACATTTTCCTCTATTTCTTCGCTCCTATTAGTCTTAGCGTGATAAAATATAGCCTATAACCTTCCTCGATAAATGGGCTATCTAACACTGCAAGAATCATCAAAATCCGTTTCGTGGTTTTAAAGATTAAAGGAAACAAAGGGACATGAGGGAAAATAAGCGACTTTGTTTTATAATAAGTATAGATATAGATACTCGTAATTAGACAATCAATGCCAAAAAATAGTGGATTTTTTCAGAGCCATAGAATAACGCATAGGTTTCCTGATGACTCATCATCACGTCATGATGAACCATCACAATGGTGGTGGACATCCGCAACAATGGAGGTTGTTAGAAATTCTATTTGCCACCAGGTACCGCTATGTAGCCTAATGCTGTATCAACACATGCCGCCGGCTTATACCAGCGGCACGGTCGGCGGCCCGGCCGCCGGCTAACTACACATGCCGCCCGCGCGCCGGCTTCGGTGGCAAGGCAGGCTGAAAGCCGGCGGTATAAGCCGGCGGCATGTGTGGATGCGCCATTAGGGCTGCGCCACACCGGAATGGCAGAGGCGCGGCGAGCACTTTCAGTGTCATATGATTTTAAACTTTATCTTCATTATTGTAATACATAGTATCGCTTTGGCGCGGCCCTTAGAGAATTTTCACACTATCCGATCCGATATAGGTGTCGGACGCCGCTCCGATATCGGGGTAAGTAAAATGTATGAACCGATATCCGATATCGGGCCGGACAATATGAAAGACAAGTATATATTTCATACATTTTACTTACCCCGATATCGGATCGGCGTCCGACACCGATATCGGATCGGATAATGTGAAAACGCTCTTAGGGTCAATCGTCTCAAACTGCTGTCATATTATGTCAAGATATAGCTGTCGGTCACGATAACAATATGTCTATTTGACAAGATAGACCCTAAGGCTACATAGCGGCACCTGGTGGCAAATATAGGTCTACCAGAATCTGATGGCAATTTTTGACAGCAAATTTTCAAAAAATATCCTTGATCATTGGATAAATTTTTATATTTGCATGTTTCACACATAAAATAAGCCGCTAAAGGAATAAAAAAGGATGAAAACGTTTTATTCCTATTACCCCGGTATTGCTAGTCAATTTATTTTCTCACTTTTTGCCATCAGATTCTGGTACACCTATAGAATATCAAAAACAAAATTGTGTAATGATTTTTTTTCGAGGTTATGGTATGCCCGTGAAGGAGTCACAATTGATCTTGCAGTGACATCAGGGCTACAATGACCTGCCTTCAGGACTAAAAAAAATAAATTCCCGTGATCGAGCTGGACTATTCGTGCCGTCTCAACTTCAAGGCTATTCTAATTCCATGCATAAAAAATGATAATAATTAACGTTACGAGTAGGTACTCTTATACTCTAGGTACCTTAAAATAGTTTAATTCTACTTACACAACCTTGTAGCCAATATAGTTGGGTAAATCCATACTTTCGTAGAAATTGGGAAAAAGTGTCCGGAATGTGCAGGCCTTGTCAAGTTTTTTCTTCGATGTCTCCAAAGATCCCTTGTTATTTATAATGATTCTTTCCAAAATGCCCCTCGCTGAAATTCAATAATGTTATGTTCATACTGACATTATAAATGCGAAAGTGTGTCTGACTGTCTGCAGGTCTGTTACCTCTTCACGCCCAAACCGCTGAACCGATTTTGCTGAAAGGTATGGTGATACTTTGAGCCCCGGGAAAGGACTTTTTAATTATTATTATACTTTTCGTCCTGGAAAAATGTACCTACGGTTCCCACGAAGGGGGCGTCCACAAATTACGTGAGGAGTTTTTTAATTTTGTGACCCCCCCCCCCCCCCATGGTTAGATTTCGTGAGATTTTATTCAACCCCCCACAAATCTCACGTGAGATTTTTCAAAATGTGGGTTTCTTATGGTGGCCATACACCATCCTTCCTATCGTCCAATCGGCATGACGCTACCGATTGGATCAGTTAGAAGTGACCGTGTGTGGGACTGGATTGGCATGAGTCATGCCAATCCAGTCATGCCGATTAGACGATAGGAAGGATGGTGTATGGCCACCATTACGTAAACGTTTGGTTTGACAGTCAGTAGATTTTCTTTCGAACGAATTTGTGAATGATCTTTATCGTATAACGATTACGCTTACGATTAAATCTTAAGCATACGTACAATCTGGATGAAATGGACCAAAATAGTATTATTTTGTTGAGAAAAAAATTACGTGAGATTTGCCGAAACCTCCCTTCTCCCCAACTTGAGATTAGATGAGATTTGACTCGACCCCCCCCCCCCCCCCCTCCCTAAACACCTCACGTAATTTGTGGACGCCCCCGAAGGAATTTTGGCGCAACGGTGCAGCTGCCGGCGTCATTATAATTTATAGGTACCTAGTAAAAAATATACTCATTAAAAAGATGATAACAATTTTAGGGGCACTAAAGTGCGCCGCCAAGACGACACTTGCAATTATGAATGCAATATAATATTGTTTCTTTTCAATATTACAATAATTTTTCAATATTACTATAATATCATATTTTTATGCATAAAAACGTAATTAAAAAATAAATGAACATACGAAACGTTTTAACAGTAAAATGTTCCTGTTTCTTCACCCATTCCTCCAGAATATCGATCGCTTCGTCCATCCTTCCGGGGCCATCCAGGCCGTGCTGTTTCCTGATGTCTATCACTGCGTTCGGATGGAACTTTAAAATTGGATTATTTAATTCCATGTTGAACAGACTGACTCGCCGGTGGAGTTGATAAACAGTGTTGAGTAATATAATATTGTCCTTTATGCCTGCCAAGTGCAACTGCGACTGGGCTTGCGTGCAACAAGGTTGGTTTATTTAACCTCAAATAAGACATACTTAAGGAAAATATTAAAATGATTAATTGATTATGTTTGGAGTTAACACCTTCACTGCGGGGCAGACCGAAATCGGCCGAAATCGGCCTGCCGCGGAATTTCAGCTGGTGCGGACGAAGAAAACTATGTTCTCTCACTCGGTGCGGAACGATTATCTCAGGTGTTTGTAAAGGTACGACAGAGGCAAATATATATTTGAGATTGTGTTCAAAATTATAGGTCTTTCATATAAAAAAAATATAGCAGGTCGTTATCGGCCTACCACGCACTGGAGGTATATTAAAAATCAACTCAGTGCGGCAGTGGGCCTATTGCGGCCTACCGTACAAGCAGGCGGTTGGCGACCCGATACCGCACCGAGCGTCCGCCTCGCCAGTTAGTGATGTGCAATCTGTCGTAAGTATTAGTATTTATTATATCTACTGAACCGATTTACTTAAATAGGGTGTCAAACGAAAGGTTATTAAATAAGCAACATTTTATTCTTTAGAACCATCCATGTAAATTAAGTGCCAAGGGAAATATTTTCAAAAAACGTAATTTCAAAAAAAAAATCTTCTTATTTATATAACTTGGTAACCGTCAGGATAATGGAAATATAGGTTATTATAAAATATTTGACTACTTTTATCAGCTTTCTAACGAACTTTAAATCATTCCAATAAAGCAATAAACAACGGAACTGCAGCCGTTTTAATGAGCCTCGGCAGCGCTGAACTCATAGCGGTAGCTAAGCTACTGGGCTGGTTTTCTATAGAATGATTATAGAATTTTGAATAAAAAGCATGAAAGTTGGTAATAAAAATATATATAAGTATGCTAGTACTTATTCATAGGTTGTATTTACTGTCTTTTTAATGTGACCAGCATAATAATAAGTTATGGGTAGGTATGTGTTGTACTAAAGTAATTGATAAAATTATTAAAAAATATTAAAAAAAAATGTTTCAAATTAATGTCCTGAATCTGATCTTCTGAATACCGATTATAACATTTGTAACCGACATGACACATCCACAACGGGATGAACGGGAACCAGCTTTACATTGACATGATATTATAAGTTCGAGATCTTTCAATGAGATTGAATTTACGGATGAAGTAACTGGCAATAAGAGATTGATATCCCCGTTCTTTCAGCCACAGCTTATGGGTTCAGGAAGCGTGGGCTTTGCTACTTGGGCGTTCTCCCAATGTAACGTCTGGTAGTTCGATCTTAGCGCATGCTGTCGAAAGGCTTGTCGTGTCAGCGGTAACTTTTAAAGTTGTGTCAAGTTTTGAAGCTTGAAAAACAATTTCTTTTGATAGGAAATCGGAGAAACTTTCTTAAAGTATTAGACGTTAAGGGTGTCTGGCAGCAGGAAGTACCTTCTTTGATGTTCTGGAACATTGCTGCTCTTAAGTTGTCTAGGTTATCCAGTTCTTTGAGTCCGCGGTCTTGTTTGTACTTTGTATACATAAGAGTGACAAATCTTTCAGCGTTACAAAATCGTTCTTCTATAAGCTGAGCTAACACCAAAATTTGAAAGGCGAGTTGATAAGCGTCAAGTTGCGTCAAGTTGCGTCAAGTTGTCAAATGTGTGTTTTGTATACAAAAAACACATTTGACAACCTGACGCAACTCGACGCTCCGTCACTGACGCGTAGGTTTGTTCTAAGCTTTACAATTTCGTGTGCAAACCCTTATAGTACAGGGTACCCTAGAACAATTTTTTTTATTACTAACAAGCTAATTTTTTGTGAGTAGCTTCATTTTGATAAGACGAACAACATTTTTATTTTCGAAAAATTTCGAAAGTGGTAGCTAACAGAGATAGAAAGTATTTCACACTTTGACTTGATGGTCCTAAAATATGGATAAGTAGTTCTTTTTGTAGGACAATGTTACTTTTAAATTATATAACTATTAACCTATCAATTTAAAAAAAATCAGCTTGTTAGGGTTCCGTTTTAGGGTTCAGTAGTCAACCAAGTTTTGTTTACAATCCATATTTTAGGACCATCAAGTCAAAGTCGGAAATCCTTTCTATCGCTGTTAGAGCGCTTACAGACGAACGGCACGTGTCGGCGGCACGCGTCGGCGGCAGTCGACGGCAGTCGGCGGCACGTGTCGGCGGCAGTCGACGGCAGTCGGCGGCACGTGTCGGCGGCAGTCGGCGGCAGTTGACGGCAGCCGTCGACAGTTTATAACGCTTGCAGTTGTGACGTAACGCGTAAAGGTAAGTGTCCACAGGTTGGTATAGTACGCAACGGACGTTTCGCATCAGACGGATATTTTTTTTACAGTACGTCTCACTGTATCGGCAGCGTACGGATTACCGACTAGCTAGTATGTTTATCTTCAAATTAGTCCAAACAAAGTTCCTAAGTCGAAATTTCTGCTTTCGACTTTTCCATCCATACCCCCCTTTTGAGCATTCATTTACTAGGCTTAACAGTAATTAGTACACTGCTGATTCAGCGGACGTACTGTGTAAAAAATATCCGTTTGATGCGAGATGTCCGTTGCGTATGATACCGACCTGTGGACGCTTACCTTGCGGGGGTACGTCACAACTGGGGGCCTACCACTACCTCTACTAGCCGACATCGTTTGACAGATAAGAATTTATTACTTTAACGTCAAGCTAGCGATCTTTAAAAAGTTGATATTTCACAGCGGATTTAACATTGTTTTGCATTTTTTACTGTTTTTTAGTAAAATTATATTTAAAAAGTGAGTAAGGTAATGTTGTTGTAATCTTACAACAAAGTGTTCTGGAAACATGATAGTTTTAGGAAAGGTCGTGGTAGGCCCCCTGCAAGCGTCATAAACTGTCAAAGGCTGCCGTCGGCTGCCGTCGACTGCCGCCGACTGCCGCCGACACGTGCCGCCGACTGCCGTCGACTGCCGCCGACACATGCCGTTCGTCTGTAAGTAGCCTTAGCTACCACTTTTGAGATTTTTCGAAAATAAAAATGTTGTTCGTCTTATCAAAATGAAGCTACTCACAAAAATTAGCTTGTTAGTAATAAAAAAAAATGTTCTAGGGCTGGAGACGCTGGAGTACTATTATTTGTACGAAGAATTATATAAGCATATGAAACATAGCAGGAATAAAATTGGTTAAATGCAGTAAGTAAATTATAAAAATGATAGCACGTAGGAGGTAAATGCACAGTAGCCTAGCAAACGAATGTTTCTGGTTGGAAAAGTCGAAAGCAGAAATCATGACTACGCCACTTTGTTTGTATTATATATAATAGGATAGATAAACATACTAACATACTAAAAGTCCTGACCCCTCCGAGGTGAGCCGGAGGGGAGGGGGGAAAAGAAGGACCCATTTTTTGGTTTTTTGACTAATTTTCGAAAACGGTGCTTCGTACGAAATTTTATTGTACCACATAAGGAAAGCTAATAAAATTTTCTACAACTATGGCCTTTACACTTTGTATCTATCTCCAATCGTTGCCTAGCTATGAGCTTCTAAAATTGGTCGATTTTCAAATACACACATCAATACGACCTAAGGATATTTGTATTTTCTGAAATATCAGGAATTTTTGAAGACAGTAAATAGATAAATAATAGCTTATTTTATGGTCTTTAATAAAACATACAAAACTTTTTCTGGATTTTCTTGCCTCTAGAAAAATCATTGATTTTTCAATGGCCGTAGAACTTTCGTATGTAACCAACAAATCATTACTTCGTTTTATAAAACTGAAAATTTCTTTCTAATGAGAAAAAAATCTTCAACATTTTTATTGCCAATGGTCAAGTTAATAATAATGAATCCTAATCTATGGTTATTGCAGACTATTTTTACCTAAAAATACATTTTTTGAGTCTTTCTGCGATAATAGGCTCAAAATTCTTTGTAATTGCAAGTAGTCATTTTTCCTGCTATCTAAGTTACTAAAAAATCTCTTAAATGTCTGTTCTATTCACAATAGACTGAATTTATGTCAGACCAGCCTGTAGACCAGTCCAAAACCAGAATAATGTGGTTAAATTAGCCAAAAATTAAGCCGATGCGATCAGTAAAAAGGCTCCAGGAGAGCAACCAGTCTCTAGAAACCGACCAAACTGTGCTAAAGGGTTCCCACTATCATGAAATCTCCCAAACTCATGAAAAATCAACCTTCCGCATTTTCCAGATCGGGATGCTGGGAAACAAAATGTTTTGATATCATATGGACCATCTTAATAGGAACCCTTCGGCACGGTTTGGTCGGTTTTTAGAGACTGGTTGCTCTCCTGGAGCCTTTTTACTGATCACATCGGCTTAATTTTGGGTTGATTTGACCACATTTTTCTGGTTTTGGACTGGTCTACAGGCTGGTCTGACATAAATTGTAACTAGAACAGGCATTTAAGAGATTTTCTAGTAACTCAGATAACGGGAAAAATGATTACTTGCAATTACAAACAATTTTGAGCCTCGTACCGCAGAAAGACTAAAAAATTGCATTTTTAGGTAAAAATAGTGTGCACTTACCATAGATTAGGATTCATTATTATTAACTTGACCATTGGCAATAAAAATCTTAAAGATTTTTTCTCATTAGAATGAAATTTTCAGTTACATAAAACGAAGTAATGATTTGTTGGTATACGTAAAATTACTATGGCCATTGAAAATTCAATGATTTTTCTTAGAGATAAGAAAACTCAGAAAAGTTTTTATGTTTTATTAAAGACCATAAAATAAGCTATTATTTATCTATTTACTGTCTTCAAAAATTCCTGATATTTCAGAAAATACAAATATCCTTAGGTTGTATTGATGTGTGTATTTGAAAATCGACCAATTTTAGAAGCTCATAGCTAGACAACGATTGGAGATAGATACAAAGTGTAAAGTACAAAGTTGTAGAGAATTTTATTAACTTTTTTTATGTAGTCCGATAAAATTTCGTACGAAGCACCGTTTTCGTAAATTACTCAAAAAACCAAAAAATGGGTCCTTCTTTTCCCCCCCACCCTTCCGGCTCACCCCGGAGGGGTCAGGACTTTTAGTATGTTTATCTCCTAACTAGTCCAAACAAAGTTCCGTAGTCAAATTTTCTGCTTTCAACTTTTCCGAGCACACCCCCATTTTGAGTATTCGTTTACTAGGCTACAGGTAAAGTCATCGATAAAAACTGTTATAGGGTAGAATATGAAAATATTATGAATACTTAGTTTAATTATTATTATGGTCTATGGCAGCGCCCAGCGGTCAACAAGTTTCGCTCGGGGACCGGGGTCCATTTTAAGGTGACGCCGCATTAAAGTAAAAAACCGTGTTGGATAAGTTTTAGATTGCTTGTATAGAAAACAAGCAATGGAACAGCAAGAAATGGAAAGGGCGTAAGCGACAAAATGGTTTTTGTCGCGTAATTTAAAAACCATAAAATATATATTTCACGAGCTTTTGCCCGCGGCTTCGCTCGTGTTAAGAATTATATGTTTATTAGTATATACGAACTTTCCTCCCCTATTTTTACCCCTTGGGGTTGGAATTTATTAAAAAAATTTTAACGGGTGCCTACGTCATAACATCTACCTGCATGCCAAATTTCAGCCCGATCCGTCCAGTGGTTTGGGCTGTGCGTTGATAGATCACCATGTCAGTCAGTCACCTTTGAGTTTTGTATATCTATATATATGTAGTGTGTAACAAAAATAAGTGATAATACTTTAGGGTGTGTACGTGTTCCTTGTAGAGAGTTCACTGTGAAAGTAGTAGCGCTGAAAGACGATTTTTTTTTTCACTTTTGTATGGGCAAGAGCCGGGCGAGCGTCACGAGTTTCCCCATACAAAAGTGAAAAAAATTTTGGTCTTTCAGCGCTGCTACTTTCACAGTGAACTCTCTACAAGGAACACGTACACACCCTAAAGTATTATCACTTATTTTTGTTACTCCCTGTATAGATATAAGCTATGGGCAAAATAAATTGTATGCTTGAACCAATTTATGTACAAAATTTGGAAGCTTAAATCACTCTCCTCTGTTGGCAAAATTAGAATCCCTTTTTTTACAGAGGTCTTTTTGATTGATTATTCTGTGTTATAAAAGTTGACCAATCGTGTTATGCTGTGGTTAATTCAAAGACAAAGACCTGATGAATACTGACAATGAACTTTAATTTCTTAGCTTTAGTCATTGCTGAGAAAAATCGATATCGCTACAGCCAAATTATCAAGGCGCCGCCTTAAGAGCGCCTTCACATTACGTCGCAAGCAGTGCGGCAGCAGCACCACTGGCGACGTAATGTGAAGGCAGCCTAAGAAACCTTCGCGTTCCACACATTAAGAGCTACCGCACACCTGAGACACGACTGTCTTAAGACAGACTATCGCATAATAAAATGCACTAGATGCGCACATTTGAGACAAAACGTCTAATAGACAAAGTTGTCTAATGCGCCCCGCGACAAGTCTGACTAACGACTGTCGGCTTCCCTTTAAAGTGTATGCGAGCGCGCACATCTACGACAAAACTGTCTAGCCACAATAGACATAACTACCAGTAGTTCGACTCAAGGCTCGGAAACCTGGTTTATCTTCGCGATCCTGTTCGTTAGAAGCGCCATACATTTCCAAAAGAGCGTTTTCATTTCGATTCCGCTCTGAACGGTCCGAAATTATTTCTGGTTTTGTTCTAAGAGCAAAATTAAATTGCTCACTGCTCAAAATACCGGTTAGAACCGTTCGCAGTAATGTTCGCCCCGCCCACTCACACACACCACGACCATCACCCATTGTCCACACATAAACAAGTTATGGCCTATTGGCTATTAGATGGTGCACTAGAAAGGGATAGAAGATATCACTCCACTAGGTACTTTCTGCTAGAAATTAACCAGGTAATTTAAGGAAGCAATACCGCTTGCATCTCTATTTCGCTCCGAACGAACACTTATCCATAAACCTGGTTATAGAGCGTTTTAACCTGGTTAAAATAATACCGGTTCCGAGAGTTACTTTCCGCGAGAAATTAACCAGGTTAATTTCAGAAGTAATACCGCTTGCATGTCTATTTCGCTCCGAACGAACACTTATTCTAAAAACCTGGTTAAAGAGCGTTTAACCTGTTAAAAAAAATACCGATTCCGAGAGTTACTTACCGCGAGAAATTAACCAGGTTAATTTCAGAATCAATACCGCTCGCATCTCTATTTCGCTCTGAACGAGCACTTATCCAAAAACCTGGTTATAGAGCGTTTTAACCTGGTTAAAAAGGTACCGGTTCCGAGCTCTGGACTTCGACTGCAAACAGGACGGACAGGTTTCAATATATTATGTCAGATTCGCCGGGTTTCACTAAGATTATGAATGGAATGTGTCTCGCGCTGGCTGATATAATTTATATTTAAATACTTATAGATTTTAAAATTAGCTTCTGAAAATTTTAATCACATGTGCCAAAACATAAACAATAATACGACCAAAAAGAGAAACACGTCCAGCGATCCAAGTACTATCTTTCCCGTCGAGTCTTTCCCGTTTATTATTGAAGTTATTTTTATCCGAATGAGAACTTTTCTATCTATATCTATAAAATTTTTCAGAACTGCTCGCAATAGACGCAAAATGCACTCGGTTTTAATTTTATTAAAATACAATTTGTTATTTGAAATACCTAAGTTGTAAATATAAATTATTTCAAATTGACGTGTTTCACAACCCGTTTTTAACGTGTTTTTAAAACATGTTTAGGGAGATCGCAGACGACAGACTTTTGTGCGATCAAAGTCTGCGGCTTCCATACATTCCGCATGGCGCGCGCCATCACATTGTATGGAAGCCGCAGACTTTGATCGCACAAAAGTCTGTCGTCTGCGATCTCCCTTAACATCCCAGAGAAATACAGTATATAATGTAATAGTTTTAAGTTCGTAGTGACAAGTTAACAACCCTAGCGATTTTCGTCATATACCTACGTCAAATTTAAAAATTTATAACTTCTAAGTCGGCATACTCTATAATTCTGTCTACTCTGTCCGGGCGTTCTCTACTGTTTAATATTATACGTATGCGTTGCGTCATCGTAGTCAAGACAGTTTTGACTTGGTGTGCGCCACATGATACACACAACTTTTTTAATTGTGTCGTAAGACTGACTTGTCTATGTGAAACAAGACTGTCTAACTACAGTCGTGTCTCCGATGTGCGCAGTGCGGTCGCACTAAAGCCGTCATTCCACCGCGGCGCACGCTGTGCACGGCCACGCGGCGCACGTTTTTATTACTTTGACTACGTCAATTCATGCGTAGCGTGTTCGTGGGTTGCAGTGGACACAGTCACATATATTTTCTTGCAAAGCGAAGCTTGACACACGTGCGTAGTCTCTCCGTGCGGTGCGGTGGACTGACGGCTTATATTATAAAATAATACATTTATTTTATTAAACAATGGTTAAATAACGGAAATCACAAATGTATTTATTTAAATATCAATGAGAAATGTGTCAATTTTTGTAGCTAGGTATTTTTCTGATGTTTGGAGTGAAATTGGTCCAAGATATTGATTTAAATCCTGGAGACGTTCATCAGTAAGTTGAGACCGAAATTTATTTTTAACGAAGTTCATCTTCGAAAATGCTTGGTCCGCACACAATGGCTCGGCGGTCCGGAATCCGGATGCGGACCGCAGTCCGCCATTTGGTGGTTGGTAACTATAAGAAATAAGAATGTTTTATTTGAAAAAGTAATTTAAAATGTTTCTATGCGAGGTCGTTGGTGTTCGCTACTCTTCTACCAATGTTGTCATGGGTCTAGGTTTTAAAAACATACCTAGTGTGCAGCGGGTTGAGGAGAAAAAACCTGACTGTAAGGTCTTCGGCCTTTTTTTTTCTTTTCTTTTTTTGCGTTGGGGAAATACGTTTACGCATCACCGGCAGACTGGGGAGGGCTACCGGGGTATGTGGGACTCCATGGGGGCGGAGGGCCACGCCCGGTATGCCCGGAGTTTTAGTTGGTATGACCCTCTAAAACCCCAACGGTGTTCCTGCTCTTCAGCTTAAAGCAGAGCCACGGGATACACGGAATACACAACCGCGACCCTGCCAGCGGATGCCCTAAAGGCTTCAGACTTCAGTGCATGGCTGTTAGGCCCACACTGACACTACCGCGCGATGCGCGGAACACAGCGCATCGCGGCCAACTCGGGGTAAGGTCTTCGGCCTGGGAAACTGCATATTTTCGTTCGATCTAGGTTTTTCCTGTGATCAAATATGGTTTTTCAGAGTAGGTAGGGAATTTGTGGGTCATTCAGCTAAATATGTTTACTTATTATTTCTTTGAATTTCGAGCAAAGCTTGGTTTACCAGGTAAACCGTAGTCTGTAAGTATTACAATTACATGAAAAGTCTGCTATTTTTGCATAATATTCGCATATATAATATAATAAAGTTATAAACATTAATTAAAAATTATAATCCTGCAATAAAATTATTTTATGAACACTAGACTCAATAATAATTTTTTAATATTGAGTCTACGAATAATAATAGTTTTTATTATTCGTAATGGTAGTAAACTGTATAATATAATATAATATAATATTTAAAACATGGCTTGGTTATAACAAGCGCCATCTATGAATGAACATAAACACTGTTTTAATCATAATTCGTATTATATCACGACGTATTCTATGCACCTTTAAATTATAATAAAACCGATTCATTTGAATAGATGGCGCTGTACAAAATGTCGCAGTTTATAATATTATAAGTTCTATATTATTTTGATTATAATTAATAATAATAATTACTATTATTATCAATATTATTAAAATGAACTAATTTAGTGACCGACAGCCGACTTCCGACTGCAGTTGACCAAATCTCTTTGGCCATTTCACTTAAGCATCATCATCAGCCTATCGATGTTCACCGCTAGACGTAGATATGTACCATTATAATAGTCCACTGCTAGGGGATGTACGTCACATTATTTTCATCATTTTTAGACCCGCCGCCCTCTCCTTATCACAGGTGGTCACATTGTTGAGACCCACAGTGTGACGTCACAAAAATTAAAACCACCTATATATTTTTATTTTTTCTATTCAATTTATTAAATTTAAAATGAGATGTCACAAAACTTAGGTCTCCTCCCCCTTCTTGTCACACCATGTCACACTTCGTCGACCTCCTACCTACGGCCGCGTCGACCCCATCAGACACGACGCGGCGCCGCGCCGCCGCCACCGTGATACGGTACGGCGCCGCACCGTGACACGGTGCCGCGTACGGTGCACCGCGTGCTCCTATTCTGGGTGAAACTTCACAACAAAAATTGTGTCGAAACTTAAGCGAGGCACTTATTTGGAACATATAAAAATCGGCCAAGTGCGAGTTAGGGTCGTGCACGAAGTGTTCCTTACCATTATTATAGAGAAAAATAACCAAAAAGCTATATTTTTGTATGGGAGCCCCCTTAATTATTAAGTTTATTTTAATTTTAGTTTCAATTTTTAAAGTATAAATACAATTGAGTACTTAGTTTGTGAACATTTCAAGTGCCTATCTGTTGTAATTATTGGTATAGAGCAAAAAATAGCAAAAATAAATTTCCTCTGTTTCAGTTTCGTTTTCAATCTTCGTCTTAGTAACAATAATATTCGTCTTAATAACAATTCCAATAGTCCCAATTGATTTATCGAATGTCCAGAAGTTTTCTTGGCCGGCAGCCATCTCGTCAGCAGCTGGTTCGACGCTGAATACCTTCCAAGTGGAATGTCTCAAGCACGGTCTGATCTTGAATTAGTTCCCCAGATAGTTTGAATTCAAGGAATAATGCCCGGTTTCTGGGGTAATTGAGAGATATATTTTGTTCTCTAGCGTCTTTGATTGGCCAATGTTTGAAACACTTTCGTCAAAAACTTTAGAAATCGGGCATCAATGAAGCGATTTCAAACTATTTGTTGGCTTGGTTTTTGTGAAGGCGTGCGCGTGTGATAAATTGCATTACAAATTTATAATATTAGCACTTTTTGATATTTGCAATAAGTACTTCACAAAAATATTGAAATTATTTCTCTAAACATGGATGAAGAGTTATATACTTACAGAAAACTTGTGAAGCTTATGTCAAATTATAGGGAAGTGATAATTAGATCACTCTAGTCTCAAAATGCGACTTTTTTATCTGAATTTCTGTCGGTCGTGGACTCGTCCGCGTCATGGTCGCTTCAGTCAGTCACCATCTATAGGACATCTATAATTTATATTATATATTATTATCTTAGATACTTTAATATTATAAAGGTGAAGATTTTGTTTGTGCTTGTTTAAAACGCTGACGAGTTTGTTTGTTTGTTTGAACGCGCTTATCTCTGGAACTACTGGTCCGATTTGAAAAATAATTTCAGTGTTAGATAGCTCATTTACCGAGTAAGACTATAGGCTATATATTTTTATCACGCTAAGACTAATAGTAGCGAAGAAATAGACGAAAATGTGAAAAAAACGGGGAAAATTATTTAAAAGGGCTCTCACGAACTACTGGAGCAATTTTTATGTTATTTGGCACAGATAGAAAGTAAATCACGTAAAGGATCATAGGCTATTTTTTGTAGGTTGATTTGTCTGTGAAATTTCTTATTTACGCCGGCGAAGCCGCACGGAACGACTAGTTAGACTATACCTAGACATTTAATGATTTATCATATTTTATGCTATTTAATACGCTAGAAGAGGCATTACATAAGGTTCGGGGAGCATTGACCTCAACTGTGCAATCTTTATCGGTAAGTTCACCTTTCGAATTGTAGAGCTGTTCTTGGCCTTTTTAATTTTTATATACCTATTCATCTTTCATATTTTGTGTTATCAGTGCATACGCCTGATATCACCTCATATGGATCAATCCAGGATTAGTGTTATTTAGCCATAATCCATACACGTTCATTTGGGACTTGGGTATAAAAACTGGATGTTGGTCGATTCTCAGACCTACAGATAATCACAGGAAACTATAAAATCGGTTTAGAGTCCAGACTCTAGCCAATACGAAGGAGTTTTACAACTAAAACCGCAACACGAGTAATTTTACAAAATTCATTTATCGAGAGTCGTACATTTTTCCGGGATGAAAAAGTATCCTATGTCCTTTTCCGGGATATCTGCAATTTTAATCGATTCAACGATTTCGTGAATCGTGAAGTGTTAACAAACAGACAGATAGATACACTTTCGCATAATATTAGTATGGACTCTTAGGCCGTGTTCCACTGACGCGACGCGGAGCGGAGAGGAGCTTAGCGGTGCCCGAATTGACCAATCGTGCTATTCCAGCGGAATGACAGCGAAGCGGAGCGAAGATTTCGAGCATGGTGATTGGTCAATTCGGCATCGCTAAGCTCCGCTCCGCGTCAGTGGAAACGTCACCTGCACCTGAGTAAACTCTATGAAGGTGTGTTGTGAAAGGCGCAAAGTGTTTGAAAGTCATGTCTCTCGCAGTTTAAAGATCGGAACTTTTCAAACTTTATAACGAGTTAGCATCGAGCATCGGTGGTTCAGTGGTAGAATGCTCGCCTGCCACGCGGGCGGCCCGGGTTCGATTCCCGGCCGATGCAATTCTTTTAACGTGAAATTTTCCAGCTAGGCGAAGAACGAAGCAGCATGTTGCGTGAAAAAAATTCGGAGTACTTAGTACTTTATTTTTTTTTATAAAATTAAGAGGCAAACGAGCAAACGGGTCACCTGATCGAAAGCAATTACCGATGCAAGAATTTTTCTGCATCTGAAAGAGTACCAAAACGATACAATGAAACATAACGAAGGAGTTAAGGAATACAATTTTATGCAATGTTGCTCACCGGAAACGCAAATTGAAAATTTATTTCAAGAATACCTCGTTGCTATTCAAAGTTTTCTTGTTGGATTCGTAGGAATAAATCAAGATGTAAAAGAATAAAATATTGTAGGAATTTCTTTAATTTGTTGCAATATAAAACAACACAACAGAGTAGTCATAAACACATATTTTTATTTTACATGTGGCAAAAACTACGCCGCGCCAGCGATCTACTTTTTATTATTATTATTTTTAATTTTTCAATTTTGTCTCGTATCCTGGCGGCTCTGGCGCAAGTTTAACATATTACCTCTAAAAAAATCCCGACGCCGCCCAAATCATAATAAATTTTCACGTAAAAATATGGAATTCTTGGATATTAATTATAAAATAATAATATAGTATTGTCCGCCTGTTTCCGACAAAATTACCCTTATTATGATAGCCGTAAATGAACTTGGCAACGCCCAAAATATAGTTGGTGCCAAATTTTTACGTCATAACCTCACCTGACTGAGGGTCTGCCTTGACCAAGCAATGGGGATTGTCCATTTTTTTTTTATTTTGCTCATTACAAAAACATTTCGATGAATAAGGTCAGTGATCGTTTTTCTGTATATAAACGAAAAAAATACCCATTAGTTACTTATATTTTTGAACAAATATGTTTAAACTTAGTTTGACCTTCAATGGCGTTAAATTAGCAATAAATTCGACCAACATTACGTTTCGAACTTTTGGTAAGCTTCTCGTATCAGTTTTCACATAATGAAAACTTGCATTTGACGAACCAGCCATTATAAATAAGATTGAAAGGAATTAAAACATACTGCAGAGGTCAATTGGCCGCCGATGATGAGGTCAGAGCGAAACTTTAAAAATTTATTGAGAAAAAACTAGCCAATGAATTTCAAAATTATTTAATTTATATTCTTAAAATACCCTATTTTAACGAAAAAAAAAAATAAAAAGCACATGTGATTTTTTTTGGACAATGCCCATTTGGGTCCCTGCCAGGGCTGGGTAGCTTGGCTTGTCTTGGTGTAAGCGCTGTAATATACTTTATACAGTCGTTTAACTTTAAAACTCTATAAACACGTTAGCTGTATTGTCGGCGGGCTATTATGGTCTGCAAACCTTCAGTGCGTGCTCTATTTTAAAAGGCTGTTACTTGTGTACTACCAACTAGGTACACTTGTGTAACAGTTCTATGGTCGTTGGTGATTCCACGAGGTAATCTGCATTGAATGCAGGTTTTAAAAAAATATCATCTATAATCTCTATCAGGAAAGAAATAATTTCCAAGTGGTGCAGATTTTAGTTTTCTTTCTTTTCCTTTTACGAACAACATGTCTTGTGATTATGCTTGTTAAATGTCCACCGAGGCAAGATAACCAAGGATAATAAAGATAACTTTTATAGAAAACGTCAATTGAATTCAAAATTCAATCAAATTCCTTGAACCGAGATTCCCAAGGGGTGCATGTGCACCACCTGGCACCCCCCTGCCGGCGCCCATGATAAGGTATTGGAAAAATGTACGTTACTACTACACTCAGAGGGATTTAAAAGTTTAGTGAAGATTTTGATAAAATCTCCATTTTGAGAACGTTTTGTATTCATCTTGTAAACGTAGAGGAGACGACTTGTTGACCCAAACGGCCTGGCCACGGGGATCGGCGGTGCGAACGGCGACGCGGTGGGCGCGACGACCATTCGCGCGGCGCCGTTTGCAGGCCACGGGCAGTCACGTTCGCCGCCGCGACCAGGGAAGTCCGACAGCAAAATGTCTATCGAAATTATCTCAATATTGCATGATATTGCTTAGACCCGCTATCCGTATATTATATACGTGAGAGAGCCATGCATTGGGCATGAATGGGGCGGCTCGACCGGAGAAATACCACGTTCTCACAGAAAACCGGCGTGAAACAGCGCTTGCACTGTGTTTCGTCAAGTGCGTGAGTTTACCGGAGGCCCAATCCCCAAACCTATTCCCTTCCCTACCCTCCCCTATTCCCTTCCCGTCCCATCCCTACCCTCCCCTATTACCCTATTCCCTCTTAAAAGGCCGGCAACGCACCTGCAGCTCTTCTGATGCTGCGAGTGTCTATGGGCGACGGAAGTTGCTTTCCATCAGGTGACCCGTTTGCTCGTTTGCCCCCTTATTACATAAAAAAAAATCCCCAACCCGCGGCCCGCCGGGACTTCATTTGTGGCCCGCGTGATGTTAAAAAATTTTGAAATTCACGCCCACCGGCAAAATAACGTAGTCTACGTGATAGTCGTTAAATTTTTTTCACTTCAAAATCGTTAATTTTGAAGAATGTTATTTTTAACCCTAAAAAATTTTTGTTGCGGCCCGCGACACCAAGACCAAAACATGTTTGTGGCCCGCATGAAAAAAAGGTTGGGGACCACTGGCTTAGACAGTAATCGTTTTTTTGGTTCAAGACCTTGAAGACAAAGAATTTGGAAGAGATTGTGTAGTACATGATTTGAATAAGAATCGGGGTATAGAAGGATAATTCCACAAGAAGTACGAGAAATACAGAATATAATATATTTCGATTCGATAATCGATTCGATTCGATTCGAGATAATCGTATTTTAAAAAGATAAAACCAAAATTGTTCGTAATTGAAAATTAGAACTCTATCTCCAAAACTACTGAACCGATTTTGATGAAACTTGCACTATTCCCTAAGTTGAACAATACCTAGTACAACAAAAAAGAATCACTGAAATTGGAATGGTAGTTCCAGAGATATGCGAACACAAATATAAAAACATACATACACACATACATACACTTTTGAAATTTTGCACATTTCTCCAGACGCTGATAGAGACTAACATATACGAAAATTGGGCAGTTCTGGAAATATTACATACATACGCGTCGAATTGATAACCTCCTTTTTTTGAAGTCGGTTAATTAATGTTTAATATTGTATGGCCTGTGTAGCCTGATACAAATAAATAAATAAATAAAAAGATGGCTCTATGTTAACACAATTTGGAAAAACTCGAAGCAGAACCGTGAATATGGTGGAGCATTTCTATTTTCCGATCGTCGGAGTAAAAACGCGGTTGGGTAAATAAGTATCGGGAATTGCAGTCTGTTTGCTCTGCTCTGTAGCAAACCGCTAGGTTTTCTGAATTTGCTACGATGTATTTCAGAGGTAGGTACCTCGATTCTGTGAACGGTTTCGTTATGGTTTCCATGCAGTCTGGATATGATTTTTAATGTCTTTTTAACATCTAAAGCGCATCACAGACGGTGAAGATAATATAAAATATATATTATCTTAGAGCATATTTTAGAATATCGCTCACCATAGAAATCCTATGAACCATCACACACGACGAAGTTAATTTATATTTTATATTTTGTATCTTAAGATACCGAGCGATATGGAAATATATATTTCATATCTTAATATTTTATCTTAAGATACGAAATATATATTTCGTATCTTAATATGTTATCTTAAGATGCGAAATATATCTTTATGAATAGGTACAGGGTGTTTTTGTGTCGAGCAGCGGGCTCATCAGTGATCGGACGCACTAGTGGACGCAGTGTTGCCAGTGCTGTATGTTAGAAAGTTACATACCTACTCTCATTCGAAAAGTAACATTTTGAGGGAAAAAGTAACATTTCGGATAATTTTAAATAAAATTGACTTATAATTTATTGCTTTATTATTATTATTATTGCTTAAAAAGCTCATGAATCGAAATGAATGTTTCTCTTGAATTTCTAAAATACTCCTGAAACTTCTTCGTTGACAGATATTGATAAAGGTTAAATTCGCCGCAGGTTTTTCTCTTTTTTATGTGAGGCTCTATCCAAATGTTTCTCCTTTTGGAATGTGCTACTACAATCTGCATTTCACATTCTATATCAGAATTATCGTCTGAAGAGCTGTCTAACAAATCAAGAAGTAAGGCAGTATCAGTTATTAGTTATCAGTTATCACTCATAGTCAATCACTCTGTATATAGAACTCTAACAAGGAATACGTGTGGCACCAACGCAGACTCGTAAGGAAATGAACAGATTTTTAATATTATCGTATCTTAGCCGTGTGTGATAGCTTAAGATACTATAATATTTTATATTTGGGCATCTTAAGATAAAATATTATATTATCTTCACCGTGTGTGATGCGCTTAAAGCGTTTTTATTGATCAAAACTAAAAAAAAATCACTTCATTATGTGAAGATTGGCAAGAATGGCTATACTGTTTTAATATTAAGTATTAAATAAAATAAGATAATTCGTTTACAGTTGAAACAAGTAATTAAATTGTTCGCTTATAATAGAATTCGCTTATAACTAGTGATGTAAGATACGAGAATCAGGGTTGTATATTCTTTTATATCGTTTCATGTACTATTTCGAAAGCTTCTAGAATTTAAGGGTAGTTAGCTCCGCCTATTATGCGGAGGTTTAAGTAGAAACAAAGGAAACCGCGCTTTTAAGTCTAAGTTTAAGCGAATAGCAACCGCGACCGAAATTAGCTGGTCGTTCTTAAAATGTACCTCTATACAGGAATACTTTCAGCTTTTATAAAATGATGAAAATCAGGCTAACGCTGGCTCTCGGGCCATGACTTGTGCGTCTTATTAGGATGATATATAGATATAGTTTTTGGCCTTCATACTAATGAAGGCCAAAAACTGTGAAGGTCTGATGAGCTTCTACAGGGCTTTGCGGATGCCCCCCCCAACCCCCCCCCCCCTCCCCGCCATGAGCCACGGACTCTGTGAATGGCAGCTTTAGCGTAAATTATAAAGTGTTATCAAACATTATAGTTGTTAAGCCAACAAGTAACATCAGTTAGTACACGAATTAAGTTATGATATGGGTAGGAGGAAAATTTAAGTTTATACGAAGTCTTGTGCCGCAACTACCCAACTTGAAGCCTTACTTTATCTTGACTTAATTAAAGGAATCGACCAAACTCGTACACGTAAAGAGCTTGACAATAAAGGGTTTTGATGCAGTAGATTTTACTTGTTCATAACGTCCAAATCTTAAATTTTTCCGGGATAAAAAGTATCAAATAGTATATTCTTTACCGGGACTCAAAATTTTTCCATACCGATTTTCAGAAAAATCGGTTCAGCGATTTTACAGCGATAGACAACTTCATAGAATCAGTGGGGCAGGTGATTAGTAATTAGGAGAAAGACTTGCACCTAATCAGTCGCTGTCCACAACTCCACACTTACTTACTCCTGATTACTAATCACCTGCAATTATTATCACTAATCTTCAATAATTAGTGATATTATGATTCACTTCAAAGTGAATTCAGGCATATAGTTGACATTGCGATGTCATGTGACACGTCTATGTATGTTGCATGTTGTGTCATGTTGCAGTATGTTGCATTCTGAATAAGCCATTGCATACCTGCATATTATACATATTTTGTATGACCGAAAAAAGCAATGATAAACCAAAATATATGCATATGCAAATATGCTCATGCATATCCCGATGCCAATTTATATGCAATGCTCCGTCCTGAAAATGCGATGCGGCAACCCTGTTAGGCACCTGATATTAAGAGATATTAAAAAATAACAGCGCTGGTGGATGTTCCACAAAGGAATTTCACAGTACAATAACACCACACGCTCTTTGTACACGGGGATTTAAGGGGCTCTTACACGCCTTCATATTTGTGTTGGAAATTACGTACGGCCCATAAAGTTTACCGATGCGAACTTGTGGCGTCTTCTTTTTACCACGGTGAAGGTAAAAGAAAAGACGTGTTTTGGGTAAAACCGGAGCTGGCTCAAAATTTTCCATTACAATTTAGAACATCAGCTGAAAATATGCAAATGTCATTACGATCGTAACGACTTCAAACGTACTCGAATAAGCATACGCAAGTATGTGTGTTACCGCGATGTACCATCGAGGAAATTGATTTCTGGGCAGTTGACGGACCTACGTCGTTTGGTCGGCTTATGTCAATTCAATGTTAGCTGTGATCGGTCGGATGGGTTTCACTTAACACGACCTTTATTAGGTCCGCCATCTGCTTAGGAACCAACTTCTCTGATAGTACATTTCAAGTATAATGTCTGGTCGATCAAAAACTTTGTCGATGTCTATTTTTGTCATGAAAATCGTTCCCCTGAACTAGGTACTTGCCACGTATAGATTCGACTGTTAAAATGTTTGAACTAGTGAAGGCAACCAATTTGAATTAATTATGTAACGAAATGCTGATGCCAGTTTTACCATTTTCGACAAAGTAACCTTGAGCTATGTTACAAAATTTGCTAAAAACGTCAAAGTGATTTTAACTTTAACGTCAGCCTCCCTTATTTCCCGAGGGAAAAGGGATTTTTATGAAATCGCTTTGTCAAGAAACTAATCGCAAAGGCCCGAGATGTTGGCCTACACATTCCGGATTTAGTAGCATGTTCTAGAAGGGCCATAATAAAAATGTATCTCAGAAAAATGGCTCAGTAAAACTATGCAGATGGCAAGAAATACTTGAAGCTTAAAAAAGCAATCTGCAATGTCTAGAGCCGGATTTTTTATTTATAATAAAACCTTTAGAGTTTTCTCGACGGAGCTCTCTATTTTAAACCGTCTTTCAAAAAAGGAGGTTCAGACTGTGGAGCGATTTGAAACATTCTTCTTTGTTGCTTGAGTTTTATTTCAGAATTAGTCCTTTTTATATTTTTGTATAGATTTGATAATGGCAACCATGGGGAATCTTAGGAACTCCTCAAAAATGTCACTACCAAAAAGTAATTAAAGTACTTCTCATATTTTTTTAGAAACAGTTACCCTAGAGTTCAATGCCTGCTTGATATAGAAGTTGCCAGCTTGTAAGGTCTTATTACAGGCTTATCCAGTAATATGACATCGTCGACATAGGGTTCCTATCGATTGGCCGCACCTGCTACTCGTTCGCACGCCCTGCAAATTCGGTACACGCTGTTACCTGAACATCATCATTTATTTATATTTGTGTTAAAACAGGTGGATGTTGATTAAAACATGTTGAAAAAATATCGAACGGTAGATCAGAACGGTATCTAGACAGTTGTGTACATCATGCATACATATTATAGTAGATATAAAATTAAAAGAAAGATATAATATATTATAATATGTTGAACAATAATATCATGATGCCCAAAACTCATATTATAAAAAAATGTTGTATTTTTTTAAATGGCATTAGAATTGAGAATTTTATTGCATCCAAAAGTTAAGTTCTTAGTTCTTACTCCTAAATGACCGATAGAGATGATGTTGTTAGTAGTGTTAAACACGTTATAAATATTGACCATACAAAAATTATCAAAAACTAGCAGTACTACGGAACTTAACGGGACCTTATATTGCGCGTGGCCCGACACGCACTTGGCCGGTTTTTATTACATCTTCTAAAGAGTCTTCGATGTATAGTGATGTGCCTCCCAAAAAATCCTAAAAGCCATGCTTCAGAATATAATATGGTCGTCAATTCCAACACGTGATCCATTCTGAGATACATCCGATGACATATATGTACACGTACGGACATATGATTTAATAGAGTGCACCGAGACTTGGCTTACGAGATCTGGCATTAGCCGTGTGCTTTGTAGGTCATAATAGCTGACCCATATAGCGAAATCTGTTAGTTTCTTACTTTGTGGTCCTTTCTAGAGTGCCGTAGTAACCCTTATAATTTTGCTTATAGCTACCGTCGGCTACTTTAGTTATAATAATAAAATCATCTTATCATCATCATCATATCAGTCTATATTCGTCCACTGCTGGACATAGGCCTCTCTCAATGAACGCCAAGATGACCGATCTCCTGCTACTCGCATCCAACATGGGCCCGCAACTAAACGGAGATCGTCGTCCCACCTAGTTGGAGGTCGACCTACACCCCGATTTCCCAGCCTTGGTCTCCATTCCAGAGTAAGTTTACTCCAGCGATCGTCTGTTGTACGAGCTACGTGACCAGCCCAGTTCCACTTCTTATATGAATGAATAAAAATGAATTTAAAATTTTGTTGGTCACGCTAAAACTCGAGAACGGCTAAACCGATTTGGCTAATTTTAGTCTTGAAATATTTGTGAAAGTCCAGGGAAGGTTTATAAGGACGGAAGTAATACGATGTTCACCGGGTAATGTACTTAAATATAATTTAACGATTGTCTAGTCATGGACTGCATATAAACTCTATAATCTATAATGATTACAATCGCTATATAGTTGACACTTGACAGGTTCAGAGTCCAGACTCTAGCCATTACGGAGGAGTTTTACAATGAAATCCGCGACAAGAGTATTTTTATAATTATTTTTACTAGATGACGCCCGCAACTCCGTTGCGCCTAAATTCGTTTATCGCGCAGGAACCGTACATTTTTCCGGGATGAAAAGTATCCTATGCCCTTTCCCGGGATTCAAAGTATCTCCTTGCCAAATTTCAGCAAAATCGGTTTAGCGGTTTGGGCGTGAAGAGGTAACAGACGGACAGACAGACAGACACACTTTCGCATTTATAGTATTAGTATGGAAGTATGGATATTAGTTATGGATATCAAAATAGGAAAACGCGTTGCACCTTTGATCAACACTCGTCACTAATCGTAATTTTTACGCGAAAAACCCACCGTAAAGCATTTCTCGGGACTAAAATCTTCGGCGCGCGGCATCTTCTTATAAATGTTTTCTTGTTAATTTTTTATGTATAAAACGGTTCTTATCCGTAAGAACTAGGAAGTATTTAGAATTTTTATTCGTAAAAAGTATGAAATCCTTGGGATTAAAATTTTTAAGCACAGCTCTTAGTTTGGATCTCTGTATAGATGTTTCTCGTGACTACATTTACTATTCCTTCCTCATATTTTTCTTTACATCTGTTCCAATTTTCATCAATTAATATTTCATTATTACTAGCTGTCCCGGTGAACTTCGTGTGACAGGTTACTTTAAAACCTTCCCTGGACTTCTACGAATATTTTAAGACTAAAATCAGCCCAATCTGTTCAGCCGTTTTCGAGTTTTAGCGCGACTAACACATTTGAAAATCCATTTTTAACCCCCGACCAAAAAAAGGGGTGTTATAAGTTTGACGTGTCTGTCTGTCTGTCTCTCTGTGACCGATTTTGATCTAGTTTTTTTTGTTTGAAAGCTGACATGACCGAGAGTGTTCTTAGCTATAGTTCATCATCATCAGCCTGCTCATTGCTGATATATCACGGTTTATCTGGTTCGTGATAAGACGATTAGCAACTTGCATGACACTTATGAATATATACTTACACATTATTGGAAAGTTGACCTGGTGCTGCAGCATCACCTGGTAATCAATAGGATACCCAACTCCTCACCAACTTAGAGCAGAGGTTTCGTGTTTGGGCTCATTTTAATTGCGACAACCAGTAAGACGTAGTCGTAGATAAACAGTAAATATTTGCATGCTGCTGCTGCAGCATCACCTGGATTCTATAGGAGCCGAGGCCCGAGCTCCGTATGAACCCAAAGTGGAGGTTTCATGTTTGGGCTCATATTGACGGCCTCATCCAAGAGGACATATTTTATAGATGGTATTCATTGGGATCCAGTTGATAGGAATTATTCTGCACAAGTTTAAAAAGCATAAAATAAAATAAAATTAAGAAATTTAAAAAAAACCCCAGCCAAAAACTTTAAAAAGTAATGAAATAATATTAACTGACTTCATCATTCCTAAGAGTAAAGTAATATTATAGTCCATAATTGTTGTCAAGGTGTGTCGGGGGACCGCTAACGTCTAATGTTTGAATTCACATAACAATATAGTTTAAGGGTCAGTTCACAGCGACCCGAATCGAGAGACTCAGCGACTATTATGGCGATACAAAATGCAAAAGTCGCTGTTGTGGTAGTTTACTTGGCGGTCCCGACACACCGTGACAACACTTATGGACTAAAATATTACTTTACTCTTAGGAATGATTTAAACTTAGAGTCAGTAAATATTATTTCATTACTTTTTAAAGTTTTTTGGCGGGAGTTTTTTTTAATTTCTTAATTATGTATAAGATTGATTCAGTTATAGACTCAAGTATAAATTATGTTATTCCTACCACATGATTAATCTATAATAATTATTTACTTCCTTACCTTTCGTAGTTAAGGTTTTTAAATGCGTGCCTGCAACTATTCCATCTTCAGGCCTGAAACGCTGATCCCCTTTTGGAAATTTAAAATAGGGATACTTTGTGTTCCATTCCAGGAAAGGACATGGGACCACACATTACGGTTCTCAAAAAGCTATAAATAAACAAGTTGCGTCGGCCGGAATCGAACCCGGGCCGCCCGCGTGGCAGGCGAGCATTCTACCACTGAACCACCGATGGTTGTTACGAAGTTGTTATAAAGTTTCAAACGGTGCGCAAGGGAGCTAGAAAAGATTTATTATGCACTAGATCATTGATTCCCAAAGTGGTCCAGGTGGACCCCATGGGGTCCACGGGAGCCCGATAGGGGTCTACGCTTGCGTGGAAAAAAAATGGGGGTCCACGAGTCGTTAACGGGGGTCTATAAAAATTAGGTGACCCGATTTGACTTCTCCTATGAATAAAGGCAGACAATATTATATTAATAGCAGATTAAATATTACAGAGCGAGGAGATTTAGAAATAAGTAAAAGTGTGGTAATTTTTGTGTTAAATAGCTACAAAACAAGAAAATATTTGCGTCAACTTTTTACCACTCCAAACCGGCAGCCGCGCGACTTCTATACTAAAACGAGCCGCGCGGCTTGCGACTTAATGTGAAGGCAGCCTAAAACTTCATATTTCACAAATGGTTACCTAAATCGGAAATCTGCCGAGATGTAGGCCTCTTCGGCACATCACGCAGTTACAATAACATTCCATCACCAGTGGCGTGCAGAGCAATATGACACAGGGTATGCGGGGCCCAGCGGAGTAGTTGGATGGCCTATATTATATGGTCGGAAAAAATCTTAATAGCGCAATGTAGCCAGCGACAGCAATATTGCCAGCGCCATCCATCGAGAACATCGAGAAATATTTTAAGTACTCACCTAATCGGCTTCAATTTTCACATACTCATGGTTCCGGACTCCGGTTACTTGAGATTTACTATATTCTGATGTAAAAACTATAGATGCAAGATTTCGGCCACCTCAAATATCTTATGCAAGTGAGTGATAGTTACAGAACACGTCCCTCGCAAGATATCCGATGTGGCCGTTAAAAAGGCCGATTTTCATGTGATTCGCAAAATATATAAATAAACTTAATAATAAAACTATGGGTTTGTAAAAAACAAACTACTCATTCATTTATAGATTAAATCTATGCGCCTATCCTTTTTAAAATATAATTTTAGGATATCGTCATAGAAAGTTGGATTGCGTTTTAATTCTATCATTAATGCCTTTTCTATAGAAATCATGGAAAGATCTGTGAGTCGTTGATTTTGTGTGTTTCTCAAATATGTGTGGATACGTTTTAAACTCGAAAATTAACGCTCTGCCGATGCGCTGCTTGCTGGGATAGTCACAATGAATTTCGCTAATCGTAACACTTCAGAAAAAACTTTATTCAAATTGTCATTATACAAATTTTGAATAATACTAAATACACAACTATTTGCAAATTGAGGTGATCTATAAATACAGCGCAATTCATTTTTCAATTTATCAAAATTAAAATTTCCCTGATATTTACTAGTGAATTCTCTGATTTCATTTTCAGGGAAACATTCACTATATTTTCTAAAATTCTCACAAGAAAGTAGCTCAACAAACTTTAAATCTTTAATGTTTTTATAACGATTTCTTAATTCACTCACTACATTATCAATTATTTCAACAAAAATTCACCGATAATGTATTTTTACATCATCGACATTGCGCTTTCTTTTAGGTGGTCCGGTTATGTGAACGGCGGCATCATAATACATCTCGAACTTCTCTCTGAAACGTTCTAAAAATGACTCTAACTCTTTTATCTTTCTTACACAATACGCAATGTCACTAGTTTTTTTTTTTTGCAAAATATCGTACAGAATATCCGTTTCTGCAAAAATATCTGCGAAAAATTTTAATAGAAAATTAAATTCAAATTCTTTTATATTAAATAAAAATGAACTGACTTGTGTCAGTGTTTCACCATCCCAGTCTTGTGTATTTTCGTTCATATTTTCAAACAATTCTAGGAGGTGGATGGACTCATTATTAATTACATTAACCGTGCGCGAGTGATACGTCCACCTTGTTTCCGCGACACGAGGCAGCTTTTTCATATCGGCAAAGTTGTTGTAATGGGCCATTCGCTTTGTACTAGTGTGAAAAAAAACCGCGATTGATTTTATAATACTAAAAAAGCGTTTTGTTTCAGCAATTCGTTCGAAAGATTTCGATAAAACTAAATTTAATACATATGCTGAACACCAAACGTACATAGCTTGTGGACATTTTTGCCTCACCAAAGCCTGCACGCCATTAATTTGTGAGGATAAAACTGCTGCCCCGTCGTAAGTTTGTGCAACTAATTTGGATACACAATCGAACTCTTCTAAAACTTCCAAAATTATAGAACTCAAGGCTACAGCGGTCCGATCCGCGCTGACATCAACATATTTGATAAATCGATCAACTACTTCTGAATCACGAAAATGTCTCAAAATTAATACTAATTGTTCACGGCCGCTAACATCAGGAGTCTCATCTACCATGACGGCGACAAAATCGGACTGTTTAATTCCGGCTTTAACGCGATCGATCATCACAGATGCAAGGCTCGAGATCAAATCATTCTGCGTACGGTTCGACATGCCCGTGAATGAGGTACTCGCATTCTGTAAATGGGTTTCTAAAACTCCATCATACTTGGCTAATAAATTTACTATTTCTAAATAATTACCCCTATTTAACGACGATACTGACTCATCGTGACCGCGAAAAGCTAATTCTTGTTTTCCCAGAAAGCAAACAACATCGATCAGCCTATGAAAAATGTTTCTATTGCGATCGACTTTAGCATTATGCCTCTCAATATCTAATCGTGACTGACTGTTGATACTCATTTCAATACGAGATTTACCAAAAGTATTTAATTTTAAGCAGGCCTCCAGATGTTTTTCTGTATGGTCATGCTTCTTTGCCGCATTATAGAAATTATTTAAATCTGAATATCCTGAATCAGTCCACACTGAACTACAATTATTAAACAATATGCAAGGAAAACAATATAATTTAATCGTGTGCACACAACCACACAGCCAGTTATATGATTCATAACTTTTAACATGAAACTTCCGAGTTACATTGCCTTTTTGCTGGTTTAATTGTAACTCGGGTACACACCTACCTTTCGACACAATTTGAATCTTTTCACTTAATGACAATTGTGAAAACTTGTTATTTTTAATTTTTAATAAACACACATTCTCAACACAGACCTCACAGTCAAATAACATTTTTAAGAAATCAAAAACGCACTTAATATAGAAACTCAGTAATAACTATTAAACTGTTAAAATGTGCAAACTTTTAAATGTTAAAACAAAAAAGTCGTTTTAGAAAACTATAAACTTGCGCAAACAAAAGTTATCGTAACAGTGCTCATCACATGAAAAAAGAAAATGGCGTTCCAAAAATACTAAACATTAATGTAATGTAAACAAATATAACCCTTACTAAACAAAAATGTGTGGCGGTACCCACAATTCGCCAAACATTCCTGCATCGCGCTATCGAAGTTTTCTGAGCGCGGCGGTATATATACGACAGCTGAAATGTATCACGTGGGCTTCGGCCTGACCGGGCATAACACCTCGCTTGGTCGGAAGATCTTCATTTGTGGCCTCCACACATAATTCCCAAATTGGTGACCCTCGACAGAACACGCCTCCTTCATCATCGTCACTCCCCGCCCAGCCAGCATCGCCTCATCGGGTACATCGTCCACTAACCGCAATGTACCGCGGCCTGGGCGACTCCGCATCGGCATCATCGGGCTTTCTCACTACACCGACCGGTCAGCAAGCAGAGCACATCTCTCCTGGCCAGCAAGTAGCATCGGCCCCGCACGGCAGCTATCCGACTCACTGGATCCCGTGCAGCAGCTTACAGTTCCGACTCACTGGGACTCACTGCAACAGTTCCGACTCACTGGAACTCACTGGCACTGGCGACTCAAGCGACAAGACTTCAAGATTCAACCTCCGGTCTTCGGGGGGGAGTGATGTGGCGGTACCCACAATTCGCCAAACATTCCTGCATCGCGCTATCGAAGTTTTCTGAGCGCGGCGGTATATATACGACAGCTGAAATGTATCACGTGGGCTTCGGCCTGACCGGGCATAACACCTCGCTTGGTCGGAAGATCTTCCTTTGTGGCCTCCACACATAATTCCCACAAATGCATTATACATGCATACGCGTAATTAGATTTCCGTCCATTATTTTTACTAGGGTTATAATAGGCAACGAAGTGTGAAGTGCAACGAACCCGAACCGAACGCCACGTCGGAGGCGCTCGGATAAGTTCGGAAATCGGAAGACCTGCCGGCTGCCGCAGTCCTTGAAGCTACTTGCCCGTACTAGGCAAATGAGATATTCATGTCTGTGTGCGTTTGCAATCTGTGCACCGATACAAAAATCTCATCGCACACATATGCCCGAGGTCTGCGAGGCCTCAAATGCATATATTATCTCCACTCGGTGGGCCGTTGCGATTAAATAATAATGTTTTTATGAAGTTTTGCAAATTAGTTTTTGCTATTTTATAAATTTAGGCGTTTTAAGTGTATTCATTTTTTACTTTATATAATAACTAACGTCATCTAAAACGTGCGAAAGTTAAATTAAAATATGTGTATAGCAAGTATTTATCATTAGGTAAGCAGTGCTTTTATGCCTTCACGGTACGCACGCCCATGTCCATCACACTCAACCAAATCACTATCACAATATCGAAGTCTAAAGGAAAACCAAGGTACTTAATCGAAAAAGATTTATAACTATCTATTTTTTAAAAACCTATCCAGCGACAACCCACACGGTGGGGTGGACGCGAGACAAAAAAATCATCCCCGTTTGATATATTTAGGTACCATAAACAAAATATATTTTAAACATACACCATTTTGTCGGCATCATTAATATGTGTATTCGTGCCGAATTACAGCTTTGTAGGTCCTATAGTCTCTGAGAAAAACCGCGGACAGACAGACGGACGGATGGACGGACAGATGGACGGACGAATAGGCGGACAGACGGACAGACGGATGGACGGACGGACAGACCGAAACTATAACATAAGGGTTCATTGTTGACTACGGAACCCTAAAAATAATCATGCTATAATGTAACGTGATGTTATCAGCATGAATTAATGTTATATGAGCGCTGATGTCACTTTTAACATGGCTTTACTCAAAAAGTACAACGAATCTTGACAAGCGCCCTATTGGTCATTAATGTACATGGGTATACCTTCCTAAAAATATACAATCCATTCCTGTTTAGCCCTATACCAGAGCCCATACATTTTTGCCCATCATCATTTCAAAAGTGTATGTGTGTATGTATGTATGTTTTTATGTTTGTGCATGCATATCACCGGAAGCATAAGTCTGATTTTAGTGATTCTTTTTTTTTTATTGTACTAGGTATTGTTCAACTTAGGGAATACTGCAAGTTTCATCAAAATCGTTTCAGTAGTTTTTGAGATAGGGAATTTTAATTCTTAATTACGTACAAATTTTGAAGTCGGTTTTATCTTTTTAAAATACTATTTACGCCCTCATAACAGGCTCTTCACATCATATGTAACATGAAACTGTTGTGGTTGTTTGGTACTGTCTTTTTTTTGATGATGCATCATGCAGGGGAAACCCTATTATGGATGCTACGGGTTTGGGATATGCCTCAGTTTTAAGCCGTACCACCTCAAGCAATGGGGTATGTGGGACTGACCGACGAGAATATTAGTAAGTACTTAAGGAAACTTTACTAGACTCCATTCTATTTTGAGGCTAGATTTTGATTCTACTTACTCTTACTTTACGAGACCTTACTACACGAACTCTTTATTTTCGACAACATTATAGATATCTAGATAATAATAATAATTCGTCATACATATTATTATTTACTCAGATGGCATAAGTGCAAACTGTGGCTGTAATTATACAAATTCATAATCAATAATATACTGTCAGTATTTTTACGGTTTAAACGAACGTAGTAGGTAAACTAAATTAAGTAGAACAATAACCTGTAGACTAGTTACTTTTACAACAAAATATTTCCACATTGAAAATTCGGTACAAATAATCTTTAGAATGGTAAGTAGGTTACGTCTTATTTACCAATTTACCAAATAAGCTGAATTTAATTTGGCTTATTCGTCAATTAATAGATGGTCAGCTCAAATCATCTGTATTACAATTTACAACATACATCACATACGGTCTAAAGTCACGTTCTTACTATCATTATCCATATTATCTATAGTGACATTATAAATGCAAAGGTGTGTCTGTCCGTCTGTCTGTTTCGTCTTCACTTCCGAAAACCCCTAACCAATTTTGCCGAGTGTGGAGATATTTTGAGTCCAGTAGCGCTAGCAAAGTATGGACAAACTAGTGGAAATAAACCTAAGGTGCCGTTCCGATCTTTACCGCGGCTAATCGCGACCGACAAAAATTTAATTAATTCATGAAGCCCCAAGCGGCCACATCCGGCCGCGATAACAATGAAAAAGCTATTGTGTCTCGTTTTGCCACGACTGATGGGTTAAAATGCCACTTTATGACACTACATGTCATAATGTAGGATATTATTTAAATTTTTAGGACTATAGTCTGTCATAAAGTGGCATTTTAATTGAATTTTTCGGAACTAAAAAAGATCGGAACGGCACCTTAAGTTTATCTCCACAGTTTGTAACTATAGTCTGTCATAAAATGGCATTTTAATTGAATTTTTCGGAACGAAAAAATATCGGAACGGCACCTTAGGTTTATTTGCACAGTTTGTCCATACTTTCGCATTTCCGCTGGTCGGCATGCTAGCGCTACTGGGTATGGAGTATGGACATAGGATACCTTCATCTCCTGGAAAATGTACGGTTCCTGCGCGATAAACGAAATAAGGCGGAGTTGTGGACGTCATCTATAGTTACTTAAGGGTAGCTTAAAACAAATAGATAAGTAAATATAATATACCTGGTGGACCTACGTTGTAATATAGCTCGTGTTCTGTTGTCTGGCTTAAACCATATTATGTTTCAACATAATAATTATGACCCCTGAACCCTGGTCAATTTAACCACAACTCACCAATTGCATCTTCATTCTCCTCACGTAAGCCGGGGGACGCGCACTGAAAGTAGGAGATATTTTCTTCATCTTCAGATCATACCCAAGTCACGTTATTAACTTCAAAACTATGACCTCAAAACTATATCCTACTAATAACTACGACCTTAGGGCTAGTTTACTTTGCAACATAAGGGTATTTTTAAATGAGCCGTTCAAAATTGGAATAGGCACCTCAAGACCGTAGCGTGTAGGCAAAGTCAATTCAAAGAGTAGTAAATAAACTTCAGTTTTAAGTGGCCCATCTCAAAATGCATCGTATCGGCTCGTCACCCTGTGAAGTGTTTGTAGGGGTATTCTATGTATATTGTATGAGTATTGTTCATGTATGTAAACGGCAGTATAGCCAGTCATCGGGTGGAGGTGCGCGCAATTAGTTGCACCCAATAAATATTCAATATAATATCTCTGATTATCATTCCCGTAAGGGGTCTCCTAAATTGGTGACCCCGACGTGATATTTGTGTGGAACAATGATGAACCCCACTGTGGCTGGACAGTTTTCGCCGAACCCGGTACCCGCCAATCCGATGACTCAGGCAGTAATCAAGACAGAAGAATCGAGTTTAGCCACAATTTCGGTGTCGTCGAGAATTCCCGAATTTTGGGTGGAGCTACCAAGATTATGGTTCGCTCAATTCGAAGCCACGATGAATCCTCAAAAACAAGGTGACGACTGCAAGTTCCAATTGGTGATATCTACCGTTACCAAATAAATCTAAAAGTCTGCGGCTGGCACCGTACACGATGAAGTTGTCCAATTAAATTGTGACACTACGCAATTTAGTTTGTACGATAGTCAACTAACTTGAAATTGTATTATATGTGCGGTGGCCCTTATCTATTCTGTGGTATCGTGTCGTGTCGTTACCGTCGCAGTGTGAAAACGCCCATTGGCGGGTTCATTAGAAGCACACCGATACACGCGATGGAGGCGGAGTTGTCCATACCTCCGATACACGTTAGGAGAATGTACCTAGCTTATAAGTACTGTGCTAAGATACGAGCGTGGATTGATAACAAATCTAACGAGTTTATCAATAATTTACTTACAGCTTGCCAGTCTAATAGCTTTTGGGTTAGGAAAAAAATACCACTATTAGTCACGTGCTATGAAAAGATGGTAAACGAGGTGATTTATTCGTCCTCAGTCTTAGATATGTTTAACCTAAAAACGTGGGTTACTAATTTTGAATCGGAAAACATAATTAAAATTGATTTAGAATGTATAAACACGGCTAAAAAAGATTATGAAATTAATGCATTAAAATATGAATTGTTCAAAGAATTAAATGAAAAATATTACAATTATTATTTTATTTTTACCGATGGTTCGAAGAGTGGTACAGATCGGGGGGCAGCATTTTACGATCCTAATTCTAGTGTAGATGGATTGTACTTATTTAATAATTGTTTTAAAATAAATTCTAATATTTCAATCATGTCGGTGGAACTTATTGGAATTTCGAAGGCTCTCAACTATATAAATTATGTTAGGCATAATAAATTTGTTATATGTAGTGATAGTAAAAGTTATCTTCAGCATATCTCTCGATGCGCTTCTGGCAGGAGGGGCGTATCGATAGCATATGACATTTTATCGCAGTTAAATGATTTATTGGATCGTGGCATAGATATAAAATTGCAATGGGTTCCATCGCACCTAGGTTTAAAGGGTAATGAGAGGGCTGACTCTCTAGCGAAAATAGCTTCAGTGTACGGTTTAGAATATAATGTTTTTCCAAACTATTCAGAATTGCTGCCAAAATATAGATTAACATGTTATAGTTTTTGGAAGGAATATTTTAATCGACGTTCTATGGAAAAAGGAATTTGGTATAAATGTATTCAAAGTGAGCCCCCTCATGTACCCTGGTTTTTGCGTACCAAGCTTTCAAGGGCGACTATTGTAACAGCTCTCAGGTTGAGAACGGGCCATATGCCTTTAAATAAATTTGCCTTTCTAATGAGGAAGAAGGATTCGCCCAATTGTGACACTTGTGGAGGATGTTCATCATCTTCTTACAGAATGTACGCGTTTTCAACAAGAGAGACATGCAATTATTTAATTTAAATCAGCATGATGTTGGGTTATTCAATAGTTTATTGGCAAATCCCTCGTCCGATGCTGCAAAACAACTGTACATGGCTGTGAGTCATCACATAATTAGTAGAAACTAAGTTTGTTTTGTTTGTTTTTTAATGTATTGTTTAACTAACAGGACCGACATGTCTTAAGATAAAGGTCCTATAAATAAAATAGAATAAAAAAAAATCCAAAGATCTATAATAATATTTAATTTTATTTCTCACAGTTAATGACTTATAATGACGTTTATTATTGTTATTTTTCTGTTCTGCACTGTCTAGCGGCGCGACTAGTAGTGAAAAACGCGAGAGTGTACAGTAATGCGCTCGCTTTCCTCGCGAGACCCTTTGTCTCGGGCGCAAAATACCGACACCGGACCGAGAGGGTCCGAGACAGGCGAGACGAGGCGAGCGCACCCATTTACACTCTCGCACTCGGGCCGCCTCGCTGTGTCTCGGCGAGAGTGTACAGCCGACATTAGAAAAAGGGCAGGCTGTAAATACCAATGGTATATTTCTGTCACCAAGAAATTTTTTCAATGCAATAGAATTGATTCCTGGAGATTGATCTGTCAAAATCATGCCCATTTCTTCCGTTTCCACTATACTCGATAATAGTCTTATGAAATCATTTGCTGTTTGAGTTTTTGACGTATGAATAAATGCGAATCTACTAAAATGGTCAACTAATAAAAGCAAGTATTTTTTGATGATCTCGAACCTCCAAATCCGCCTATTGTATCAATGGACATAATCTCAAAAGGTCTTGTTGCTGGTCCTAGATGAGACATAAATCCAAATCTTTCATGTCCTCTTGTTTTATTTTTATGCAAGTTTCACAACTTTTGCAAATATTTTTTATATTATCTGATGATTTTTTATAAAATAAAATTTACCATTTGGTTGATTCCAATATGACACATATTTTCATGGACATCTTTCAAAAATGTTAAACTTAATTCTTTTGATAAAATTATTTTATCTCTTTTTCCAACCCTTTTGAAGTACACATTATGTTTATTTATTAACTTATCTTTTTGTTCTTGTACTTCCTTATTAATTTCTTGATCTTTCAAAATGCTTATAAGATTGACAACCTTTAGTTGTTCATCAGTGTTTGCATCTGAATTCAATACTGGCTTTCTACTTAAACAGTCCGCCTCTAGATTATTTTTTCCAGGAGAATAAACTATATTAAATTCGTACTGTGAAAGATAATAGATAAGATCCCCTAATTCTTCATCCGTTCTTGATTTTAAATTCATATTCTCCAAAGATTTGTGGTCCGAAAAATATTGTATCGGAGGTATAACAATTAAACTTAATTGTCGTTTTATAAGATTATTTTGATGTATGGAGGAAAACAAGTAAACAATTTTGTTTCTCTGTAAATAAAAGTTTAATAATAGTAAGTAAAAGTAAAATATTACAAATTATAAGCAAACTAAATACAACAATAATAGAATAATATTATACCTGTAAATAGAAGAAACGACAATTACGTTTTATTGTTATACCTCCGATACAATATTAAAATATTATTAACACAGTTCGTTTCTCTTAAAACATTTTTTATATTCTAATAAAATTGACATCCTACTTCAAAACACAATAAATCATACTTTCTCTATGAAACTTATACCAGCCTACTCCATAACAAGAAACACCTAAGAGGTAAACTTACAAATATTTGTAAAGTTACTTCTTGGGATTTTCGACGATTACGTAGTAAATAATAACACAATTGGAATTCTGGAAAAAACAAAGTTTTTATTTTAATCAAAATATGTGGATCCACATAACACAAAACTTTAATTATTACATTTAAATTATAACAAAATCTTACCTGGAAAAAACAAAGAAACGACATTTAGTGTTATTAAATTAACAATCGCCGAAATTAATGATAATACTTTCTAGTTTTTAGTCCATTCGGCCATCTTTTCTTTTCATAGATTACTAATTAAAAGTCGTAGAGCAGAAGGATCTGTCAAATAATCATCTAAATAGTGGCAAAATGCAAATAAAGAAAAATACATTTTTCTTTACATCTCCCCCCCAAAAGAAAATATAATCAGGTGTTTAGTCACGCAAACTCTCAGACTAGATGCCATCAGGAGCTGGGGTTAGTTTTGAGATGTGAAAAAAATTTGACTCCGACTTCTTATGATCAGTATGTATCTTGTAGATTGTATTTGATATTTTTTCTATAATTTGATAAGTTCCGAGTTTCAATTCATCCAGTTTTTTCTATTAAGTCAGTTACCATTCTCCACAAAGACAATATCACCAACTTTAAAGTCTATGCATATTCGATTCTTATCATAGATTTCTTTGTTGTTATTATGTGATTTTATTGTGTTTTCTAAAGCTTTTTTTTAAATCATTCTCAGTCTTTTTCAGCTTCATCTCATTCGGCAAAAGATATCTCTTTTGCCGAATGAGATGCCATATAGTAGGTACTTTGGAGCATATCCAGTAACTGAGTGTTTCGTCTCATTATGTTTTTTTTACACAGTTTTGAGCAATGGTTGTCCATGCAACTTTTTTAACATTTTCATTTGCTTTGCATCGGATTTTGACCATTTGAGTAAGGCGAGTTAACTGTTGTAAAGATTATACAGATATTTTCCTGGTCCAAAAATCCTTTAAATTCTTTAGAATTAATACCTGGATACTGATCCGATAGAATCAATTCAATATTATGAATTTCTCCACAGTTTTTTATGAGTTTGATGAAGTCATTTGAGTTTTGTGTACTTGAAGTTAAAATATGTGCATACCTAGTAAAATGGTCCACTAGCAGATGTAAATACTTCTTCGTCGACCGTGTACCTCCAAAGCCTCCAATTGTATCAATAGAACATATTTGAAACGGTTTTGTGGCAGGTCCCAAATGTGACATTAATCCATATTTGTTCTTTATTTGTTCTCTTGATTTGTTTTTTATACACACTAAGCAATTTTCACAAATTCTTTTTATGTTTTTTGTGATGTTCTCCGCTGTATACAATGAACTAATCATACTTTGCATCTGCCTAATTCCTAAGTGACCCCATGTCTTTATGTATTTTATTTATGAATTGTATGCGAAATTTTTCAGATAAAATTATTTTGTCTTTGTTCTTTACTCTCTTATAATATATGTTGTCTTTTGATATTAGTTTATCTTTCTTGCACTGTATATTTTAATTTTTTTCTTGATCTTCTAAGATTTCTTGTCATTTTATTGTGTTTACTATTTTTAATTGTTCATCTTGATTTTCATTTGGTCCAAGGACAGGGTTTCTACTCAGACAATCAGCTTCAATGTTATATCTGCCGGGCGAGTACTTAATTTGGAAATCATATTGTGATAGATAGAATGTAAGTTCACCCAATTCCTCATCTGTCCTTGATTTAATGTTCATAGTTTCTAACGGTTTGTGGTCAGTAAATACAGTAAATTTTCTACCTATCAATAAATGCTGCCAATACTTAACACATTCCTTAATCGCTAGGCATTCCAGATATATTGCTTTCTTCCTTTTTTGAACTTCATTTAGCTTTTTAGAGAAGTATGCAACAGGTTTTTCTTCATTATTGTCTTGTGGCTGCTTCAAGACTGCTCCCAGTCCCTGTATACTGGCATATGTATATATGTGAATAGGGAGATTAGGATTAAAGATTGTTAATATTGGTTGAGAACATAAAATTTGTTTCATTTCATCGAATGACTGTTGACATTTTTCAGTCCAGTTAAATATTTGTCCTTTTCTTAAAAGATTATGCAAAGGCTCTAGTTTTATTGCTATATTTGGCACATACTTATGGTAAAAGTTTATTTTCCCTAAAAATTGCCTTACCTGTTTCTGTGTTTTTGGAATTGGGAAATTTTGTATTGATATCAAATTATCCTTCAGCGGTCTGACTGAGTTATTCTGTATTATATGACCCAAGTATTTGACTGATTACGCTGCAAACATACATTTAGAAAATTTGAGTTTCAGGCCTTCATTTTTTATGGCTTCAAATAATTGTTTTAGGTGTCTTATATGGTCTAAAAATGTTTTTGAAAATACTAATAAGTCGTCTATAAAACTTACTGCAAATTCTCCTAGCTTATTTTTTCGTATAATGTTACACATTATTCTTTGAAAAATGGCCGGTGCTGTCTTTAGACCGAACGGCAAACAGGTCCATTGGTAGTGGCCCTCCTGTGTAACTAATGCAGTTTTGTATCTGTCAGTAACACGCAATGGTATGGACCAGAAAGCGGAGTTCAAATCTAGCGTAGAGAAAAATTTACAGTCTCTTGTTTTCACTATAAGGTCTTCAATAAGAGGGAATGGTTGCGATTGCGGAACAACTATCTTATTAAGTTCTCGGAAATGTATGCATAATCTGGACTTTTTATTTTCATCTCTTTTGTAAGCGAGTGTAACAGGTGCTGAAAAAGGGCTATATGATTCCTCAATTATATTTTTTTCCAATAACTTTGCAACCTGTTTTTCTATTTCCTTCTTATCTTGAATAGCGCAACGATATGGTCTTTTACTGCAATATTTTTCCACTTGTAAATCGATGTGTGCCTCATAACCCGTTACTCTCCCTATGTCATATTTATCTTTTGCAAAAAGAGATTTATATTTTGATATCAACTCCTCAATCTGTGCTTGATCCTTGAAATCTAGATGATTTATGTAAATTTGAAAGTTTTCTTCACATAAGTGTTCATTAAAGTTTATTATATTTGAATTATTTTTTTCTTCAAAAAACTGTTGAATTTTAGAACCAGGCAGTTTCTGATGTACTTTCAAATTTTCATCTTGACACAAGTAAAATTCTTTTATGCAGTCTAGTCCTATTAAAAGTCATAGTCAAAATTCTTTCTGTCTACCACAAAAACATTCATTTCCTTTTCCATATCAAAAATGTTTATATTAACTTTGATTATGCCGTTCGCTTTTTTAACGCCATTAATTGTTTTCAAATTAGCATTGTTACTAAAGTTAGGATCTTTATTATTTATCTTTAATAACTTTGAATTGATCAATGATACATTAGAACCAGAGTCGTAGATTCCTAATATCTCAATATTGTTATTAAGAACTAATTTTACTTTAATTAATGGCGGCACAGTTAGTTTTTTTGATCTTCACACTGTAGTTCACATTCTAGCTCTGAATTATTGATGAGTTTTATTTGCTTTTTATCCTTTTCATTATTTATCTTAGGATTAAACCAACATAAATCTTCCGAGTGGTAACGTACACCTTTTTTAAGTTTTCACAAATGCTGTAGAATGTGTGAAAAATTAAAGAATTAATTAAAAATAAAAATTAAATTTAAAAATTAAAGAATTAGAAAAGTGTACTTTTCTTTTATTATATTTGGTTTAGTATCTTCTCTCTTTTTGAAAATTCTTCTTTTTAAAACTAGATGCTCTAACTTTCTCAGTTCATTGAATAAATCTTTTACATACACAACCTCCTCCTTGTTAATTCTGTCTGTTATTAAGTCTGGCAAGCCCGCAGCTATTATATCAATTAATGTCCCTTCATCAATTGTTTTTCTTACTTCTAGCAATAGTTTTTCTTTTCTTACAGCATAGTCCAACAAAGAGCCTGATTGATACTTAAAAGACAATGCATACTTGCTTGTTGACCAACCTTTAATGGCACAGGTTTGTAAAAAACTTGATTTACATTCGGACCACTCTGATTGTAAGCTATGTTTAATCATCATGGCGGCATACCAATCTGTGCAAGATTTTTCAAGAAATAATCTGAAAATTTAAATTTTTTCATCTTCGTTTACTATTCCAAACCTTTCACATTCCTTTTCCAATATGATGCACTAATTGTATTTCGTCCATCAAACTTTTCAATAACGAATTTGTCAGCCAGTTTTTTCATACTTTGTTTTTCTTTTCTTTCCTGATTTTCAATCAATTTTTCCAAAATCTTTACAATTGGGTCGACTTCTGTTACTTTTGTATTGGTTTTAGCACATTGTTCTTGACTTATCTCCTCGAGAAATTGGTCCTGGAAAATCATATTTTTTATCCTGATCCACATAAGTATTTAAAATGTCCTCCGTAGTTTTTATCCAGACATTTCTGGATTGGTGTCTTTTTTTCAGTGTATTTTTCACTGTACTAAAGGTTTTACTGGCTTGTATATGTTTGTGGAGTGACACTGCTTGATATTCTTCAGGAATTAGAAAAATCTTGTCATCTTGTGCACTGATTGAGGTTATGGCAATGTGGTTCGACTTTCCATCTGATGTTGGTTTTACTTGGAATGCGAATTTCAACCTTTCCATATTTTCTTTTCTTGACAATAAATGTCGTTTTGTAAAGTTATTTCTTGGGATTTTCGACGATTACGTAGTAAATAATACCACAATTGGGTTTCTGGAAAAAACAAAGTTATTTTTTTAATCAAAATATGTGGATCCACATAACATAAAGCTTTAATTATTACATTTAAATTATAACAAAATCTTACCTGGAAAAAACAAAGAAACGACATTTAGTGTTATTAAATTAACAATCGCCGAAATCAATGATAATACTTTCTAGTTTTTAGTCCATTCGGCCATCTTTTCTTTTCATAGATTACATAGAAGTCGTAGAGCAGAAGAATCTGTCAAATAATCATCTAAATAGCGGCAAAATGCAAATAAAGAAAAATACATTTTTCTTTACATATATTATACTTACCAGTTTTTAGGTAAAACCACGGGGCAAAACCCATAGGATAGAATCATTATTTCCATCTACGCAACAAAAATACAAAAATATCACACGGAAGGTTGGGTAAAAATATATTTTTATTATCAATATGAGGAAGCCAATACGCTAAGGCTTATTAACTTGAAATCCCAAAAAATAAAGAACTCTTACGTAAAAAATATGAAGGGTTACAAATATGTACGTACCTTGTTCCTTTAGTAAGAATTTAGAACTTCGACTTAAATTGTCGTGAAAATGAGATTTTAACATAAGATTTTGTAATATAAATTCGGAATATAAAGAAGAAAGAAATAGAAAGAATTCTTTGTGGACACAATAAGGCTGCGTTTCCCCCGGAGCTGTGCTAAGCTGCGTTGCGAGGAATGTGTTTTTGAGAACCAATAGAAACACTTCATTTGCCTGACCAGTGACCACGTTCAGCGCAACGATTCGAACGATCGCAACGCAGCTTAGCTCAGTTCCGGTGGAAGCCCAGCCTAAATTTAAGTCTCGATTTTTATGCGTCCGCACGAACGAGCGGTTTGGCCGCTACACCTTGAGTTCACAAGTAATTGTATGTAACGATTTATTTAAATAGCGGCGCGGTCGCACTGTCATTTACATACAATATTGCAGATCCCAAATCTCGCGGTGTAGCCGCCAAACTGCGCGTTCGGGAGAAGGATATAAATCATTCGAATTTGAATCGAATCGATCGAATCGAATTGCCTTAACATTGTCATTATGACGACAATTGAAACATTTTGCATAATTAATGTATTGGCCCATTGGCGCAGAAAGGGTGCCCTCTGAAAGGTATTTTTGAGGCCATTGATATTTAGAGATTTTCTTGAACATCCTGAGCTCAACGATATCAATACTCCCGAGCTTAGTAATAATTCTTTACTGTAATTTCTAGACATTTAAACTTAAGTCCTAACTTCCAGCTTAGGAGTGAGTAATTGTTGAATGTTTCACGAGGCTCTCCTAGTGAACTAAGTGTTAGCTTACCTAATACGGTACTATTTGGCACACTGCCTCACTGCTCGACCTAATGAATGTCCAGTGAACACCATTTATCCCAAATTCATGTCTCAGCCACCCAGTTGCCCCTGTGCAAGCATGCCCCTTTATCTTGTTATCACAATATTATACTTACTGTAGCTTACTCGTTTATAAGCTTACCGTCATAAAAACTATCCTAATTTAATATGATGTTCTTTCTAGGGCTTAAGGCCCTGGAAAGAACATAAGAAAAAAAAAGAAGAAGAAAGAATCTGTCAGCGTGTATAGACGTGTCACGTGAAGGTGAAGACAGACAGAAACGCTTTCGTATTTTTATATGAATAGGACTATAAGCTAGTTTTGAATTTAGGATAGCATGCTGCACGAATAATAAATCTATAACATTGATAGAAATAAGGTACAAGCAACTCTATGTTGAATAAAATACTTGGTTTATGCACATTTAGGTACATACATTGTTGCCACTTAATTTTTATGTGTGTTTTTATGATCTGTTATATGAATAAGACGTATTGTATTACAATATTTGACATCACTGGATAGCATCATACCCATCTATATGTCCGTTTGTCTTAAAATTATTATAAGTCTATTCAAACTGGTTACTGTTAAAAGCCTTAATACTAAAGCAATAAGGTCGATAATAAACCATGTCGGCTATGCATACAGTCCTGTCGGGGAGCCTGCTGCATTATTGATAAGGATGTCTTTAGGTCGGACGAGGTATTTCATATTATAGTTGTAAACTTGTACCTACGTCTAATAAAATGTCTATTTTATTTTCCTGACAGTTAAATGGTTCACGTTCTACGAGTTCTGAAAATACTTAAAAATTATATTACGCGTCTCGTTCTCGATGATAGATAACATGTAGTACTGTTAAGTATGTTTAAGCTTCACAATTTGTCAACAAAGGAGAGTGATTTAGGCTTCCAAAATTTGAATATAGATTGGTTCAAGCATACACTATATACACACATAGCTTATATGAAATATATTTATGGTTTTTAAATTACGCGACAAAAACCATTTTGTCGCTTACGCCCTTTCCATTTCTTGCTGTTCCATTTATTATTGTTTACATTGCTATAAAATCGTTAATTTAAGTAAAAAAAATTCAAAAAAATTTACATAGGTGTTCATAGTCCATGCAAACGAAAATACCAAAAAAAAAATTTTTTGGGTAAGAGCTCTTGCACGTTTATTCGTTGGGGCCATCGATATGTATAAAAAAATTATAACATTCTCTAATTACAACTTTTAATGTGAGAAAAGTTCTTCAAAGGTTTTAAAACAAAAAGGGAAAGAAAAGAAGACAAACAACTCGGTTAAAATTTTAATGAACATCGAAATAAGAGACATTTTGTAAGAAAACGGTTGAATATAAATCTCTTGAGCACTATGGTCTTAGTTTTTAGGTTCAGTTGCAGTTTCTTGTAATAATTTATGAACATTTATTGCGCCTAACTATATAATATATTTTTTATTATTATTTTATTTTCCGGCTTGGAAATTGGAATTCATACTGATAGTATAAGTTCAAAAGTGTGTACCCGTCTGTTTGTTCGTCTTTTTGTCGGTCTGGCTGTTACCTGCTTATTCTTAAACCGATAAACCGATATTATGAAAAGTGGTGTGATAACTAAGGTCAGTATTTTTTCCCTAGAAATACATGGCTTCCGAAGTTCCGCGTAATAAACAAAATAGGAATACTAATTTTAGTTGATACTTAGGTAAATATTTACCTCGTTGTACATCTTATTCGAAAGGCATAAGAATAGTGATTCTTATGCCTTTCGAATAAGATCGTGCGAGAGGAAATATAACTCGATTAGAAAGTATCACAAAGGTCACGAATTACGATAGTGTACATTTATGCTGTGATGTTCCATCGTTCTAACGATTATAGTATCTTCATAACAAGCATCGGTGGTTCAGTGGTAGAATGCTCGCCTGCCACGCGGGCGGCCCGGGTTCGATTCCCGGCCGATGCAGTCTTTTTGCTGTTGAACGGAAGTAGAGAATACACATTTATTATTCGTACGTCGCGGCAAATTGTGTTATCGCAAAAGAACAAAGAATGTCGTTCTTTTGCGATAACACAATCGAAAAGAAAACGATAGCAAAAACGACAAAGAAAAAGATGGCCAGCTAGGCCATCTACCAATGGGCCATATTTAACAGGGGGGGCTCCCAACCTTTTTTTCCTCGATAGGAATAAATGGTATGCGCGAGCTCGTCTCGCGCTTGGCCGGTTTTTACAGTTTGGTTATCATGTAACTCGGCTAGAAGTCGTAGATTTTTAGCTAAAGCCTTTTTTCTACAGTAACCCAGTAGGGTTAGATTTTTTTTTAAATTAATTATAGTCAGAATTTTTTTTTGCACCAGTGTTTAGAAGAGGTCACAAATAGCTTAAATTCGAAAACTCTACCAGCCACGACGTGTGCGTTAGCCGCCATATTGGTTTGAAGGTCCAATCTTTTTTTAGCTATATCTCCTTTATTTTTTATTTTTTTAAGAAAATGATAAAGATCAAATTTGTCGAAAAAAAGATTTTCTACAACTTTTCCTTATAATTTTTATTGTAAAATCAATATTTAAGGATATAACTGCAAAAAACAAGTCAAGGTATAATTTCGACCTGTTCGACCTGTTCGACCTGTATCGCGATTATTGTCAAATACAGAAAAAAAAAATTAACTTGTAGCTCTTTACATTGACCACAATTAAAATTAAGACTTCGCTGTCTGTCCGTCTGTCTGTCTCCAGGCTTCAAGAACGGTGATAGGTAGAGACTTGAAATTTTCAGATATTATGTATTTTTTTTCTCTCTATTACAACAAATACTAAAAAAGATATATTTAATATTTGATGGGGCTCCCATATAACAAACAGGATTTTAATGGCTTTTTTTGCTCTTTATCAAAAATAGCAGTACTAAGACAATTGAAATATGCATAAAATATTAAATTTTATTTGTACTTTAATAACTAATAGTAAAATTAAAGTAAAATAAATATTTAGGGGGGGGCTCTCATACAAAAAGCACAAATTTTTGTCTATCTTTGCCTTATAATGGTACGGAACCCTCACGAGCGAGTCTGACTCGCACTTGGCCATTTTTTTAAAAATTATTCAGGTGTAGGTTGTGCCGTAATTGTTAAAAGGTCTAATTCATTATCAGAAATATTCAGTTTTATCCAGTCGCTTGGGTCCCCGTACATTTACCATAGGTGTAGGAGCTTAAATATTGATTTCTAAAAAAAGTTCATAAGGATCAAATGTGTAGGAAATTTAATGATCTATCACCTACAACTTTGTTTCTACAATTATTTTCGCTAAATTCGATAATAATTGACATACAAGCGAAATTATAATTTGAATTGTTTTTTACATTTATCTCCGTAAATATTGATTTTACATGGATTTTACAATGAAAATTATAAGAACTCAAAATGTAGAAAATTAAGTTTACATCAAATTTAGTTCTTATAATTTTCGGCTAGTCGAGTTTTCGAATTTAAGCTATTTGTGACCTCCTCTAAACACTGGTGCAAAAAAATTTCTGACTATAATTAATTTCAGATTCCCATGCAAGGCTGAACTAATCCTACTGGGCTACAGGTTTTTATTAATATTGGTATGGACTAATATTATAAATGCGAAAGTGTGTACGTCTGTCTGTTACCTCTTCACGACCAAACCGCTGAACCGAGTTTGCCGAATTTTGATCGAGAAAGGAAAGTACACCTTTTATCCCGGAGAAATCCCGATATACGAATTTTAGCGCAACGGGTGGAATCTAGCACTAAATATTACGATAAATATTAAGGTGACGCCGCGTTAAAGTAAAAAACCGTGTTGGATATGTTTTAGATTGCACGGAAAAAATAATAACATATATCACATTAATAATAAAACATGCGCTTATTGCAGATTATTTGTTTATTTGAGTTCACCAGAATAAACGTGTTAAAACAATCTGGCGCTCGTGTCTATCTTTTCCTTTGGGTTATAACTCTTGCACGATTATTCGTGTAAAAATGCAAGCGACTTCTATCACTAATGCCTCATTGCAGATGGTGAAACTTTGAAAATAATAATCACAGCTATTCTATTATCTTTTACTAACTTCTCTTGTCTGTTCTGCTTTTGTAAAGGTTCTTCGAAGAGCTATTGTAAAGTTTATCACAAGAGCTGCTGGTGAGTTGCCGGTCTTTTTAAGAGGGAATACGCTCTCTCCTTGAAGGATTGCAGGTCGTATAGGACCGGAAATACTGCTGGTGACAGTTTATTCCAAATTTTACAGTGCTCGGCAGAAAGTTACGCGAAAAAAGCACGATGGAAGACTGCCACTCATCAAGGTTATGAGCATGGTATATTTTTAACGTGGAACGATGGCGAAAAGTTGCAGGAGGTATGATTCCGAACAATTCCTCAGAGCACTCCCCGTGATACAACCGATTGAGGATGCAGAGTGAAGCTATTTACATCTCGGCGTAATTCCAAGGGGTCCAGCCTGTTTGAAACATTATGGCAGTCAACAATTCTAGCGGCCCTTAGTTTGATACGATCCAAAGGGATTTGTTGGTATTTTGGGGTCCCTGCCCAGAGATGAGAACAGTATAATATTCCATATGAGGCCGAACCTTCACCTTGTAGAGTTGCAGGCATTGGTCCAGACTGAAATACTGTCTCGCCCTGTTAAGGACAGAATCAGAAAAGTATCGTCTACCCCATTCAGACTTTCTTCTGTGAATTCTCTATTCTAAACATAAGTTCGTTTCGACTCTCGATTACATTTAGCCGAGAAATATGGTGGAAGCCGATAGATACCTGTACTATCATCCGCATAGCAATAAATGCCATTGGAATGTAACATGTCATTGATCTGCCAAAAACTTGTGACCTATTTGCATAAATTCTCGGGAAGCCCATATTATGATGGAAGCTTTGATAGTAGCGCTTTGAGCCAAACCCGATCAAAGGCCTTCGCAATGTCCAAACTAACAGCCAATGCCTCTCCTCTCCTCACAATCACCTGAGCCCAATGGTGAGTTTGGTACGCCAAGAGATAACCAGCCACCCTTTTGGAACTCGTACTATTTGTCGTGTTAGTCGCTTTGTAATGTCTGGCCACCCAAGTATCGAAAGAGCTGATAATGGATTCCATTATCTTCGAGATGACGGAGGTTTTAGCAATTGGTCTGTAGTTGGAAGGATTTGAGCGGTCACCTTTTTTTGGGGATCGAGTACACTAAGGCTGTCTTCTAAGAAACCGGGACAGTGCCAGAAGAGTAGGAAAACCAAAAACGACGCGTTAAGACCGGAGCCAACTATGGAGCACACTTTTTCAACACAATAGGAGGGATTCCGTCAGGCCCACTCGACTTTTGGATATCAAGGGCACGCAGGGCTATTCACACTGAGCGCTGATGTAATCTAATATCCGATATGATGCCCCTGCATCGTGGTATGGTCGGCGGTTTTTATCCCAAGGTCATCAAGGGTCGAGTTTGATCGTCTTTGTATTTTGCATCGTGGGCCAACAATCCATTTCCTACTTGTAGGGATGGTAGGATGGCTTTCAAAAATACCCTTCAATAGCTTAGGCCAGAGACCAGAATTCACGGGTTCCCAAAGGAAGGCACTCGAGTCTCTCTCTCTTTGCCCGATTGATCTCTCTCTTGAAGGATCTATATGCAAAGTTGTACTACATTTTATATGTATGTGTCTACACATAGACGCGAGGTAGGTCAATATTTATCAACAACACCAATAGGTCAACAATATTTTTTACTGAACCGTCAACAAGAAAATATTAGCTAACTAGACGTTCCAAGCGGCCTCGCCCGCATAAATGAGAAATTTTACGGAAACCGTACATTTTCCCGCAAAAAATAGTCTATGTTCTTTCACATCACGGTCTACTCTACATCTGTGCCAAATAACTTAAAAATTCATTCAGTAGTTCGCGAGATAAGGGCCTTGAAATAATTTTCCCGGTTTTTTCTACATTTTCCTATGTTTCTTCGCTTCTGTTCGTCTTAGAGTGATAATTTATAGTTTATAGCCTTTGTCAATAAATGAACCATCTAACAAAGAAAGAATTTTTCAAATCGGACCAGTAGTTCCTGAGATTGGTGCGTTCAAACAAACAAACTCTTCTACTTTATAATATTAGTATAGATTCACATTTTATACCATACACTAATAGGGTCGTATTACATAAATAATGAATCAACTTCTTAACACTAATATCCGGGCTTTTATCTTTACAAACATGTAAAAGCACCAAAATATACAAGAATAAGCGTGTAAATGACCAGAGCATGGCTCAGGGGGAAAAAAATATACGGGGAAAAACCATGCAACACTTCACTGCACTTGTTAAAACTTCATTTATGACACGAATAAACGTGCATTGATACAATAGTGTTAACAAGTCACATTCTATTCACTAGAATAATAATTTAATATGGTTTTTCTTAAATATGTAGTAAACCGTTAATGTTTGATTTTTAATAAACATATGAGCTGAAAGATATTTTTTTTACCTTTAATTTGATTATACATTTTAATTGTCTATTTATTATGTAGTCAAAGTTATGTGGTTCCAAACGTTTTTTTGTCTTCCTGAAAAGTTGTCTTTTTTCGATTGCACGTTTATTCGTTGGGGCCATCGATATTGTCTCCGTATTTAAGTATATCTAATAGAATAATTAATATAAAAAAAGACGGGTTGCACTCCGGGAGTGCCGGCAGAAGCGAAAACTTGATTATCAACGTTGTGCATTATTTTTTTAACCCATTTTTTATGAAAATCGATTTTTAAAAAATCGGTTTTTAAAAAATCGATTTTTTAATTAATCGAAACCCTTACAATCGATTAAATTTTTAACCCATTTTTTTGAAAATCGATTTTTAAAAAATCGTTTTTTTTAATTAATCGAAACCTCACAATCGATTAAATTTTTAACCCATTTTTTATGAAAATCCATTTTTAAAAAATCGATTTTTTTAATTAATCGAAACCCTTACAATCGATTAAAAAATATCGACAATCGAAAAAAACAATCGATTGTTCGATTAATCGATTTCGATGTTACAACACTACTCTCCAACCGTCTTACGGTTTTTCGATCAGCACGAGAATCTGACGCGTGTTTCACAGTTTTTACCCTTCCCACAAAAGTGCTCTGCAACGCCGCTAAAGAAGTTTTCACTTCAATATATAGATTACCTACGAAATAGTTACATATGTATTATAATAATAATTATTAAAGATCCTCTGTCTTCTCAGGTCATGTGAATTTTCCAATGTTCCAGACAGAGACATCAAGCCATCAACGCTTGGCTGTGTATTTTACTAGCTAGGGGACACTAAGGCCGTGTTTCCACCTTCAAGACAACTGTCGCGAGAAGTGTCTGACAGTATGTCTGACAGCAGCTTGCAAGTGTAAACCCCGTAGCAAGTGCTGTCGCAACAATTTGTCAAGCGCTTCCTGCGAGTAGTTGCTACAGCATGTCTAAACACGTCACGTCTGCATGGACTCGGGACAGATCTCACTGCTATATCTCGCAGCAAGTTATCGCAATTCGCACGGCTTGTGTTTTTGTTTAAAATAATGATATAGTTCCTATCGCGACATTCGTAAGCTCTCGTGTGTAAATACCTCCGCGATAAGTTGCGATAGTATTATCCGCGAGCTTCTCGCAAGACATTCATTGCAGCAATAAATTGCAGGAATTAGTACGAAATGTAAACAATATTGCAAGAAACTCACGCAAGACTTCCGCGAGCTTGCTTGCAGGTGGAAACACGGCCTAATTGTACGTGATCATTTCTCTTTATACCTAATTGATAGAAAGTCACGTTTCTCTTGATACTGCAACTGTAAGCAATATTTATTACCAGCAGACAGCAACAAGCATCGGTGGTTCAGTGGTAGAATGCTCGCCTGCCACGCGGGCGGCCCGGGTTCGATTCCCGGCCGATGCAATCCTTTTGTTGCAGTTTTAGACCAGGACCAATAATTTTGAAAACAAAAAAAAAATCACAGTAGGATGAAACCCATTACAAAAGGAGGAGAATATTATAAAAATTAAGGGAAAAATAATTCACGGGCGATCTGAGTTAGGAAAAGTGGGGCGGGGGGGGAGGTTTTAAGGGGGAAAAATGGTTTATCTCGATTTCTGGCAAAACTAATATTCCTATGAAAAAAAGTCAAATGGTAAAGTAGTAGGTAAAAAAAAGATCTAAAACTTTTGTATTTACACTTTTTTTCCATAACCTCAAAATTTATGTGAAAGTTTAAATAAAGCATGTTTTTGGTTTTTTATTTATATCTTTTACAAAAATAATTTTTTTTTCGCGAAATTTGGTGATAACTTACATTTTTAAGTCCCAAATACGCTGTCATTTATTTGATTAGAAATATTTATTTTTTCACCTTATTTTGAATTTAAATCGAAAAAATACCCTAATTTTCAATCGAAATTTCGACCGTCTAAATATCAGGTTTTTTAAAAAAATTGTAATGCTCTTTATTCTTTAAAATCTCTACTTTCCGATGATGAAAAAAAAAATATTACACGATACTAAATCTTCTCAGAAAATGCAAAAAATCGAAAAAAAACTCAAATTCGAAAATTCTTTATCATTATGAATAATTTTATATAAAAATGTGATTGCTGCAATTAGTTTTAATTTAAAAGTTGATTTATTTCATTATAATTACATTTCTGTCATAGAAAATATCCTTATATATAAATATAAATGTAAATCTATACCCATAAAATAACATGTCCTGACTTACTTATCATCGCTGAGCAAAAACTGTTTCGATTTTTTGCATTTTCTGAGAAGATTTACTATAGTGTAATTTTTTTTTTCATCATCGGAAAGTAGAGATTTCAACGAGTAGAAAGCACACCATTTTTTTTAAAAAGCTGATATTTTGACGGTCGAATTTTCGATTGAAAATTAGGGTATTTTTTCAATATAAATTCAAAATAAGGTGAAAAAATAAATATTTCTAATCAAATAAATGACAGCGTATTCGGGACTAAAAAATGTAAGTTATCACCAAATTTCGTGAAAAAAAAAATAATTTTTGTAAAAGATATAAATAAAAAACCAAAAACATGGTTTTTTAATTTTTTCACATAAATTTTGAGGTTATGGAGAAAAAGTGTAAATAGAAAAGTTTTAGATCTTTTTCTCACCTACAACTTTTCTATTTGACTTTTTTTCATAGGAATATTAGTTTTGCCAGAAATCGAGATAAACCGTTTTTCCCCCTTAAAACCTCCCCCCACACTTTTCCTTAACTCAGATCGCCCGTAAATTATTTTTCCCTTAATTTTTATAATATTCCCCTTCTTTTATAATGGGTTTCATTCTACTGTGATTTTTTTTCACTTTTCATTATTTTTGAAGGTATTGGTCCTGGTCTATTTACACAACAGAACAGAACAGAAAGTAAAGCAAAGTACCATGCTCAAAAACCTACTAGGTACTAGAAAGTCCAAATTGTTAGAGTCGCTAATGTGTTGTTATGGCAAGATGGCAAACGAGCCAGTAGCAAAATTAAGTTTAATAACCTATTGAGCAGAGCAAGTAAAAATTTCAAAACTTTTCTGTGTTTAATTTTTGTGTAGAATAATATTATGATAAACTAAGTTTTCGGTCGAGAACATAGCAAAACAAGCATCATAATTCATAGCACTTAAGGCCGTCCCCCGAGCAAACGACCTTGGCCATACATTTTCCGCGTTGCCGAGATCGCACCAAAACCCTATTTTTTTTACTCAACTCAGTTCAAAATTGTCCTAAAAAAAATTTAAAACGGGGAATATGTAGTTTATGATATTGTCGATCTATTGGCGTGTGTTTTAAATAAAAGTAATTTGTAAATCCTAAGGAGATGCTGAATTTATGCTTGAATTTCAATAAATTGGCTTTACTTTGGAAGCTGATATCATGAGTATAATAAACGAAAATAGAAAATTTTAAACGGGGAAAGGAATGTTGATATACTGAAGATTTTTGCTCTGTTTTTGTTATAACTCTGTAGCTTTCAAATTATGAGTTTATAAGGCTTGAAATACGGTAAATTACGAAATCTCCGTAAGGAACGCCCTTAATTTAAAGCCATCATTATGTGAAATGCAATTACTTGGTTTGCTTAGTAGGTACAGCATTAAGTTTAATGCAACGCGAGAATCAGCATGCGCTTGGCATTTCCGATGAAGCAAACATTTGGGTTACCCGTTACCGCATCAGGCTTACGGGAATGTTGCAGGTTATTACACTGCGCCCGAAATACGCGCGTAATCCGGTAATACTCTTTGCAGAATATTCACCATAAAATTATTAATTAGTTTGCTCATAATTAAACACTACTTTAATCAAAATATAACTATACTTCAATCATCATTCAATAAATGATGAGGCACAGTATTTAAACATTTTATATGAAATTTCGTATCTCGATTCGAAATGGCTTGGTTGCATTGCATATATACTTAGTCCGTTCAATATACAGGGTGTAACAAAAGTAATTGATAATAGGTACTTTGGGGTGTGGATAAGTCCCGTGTATTTCACTGTAAAAGTAGCAGCGTTGAAAGAGCTTTTTTTTTCTCATTTGTATGGAAAAACTCGTGACGCCGCGCTGGGGCGCGTGCTCATACAAAATAGAAATCCCAAAAAAAAAAGTCTTTCAGCGCTGCTACTTTCACAGTGAACTCTCTACAAGTCCTCAAGTATTATCACTTAGTTTTGCTACATCCTGTAGATACTTGTTTTATTTGGACATAATAGATGGTTCGTGTTTATATCCAGATTTATTATAATAGTTACTAAACTAAACATTTATCATACTTATTAGAGTTTAATTAAGATAAATAGTTTCATAATTTGAGCCATCATTTACTCACAAAGTGATTAATTCACCTCATACAGTTATTACTTATTAGTTATTACTTACTGGTAAACTACCAAGTAGTGTAGTAAAATATGCCGCGATGGGTAATTTTACCCTCTTCAGAACAAAGTTAAATATTATCATTTATTGTAGCTGGGTGCCACCAATAAATTTGTACTATAGTGTTGTTTTGATCGCGGTAGCGAACGGTCGCGCACCGCTCAACAACACACGCAGCAAATATTAATAAAATTAATTAAGGCCGTCCCCCGAGCAAACGACCTTGACCATACATTTGCCGCGTCGCCGAGATTGCACCAAAAACCCTATTTTTTTACTTATCTTAGTTCAAAATTATCCTTAAAAAAATTAAAACGGGGAATATGTAGTTTATGATATTGTCGATCTATTGGCGTGTGTTTCAAATAAAAGTAATTTGTAAATACTAAGGAGATGCTGAATGTATGCTTGAATTTTAATAAATTGGTTTTTATTGGTATAAGGCTTGAAATACGGCAAATTACGGCATCTCCGTAAGGAACGCCCTTAATATTTCGCGAGTCGCGTGGCTCACAGCCGCTGCACCGTCACCATGGCGCTCGTATCCAACGAGCTGCTGGCGTTCGTACAACACGTCGTCTACACCATGGACGAAGATAGCATCGTGCAGCTCTGCAGGTCAACCTACACCAACGAGGAGATCTGCAAGGGCAGGCTGATGCTGTACGAAGCGCTCGGCAAGACGGCGCAGATGACGTCCCGGTGGAGAGACGGAAGCGAACGAAGCTTGCAGGACATCATCTCCCTGCTCAGGCAGACAAATCCTGCGGAAGTGCCGGTGTTTGTGGCCAAGCAGCTCCACAAACTGCCGGCGGTATCGTCGGACCACGTTAACGTCTCCAGCCTGCTCCAGAAGTTCAACATCATGAGGGCAGAGCTGGACGAGATGCGAGGTAGATTGGATGCCTCGGAATCCACCATCAGTGAGTTACGTAGTGAATTATTACAATTAAAGACTCGATAAATATGCGTCGCGGAGCTCAGCGCGACTCGCCGTTTTGCACATCAGCGAAATCGAGTGGGTCAGCAACAGCCGCCGCCGTCAACTCGCCGTCACCGCGTGACGTCGACACGAAATTGAGGCCATCGACTCAACAGAAAAATTATGCAAGCGACGCTGCTTGCCCCGCACCGCCCCCGCAGGTAAAGGCGAGGGGTGCAAAGGAGGGCTGCAAGGCTGAACTTCTTCGACTCGACAGGGACGAGAGCAGGAGGAGGGCTTCACTCTGGTGGAGAGGAGGAAGAAGAGGAAGCGCACCGTCCGCGACCACCGCGGCACCGCACTTTACGTGCCCGAGCTGCGCCTACGCGGCGAGGTGCGCGCGACACCGCTCTACGTGTCGCGCCTGCACTGGTCCACGACGGTCGAAGACGTCGTAAACTACATCCGCGAGAAGACCACCTACACCTTGAGGGTGGAGCGTCTGCACTCTCGCCACAAAGTGAATTTCAGTTCCTTTGTGGTGAGAGTGCCGACTCTAGCTATCCATCTTCGAGGTGGAGGAGTTCTGGCCCATCGGTGTAGTTTATCGGAGGTTCCGGGGGAGGCTCCCGAACGAAGCGCGCATCACGTCGCCGAAAGAGACTTAACGTGATAAACTGTTGTGTGATTGTGTGTGTGAATGTGTTAATAATAATATATAAATTAGGATAAAATTGTTCGGCGTGCATCCGTTGTCTGATTGCCATAACACATGTTTTTACTTAGCATGGGATTAGACGACGTGATGTATGCTACCTAGCTTTTGTACTATTGTATATTATTATTGTATGCTCAATAAATATTTTGAATTTGAATTGAGAAGCGCCGGTTACATCGTATCAATTCCCTCTTAATATAAACCTTCTCTGAACTTCTACGGACATTTCAAAACTAAATTAAGCCAATTTGGCTTAGCCGTTCTCTAGTTTTAGAGTAGACTAAAGTAAAAATTAAAAAGTCGGAGTAAAAGAAGAGAGTGTGCTCTTGTGTACTGCGCACACACTCGGGCACCACAAAAATACTCGTGTGGCTTGGTTTCAATAAAAAAGGCCACCGTCACAGAAACCGGTGTTACCTATTATTATTATTATAATACTTACACTCCATTATGTCCACAATGATACCTCCGAAACTAAATTTAGGCGCAGACTTTATTAACACTAAGGTTTAAGTGTATTGAATTGCAGAGAGCATTCCATTGAAATGGCATTACGTTCTAATTCCCAGTAACGCCCAACGCGATTTCGGGAATGGGCGGCAATGGAAAATTACTATAGACTCGTCCAGCTGTAAAAGCTATTGCAGACCGTATAGTCTGGACTCTAGTATATCCATACTAATATTATCTGTCTGTCTGTTACCTGTTCACGCCCAAACCACTCAACCGATTTTGCTAAAATTTGGTACAGAGATGCTTTGAGTCCCGGGAAAGGATATAGCCGATATAGGATACATTTTTAACTCAGAAAAATTGCGGTTCCCGCGCTATAAGCGAATTTTGGCGCAACGGAGTTGCGGGCGTAATCTAGTCGACCATACTAATATTATAAAATATGCAAAAGTGTGTCTGTCTGTCTGTCCGTCTGTCTGTCTGGTACCTCTTCACGCTTAAACCGCTGAACCGATTTTGCTTAAATTTGGCATGGAGATACCTTGAGTCCCGGAAAAGGACAAACGATAGTTTTTATCCCGGAAAAATATACGGTTCTGGCGCGATAGACAAATTTTGGCGCAACGGAGTTGCATGCGTCTTCTAGTTATAAATAAAATGCAAAATTCAATCCTCAAACTGCATTACTTTGTACCAGGCTACACCATCCACAAGAAAGTTTCAATGTATAAGTGCGATCATCGTAAGAATTAAACAGCTGTGTGGTTATCAGTGAATATGTTAAATAATTAATACCTACTCACATTTGGTTTTACGCGACGAGGCGAGGCGAGGCGGGTCGGGGCATAAATTTGTATGGATTTGACAGATTTCAATTGCGTGAGACGTCTTGCGAATCTGTCAAATCCATATAAATTTAGAAATGCATCTACGCGTCGCGTTGCGGTCTGAATCAACCCTAAGGCCACACGATAATTTTTACTCGATTTGGAGTAAAACTATCGAGTAAAACCGTATGTGAGTACTTCGCAAAACAAAGTCAATAGTAGACAAACAGTCGGATAGAACAAACAGAAAAGTATTACTAAAATAGAGTTCTGAGTACGGAATTAATGAGATAGCCTCATCCTAAACATGCTTTTCTTGAATACTACTTGTTTTTCTTGAACCAACATCATGTATAATTCTAACTAAATAAATTAGATCAGGTACTGGCGAAAGCTGTTATTGGCTTAAGAATTTCCATCTCGAAATCAATCAATCGAGTGTAACCTGAGAAATTGACTTATATTAACAAGTTGTTTACGACTTTTAAATCAAATCAAGGTTGATTGATTTATTGAAATCAGCCGAAATTTCGCGTCTCCTGCCAAGCTTCAAAGAAGAAGCTTATCAGCATCTGTAGTATCAGCATCTCAGTAAGACCATATTTTAATTTTTAATTTAAATAATTTAAATTTATGCATTTATCTCATGAACATTATACTTAATTAGAGGTACTTGCGGCCACTTTTGACAACCAGGCCAGGCAACCCAACATTAATCCATTCTATACGTTCTAAAGATTATTTTAAAATATATTTGATCGAAAAAAACGATTCATGCAGGATTTTACGGTCGGATCTTAGGATATTAGGCTGCGCCCTTCCCCTCTATATTCTACCCATAATAATAATTAATTTTAATATTACATTCGCCTCTGCAAATATTTAATTTAGTTGGGTCAGTATGTACACTTTGAAGTAGGCTATCATTACTTTCTTATTAATATGCATTGAATTTCCTAGCCACAAATCATTAGAATATTTCTGCAGATTATAATATTCTTATGGTCTGCTCCTAAACAAATCTAAGAGATTAAGATTTGTTTAGGACACAATTTAGCAGATTGTAAAACAAATTTGCCTTTTCCCAAGTCTACCCCGCCATAAATGTTCAAAGTATGCATACTGCATAGCCCGCATTCTTAGCATGCATACTTTGAACAACTGCACATGCCACTAAGTTTGTATTATGTATACTCGAATGCAAATAAACTTTTCGAGTCTTTGAATCTAAGGGCTTCTAAGATTTTAGATTAACATACCCTAGTACTAAGTCATTTAAGCTGTAGTTAAAATTTTAATTGAAATATAACCTCCTCCTTTTTGGGAAGTCGGTTAAAATATATAAAAAAAAAACTCTGCTTGAGCAGAGTCACGTTATTTTTTAACACACAAACCGCACCTCGTTAAACTTTCGGTGTGAGCTAAACCTTAAACACAAATTTTACAACTCCAGTAGATAAATTTATTGGAATGAACACAGAGCAGTTCCCAAACCGCATTAAATGGGGTGGTTTAAGGCCCTTCCCGGAGATTCCGTAATTTACCATAATATTTAGAGCCTTACATAATACTAGCTGTTGCCCGCGACTTCGTCCGCGTTAACATAGTATAATAACAAAGATGGATAGTTTTCCCCTTTTTGTGGTTCCTTATACAAAGGGTAAAAACGGGACCCTATTGAAGCAAACGTCAAACGCAAACGTCAATAAACTTTCATGTTTCTAACTCAAGAAATGGCGGACTTTCATTGAAAGTTTCTACCCCAATTTCACCCCCTTGGGGGTAGAATTACCAGAAACGTTTAAAGACGTATCCATTCATTTTTAATTAGTAGCACAAAAATAAAGTTTCATGTTTCTAGCTCAAGAAATGACGGACTTTCATTCAAACTTTCAACCCCAATTTCAGCCTTTGGGGGGTAGAATTTCTAAAAACGCTTAAATACCTATCCATTCATTTTTAATCAGCAGTCCAAAAATAAACTTTCATGTTTCTAACTTAAGAAATGACGGACTTTCATTTAAACTTTCAACCCCCATTTCACCCCCTTGGGGGTAGAATTCCCAAAAACGCTCAAACACGTATCCAATCATTTTTAATCAGTAGCCCAAACATAAAATTTCAAGTTTCTAACTTAAGAAATAACGGACTTTCATTCAATCTTTCAAACCCTTTTTCACCCCCTTGGGGGTAGAATTTCCAAAAACGCTTGAATATACATATTCATTCATTTTTATCAGTAACCCAAAAATAAAGTTTCATGTTTCTAACTCAAGAAATGACGGACTTTCATTCAAACTTTCAACCCCTATTTCACCCCCTTCGGGGTAAAATTTTCTAAATTCCTTCCTTAGTGGGTGTCTACTTAATAAAACAACCCTACTTACCAAATTTCGTGGCTGTAACTTTAACAGTTTTTGCTCAGTGATGAATCAGTGAGTCAGTCAGTCAGTCAGTCAGGACATGTAATTTTATAAGTATAGATACTCATATGAATTTGAAAGCTACAAAGTTATAATAAAAATACAGCAATAATCGTCAGTATATCAGCATTCCTTTCCCCGTTTTAAATTTTCTATTTTTGTTTATTATACTCATGATATTAGCTTCAGTATTATCAGTATTCAGCTTTCAGCATCTCCGTAGTATTTACAAATTACGTTTATTTGAAACACACGACAATAGATAGACAATACATATTCCCCGTTTCAATTTTTTTTAGATCAATATTGAACTAAGATAAGTAAAAAAAAAATAGGATTTTTGTGCGATCTCGGCAACGCGTCAAATGCATGGTCAAGGTCGTTTGCTCGGGGGATGGTCTTAAGTAAAACCTGACTTATTTCCGCGGGAAATTCTTGAGAGTTTTCGAATACAGCTAATGGTATTCATCGCAGTCGCGGCGGATTTAAAGACGAGTTTTTCGAGAATGAAAAATTGTTTTCTTTGAAACCCCGAGAGTTGAAAACCATCATTACTGCCTGTGAGGTTTTTGAGTAAAACTCGGTAATTTATACAGAGCCCTGCTCTGCGAAAAAGTGACAGTGGTCCAGTGTCGACTTAGTATTGTTTTTTAGCCCCATAAGAGCACCGGTGATCGCGACAACAACAGAATACAATAGCATTTCCAAGAATCCCCGATCGAAGGATTAAATAGATCTATCGTTTCGGAATCAATTTAAAATATTATATGTAGTAACCAACTTGTAAGCTGTACCTACTGCTGTATTAGCAGATAGTCAACATAGATACAGAAAGTTAGGCACATGAAGGATAATCTATGTGAACAAAACACTTTGCTCTAAACAATAATACAACGAAATGAATTATTCATCTCTACCTTTAAATAAATTGACATCTAATATGAACTTTTGTTACTCATCCAGTGTTTCGGACCATATTTTTTAACATAACGCTGATGAAGGGGGATTTACCAATCTCCCTGAAGCGAAGACTCGTCGACATGTGCATTCTGCCCGTCCTAACCTACGGTGCGCAAACATGGTCATTAACCGATTCTCAAAGGTCTCAACTCGGGGTATGCCAAAGAGCAATGGAGCGCAGTATGTTAGGAGTAAAGCTTCTCGATAAAATAAGAAACACCATACTGCGCTCCCAAACGGGCATCAAGGACGTAGGTGTCAAGGCGGCCAAGCTGAAGTGGGAGTGGGCGGGTCACGTTAGCCGCATGCATCCCGACCGCTGGGCAAGGGTCTCAACAGAGTGGGCACCTGAAAATGGACGCCACCGCCGAGGCCGGCCTAGAAAAAGGTGGCGTGACGAGCTGGAGGAATACCAGCCAGGCTGGATATCGGTGGCGCAGGAGCGAGAAGGTGGAAGATCCTGGGGGAGGCCTTTGCCCAGCAGTGGGACACTATAGGCTAATAAAAAAAAATAAAAAAAACATAATATTAGATTTTAGATTTACTCACTTGACAAAAATTATGCAACAATCACAAAACTGTAACATTGCTTAGTTCACCTACTATGAATATGATATATATGTACATATACAGGGCAGTATGTCACAATCTTGCTATCCATACTAATATTAATTATAAATGCGAAAGTGTGTCTATCTCACTGTCGGTCTGTGTGTTACCTCGTCACGTTTGAACCGCTGAACCTATTTTTATGAAATTTGGTATGGAGATAGTATGAATCCCGGGAAAGGACATAGGTTACTTTTTATCCTGAAAAAATGTACGGATCCCGCGCGATAAATGAATTACTGCGCAACGGAGTTGCGGGTGACATCTAGTGCTATAACGCATTTCTCGCGTATTTGACGACCTTCGTGTATAATTTATAAAGTATGTTTAGTATCGGCAAACCTTTAAAATATTTAATAAAATATTTTTAATTAAGGCATAAAGTATCGCGGTTTGAAGGTTAAGATTCGGAGGTTATTATGTGAGGCGAAGGGTTAAGGGCTGTCTTAACTGTTGGGCCACGAGTATTTGCATCGTTATTACGACGAAGCCCTGAATAGCCCTCGACAACTTAATATCCTGGAACTCTAGTCTAAATTCACTTAGTATTATTGTTTCATAATAACATTATTGCGTTTGTGAAGCGCACGTTTTCAATATGAACTTAATTTGAGAATAGCCACCATCTTTGGTTCGTTAATGCTTCTTTTGAAACCAATACTCGAGCAACCACGCAAGAGAATAAGAGAGGAATCATTTTAAACGAAAATCACCAACGTTGTTGTGATGCGGTATTAGAAACCAATAATGTTATACTTAGTATCGTTCTCTTAACGCATTTAAACCACAATCGAGCATGTGCCTAACCATAAAGAATATTGACTCCCATATATGGAAATCTCACCGGATTCTTGCTCACACGGGAATGCATAAAAAGGCTCCGATGAGGTCGGCCTGCGGACAATCTTATGATTCGATCGATCTCTCCGTATGTAGAGGCCTCAAGTGGTTAATCGCTTAAATCCTCAGTTTCATACAAAACATACAACATTACCGCACGAAAAACCTACAGAAATTCAATTAACTTTTGTACCAAAAATGCTCGGCGGTTCCCAAAGAAAACACATTTGATTCGATTGCTTTCTTAATTTGTGGGTAAGCTTTCAATAAGCCGCCCCACAACGTGTTGAAGAAAATTGGATAACCCGGCAAATTGGTGGGGTGTAATTGAATCCCGGGTTACCCCACTGTTGTTTGTTACAAACAATTAATTGGGACCAGATATTTGGTGTTACACACACAACGTGATTTGGACGCATTCTATACAGGGTGTTAAAAACAAAGCGATAATACTTTAGGTCTTACTTCTTAGGATGTGTAAGGGCCTGTCCACATGTCCACGTTACGACGTCGTCAACGTAGAACGGTGCGGTAACGTGGCACGTACGTTGTCGTGACGTGAAAATTTCCGTCAACGTAACGTGAAAATGCACGTCCGTCGTCGTCACACGGTGTAGCAACATTGTACGTCACCATTGCCTTGTAAAACTGCTACATTCTTCACTGCTTATCTGGATAATATGGACCGCACAATACGTATTCTGCTTCTGCTATTGCAAAAAGAAGACGGAGGGAGATATTTAAGAAACAAAAAGACGTAAAATGTTGTTACACCGTGACGTGCACTTTCGTTGACGTAAATCTTCACGTCACGTCAACGTACCGTACCAAGTTACCGCAACGTTCCACGTTCACGACGTCGTGACGTGGAGATGTGGACAGGCTGTAAGAGTCCCCTGTAAAGATTTCACTGTGAAAGTGGCAGCGCTGAAAGTGTAACTTTTTAAAAATATTGTATGGGAATTCATGACGCTAGGACGAAATAAGTGTAATAACAAATAAATAAGGATGTCACATGACTGCAAAAACCTCTCAACAACGGTAGGTTTTACTTGAAAAAATATTTTTATCAGTAATTACAACAGAAACTCCAAAAAAGTAACAAAACATAGTGTTGTGAGCTGATAACCTCCGGTCAAAATGCATCAGTCATAATATTATAGTTTGTGCCTTTTCATTAGTCAAGACTCAAGTCTAAGCCTTGAATATAGATCGAATTAAAATGACCTTAAAACAAGATTATATCTTTTGTTTGATATCAAAATATCAACGCTGACAGAGCTTAATTAATTTAAGATTTTTAGGCCATCGATAACACGAAGTTGGTCTTTTAAGAACGCAGCCGCGGCACAGCTATCGAGGTTGAAATATTATGATAGGAAATTAATGAGTCATTAAAATCTTCTAAAAATAAACTCTTATGTATTTTTTTAAAATTGAAGAAAAGTATTTAAGGAGAAATATATTACAGAGAAAGTACTATACAGTAAACAAGTAGGTATAAAAAATAGTATAAGTAGATAATAACACTGACAATTAACCCATCGATCGTGGCAAAACGAGACACAATAGCTTTTTCATTGTTATCGCGGCCGGATGTGGCCGCTTGGGGCTTCATGAATCTGGGGGCACGGTAGTGCCAGAGCCAAGCTTTTTAGCAAAGGCACGGCCGTACCATACTTTTCTCGAAGCGGTTCGCGGCTATTTCACACCCCCTTTATCTTCGATGTTAACAAAGCTAGCTATTTAGAATTTCGGTCACTAGGAGCAAGTATTAAAACTAGCTTAACCTCCAAATTACATGAAATTTCGACAAATAGTTTAATAGTTACGGATGATCAAAGTTACTACATTTTGTTACTGACTGACAGATCATCAAAATTCTAAGGTACTTCTAGCAGACTTAGAACCCTGAAATTTGGTACTCGGATAGGCCTTTATTTACAATGAAAGGAAAAATTATGAAACTGGCCAAGTGCGAGTCGGACTGGCGTACATAGGGTTCCGTACCGTAAATTTGTATGGGAGCCCCCCTTAAATAATAAGTTTATTTAATTTTTATTATTAATTATTAAAGTTAAAATATAATTGAGTATTTTCTGAAATTTTCAAAAACCTTACTGTTACTATTATGGATATAGAGCAAAAAAGGGGAAAAATCGTGTTTGTTGTATGAGGCCCCCCATTAATAATTTATTTTATTTCAACTGGACTGTTAGCTTTTATAACTACACCAGAAATATTATAATTTGTGAAAATTGCAACTATCTAGCTATTGCGGTTCTCGAGATCCAGCCTGGTGACATACGGATGGACGACGGACAGACAGCGAAGACTTATTAATAATAGGGTCCCGTTTTCATTCTTTGGGCAGGGAAACCTAAAAACTGAAAAATAATAATATTAAATTATTAAATAAAAGAAAAGATTTTTATGTTTGTAACTTTTCAAGAACAGTACCTATGAGTTTCGACTGCATACCTTTAAGTTAGTTATGTACTTAATGAAATGGTATTAATTAAATAAAAAAATAGTATTAACAACGTCGTTAACAATGAAATAATACTTAAATTCGATTAAAAAGGATATTAAACACTCTTACTCGCTCGATAAGTATATGGGAGTTTAAAATAAGGTGTGCTCCTTTCCTGCGAGGAACGTCGAGACGCTTACATCAGTGCTCAGTGCTGCTATGTATTCAACGGTTATGCTAAAAATTATCATCTTCAAGTATTAAAGCTTAAAAGTCAATTATATATGAATATAATAATCGACTCAACTCAGAAGTATTCACGTTACGTTCTCCACCTATAGATAGAACTAACGAAGCCTCAAAGAAAAAAATATAAAGGAGATAGAGAATGGGTGCTAAGCTAAGTACAGAAAAGTTATAACGTGACCAGAAAAGAACAGAAAAAAAACATTCCAAAAAGAAATGAAATCCCACCAAAACATAAAATGTAAAAGGGGCCAAGCAAAAGATTGCATAGCTATTCAATACTTCTGTCGTAAAAAGTTTTCAGATCACATTCAAGCCAAGCCTTCAACTTATTTTGTAATTTAAATCAACATTCAGTAAATGTATCAATAGATTTCTTTATTTTATAATTATTATAGTGGCTTGGCAATGAGCACTAGAGAAATAATCAGCGACTAATTGGATTTATTGGGTACCATTGCATCGGCCACATGCGTCGTTACATACTAAAACACTTTACGCTTGCCGTCTCTGTAAGTATGAAATCCTCCAAATATTTTGCAGTTTTATATTTGTTTTCCTTGTGCACATTTCCAAGCCACTATAATAATTATAAAATAAAGAAATCTATTGATACATTTACTGAATGTTGAATTAAATTACAAAATAAGTTGAAGGCTTGGCTTGAATGTGATCTGAAAACTTTTTACGACAGAAGTATTGAATAGCTATGCAATCTTTTGCTTGGCCCCTTTTACATTTTATGTTTTGGTGGGATTAATATTACACCAACCAATTAACGGTAAGGTTTACTTTACATTATTTATGTAGGTACTAGGTATAAATTGTAATTATGAATGACCAATCATAATTAATGACTGCAATCGCAGTCATTAGTTATGATGATTTGATCATATTATAATATAATAGTATAAAAACAATGCAAAAATTTTGCTTATAGCACGACATAATATTATGGTTAAAAGCAATTTTTTATGACTTACGAAACACAGGTGACATAAAATTTTAATAAATTACACTACTGTTTGTCTTACCGGGCAGTACTGTGACAAATGCAGAGAGTACGTTCTCTACAAATCTCACCCTACTCTCCCTCAGTATAACCTTGTCAGTACTTCCTGTTGGGCTGAAATAATGATTTACAGCGATTTACATCAGTCATCCGATAAAACCGGATGTGGAAGGTGAGATTAATGAGTCTTCCGGGACACGGGATGGGTAAGTCCCGGGATGAATGGACCTGCAATCATCCTAATTTATTGCAGCCATGTTTTGTATCAGGCCCTATAGAGCAAGAGCCAGTTACAACCAAGCTTTCGTCATTTTGTAAAACCTGTCAGTTTTTCTGTATATTATAATGACCGCTACATAACAGAGGTAAGAACGAGCAACTATATAGAGTTTCGGTCGTGGTTATTTTAGGAGAGATAAAAATTAAGCTGTAAACTTTATATATTAGGTAGACCTTCAGAACTGGATACTTCCTGTAGAGTTTCAGTCGCGGTTACTTTAAGAGAGATAAAAAATTGAGCTTTAAGCTTTATAGGTTAGGTAGACCCTCAGAACTGGATACCTCCTAAGGCGAGCAAAACTCCACAGTTTCTGATAGTTCTGACCTCTATAGGGGATCATTGCAGGCAAAACTGTAGCTTTTATAAAACGACGGAAGTCTTGTTGTCGCTGGATCTTGGGCCACTAGCACAACAGATTTGTTTTACGCCACAAATCAATTCGCGTCGCGTCGATGGATGGATTTTTTTTGTTATAAGCTAGCTGACCCGGAAAACGTTTTTTCAATATACGTAATATAATATTATGCAAGTATTTTACATTATAAACCTTTCTCTTGAATTACGTAATCTATTAAACCGAATCAAAATCTGTTGCCTAGTCTAAAGACCACTCGCTACTTCCTTGCGTAGCTATTTGTTTGCCGGCTACTATTCCGCAATAGAAACTACCCTATCTCCTTTATCAAAATTAATATTATTATAGTACGGGAGCACTAGGACAATATTTTTTATGACTATCAAGCTAATTTTTGTGAGTATGTAGCTTCATTTTGATAAGACGTACACAATTTTTATTTGCGAAAAATCTTGAAAAAGGTATCTAACAGAAATAGAAAGGATTTCATATTTTGATTTGATGGTCCTTAAATATGGAATGTTCTATTTTGGAGGACAATGTTACTCTTAAATTATATAACTATTAACCTACCAATATACAAACAATCTGCTGGTCAGGGTTCCGTTTTAGGGTTCTGTAATCAACAAAACTTGGTCGACTACTGTTATACTATTTGGCATTTAAAATAATTATAATAGGGATACCCTATTATGTATTTAATGTACTGCAGAGTACAGATACAATATTATGTCATAGTGTCGCAACCAAGTCGTCGCTACTCTCAAGTGAATTTTCAGGAAAATTAATAGTACACACCGCACTTGGCTCTACCAAATTTACCGCCAGTCGTAAGGCCCATATTAAACTGTCTGCCAGAACTGAAGTTTCCCGCTTATCCGAGTATGAAGTTGGTAATTTTGAAGTAACTTCGCATAGTAATCCCACTAATAATTTGAATAGGTATTAGGATGTGCTGGGGTGCATCGAAGTTTTAATACTATGTATTTGATAAACTAAACTTAGAACTTAACCACTTTATGTACATGTGACTTACTCCATAAAATCAAGTTAGTCCAAGTAATATATTTTTACAGGTGTGTTATACTTTATAGAGAGTTCTCACGAGTCACGAAGGCTTTACATAGTTCTACTTTAGCTTACTATACAGGAAAAAAATTTAAACGCTGCCCAAAATTTCAGAAGCGAACTAGGTATATAATTTTTGAAAAAAAAATCATTTATCTAACAATATGATTTTAGATTTGTTAATACCAAAACAATTTAACATTGTTTGCTTACAATCACCTTCCGAATAATACAATCCAACGGCCTTACAATTTGGCGGTGACAGATATAGGTATCCGAAATACATATTCAGGATTCGGCATATTGTCATGAAATTGATTCAGGCGTCAAGTGAATTGATACGGTAGAGCTTAAGGGTCAGATAGCACTGAAACGTAAGTGATGCGCTACGTTTCGACTAACTGTAATCTATCAAAACTACATTTTTTAATAATTGCCAAACTTAGAGACAAATATTTACTATAATATAGGTCTACCAGAATCTGATAGCAAAAAGTAAAAAAGTAAATTGACTGTAGCTAGCAATACGGGGGTAATTGGAATAAAACATTTTGATCCTTTTTTTTTTCTTGTAGCGTCTGATTCTGTGTGTTAAACATGCAAATATATAAATTTATCCAATGATCAAGGATATTTTTTGAAAATCTACCGTCAGCCATCAGAATTATGGTAAACCTATACTTAACTGTAACTAAATGAAGATTTTGACATTTTTAGGGTTCCGTACCCAAAGGGTGAAAATGGGACTCTATTCATGAGACTTCGATGTCTGTCTGTCCGTCTGTCTTTCCGTCTGTCTGTCTCCAGGCTGTAACTCAAGAACCGCTATTGGTAGACTTCCTAAATTTTCACAGATTGTGTATATCTGTTGCCGCTATAACAACAAGTACTAAAAATAAAATAAAGTTAATATTTAAGGGGGGCTCCCATACAAGAAACGTAATCTTTTTGGCCTTTTTTACTCGTAATCAATAATGGTAACAGTTAGGCACTTGAAATTTTCACAAAATCCTTAGTTATATTTGTACTTTAATAATTATTAATAAAATTAAAAGAAAGTAAATATTTAAGGGGGGCTCCCATACAAAAAACACATTTTTGTCCACTTTCACTCTATATACCGGTACGGAACCCTTCATGCGCGAGTCCGACTCGCACTTGGCCGATTTTTATTTAAGTCATATACTAAATTATATCAAACTCGACTTCATTAAACTGAAGTTTAATAATCATTAACAATTCTTTCGGGCGGCCATTAGTCTGTCGATTTAGGTCTTCAATTTATTCTGCAACGTACCTTCCATCTGCAATATCAATTCAAAATTTAATCATCATAAAAAATATTAAAACGTCGTTTAACCCTTTTTACGGTCTTTCATGATTTATAGTTATATTTTAATTAAATTGGGTTTCCGAATTGTGAAAAAATTCACATTAATTTTATAAATGCGCAGAGTGTCTGTCTATCTGTTTATCTTTATAAGGGAGAAGCCACACGGGTGGCACCGTGTGGCATAACATCATTGCTTTTTACATGCAGGACGCCGCAGCGGCACCACTCCGGCGCCGCGTCGCCGCCGCACCGCACCCGTGTGGTTTCTCCCTTACCTTTTCAGTCTTCACGCCGAAACCGGGGAACCGATTATTTGTTGAAAATTGGTTACTTTGAGTTCTTAGAAAGGACATTTGCATACTTTTTATTCCGGAAACATGAATATTTCCTGCGCGATGAATGAATTTTGGCGCAATGGCGGGCTTCATTTATTTAATACTAGTAACTCCGTTGCGCCAAAATTCGTTTATCGCGCGAGAACCGTACATTTTTCCGGGATAAAAAGTATTCTATGACCTTTCCCGGAATTCAAATTATCCCCATACCAAATTTCAGAAAAATCAGTTCAGTGGTTTTGACGTAAGAGGTAACAGACAGACAGACAGACGGACGGACAGACAGACACACTTTCGCATTTATAATATTAGTGTGTTTTACTCCGTATTTTTGAAGTGTTTTCGTCAAAAGACAAGAAGCTCTATTTTAAGTGTTCACAATAAAACTGCTGAGATCTCCCGTCTAAGTGTGTCGCCTTTTAGAGTTTTAGTGTGATGAAATTTTTATTTCTATGACTTGCCCTGGTGTTGTCAACATGTCCCGAAACGGAAAACAACGGGTTAGACTCTGGGAGTGCTGGCGGAAGGAAAACGAAACAGCGTCCTAGTGTCTAAACACACTATGCCGAATTCCCGCGGCGGAAGTTCGGCATGATTACGTCAGCAATGTCAAACGCATACAATATAACGCGACGGAATTTCGGTATGGTGTGTCATCGGTAATTAAAAATACACTGCAGGCGGAATCATGTCGCACTTCCGCCGCGGAAATTCGGTTTAGACACATTCTACCGGCATTGGTCTAACGACCCATGCCACCGCTGCTTTTTAGTGGCTCAGAGCAAAATGAATGAAACCTATAGCCTATGATCCCTATGTCATACTCATAAGTCATAACTCATAAAGCGGCATTTTTAATTATGTCGGTCGCGGTCATTTGCCGCGTTTATCGAAATGGTATCTCAAAAGTTTTTGGACTGAAACTTGAGCAATCTCAAGTTTTATTGGTAAATCTTTTTATAGTAGTTTATGATGTTATAGCCAAATTAGCTAACCCAGCAAGCGTTGTTTTGCCTTATACTTTGCCTTACGTCACTTCGGAACGAAGATTTATGAAAAATAGATATTGGCATGATCTCAGACCTACAGGATAAGCGCACAAAATTTCAACCCAAACCAGGTGTTTCGGAGAAATTTAGTAACTAGCATCATGACACCAGACATATTTTAATATATATTAGGATTTAGAAGATAATATGGCAGCTTGGAGCAATCGATAGCTGTCTAGAGTCTAGCTCATTCAGTAGGATTGCGGCGTCTGTTGGAGTCTGGAGACATCCCGATTCCAATCCGAACAGATCCCACCGCGTTCCGATTCTAAATTTAAATTGTAGTGCTTATGTGAGATATATTGTGTGTACTGTAAGCTCCCATGTGGAGGTACGGAGAATGCACAAAACGAGTTCGGTTAAATCGACCTGCGTTCAAGCCGACCTGAACGATCGACCTTATTATAGGGGCGTTAAAGACAATTATGTTGGTAGCGGACGTCGACGTCAATTTTCTATTAATTTCTATGTAATATTTCGCCGCTATTGGCTGTCCTGCTATTACCTGCTACTAACATCTTGTACCTGTGTCTGATACAGGTACGTGATTTGTGGTCTGTGGTTGCATGATGGTGTGGGAATATGCGTGGTGACCGCAAACGAAGATCTTTCGACCGAGCGTGGTTGGATTCTCGGTCAAACCGAAGCCCTCTGTCGTCTAATTTCAGCCGTTGCATATTATATAATGCCGATCTCAGAAAGGATTCTGAGCTGTTTATTCCGCTTCAATGGTATTGCATAACATCATCTATTAAATTAGTAGGCAGCGAAGGTCTTGACTTTGCCTAGTTGTGCCTTGGCTCATAGTAATAATAATAATAATAATAATAAGCCCGCAGGGCAGCTTGTGGCGAGCTGTTGGGGAGTAGCGACCCCACGCACCCGAGTGCTCCCAGGGAAGCCCCTGTTCTCCATCTCTGGCTTGCCTTCATTGGCCGGCCGGAGTGAACACTGACGGAGAATCAGGCCCTACCTCTGCCTTGCCTTAACCGGCCGGTCAGAGTGGAGTCGCGAGAGCTTCGGCTCGGAGGGAGGATGTGAAGCGTAAGTGGCGAGTGGGCGACGTGATGGGACCCTCTGAGGGTGCAAATGATCGGCGTTTAAAGTCCAGCGACACCCTCCTACCTCAAGCCGCTCTGTCAATGTTGCCGCCTCGGTGCACCTTCCGTGCGACCATTTTGAGGGGCCCATTCAAAGAGTTGGCGAGTCACCGTCTGCCAACTTTATACATGTTACAACATTGTATCGGCAGACGCCATAGTCCTTCCATAGTCCCAGTTACCCAATCCACTAGCACCTCACCCCCATAGCCCGGTATCATTTTAATTCCATTCCCTGCAATAGTCCTACACTGGCCGCTGGCTCTCCTTGGTCGTACTCCTATAGTGCGGACAGGGAGAGTCGCCGGCTAGTGTCACATTACATCTAGATTAAAACTGTGTTACGGGCCTCTACGTGTTGGCTTCGGCCCCACGCATGCCTTCCAAAGGTCCGGGATTTAATTGCCCGTGAGCAAGGATTGCTTAACACAAACATAATAATAATAATAATAATAATAATAATAATAATAATAATAATAATAATAATAATAATAATAATAATAATAATAATAATAATAATAATAATAATAATAATAATAATAATAATAATAATAATAATAATAATAATAATAATAATAATAATAATAATAAGCCCGCAGGGCAGCTTGTGGCGAGCTGTTGGGGAGTAGCGACCCCACGCACCCGAGTGCTCCCAGGGAAGCACCTGTTCTCCATCTCTGGCTTGCCTTCATTGGCCGGCCGGAGTGAACACTGACGGAGAATCAGGCCCTACCTCTGCCTTGCCTTAACCGGCCGGTCAGAGTGGAGTCGCGAGAGCTTCGGCTCGGAGGGAGGATGTGAAGCGTAAGTGGCGAGTGGGCGACGTGATGGGACCCTCTGAGGGTGCAAATGATCGGCGTTTAAAGTCCAGCGACACCTCTCCTACCTCAAGCCGCTCTGTCAATGTTGCCGCCTCGGTGCACCTTCCGTGCGACCATTTTGAGGGGCCCATTCAAAGAGTTGGCGAGTCACCGTCTGCCAACTTTATACATGTTACAACATTGTATCGGCAGACGCCATAGTCCTTCCATAGTCCCAGTTACCCAATCCACTAGCACCTCACCCCCATAGCCCGGTATCATTTTAATTCCATTCCCTGCAATAGTCCTACACTGGCCGCTGGCTCTCCTTGGTCGTACTCCTATAGTGCGGACAGGGAGAGTCGCCGGCTAGTGTCACATTACATCTAGATTAAAACTGTGTTACGGGCCTCTACGTGTTGGCTTCGGCCCCACGCATGCCTTCCAAAGGTCCGGGATTTAATTGCCCGTGAGCAAGGATTGCTTAACACAAACATAATAATAATAATAATAATAATAATAATAATAATAATAATAATAATAATAAAACCCTTTATTAAAAGTATTCAAAAAAACTTATTCTAATAGCCCGCCAAACCACAATATAGCGGTTTGTCGGCGGGCTTCACTCCCACACTACCAAAAAAAGCCGTAAAAAACATTATGTATTTTATTAGTATAGCATTAGCAGCATAATATGAAAATGAGGATGAGTGATGAAAAAAGCAATTAAGCAATTTAGAACAGAATGTAACGCCACGCTGCTGCCTGCTACTAACAGCGAAATAATTAATGTAATTACGTCTAATACTTTGATTTATTATACGTTATATATATTTAAATGTAGTTATTTTGCCCGCATGTAATAAATAGTATTTGATCCCCCCATTTGGTGGTGAAGTTTTTGACTTCAAAATTAAAACATGTACGAAATTGCAAGTTTTCGAGCTCTTTAATTTCACTCTGTTTTATATCGCTGAAACCTAAATCTGTATATGCCAAGTTTTATTAAAATCCAAACAAACAAACAAACCTACAAACAAAGATTGAATAGAAAATTTTTCGAGTAAACTTTGGGTCAAAATAATGAATCTCAATTTTGATTAAATTATAATTCCCACCCTATTAAATAATCCTATTCTAGAAACAAAAGCTATCGCCGTTTTCCTACTAACGGTTAGTTAGTTTCTACTTTAAAGTAAGACAAAGGAATCTAAAATTACAAGGATAACTTCTACGAAAAGCCAATACTCATCGAACTTAATACGTTGTTGAGAACCACTGTACTAATCAGACGTGCAATGTAATCAGTGTTTTACCAGCAAATGGAGTCTAACGTTAGTAACTTTGTACTGCACTCTTGCAGACTTCTATTTAGATATATATTATAGTATATCTTATTCCTAAAAGCACAGTGCTGTTAAGTAATAAGATTGCTAAGTTTATTGTAAACCTACTAGATCGTAGCGCTTTTTGTTTATCGCGCAGGAAACGTGACAATTTGCAGGACAATAACTTTTCAATATCTTTTTCGGGATTCAAAGTATCTTGATAGTTGATACCAATGTCATCGTCATCAGTTCAGCAGTTATAATATCATGAAGAGGAGAAACATACGTGTAGATAGATCCCTGCCTCCGATTACGTCACTCAAAAGAGTTTTTCGCAGGTTTTTGTAAGGCCGTGAGGTGTCGGTCCAGGCGGCAGGGTGACCATATGTGGCAGATTCCTGCCATTTTGGCAGGATTGGCGTCTTATTCTAGCCTGTGGCATGATAGGTTGACGTTTTAAAAACTTGGCAGGTTTTGGCAGAATTGGGGTATGAAAAATAAATTTTATTATTGCATCTCAAATTTCCGACAATGGCAACCCTGGATACTTTACGGGGGATTTCCCTGTACTTGTTATGTTCGTGTGTGTATGTTCGTGTATTCTGTGTGTGTGTAATCTTGAGTTTATGGTCGATATTATCATTTATCAATTACCAGTCATAGTAATTGCTTGATGCTTGGCTTGTGAGTCTAATTATTGATCATAGTTTCATTGACAACATCTTGTGTGGTATCGTGGGTGATAGTTTTATTGGTGGTGGCACTAACAACTCCCTGGTGGTGGCTTTATTCCTCTATCTATATACTATAATTAAGTATTATATTATAGTATATAGCTGATAGAGTCTTAGCCCATCATCGCGTGGCCATTTTGTGCTTATTTTCATACAAGTAGTGTGCGTGTATTTTCTGGAATATTTCTATTTGTCGATCATTTCCAAGCACATTATAATCCAGAAAAGAAAGTCATTTAGTTCATGGTATCGATAAACTATAGTTCAAGTAATATGCATCCCTAAACACACGTAAAAAGCTATGCAATTTTTGTAGCCAAATTATTACTTGATGTGACTTTTAGCACTAATGCCTTATATTATAGCATGAAGGGATTGTTAAACTTGTAAATCATCTTTTTAGCTCACAAAAATACCGATTGAAAAGCTCAAAAAACGTTGTTCAAAACTAACATATTTAATGTCAAATCCACGTGTTTGAGGCATTCTTTGGCCGTTCTTATGGTTTATTATTTAGCGGAACCACAAAACTCAACAAAATCTAGAATAAAATGTTCACTAAAAACCTTTATTAACACTTTTATTACATGAAATATGCAGACCGACTCCTTTGTTGTGACCGAGCAGGTCGGACCTAACTTGACACGCTTTTCACTCATATACACCGATATAAGGCTCTCTCCTACAGTCTATCTCAATCACTGATCTCTATTATACAATGTATAATCGAGGTCAGTGATCTCAAAGGTTTAATCTAATAACAAAAATTGCAATAAATATGTGTATTTTTACTTTTCTTACTTTAAAACAACACAGTAAAAAAAGTTGGCAGTATTTGGGCATGTTTTAGTACAGGCTTTGGCAGGATTTGGCAGTTTTTTGACCAAAGTAAGGCAGGATCTGTAATTTAAATATGATCACCCTGCCAGGCGGTTTGTTCATGCTGAGGCATAGCCCTCATAATATACGCCACGTATAATCAAGCATAATTTAAAGTATACTTAACTCCTTTAACACCTTAGATAGGACGAGAGCAAATTGCATAAATCTTCCTTTGTGTGACACAGTAATAATGTGGGGGTGTGGGTCTTTACGACCACGCTGCAGACGGTTAAAGGCAGATAAAGTCCGAGTAGTCAAGTGTTTTATTCTATCCCCGGGGTCCCAGAGTACTTACCGCTGGCAGCCGTTCAACGGTTAACATTTAAAATTTTATATGTCGTTTCGGTAATTTTAGGGGCGCGTTAACAGCACGTGCTATTGCCAATAAGTATGTCGCACGTGTACGTTTTTATTATACGGACATTTTTAAAAGCAATGAAAAACCATAGGTACCTACTTAATAATATTTTAAATGCGACAGTATCTGTGTGTTACCTCTTGAAGCTTAAAACACTGAAATCTGAATCGATTTTGTTAAAAGGTTTGAGAATACTATTAGAATGAGAAAATACTATGAGAGAAATGAGAATACAATAATATGAGAATACTATGGGAAAGGACATAGGATACTTTTCATCTCAGAAACATGTACGGTTCCTCCACGATAAAGGAATTTTGGCACAACGGAGTTGCCATGGAGCCAACGGAGCACCAAGAAGCATTAAATTATACTTTAGACAAGAATCGTAAATGTATATAATATAGTTTCTCGCGGCAATAGCTTGAAATTTTTTCGTAAAGGATTTTTTGGAAGAAGCGATCTAACTGGGTTAGGTATGAGCTTTCTCGGAAATTTTTTTTATAAAAAAAAAGGTTTTTATAAAAAAAATAACTCCGAGAAAAGTTCGGTCTCTCAGTAGCTGGGAAAGGTACGAATAAAGTTAGGAAATCTAGATAATTTATGTCTGGACTTTTTATCAGAAATGCGTAAAAACAGAAAGGCATTTTCAGCGATATTTTTGTTAACGTCGTTTGTATATCGTTAGTTTTTTTGCGAAAATCGCAGAGATGAAGGCACCTAATTGAACAGATGGTCCACAATACAAAGGACTGAGTCTGATGCTGGTCAGCCATTTTTCCTGCCTCGTTTTATAATTTATTTTCCAGATTCCATTGCTATTGTGAGATTTGAGAAGTAATTTCAAGCGTGAAACAAGTTTTAAATTTATTATTGTGTAGAACTTCTATGTACTTAGGTTCTGGTAGATCCAAGAGGCTTAAAATTACACTTATAAGATTCTTGCATAGATCCAAGGATTACTTACACGACCCTACAACATACTCAAGCTCATAAAATCACCAATTTACATATATGTAGCGTGTAAACTTTTGTTACTCGGGGGGTTAGAGATTAGATAACAATTTAGGTCCACTGAAGTAGACCGTAACAGCTTTTTAGTCCTAGTGTTACTTCCACCATTTTTCTTCAATTTCATTTCATTGAAGAGCCAAATGAACCCAGACTGAAAAATACTAATTGAACAAAGGCAAATAAACTTTTCCTTCTCTGGTCGTTGGCGGGGAAACGTAATAAGGCAAACCTCATTTCTTTTTCACGGTCAAAGTAATAAATATTCAAAGATTAACAGATACTAAGCCCCCAAAAATGAGCAGAAATATTACCTGACCGGTATTATAAATAACATGTTTTTATCTTGCCAGTTGCCACAGAAAATATACGGTGAATAATTGGACGACGCTGCCTGAAGCGATGTTGGAACTGAAATGGCAAATCTATACTAATATTATAATTGGGAAGAGTTTGTTTACGTCACTCAAAAGTATATTGTATGTTTGTTTGAACGCGCTAATCTCAGGAACTACTGGTTCGATTTGAAAAATTCTTTCAGTGTTAGATAGCCCATTTATCGAGGAAGGCTATAGGCTATATTTTATCACGCTAATACTAATAGGAGCGAAGAAATGGAGGAAAGTGTGGAAAAACGGGGGGAAACTATTTGAAATGGCTTATTTGAACGCGCTAGTCTCAGGAACTACTGGTCCGATTTGAAAAATTATTTCAGTGTTAGATAGCCTATTTATCGAGAAATGCTTATTTTACTACGCTAAGACTAATAGGAGCGAAGAAATAGAGGAAAGTGTGGAAAAAACGGGGGAAATTATTTGAAAGGGCTTATTTGAACGTACTGGAGCAATTTTTTTGTTATTTGGCACACATGAAGAATAGATCACGTGAAAGGACATCCGACATAGGTTTCTTTTGTGAGGAAAAATGTACGGTTTCCGTGACATTCCTAAATTACGCGGGCGAAGCCGCGCGGAACATCTAGTGTTTTTATATTTTCACTTAATTTTCGGCCTTGATCGAAAAATATTTCTAATATTCGTCGCAGATGCCTCGACATGGCTATACTTTTGTACTTTTTCCTTCTTTTTATACGTTTTTTTATACGTTAGGTTGGGACTCGGAAGTTGGGAAACTGAAAAAAATTAAGGAATTACAATTATTTTAAATTAGTTCTTGATCTATACGGCTGTTTTAATAAAAATATAATTTTAAGTTACAGCATTGTAAACATTATTTTAAAAGATTAATTTTTTTCTCACTTTTTTTGGTAAATAAAGTGGGCCCCCTGCGAGTTTCTTACGCCGGTTCTTCTCGCCGGGTTAGTTCCCGAATCGGTGGTAGGCATCATGTAGACTTTCAGAAAATATTTGCAAAAATTTATTCTGAATAAAAAAAAATTGAGTTTGAGTTTGAGTTTTGAGTTTGCTGAAAGAGCTATTAATTTCGTGATTCTGAATCAGTTTTCATGAGAATTTCTCATGAAAATTTAGAATTCTTAGAGTATAACTTCGGCCCATATACAATTATTGTGTATTTAAAAAAAAAAAAATTTTTAATGTATTTTTAAACCTTAATATTGATAATATGTATTGATATTTAATGCAAAAACCTTTAAAAAATGTTTTTTCAATTATTTATAAACAATTAAAAATTCATGAAATTTAAATAAAGTCACGTGACTTATAAACGCGCCATGATTGAGATGTGACGTCAAATTTGTATTATATTTATATATATCATTTCAATAGTATACGCCAATATTTACCTTCTTTCGTTGACGTTTAAGGTCAAAATTGTTTGCGCTAACTATATACCAATCTACGTAGCTAAACTTTTTAGTAAATCCACAAACTGATGCTCTTATGACTCGAAATGAGAAAATATTATGTCGTAAGTGCCCGTTTTGTTTATTGTAAAACAAACTCTATTTTAAGTATTGAAGGTGTGTTTTGGTTTTCAGTTTTAATAAATTTAAGACTTATTTGGGCTTAGAAGTACGCGTCCAATCAAAACATTCGTTTGTTAAACAATACGTGGTATGTCAGTTCTACTGTTTTTAGTGTTCTGTGGTGAAAATTAACATTGTGACGTCACACGCGCTAGGGTTAGTGCGGGAGCTGTCGGCGTGTCTTCGGTATTTTTATTTTGAAATAACTTTTGAATTATTGCGAAAAACAATAAAAGACAATTGTTTTGTTATAAAACTTATACATAATTATATGATCTTTCTATTTATCACAAAAATAATTTTTGTTGAAATGGGGATTGTCCATTTTTTTTAATTGTGCCCATTACAAAAACATTTCGAGGAATAAGGTCAGTGATCATTATTCTGTATATAAATTCAAAAAATATCCATTAGTTACTTATATTTTTAAACAAATATGTTTAACCTAACTTTGACCTTCAATGACGCCACATTTCGTTTTTAACTTTTGGTATATGCTTTTCGAATCAGTTTTCACATAAATAAGAGAACTTGCATGCATTTAACACGTTGTTGATACTTGACACTGCTCTTTTTTTTTAATTTTTATGTATTTAATGCTGCCGGCCGCCGATGATGACGTCATAGATCCGAAATCTTTAAAAATTTATTAAAAAAAAACTAGCCAATGAATTAAAAAAAATATTTAATTTATATTCTTAAAATACCCTATTTCAACGAAAAAAAATATAAAAAGTACATGTGATTTTTTTTGGACAATGCCCATTAAAGTGAATACATAGAGTACTTAAGTAAATATATTTTCCTTATGGCTGGTTTACACGTATTAAGTAGATAAGTAGTAACTAAATTTTAACTTAATTTGAAGTGCCTGCCCGAAATGTGTCAAGTGACAAGCCCCGCCTGCCAACTTAACAGAAAATAGTCAAAATTCGAATTTCCTTGTTTAGTACTTAACTAAATTTTAACTTGCTACTAAATTTTGTGTTTACATGCAATAAATAACTTAAAATTAAGTTAAAATTTAGTTAACTACTTATCTACTTAATACGTGTGAACCAGCCCTTAGTCTATGGTGAATAAAAGCGCGTTAAATGTGGTAATTAATTGTTTTCTTGACCTTTCTGATATAATAATGATAGCTCCCACACCGGCTTCGGTGACGGTGGCCGGTTTCATTGAAACCAGGCCAGCTGCGCGGGAGTAATTTTATAGTGCCCAAGTGTGTGCGCAGTATACAAGAGCACTCTCTATTCCTTTACTCTCATAACCCAGTGGGACGGACGACCGACACGACTGGCGAGAGATCAGGCGCAGGACCGACTTTTTACATGCCCATCCGACGCATGGATCATCTTACTTGTTAGACAATCAGGTGATCAGCCTGCATTGTCCTAACCAAACTTGGAAATATTATGTTTCCAACGCAGGAATCGAACCCACGACCTCCAAGTCAAGAGCCGCGCTCTATACCATTAGACCACGGAGGCGTCTTTCTGATAATATAGTACTCGGCGAGCATCCTCATAAAGTCATAATCATTGACGCGACTACCACATAAACCATGATTTCGTGAATCGTGATCCGTCTTTCGTAAACATTAAAACCGCATTCGAATACATTCAATGTAGCGTAAACACTTGTAATACGACCATTGGAAATTTCAACAATACCAAGCCATTTCATTCGATAAAATGTATTTCAGTGCGGTGCTTTCATTCGGTTTGAGTTTATAGCTTTTATATTGATAGTAACTCTTGAGAGCTAGGTACTTCGTGTTGCTAAGAGCGAGTACGATAGCTTTCACATTATATTTTAAATTCTCTACATTTAGTTTGAAATGTATTAAATCCATACTAATATTATAAATGCGAAAATGTGTCTGTCTGTCTGTCTGTCTGTCTGTCTGTTACCTCTTCACGCCCAAACCGCTGAACCGATTTTGCTGAAATTTGGCATGGAGATACTTTGAGTCCCGGAAAAGGACATAGGATACTTTTATCCCGGAAAAATGTACGGTTCCGCCGCGATAAACGAGTTTTGGTGCAACGAAGTTGCGGGCGTCATCTAGTAACTATAATAACTTATCGAGTCTTAATACTTTATTCATAAACTAGCTGTACCGGCAAACGTTGTTTTGCCATTTAAAGTATTTCTACTTCATCAGATGACACAAAATCTTACCCCCTCTTTTGTCCCCTAAGAGGGGTGGGGGGGAAAATTTTATACACCAGATGTTAAGTTGGAAAAACAGTTAATAATATGAAGTAAGTCCATTAAAGAAAAAAGTTTGATACAAAATCTGACCTCCTCTTTGGTCCCCTTAGAGGGGTGGGGTGGGGGGGGGGTAATTTTTATACACCAGATGTTGAGTTGGAAGGAGGCAAATATATCTGCGAAAACCGTATGCAAATCGGATCAGTAGTTTTCGTGTTAAAGCAAAAGTCTTATACAAAATCTGACCCCCTCCTTCGTCCCTTTAGAGGTGTGGGGGGAAAAATTTTATACACCAGATATTAAGTTGGAAGAAGACAAATATATCTGTGAAAACCGCATTCAAATCGGATCAGTAGTTTTCGTGTAAAAGCAAAAGTCTTATACAAAATCTGACCCCCTCTTTCGTCCCTTTAGAGGGGTGGGGAGAATTTATTTTATACACCAGATGTTAAGTTGGAAGAAGACAAATATATCTGCGAAAACCGCATTCAAATCGGATCAGTAGTTTTCGTGTGATGCTGGAACAAACATACAGATAGACAGACAGACAGACAGACAGACAGACAGACAGACAAAAAAACTAACTAACTTTTCGGCTTCTATAGCGATATTGTGACACCCTCCGCTTATTATTTTTTGAATATCTTTAATGTACAGAATTGACATTTCTACAGATTTATTATATGTATAGATTGGTTGAGACATTTCTATTGCGTAAACTAAGGTTTCGGCCACATTGCAATGTAACGCCAGATAACGCGGCGATGCGATGCATTGAGATATCAAAGCGTTTACCATACAAGATGATACACATTGAATTGACAAAATGGCTCTTTTTAAAAATAATTCATCACAATATATTATAAATTATAATACCTATTGTAATACTATTTTCATACGTAATTTACTCCATGGTATTATCATAGTTTTAAATAACTATTGGTGTCTATTCTACTCGTGTAAAAATATTAAGCAGCATCGACCTATGGATTTGTTATTACCATACAAGTTCTTAGTTCACGTACCACCACGTTGTTAGATGTGAAATTATAGTATCGAGTACTTTGCAAGTAGGTTGCTGGAATTGCTGAAATTTTCCACCAGCCTAATGTAAACCTTACGACGCCGATTCAAGGCTCACAATTAAATAATTGTATCGAATAAAAACAGTGATGCGCTTGTTACTAGTTAGCGAAACCTCGTTGAAACTTCGGTCGGTACGGACAGCAAATAAAAATAAATTAATTTCTGTATTCGCTGAACATCTACGTCGATGACTGGATAAACAAAAGTTGGTTACAATAGTTTTTGTTATTTACAAAGCCATTAAAAAGTTTTGTGGCCTAAAATACCAACCAGCTGGCAATACGAACGGCGACACTGTTCGAACTATTTCCCGAGTTAGGCTTGATATGGGTACAAGTTCGTAATGATTTCAGAATAGAGATTGTAGATTATTTTGCATTTATTAAAAATGCTTGTAGCTTTTGACCATGGCTTAACAAAAAAATATTATATCCCGTAGCACTACGTTTTCGGTATAAAATGTAATGTAATTTTAAACCACTTCCATTTTAAATATTAATCAAAATCCTTTCGTAAGTTTTTACTTAATCCTTCAAGCCCCATATTAAGAGCACCGGTGATCGCGACAACAATAGAATACATAGCATAGCATAGCATTTCCAAGAATCCCCGATCGAAGGATTAAAAGAGTTACAGCCGTAATTACAGGCATGCACCCAGCTGAAGGGCTTTCTTTTGAAGCAACAATTTTTATGATGGGATGTTGATGCCATATAAAAAGTTGCTTAATGCTTATGTCGAAACGGAATAAATAATGTTATTCCGTTTCGGCACCTTGTATTTATAAATAGAGACATAAAGTAAAAGGATGACAAAATAAACCCAAAACTTAGCTTTGGAAAAGTTGCTGCCATATAAAAAGTTATATGGCAGCAACTTTTTCGAAGCTAAGGAGCGTATATTTTATTGTGCAAAATCTCGAAACAGGATAAATAATATTCATTCTGTTTGAAAAAGTAATGAATATAAAGTAGATACCTACCCAAAACATAGCTTATTACGTATACATTATACAGGGTGTAACAAAACAAAGTGATAATGTATAATAGGGTGTGCTATGTGCATGTGTCCCTACACCGTACTCCCTTGTATAGAGTTCACTGTAATTTGCTCATACAAAATTAAAAAAAAATGTTACTCTTTCAGCGCTACTTTCATAGTAGAGTAAGGGACATTTACACACCCTAAATCTTTATCTCTAACTTTTGTGACACCTTATAAATCTAGCCTAAGATCTAGGCGCTTAAATATACCTTGCGTGCCATGCGTTTGTACGGAGTGAGACTACTGTTAGATAGAATTAGCCTGCCTTGACTTTTCTTCAGTTAGTCCTTGTATTGTGCGTAACTACAAGCCGGCAATTACAGTTAATCACCGGTTTTGCGGCCGTCAGCTGGCGCTAAGCACACCTGAGTGACTCCCACTGTTTTACCGTCTTCCGTTTTCATTATAACTTTAATGTACTTCTTACCAGTTACCCAACAAAACACAATTATGAACCCTATATCTGAAAGATAAGGTTCAATATTTAACGTACCGCCAAAGCCGAATCTGGGGATCGGGTAAAAAATTCATGGGGATTTTTTATCCTCAATTTGCAATTACGGTCACGTTTAATATTCGCACCGAAATATACGAAATGGGTCCTCGTATTATCCTTCGGCGTTATCTGCTTTTACTGACGCTTTTTCATAACATGTTGCTGTATTTCGATAGGGGAGAGTTAGGAGTATGAAGCGGATTTTGTTGTATTGTACTTTGTGTGCTGATGGTATTCCGTATTACAGTATTCTTAGTCCAATGCATATAGTTAGGTTATTGTTGATATAAAATTTGTGCCAGACGTTGATGTTTGAATGTATGTACTATCAGAGAAGTTGATTCCTATGCAGATCGGGGACCTACGTAGTTTGGTTGCATTACGTCAAAGTCAAACCCAGCCGACGGATCACAATTAACATTGAATTGACATATTCGACCAAATAACGTTGGTCTATCAACTGCATAGGAATCAATTTCCTCGATGGTACATTGTACAATGCACATGTATATTGGATCTATACTATTCTCTGTCATGATTTAGATTGTAGAGCATAAACAGCTGGTTAGATTTTAGCTTTAGGTAAGTGTCATTACTAGATACTTCTTGGTTTTTGCAATGCCCAGGTACATCACATTCAGATTTTTCTAGAATGAGGCAAAATAGCTACTGAAAAGGTACACGTATCTGCTACGTCTTCCGCTAAAAATATTCGGTCTTTCAAAATTGTGGCTGTTTCGGAAAAATGTTTTCCTCTTATCATTTTCCCATAAAAACTTGCCCCCACGGGTCATATTATGCTGCATCGGCTATTCTGGAACAAGTTCGGAATGCCCGAGCAACTTAGATACTCGTATTATGATTTATGCAACGCAATTTCCGATTAGTTTGTTATAAATAATTGTTTTACGAACGTGCTTGCATACGACCGAACGATCACGCATCACCGAATAGCTTTGTCCACACTGTGCATTTTTTTGTTCATCACGGGCATGCGTTATAGCGCAGCGCAGAGGCATGCCCGCGACGCATGCCCTCTGACCGTATCCAAAACTTTCGCTTTGTTCTTTAATGACAATGTTGGCGTTGCGTTCGTTGACGCATTCAATCATTGAATGCGCCAATACGAAAGTTGAATGAAAGAAGATGACGAAAGTTGAAGACGAAAGTGCACAGTGTGGACACAGCTAATAGTCTACTAAACCAGTGCTCCGCAAACTTTGTGTTCAAGGTACATTATAAATAGAAAAATGTAAATTTTTGAAAATATACCACTAATTAATTAGGGTGTACCTTCTGAGTTGCCAAGCCCTATGTTTCCATTCGTTTCGACGATCGTCTAGTGACCGTCTAGGAAACGAACCAAGTGAACCCCGAAGTAATTCCTCAGTCAGAAAAAACCTTTATAGTACAATAATTGAAGGCAAAAATCAGATGCAACCTCCGATTTCGTTGAACCTCCATCGATTTGGATGAAAATTTGGGATTAAGTACATTAAGCCCTCTACTTTAAAAGTGACATACGCTCGTATCGTGCTTGTTTTATTTTAGGGGTGAAATCCACCCTTTTTGTTGAAAATAGAAAAAATGCAAATTAAACCATTCTGTCTTAACTAATTGTGTTTAATTTGATAAAATAAATGTTTTTAATGTTTTATTCATGATTTATGATAATATTATAATTAAGTTTTCAATCCTTTTAGCAACCATCCCTTTAATCGTGAAGAAAACATTTTTTGTATTTCTTTGCTTTAAAATCGTATATTTACATTACATAAAGAGTTTGTTTAGTATTTATGATATAATTTTTGGATAAGACTGAAATAAAAACCCGTAAAAGTACCCCTTTATTGCGGAATAACGGTAAAAATTGGGTTAATTACTTACTGAGTAGTAGTAACTTATGCATTTTCTAGAAACAAAATGTGGATTAAAATCTTTTTTCCTTAATAAAAGAAATTATTATTTCATTTATTAAGATCAACAATACCACATAATATATATTAGTTGTACCAACAGAATTCCCACTAGCGAAACTCGTTTAAAGAATTAACGACTCATGCTACGATACTATAAAGTTCAAATTCCGACCGCGCAGTGCTAGGTGCCTACAATTATATTTGCCTACATCTCCGCTCTCTTTCTATCGCATAACTCGTACCTTTTCTGAAGAAATAAGGGTTGTCTCTATTTAAAAATAATATTATAATCTTTATATTTAATTAATTACATTTTATTTAACTCGAAATAATCTAAAATAAATATTATTATGTCTTAGTACTATGTAGATTTAATTATCATAAATTCGCGTGTAACTAGTTACGCGTACTTAGATTCGATAGGTACCGTATCTAAATTATTGAAACCGGTCTTATATTACCTACTTAAAGTGTTTGTATAACTTAGTTATTTTTGTAAACAAATGAGGTTTCGAATAGTAAAGAAAGTTAAATTTGGTTTACAATCCGTGTTAAGACAGTTAAATACTGCGCAATATTTCTGTGCCCTTTTCTTTTTATTGTCCATTGTGAGATTAATATTAATTCTGTGATAGCGATCGAATAAGTTACGCAATACGCAGGTATGCAACGAACAACTCGTGCGCGTGCGTCACCGTCACCGCTCGCTTGTGAGTCCCTACTGATTTGCCACCCGCGGGTGGTACTTACAGTTCGATGCCTATTCGCGCGAGTGGGACAGGCCTGACAATACTAAAGATTATGAAACTTTAATTTGTTGTTTAAACTGTCTAGTAACCGGTCAGCTCTCGGTCAGGACCGAAGATTTGAATGCGTCTTTTCGTGGTAGATCTCCTGAAATGCTGTGACTTTTTCGAGGTTTAGGTGATGTTATTTGAAGTACTTGCAGATTAGGTAATTTAGGAGGTCGTATTATCCAACTAAACAAAATGTTGAGGTTGTAGGATATAAAAGGGCTCGCTTCGCTCGCCCTGATAAGTTTTAATGAGTATCGTGTTGCTTTTAAAGATGTAATGTCAGTTGTTTCATGTAAAATACTGATATTCAGGTAAATCCGCTAGACTAGAAGCAGACCCAATATATTTGGGAAAAAGATCTGAAAGTAGATTGATGTAAAGCCACATGTTTTGTTTTTTTCTAAAAAAAAGCTAGTAGAGTGAAAAGTGAGTTCAGGGTGCTAATACCATAGCTGGGAATACTATATTATAGCCAATTCATATAGGAAAACGGTGTACAAAACAGCCTACGTAGGTTTCGTAGGTGGCTAGGTAACTTTCGTGGATGAAAATCCACGAAAATTGTGCCACGAAAGTTACGAAAATTTCTCATTTTTTATAATTACGAAAAAAGTAATTTGCAAATAAACAAACAAAGTACTAGGAAATAATCTCGATCATATTATACCATATTCCTTAATTTGATATGAGTGTCATAATTATTATAAATTATTATCATTCAAAACATACACGCAAAAGTTACGCGACTACAGCCTCTTCATAATATTTAAGGAATATTTTTCCTCGTATTTTCTTTATTTTTAAGCGACGAGCGTTTGTGTCCCCCGTTTTGATGTCGGAACGGCACTGAGCGTTGATGCAGCTAAAATGTGTAACCACAAGTCGTCGCGTTTGGAAGATAGGTGCAGTTTTGTTACCCGCTCGTGAAACTAGCAAAATCGTGTGACAGAGACGTTATGCCTATTAACTTTTTTAACTTTAGATATAACATTATTTTATTTTAGTAATTAGGTAGTTCAGTTAATCTAGATTAATTTGATGTATCACACTTTATGCTAATGAATAAAATACAAAAGTTATTAAAGCTTTCCGTAAGCGCGAACAGAGTGTGACGCGCGGAGAACACCGATCTTGCCCCCGATTTCGACATTAAATTATCAATTAAACAAAAACTATAAATAATTATAGATGTTATTTATTGAAATCAGATACTTAAATAAATGAAGAATAACGTGTGTTTGGTCCTAAGTAGTAAGGGTAGTAGAAAAGAGCGTGTGACCACATTTTGAGGGGCCTCGGAGAATTACTCAAATACTTTGAATATTTTTACCCCCGTTAATCGTTATCATCTAGAATCTAGATTCTAGACTTACTCGTATGACTAAGGGACTACACTGCGAATTTTAACCGCGCGGATTGTTTTTCGCAAACCTGTAACACATTAATTATTTTTAAGAGTATCGCTGCCGATGAAAAAATTATACTAAGAAAAAATTCGCGGGAATAAATAACGCGAGAAAAATTCATAGTGCGGACAGGCCCAGGCGCGTGTTCAGACCAAACTGACTATACGCCGCCGAATGCGAGCAGGCTCACTGTGAGCCCCAGTGTGAACGTGAAAATATACGGTATCGAATGTCCGCGCCTACGCCTAGTCCTAGCGTATTGTCGGTTAGGTGTGAACGAAAAATTGAATATACGTATGGAAATACAATAAACTGCGTAACGTTCGCTCACATTCGGTTTGGTGTGAACACGGCCTAAGAGTTATGACAGCGTGTTATTTGCAGCAGTTCCAAGGAATATCTTTATTGCCAACTTAAGTATGGTGTCCCGCTTAAAATTTTCATCACCAGAATCCCAGCTTTTCTTATCCTCATCAGCACTCCGTTTATGGCGTTTTGATGGCTACTAACTATCACCATTAATGGCTCCAGGTCGCTGGGTGTGCCATAAAATGTTTATGCTAGCATATTTCTTATTAAACCGCGATAATTATTCTCTTGTCGTTACTCGTAACTCGAGACCTACTTCCGAAAATGTTGTGCGTTGTTGTTTTATCGTAACGAGTTAACAAACGAAAGCAATAGACAATTTGGATTATTTAGCGCAAGCATCGGTGGTTCAGTGGTAGAATGCTCGCCTGCCACGCGGGCGGCCCGGGTTCGATTCCCGGCCGATGCATTCTTTTTGCAGTTTGTTTTTATACTTAATTTTCATTCGTGTTTTATTGTATTTTGTACTTTACATTGTATTTGTAGCATAGTATGGTAATTTGAAATTATATTTTAATAATACAATTTGTTTATATTTTAAATTTTAATCATAATAATCTAATGAATACCACACAACCACTGTCCATATATTACAAACTAGCTTTTAACAAACAACCACAAAACATCAAATTGTTATTTTTGTATCAAATTAGCATAAAATCCATTATAATTTATACTTACAGCATAATAATATTATGATAATAATATTTGATTAAGATCTTTTGTTTTTCATTTTTTTTTATTCTAATTATTATCATTGTTACATTATTTTTTATTTATGTAGATTTAATAAATATTAAATGTTATGATAATTATTACACAAATTATATTATTATGCTCTGATAAGTTTGTGATATAAATGGAGATTGGAGACAGATAATAATTATAATAATGTATTCTGTGTCCATTGTAAATTGTATTTTATTTTAACTTAATTTATAATACTTACATTACTAATTGTACTTTATATAATGTTACCTAGCTAAAAGCTGAGCTTTGTGAGGGCTCGCGTCGTCACACCTTGACTGACTGATGATAACACACAATAATATTATCTTCAATTTCTACATTCTACTAAAGCACAAATCAATAGGCGCGATAGTTTTTAGGGTTCCGTACCCAAAGGGTAAAAACGGGACCCTATTACTGAGACTTCGATGTCTGTCCGTCTGTCCATCTGTCCGTCTGTCTGTCTGTCCGTCTGTCCGTCTGTCCGTCTATCTCCACTCTCCAGGCTGTAACTCAAGAACGGTAATAGATAGAGAGTTGAAATTTTCACAGATTATGTATTTCTGTTGCCGCTATAACAACAAATACTAAAAACAAAATAAATTAAATATTTAAGGCCCCTCCCATACAACAAACGTGATTTTTCAAACATTTTTTGCTCGGTATCAATGATGACAACAAGTGGGCACTTGATATTTTTACAAAAGCCTTATTTATATGTGTATTTTAAAGGGATCTGCCATACAAAAACACAATTTTAGCCTATTTTTGCTCTACAACGGTACGGAACGATACGTGCGCGAGTCAGACTCGCACTTGGCTGATTATTTCGTAAAGTGTACCTACCACAAAATGTTCTGGTTGTGGGATATACTAGGGCTCGCTTCGCTCGCCCGCCTCTCTTCGCCCTCGCTATGATTATAGGTATTTTGTTACTTTTAAGCTACGAATAATAAAAATTGCATATTTCGATGACTTTAACTAACTAGTCTAATAATAATTAATCTAACTCCGTTGCGCATACATTCTTTTATCACGTGGGAACCGTACATTTTTCCGAGAAAAGAAAATATCCTGTGGAAAGGAAATATTGTTACGAATACGGACACGTAGTGCCATCTAGCATCAAACCAATGAAACTGAACAGGGGAACACAGACAACCTAAATCCCCTACTCAATACTAGATGGCGTGAGGTGTATGTTTACCTGCACGCACTTTCTAGAAAAGTCCAACCCTGGTTTACTTGTTTACGTGAATCGAGCAAGGAACTTTCTAGAATTCGACTCGCCCATATAAATAGGCGCAGGTAGACGGCCCGGCAGTTCAGTTCGATACAAGCGATCATCAAGGCGACTTCGAAGTGAAAACAAGTGATCAATAGTGAGTGAACCAGTGAACCTACGACTCGGCTACGACCTAGGACAGTGATAGTGCTCAGTGATTTGGATCTAGTGCTTAGTGTTTGGACTTAGTGATATGTGTGAGCTAGTGTCAGTGAATAAAGTCTTCAAGAGAGTCACCAGGTCTTTCTCTCCGAATCCTCGAACCCTAGCACGTAACAATATTCTTTTTCGGGTCTCAAAATATCTCTATACCATTTACCGTCATTTCATGAACCGTCAAGAATTAACAGACAGACACATTATTAACTATAATAAAATTATGGATGAGTAATGACTAATGAGTAATGAGTAATGACTTTGCATTCGACGATTTCTCCAATTGGCTATCAGCCAGGACTAAGATTTGATCATAATTGCCTAGTATGGACTTAACAAGTATTGGACGCATAATTGGTCTGACTACGCTCACGCCATTGCCAAATTCGAATTTCGATTTTCGACAATTTAGAATGCTTGGTCATCATCACCAGGTGATTGTGATAAAATTCATGAATATGAGTTTAGTTCTTCACTCAGAAACATTTATTATTTACTTTGTCCAAAGTTGCGATTTGGTCCTTTGGCATGGTAGTATTTTTAAGGCTATAGAATAAGTATAGAGTCTAGACTCTAGAATCTAGATAAATACTTAATACTCTAAAAGGGTAATAAAAAAACTAGCTTTTGAGTCAAAGCTAATCTTTTGAATAAGTATAATGTTCCTTCGCAACGTCCCCGTTAGCAAAGCCACAAAGATTTTATTATTTTGTAGAGCTATGAAATTCCAACAATTTCAAACTAAATCAGTTGGAAATTGCGTACCTATAGTTCTGAGAATAGGCAAATATTTCTCCTTTCAAGTAGTTGGAATATTGGGTACATTTAAAGTTTTGTCACGTTGTTACCGGTTCAATCTCAATAAAATATTGCATTGCTCCAGGATGTTGCCAAGAAGGATACTTTGCTGAACACGTGAGCAAGGTTTTGAATAAGGAGGCAGATTTGGCCTATTTCATCTAGTATGCGCCAATTTTTGGATGTGCATTAATTTTAATAAATCTCTTAGGCGCAGCGCAGACGACAGACTATCAGTGACGCACTTTTTAGTCTGTGGGAAATAGAACCTATGCAATTATATGCAGTAACGCAGACGACGCGCAAAAAGTCCGCATATAATTGCATAGGTTTTATTTCCACAGACAAAAAGTGCGTCACGGATAGTCTGTCGTCTGCGCTGCGCCTTACTGCCGCACTCAGAGACAAATATTAACTACTAGACGTTCCGTGCGGCTTCGCCCGCGTATATTAGATATTTCACAGACAAATTAGTCCACAAAAAATAGCCTATGATCCTTCACGTGGTCTACTTCTTATCTGTGCCAAATAACAGAAAAATTGCTCCAGTAGCTCGTGAGATCATCCCTTTCAAATAATTTCCCCCCATTTTTTCCCACATTTTCCTCTATTTCTTCGCTCCTATTAGTCTTAGCGTGATAAAGTATAGCCATTAGCCTTCCTCGATAAATGTACTATCTACCACTGAAATAATTTTTCAAATCGGACCAGTAGTTCCTGAGATTAGTTTTTTTGAAGTTTAATCATCATTAAATGAGAAGGGCGATTCTCTGTTAGCTCGTAAATGGCTGTCCCTACCGATTTTTTCAAAAAGTATTTGAATAATTAGTAAAATAATCACTCCTAATGAAACTCGAACCTCGAAACTTTACAGTCGCTTTGTTTTCAGAACCATAACTGTTTTAAGTTTTTTTCTAGAAGCGATAGAAGGTCTGAAAATACAGTCCCCTGGCTGTCCCCATCACTACCGTCACCACCTAAACTAATAATCACGAAGAAGATGATGAAACTACATACATAAGGCGGTTAATATTACATAATAATGATAAATGTATAATATTTTCGTTAAACAAAGTCTCACTGCCAATTTATATATTTAGTAGGCTTCTGTAAACTTTGTCCCCAGAATTTTTAAACAGTCCCCTGCCGAAAATTTCAATCCATTTAAATGAAAAACTATAATATTTACGAACGTTTTCTTGATTGAAACAAAACGTAATTAGTGTGAAAATAGCAACCTTGTCGAATTCGGAGAAAGGACGCCTTTTTTTTAAGTGTCACAAAGTCATTTGTAAGATGAACACGTGTTTGGACCGCTATCACAAACAGTCCTCTGGTAACTAATAAAAGGTGTGTGTAATTTTTTTACGAATTGAATATTTAGTTTATTGTTTGTATTATTCATGTCTTAACTGATTAGTAGATTCTTTAAAAACTATTTTACATCCGTTTAGGATATATCTTGAAATCTAACCGAAATAAACAGTACCCTGGTAACAGTCCCCTGTCTTAAATTGTACGATCTGATTGGATATCTCGATTTTTAAGCGAAAAAACTGTTTTTAAGGTTCCGTGCCCAAAAGATATAAACAATACCCTATTGCTAAGACTTCGCTGTCTCGTCTGTCTGCCTGCCTGTCTATCCATCAGTCCGTTTATTTATCTCTGAGATATATTTCAAGAACTACGATAGCAAGGCAGCTGAAATTTTGACAAATTATGTATTTCTGTTTCCATTATAATATCAAATACTAAAAACGAAATAAAATAAATATTTAAGGAGCCCTCCTTAAATATATATTATCTCCCAAAAAATATGTACTATTTTAAAGAAAATTAACTTTTATTTAAGTAAGATAAGGAGGTCCACTAAATTAGGAGGGCTCCCACACAACAAACGCGATTTTTTTCTTTTTTTGCTCGATATGAATAATGGCCACAGGTAGGCACTTGTTCACAAAATCCTTAATTATATTTGTACTCTAATAATTCATAATAAAATTAAAATAAAATAAATATTTGGTGGGGGCTACCGTACAAAAATCTGTCACACTTAACAGTCCCCTGTCAAGATTTCTAAGAGAATCGCTAATATCTCGGAATATACGCATAAATTTAGTGGACCTCCTTATCTTACTTAAATAAAAGTTAATTTTCTTTAAAATAGTACATATTTTTTGGCAAATGTTAAAAATAATTCCCAAGACAAAATTTGTATGGGACCTGACGAGCTACAGAGAAATGCCCATAAAGGTGTTAACATCGTGCATCGGGGTTCAAATTATTGAATACAACTTGGCTAAAACAGGATTGGTTGCGGTTTCAGCTTGAGTGCCCAGTGCCCACAACTTAAAGAGGTTAAGCAAGAAAAATTCGACGGTCCCTACGTATAAAAGGTCATGTCCAAAATAGCAAAAAAAATTTATTGCATCATGCATTTCCGTATAATGAGACGCATATTCCTACATTATTATTATTTTTCTATCACAAGTAATTCCAAAGATAAAAAGACGTAAATGAGGACAAGTTGGGCGTTGTATTAGATTTTACTGTTGTATATACGGACATCTATACTTACCGTCTTGTACCGCGTTGGAAATTACGCGCAATTCCGCGTCATGACGTACATGTCCGTTTCTACCTCTAAGGTAGCGAATTATTTATATACTTGTTACCATTTACGTTCAGTTATTATGAGACTTTAGTACTTTTTCAGTGGGACTCGTGGCACAAATTCAATTAATTTCAAACCAATATGAGCATATGAGTGTTATAAATAATCAGCAACGTGAAATAATAGTTGCAACGGAGGCTGAGGCTTCTTTTCATGATGAACAACCATCTGGACTTACCGTTATCGATATAGGGCGTTTGTTGTACGAGGCCCCACAATAATACACTTAGTTTTATAGGTTTTTCCACTTCTTGCTGAGGATATTTCACTTTTTGCACTGGTTTTTGATTTTTATTTCGCGGAGCTAATTACGTATGTGTTGCTACTTTGACAGCCGGAGCCGGAAGTTCACAAACTTTTTACCATACAAATTTTATGGAAATTTCAATTACAAAAAGAAGATATATTTTTTTATAAGTTCATAAATATTTTGTGCGCCTTATTATTGTCTGTTCTGTGATTATAAAAAATAATAAGACTTATCAATAAATTAAAACACTTTTGTATACAATATAGTAGATTTTTCATACAGGTAGTAATACTTCTTCAGTTTTCAGAATTCTGCTTAATTCTCATGGCAGAAGGTATTTTTATAATAAATATGAGGTTTTTATGCATTTGTTTAAGGTTTAAAAGTCCAAATAACATTTTGAGCCTATTTTTGCAATATATAGATTTTAATTAAGACATTATTTTCCAATTTTAAGAACCGGATGTTTTTACACCCGTTGTAGTCATAATAGTACACGAAATCATTGTAGCCTTTAAGGGTTAAGAAAAATGTCTTCGCCGAAACAATGTGTTTTAGCAAATACTCCTAGCACAGTGGGACGGAAAAAAGAAGTAGGAGGCATTACTTACAAATACGTTTTAGGATAAGTAGTTAAGTTTTTTAACTGTAGTGAACGTAGTTTTTGATAGATGTGTCATTAGATAAAATGAATTCAACTCGACCATCGCATACGTAATTTACTCCTCTGCACCTTCCAAATCAAACGTCGGGCAAGCTTAGCACCCTCGCAACCCTTCGAGGACCCTTGCTCGCTTCATAGCTATTCAAATTTTACGTAGTGGTTTCCTAGCTTCAAACTACACAACAGGGCCGAATTTGATGAAATTATTTAGAACTAACCGAGCGCTCAAGAAAAAGTATAGTGTTTCAGCGGGGTGTTGTATGTACCCGGATTGTCGGACAGTCACAGGCTTCTTTTGGTTACGTACAAAATGTGTACCAAGCTGTGTTTTTGATATTATATTATAATGCGTTGCATTATGACGTCACACAAACGTTGCATCCTAACGGCGGCTGTACCGATTTGGCTAACTTTGGTTCTAAAGTATTCGTGAAAGTCCACAGAAGGTATTTAAATATACGGTGAGAAAATTCAGTAGTTGGATATATTTTAAAGTGATACGAAGTTCACACTTCACGGGTTATCAGGGGTTCCCAATCTTTTTCAGCCTGTGGCGCAGTTACAACTTACACGTCACAATATTTTGTCACGGCGCCCTACTCTATCTAGCTATTACAAAAAGATACATTTAAATAAACACCTTTAATGATTAAGTTTAGGTTAAGCGGATAAATAATAATACAAATATTTAATCTACCTGCTTTACATAATTAATATTTTGATTTAATTTTAATATTATATTTGTGGTTTCGGATGATGATAGAGGATCGACTCACGGCGCCCCTCTTGCCTTTCCACGGCGCGCCAGGGCGCCGCGGCGGACACTTTGGGAACCCCTGCCGTTATCTAGTTAAATTATAATAATTTACAAAATACAATATGTTAAACACTAAAATTAGTCTCCAGTGTACATGTTATCTAGCCCATTTTGAATTCAGCTCGTAACTATAACGATCTCGTAAGTTTCCCTCAGGGATAGCTTATCTAGGACTAGCTGTCCCGGCAAACGTTGTTTTGCCATTTAAAGTATTTCTACTTCATCAGCATACAAAATCTTACCCCCTCTTTCGTCCCTTTAGAGGGGTGGGGGGAATTTCTTTTATACACCAGATGTTAAGTTGGAAGAAGGAAAATATATCTGCGAAAACCGCATTCAAATCGGATCAGTAGTTTTCGTGTTAAAGCAAAAGTCTTATACAAAATCTGACCCCCTCTTTTGTCCCTTTAGAGGGGTGGGGGGAAATTTTTTTATACACCAGATGTTAAGTTGGAAGAAGGCAAATATATCTGCGAAAACCGCATTCAAATCGGATCAGTAGTTTTCGTGTGATAGTGGAACAAACATACAGACAGACAGACAGACAGACAGACAGACAGACAGACAAAAAAACTGACCACATTTTTGGCTTGTATAGCGATGTAGTGACACCCTCCGCTTATTATTTTTTGAATATCTTTAATGTACAGAATCGTCATTTCTACAGTTTTATTATATGTATAGATTTAATGTACAACTTATAAATCTTCATTTCATTCGCTCGATTCAATACTAATCTGTCAATAAAAATGAAAAGAAATCAAAATGAAATAATTGAAATTAAATAAACATAAAAAAATACCTTTAAGTATATAGCTGGCCCGACAAATGTTGTTTTGTCATAATAATATATTATAATATTATAACTCGGGTGTAAAAATATTCTTTCGACGATTCTAAGGGTCAGCGCAGACAGAAAGGAGCGCAGCGGAGAGGATTTTATTAACGCACTTGAAAATAAACTTTCAAATTATTAAGTACACTAAAGTGCATAAATGCTTGAATCTTACAAGAAATGCTCGCGCGTCCTCGAGGATACGCGGAAATCCCATATCACACTTTAGCGTCATAATTTTAAAGTTTATTTTCAAGTGCGTTAATAAAATCCTCTCCGCTGCGCTCCGTTGTGTCTGCGCTGGCCCTAAAAGCTACCCGCAATTCGCAAAGCACATAAAGTTTAAACAAAATCGGTTCAGCCCTTTTGGAGTTTAGCTGACAATTTTATGTTTTACGACGAGGCAAAATGTCACAAAATAAAATAAATGCAGTTAGGAATCATCGCTCCATCATAGCACGGTCGGCTGGCTGCAACTTCATTATGGCACATTTATAAAATTGAATAACTACGCGAAATTAGATGGGCGGTTTGCTTTCAGCAGCTTATAAAAATATTAAATCGCATTAGTTTTTTGTTGGAGGAATCAAAATGTATTCTTAGAGCAGTTTCTTTAAAGAAGAACATTATTTTGTAAAAAAATACGTACCTATAATTAAAATAATATGTATTGATATTCTTTATCTGCTTACTTAATATTAGTGCCTGATTGTTGTTTAAGGCAATAATTCATAAACATGAAATAGTTAAATAATGTAAAATATCTAAAAATTGGACGTTTTAAAAAAATGTTATACATTTTTTTCATACTTAGATTTTTTTTGTAAAAGGAGTAAAATAATAAAGCATCAGAAGACAAATTGTACATTACTCGCGATTCGCGAAGCGTGAAATATGGCGGATATTGGCTTGTTGTCTACCAAGCGATACATCGTGTAAAAGTCTGTCCAGATTTATGTTACCCCTAATTTTTTATGAGAGTGGCTCTTATATGAAATAAAACAGCCAAACTCACTGCACACTTTATTCATTTATTCCTTGCTTCACACTTTATAATTCGCGTTGTCACAATTCATTCACTTGTTTTCACTTGTACACACTATTTCACACTGTTAAACTTTTATTGTTGAACACTAGTACACTGGAGACACGACTTCCATAAATTTCAGGATGAAACAACAACAGTTTGTGGTGAAGCAGGAACTTTTATAGTATTTCCCCCTCACTTTTCCCTCCAAAGATCTGTTACCGGATATGACATTCCAATATCATTTAAATTCATTATTTCCAAACACTTGTTACAAAAATCACTCATGTTAAAATAACTTTACAGAATAAATTATGATTTATAATATACACGTACAAAACAATTATACATTCTTAGTTAATTTTCAATTTTAATAAGCATAACTTCATGTTAAATTATTTAAATAACAACCAACAAATCTTTATAGATAATTATACTAAAATCAATAAAATAATTATTGCAATTTATTTGTTTTAAAAATAAAATTCAACATTTATTTTAGGATGTAATTATGAAAATTATTGATTAAAATTAAAACTCATATAACTTGAAGCTATAAAAATGTTGTAAAATGTCAGTCAATAAAATAAATAAATTCCATAAATCTAACATATACCGTCGGTAGGTCTGGCGGCCAGTGGCCGACTAATAGGGAATATTACGCAAAGGTAATATTCCCTTTTAGTTGCAGGGTGCTACTAGCGCATACAGTAAATATACCGACGGCCGACCAAAATCCGACATGTTGCACACGTCATATTATCAGAATATCGACAGAAATGTTGCCCAACGTCGAACAAAACTCTTTGTTTACTGTCTATACTGGTGTTGCCCCTTGCTAAATGTCACATGAGATCAGGTGGGGTGGGTGAGTGTCGATTTAAATACATGAGTCATGATATCACACTTAGGGCCTGTTTCACCACTTCCTGATAAAGTGCCGGATAGGCTATCCACACCGACCACACAGTGGCTACCTATCCATATCTTTTTTGACAGATTCTCCATACTCTATGTATCAAGTTAAGTGGATAGCCTATCCGGCACTTATCAGGAAGTGGTAAAACAGGTCCTAAGACTTCCGCAATTTATGGAAGTCCCTTGAGTAAGATATTGTGACAGTATAATGCCACAAAAGACAGAACGAACCAGTAGGCCGACATCTATGATCTAACTAACGAATCGCGGGTACTGCTGTAAGCATGCTATGAACGGCTGAGTAAGGGCAGGCACACAAAAACACGATACGACGTCGTAGAAACTCATCTTTGAATTTCTACGTGAGTTTCTACGACGCGACGTCGTACGACGTCGCACGATGTCGTGTCGTAGTTTTTACGACGCGCGTCGTAGATTCACACGACACGACGTCGTACGACGTCGTATCGTGTTTTTGTGTCCCGGCCCTAAAGCAGTGTTACAGCGCGCGCCGGCCGATATGCCAAACGTATAAATTTCGAGAACACGTCTTGTAAGTTTCAGACTACTGGTTCGTTCTGTCTATTGTAGTAATGACCTCCCCTCATTGTAGTCGAACCACACGCCTCTGTCCCGTCGTGTTTTCAGCGTGATGACATGTCTACGTGATAACGTAACGTCACATTCACCTCGTAACTCGAAAGTCGAAACGTCTTTCGCGTGACTTGACAGGCTACAGGAAACGGCATGCCGTGACGTGCTACAAAACGTCATTATGCCGTGTCGTGCCATGGAACGTCATCTCGCTGTGACATAGCTCGACTCCTACAAAGTAAAGCTTATAGTGGGCTCGTATTCGTATGCAAGCGGATTTAAAGCCGTACTCAGAGAGATTTAAAGATTACTCTTAATTTAATGAAGATTTTGGGATGAACTTCATTCATTTTCTGTTAAAGTTTTCATTAAATCTGTCTGTCAGAGCTCGTATAATCTGACCTAAGTATTTAAGATAAGCTTTTGTAAGTGTGGGCTGTATGTATATTATGTAACGGAATCTTTGAGCAGGATTTTTATCTCCAGTAGACTAATTAATTCGAAACTTTTTACTATTATTATTATTTACACTACACTATACAGTAATATGTGTTATATTTATATTATATTATAGTAAATAACTAGCTGTCCCGGCAAACGTTTCTTTGCCATATTATAAAGTATATCGCCCGTATTATTTTATTGAAGTGACTAAATAAGTATGTCACCATGGCAACGTCCATCGCTATCCCGTGATACGCGTCGCGCAAACAATGGTCGTCGTCAGTCTCGAGTTGTAATAATTTACTATTATTTATTGAACAAATGCACTTATCAATATAATAAGTATCCAGTATCCGATTCTCAGACCTACTGAATATGCATATAAAATTTGGTAAAAATCAGTAAAACCGTTTCGGAGGAGTTCGCGGACTAACATTGTGACACGAGAATTTTATATATAAGATAATATAAGTGATTTTGTCCGCCATCTTTCTTATTGTTAGTATCTAGTCTTGGGAAAGAATAATAATAGGACAGCTGTTATTATCACACAAAAAATTACGCGATAAAATATTATCTCCGCGAACGAAGTCGCGAACAACATCTACTCATAGCAATATTACAATTTACAAAGCATTTCTTAGCACTTAGCGTGCCAAACATTCTTCATTAAAATTTCTCAGCAGCATTTTTTCATCAGAACGTTAAAACTTAAAAGATACTTCCTCTACAATTAAGGAAACAAATAAAAATTCCTGAAATTGCCTTCATTTTTACCCCGGCACATGTCAGCACTTTCATCTTTAAAGGCCGAAGGCGTCGAAAATAAATTCGAGCTCAATCAGGTTTAATGTCTTTATATTCCAAAATGGCCGCGCCGGTATATTTGTACTACTGTGACAACACTTGCTGATCGTTATGTAAAAATATTTAAAAACACTTACCACTCTTTACCTATTTTATGGTATTGGCACTCCGGTAATAGTCGTATATTATTGGCTGTAATTATAGTAACATCAAAGTGATTTTTTTTTATAATATTAAGTTTAAATTGAAATAATTATTATAACGCTTGGAGAGCGTTTATTTTCTATCAAATTTTCCTTGCTTACCTGATAGCTTATACACTTATAGATATTTTTATCCCGGTAAAACTCTTTTAGCGGTTTCCAATTTATTTTCAGAGGATAATGCCTGTACATTACTTACTGCCTATTGCCTAAAAAGCTGGCCACATCAGCTTTTTAGCTGTAATAGGCTCGATTTATCGATATATTTATTTAAACAGCGGCGCGGTCGCGCTGTCATTAAGAGGACGCGACGCGACGCCTTGATAATATTTTGTCTGTAGCGATATCGATTTTTCTCAGCAATGACTAAAGCTAAGAAATTAAAGTTCATTGTCAGTATTCATCATGTCTTAGTCTTTGAATTACCCATAGCATAACATGATTGGTCAACTTTTATAACACAGTATAATCAATCAAAAATCCTCTGTAAAAAAAGGGATTCCTATTTTGCCAACAGAGGAGAGTGATTTAAGCTTCCAAAATGTGTACATAGATTGGTTCAAGCATACACTTTAATTTGCCCATAACTCATATCAAAAGTATATAATATTATGGTTTTTAAATTACGCGACAAAAACCATTTTGTCGCTACGCCCTTTCCATTTTTTGCTGTTCCATTGCTTGTTTTCTATCTAAAACATATCCAACACGGTTTTTTACCTTAAGAGGCCGGGTACACTTGGAATTTCTCATACATACGTAATTCCAAAATCATTTTCTCATACGAAAATATTTAATATGTTTGAGTTGTTTTTCAGTTTAAAATAGTAATTACCTAGGTTCCTGCACAAAAATTTACTTCAAAATATTTAAACACAAAATTTTTTTTTTTTGCTTTAAAATTTTTTTTTGTAAATTTACTACTAAATATTTAAACACTAAAAAATAGAGTAAAACACTAAAAATATATAAATAAATAGTTAATTTACTACAAAATATTTAAACTCTAAAAAATATTTTTTAGTATTTAAATATTTTGTAGTAAATTTACTATTTATTTATATATTTGAAGTGAGCACGGTCCTCGCGTCGTTGCGAGGTGAATCGCTTGCCCGACTTTCAGTTTAGAAGGTGCAAAGGAGAATCTTGTAAAATAACGCACTCGATGTTCAAGATGAATTATTATAATCTCATGACAAAATCTATCAAAAAGTAAACAAGTCAAAATACCATAAACTAAAGAGTACAAAATAATATAAAAAAGGTTTTTATAAAAGAAATTTAGATATGTACACTACATCACCCCCCTCCAGAGACCGTCAAGGGCGATAATAGTCAGTAAACATGACCGAAGGTAGAATCTTTAAGTCTTGTCGCTTAAGTCGCCAGAGTTCCTGTGAGTCGGAACTGTTGCAGTGAGTCCCAGTGAGTCGGAACTGTAAGCTGCTGCACGGGATCCAGTGAGTCGGATAGCTGCCGTGCGGGGCCGATGCTACGTGCTGGTCAGGAGAGATGTGCTCTGCTTGCTGACCGGTCGGTGTAGTGAGAAAGCCCGTTGATGCCGATGCGGAGTCGTCCAGGACGCGGTACATTGCGGCTAGTGGACGAGATACCCGATGAGGCGATGCTGGCTGACGCGGTGCGAAGGGGCGGGGAGTGATGGTGATGAAGATGGCGTGTATGGTCACCGATGTCTTGCGCCGTCTCCTTGTTCGCTGGTTACATTCTCCTTCAGATTCTCCATCCTGTGTTCCTTCCGGGGTCACCAATGAAGTGAGCACGGTCCTCGCGTCGTTGCGAGGTGAATCGCTTGCCCGACTTTCAGTTTAGAAGGTGCAAAGGAGAATCTTGTAACATAACGCACTCGATGTTCAAGATGAATTATTATAATCTCATGACAAAATCTATCAAAAAGTAAACAAGTCAAAATACCATAAACTAAAGAGTACAAAATAATATAAAAAAGGTTTTTATAAAAGAAATTTAGATATGTACACTACATATTTTTTAGTGTTTAAATATTAAGTATTAAATTTACTAAAAAAAAAATTAAAAACAAAATTTTTTTTTTAATGTTTAAATATTTTGAAGTAAATTTTTATGCAGGAACCTAGATAATTACTATTTTAAACTGAAAAACAACTCAAACATGTTAAATATTTTCGTATGAGAAAATGATTTTGGAATTACGTATGTATGAGAATTTCGAGGGTACCCGGCCCCTTAACGCGGCGTCACCTTAACATACAATGGCTTAAGTAATCTTACGGTGTAGCTGCCAAACCGCGCGTTCGGGCGGACGCATTATATAAATCGAGACTAATATACTTAACTTTGACAGAAGTGTCAAATACACGAAGCAGTTACAGTATTTACTTCCGGGATGATTTATATATGATGGTGGATTAGACGAAATTGTACACAGCGTCTCATAAATCTTTAACGTTTGGCGACCCTATATATCACGGAGGAGCGCGCGTAAATTATTTTACTTTACATGTTATGGCGTACTTTGTACTTGAACGTAACCGCTATCGTACCCTCAAGATATTGAAGAAGATAACTTTGTTGCCTATTCAATTATTCTTGTACGATGTATGGAAATACTTATTTTTCAGTGAATGGTTATGATAAAACAGCTTAACAGTTATAGGATTTATACTAGACTAGATGACGCCCGCAACTCCGTTTTAGTATATTGGTACTAAGATGTAATTCCTAGGCGATGCCTGTCCCTACAGGATAGACATCGCCTAGTGTGGGGATCTTACAAATAACAATCACATTAATTATGTAAAATAATTTTTGGTTAATAAAATATTTGTATAAATTGTAATTTATGAGAAATGAAAACACAAAGTAGAACAATGTGAGTAGAGTATCTGATGAGCTGTCATTCGCTCAAGTCTATTGACTGACGGCTCTTTGGGTTATTAATAAAATATTATATTTTGAAGAGCTGTAGGGATGTTTTGGCACACGTATAACGTGAAGAACGAGAGAGAACTTACTTAGTAAGATGACCGAACAATAGCCCGCAACTCAAACAATACATTTTTCCGGCATAAAATGTATCCTATGCCCTTTCCCGAGCTCAAAGTGTCTCCATACCAAATTTCAGCAAAATTGGTTCAGACGTAACAGACAGACAGACACACTATAAATTATTAGTATGGATGTTTTTGGAGCATAGATCCGTACAATACAATAAATTTACAAGAAAAGACTTTACGTAATAAAGTGTAGTGTGATTGTGTGTGTAAATGTGTAAATAATATATCTTATATATAAAATTCTCGTGTCACAATGTTAGTCCACGAACTCCTCCGAAACGGCTTTACTGATTTTTACCAAATTTTATATGCATATTCAGTAGGTCTGAGAATCGGCTACTCGGTACTTTATATATTGATAAGTGCATTTGTTGAATAAATAATAGTAAATTATTACAACCTGATACTGACGGCGACCATTAAGTTTGTGCGACGGGATAGCGATCGACGTTGCCATGGTGACATACTTATTTAGTCACTTCAGTAAAATAATATTATGGCAAATATATTATGATTTATGGCAAAGCAACGTTTGCCGGGACAGCTAGTATTAGGATAAAATTGTTCGGCGTGCATCCGTTGTCTGATTGCCATAACACATGTTTTTACTTAGCATGGGATTAGACGACGTGATGTACGCTACCTAGCTTTTATACTATTGTAACACACCAGCAAAATTAGCGGAACATAACAAAATTTTTTTTTTTAATTATTCGCTGTTTTTAATATATTTATTTATTAATTTAATAATTGATGATTAAAAAATAAAACTTATTTAAATTTAGGGCATAAAAACGTGTAAAATAGAAAAATCTGCAAAAATCAAAAATCAAGAAAAATCTTTGAAATTTCAGTAGTAAGTTTTTAAGTTAAATTCTTCATTTTTACTTAAGAAAAGCCATGTAAAAAGCGTGTAATGCCTTCTATGGATCTCAAGAGAGTCTGGATACGCCATTCCATGCTTGCATTTTGATTGTCAATCATTTCCTGTGGGATATTCTTCTACTCCTCCAGTAGCGCCAACTCGAGCTCCTGAACACATTTTGGAGCTGGAGTTTTAACTCTTACCGTTCACCCGTTGATGTGCCACACGTCCTCAATCGGATCCACACCCGTAGACCGTGCTGACCTCTCCACCTGGGCTACGCCAGCATCATTTAGGTAATAATGCCCGATTTTTTTACTCTATGGACGCGCATAAAATTGAAATTACTGCCTAAAACTGTGTAAAAGGCACAACATGCAGTTCTAAGATGTCTGTGCTATAGCCCTGTACTGTCAAAGTACCATCATTAACAATCATCAGCTCTGTGCGGGCTCCAAATCATATGCCACCCCAAACCATTACGAAGCCTGCATGATAGGCCACTGTTTCCGTTAAGTTTGATGGTCTATAGCGTTTCTTACGATTTATCCACATTCTTTATCGCCTGTCAACTAAATTTACACAGAATTTGCTCCCATCACTGTACAGCACACGATTTCACTCACTTGTCAAATTTTGATGTTCACGCGCAAATCTTAGCCTGGCTCTTTGCTGTCCTGTCTTAAGTTTTGGTGCCCTTGCTGGCACCTTTGAGTTTAATTTAACTTCTTTGAGTCTTCTTCTTATTGTACAATCACTTACCCGTACATCTCGGACCTGTTCTGACAGGTTTCGTGTCCGCATAGCAGTTTGACGTCGATTTCTTAAGGCTTGTACCCTTACAAAACGGTCCATTCTCCTCATTCTCCTGAACCATTGCCACCCGATATCTGCCTTATTCTTGTCTCCGAACGTACTCGTAAGATCCAGTCTCTCTGTAGCGTTGAAAGTTACGATGGACCACGAAAGCCGACACACCTAAGGCATGACTGACCGAACGGTAGGTGTGACCTTTCTCTATCGTGGTTACAGCTCTAGCTGTCGTAGATGCTAGAAAATCACTAATTTTGTATCTAAGCACTGTGTTCTTCCAAAAATCAAACAATTAAATTAGCTGGCATACCTTGCACCCCTCTAAAAACGCCATGCTTATCAGAAACACTAATTACAACGTCAATCATCGAAAAACACTTAGTAATTGTGTTGTTGTAATAATTGCAATAAAAATCTGTAAACTTGCCAGTTTTGTTCAATATTTTATTTCTTAAATGAGCTTAGAAACTATAAAAAACGATTTCACATAGCCCGACCCACTTGAATTCAAGTTCTGGCCCTTTTTACCTATGTTCCGCTAATTTTGCCAGTGTGTGTATATTATTGTAAGTATGCTTTAATATTGTATGCTTTAATAAAGAATTTGAATTTGGATTTGAAATAGTTGTCCCTTGTCAGTAAAAATGACCCCAACGATATTTCATATTAATCATAGTGCTGAATTTAGGAACATGTAAAATTAAGTTTAACTGATAGGAAGGCGTGTGTTTAAAAAATTTACAATAAGTGATACTTTACAAGATGACAGCTTCTTCTAATTTTCGCCACTGGGTGTGAATACTGTGAAACATCCTGTTTAAAAGTGTCACTACATAATGGCGTTATAATTTCAGCTACGCACCAAAACATCTCTGTAGAATGGTACTGTATAAATTCTTTGACAGAGGGGAACTTGGATGTTTTGAAATGGATGGACGGTTTGATACAGGTACCCAAATATGACACTCATGTTACCCATAACAAAACGTCTTGTTATGGCATGATGAATCACCTGGCAACCTATTTTTGTGTGCACTGTACCTTGAGAGCCTTCGTATCCGAATGTAGCAAATTTCGACCTAATTTCTTGGTTACAAGTTTCAAGCATAGTAGAGCTTGTCTAACTTAAAATGACGCGCCCCTCCCTAGTATTCTCAGTACAAAATTGTGTCATTTGTATCAACTAGTGAAGTGGTGGGGCGCGTCATTTCAAATTAGACAAGCTCTACTACGTATCTATACTAATATTATAAAGCGGAAGAGTTTGTTTGTTTGTTTGAACGCGCTAATCTCAGGAACTACTGGTCTGATCTAAAAAATTCTTTCAGTATTAGATAGCCCATTTATCGAGGAAGGCTATAAGCTATATTTTTATCACGCTAAGACTAAAAGAAGCGAAGAAATAGAGGAGAATGTGGAAAAAATGGAGGAAATTATTTAAAATTGCATCTTATCTAATAAGAAACTACTGGAGCAATTTTAAAGTTATTTGGCACACATCAAGAATAGACCACGTGAAAGGACGTGGTCTCTTCTTTTTTTGCGGAAAAATGTACGGTTTCCGTGACATTCCTAAATTACGCGGGCGAAGCCGCGCGGAACATCTAGTTATAATATAATATTACGGGTACTGTACATTGCAGAATGAACGCTGTTGAAATATATATATTTTGCTGTGAGTTATTATCACTTCATTTGTAAGTGAAAAGAGCGTATTTATTAACCCCCGACAAAAAAGAGGGGTGTTATAAGTTTGACGTGTCTGTCTGTCTGTTTGTCTGTGTGTGTATCTGTCCGTGGCATCGTAGCATCCAAACGGGAGGACCGATTTTGATCTAGTTTTTTTCGTTTGAAAGCTGACATGATCGAGAGTGTTCTTAGCTATAGTTCATCATCATCAGCCTGCTCAGTGCTGGAAAATCGCGGTTTATCTGGTTCGTGAAAGGCCGTTAAGCAACTTGCAGTCGTTTGATGAGTTTTATATTTTGCATTCTGGTTTGTGATATTTATAAATTACATAAACATTAATGGAAAGTTGACCTGGTACTGCAACATCACCTGGTAATCATTAGGATACCCAACTCCTCACTAACTTAGAGCAGAGTTTTCGTGTTTGGGATCATTTTAATTGCGACAACCAGTAAGACGTAGATAAATACTAAATATTTGCAAGCTGCTGCTGCAGCATCACCTGGATTCTATAGGAGCCGAGCTCCGTATGAACCCAGAGTGGAGGTTTTATGTTTGGATTTATATTAACGGCCTCTTTTCGATATTCAAAGGTAATCATGGGGATATGATCCTGCTGATAGGAATTATTCTGTACTATAACCAACACAAGTTTAAAAAGCATGAAATAAAATTAAATTAAGAAATTTATAAAAACCCCCGCCAAAAACTTTAAAAAGTAATGAAGTAATATTCACTGACTCTAAGTTCAAATAATTCCTAAGTGTAAAGTAATATTTTAGTCCATAATTGTTGTCAAGGTGTGTCGGGGGACCGCTAATATAGATGTTTGATTTCACAAACATTATACTTTCAGGATCAGTTCACAGCAAACCAAATCGAGATATTCAGCGTCTTGACGGTTGTAGGTTGTAGTTAACTTGGCGGTCCCCCGACACATCGTGACAACAAATTATGGACTAAAATATTACTTTACACTTAGGAATTATTTGAACTTAGAGTCAGTGAATATTATTTCATTACTTTTTAAAGTTTTTGGCGGGGTTTTTTTTAAATTTCTTAATTTAATATACTGGAAACTCAAGAATGTGGTGTGAAATGACTTGTGACATCTTTGTTGGACGTGTGATACAATTTGGTACGCTTATCGGGTAGCAGTATGTCTGAGTTCTGACAGCGCTAGTCAACATGGTCGTGTAGAGATAAACTACGATAACATGGTGCGCCCGTCCAAAATTCAAAACGTTTGAAAGTAAGTATATTTTGTGAAAATATGTACCCAGCGCCACCATTGAGTGAAAATATATTACGAGTAAGTACTGGTTGATTGGTTGAATACTTACAACTACATACAAACTCTTTCATAAGGATGTGACTACACACATTGAAACAGTAATTTGGAGGGGCGCGCCATGTTATCGTAGTTTATCTCTATTTCTTTAAAATTGATTAAAATTTGGAAATATAGTCGAAAAAGTGCACGTAAAGTATGTTTTATTAGAGTTGAACAAGAATTTTCACCGAGAACTTTTAGTACAACTAATTACTAATACTAAGTCCACTACAAAGTTTGTCCAAAAATTGGCAGTTTCAAATGGTGGTAATTTACTAATTTGTCTTTACAACTCCTTACTGGATCTTCTGATCCAGTAAGGAGTTGTAAAAAGAATATTACACTGGAAAGTCTTCTGATTTTCCAGAGTAATATTAAGCCACAATGTATATAATATTATGGCAAACGTTCGCCTGTAACTTTAATTACCTATTTGTAAAAAAAATAGAGGAAGTACTGAAAATTACTCTTTTTAAAACCTGTTAAGCTCTTGCACTAGAGTGCAGTCGTTGTAAAAATATTGAGTGAAGCACTGGAGCTCTACCAAGCGCAAAGGAGCGACCCTATTCTCTGGCAAGTGGATGTTTTGGCAGCATTTCAAAGCTCATCAGTAAAACTTTGATCGAAAATGGACCTCGGGAAAAGTTTTCCATTTATAAACATATTTTTGTATTGTAATGAGACTTCGACTACGGCATTGATGTCATTAGGGATTCTTGACTATATTATGTATATCATAACTAGCTGTCCCGGCAAACTTTGTTTTGCCATATAATGTATTTCGTCCATATTATTTTATTGAAGTGACTAAAGAAGTATGTTACCATGGCAACATCCATCGCTATCCCGACGCACAAACAATGGTCGCCGTCAGTCTCGAGTTGTAATAATTTACTGTTATTTATTTAACAAATGCACTTATCAATGTAAAAAGTAGTCAGTAGGTGATTCTCAGACCTACTGAATATGCATATAAAATTTGGTAAAAATCAGTAAAGCCGTTTCGGAGGAGTACGGTAACTAGCATTGTGACACGAGAATTTTATATATAATTATGTACTAGCTGCCCAGCAAACGTTGTTTTGCCATATAAATGATTTTTGGTATGAAAAATAGATGTTGGCCGATTCTCAGACCTACTCATTAAGCTCATAAAATTTCATGAGAATCGGTCAAGCCGTTTCGGAGGAGTACGGTAACTAACATTGTGACACGAGAATGTAATATATATGTATAAGATAATATCATTATTTTAAACTTCTGTTCTACAACCTGTAAAAACCTGAAGCTAAAATATATTCCTTTATACACTTTTACCAACATTTTTCGAAACTTTTTTTTATAGAATTAGGATGATACAAGTTTTGGGGATTCTAATAAAAAAAAAACTACGACAAGCGGTTTTGGCAGTAAGTACTCTCGTGAGTCAAAATGGCAAAAAAAAATATCCACAGCCGAACATATAATCTCCTCCTTTTTGGAAGTCGGTTAAATAGTATATCCAACTTCCAACTATTTATATGGCTCCTACATACTTTAGTCAAATGTATAATATAAATTTTATAAAAAAACCTTTTCAAAAAAAAAAAAATATATATATATATATATATATATATATATATATATATATATATATATATATATATATATATATATATATATATATATATATATACCGATACCGATTTGGATAAAGTTAGGTATACACAGGGTGTGTATATATTAATTAATACCTAACTTTATCCAAATCGGTACACTCGTTTTAACTTTTAGAGGAAATGCAGACAGATATTTACAACATTAGTATGAATGATCTATCAAAGTCTTACAAGATCGTTATGTAAGGGCTGACGGAAGGTAAACATCGGGGTACAAGGGTACGCCGCCCTTATGGAAGACAGATTAGGGCAATTCGTACTTGTACAGAGAGGGACTTCCGCATATTATAAACTAGATGTTTGCTACAGTTTCCTGAACATAAAACGAAAGTGTTTTGTGACACATTATTACGTTTACTAGCCGTCTTTGACTATTAGTGAAGCAGCCAATGAGACATTCGTGTTAACGTTCATGTTAACCAAAGATCCAAAAGTGTTTTTGTATCAAAATAAATAAAAGTACTTTTTTAATGCTTTTTACTAAATAATGTTATGTATCACTTGATTTTTTTTTACGTACAAACCAGTAGTTCGTTGCGACACGTCGTCTGCAGTTGCTCCATGTCGCCCGCTGCTAACCTAGTGCAGTAGTGCGCCGCTCGCCGCGCCGCTGTTTTCGAGAACCGGTGCATATAAAATGACTGAAGCTTTATTATTACCTAGCGGCCTTTTAGCGCAAATTACTTAAGACAAACACGTTTTCAATGATTTTATATAGTTTACTCTGGACATAGATGACACACAAAAATTAGTGAAATGTTGAAGAAATTGTACCCTTAAGGCCGTCCCCTGAGCAAACGACCTTGGCCGTACATTTGCCGCGTTGCCGAGATCGCACCAAAACCCTATTATTTTTACTTATCTTAGTTCAAAATTGTCCTAAAAAAAATTAAAACGGGGAATATGTAGTTTATGATATTGTCGATCTATTAGCGTAAGTTTCAAATAAAAGTAATTTGTAAATGCTAAGGAGATGCTGAATGTATGCTTGAATTTTTATAAATTGGTACTACTTTGGAAGCTGATATCATGAGTATAATAAACAAAAATAGAAAATTCAAAACGGGGAAAGGAATGTTGATATACTGAAGATTATTGCTGTATTTTTATTATAACTTTGTAGCTTTCAGATTAAGAGTTTATAAGGTTTTAAATACGGTCAATTACGGAATCTCTGGAGAGAACGCCCTTAATGGCCCCTAGGGAACACCTTAGTGTTAGGAGGCAGTTGGTGAAAACAGACATCCAAACTAAGCGGCAAGCGACCGAAAATTCAAATAAAATGCCACTTCATGAACTAGGCTATAGGTTTCATTTTCTACATACATTGTTCTAGCGACCCATGCCGCTGCTGCTTTGTAGTGGCGTAGAACAAAATGAAACCTATAACCTATGGCATTAAGTGGCATTTAATTTGAATTTTTGTCGGTCCTAATCGCTTGCGGCATGGATCGGAAAGCCACCTTAATAAATGGATGAAACCTATCCCATGAATGTGCTGCTCTGAAGTCCTAGATGACGCCCGCAACTCCGTTGTGCCAAAATTCGTTTATCGCGCCGAAACTGCACATTTTTCTGGATAAAATGTGTCCTTTGTCCTTTCGTGGGACTCAAAGAATCTTGATACCAAATTTCCGGCTTAGGGATGAAGAGGTAACAGACAGACAAACATACTTTCGCATTTATAATACCAAAATGGACAAAATGCAGTTACAGATCCAACAGCGATCCAGAAACGAATAATGGTCGACAGAATATAATTATTATGTCGTCCATTAATAGTTTCATCGTAAAAAGTAGCGGTCTAGTACAATTGGTACACTTTACGTAATTTTTGTATTTTCATTTTAAAATCATTATACCTAATATCATAATATTATGGTGCATTACCAAGCTATGTACTTTTCATTATTTAAATAAGGACGAAAAGAGCGATCTTCTTCTATTACCATAACTTACTTTATATTCCGATGAAAATAATATGAATTATGGACATAAATAAAAAACCTGCCATAGAACATTAACCGTTATTGAGCGAGTCCCACGAGGCCGCCAGCCGCTTTTCTTGAGAATAAACGCGCTAACTTTACCTTATTTTTGGCATCTTTACGTAGAGTACCGTCATGTTACCTTTCTTATTGGATTATATTAGAATCCTGTTAATTTGATTTAGTTCTATGATTATTTAAATATAAAAGGAAGTAAAATCTTTTAACTTTATTTATGTTTCAGGTATTTCTGAGCTCTTTTTCACTTTGCGACAAGTTCAAGAGAAATGCAGAGAGCAGCAGACCCCTGTCTTTATAGCTTTTGTGGACCTAAATAAAGCTTTCGATTCGGTAAGCAGGGAGGGACTTTATAAAGCGCTCGAGCTGATAGGCTGCCCACCGAAACTTCTCAGACTAATCAAGGCTTTCCACGATTACATGAAAGGATCTGTTATATTTGACGGCATCACTTCTGATCCTTTTGATATGCGCAGAGGTGTGCGGCAAGGCTGTGTTCTAGCTCCTGCCCTATTTGGAATCTTCTTCGCATTATTAAATAAGGTAGCATTTGGCGACAAGCCTCAAGGCGTGCACATTTACACTAGACAAGACGGCAAACTCTACAATATTTCTCTCTTACGATCAAAACGAAACCGTGAAAATCTGTTCGTTGATAATCTTTTATTCGCCGACGATGCCGCTTTTATTGCCACATCACCTCACGAACTCCAAGCTATTATGGATCAACTTTCTCGTGCGTGTAGGCTCTTCTCCATGAGCATCAACGCCAGGAAAACTGTAGTACTTACACAGGGGTCATCAGAAAAACCAGTTATATCATTAGACGGATCCCCTTTAGAAGTTGTTGACAAGTTTTGCTACCTTGGTTCGATGGTCACGAGCAATCTTTCACTTGATGCAGAAATTGAGATACGCATTGGTAAAGCAGCGACCTTGTTTGGAAAGCTTCGTGCAAGAGAATGGGACAATAATAACCTCACGGTCCGAACGAAAATATTAGTATATCAGGCCTGTATTCTCAGTGTAGGTACTCTTGTACGGAGCTGAAACATGGACTACTCATGCAAAACAGGAGCGACGACTTAACACATTTCACATGCGTTGCGTACGTGGCATTCTTGGAATTAAGTGGGAGGATAAAGTCACGAACGAGGACGTCCTTGCTAAGGCACTGTTAGCAAGTGTAGCGGCTATACTCAAACAGCGAAGATTGCGTTGGCTTGGACATGTGCATCGCATGCCGACTTACAGGCTGCCGAGACGGGTCATGTTGGGAGTGGTAGCGGATGCAAAGAGGGGCATTGGGCGTCCGAAACTGCGTTTCAAAGATTGTATTAAACGTGACCTTACCTCCTTCAACATCAAGCAGAATGCGTGGGACGAGCTCGGCGAAGACAGAAACCGGTGGAGACAAAGTATAGCTCAGGGAGTCCGTTACCATGATCGAAAATGGTTCGACAGGTTGGCTGAAAGGCGTGTCAAAGCGTGCTCTAGCGATAATTCACAACTTCATCCATCAAACAATGCTCTCTTGTGCACAAATTGCGGACGGTCTTGTCGATCGAGAACTGGACTCTATAGTCATCAAAAGAAGTGTCTGAAACAGAAGCTTGCAGTCTGCACCCATAAGACCCCTACCTAAATCATCAGTAATTGATGAAGAGGCCAATGATGATGATAAGTAATCCTTGCCTTTTAATTTATTACTTAATTTTGTGTCTCAAGAATTGGGAGAAGCAGGAAATTTTGTGAAAGACAATAATAAATACTAATATAATGTGACATTAAATTTTATTAATTAAAAACATACAATAAATTTTCTATAAGTATATCTATTTATGTGGCATTGTAACATCAATAAACACTTATAAATAAAACAATCATACTATGTATAGAGAAGTAGGAGGATAATACATAATATTCATTTCATATTTAGAAATAATGAGACCCTGAAGCGATGGCAGTGCTCTGGCGGTCTCGAAATCACAATATTAATATTACAAATATTATTCATATAATATATTATAAATATTGGAAGGAATGGTCATGAAACAATAACATTTTCATCGCATATGTGTTAAAAATGTAACTACATCTAAGTATGGCTAGAAGATATTACGCTTATAAAATAGAAGATAGAATTAATGCTGAATTTGGAATTATTGTAGATTCTACAGCAGCTGTAAAAGGAGCATCCGGAATGAAATTCGCATCAGACGAATCGAGTTAGTACGGCACTCCCGGATGCTGCATCTAGAGCCGCTCGTAAAGAGGACATTATTTTAATATTAGTTGAAAGACGAGAAGAAGATGTCACATTTTCTACATCAGATAAATTTTACTCTAACATTTATGAACACACGTAAAATTATGAGACCAATAACACCTTTTATACGGCTGATATTGTAATTTCCCAAACATTCGCGCGCGTTGCAATACGCAGCGACGCACCGTGTAAAAGGTCAAAGATATGCCAGGAATTTGCAGTAATCCCCTCGCTCGTTGAGATCAAAAGAAATCGAATATCGAATTTATTTAGAAGCTGGTCCTTCCGAATATAAAATTGCCTGGAGCGCTCGGGTCTTCGGTGGAAAAGTATTCCTTCCACAAATCCTGGAATTCTTCCCAGGAGACGCTCGCCTTGCCCTGGAAAATAAATCGAATGGATACAGACTAAATTTTACAACAATGGTTTTGAGCTTTAGTATTTGCCTACAAATGTACGATTTAGAAAAATGTTAGCTCACTTTTGCGTGATCTGGTTACATAAATTTTGCTCGAATATTAAGTAATATCACCATCAGAGTTTATCTTTATTTTTCTCGAAGCAGAAGTTCCCCCAAGGGATTTGTTTAACTTAGAGATTGATAGTCTCATGTCTGAGCAGTTTATAGGGACAATATGTTCGAATCTGGGAAATCCGTCCGAACTTTGGGGAATAGAATTTATTACCGTATCAATTTAAAAGGAGGTTTTAAAGAAGAGCATGTTCAGAGTTACATAAGGAGAGATTTCTTAATTTGAAGCCCTAACTTGGTTTTAAAACGTTCTCTTTTGAATTACCTTAGCCATCTTGGCGAAGGCGACCTTGCATTCCTGAGGGTCGATGCCGTAGGAGGAGCAGACGGTCGTAAACTCATCCGAGTCGATGGCACCGTCGGCGCTGGCGTCCTCCAGTTGGAACATGAATTGGCAGTACTGCTGCTGCCAGTTCAGAGCAGCGGAGGGGTTTTGGGCGTACTCATTCCACATGGACACCCATTCCTCTACGGACACCTGGTAACAAAGTAATGTAGATTATGATTCAAACTCATCATTTTGAGCGTTCCTATTCATAAATATGCTTGAAGGTGGTCATGGCAAGTTCGCAGTCCAAAATCCTTTCGTGATTGAGATATATAGGAATCTGTTTTATTTCAAGTCCGTGAAGAGTTAATATTCCCAATGGACGGGTCTTATAAGGTGCGTTTACTAATAGAAGACATATTTTATAATCCTAAGTATGTATTTGTTTATGGCATCTTAGCGACATTATTTGACGGAAAAGGGAAGTCTACTTACATCCATTAAGGAATTACAAATGAAAAGGTACATACTCCATAAATTTCGATCGGAGAACGCCATGGGCTGTGTGTAATAAAATATAATTTGTGACGAAGGTGTGCAAATAATGGCAGGCGGATCCTCCCCTCGAGCATCGCTTCAGGATCGTAATGGAACGGAATTAAAATTAAAGATGCTGAATTATTTACCGCCTTCTCAATTTCACCTTAAATGTAAAACGAGTTAGGCAATTTCGGCGAACAAAAGTTTTGAATACATCATTTGGGACATTTCCTTTCCTCTTGGATTAAACGGTATATATATTTAATCCAAAAATAATTATGTTTCTGATATTTTACGGGATTTAGGTCCAAAAGTTGGGAAACATTTACGTTCCTTGAGGGAGTTTGCTCACAACGAATTGAAATTAAAATTGTATCAGCTTTAAAAATTTAAAATAATAACACTAGGCTGGCCGCAAACGCACGTTTTCCGTAATCGATTACCCAATTCGTTTTTCGTATTCGGAATTGCGTGAGACTAGCGCAAATAGTACGGGATAGTGCAGTCGCCAGAGGTTTTAACCTCCGAAAATAGTAATAGTGAATGGATTTTTGTTTTCGAGGTGTCATTTTCTTTTTTACACTATAACTTGCAAAGTTTATCAAAAAATTTTTTGTGCTTTTAATTTTTTAGTTACTTAATTAAAAATTAATATTTCACCATATAAAACCGCTCCAGAAAAAAAAAAATTCTTGTTCCTGTTATTTAATGACTCGTATCCGATTGTTTACGTTGAAAATTAACCAAATACACAATTTTAAAAAATAAAGTTTGCTTTGCTAAGCTAAATACAACTATAAGGTTTTTGCAAAGTTTTTAGAGATTAACGCTCGTCGTAACCAAGATAAAAGGGTTTGGGTGGATTTAAGGGTTGTAACGAAAAGTGTGTTAAACTTACTTGTTGTGCGTATTAATTTTTAGAGAAATAATAACTTTTAAGTACTTAAAAACGTTTAAATATCTCCAAAAATGTGTAAAATAGACCGAAAATATTGATTTTTATTGATTGATTTTTATATTATATTTTATTTATGATAATTTGTTGAGAATTTATTTAAGTGAGAGCGAAAACATTAAATGCATCGACAAATGAAATACTTTTTCTAGTCTTTGAAATATATTTAAACTTCCTACTTAAAGCCAGAAAAACAAATTGGGTGCTACAAATCTCACGTACATACTAAAGACGCATGCTGCGACCTGTGTTTGGAAAATGCTTACCTGAATACAAAAAATATCAGTTCTTAACCTAATTTGTATTTTTTCCTGTATGTTTTAGCACATATAATTAATGAAAAAAAAAAAATAAAAAAACAATTTTATTCTGTAAAAACCTAACCAAAAGAAATAAAATACAGATTTTCTTCGAAATATCCGTGAAAAGTTTGTGCTACATTTTCAGAAAATTTAATAAAGTAAGAGCTAAAAAGTTATACACATTAAGAAAAAGAAGGCTTTGTTAAGCCTAAAAAATAATTTTAAACTTCCTATTTAAAACCAAAGAAAAATAGGAACGCCATTTACCTGGCGAGGCAGACAACAAGCACATTTGGAGGTATGCTCATCTACATACAAAAATATTAATTTTAAATCAAATTATATATTTTTTCAACTTATTTTCTTTCTTTGGAATATAAGCAACGATACAAATCAAAAATATAATAATATATTCTATTATTTTGCTATATATTTAAAAGAAAGAAATATGCAAATTTTCTTCAAAATTTTACAGTTTATGAGTTTACTTGAAGTGGAAGAGAATAATTTAAAAATCAAAAGCACAACTTTTTAATAGGTAAACTTTATTATTTATGTTATCAGCTACACATTCCAATTTTCATCCACTATTGCAAAAATCGGAGGTTTGCACGATTTTTACGCTCTGGGAACTCCACTAGGAGCCCTAGAACAATTTTTTTTGTTACTATCGAGGCAAATTTTTTGTGAGTAGCTACATTTTGATAGGACGAACAACATTTTTTGATTAATTTACATAATACATTTAATAAAAGATTTCATACTTTGATTTGATGGTCCTAATTGTAAAATAATATGGACTGTTTTATTTCTAGGACAATGTTACTCTTAAATTATATAACTAATAAGTAATAACCTATCAATATACAAAAACTCAGCTTGTTAGGGTTCCGTTTTAGGGTACAGTAGTCAATCAAGTTTTGTTGATTGATGAATTTATTCTCTAAGGGCTCTCGTACTAAAACGTTCGTATTATTCACACTCGAACGCACCGGCTGATTCCATGCATTTGGATTTCCGAATACGGAAAACGAATTAGAAAATCGCACACGGAAAACGTATGTGTGCAACTGGCATTATAAGCAGCTCTCTATGTTAAATATTATACAATCTTTTTTTTAAGTACAAGTAAGTTTTAATGACGAACCTCGTTATGCACAAATCAAAGTAATAGGGTCAAGGAAATAAACTTTAGATTCCAGAGGGAAAATTTATAATATGCTGATGTGATGTAAAAATATATCCTTACGAACATTATAAATGGGACATATTGTGTCTGCCTGTAAGTTACCTCTTTATGCTTAGAAATATTTTAGTCTTTAGTATGGAGATATTATTAGGAGAGAGTAGGTATATATCATGTCTGCAGACGCGAAGATGGTAGATGGAGCAGACAAGTGTTAGAGTGGAGACCACACTTAGGCAAACGTAGTGTAGGACGTCCCGCAGCACGGTGGACTGACGATTTAAAAGAAAGTGTCTGGCAGCGGATGGATAAGGGCTGCCCAAAATTGGGATGGTTGGCGCTCATTGGGGGAGGCCTACGTTCAGCAGTGGGCGGCAATAGGCTGATGATGATGATGATGAGGTATATATTATCTAAGAGACGAATAAAATAATTTTCTTTGGAGAAAATGTACGGGTCCCGCGCGATAAACTAATTTTACCGCAACGGAGTTGAGAGAACGTCACATTGTCCATACAATACAAAATGTGTCATTTGTCACTGTCCATACAATAAAAACTAATATTATAAATGGGAAAGTGTGTCTGTCTGCCTGTTACCTCTTCACGCCGAAACCGCTGAACCGATTTTGCTGAAAGGCATGGAGATACCTTGAGTCCCGGGAAAGGTCATAGGTTACTTTTTATCCCGAAAATGCACAGTTCCCGCGCGATAAACAAATTTTTGCCCGCAACGGAGTTGCGAGCATCATCTAGTTCTTAATAAATCCTGGATTATGATATCAGTAAATAGAGCCTTCTTGAATTCATGAGCCATAAGTCAAATAAAGTTATTTGTAGTTTAAGATAATCCAGCGAAGTATAGAAAATTTTGAGCAAAATTTTCCTCATGAATAATTCAGTATGTAATTCAATAGCGAGTTACTCGGCTCGGGGACCAGACACTTTATCCTCTGAAGTTTTAACGTGACATTTGGGCTCTGAAACCTAACGCGCTGATATAAAACTCTTGAAAAGAAATTAAGAGGGCGACTAACCCAAAAAATCAAACATCGTCCTGGCATAATATGAAAAACGACGACGCTGATTCATCGCCAAATTAGTTTTTTCTCAATAACTCGATAAATATACAACATTTTAAAAATCCGCTTGGTCGATTTCTCAATGATAGAATTTTATACAATGTGTTAAAATATTAACTTAGTTCAATGCACGGTTATGGTAATAAATGAAAAATTCGTGAAAATTAGATGCATCTTTGTGATTTTTTTCTATCGAGGAAATTTTAAGATATCGTGTTTTTGCTCAGATTGAATTCTTGGAAATATAATGAAGTATCTAATTTTAGAAAATGAAACGATTCGGGGCTTATTTTTAAGTATAAAAATGAAATATAAAATCTAAAACTTTGGGTTAGTCGCCCCCTTTAATGAAATTTTTAGTTGGCTCCTTGTGTTAAAGAACTGCACAAGGAACACAAAGCATGTTTAAAGAAATGCTGAGCTAAATTGTAAGGTTTGAAATATATCTTGTTATGGATTCTCAAATGAGGAAATAACATTTTCAAGCAACATATGTAGTTTGAATCAAGAAAGGAGTAAACATTAATTAAGTTCGGTAAAAGGTATCGATTTTACGTCCTGAAGAAACGTGAGAACCGTCTCACATGCCTTTTCAATTACAGCAGTGAATCAGCACGCGTACTTTTTGTTCGAAATACGAGTATATTCTAACACTGTGTACCCAATATGCTATACGCCAAGGGTCACCAATTAATTTCGCTCAGGGTCCATTTTGACAAATGAAATTATCTTGGCGGTCCGCACATTATAATATATAAAAAATATATTTAACAAAGGTAGGTACCTACTCGTAATTATGGAAATAATAAACTTTATTCTTCGCCTCCTTTCGCCATGCCCTTTTTCGAATTTTAAATTACGTCCTCTGACAGTGGTGCAAGTTGGTATGTTTCGTGGTCCGCACACAACGGGTTGGCGGTTCGGATGCGGACCACGGTCCGCCATTTGGCGACCCTTGCTATACGCTATCGGCTCCGTAAACATCTATATCCATACGAAAGTGTGTCTGTCTGTCTGCCTATCAGTTGCCTCTTCACGCCCAAACCACTGAACCGATTTTGCTGAAATTTATTATATTTATTTATATTTGCTGAAATATTACATTACGAAGTTCATATGAATCAAGTTCTCTAATAGCACCTAATATAATATGTTTCTCATGAACTTACCTGGCCGTCTTTGTTGGAGTCTGCCCTTTTCCTCAGGCCCTCCCAGACTTTGATCATGACCTCGTGTGTCTCGGTGTGCTTGGGGTCACCAGGCTTCCATCCTCGAAGGCTGCAGATTTTCTACAAGGAGATATTATTATTAATTATAAGATAACTTAACGTACATAATATACAGGCAGTAACAAAACGTGATAATGCTTTAGGGTCTGTAATTGTATGTGTCCCCTAAACAGAGTTCGTAGTGAAAGTAGCAGCATTGAAAGACCAATTTTTTATGATTTGTATGGGCAAGCGCCCCAGCGTCACGAGTTTGCCTATACAAAAGTAAAAAAAAACTATTTCAGCGCAGCTACTTTCACAATGAACTCACCCATACTCACCGTAAAGTATTATTATCACTGTTTTATTACACCTTTTATAAGTAAAAATTAAAAAACTTATGAATCAAAAATTATTTTTAAAAATATTCGTAAGTGAAAATAAAAATAATGTAATTCGGGAAAAGCGATTTCTACGTAATATGTCGATTCCATTGATTATTATATTATTATCTCGAACTCCGATATCGTTTTGTATTTAGGTCCACTTGCTCCAGAATTAACATAATACTCATTATATTATTATGATCTGTATTTGTATCGTATATTAACAAGCATCATATTATTGTTATCATTGTCGTTATTTGTATAAATCCAACTAATTTTATTATATGTATTATAATATATTATATTTGACGGTGATGGCATATTGCATTCCAGTGGTGCGTCAGGTTAATGTGACCGTGTTGTACTGTATATTTTTCTTTTTAAACGGGCTTTGGCCCACCACACATTCCCACCACTGTATCTCCTGTGTCGCCAGGATCGACAGCGGCATCCAACCACGAAAACCCTTTGATATGATCTCAGGGAGCCCGAGGGACATGCTAATACTGTCTTGGGACCCGCAACGAAATTAATCAGAAGAAAATAGGAGGAGTAGGAAGATTCCAATTTCCCTCCCCATAAAAGCGGGAGACAGTTGTACTGTATATGTTTTTAATTGTAATTTTCCATCTTTTTAGCAAAAGATGGACCCGTGCGAGTTTCTTACGCCGGTTCTTCTCGACGGGTTAGTTCCCGAACCGGTGGTAGGCACCGTAGTATCGACGTTCGGTAATGTTTTTGTAAAAAAAATACTCCGAATAAAAATATTTTGATTTGATTTGATTGATTTGATTTGATTTGCGAAAGTGTGTCTGTCTGTCTGTTACCTCTTCACATCCATACCGGTGAACCGATTTTGCTGAAATGTGGTATGGACATACATTGAGTTTCGTGAAAGGACATAGGATACTTATCCAGGAAAAATGTACGGTTCCCGTGAGATAAACGAATTTTAGCGCAACGGAGTTGTGGGCGTCATCTAGTTTTATTATAATTGCGAAAGTGTGTCTGTCTGTCTGTTACTTAACGCCCATACCGCTGAACCGATTTTGCTGAAATTTTGTATAAAGATCCTTTGAGTCGCGGGAAAGGACAAAGGACACTTTTTATCACGGAAAAATGTATCCTGCGTGATAAACGAATTTTATCGCAACGAAGTTGCGGGCTTCATCTAGCACTGACTACACAAAAAATTGAGTGATATTTTAACAAACGATTATAACAAACATGTTAGTCAGGGAGCCCTAGAACAATTTTTTTTATTACTATCAAGCTAATTTTTGTGAGTGGCTTCATTTTGATAAGACAAACAACATTTTTATCTGCAAAAAATCTTGAAGGTGGTATAGCTAACAGAGATAGAAAGGATTTCATACTTCGATTTTATGGTCCCAAAATATGGATTGTTCTATTTGAAGGACAATGTTACTCTAAAATTATTATTTAATTTAACCTATCTATATGCAAAAAATCAGCTCGTTAGGGTTCCGTTTTAGGGTTCTGTAATCAACAAAACTTGGTTGAATATTCTTCGCAGGTAAAAAAGTTATTTGTCTTATCAAAATTAAGCTACTCACAAAAAATTAGCTTGATGGTAATAAAAAAAATTCTCGGGCTCCCTGACTATGTGGCATGCTTTTGAAATGGAACTAAAACAACGAAGTACGAACCTCTATCGCCAGCTCGAAATCTTTTCTTTCAATTGTTCCACTTTGATTGACATCTACAAAAGAAAATCAATAGTTAAAAGCACGTAACTATTTAAAGCTAACTTAAAAGGTATTGTGTTTACTTTATTCTGTTAATTATACGTATTTTAGTCACCCAGTAATCGGGTCACTTAACTTCGCTTGTGTGAAGAAACAACATGAGGCGTTGAGACTGTAGTTTCTTTTTAGTGCGCAAATAATTTAGAAATAAACAGTATTTGCAAGTAATGCAAGGGTGGAATAGTGGTATTACCAGCAGGCATGGCAGCAGCCTTACAGTAGAAAAGTGAAAGTAGTAATAGAGACATATTTTAGCGACAAACAGAATTCTATCAGAATGTAAGCGCAGAACGCTTGAAGCCTTGAACGCGTAACCACTCTCTGTCTGATAGGTCCCTAAGCAGGCCCCTAGACGATCAATTTTATTGTGCAATATCACGTATTGTGTAATATTATTGACCGTCTAGGGTTAATATTGAACGCGCCTGCCTTTCAATCTTATTGTCAAATAAGTTGTAAAGTAAAATATATATTGTAGGTTTAGGGCCTAGTTAGATCCAGGATATTCCTTCGTATACGGCTGAAGGCAAACCGCAGGTGGTTTTAGTGGACACCCACTAATATATATATAATATATATTAGTGGGTATCCACTAAAACCACCTGCGGTTTGCCTTCAGCCGTATAAGCTGAAGGCAAACCGCAGCTATAAGTCCCACATACCCCCGGGGTGCTTCAGCTTAACTGAGGTGCATCCCCAACCCGGGGCACCCATGATGGGTTTCCCCTACGCATAAAAAAGGCTTAGGGCCTAGTTACTTAAAACTAGTAGTTACTAAGCAGTTTCTTACCAAAGAAAACGTTGAAGACATACAGAAGCTTCTTGCGTCGGAATTCGGAGATGGACATTTTGATCTGAAATAAAACAAAAGGGAATTAAAAGCGGAACTTTTAAGGGCCATTAGAGTTCCAAATATGTGTAATCGGACTAACAACCCTAAGGGTGAAGCCAAATGAGTGTAATTTGTGAGTTGTGAGTCGCAGAATTTCTGCCGCGTAAATATCTTTTCATACAACATGACTCACAAAATTACGCTCGTGTGAATCAAACAGGACTTTTGTATGAAACTGAATGCAGCAGAATTCTGCCCGGCAGAAATTCTGCGACTCACAACTCACAAATTACGCTCGTTTGGGTTCGCCCTTAGAGCTCCAAATGTGTGTAATCGGACTAACAACCCTAAAAGGTGTTCAGTTAAACCCAGAGCCGAGCGAGCGCTAGTCAAATTAGACGGTTTCCAGCAAGCTTTGAAGTCTGGGCACAGAATACAATATATTAGTACGTCTGGGCTAACTACAGCAATTATTTCGTATTGGTTCCTCTAAGCTCGCTAGTCGCTAATTAGTCTGGTTGTATTCGATAATATTGATGTTTCAGCTCGTAATCAAAAATTAATCTGACATAACGAGATAACCCTATGTGACATTTCACAAACGGCTGTGATGGCTGGTTTACACGTATTAAGTTGATAAGTAGTTAAGTAAATTTTAAGTTATTATTTGCGTGTAAACACAAAATTTAGTAGCAAGTAGCAAGTTCAAATTTAGTTAGTTTACTCGTAGTAAAGTAACGTCTTATTAACTAGTTTTGTTGTATGGACGCTGTTAGGCATTCGTGTACTAACCCACAAAAATGACGTATTGAGATATCAATGCAATTTAAATGCTCTTTAGATGATCTAGAACAAGACTGCATTCAAAATAAAAATAAAAAAAATATGGGTTAGAGCACTAATGCTTAACAAGCGACCATAATAATGGTATATATAATTATTTAATAAGTACATATATAGTATTTAATTGTCCAATTAGATTAAACACTACGTTATACCTATAGTATTATTGTTTAAAAAAGAGCTGTCGAAGACGAATGGCAGTGTGCGGAAAAACCAGTACACTGTATTAGATTAAGTTTATGTTTGTATTTTCTTTATAGTTAAAAAAAAAATAGTTGACTACTTATCTACTTAATACGTGTAAACCAACCATTAGTGTTAAGGGCTTGTTTAAATACCATGTCGTCTCATTTTTACATACAAGAAACAAGCAAGACAACAAGCCACTAAATCAACAATCATCGTTAACAGAAGTTAGTGAATTTCGGATTTGGATTTTACGTTTTTTTCGGATTCATTGAACTTGAAGCCTGTGGCTTAAGGCGCAAAGGCTTTCAGTCGCGCTCAGCGGGCCGATTCTGTATCGTACATTTGTGAGTTAAGGTGACGCAGCGTTAAAGTAAGAAACCGTGTTGGATATGTTTTAGATTGCTTGTTTTCTATGAGAGGCCGGCCCGGCCTCTCATAGAAAACAAGCAATGGAACAGCAAAAAATGGAAAGGGCGTGAGCGACAAAATGGTTTTTGTCACTTAATTTAAAAACCATAAATACATTTCATATAAGCTATGCACAAATTAAAGTGCATGCTTGAACCAATTTATGTACAAATTTTGGAACCTTAAATCACTCTCCTCCGTTGGAAAAATAGGAATCCCTTTTTTTACAGAGGTCTTTTCGATTGATTATTCTGTGCTATAAAAGTTGTCCAATCGTGTTATGCTATGGGCAATTCAAAGACAAAGACATGATGAATACTGACAATGAACTTCAATTTCTTAGCTTTAGTCATTGCTGAGAAAAATCGGCATCGCTACAGCCAAATTATCAAGGCGTCGTCTTAATAACTGAGTTAGTAACGAAACCGAGGAGTGAGTAACGGAAAGTGCCACTTTTTGTATTCACTTGCATACAAAAGTGAGACTTTCGGTTGCTCACTCCTCCGTTTCGTTACTAACTCAGTGATTAACTCACAAATGTACGATACAGAATCGGCCCGCAGGCCCTCATGCAATTTTATAGTTTTTTGATCGTCTTTATTTTATACATAATTCAATCCAGTAAAAAAACGAGAATCCCTAGATATTATATTCATTGTCTTTCGTTCAGTACAAAAATTACCCGAAAATTCCAAGTAATTTGAAAATAGTATGGCAATTTCGTTAAAAGAAGAGGTAACTTCGGGATTTTTTTTCTATCGAGTGAAGTTCATGATATTGTGTAATGGAATATAAATTCCAATGTGTTAGATCCTTAACTAACTCATTTATTTTTTCAGAATTTTTATGTCTCCTTGTCACTTTTAAATATCGAAAATCGTCCGCTTCTCGAAGTACAGGGCCTTAACGCTTATCGCAATTACGCGATGCGTCGAAACAACATCGAAATATGATAGTGTTGTGTGTGAAAACAATTAAATGTGATAATGAAGTGGTCATGTTGCGCCACGTTGACGCAACACGCCGCAATTAGAGCAAAATGCAATTATTTAAACTCAATATTAGAAATTTTGATGCGGTTTCAGGACAGTTGTTTGTTTTACGGTATTCCCAAATTAACTGCAATACTAATTGGTTTGTTTTGTTTTGTTGATTTATATTTTAATTGTTGGCTTGCAAGAATTATATTGCTCTTATGAAAGAATTTGTATGTATATGTAATCCATAAAATTGTAAAATGATATTGAATGTCTAGAAATAACCGCACGATGCGGGAAGGTCGGGAAGATAAAAATATTTTAATTCAATACATTTTTCAAATGTCACGTTTTTAAATACCTTATGATAATATACTGTATTGTCAAATTCGGTATGGACCTGCAGCTGTTACTTTAAATAATATTATGTGGATGGACCCGTAGCTCTAACAACAGGTACCATCTGAAGCATGATGGTTACTGCAGTTTTAAGGGCTACGGGCTATCCCATATTACGTCGTAATTTATGTAAAGTAGCATTTAACATAAATCCAATCACCTAATTTATTGTTATTTAAAAGCCAAGGAAACGTAGAATTGGGCCGTTAACGGGACAGAAAAGTAAGAAATATTCACGTAATTACGTAAAGCTCCAGTCATTTAAGCTTAAGCCCGGAATCAATTTGCGAGCTTTCGGTGATTGCGCGCACCTGACGGAGCTTAAAGCACCTTAAAGCTTGAGTCACCCGAACACCCAAATCAACCTTGTTTACATTTCCAAAGCTTGCTACTTGCGACATGGATTTATGTAGGTACGGTGATAATTTTAGAATTGTTTCTGAAATAGGACTAAAGACGTAAAATTAAATTTAACTAGATGACGCCCGCAACTCCGTTGCGTCAAAATTCGTCTATTGCGTGGAAACCGTATCATTTTCCGGGATTAAAAGCAACCTTTGTTTTTCCCCGGGACTAACAATATCTCCGTACCAAACAGTAAAATCGGTTCAGTGGTTTGGGCGTGAAGAGGTTACAGACAAACAGACAAACACACTTTGAAGACAAAAATTTGTATATACTAGGCAGTGATGATCTACACAATTTTGCTGGGTAGTGTGAAGTCAATAATAGTTAACTGTCAGCTGGACTAGATATAACCCGACTAAATTACGTTGGTGCGCTAACTGCCTGTATTGATTTTTCTAAAAGTACATTCATACTATGAGGTATTGACCTTTGTTTTCTAGTGTCGTAAAAACCTTTATAGCTGTTAGCTAAAATAATAATATTGTGTTTAGTTCATTTTACTTGCATATTACTTTAATCTCTTGAATAACATTATTATGTACACTTTGAAGTCGAGCTTTGTGACTATGGCATTTGATATTAACAATATTACTTTGACGTTTTATCTTTGTGATAGTTCAATTAAATCTGTTATGGATAAATATAATATTGAATTTCATATTATAATGAAACACAGAAATTAATGGTCAATATTGTTAGCTCCAGTGTTTTAGTTAAGTTTTAATATATATTTTGACTAAGTTTTATTAAGGTAATACCTTTATTACTATATTAAATTAGAAAAAATATAAATAAATCTATAAGGGAGATCGCACACGTCACACTTTTTGTGTGATCGAGTCTGCGGCTTACATACAATCTGATGGCGCGCGCCATGCAGATTGTATGTAAGCCGCAGACTCGATCACACAAAAAGTGTGACGTGTGCGATCTCCCTTATATAAAACTCAAAGGTGACTGACTGACATGGTGATCTATCAACGCACAGCCCAAACCACTCGACCGATCGGGCTGAAATTTGTCATGCAGGTAGATGTTATGACGTAGGCATCCGCTAAGAAAGGATTTTGATCAATTCTACCTCCAAGGGTTTAAAAAAGGGGATCAAAGTTACATAAATAATGACATCATGAGTGACGTTTTTGCCGCAAACAATAATTGCGGTCGGCTGAAGTAGTATTTTCAGCGTTTTGATCTCTCAGTGGAAAGTACCCCAAGTAATAAATAATATATTTAAATAATAGTTGGGGAGTTCTGGTTGAAATTCAATGGCATCACTGGCGCCGCGGCCGGCGCGGACGCCCGCGCCATCCATGCCGACGGCGATCGGAACTACTCGTGAATAGTCGTGAGCAATCGGATATAATCCGAGTAAAATGAATAGACGCAAACCTAACTAATTACGTATAATAAGTACATTATGCATTTTGTTTTGTGAGGTTTATAATATTTGTTTACATTTTACATAGCTCAAATTTTTTGTGTTTTGGGAGGCCATTTGCGTTTTTCATGTGATCGAGCACTGTTAGTACTATATTATATTATTATTTTTGGTTTTATAGTTTTCTAAGAATATTTTAGATTTTAATATTTGAAAGTTTGTATAATATTTAACAGTTTAACATTAATAATTGCATACATTCATAACTATCACTCACTTGGATAAGATGATTTGTGGTGGCCAAAATTTTGCATTTATTTACATCGGATTATGGATCGGATCTCAAGTAACCGGAACCTTGATTATGTGAAAAGACAAAAGTTAAGCTGATTAGGTGAGTAGTTAAAATATACTAGATATAAAAATGAAAAAGTTGTAAAAGAAAAAGTTTTTGTTTTGTTTTGTTTCACGCCAAAACTAATGAACCGATTGTAATAAAATTTTGTACACAGTTAGTCTAGAGCCTGAGAGAGCCATAGGCTACATTTTGATGAGGCAAAAATATATTATCTAATTTCCATGGAAATATCGATGAAAATAAATTCACATTGTATTTCTTATACGTAACAATAGATGGCGTTTTTATTTATTTTAGCTTAGCGCACAATATTAAGTTGTATGGTAATTGGTATATTTCCATGGGTTTCGATGAAATAAACTCTCATTGTAGTTCCAACGCGTGACAACAGATGGCGTTTTTTTTATTTATTATTTATATAACAGAACGTAATTATACTAATAGTTTAGAAAACAAAGTTTTTAATTTATATCCACACTATTATTATAATTTATGCGAAAATATCTCTTTTTGTCCGTTTGTCTGTCTGTTTTCCTTTCACACCAAAACTACTGAACAGATATCGCTGCATTACCAGTGTCAAAATCTTGTGCACGCCGCTGTTCATCGTATACGCTGCCAGCCGCAGACTTTTAGATTTAGTTGGTAGCGGTGTTGCTAGCCTAGTGACGTGCGTGTTAAAATGCGTAAAAAGCACGCTAAAATTGTGGCACTAATAAAACGAAGGTGAAAAGGAAGGAGAATATTTTGGGTGCATTCAATATTAAGTGACAGAAAATTAGAATTAGTACGATAGTCAGTTTGTACGATAGTCGGCCAACTTGAAATTGTATAATATGTGCGGTGGCCCTCTATTCTGTGGTATCGTGTCGTGTCGTTATCGTGCAGTGTGCAAACGCCCAAGGTATGAGTTGAGAAGTTTCTGTTATTATGTGTTATTCATAAAGAGCCTTAAAGATGTTGATAAAATTGTGACCCACTATGACGGCTAGAAGTCATAAAATTTAACGATAAGTACAATACTGCAGTCGCCAGAGGTTTTAACCTCCGAAAATTGTAATAGTGAATGGATTTTTGTTTTTGAGGTGTCATTTTCTTTTTTACACTATAACTTGCAAAGTTTACCAAAAAATTTTGTGCTTTTAATTTTTTAGTTAATTAAAAATTAATATTTCACCATATAAAAACCGGCCCAGACAAAAAATTTTTTTCTTGTTCCTGTTATTTAATGACTCTTAACCGATTTCTTACGTTGAAAATTAACCAAATACACCATTTTTAAAAAAGAAAGTTTGCTTTGCTAAGCTAAATACAACTATAAGATTTTTGCAAAGTTTTTAGAGATTAACGCTCGTCGTAACCAAGATAAAAGGGTTTGGGTAGATTTAAGGGTTGTAACAAAAAGTGTGTTAAACTTACTTGTTGTGCGTATTTAATTTTTAGAGAAATGATAACTTTTAAGTACTTAAAAACGTTTAAATATCTCCAAAAATGTGTAAAATAGACCGAAAATATTTTTCTATATTTGTTGAGAATTTATTTAAGTGAGAGCTAAAACATTAAATGCATCGACAAATTAAAGATTTTTCTAGTCTTTGAAATATATTTAAGCTTCCTACTTAAAGCCAGAAAAAAAATTGGGTGCTACAAATCTCACGTACATACTTAAGACGCATGCTGCGACCTATGTTTGGAAAATGCTTACCTGAATGCAAAAAATATCAGTTCTTAACCTAATTTGTATTTTTTTTCCTTTAAGTATGTTTTAGAAAATATAATTAATGAAGAAAAATAATTAAAAAATAAATTTTATTCTGTAAAAACCAAACCAAAAGAAATAAAATACAGATTTTCTTCGAAATATCCGTGAAAAGTTTGTGCTACATTTTCAGAAAATTTAGTAAAGTAAGAGCTAAAAAGTTATACACATTTAGAAATAGAAGGCTTTGTTAAGCCTAAAAAATAATTTTAAACTTCCTATTTAAAACCAAGGAAAAATTGGAACGCCATTTACCTGGCGGGGCACACAACAAGCACATTTGGAGGTACGCTCATCTACATACAAAAATATTAATTTGAAATATAAATTATATATTTTTTCAACTTATTTTCTTTCTTTGGAATATAAGCAATGATACAAATAAAAAAAATAATGATATATTTTATTATTTTGCTATATATTTAAAAGAAAGAAATATGCAAATTTTCTTCAAAATTTTACAGTTTATGAGTTTACTTGAAGTGGAAGAGAATAATTTAAAAATCATAAGCACAACTTTTCAATAGGTAAACTTTATTATTTATGTTATAAGCTACACATTCCTTTTTTTCTTTTCAATTTTCATCCACTATTGCAAAAATCGGAGGTTTGCACGATTTTTACGCTCTGGGAACTCCACTACAATGTAAGTCATGTAAAAATGCTTTATATATTTCACAAAATAATATATTAAAACAATTTTTTGGTAACAATTTTTAACACCATACTAATAACTATAGCATAATTTTATTAGAACTTAGAACTGAGTCTCTAATGCGTGGATCATCAAAATATCCTTACTAATATTATAAAAACGAAAGTGTGTCTGTCTGTTACCTCTTCAAGCTTTAACTGCTATACCGATTTTGATGAAATTTTGTATGGAGATACTTTGACAACTGGGAAAGGACAAAGGAAAAATGTACGGTTAACTAGGTGATAATTCTAAAATAATTATGTCTTCGACTTTTTTTTGGTATTTTTGGACTATATAAGTAAGATGTAAGTTACCTACAACACATCTTTTCGTAAACCATTGACCGGCAATATTCAAAATCTGAAGCTATTTTTAACCGACTTCCAAAAAGGAGGAGGTTATATGTTCGGTTGTAGATTTTTTTTTATTTGTGTATGTTCAACGATTACTCGAGCCGTTTATGAACCGATTTTCAAATTTTTTCTTTTGTTGCATAGGGTTCAACTCCAATTTGGTACCATGTTCACAAAAGTGGTGACCTGATGATGAGATCCATGAGTAATCGAGGGAACTCCTCAAAATTTATATGGAAACATATAGAGATTTTGGTTTTATGTGAAGGATCCTAGGCATATGCTACCAAAAAGTAAGATTTTACACCAAGGCATGCTATGGTTCCGAAGATACTAAGAGAACTCCGGATTCCTTATAGATAGAAGTTCGGGACTTTCGGCGATGTTTTAAGAACTGAAAGCATATGCTACTGTGCAAATTACATTCATCATCATCATCAAATTCATCATAATTATCAGTACTATCACACGATGCATCGTTATGAGTTATGACCCTATTATTGGTACTTTTCATAGTCTTTTCGACGACGACTCGAGTTTGTCGAGTGATTTTGAAAATTGTATTAATGTTGTTACAAAGTAAATGATTTAAACTTAGTGTTGTGGTTACCAAGTTGGTAATTAGATCAATAGGATCTATGAGGTATGTAGGAAACTCCTTGATTGGGACAAAATATAGTTCTATTACTGTAGCTTAAAGTAGTTAAAGCATAATATTTTATTATGTTGAGCTGATGAGTTTACATGCGGAAGTTTTATAATACAACGAAAGTCACTGAACCAGAACTCTAGAGCCTTCAGAGACAGGCGTTTGAACATTTCAGCATTGCTTGATGAACTCTAAGCATATACAGGGGTATATGCTTGGAGTTCTTTAAGAAATTCTAAAGTGGTAGTGAACTCAGATAATAAGTTTTCATATGAAAGTTTGGGGGTTTCATCGTTGTTTTAAGAACTGAAAGTATGCTACTATGCAAATTGTAGTCATGATAATTCAGTAATAATATTATAGTAAATAAGTAATAAATAACGCCGTATTATAGTAGCCATTTCATGACAGTTGAGTGCGTATTAGATTAACACGTCTGTATATTTATAGTAGGGTATGGCTCATGGCTTTTGAGACATAGCATAAAACTTTTTTGAAAACTGTCTGAGTATTTAGTAGTCGTAATAGTTTCATACCTAAATCCTATATATTATCTACAACTGACAGCTTATATGTTTACCGGTAAATAACTAAAAAGAGTGAAATTATTATTTTTAACAAAAAATTAAAACCGACTTCCAAGGTAAAAACAATAAGTAATAATATGAACTAAAAAGTATTAAATAATTCTTACTCTTTAATAGTGCCTCTTTCAGAATTCGTTTAAATTTCAACTACTTCTGTACATACTATAGTCTTCATTATTTTGAAGTCGGTACCAGCTAATTTAATCGTGAGTTAATCAGTCAATGTCAGAATATAATATTAAACTTTTGGGACTGGTACCGACTTCAAAGTAATGAAGACTATAGTATGTACAGAAGTAGTTGAGATTTAGACGAATTCTGAAAGAGGCACTATTAAAGAGTAAGAATTATTTAATACTTTTTAGTTCATATTATTACTTATTGTTTTTACCTTGGAAGTCGGTTTTAATTTTTTGTTAAAAATAATTAATTTTTAAAACAATCGGTAGGTATATATTTGAGTTTCTGAATAATTTTGTACGCTCTTAAAAAGTTTAAACTAAACTTTTTTGTTCACATTTATTTTTAGGGTTCCGTACCCAAAGGGTAAAAACGGAACACTATTACTAATACTTCGTTGTCTGTCCGTCTGTCTGTCTGTCTGTCTGTGTCCAGGCTGTAACTCAAGAACGGTAATAGCTAGAGATTTGGAATTTTCAGATTGTTGCCGCTATAACAAAAAATACTAAAAACAAAATAAAATTAATATTTAATACAACATCCCATACGACAAACGTGATTTTTTTGGCCTTTTTTTCTCTATATCAATAATGGTAACAGGTAGGTAAGTACTTGAATTTTTCACAAAATCTTTAGTTATAATATGTTTACTTTAATATTTAATAATAATATTAAAATAAAATAAAAAATTAAGTGGGGCTCCCATACAAAAAACACAATTTATGGCCTAATTTTGCTCTGTAATGGTACGGAACCCTTCGTGTGTGGGTTTGACTCGCACTTGGCCGATTATTTTAATCTTCGCACCACCGTCAATTAGGCAAATATTTGTATAACGACTTCGGGAAACACCAAAATATTTTTCTTAAAACCCCAAATAAATGGGTAAAATACATCTGAAAACATGTGTTGTTCAAAAGTAAGGCCCCGACCCTTCATAAGGTAACGATATTAATACCGTTATTTTACAAAATACCTATACTTATAACACAGTACAGTTACAGTAGACTTTTACCATACGGAACTATAATAGTATTGTACGGTACCATCTTTAGTTTAGTGAAAACAACCAAATCATCCTCCTTAGCTCTTACGCATTGGGCTATGTGTCTAAACACACTAGGCTGAATTACGCCGACGTAAATTTTCTTTTACGTCGCAACGGAGTTAACTCCAAAGCGTTAACGCACACATTACATCTGAGAATTTTAAATACTCACTTACGCGCGCGTTCCGCAACGGAAATTACGCAGCGAAATTTCGGCTCTTCGCGTAATTTATAGTGTGTCGCATCAGACGTAAGCGGCTGAACGTAATTTCGGTCACGTAAATTACGCCGGCGTAATTCAGCCTAGTGTGTTTAGACCCTAACACGTCGTTCTACGACCAAACTGTGCGGTTCTATCGTAACGTGTGTAGGGCAGGGAATGTCGTCGCAAGCAAAATATAAAATATTTAGATTGGCTTACGCACACGAAAATGTGTTTGAGCCCGCGTATGAGCTTAAAGTTTTGTAAGTACAGTCCATAGAAAAAAATGTGTAAACTTTTTGTCTTTACGTTTTCGTTTTTTGCCAAGATTTTACGAACTTTGACATCTCAATTAGATAAATGTATGTTGATTTAAAGTTTATTATTTATTTTAATAATCTAATATGTACTTCTTCCGCAAATACGGGCCTCTATTTTTAACACGCTTTTATAAGCTTGGGCTGTATCATGTATGTATGTAACGGAATCTTTGAGCACGATTTTTACGTATCTCCAGCTATAGTCTAAAAGGGCCCCATTCACGGCAGTCCGCCGTGCCGTCCGCCGGCTTATGCAGGATAGTGAATGGGCCTTTTAATAATTCGAAACTTTGCATACGTGTTTAAATCCAACGACAATGCAATAAATTGATGTATTATTGTATGTATTATGAGAAAATAATTATGTTTAGGCGCAGCGCAGACGACAGGCAATCCATGACGCACTTTTTGTCTGTGGGAATAGAACCTATGCAATTATATGCGGACTTTTTGCGCGTCATGTGCGTTACTGCATATAATTGCATAGGTTCTATTTCCCACAGACTAAAAAGTGCCTCACGGATAGTCTGCGCTGCGCCTTATTAACTAAGTAACTATTACTTGTGTAATGTGTTGCACGTGTTAGTAAAGGCAGATTTTTATTTTCCAGAACAATCATGAAAACTACTCTGTCGACTGTACCAACACGTGCGTGTCGCCCCAACTTTTCCAACTCGCATGTCACATGCGAGCTGAGAAAATCATATTTTCAGGTAATTTTACTGTTATCTGTTATCTTGGATCGCTTTTCATGATTTTGTTAAATTCAAATACATTTGCTACGGCAATTTATATCGATTTTACGTGAGTAATGCTGGCTAGACTGGCTTACGTAACGTTGGGTTTTTTTACAAAAGTTGTATTGAATAGTTATTTTTTTACAGTGCCAGTCATTCTCAAAGTGTGCCCCGCCCTGAGGCTTCGCGAGCCGTACATAAATTGTTTTTAGAAATGTCATCAGACACTATCAAATGACCACAGCGCCAAAGACATTATTTTTTTGGGGTCCATCAAAAAAGTCACTTCTTAAAAGGGTTCCGCCACCAAAATAGTTTGAGAACCGCTGTTCTATAGGAATTTGATAGATCTCTCTCTCTTACTCTAGTAAGATACCGAATACAAATCAAACGTAACGTAACGTATACAATAAAATTCTAAAACTGGTACTGACTAAACTCGAAAAATCCATACATTTACTAGCTGTCCCGGCAAAGGTTTCTTTGCCATAATCATTAACGTAGAAAAAAAGGCGGACGGAGTCTTGTCATATACAAAACTGTGTCTTCACTTTTCTTCAAAGTCGGCCACGCACACATTCTGACGCCTGTCAAATGGTATGGACTAGCGCAAGAATGTGTGCGTGCGGACCGTGTGCATACAGCCAGCTGGTCGACTCTGAACGACACAGTTTTGTGTTTGGTGGGAGTCCGTACGCCTTTTTTATACGTCCATGGCCATAATATAAAGTATTTCGCCCATATTATTTTATTGAAGTGACTAAATAATTATGTCGGCATGGCAACGTCGATCGCTATCCCGTCGCATAAACAATGGTCGCCGTCAGTCTCAGGTGGTAATAATTTACTATTATTTATTCAACAAATGCACTTATCAAAACATAAAGTACCCAGTAGCCGATTCTCAGACCTACTGATTATGTATATAAAATTTGGTAAGAATCAGTAAAGCGGTTTCGGAGGAGTTGTTGGACTAACATTGTGACACGAGAATTTTATATATAAGATAAAGTTTAAATACTTGTTTTGGGTATCAACTTTGTAGAAAATTCCATACGATTTCTAATTCAAATACGGAAAGATAAACATAAAGCGATCTGGGTTCGTTTTTCGTCAAAGCGATGCAAATATCAATAGAACTCAATATCAGTATTACATCTCCACACATGGACTTTCCTTTTAATTCATGAAGCCCCAAGCGGCCACATCCGGCCGCGATAACAATGAAAAAGCTATTGTGTCTCGTTTTGCCACGACTGATGGGTTACTTTCAAAAGCTTATATATTATCATTTACATTCATTTTAAAATACCATTAAGGTAATAAATGTTTCTTAATCTAAGAAGCTCTGAAACATAACTATTAACTATATCAGCCAAATAGAGGTACCGACTGCCTTTATAGGCCTAAACTATGGTGTTATGTTTTTTTACATAGGTCTGCGCCCCGGAGTGGGACAGCATAGGGTATTTTTAATTCAGTCAATTGGCCTAATCCCGTATTCTCACTATTGTAACTGCTGTACAGAACAGGGTCTTTATATTTTTTGAAAGTAACATAATAATACTAGATGACGCCCGCAACTCCGTTGCGCCAAAATTCATATATCGCGCGGAAAAGGTACATTATTCCGTAATAAAAAATATCCTATTTCCTTTTCTGGAACTCAAAGTATCTCCATACCAAATTTCAGCAAAATCTGTTTAGCGGCTTAAGAGGCCGGGTGCCATCGAAATTCTCATACATACCTACGTAATACCAAAATCATTTTCTCATACGAAAATATTTAACATGTTTGAGTTATTTTTCAGCTTAAAATAGTAATTACCTAGGTTCCTGCACAAACATTTACTACAAAATATTTAAACACAAAAAAATATTTTTTAGTGTTTAAATATTTTGTTGTAATTTTACTACTAAATATTTAAACACTAAAAAATATAGTAAAATACTAAAAAATATATAAATAAATAGTAAATTTACTACAAAATATTTAAACTCTAAAATAAAATTTTTAGTATTTAAATATTTGGTAGTAAATTTACTATTTATTAATATATTTTATAGTGTTTAAATATTTTGTAGTAAATTTTTGTGCAGGAACCTAGGTAATTACTATTTTAAGCTGAAAAATAACTCAAACATGTTAAATATTTTCGTATGAGAAAATGATTTGGTATTACGTAGGTATGTACGAGAATTTCGATGGCACCCGGCCCTTTAAGCGTGAAGAGGTCACAAACAGACAGACAGACAAAAATTCGCATTAATAATTATAACATTAATAATCTGGATTATGTACCTAAGTAAGTTGCATGTAAATCATTACGGCCTTACTTCTACTTTCATCGTAGTTGAGTAAAAATAATACGAAAACTAAAAGCGTTAAGGGATTACGTCCGCGGAAGTTCCGCTATAATTCGCGCGGTCTTTTTGACCCGAGGTCGGCAAACATAAGGCTTAACCCCTCATAACCTAATAACCCCATGACGAAGCTTAACCCGAGGCCCGGGTAAGATTTACCCCACAGTTTCAATGTGAAAATCACGTCTTGATTTATTCACAAAAACACACACTGAATGGTGATGTTAATATGAATGACTTTCAGAATATTCTGATGCAAAAGTTTCTTTTTTATGTTTTTTTTAATCTAAGTCTGTGCATAGACTGAGTTCGTTAATTTAAAAATAAATCATCCGTCAACACTCTAAAAACGTTAGTTAAAATATATTTAAATAAAATTAAACTAGATGATGTCCGCAACTCTGTTGCACCGAAAATTGAGAAAATCTTATATCTTTAATCGAGCAATTCTTGTATATATGTTACGCTCAAGGACCGAAAACGCTCACTGAGCGAAAAAATGGCTCACAACGCGTTGTGGTAATAGTGAAACGGCCACGACGCGTTCTGGTAATCACAGAAATACCACATAGCGAAATTCGTGTCGTGGCTGTCGTGCTATTTGACCACAACGCATTGTGGTAATCGAGAAAAGCCATGACGCGTTCTGAGCATTTAAAAACAGCCACGACGCAAATTCGTGTTGTGGCCCTAATGAAAACGGCCACGACGCGTTCTGAGCATTTAAAAACAGCCACGACGCGAAATTCGTGTTGTGGCCCTAAAGAAAACGGCCACGACGCGTTCTGAGCATTTAAAAACAGCCACGATGGGAATTTCGTGTTGTGACCCTAACGAAAACGGCCACGACGCGTTCTGAGCATTTACTGTTCCCGCACATTATACTTTTATGATTTGTGCGTAAACTAGTTAGTCGATTTTCATGAATTTCGGTATGGAGATACTTTGAGTCTCTGGAAATGATAAGGAATACTTTTTGTCCCAGAAAAAATTACAGTTCTCGCACAATAAACTTTTATAATTTGCGCGTAAACTATTAAATCGATTTTGATGAATTTTGGTAAGCAGATACTTTGAGCCTCGGGAAAGGACAAGGGAAGCTTTTTGTCAAAGAAAATTGTACGGTTCCCGCACAATATACTTTTATGATTTGCACGTAAACTATTCAATCGATTATCGATGTACGGGAACAACTATAAACTGAAGTCCACGCGGACTAAGTCGCGGGCAACTGCTTGTAATATTATAAATGCGAAAATGTGTCCAGAAAAGCACATAGGATACTTTTTATCCCGCAAAAAAAGGACGATTCCCGAGTCAACTAGTAGTATTATACTTACTTACTGCGGCGCAGCGATCCAAATTGAGCCTTGGCCTCTGACACAAGCACACGCCATTTCTTCCGATCCTGTTAGTAGTATTATACAGGGTGCAATTAAACCTACCGGCCAATTTTTTTAGGGCTTAGGTATCATTAAGAGAGTCCATTTAACCAAAAAAATAGGGTGTTAATTTTTTTACAATAACATATTTTATCCCACTTAAAATCATTGCGGGGAAAGCGGAAGGCATGCGCCGGCGACGCGTAGTGTCCATTAATTGTGGTGTTTTTTTATTAGGAAAACTTTCGGAAGCTATTTTTCAACATTTTAATACTGAGTGATTATAAAAGATATTTTTAACAAGGATCAATATATATCGAAATTTGGCGGGAAGGTTTAATTGCACCCTGTATAGTTAAAAAATTAAAATAAAACAATATTAGTCATTCATTGAGATTACTTTATAAAATATATATATTTAAGGTAACAAATTATTATTGAACACAAAATAATATTAATCATAATTATTATTATAAATTACCTATAAATAATTATTTGGAATTTTTAGATTAAGTAAATAATTTGGAATTTCAATTTCAAGCTATTGAATAGCTATTATCGCTGGGTTTCGGCGCGGTGTTCCATTCCAAATCAATAATTTGAAATGTCCGTAACAAAAAAACTAAACAACACCGTTTATCTTCGGCACGGTGTTAGTGTGCGTGCTACAAATAGTATAAGTTGATAAAAAATTCCATGTAATTGCTTTACCGCGGCAGTTACCGAGTGCAACATATATTTTTATAACAATTTAAAAATCTTCAAGTAGTAACAATATTATTTAACACAAATAATAAGGATCTTCCAACAAAAACTATAAATATTGATCACCAATACGCAACAACAATGTAGCATCAAAGAAATTGATCCTAGGCAGTTGGCGGACCTACGTCATTTGGTCGAATCATGTCAATTCAATATTATTTGTGATCTGTCGGCTGGGTTTGACGTAACGCGACCAAACTACATGTAGGTCCCCCATCTGCCTAAGAATCAACTTCTCTGATAGTACTTAAATTAATTATAGGCTGCCTTCACACTAGCGTTTGTCAAGCGTAGGCGTTCGAATTCGATGAACGTATGGTAAATGCTCAAAACGCGTCGTGGCCGTTTTGGTTAGGGCCACAACACGAATTTCGCGTCGTGGCTGTTTTTAAATGCTCAGAACGCGTCGTGGCCGTTTTCGTTAGGGCCACAACACGAATTTCGCGTCGTGGCTGTTTTTAAATGCTCAGAACGCGTCGTGGCCGTTTTCATTAGGGCCACAACACGAACTTCGCGTCGTGGCTGTTTTTAAATGCTCAAAACGCGTCATGGCTTTTCTCGATTATCACAACGCGTTGTGGTCGAATAGCACGACAGCCACGACACGAATTTCGCTATGTGGTATTTCTGTGATTACCAGAACGCGTCGTGGCCGTTTTCACTAAGGCCACGACGCGAATTTCGGGTCGTGGCCGTTTTACTATAACCACAACGCGTTGTGAGCCATTTTTTCGCTCAGTGAGCGTTTTCGGTCTTTGAGCGTAACACACACACACATATATATATATATATATATATATATAATTGGAATCTCGGAATCGGCTCCAACGATTTTCATGAAATTTAGTATATAGGGGTTTTCGGGGGCGATATCGATCTAGCTAGGAATCATTTTCATAAAATGTCATTTTATGTGTGTATTTTTAATTTTTTTAATACCGAGCGAAGCTCGGTCATATAGCTAGTTATAATAATATGTCCTTTCCCGGCTCTCAAAGTAACTTTATATCCATAGAAATCGGTTTAGCCGTTTAATCGTCAAGAGATAACAATCAGATAGACACACATTCGCATTTAAAATAGAGTAAGAATAATATTATAATATTTTATATTTAAAATAATTTTCAATCCCACTTTATAATGATTTTAGAAATATTCTTAGACTTAACTATAACTTGGTAATAATATAATTATTACTAACCCACTAAAACATACGTACAAGGTAGGTTGGATATCTAACCCACTAATCCTATTACCTGCCAAAGGGTTGGTGCGTGTCATGTTTTACCTTTTCTAAGGTCCCAACTCCCAAGAGCTTCAGTAACTCACTCGGTACTTTGGAACAAAGTTATGAATTATAAATTTAGTTTAATAAGGTATGACAACGTATACTGTTGGACTTTATACTTATACTGTTGGGCTTACACCCTTTTGTCCACCCCCAACGTTACCGGGACGTCACCGACAAAAAATCAAATAAAATATTACTTTATGTCCTAGGACCTAGGCTATAAGTTTCATTTTCTACCGACATTGGTCTACCCATGCCGCGCCGCCGCGCGTTAAGTTTTATTTTGCTCTACGCTACAGCTTGTAAAGTATCACATAATTATATTACTCTCAAGATTAATGAAGAAGAATGTTACATTTAATATTAATCTTTCGATCGTTATTTTATTGTTGTCTTATGTTTGTGTCTTATGTTGTGTATTGTGCTCTTATAGGGCTTGATAGGTTAATAATAATTAATATTAAATTGTACTAATACAAATTATGGTAAGGGAACCGTACATTTTTGGGGATTAAAATTATCCTATGCTCGCCCCCGGGATTCAAAGCCGGGATTCAGCAAAATCGGTTCAGCGATTTGGGCGTGAAGCGGTAGACAGACACATAGACACATTTTCGTATTTATAATATTAGTATGAACTATGAACATTAATTAAACTGAACCCTAATTGTGCTATTTTGATCCGATATTTCAATATCGGATAAAGTGTACAGTTACATACCATTACATCTGTACATTACGGTCATGTCCGATGAGCCGGTTCAGGTTTATCGTGTTCGTGGCCAATTTGAGCGGGAATTTACTGCGATTATGAGTATATCCCCGCATTTCCGCTGTATTCATCACCTGAAAGGTGTGCAATTTCGCCGTGGCCTTCCGAAAGTTTAATGTAACGGGCGAAACACATTAACCTGCCTCTCCGATGTTACACGGAGCGGAACTTTGAAAACTCTTAGGAAAAATAAATAATTGTAAAGAGCCAAACTTAGCATCCTAAAAAAGTTTAAGTAAAAAAAGACGGGTTGCACTCCGGGAGCGCCGGCAGAAGTGAAAACTTGATTATTAACGTTGTGCATTATTTTTTTTTTAAACTTTTTTATGAAAATCGATTAAAAAAATAAAAAAATAAAAAATAATAATAAAATAAACGATAGTTTTAATTAATTAATCGAAACCCTTACAATCGATTAAAAAATATCGACAATCGAAAAAAAACAATCGATTGTTCGATTAATCGATTTCGATGTTACAACACTACTCTCCAACCGTCCTACGTTTTTTCCTTGGTTTTTCGATCAGCATGAGAATCTGACGCGAGTTTCACAGTTTTTACCCATCCCATAAAAGTGCTCAACGCCGCTAAAGAAGTTTTCACTTCAAAAATTGTAAAAAGCTCCTAATAATATATTTCAATAGCTATGTCCACATTGTGCACTTTCGTCTTCAATTTTTGTCATTTACTTTCATTCAACTTTCGTATTGGCGCATTCAATAATTGAATGCGTCAACGAACGCAACGCCAACATTGTCATTAAAGAACAAAGCGAAAGTTTTGGATACGGTCAAAGGGCATGCGTCGCGGGCATGCCTCACGTTCGCGGTTGACTGCCATATAACGCATGCCCTTGATGAACAAAAAAGGCATTCTGTGGACAAAGCTATTATTTGTTAACGACGGTATGGATTGCGCACAACTTTATTATGGCATATTAAAACATAAATATTTACTGTTAAATTGGTAAAACATTTATTTTCCAATTATAAATAATTGAAGTTTCTTTCGCAATTCAAATACACTTGAATTAAATCAGATTCTCGTACAAACTCATTCGCTATTCATACAAACAAACGGCTGACAACGTGCGACTTGTACGTAATTGGAAACCATTTGTGATGCAATTGACAATGTAATAGAAACCGAATTAGATTTGAATCATGCGACCACGAGCAGAGGCAGCGTGACACGGACGTAGCGACGTGGGTGACCGCCCACGGCCTTGCGCCCCTTGGACCACGAGGTTTTTTTTAAGGATTTGCTAGTTTTTATACTCATATATTCATAAATACCTAAAAAATTTTATACTTAAATAAAAGTTAAAGTAATTGTATCAAAAAATTATTTCTCTCAACAAATCCGTTCTCTTGCGTCATCCATCAGGCATCAAGGGGACTCGCAAAATATATTTTAGGGGGCCTCGCAGGATATAATATCTTGCCCACATCAAATTTGGCTCTTGCCCCGCCAAGGTTGTATATTCAGGAATCAGAACTGATCGAAGATGGGGAAAACTGAAAACCTATTTGTTTGCATATAATATCATATTTTATATGACAAAGCAAATGCATATATCATTTATAATATTAAGACAAAGCAAAAAGAAAAAGTCTATGTTTTCTTTTTCAGTTTTACTAGATAGGTACACGCTAATTTCTATACGCAAAATAAAATTGAACGGGAATTGTACACTTTGCCAGGAATAAAAGTAGACTTAGAATATTCATATTATGTTCTTTTCTACGGTACCTATACTTTAATCCATAATTCCTAATATTATAAAGTGTGTCTGCCGGTTACATCTGCACGCCCAAACCACTCAACCGATTGTGCTGAAATTTGGCATGGAGAAACGTTGAGTCCAGGGAATCCCGGAAAAATGTACGGTTCCCGCGCGATGAACGAATTTTGGCGCAACGGACTACTGCCACTTAAAATACCTGTGCTTGGGACAATTTTTTACTACCTATAATAAAGTTTCATAAGCACAGACCTAAACTAAAATATGTTCAAGGTCCATGAGATCATAAAACACTTAAAATGAGGCCATCTTATACATGCATTATATTACATAATAATGTTATGATAATTTTGTTACATAATATTATTTGATAAACTTTTTATGTTACCGCTTACATTACGCAGAATGTCTTTTTGTGAAGATAGGCAGTAAGTAATTACGGTAATGATATTACAAAATTAAATATTAATTTAATGTCCTGTCTCCTTTCTTAGGTAATTGCTGTTTCAGAAAAATTTCAACATTCACGTTATCAACGTATCAGATGTCACCCGCAACTCCGTTGCGCCAAAATTCGAATATCGCGAAACCTAATTTTTTTAATCAAAAACTGTCCTATATCATTTCCCGGTAGGTATTCAAAGTATCTGCAATCTGTATACTAAATTTCATCAAAATCGGTTCAGTGGTTTAAGCGTGAAGATATAACAGACAGCTGACAGACAACATAATTCACTCTGATATCTATGACATAATAATAAATAATATTATTGATGTCGTAGAAGGTATTATTAGTGGAGGCAGTGAAGGTTTTCACCTCCGATTTCGATGAACCTCCATCGATTTTCATGAAAATTGGTAAATAGGTGGAGGATGCCCTAAGAAACAAAAGTGACATAGTGCCAACTTGCGCTTTTGCCCTGGGGGTGGCTGCCAACCCTTCTCGGGGGGTGAATTTTTTTAAATAAAAATAACCACAGCAATCAATAGACACACAAATTCTAAGCAAAATTTGTTATATAAAGTTTTGTGAATAAATCAATACTTTCGGAGTTATAAAAGATCAAAGATCATGTTTTTGCGTGAGAAAAATACTTGTCTTAAAGCAGTTTTTCATAATTAACTAAGAAACTATAGGTTTTTACGAAAAATGTGTAATAACCAAAATTAAAGCCAATAAAAAAACAAACCAATATCTACTCTAAAATGCCTTCCTATATTCATTCAAAGTGAGCTATAGGTGATTGTATATATATTTTCTTTCGGCAAGTACCTGAGTCTAAGCATTCAAACTTAAACAACGGTAAACCGATGCATTTTATGACATGTACTTCCTTGAAACTTTTTAAAGTGCTTAAAAATGCCTTTCTAATAAGCATTGTAAAAAGTTAAAAGCATCAAAATGTAACAAGTTATGATAAAAATAAGATGACACTTTCAAATTTTTTTGGAAAAATCGAAAAATAAAACGTTGACCATTTCTACAATAATTCAAATTTATGGTTATCCCCAAAGACTTTTCTTAATTTTAGCATTAATAATGACATCAAAAAAATTTCTTGCTTTAGAATGCTCAGTTTTGAAAAAAATAATGATTTAGTAAAATCGAAATTATTAAAATTTTCGTAAATATCATTTTATTTTGAGCATAACTTCAAAAATATTGAACCTTCGTAAAAATTATAAAGAACGAAATTGGTGTCCACTTTTTAAGGAATCTTTTGATTTTTATAGGATGTAAAATAACGAAGATAGAGACGTTTAAAGCCTAACTTTTACTGCAAGAACCATGAAATCGAGACCTTTTAACCCTAATTTTTTTTTTAAACCAAGGGCTTTAGAAATTATTGTTCAAGTTGATCTTAAAGCTCTTTAAATTACCTTTAAAATGGTCCGAATAACCCCGATAACTTAAAAATTAACAGAGCTATTGTGATAAAACAAAAATATTTTTTTTGAAAACAATTTTGAAACAGAGATTTGGGATGCAAATATTGTAGGAAAACCTGTCAATAGGTACATCTATACTAATATTATAAATGCTAAAGTGTTTTACCGATTTTCTGTTACCTCTTAACACCCAAACGATTTAACCGATTTTTCTGAAATTTAGTATGATGAAAATACTTTGAGTCTTGGGAATGGATATGGACATAGAATACTTTTTATCCCGAAAAAATGTACGGTTCCAGCGCGATTGCAGGCATCATATGGTCCTTACTAAATATACGTTAATTTTTTCAAGTCTTTCAATATTCAAAAAGTAAACAAAACGGTTAATGTCGACTCGATAAGAGAGGGGCTTTTTATAATGATGTGCGTCTATTAAATATTTCAGTCTAGCAGATTCAGCCTTTGCGTCAATTTTTTGCACAGAGGGTAGTTTGAAATCGTTGTTTGAATATTTTGGACTAAATAATATTATCAATGTTTGAAATATATTAATAAAATTTATCTTAACTATGAAAAAATATTAGAACTCATTAAAGCTGATAGAAACTTAAAATAAAAACTTAAAACTAATTTTTCAGACATTGGGTAGTTTACAGGGGTGAAAAAATTTCGCAAAACAAAATTAAATAAGAAATTAATACTAAGTAAATAAACTGAAAAAATTGGATTCAAAAACATAAACCTATTAAGTTTTTGAACCCAAATTTTTCCGTGATTCCGCAATAAAGGGGTACTTTTAGAGGTTTATATTTCAGTCTTATCCAAAAATTATATCATAAATGCTAAACAAACTGTTTATACAATGTAAATATGCGATTTTAAAGTTCAGAAATACAAAAAGTGTTTTTTCACGATTAAAGGGATGGTTGCCACAAGGGTTGAAAAATTAATTAAATAATCATAAAATATCATGAAAAGAAACATTAAAACATTTATTTTATCGAATTAAACCCAATTAGTTAAGCCAGAATGGTTAAATCTGCATTTTTTCTATTTTCAACAAAAGAGGTGGATTTCACCCCTAAAATAAAAAAAGTGCAATACGAGCGTATGTCACTTTTAAAGTAGAGGGTTTAACGTACTTAATCCCAAATTTTCATCCAAATCGATGGAGGTTCAACGAAATCGGAGGTTGCACCTGATTTTTGCCTTCATTTACTGTACTATATTATGTATTCTGTGGTCGTAGGTACTTGATAATTTGGCTGTAGCGATATCGATTTTTCTCAGCAATGACTAAAGCTAAGAAATTAAAGTTCATTGTCAGTGTTCATCATGTCTTTGTCTTTGAATTACCCATAGCATAACACGATTGGCCAACTTTTAGGGCCGATTCACACCGGAATGGCAGAGGCGAGGCGAGCAGTTTCAGTGTCATATGATTTTAAACTTTATCTTCATTATTGTAATACATAGTATCGCTTGAGAAATCTACGGCCGCCCTTGGACGCTCGTGGCCGCTCGTGGCCTCTTGCGGCCGCCGGCGGCGTCGATTTCTCAAGCGATACTATGTATTACAATAATGAAGATAAAGTTTAAAATCATATGACACTGAAACTGCTCGCCTTGCGTCTGCCATTCCGGTGTGAATCGGTCCTTATAACACAGAATTATCAATCAAAAATACCTCTGTAAAAAGGGACTCCTATTTTGCCAACAGAGGAGAGTGATTTAAGCTTCCAATAGATTGGTTCAAGCATGCACTTTAATTTGCCCATAGCTTATATGAAATGTATTTATGGTTTTTAAATTACGCGACAAAAACAAATTTGTCGCTCACGCCCTTTCCATTTTTTGCTGTTCCATTGCTTGTTTTCTATGAGAGGCCGGCCCAGCCTCTCATAGAAAACAAGCAATCTAAAACACATCCAACACGGTTTTTTACTTTAACGCGGCGTCACCTTAAAATAACTTCTAGTTTTAGATTTGACACGTCTAAAACTGTCCCTGATAACTTTAAAACTTATACTCAGTTAATAAACGGCAATCGAATAAATTCCCGAGTTAGGAGGAAAATAACCTTGAAATGCGATTTGCTAAGAAAATTAGAAAATTGTTAATCAACTCGATCCTTTTGTAAGGGAAATATTTTCGGAATTAATTGTCGATAAAGGTCAGGTAATTTCCGCTGGCGAACGGTTTACGAAGCAGACTAGCCCCCGGGTAGGTTCTACTACCTTTCAAAGGCTCACTTGGGTTAAGGTATACAATAATAATACCCTCCACATCGGCTTCGGTGACTGGCCATAATAATCGGCGGTAATTTAATAGTGTCAAAGTGTGAGCGCAGTTCAAAGAGCACTCTCTATTCCTTTACGTTCATAACCCAGTGGGACGGACGACCGACACGACTGGCGAGAGATTAGGCGCAGGACCGACTTTTTACTTACCCATCTAACGAACCATGGATCATCTTACGTCTTATCAGTTATCAGACTATGAAGTGATCACTGATCAGCCTCCATTATCGTAACTAAACTTGGAATTGTTGGAAATAACATGTTTCCAACGCGACGCGGGAATTGAGCCCACGACCTCCGAGTCGAGAGCCACACCTAAACCAATGTACGGAATTTCCAACAAATTTTGACATTTCCAAAGAAGTTTTGTGATTTGAGGTTTTAACTTTATGTAAATCGTGAATTAAGCCCTTCGTAAGTTAAAACAAAGATGATCGATAGTCGGGACATCTGCAAGCCTAATAGCATTGTAAACTTTAAACACAACCAATAGAATATATTAAGCTTAGTATAATTTACACAGAGCCAGTACTGGCTGCCAATAAGACTGGCAGCCAGTATTGGTTTGGTATATGCCGCGTGTAAACAGTTTTTCAAGCCAGGGCAAACTGTTCACACGCGGCATATTATGTCAAGCCAATACTGGCTGCCAGTCTTGTTGGCAGCCAATACTGGCTCTGTGTAAATTATACTTAAGGGTTACTAGGCAACGGCTACAATTATTTCCATTCCAAAAAATCCTCGAGCCAGCATAAAAAAATTTAAGCAGACAAAAATAGAATTTTTATCAACGGGCTGCAATTGAATAAGCCAAAAGAAGGGTTAAAAATTATACAGCAAAAGTTTTAAGTGTCACCCGCTAAGTAGAAAAGTTTTTTTACAAAGTCAATGATAAAACATTTAACAATGCCAAGAGCCCGCTTATCTTTATACTTTATCCATGGACCATAACCCTTGTTTTTTCTTTCTCATGACTTACCAGGAACATAATATTAGAAAAAAAAATACGTTTTAGATCTGTACTTGGTGATCTTGTAATAAAAACTGTTTCAGCACTGTATGTCTAAAAAATAACTACTACAATCACTGAGTTATAAGTATAACTACGTATAAGTACTACGGTATAAGTACATAGTACTTATATTATCTCAGTGACTACAATTACATATTACTTGAAACGTTGATTTCGTAAAATATGTCTCTTTCTCACTCTCTACTAACAGCTATAAGCTCGCTCATTATTATAATATTGTTTCAAGGGCCTTCCCCTACGGAGATTCCGTAATTTACCGTATTTAGAGCCTTATAAACTCATAATTTGAAAGCTACAAAGTTATAATAATTAATAAAAATACAGAAATAATCTTCAGTATATCAACATTCCTTTCCCCGTTTTAAATTTTCTATTTTTTTTTTTATTATACTCACGACATTAGCTTCCAAAGTAATACCAATTTATTAAAATTGAAGCATACTTTCAAGCATCTCCCTAGTAATTACAAATTACGTTTATTTGAAACACACGACAATAGATACACAATTTCATTAACTATACATACTCCCCGTTTTAAATTTTTTTAGATAAATTTTGAAATAAGATAAGTAAAAAAAAGGATTTTTGTGCGATCTCGGCAACGCCACAGAATACATATTAGTAACAAGCAACCAGTCAAATGTATGGTCAAGGTCGTTTGCTCGGGGGATGGCCTTAAGGATGTCCATAACAAAATTTTCATTTTGAAGGAAATTAATTTCAATCTAATGCTTTTGTCTTATATTGTACAAAATAAATATTGGAATTGGGAGAATCGCAAATTAAATCGTTTTATATATGTAACGACTCAATAGCCACTTTTGGACTTTATAGCGCTGGGAATAAGACCGAAAAGTGATCGACCGTCCGATCGAACCTCGCCAGTCGCCAGCAATTCCAGAGGTCAGATGTTTATGGGCGTCTCCCTGGGGCTAGACAGTGTTTTATTATCTTAGATTTATCGCATCTTTTGTGTGAACGGCTGGTGTACTATTGCCTTCAGATAAATTTTAGGTAATACAGAAAAGCAAATAATAATACTTAACACTAGAAGGGCCGGGCTTCATGCTATACCTTCAAAGACCGCAGCGGTCAATTTGACGGTACTAGAGATTAAGTCAGAATAGTTATGAAATTATTGCATATTTTGAATAAAAATAATATAAATTTATTATTTTATTAATAGTAAACAATTTTAGCACTAAACTGAGTAACATTTGTAGCAAGTAATATTTTTTAAACTCTTTTGTACATTTTCCATAAAGAACTTTTTTACTGATAGAGCTGTTTTCACGTGTTTTTTTTTAACAATTACTAAGTATTGATTTGACATTGCCGTCTCTAGTAAGTACATGGTTCACTTGTTTCAGAATTAGTATCTTGTCTTTGAGTCGCAGTTGAAGTGGATTTTTTGTCACATACTCTGCACCTATTTCGCTCACTAGTTGAAAGATAAAATCATAACGAGAAATTTTATTCCTATGACTTTTTGACAGAGAATTCATGGGTTTGTAGCTGCTAAATCAGTATATTGCAACCAAAACGTCAACAGGGCAGGCCAGGAAGTATATTTTGCTGGCTACGACGTCCTACTCCACTAGCGTCTGGAGGAATATAAGTCCATTTTGCGCCGTCACTTGCTACTTGTAACATATCGACTTCTGGTACTGAAGATGTCCTAGCTAATCGTCCACTGCGTGCTATTCGCCCGCCATAAATGGATCTATCAGATACCCCGCGTACTCTGTGCAAATTTACGATAATATCGTTATTTGTAGCAGATAAATCTACTTGACTTCTGATGAAGAAGTGACCTGTTCCGGCTGAAATTCTGCATCACGGTTTTCGCTAGCACTGCATGTTATATCATCACTACTTTCACCACCTGACACGTCTTCTTGTATATCCATAAATCGCAACAGTTCTTGTTCTATTTGAGAACTTCTGAGGCAGCGACTCATTTCGTTACGACTGCTCGAAACCAATATCTACTATAAAATATAAACAAGCTAAGCAGTAACAATATACTCACAATTCAATTGAACATAAACAAAAACAAAAATATCCACTTTAGTTTGAAGAAATCGTTGTTCGCTGCCTTTATATTGTATGCCGTCAAATTGACGGTGCGCGGTCTTAGTAGGTATTTGTGATCGAATCTCGTAAACAGCATATAGTTAATTTTTTTTAAATATAGTTTTAGCCTAACAAAAGCAAATTAGGAAAAGTCACAAAATATGAAAAGAAACAAAAACATAGTTTGTGAAATATTTGGGGATGAAATTGCCTTGCGGTCAAATTGACTGCCTTGGTCTTTCTAGTGTTAATATGCTTATGAAATATTTAGTTTTATGGGCGGGAACGTTAAGGAGAAGTTTTGAGTAGGAACGGAGCTCTTTTCTATCGTAATTGTGAAAGACAAAGTTGTTTTTTAAATAAGAAGGATACCGGGAGTCAAATAAAATGTTGTAGAGTAGGGAGAGTACGCGGAAATCACGACGATATCGGATTGGGAGCCACTTAAGCTTGGTGCGGTATTCGGTGATATGGTCAAATTTTCGTAAACCAAAAATAAACCTTATTGAGAGATTTTGTAGACGCTCGAGCTTATTCAGTTGATCCTCAGTTAAATTAATAAAACAAGCATCGGCATAATCAAGTAGGGAAAGAAACAAAGACTGTGCTAAGACTACTTTAGTTCGTGTAGGCAGAACATATCGAAGGCGTTTTAAGGAATGCCAAGTTGAAAATACCTTCCTACTGATTTCTTGTAATTGTGGCTTCCAAGATAAGTTATCATCGAAAGACACACCGAGATTTTTTACCACTTTACTAAATGGGATTGTAATACCATTGATGAGGACGGGAGGTAAGGAGTTACAGTCAATACTGGAAACCAGCCCCGGGCTGCCAATTAATATTAATTGAGTTTTTTGGGATTAATAACAAGACCATGATTCTTGCTCCATTCGCTGATCTTCAACAAATCGTTATTTAATTTACCAATAGCTGAATGAACGCCGCCTAATTCTGACTGGATGTACACTTGCAGATCGTCAGCATACAAGTGATAAAAAGATGTAATTGAAGTTATAATAGAGTTGAGAAATAAGGAAAATAAAAGTGGTGACAATACTCCTCCCTGTGGTACGCCGGCAAGTATATTACTCCAGTCAGAATAGCTATCGGACGATTTGACTCTCTGTCGCCTTCCTACAAGGTATCGTAGCTACCTTGTAGGAAGCAACCCAATTACTGTTGACGAGATATTACAGGACGCTAATCTGCTTAAAAGTATGTCGTGATCAATACAGTTAAAGGCGTTGCTAAAATCCAGTAATATGAGAAGAGTAAGTTTCTTTTGGTCCATGTCTAATCGCACATCGTCTGCTACCTTGATTAAAGCCGTGGTCGTACTGTGACCAGTGCGAAATCCAGATTGCAACGGAGTTAGCAGATTATTGTGCAAGAGATACTTTGTGAGCGGTTGATGTATGATTTTCTCCAGGACTTTGGATAAATAGGGTAGGATCGAAATAGGACGAAAATCAGACGGAGTTTTGGGACAGGAAGACTTAGGTAAGGGAATAATATAAGCAGTTTTCCAGGCATCAGGAAAGGAAAGGGACTCTAGACAGGAATTAAAAATGTGTGAGAGAATAGGTAAAATAATGTCTGAAATTGGGATGACCATACTACGGCTAATGCCGTCGTCCCCGACTGCATTCGACGTTATAGACATTATGTGCCTTTTAATCTCGGTCTCGGTGACAGGGTCAATAAGGAAAGGATCAAAATTAGAAGAAGGGAGTGAGGATATAAACTGCAAGGTTCTTAATTTAATATTAGAATCAAGGATAGAGGAAGAGGTAAAGTGCTTATTTAAAAGGTTAACATCAATGGTATTACGATCCATTTCCGATTCAGGACGCCCCACACCCAGTGTCTTTAGGAATTTCCACGTTTTTGCTGGATCTCCGTTTTCTATCGAGCTGTGAATGTGGCGCCGCTGGGCATCACGGCACATTGTATTGCAGCGGTTGCGTATTTTAATATATTTGTTTCGACATTCTTCTGTTTTATTTTTTTTTAATTTAGCCTTCGCTGCATGTTTAGCACTAATCATTGCTTTAAGCTCGTCTGAAAGCCAAGGAGCAGGAAGATGTTTGATCTTTACAGGCTTAACAGGGGCGTGTTTGTCGTAGAGAGATTTTATTTTTACATTGAACTCGGCAACTTTTTCGTCGATAGATTTAGATTTTATTAAATCCGACCAGTCAATGTTAGATGCATCCTCCCTAAGGCTCTCAACGTTCATAGCTGAAAAGTTGCGTAGCATTAGAGTTTTAACCTTGGCCTTGGGAGGGCGAACATTATATGCAACATAGACGAGGTCATGGTACGAAAATATCTCAGCCGAAGACTGCCCATGCTTAGCGACAAGATTAGGAGAGGAGACTATGATAAGATCAAGCAGGGAGGGACGGCAACCTGGGGAACAATGAGTCGGATCTAGCGGCAGGACTTTCATGTTATACGCATCTAGAATAGATGTAAGTTTACGGGAACGACTATCACCTTTAAGTAAACAGGTATTAAAGTCACCCATTAATATAGAATGACTGTAGTTAGGCAAAAAAACCTCTAAAGTACTTTCAAACGATTGGAAATAGTCGTTATGCATAGACGGACTGTAATAGACACCTAATAACATTTTGCTGTAACGGCTTACCTGTACTTCCAGAAGTAAAAACTCAAGAGCATCCGTAGGAGGGGGCTGTGCTGATGCGCTAATAATAGTATAAGGCAAATCAGAACGCAAGTAGATAGCAACACCGCCTCCACTCCTACCAATGCGATCGTTACGAATTAGTTTGAATCCAGGTAAACCGTAGCAGGTAGATGGTAAGTATGGCTTTAGCCATGTCTCTGATACACAAATGGCATCCACATTAACACGATCAAAGGTTGTGAGTAAGTCAGCATAGTGAGCAGGGATGCTTTGGGCATTAATGTGAACTGCCTTAAAACATTTGTTTACAGAGGAAAAATTGCCCATTATTGTCTCTCTGAGAGGTACTGATGCAATGAGTTTCTAAAATACTAGAGTGGCAACGTCTTACAAACGATTCTCAGAAATGCGTAACCACTTGATAGCCCAAAAGACAATGTCACTTCATAATGTTATTATGTCATTATGTATGGCAGATACGAGTATGCCTGCAGGCATCTTCAAAGTGGTGACGCGTTGCTGTCGTAAGCTGCCAATCTAGTTACGTTAGTAACATACAATATCATTGTACTGATGTGGCACTATGAAAACTTTCATCGCTGTCGTTTGATGACATTGAGACAAAGTCATGGCAAGATGAGTCACTATTATTACTTATAATAATATTATGATAAAAAACCTAGCAAAATATAAATATATTATAAGATATATAAATAAATAAGTATAATAAATAAGTATAAACAATAAAATAAAAAATAAACATAAAAAATACCAAAAAAAAAAAACATCAAAACAGTCTCATACCAAACCAGATAGTATAAAATCACAAACAAGTAAAAGCTACATTACATAAAAGTAAAAATAATAATGATTTAAAAATAAAAAAAAATATTTATAAAAATTAGAAAGCCAAAAGCCAAGCATCCAACCCATGACAAGCATGAAGCAACAGAAAAAAAGCAAATGTCACATAATATGTCAGGTTGGTTGAAAGATGACAAGACGTCATGATTGTTGATTATTGACAGGCGGATGACAAGCAATTTTATGGTTGAAAAAGTTTTACAAAACACTGCAATGTTTTGGCGGGCATGTGAAAGAGTGCTGTTGTGTTTTTGTATTATTTTCCTAAAATTGTGTTAGCTGGGTTTTTAATGTGTAATATTGGTAGAATATAAACCATTAGATATTCGTGTTTATGCACAAGTGTAGGAAAGTGATGTAATATCCAGAAACGTGCTATTTTGTGTTCCCTCCAAAACTCCATCGAAAGTTTCAGTAAAGCGTCTACCACTTTACTGAATCGACCGACTTGACTCCTGTGTCTGTATTGACTTTTACTTAGACTTTGACTAGACTTTAGACCTGACGATACATGAAAACGATGATGAAAATTATAATAGGAGGAATATGATTTTCCCGCCATATTCCTTACTTTTTTACCTTGTCTGTGGCACAACATACACATCCTTTGTGTCAAGTTGCCAAAAAAGAAGAAAAAGAAAGAAAACACTGCAGTAAAAATAAAAATTTAAATGGAGTGAAAAATTAACTAATTACAGGGTAGAACGATAAACAGAAGCATTACCCTCAATATTACATACTCCAAGCACATAATATATACTTACTATAGAAATACAAAGAAAAAGCAGAACTCAAAGTAGGTACTGTAAACAAGTAAACTTATTTATGAATATTTTATAAATTAATTAAACCAACAACTGCATACTACCTAAATCTATCTATATTATGAGTTACAACTTACAACACAAACTAAACTATATCAAAATATGAGGAACAAGACATTTACATACAGTGGATAAAAACTTAAAATTTAAAAAGATTTAGCAACAAGTAAAACTAATATAGTCTTTGGGTCAGAAGGTAAGCACAAGCAACATTCAAAGTGATAATTGGATGTTTAGTAAAAAATAAAAGCTTACTTGGCCTTAACATTCCTTTTGTTTCTAGATGCTGCACGGCCCGGTTCAGTCTTGGAATTGATTGCAGTTGGCTGCCTAGGTCCTGTTGATGAAGTTGGACACTTTATGGCATCGAGGTCCTCCATGCTATGCACATGGTGTCTAGAATCATCAGGTCCAATCACCAAGATAGTGCCATTACTTGTCCAATATTTAGACTGACCATAGCGTTCTCGAGCAGCTAAAAACACTGTGTGTCGCTTTCTTGTTAAGAACTCGGAAATGGTGATACCCGTCTGTTTTATATTAGTCTTCGCATTCCATACCTTTGAGCGAAGGGCCATGTCACAAAACTTGACAACAATAGGCCTAGGTTTCTCCTTGCGTTGGCGGCCCAGCCTATTGCAGTATTTGATAGAAGATGAATCCACACCAGATATGCGAAGTTTGGAACAGATCACCTCAGTTACAGAAGCTTGCAAGTCATTATCATTCTCAGGAACACCATGGAAGAGTAGAATTTTTCGACGGCTTCTCATTTCCATTTGATCATTAAGGTTTGACAGCATTTGCACCTGAGTTTGAAGTGATTGCAGGGCATTTACCACGAATGACTTAAAGGTATTAAACTCACGGCTTAGCTTCGCAGAAGGGCTTTCACTGTGCTCTGAAGTGGCTGAAGATTGCAGATCCTGCTGGAAGGTGGCCATCCGAGAATTGAACATCTGTGTCATCTCCTCGATGGATTGTTTAATTGATTCCACAGTGATGAGCAGAAATACGAGTGATGTGCAATATTAGTGACAAATTGAATGATGAGAGATATAGGTTGACGTTGTAATTTTAATATAGTGAGACTATTTCAGGAAAATTAAATTACTGATAGGTAAAGACTACTTATTTAACACACAATAGTGCTTCAAAACTTTTAAATAATTTAAATTATTAGTTTTAAATAAAAGAGCAATTAAAAGCACGTCTTGAACTTTTTACACACCTACCCGAAAAAAAAGCGTACCAGTAAACCATTAACCAGTAAACCTGGTTTCATAGAAACCGGCCATTATTATTATAGAGAAGACAGAAAAGCAAATAATAATATGCTAAAATAAAATTAAATTAAGAAATTTAAAAAAAACCCCGCCAAAAAACCGTCCATAAATGTTGTCAAGGTGTGTCGGGGGACCGCCAGTAAACTACCACAACAGTGACTTTTGCATTTTGTGTCGCCATAATAGTCGCTGATTCTCTCGATTCGGGTTGTTCTGAACTGACCCTTAAACTATAGTTTTATGTGAAATCAAACATCTACATAAGCGGTCCCCCGACACACCTTGACAACATTTATGGACTAAAATATTACTTTACTCTTAGGAATTATTAAAACTTAAAGTCAGTAAATATTATTTCATTACTTTTTAAAGTTTTTTGGCGGGGGTTTTTTTAAATTTCTTAATTTAATTTTATTTTATGCTTTTTAAACTTGTGCATAATAATTCCTATCAAGTGGATCATATCCCAATGAATACCATCTATAAAATATGTCCTCTTGGATGAGGCCGTTAATATAAGCCCAAACATGACACCTCCACTTTGGGTTCATACGGAGCTCGGCTCCTATAGAATACAGGTGATGCTGCAGCAGTAGCATGCAAATATTTACTGTTTATCTACGTCTTACTGGTTATCGCAATTAAAATGAGCCCAAGCACGAAACCTCTGCTCTAAGTTGGTAAGGAGTTGGGTATCCAGTATCCTATTGATTACCAGCTGATGCTGCAGCACCAGGTCAACATTCCAATAATGTGTATTATATTCACCAGTGTCACGAACCAGAATGCAAAATATAAAACCCATCAAACGACTGCAAGTTGCTAATCGGCCTATCACGAACCAGATAAACCGTGATATTTCAGTAATAATAAGGCTGATGATGATGAACTATAGCTAAGAACACTCTCAGTCATGTCAGCTTTCGAACAAAAAAAACTAGATCAAAATCGGTCCACCCGTTTGGATGCTACGATGCCACAGACAGACAGACAGACAGACAGACCGACAGACAGACACGTCAAACTTATAACACCCCTCTTTTTGGTCGGGGGTTAAAAACCCATCAAACGACTGCAAGTTGCTAATCGTTCTATCACGAACCAGATAAACCGTGATATTTCAGCAATGAGCAGGCTGATGATGATGAACTATAGCTAAGAACACTCTCGGTCATGTCAGCTTTCAAACAAAAAAAACTAGATCAAAATAGGTCCACCCGTTTGGATGCTACGATGCCACAGACAGACAGACCGACAGACAGACACGTCAAACTTATAACACCCCTCTTTTTGGTCGGGGGTTAAAAAGATGTCTACTCACTCTCTGCCTTTGACCTTTCTTGTGGAAATACTTTGGGGGGGGATGCCCCGGCGGATTGGGGATATCGCCCGGGGTATGTGGGACTGCCCTGGCGTAGGGTCTACCCACTAAAACCACATGGTGCTTCACTTGAAAAAACTCCAAAACCCCGTGGTTTTCCACTGCCCGATTAGAATAGGTTCTAAGCGGGCAGTGGAGCATCATGGGGTTTTAGAGGGTAGGCCGCCACATCTGTTTTTGATCTAGTTAATTTCAAGTCCTATATCGAAATGAAGATACTTTGGTATTCACGGAATTTTTTGCGGCAAAAAAAACGGCCACAACGAAACATAGTTCCTTTAAAAATCTTAATTTTTAAATAAGGATCTTATCTAACTCAACGATTTCCATCTAACTATGCTACAAGTACTAAATAAAATTAGAGTGAGAACAGCAATTCGATATGCAAATGGACAAGTCCAGGGAGACCCGTTAGACGTAAGTTGATATTCAAATCACAATGATTTGATATTGGTTAGAGAAGATAGTACTAGTTACTACTTACTACTTGTATTTTATATCTATTCTATGTTATTGTTTATTATATCTATTCTATGTTATTACCAAGAAGGCTATTTAATAGAAATATTATCGAGGAGACGCTACGTACGTTCGGTCCATTCAATATAATAAGCATGATATTATGTATGTATCAAATATCAATGATCCAAAACGTACGTACAAACATTTTAACATAGGTTTTTTGGGGTGTTGATAGGCCATTCAATCCGATGAGTTTGGATTAACAATAATAAATTCTTAATTTGCTTGTTAAATTGCTTAACTCTCAAAATGAAATATAAACATAAATAATACAAAAATAGGATAGACTGCACAAATTGGCGGTCTTACCGCTTTAAGCACGCTTAAAGCAGATTCTTCCAGATAACCAACATTAATGAAATAAGACATATGATAAGAACAGTATGATGATCCTAAAATCCCTGAAATAGTATTTAAACGTTAATATTAATTTGGATTGGAGGTCGGCTTCAATCTAAACGCACATAATCGATGTTTACAGTATTTCATTACGATGGGCAGTGAAATTAATAGGTAATACCTAGTACTAAAGTACTGGGTATTACAAATCGATTGGAAGTTTATTTCAAACAGATATATTTCTGGAAGATTAGTTGCACTACTTCAAATGCTACTGCCGGATTCTCTTCAAATACGGTGCCTATCAGCAGAGAACATTGCAATTCGAGATGATAACTTGTAAACCGGCGATTTTGTATTTTGCTACAGCGATACAACAGGCAAAAATTGTACAATATCTCCTGTCAAACAGACATCCATGCTAATATTATAAATGCGAAACTATGTCTGTCTGTCTGTTACCTCTAAACATCCAAACCACTGAACCGATTTTGCTGAAATATGTATGGAGATTCTTTTAGTCCCAGGAAAGGACATCTAAGGATATTTTTTATCCCGGAACATGCACGGTTCCAGCTCGATAAACGAATTTTGACGCAACAGAGTTGCAGGCGTTGTAAAATATTGGCCTGTTTCATTACAGTTGCAGTATACATAATAACCCTGTGGAGCAAAAATTTTTCTGGGGTTTCTTGTAGTCACTATGGAGTCGGTTGTTAGGGTCTTATAATGGTCGATTTACACGGGTGACTAACGGGTCGATTTTAGTCACCCGGCAAGTCATCAGTCGAATCGCCTGTCCAAGTCGAATCGCCACCCCATTTACACGGGTGACTAACGGGTCGATTTTAGTAACCCGGCAAGTCACCAGTCGAATCACCTGTCCAAGTCCAATCGCCACCCTATTTACAAAAATCGCCTGTGACTAGTTCATTCTGCGTGAAAATGTCGCGTCTGCGCTCGCTACATTAGTATTCGCAGCAAGTGATCGCTTGCGACTGAGCGTTTACACGGTCGATTTTAGTCACCAGCCGCATGCGGCCATTGGCCGCACGACTTTGGGGCTTGCGACTTTAGCCGCATGCGGCGTAGTCGAATTGCCATTTACACGGTCGATTTTCGCCGTGCGGCGTAAATCGTGCGGCTTTAGTCACCCGTGTAAATCGGCCATAACCGTCTTTTTAGATCTATATTCTATTCGAATTCGTTCACTCTCACATCACCGTACGAAAAATAAATAAATCCATATCGGTATAAAATATGTTCTTACAGAAAAACAAAATCCTTTCTGGCTCGGTCGGTTAAACAAATAATACCTACAGGCTACAAAACCAAATACCAAATAAAAAACCAATAGGCTACAAGCCTTCGAAAGTAGTAAAACATGTCATCGTCCATATCAATCAGTGTTTAAATGGACGTTCCAAAATATTGAATCAGACATTTCCATTTAGTTCAATGCATCAGACCGTGACGAAACAAAGCAAACAACATTAAAACTATTTTTTGGTTGTTCGATAGCTGTTGTGAAGAAACGTATCGTTAAATTTAGTTTATTATGGTAAGTGTAAAAATATTTTAAAATCTGCTTAGAAGATTCAGATTTTTGATGTTGCAGAGGAATTCTCACGTAAAACGTATCTTTTTATTAGGGTTCCGTACCCAAAGGTTAAAAACGGGACCCTATTACTAAGATTTCGATGTCTGTCCATCTGTCCGTCTGTCTGTGTGTCTCCAGGCTGTAACTCAAAAACCGCTACAGCTAAACTTCTGAAATTTTCACAGATTGCGCGTATATCTGTTGCCGCTATAACAACAAATACTAAAAACAAAATAAATTAAATATTTAAGGGGGGCTCCCATACAACAAACGTAATTTTTTGAATTTTTTGCTCGATATCAATAACGGCAATACATAGGCACTTGAAATATTCACGAAATACTCAGTTTTATTTGTAATTTAATAATTTATAACAAAGTTTAAATACATTAAACACAAAATTCAGTCTGTTTTTGCTTTATTGTGGTACGGAACCCTTTGTGCGCGAGTCCAACTCGCACTTGGCCGATTTTTTCCTAGGTGCTAATACTGGATACTATATTATATACATCATAGCTCAACGCGAAGAGTCTTACGTTAACTGTTATAATCAACAAATCACAAGTCTGACGAGCACAAGTTATGAAAGTTTGAGCTATCTTAGCAAAGTTAAGCCTGCAGACTGCAAAGACTACAAGCCAAGAGCCGAGCTGCACCATGTTTTACTATTTAATCAGCTACCTAGCTGTTATTAATTTAATGGTCTAATTTAATTTCAAAGTATACTAACTTTAAGTTAGTAATTTCAATCCTAAAACACTCAACACTGTACGCAAGTAAGGACCTTTGTCATATGCCAACTACCAAGATCAATAAAAGCAACCAACTACAAGAGGCTTTTGGTATCAATGTTTGTTTTAGGGCCCGAAATGAAATAAATCATAGAAAGGTAAGAAGGTCTTCCAATATCCCTTTCCCAAGTAAATGAGGCAGCATTAAAATTAGCTTAAAATTTCGTCTATATAATAAAATTAACATTTTGTAGACCAGATTTTAAGCGTATCTCAGCTTAAAGTAGGTTAATTGAATTTAAAAATATTAATTAAAAGTATACATTATACTTAATAAACCAATTATTGTTCCAATCAATTCTTTCTATATTAAATTTGAATTCAAGTTAAACAAAACGTGGCGAAATATAAATTGGTTTTTGTACAAATAAAACTCAAATAAATGACAGGAAATAATGGCGGTAAATACAATTGAAGTTGATAAATATTCATAGAGTTCGAGAGGTCCGGTAAACAGTTGAACAGTTGAAACGATGGTCGAATAGCGGTTGAAACGGTTGAAACAGTATCAATTATTGTACAACGATTGGGTTTATCCCGCAGAGTAAATATTTTTATTTGCAAACGGTTGAACTTGCAAAGGGCGTAATTGTATTATTTATTTACAAAATTTTAGCTGGTAGCTGCTTTTGAGGACAGACTGCTTATAAGCACAGAATTTTAAAAGAAAAATACCATTTACCGATACAAACAAAAGTTACCATTGAAATTATATGAAAAACTAGCTTTCCAAAAACGCATATCCATTCATTTTTAATCAGCAGTCCAAAAATAAACTTTCATGTTTCTAACTTAAAAAATGTCGGACTTTCATTTAAACTTCCAACCCCTATTTCACCCCCTTGGGGGTAGAATTTCCAAAAACGCTTAAACACATATCCATTCATTTTTAATCAGTAACCCAAAAATAAAGTTTCATGTTTCTAACTCAAGAAATGACGGACTTTCAATCAAACTTTCAACCCCAATTTCACCCCCTTGGGGGTAGAATTTCCAAAAACGCTTAAATACCTATCCATTCATTTTTAATCAGCAGTCCAAAAATAAACTTTCATGTTTCTAACTTACGAAATGTCGGACTTTCATTTAAATTTCCAACCCCTATTTCACCCCCTTGGGGGTAGAATTGCCAAATACGCTTAAACACATATCCATTTATTTTTAATCAGTAACCCAAAAATAAAGTTTCATGTTTCTTACTCAAGAAATGACGGAATTTCATTCAAACTTTCAACCCCTATTTCACCCCCTTCGGGGTAAAATTTTCTAAATTCCTTCCTTAGTGGGTGTCTACTTAATAAAACAACCCTACTCACCAAATTTCGTGGCTGTTACTTTAACAGTTTTTGCTCAGCGATGATGAACAAGTCAGTCAGTCAGTCAGTCAGTCAGTCAGGACATGTAATTTTATAAGTATAGATTTTTAATCAGTAACCCAAAAATAAAGTTTCATGTTTCTAACTCAAGAAATGACGGACTTTCATTCAAACTTTCAACCCCTATTTCACCCCCTTCGGGGTAAAATTTTCGAAATTCCTTCCTTAGTGGGTGTCTACTTAATAAAACAACCCTACTCACCAAATTTCGTGGCTATTACTTTAACAGTTTTTGCTCAGCGATGATGAATCAGTCAGTCAGTCAGTCAGTCAGGACATGTAATTTTATAAGTATAGATATATTTCACCGTCTGCAGAATGCAGATATTTGTTATTTTGCAAGTATTAAGTACTAAAATCTAACGGTATTTGTTTACAATATTCCCGTAATAATATACTGCATTAAGATCTGTATCATGATGATATAAAATATCTTTAAACAATATTCAGGCACCTATAATATGAGCTGTACACAAAAGTAACATAGTTCCTATACGCCTGTACAAAAATGTGCGAGAAAAAATGTTTTAGCTTTTTGTATAGTGAAAACATCGCTCTCTGTATACAGAAACATTTAAGTATCGGACCGTTGTTTACACTAAAGTAACAAAGGCTGTTGACATGTTTCAGCTGAATCATGGCCAAGTAGTTTTCTTTGTAAGCCATAGCGTCGTTATAAACGGTTTTTGTTTGTTTATTAATAAAACTACGTATAACGTCGGTGAAAAAACTGTAATAAAAGAAATGTTTTTTTATGGTTTTCGAATACGTTTCTGACGTTTTTGTTTCAAGTTTATCTACTTAGTATTTCTTTTGTAATATTTTCTGTTTAATAGATTAACTGATGTCAACAAACCTCACTGGTCAATAGATGCTTACAACCAATGCCAGTATAATAAATTACACGTATGTATTTAAAATATGTAAAAGATAATTAAATCTTGTATTACTTAATCCTAACTAAAGTCAAAATTAATTAAGGGAGCTACCTTAACAGTCTAGAAGTAATTTGAAAAATGCTCGCGCTGTATTCTGTAAAATTAAGGAAAAATTGAATTCTTATAAAGATAATATAGGTCATAGACTATTATAAATTCAACAGAAAACCTTTTGGTACATCTTAGAATCATAATTTCCAACTTTTTAACAGTTATCAAATAAATAAGCTATGATCAAAATATCTCCGAAACCGGGCATAAGTTGCTTTAGGTCACGTAACGAAGGTGAATAGTTTTACACGCCACATAGGTTAGATACCTAATAACAATACTGAAGTTAGTTTCGTTAGTTACAAAACTTCCTAACTCATTACGGGTAAAGTTTTAAACGGCTTTAAAACTATTCTATCGATTTTAAAATCAGGAGCGAGTCGGAAATTTCATGAAACGTCTTCGATACGGCACTTCCTGCGAAGTTTTACCTATTAGATAAACATGTGAGTACTGAGTACACGCTATAGCTTAGTTAAATGCGAAATAAGAATTTTTTCTAAAGCTGAACCTATTACAATAATCTCTTTTTTAAAAGTCAGTTACAAAGAGAATTAAATTTGCATCAGTTTTAAATCACAGTAATGTAAACATACTAGATGATGCCCACAACTCCGTTGCGCCAAAAATCGTTTATCGCTCGGGAACCGTACAATTTTCCGGGATAAAAGGTATCTTATGCCCTTTCTCGGGAAAGAAAGAAATTATAGTAATAAGTACTAGAAATTATTAACCATTTCTACGATCGCGGGCGCAACATCAAAATTCTCAAATCTCTTAAAGGTGAATTAACTCGTTATTCTCTAACAAATTTTAAAATTTTCAATATGGAATATATAATTATACTAGTAAGTTTGTAATAAAACTGTACCAAATTGTAGTTTTTTTTTTTTTAATTTTCAGTTTTTTATTGGCCTGACAAAATTAATCGTCTAAATCGCTAAAAACGATTGAATAGTGTAATTTATACAAAAGATTTCGACGTATTACTGTACAACTATACTACTACTAAATATTAATTTTAAATATATGCTATTTTAATTTAAAAATATGGGAAAAAACATCGCGTCCCTTAGATGATATTGCTTAAAAACGCTCTAAATTATTCGAATTCCATTTTTTACCGATAAAAGTTGTTTTGTTAGTAAATACACATCTTCTTACGTATATTCCAATTGAAAAATGTAACTAATGCCGCATTTTAAAAATTCTCGTTAAGGGCCGTCTGTAGCGGAATGGCCCTTTTCGTACTACAAAGTTTGTTTCAGTTTTACTCATCAGAGTAAATGACATATTAAGGGCCTGGTAAGTGCCGAATAGGCTATCAACCAATTAACTTTACAGAAAAGTTGTGAACAGCCTATTCGGCACTTTATCAGAAATTGGTGAAACAGGCCCTAAGCCAACTAGTGTGGACTGAAGAGACTAGCGCATGGTACGAAATACACTTGCCGGTTACACAAATCTATTTAGGGTGAGGCCAAACGAGCGTAATTTGTAAGTTGTGAGTCGCAGAATTTCTGCTGCGTAAATATCTTTTCATACAAATCATTGACTCACGAAATTACGCTCGTGTGAATCAAACAGCACTTTTGTATGAAACTGAATGCAGAAGAATTCTGCCGAACCGAAATTCTGCGACTCACAGCTCACAAACTACGCTCGGCTTCGCCCGTAGGCATACGACATAGAATTATTAGATTGGGCCAATCCTAGATCCTTGCAAAGTTAACACTACAGTTAGGTTAGTTAAAATATCCTTAAAATGGTTCTAATTTTCGTTTAAAATGGAATGAGAGTCGCATCTGCTCTTGATTTTATGGAAAAAACATTACCCAAACAATTTAGTCTAAAAGCAGTAACTTCAAACAAATATGTAGCAATAAAACCTTTTTTAGAACTAGCAGTAATAGTAGAGGAGGGGAGGGTGCTATTTTTGTAGTCACTCGAGCGTCATGGAGACCTAGTAGGTTTTGTACATTAGGTAAAGCTGATAAAAAATTATAAGAGCGTTTTTAGGGTTCCGTACCCAAAGGGTAAAAACGGGACCCTATTACTGAGACTTCGATGTCTGTCCGTCTGTCCGTCTGTCTCCAGGCTGTAACTCAAGAATAGTAATAGCTAGAGAGTTGAAATTTTCACAGATTATGTATTTTTGTTGCCGCTATAACAACAAATACTAAAAACAAAATAAATAAAATATTTAAGGGGGGCTCCCATACAACAAACGTGATTTTTTAAACATTTTTTGCTCGGTTTCAATGATGACAACAGGTAGGCACTTGAAATTTTTACAAAAGCCTTAATTATATGTGTACTTTAATAATTAATAATAATATTAAAATAAAATAAAAATTTAAGGAGGGCTCCCATACAAAAAACACAATTTTGGCCTATTTTCGTAATAACGGTACGGGACCCTTCGTGCGCGAGTCCGACTCGCACTTGGCTGATTATTTTATTTTAGTGGTGGGTTCAGAAACTGCAGCCATTTTAAAGTTTTGAAAAAGAAAATATATTCAGGAAATTGCTTATTTAGGTAAATTATACATATATTTTAGACAACAAGGACAAAATCATTTAGTTTAGAGCAAAATAAAATATCTGCGAAGCTTAGTTAAGAAAATATGAAGCTTTATTTTTTTATATTTTAAAATGTTCCTACAGGCTTACCTAACCTTTGAATCGTCAGTGCTTTATATGGAAGCTTCTTTGGGGTACTTATACTAAACAACCCCTATCTGAATCCGACTTCATTTCAATATTTAAAAAAAAAGATGGGTTGCACTCCGGGAGTGCCGGCAGAAGTGAAAACTTGATTATTAACGTTGTGCATTATTTTTTTAACCCATTTTTTATGAAAATCGATAAAAAAAAATAAAAAAAAACGATCGTTTTAATTAATTAATCGAAACCCTTACAATCGATTAAAAAATATCGACAATCGAAAAAAAAGCTGCTGTCAGACACTTCTCGCGACAGTTGTCTTGCAGGTGGACACGCGGCTTTAATCGGCGCGTCTGCTAAAGAACTCATTTCCCCGACTGTACATTTCTGCTAAACAACTCATTTCCCCGACTGTACATTTCTGCTTAGCACAATTTTCCCCGACTGTACATTTCTGCTAAACAACTCATTTCCCCGACTGTACATTTCTGCTGAACAACTCATTTCCCCGACTGTACATTTCTGCTTAGCACAATTTTCCCCGACTGTACATTTCTGCTAAACAACTCATTTCCCCGACTGTACATTTCTGCTAAACAACTCATTTCCCCGACTGTACATTTTGTTCGAGTTCGAGTTCGACACAAAACACTACTCTCCAACCGTCTTACGCGTTTAGTATGGTTTTTCGATCAACACGAAAATCTGGCGCGAGTTTCACAGTTTTTACCCATCCCACAAAAGTTCTCAACGCCGCTAAAGAAGTTTTCACTTCAAAAATTACCCGCCACGTGAGAAATCTGATTTCTATACCATAAAAACTAGACACATGTCGGAAGCCTATGCAAGCTTAATCTGACACGTTCGAGCTACTCCCGAAATCCCCTCTTCCCCTCCCCAACTATAAAACGACATTGAATTTATTAAACGCAGTACATATACAACAGAAACTGTTATTTGTTATAGGATCGTGAAGTTTTATGCTTTATAAAATCAGACCAACGGTTTCAGAAACAGGTTTCAACGGTTTGTTAAGTTTTATGCCCAAACTTTAGAACACATTGTACATTGTTTCTGTATTAGTTGTTGCCCCGAATTCGTTGTGACACAATCGTACACTTTTCGGTGATGAAAGCTATCCTATGTCCTTTTTGGGACTTTAAGTATCTCTATATCTAATATTATGAAAATACGTTTAGCGCGCCTGAAGAGATAAAAGACAAAGAGGCAGACTGTAGACAGACAGTGCTGAAATAAATGTAACTTTCAATCTTTACATCCATACCAACATTGTAAATGCAAAAGTGTGCATGTCTGCCTATTACCGCTTCACGCCCAAACAGCTGAACCGATTTTGCTTAAAAGTACGGAGGCACTTTAAGTCCCGAGAAAGGACATAATATTTGAAAACTTTTACACTTTTTATATCAGAGAAATGATTTTAGCGCTACTGAGTTGCGAGCGTCATCTAATAATACAATGTTTGCGATCTTCATTCGAGCTTCAAAATAGTTTTATTACAAAAGCTACTTAAGGAAGTCAAGTGAAAGTTGCGGCTTGGTTAATGGACCATTATTTCGAAACGTGCCTGGATTCAAAAAACTCAGCCGATCGATCGTAACGAATGCTCCGGACCCAACTAGAGATAGAATATTAAATTCATTGACCGACATTGATTATTTTTAAACTTAAAAATGAATTTACATAGTTTTGGAATAAATACAATACACTTTAGATGCCAAAAAAATAATTACTTTAAAAAAATTGAGTCGTCAATAAAATATTGCAGGTCTATGCGATCTTGCTGTTCAAACGCTACGCACAAACATTTAAAACTAAATGACGCCCGCAATATTTTTTCGGGATAAAAAGTATCGTCCTTTTCCGGGCATCTCCATATCCATGCCAAATTTCATTTAAATCGGTTCAGCGGTTTGGGCGTGAAGAGGAACAGACAGACCGACACACTTTCGCATTTATAATATTAGTATGGAAGTCTTCGAGGTTATGTTCTGTCTATATCTAGTTCTATCTTTATCTATATCTAGACTATGAAGGACCTAATGACTCTTTCAAAAGCGTTATTTTAAAATGTAAAACTTAACCATTTGCAGCTACTTAACAGTTGCTTAGCGCCATCAATCGTGCGATGTAGGTCGCGCCATAACAAAAGACTTCCAGTGCCCTGACTACGACAAATGAGTGTTTCAATAATGATCGAATCCTATAAGCTTTGTCCACACTGTGCCTTTTTTGTTCATCAAGGGCATGCGTCATAGCACAGTCAACAGCGTACGTGAGCTATGCCCGCGACGCATGCGCTCTGACGTGGCTCTGACCGTATCCAAAACTTTCGCTTAGTTAATATATTTTTTCTGGAATTTCTTATGACCAAATAAGCCACACATATTCCACCCAGTAAAACGGTCACGTCGCACATGTTACAAAGCTGACAGACACTGCAACTGAACAAAAATGACAATGTTGGCGTTGCGTTAGCGCATTCAATTATTGAAAGCGCCAAACGAAAGTTGAATATAAAGAAGATGACGAAAATTGAAGACGAAAGCGCATAGTGTGGACATAGCTTGTCGTCGTCTTGCGTCTTTTGCACATTCTCATTGCAACGTCACGAGGTATTATGGTGCGTTTTTAAGTCATTCAATAATGAACGAGCAGTATTATCACCGCGAGCAGCAAGTCTGCTAAGTCGATATTATGTATTTTATTGTGTAGTAAAGTTCTTTTTCAATTACTTATTAAAAAATGCATTGAAAATTTGAAACGCATCGCTATACTGCAAACGTACCTTTAGAGAAAATTAAGAATTCGCAGTAATCACAATAAATACTAGTATTAACTATTATGTTTATAACAATATCGAAGTTACAGTGAGTATGTGAATGTTTGTTTGTTAATTTTTATGCTTGATTATAACTCTTTATGCTTGAACAATCTTTGGTTTGGAGATACTTTAAGCCCCGGAGAAACGATACAGCTGTTATTGTCTCGGAAAAATGTACAGTTCCACGCGATACATAATTTTTATTGAAACAAAGTTGCGGACGTCTTGTATGTAATTGACTTACCCATGCAAACACGGCAAATCGATTTAACCCTTTTATAAAATTCTAAAAATATTTTACTGAATAATTCAAAGCGTTCGGTTGAAATTCGCCATATCGAGGTTGCTGGCAAATCGACTATATTCTATTATGTCCACACTTGGGCGAGGATGTTGTGAACGTATATTCAATTGGACTTGATAAGACCAAGTTAGCTGGCTATGCTCCAGAATATAGTTTAAATTGATAATAAAATATAAATTGTTTTCAGTTTAAACCTAGAGAGAGCAAGGTTTTGTATTTTCACTTGTTTATTTGTTCGTTTGTTACATTTTGCATTAAATTGGCTTTGAACATAGGCTTTGAATCTACTGGAACGATTTTGTTTAAAAATTATTGTAACAGTATTTCGAAATTAATAATTTAATTTGGCCGAAAATCGTGAAAACACGGAATGAAAATTCCGATGATTGTTCACTCTATGAACCATCTGATTTGGAAATCACAACTAAATTAGAGTTTTACCTTCTCTTACGCTACGCAAGCAATAGGAAGTTTATAATTAGTGTATTTAATTAAGTATGTTTTTTAGTTTTTCTGTGTGTATCACAAGTATTAACTAACTTTAATTTCTGTATGGGGAAGATGTAGCAATAAAATTAAGCTCCTTAAAAAATAAAACGCCCTCTGCCGACCTTTGTAAAACCGTAAAATCTGACATGTTGCACAATATATCAGAAATCAGAATATATTGACTGAAACCTTGCCAAACGTCGAACAAAACATTTTGTTCCTTTCAGGGCCCCGTTTTTATTTTGTTACCTACTTTTCGTATTTCTATTACCTATATAAAATAACGACTAAATAATGAACAACAAATTGTTGAGGGTGAAAATTCTATTTCCTATAACTAGTTGTAAGTTTGTTCATGTAATATGTTCGGAAGGCGCTTACTTAATAGTTCAAAATTAGTTTACTTCCGCTTCAACACATTGGAAGTTCAAGTATCAATATTAAACATCAGGTAGGCTATAATTTACTCGACAAATTGTGTTATGTAACACGAGTATACGTATTATCTACTGTAAAGTATGTAGATTAGTCAAAATTGATGAAACAAAAGATAATAACATATCGCTCGCTATAAATTTTGTGTGAACCAACTCAGATGGTGGACCTGATAATAAGCATTCAAATGTTATCTATGTACTATAGCAGATATTCTCAAAGTGTGCTACGTAGTCCGTGGTGCCCCGGGGTTCTGCAAAGGCCTTTTATGGGTTCCGCGAACGATGCTTAATTTTAAACAATTCATTCAAAGACAATACATTTTTTGAGTTCTGTCAAAAATGTCACATCTTAAAAGGGTTCCGCCACCAAAAAAGTTTGAGAACCGCTGTATTATAAATTAATTATAAGCGTAACCTTCGAGGTTAAGCGTAGTCAAGTTAGTTTTTCTCTACGGTGATAGTTTCTACACAACAGAGTTATTAATCCAACTGCTGCTACCCCTCACATATTGACTTGACATAACCCCTCCATGGTCTAGTGGTATAGAGCGCAGCTCTAGACTCGGAGGTCGTGGGTTCGATTCCCGCGTTGGAAACATGTTATTTCCAAGTTTGGTTAGGACAATGCAGGCTGATCACCTGATTGTCTGACAAGTAAGATGATCCATGCGTCGGATGGGTATGTAAAAAGTCTGTCCTGCGCGGCCTGCGCCTGATCTCTCGCCGGTCGTATCGGACGTCCGTCCCACTGGGTTATGAGAGTAAAGGAATAGAGAGTGCTCTTGTGTACTGCGCACACACTTGGGCACTATAAAATTACTTCTGCGTAGCTGGCCTGGTTTCAATGAAACCGGCCACCGTCACCGAAACCGGCGTGGGAGCTATTATTATTATTATCATAACCCAACCGAATAACGTAGAGCGTGGTATAGCTACGCACTCTGCATATTAATTAATTTCTCTGATCGTAACCGACAATGACAAACTTGTAAATTGTATAAATATTTATTAGTAAGGAGAATAATCAATAGCTCCACCAAAACACAATATTACGTAAGCCAGGAATGGCGAACCTTTTCGTATCAACGTGCCCTTTCCTGAAGAAATTTTTCTGAGGAAGTCATAAACATGCCATTCAATTATTTTTTGTTATTCGGAGCGTATATCAAAATTTGCCTAATTTTGTGTCCACTATGCAGAGGTTCATTGTTGGTCAAATAATTTCGATGCTAGTTTTGTGACCCTACTGGCCAAATTTTATGTCACGTGCCAGTTGCCACTGGTGGCACGCATGCCATTGGTTTGCCATCCCTGACGTAAGCCATATAACATGTTAAACTTACTTGACAGTAGCGCGAGTTCGTACGAGTACCTGAAACAGAAACAAGTTGAACTACATTTGTCGTAATTGGTCACGTCCGAAGTTTGCTCAACAGTCATTGGCTGGAAATGCACTGTGAGTGTAAGGGTGTAGTGTGCGGCTCACCTCCCTGCTATTAGCTCGTATATAAGATAATGTAATTAGTTTTTAAGTCAGTTATTAAACATTATTTCAACTAAACGCATCTTATATCAGTCTCCCCTAAGCCACACATTGCATGGCGACCCTGCCAGTGCTGCCTTGCGGCAGCGCTGCGCACCGGGTACAGGGAATGTGAATATAGTTTAGTGATTTAAAAATAATAAGACTTTTAAAAGTGAAATTTAATTGTGACTATGGACAAATTATAGTGGTAAAAATGAACTAAACGGCCGTTAGTGAGTAAAAATATTATGTAGGTTTAAAAATAAGTAAATAGTGTAGAGACAAGAGACTTAAAAAAAGATAAATACAAATGTGTAAGAAGCGGAAATATAAATATAATATAAAACTCATAATAGACTCAGTGAAAAATAAAAAAAAATTGTAATCAGAATTTAAACACAAAATTAAATTACAGAAAATGGAAAGTTGCAAGAAGAATAATATAATATGAAACCGAAAACTAAAAGTTGCTAAAAAAAAACTGTCTGAAGAAAAATCAAAATTTTGGTGTGGAGATGCAAAGCTGGCAGCCGGGAGTTGATGGTGTCAAATGAGTGGAATATGCTGGCAGCCGGGAGATGTTGGAGTCGGATGAGAGGAATGTAGAGCAGGCGGCCGGGAGATGTTCGTGTCGGAAGTGGATGCAGCCGGGAGAACAGAAAGAAGAGGATAGAAAAATGCGATTGAAGTTATTTAATATGTAAATTATAATATGTCTTATTTGTAACTGCAGCGGTATGTATAAAATTAGTAAGTAATTATGTTACAATTTATGTCTAAATTTAAATTTTATTTTGATATGAAAATTACATAGAAAGTTCCGTTTAGAAAAATAAAATATAATTTTAAGCAATTTAACAAAATATATAAGAAAAAATTATAACCATAAAACGTAAAAGGTATAAAATGTATTATTAATTGAGTAAATAATATTTTGATTTTAAATATTTTGAATACAAGTAATTTAATTTCTAGAAATAAAGATTTCTGTAAAAAATAAGTAAAATTATAAATTAACAGTTAATTAATTAATGGAAAGTCAGATTGCTATGAGAAATAAATAAGTTTTTGCGAAATTTATAATATTGGTAATAGTTTCATAATATATTATGTTTTACAATTATATCTGACTAATTGAAATCTTCAAAATAGTTGCAGTTGATATTTAAGACATTTTAGTAAGTTTTTTTTTTTTTTTTTGCATGTTAATTTTGTTTTAATTGATTTAATAGGTATTATCAAATTATTCCGCATTATTTTTGGAAAAGATTTATTTTTTGGAGATTACGTGTCTGGTTTAATGTTTTTAGACAAAAAATAAATAAATAAATAATGGTATTATTCTGCAACTTAGCAACTTGTAAAATATTTAGATATTGGAAGATAAGTTCATTTAAAAGTTTAAAGAAAATAATGTCAAAAGAAAAATTAATTTTAAATAGAAAATAATGTTAATTGGAATAATATTCTAAAATAAAATGTGTTTTGGTGCTGTTATTGTGTAATAAAGCAAAACTTAGAAATTTTAAAAATAGGGTGTTGACGATGAATTTTTCTATGAAATAAGTTTTGGTATATGTAGTACAATAATATTTTATTTTAAAAGTATGTTTACAGTATAATAATTATTAAATACTATGTGTAGTATGACAAAAGAATTGAAAAAAATAGGAAATTGTGTAGACTGTAGGACAATGGTAATTTTGTAGAGATGAAGGATTGTTAATTTTTTTTTTTGGAATATAGGAATACATAGCAACTCATAACTAATCGAATATTATGCGCAGTTGGTTAAAACAGGTAGGTAACAACTCAGGTAAGTTTCCACGGTATGCAACACCTTTGCGGGAAAAGCGTCAAATGTCCGCGGTGCCAACTCAGCATTCGCGCAATGAAATGTAAGTAGCTGTTATTTCTTGTAACCGACTTTACAAAAAGGAGTAGCTTGTTTGTTCGTTTAAATATATTTTATTCATAGGGTTGTACCAAGTATAATTTTTGTTCAAATAATTTTAATCAACATAGATTGCTTAAAAAGGTATAAATTACTAAAAACTTTACGATTTTTTTTTCTTTCTACAAATCAACATAATTTAAAGTGTCGTTGCACTTAATTAGCTAAATTATTATAATATTCTCTTCAAATTCAATAGTACTAATAGTTTCATTCTTTATTTTGTGTCACGTATTATCTAATTATTTTTTTCGAATTCTTGGTAAAAGCAGTTAAAATTTCAAATGGGTCACTAGATTAAAAACTAAAATGTTAAATTTATTTTGTTGTTATTTGTGAAAATGCAAAATATTTTTGTTTTGACAGTTGTCAAAAATCTAATTAATATTTACAGTACAGTCTACAATATGGGTGGTCCAAAAGAGATCATCATATTATTTTGGTTTCGCATAACAATATCAAAACATTTCGTGCATCATATTTGGTACAAAGAAACGTGATGCAATGAGTTTATGCATCCAAATATGTCATGTAAGCGCAGTCCATATTTACGAGTATGTTTGAATATGATTCCAGTAATTTAATTCCAGTAATTTGTTGCAAAACTAACAATAATAATTATCAGCATACACTCCAGGGCATGAATTTTATTCAATTTTTTAGAACGAATATTTTAACAAACTGTTTGTTTTTAAATAGCATGTAAAATTAGTTACAGATAAAAATTAACTTTCTGTAAGATACATTTAATTTTCTAAAATGATTTTTGTTTCTGGTCGCTGACAACGTTAGTATACGTCACGAAGTTGATAACATTTTTTTTTTTCAAATTAGGTACTTAGTATAAATTTTATTTTTGAATTTTTATAAAATATATTACTCATTTTAAATAGTATGATTTTTCAAAATTAATTAGGAAGTATGAATTCCTTTTGAAATCTATTTTCAATAGTTATTAATAATATTTAATATACCTACCTACATTACATTGGTTTATATTTAGTTGTCAATTTATGACTTTTCCAAATTAAATAATAACTGAAAAAAAGCGCCTAATTAAATTTTAGGAATCAAATTTTGACAAAAATTTTGGTATAGGTACTGAATTTAAACAATAATAATTATAAAGAATAATAAACATTAATGACTTAAATATTTTATTTATAGACAAAAGAGGCATTTTTAAAAAGAAATAGTAGTAAAATAAATTAAGTGGGGATTAGGATGTTAGGATTTTATGGAATGTTATGTTGCTATGTTTTCCAACCCAATTAATTTCAGTAAGATTTAAGAAGTTAATTATTATTAAAAATGATTTAAAAAAATTGATTTGGTTCCATGGTTACTTTGTATCTATATCTTACAGTAAAATATTTTAGAAAAAGTAGAGTGAGAAAAACAAAGAAAATAATATTATATTTCGTACGAAGCGTGTTATTAAAGAAAGTTCAGCATATAATATAAATTGAAAACTATGTTTTATGTGAAGTTATGAAATAGAGAAAAGGAGAGATAATTCTTGGAAATGTATTAAATTCTTTTTAACTACTTTAAGTAAGTTGATTAGCTACATTTACTGAGAAATTACACTGGATATGACTTACACGGATTGTACGGCCATGTAAGGTTGTGCCCGGAGGGAGATATTAAACAACCTCATCCATTGATATCTACTTTATTACTGACTGTTAAACACTCAGAAGACAATACACGTTAGTATACTTAGGTATACTTTAATAATATGCTTACACACTACACGCCCACCGGCAAAAAAAAATAAAAATAATGGATTACATTTATTTTTATTTAATAGAATATACTTTGTTAAAAAGAAGAAAAAAAAAATTAAAGAAATAATCTCCATTATGACGTATTACATAATAAAGTAAAATAATAGTTTTACAATTATTATTCTAAACATTTTGAATTCTAAATATATCAAATATATTAATAATTTCAAATTCAATTATAAATGTACTCAAAACCTATAAATTTCATTTTCAATGGCAAAAGATTTTAAAATAAACAAAATAAAAATCATTTTGAATATGGTCTAGTTCTATTTTTATGTACTATTAATTCTTTACCTTTATATTCAATTTTTAAATTAGGATTACAATCTTCTATTACTTTATATGGTCCTAGGTACAAAGGATCTAACTTGGTTACATTTTGTTCATTTTTAAGTAGTATCATATCACCAACATTATAAGTTATAGGGTTAGTGTATGAATCATATTTACATTTTCTAATTTGTTTACTGCTAATTAAATTTTGTCTCGCATCATACTGTGATTTTTGAAGTCTATATCTAAGTTGTTGCGGATAATCTTCGGTATTATATAAAGGAGCAACATCTGAGGTTAAATTACTAGGTAAATTACAATTTTTTCCAAAAACAAGTTCATATGGGGAGTATCCTGTTGACATGTGTACGGTGGTGTTGAAAGCGAAGCACCAATATGGTAACCATGAACTCCAATTTTGAGGTTCATTATCGGTCTGTATGCGAAGGAATGACATTAAATTTTTGTGAGTATTTTCTAAACTTCCTATTGATTGATGATGATATGCCGTTGAAGAAATTTTATTGATTTTAAGAATTTTACACACTTCATTCATAACGCTGGAAATGAACTCAGTACCCCGATCAGATATTATGTTACGTGGAATGCCATAGCGTAAAACGAAGTTATTAATAAAAGCTGTTGCCACTGAAATCGTATCCTTATTTCTTAAGGGATAAGCTTCTACGTACTTGCTAAGGTCACACTGTAGTGTGAGAATATATTTGTAACTATCACTATCCTTACTTAAGGGCCCGACTAAATCTAAAAAAATCCTATCGAAAGCCGAACAACCCGTATCGGTGATGACCATCGGCTCTTTCATATACTTAAAATGTTTTTGACGTTTACATTTATCGCAACGATTTACGAAATCGATAACGTCTTTCTCTAATTTCGGCCAAAAGTAGCGTCGTTTTATGTTACTTATCATACGACGTATGCCGGCGTGACCGCTACTCGGCAATAAGTGGTAATCGTTTAGTATTACACGTTTCGTATCATGATCATTTATAATTTTTACACCTTTTAAAATATACAGACGTGGTCCGGACCAATCGGGTGCAATTTCTATACTCTGACTTAAGTCTTTTATCAATGCGCTATTCTCATCATTTTGTATCACGTACAAATTATTAACATTAATTTTTCTACAGTAATTCGCCAACTTCCTTACAAAGACATCTCGTGTACATCGTAATAGGGAAGATGGGTTTACTCTTAAAATACCATTTGATGCATCATAATTAAATATCTCTACATTTTGTTCACCTCGGAACTTTAAATTTTTCCACTGCTTTTCATCCAAAAATCTTAATTCAGTACACTCCTTTGGTTTCTTGAGTAACTCCATAACTCTCGGGTGATCAGTCCAATCGTTAGTAGTCTGCTCGGAAACCTTAGGGTTGTCACTAACGTCCTCATTATCTTTGTTCATTCGTCTTTTCTGAGCTCTCGTTAATACCGACACAACATGTTGATTTATTTCCTTCAATTCATCGCTACTTATTTGAATGCGTGACAACGCGTCTGCAGCTACGTTGTCAGCACCCTTAACGTATTCTATTACGTAGTCGTACTCCTCTAAAAGTAATCTAAACTTTGTCAAACGACTAGATGGATTCGTTTGATTGAATAAATAAATCAATGGTTTGTGATCAGTTCTAATAATAAATCTTCTTCCAAAAAGATAGGGCCTAAAATATTTCACGGACCACACGATAGCGAGTAACTCTTTTTCTATCGTGGGATATCTAACTTCCGCCTTATTTAAACTACGGCTAGCAAAAGCTATCGGCCTACTATCATTATTGCATAAGACAGATCCTATTGCGTATCCCGACGCATCTGTTTGTAAAATAAACGTGTTGTCGTTATCCAAGTTAGGATATTGTAAAATTGGTGGAGAAATTAGTGACCTCTTTAATAATTCGAAAGAATTTTTACACTCATCTGACCATTCAAATTTGACATATTTTCGACACAACCTATTAAGAGGTAAACATATTTCAGCAAAATTTGGGATAAATTTTCTATAAAAGTTCACAAAAGCTACAAATCTCTTAGTTTCATCTGCATTTTTCGGAGTGGGATAATTTTTTACTATATTTATCTTTTCTAAATCCGGTTTTATTCCTTCAGAAGAAACAACGTGACCTAAAAATTGTATTTCTTTTCTTAAAAAATCGCATTTACTCGGATTCAGTTTTAAATTTACTTTTCGTAATCTAATTAAAATGTCAATTAAATTTTTGTTATGCATTTCTAAGTTACGTCCGAAACAAATTAAATTATCTAAATAAACGAATAATTTATCGTAAGTAAGCCCTGACATAGCTATTGTCATTACACGGGAAAATGCACTAGGGCTAATTTTTAAACCCATAGGTAACCTTGTCATCTGATATTGACCTGATGGTGTAGAGAATGCTGTGTACTTCCTACTCTCCGGTTTTAAACTCAATTGATAATAAGCTTGTGACAAATCCAACTGTGAAAAATACATTGAGCCTGACAAAGAATCTAAAATATCGCAAATATTGGGGAGAGGAAATTTATCATCTAAAATTCTAGAATTTAGTTTTCGAAAATCTATAACCAGCCTCCACTTCTTTGAATTATCGTCGGATTTTTTGGGAACCAATAAAACTGGGCTCGACCACTCGCTTTTTGCTGGTTCGATAATATTTTCGGCAAGCATTTTCCTTACCTGTGTCTCGATTTCCTCGCGTTGAGAAAATGGTAACCTGTACTGTTTGGTGTAAACTGGGTCCGCATCTGGCTTGAGCTGTATATTTTGATCGTAAAGGTTAGTGGTTGATAATTTATCATTAGGCAAGTGAAAAACGTCTGAAAATTTTGCACAAATTCTTTGAATTGATGACGTTTCTTCGCTGTTTAAATGATCAAAATTTATGAGATTTAATAATGTACGCACTCTTTCTCCATCAATGTTACAACTCCGATCGAACTTACAAATGTTATAATCTGATAATAAATGTACCTCTGGTCTAAAATAATTAATATCAACTCGTGTTTCGCGTGTATTTAAAATCTGTAAATTAACTTTTCCATTTTTTGGCCTACAAATGCTTCCCGCCATAAAAACTCCATCGCATAATTGGTACGGCAAAATTACACAATCCTCGTTAAAACTACTATCTAATGTAAATATCTTTTCACATCTCGGTGGAATACTTAAAAAACAGCTCTTATTACTTGTCGAATTAATCAACATAGGTAAAGTTAAAATATTATTATTATTACTAAGAGTAAAAGTATTATTTTCAAAATTTAAAATAGCATTGTACTTATGCATAAAATCTCTACCTATTATACCATGTCTTATACCTGGCAACGTTTGCATGACATAAAATTTGTGTTTAAATTCCTGACCATCTATGGTTAACGTAATGAAAACATAGCCTAAGGTTTGCACTTTGCCTCCGATACCGTTTATGGAGATGCGTTCTTCTTGTACTGGAACGTTCCATTGCGCTACCGTGTTGTATTTCAATACGGATAATGATGCTCCGGAATCTATAAGCAAACCATATTTGGCACCTAATATCGAGAATTCTACCGAGCTACTATTGTTACAAGCATAAATGAAATTAGGATCGAAAAAACTGCAAATTGTTATCTCTATATTCTACCGAGTTTTCGTCGATACGATTTCCGTCGGTTAAAGTCATATTGTTTATGCCCGTTTCGATGACGTGCACGTAATTGTTACGATTAAAAGTACGTCCTGCAGGCCTGCCGCGATTTCCACGCGACGACCCGCGCTGCATATTAGTATGTCGAATAAATTTATTCCCATGATTTTGAAAATAATTTTGAGACGGCCCCTTAACAGAAACTCTATTATTATTATTCCTATTTATGTATCTGTTGTTAGCGCGAAAAGATCGTCCATTTTCGAATCTACGGAAATTTCCTCGAACATTATTAAAAGAATAACGTTGTTGGTAGCCAACATAAGCCATATCGTGCGATTGCGGACGACTGTACGACAACTCCTCGTCCTGAGCAGCACGTATAGTGTCCTTCAACGTGTCATAATTACGCGCCGAAAGAATAGTACGGATTTCACGGTTCCGTAGCCCGTCTATAAAACTTTTAATAGCTATTTTTTCATTTTGAGGGCGCAATATTTTATAAGCATTTTGATCGCCGTCAGCTTGAGCGACCGTCAAATCAACAAAAAGCTGCTCTACTTTAGACCCATACTTATCTAAGGTTAAACCGTTTTGGCTAATAAGTGACAATTCCTTGTGAATAGCAGTGCTCGATTTTTTGGTGAGAAGATGCTGACGCATGTCTCGAATGAGCGATTCGCAACTATCATACGAGGTTGACATCCGCAATTTAGCATTTTCGTGCAGCCTCGTCTTTAAAATAAAATTAATAAGCATCTGCTTACTGTCAGCAGTGAGCGATGAATTATACAATTCGATGGCGTCTATTAAAGATTTGGTGACATTTTCATCACCGTTCATTACCGGCAGTAAAGCGACAGCAGTTCTATAATTAAACGACTCCATTGTTGCTTCTTTTTGTTTACTCACCGTACACTCGCCACTAGAAGACTCGGAAGTATTATACGATTTTAAACAAAAATTCTCTATATCTATAAAAATAATTTTAATTAAGTCGCAATATGTTTGGATGTCTTGCAATACATCAGAACTAAATTTTTTCTTTGCAATTTGATCTGACAATACATTAATACATTGATCGAATTGATTTTTCAATAATGTAGCCTCATCTAATTTCCTTTTTAAAACATTTTCTGTTCTCCTAGCATAACTGAGCTTTGTTAAATTTTCTTTAATATCTTTTAACTGGTCATATATAATTTTTAGTTCATTTGCCATTACATTTTAATATAAAAATTGTCTATAATATTTATTTGTATAAAATTTGTATAGTATTTAACATACTTTTTTTTTAAAACTTGAAAACTCGTATAATTATGCTGGCTTATTATAAAATAAAAGTTCCCATCTTATCTTAAAAGTTCAACGTCAGAATCAGAACACTTTTTATAACACTGCACTTTTCACAAATTGCCCATCGATTGTTAGTAATTGAATCACAAATCACTTACTGGACTGCTGCGTCATACCGGCCTCTCGGAGATGGTGGTGGTGGTCCTCGGGCTCCCGGCGGCACTTGTAGCACACACGAGCCTCGGGGGTGGATCGCCGAAACGACCTTCTAAGGTTCTGCGCTAGAACCTCATTCCGGATCCACGAATGATGGCACCTTTGGTATAGCTTGTAAATACCGTATAGTCCCGCGATAGCCACTATCGTGCAAATTATGAACATCACGATACTAATGTTCGATAAATGGTAGTCCGTCACCGAAGCTTTATTTGCAGCACCGTTTTGATTTATGAAAACGTCCTCTTTTTGAATACTTGACCGACACATCGCGAAATAGAATTTATTTAATTTTATTTATTATTTTATTAAACTTTACACTTAAAATTTTCCAATTGGACACGGCATACTGACGCGATCGGCCGACCCGTCTCGGATGGCAGGGTCGCCATGTATATGCTCCCCTAAGCCACACATTGCAAGGGTCAGTTCACATTGAAACTGATTATTGTAGAGACGTTGTTCGAAACTCGGATTTCTTATTTGATTTTCTGTTTGTACTTTATCATGATAAAATGTTGTATAAAAATCCGTTCAGTGTTTTTTGCTCAAAGTAACAAATATCCCTTTTAACAAACTATGTGTTTTAGCTTTTACTATAGCCTATGACTTTTACCTTTATAATATTAGTGTGAAATGTGATTCCTATGTTCATGTTAATAAGTTTATTTATTTCATTTATTTTTATTTATAATTTATTGTACACAAGAAATATTTACAATATTAAAATTTACACAGAGACGATACAAAGATATGCTTATTCCTTACTAGCGACCCGCCCCAGCGTCGCACGGGTATAAAATATATAGCCACTGAAAAAATTATTAAAATCGATAGCCTATGACCCTTCACGTGGTCTACTTCTTATCTGTCAAATAACATAAAAATTGCTCCTGTAGTTCGCGAGATAAGCCCTTTCAAATAATTTCCCCCGTTTTTTTCACATTCTCCTATTAGTCTTAGGGAGATCGCAGACGACAGACTTTTGTGCGATCAAAGTCTGCGGCTTACATACATTCCGCATGGCGCGCGCCATCAGATTGTATGGAAGCTGCAGACTTTGATCGCACAAAAGTCTGTCGTCTGCGATCTCCCTTAGCGTGATAAAATATAGCCTTCCTCAATAAATGGGCTATCTAACACTGAAAAAATCATCAAAATCCGTTGCGTAGTTTTAAAGATTAAAGGGAACAAAGGGACATGAGGGAAAAAAAGCGACTTTGTTTTATAATATGTATTCGTATATAGATAAATAATCTCTACCAGCACTCCTACGGAGAGAGATCATAATTTCGGAAGTTTTAATAATTTCGAAATTATACACCTTGATAATAGAGTATGAAGTTCCCAAATAAATTCGGTGGAAGACAATTATCATGTGACCGTTTCCATCTGGGACGAGTTCGAAAGTTTCCCAAGTTGTTGGAAATGTGGGAATACACTTAAGGAGAACATTCGCGCTTGTAAATGTAGGAAAACTCATATCTATGATAATTAGTAGACAGAAACTTACCTAGGTCCTAGAATCTAGGACCTAGATTATTACCTAGATTAATAAATCTACGTATATTAGGTTTTAAACATTAAACTATAAAAGTAGTTTTGACAGTTTTCTTGTCTAAATACGCATGTAAGTCCGTTGCACCAAAACTCGTTTATCCCGGGAACCATACATTTTTACGGGACAGACAGACAGACATAATATTATGTCCTGTCCCGGAACTCAAACTATCTCCATGCCCAGCAAAATCGGTTCTAATGAGGATTGGGGCCTGAAGAGGTAACAGACAGACACACAATCGCATTTATAATATTAGTATGGATATTACTTTGCATCGAATAGACTTTGGAACTGCATGAGAAATACTGGTAGAACACCAAGGGAATAGACATAGTCCACTATATTTATATCCATACTCCACGTCTATGCTGCCAGGGCAAAGACTACATAAAGGAAATCTTGTGAAAAAAGCTTATTTTACCTTTTTTGCGTAATAACTTCATAAGTCACATTTAGTCAAGAATAACACTAAATTCGGGATGTTCAGGTCTATTTCTCGCTCGAAATTCATGGGCTTCGTAAATCTTACCCCAGCTACGTTATGCGTCGTTGGAAACGGCGCACGACGCGACGTTGACTTAATGCGCTAATTTACTAAGGCGTAGGCTTAGACAGCTACAATAATTTTACAGTTCCAGATAAATATGTATAGTTAAGTCACTAATTAAGCACAGTGCCGTAAATGGCCTTTTTTGCGCCCTGTGCGAGCTTCTATAACTGCGCCCTTGGTTTTTAGGGTTCCGTATTCAACAAGGAACCCTTATAGTTTCAGTCTGTCCGTCCGTCTGTCCGTCTGTCTGTTTGTCTGTCTGTCTGTCCGCGGTTTTGCTCAGAGACTATGGGACCTGCAATTTTGCAAAGCTGTAATTTGGCATGAATACACATAATATTAGTGATGCCGACAAAATGGTACATGAAATCTTAATAAAATATTCATCAAGCGGGGATGAATTTTTTTTCGCGTCCCAATCGTGTGGGGTGTCGTTGGTTAGGTTTTTTAAAAATATTACGAGTAATGATTTCTTAAGTTTTCGCGAGTATCACTCATGATATTATGAGTTTAAACACTTACGGATTTTGTCGCGGAGCACTTTTTTTTGACTCATCAATTTTTGTTTGTGTCTCCGATCTACGCAGAACGAACTCACAGTGTCTTGAAGCCGAGGTGTCATAGATTTGTGCTTTAGTTTGTTTATCACTGGATCCCAACTAGATGGCAGCACCCAACCATCTTCGCGGTTGAAATTAGGGTGTTTAGGTTTGCCCTATATAGGGCAAACCAAAAGGGCCATCAAAACCCGTATCAAGGAACACATTGCAGATGTCAAACACCGTAGGAACACCAAGTCCGCAATTTGTGAACACACACTGGATCAACCTCGCCATTACATAAGATTTGATAAGCCACAAGTACTGGCAAAAGAAGCACGATACCGCCCAAGAATGATACGCGAGGCCATAGAAATTAAAAAACACCCTAATTTCAACCGCGAAGATGGTTGGGTGCTGCCATCTAGTTGGGATCCAGTGATAAACAAACTAAAGCACAAATCTATGACACCTCGGCTTCAAGACACTGTGAGTTCGTTCTGCGTAGATCGGAACACAAACAAAAATTGATGAGTCGTCGGGTAGTTGGATAACTTCAAGAAATTGGACACCTGTCACCTCAGTCCGCCCGTGACCACGGCAACTGTAAAGTAGCCGAAACGTCGGGATTAATAAAAGTGCTCCGCGACAAAATCCGTAAGTGTTTAAACTTATAATATCAATATTACGAGTATTCATAGATCATTTTCCGATTTAGGGATCCGTTTGTGATATATTAAGTTTTAACCCATCAAGCCCCATAAGGACACCGCGGCACCGGTGATCGCGACAACTATAGAATAGCAATAGATTTCCAAGAATCCGCGATCGAAAGATTAAAGTGGAAATATAATCGTTAGAGTCCAGTGTCCCCCCTTCTACCAGCTAAACGGTTGTTTCTGGAAATGTGAAAAAATTCAAGGGAGTAGGAAATCTGCTGAATTTATTATTATTTTTAACAAAAAATTAAAACCGACTTCCGAGGTAAAAACAATAATATCATCCTTTTAATATGAACTAAAAAGTATTAAATAATTTTTCCTATCTAATAGTGCCTTTTCCGACTTCGGCTAAACCTCAACTATTTCTGTACTCAATCTTCATTATTTTGAAGCCGGTACCAGATATAGCTGAATCTTCAGTTCTCTGAAAGAATATTTGAAACTTTTGGAACTGGCACCGACTTCAAAATTATGAAGATTGAGTACAGAAATCTAGGACAGAAATAGTTGAGGTTTAGCCGAACTCGGAAAAGGAACCATTAGATAGGAAAAATTATGTAATACTTTTTAGTTCATATTAAAAGGATGATATTATTGTTTTTACCTCGGAAGTCGGTTTTAATTTTTTGTTAAAAATAATAATTTCACTCTTTTTAGTTACCTAGTAGGTAAACCATCGCGTATATTCTATGTATCTTATTACAATATTTTGTTAAGGGTGGGTTGCACCAACTTACTTTAACTATAACTGTAACTTTAACTACAGTGCGAAATGTCAAATCTAAAAGGGGTTGTAAGGTGGTGTTTAAATACGTCAATTTGTTCAAATTAAGTTCCAAAAATCCATAACAGATGGCGATAAGAGTCGTCTATATCGCGCTATCGCTTGCTCTTGCGTGTTTCTATAAGAGGTAGTACCATCTTATCTCTTATCACATTTTTCAATTCTTTTGATTGTTACACAGTGTGTAACAAAAATAAGTGATAATACTTTAGGGTGTGTACGTGTTCCTTGTAAAGAGTTCACTGTGAAAGTAGCAGCTCTGAAAGAGGAAATTTTTTTTTTCACTTTTGTATGGGCAAGGGCCCGAGCGTCACGACTTTCTCCATACAAAAGTGGAAAAAATGTTTGGTCTTTCAGCGCTGCTACTTTCACAGTGAACTCTCTACAAAGTACAAGGAACACGTAGACACCCTAAAGTATTATCACTTATTTTTGTTACACCCTGTATACGTTGTACATAACTCATGACTGCAGTACTTTATAGTTTATCTATGCAGTGACGTAACCTTAAACCTATCAATGATAAAATTAAAAAAAATATACTTTATCCGGTAAAGTTGTGTAACGGAGGGCTAAATAAGCTTTAAAATTTGGCACAAATAAAGTTTAATTTAAAATAATGAAATATTATGTGCACACTGCACAGCTGTTTTAGGGTATTTTGATTTAAGGGGTACCAGGGTTTTAAAAAGCTTTTAAATTTGACAACAATTTTCTAACTAAAGTCCACGCGGACGAAGTCGCGGGCAACAGCTAGTTAGTATCTAATATATCTATGGGCGCTTCACACCACGTCAGTCTGGCCCTGTGCTAAGTACCTGAAGGACTTGTGTTACAGGACAGTAGACAGTTACCAGACAACGGAAATATAATATTTAATACTTTTGTTGTTGTGGTCATATTTATTCATATAATATAAGTACATATTAATACAACCATGTGACATTGGTGACCCTGATGTGGTAATGATGATGATGATGATGACGATGAATGTAATTTACATAGTAGCATATGCTTTCAGTTCTTAAAACAGCGCCTAAACCGCCAAACTTGTATCTATGAGGAATCCGGAGTTCTCTTAGTATCTTCGGAACCATAGTATACTTTGGTGCAAAATCTTGTGTTTTGGTAGCATATGCTTAGGATACTTCTTATAAAATCAAAATCATCATATGTTTCTATATAAATTTTGAGGAGTTCCCTCGATTACTCATGGATCCCATCATCAGGTCACCACTTTTGTGAACATGGTACCAAATTGGAGTGAAACCTAATACAACAAAACAAACATTTTGAAAATCGGTTCACAAACGGCGGAGTAATCGTTGATCATACACAAATAAAAATAAAAAAAATATCCACAACCGAACATAATACGAGTATAACCTCCTCCTTTTTGGAAGTCGATTAAAAAGGAAAACTATCAGGTCTAAGAAGACTTTATAAGTTATTGAGTAATAGTCGACCAACTAAAAAAATGTATTCGGCGAAGACGTATACTTAAAGGAACTTTTCGTTCAAATTCCTTTGAAAGTAACTGAGATGATATTGTTAGTAGTGTAAAACACGTTATAATTTATATATGTTACGCTCAAAAACCGAAAACGCTCAGTGAGCGAAAAAATGGCTCACAACGCGTTGTGGTCATAGTGAAACGGCCACGACGCGTTCTGGTAATCGAGAAAAGCCATGACGCGTTATGAGCATATTTTAGAAACAGCCACGACGCGAATTCGTGTTGTGGCCCTAATGAAAACGGCCATGACGACACGTTCTGAAACCAGGCCAGTTACGCAGGGTTAATTTTGTAGTGCTCAAGTGTGTGCGCAATACACAAGAGCATTCTGGTTTCAATGAAACCAGGCCAGTTACCCAGGAGTTATTTTATAGTGCCCAAGTGTGTGCGCAATACACAAGATCACTCTGGTTTCAATGAAATCAGGCCTGTTATGCAGGAGTTATTTTATAGTGCCCAAGTGTGTTCGCAATACACAAGAGCACTCTGGTTTCAATGAAACCAGGCCAGTTACGCAGGAGTAATTTTTATAGTGCCCAAGTGTGTGCGCAATACACAAAAGCACTCTGGTTTTAATGAAACCAGAAACCAGGCCAGTTACGGAGGAGTAATTTTATATTGCCCAAGTATGTGCGCAATACACAAAAGCACTCTGATTTCAATGAAACCAGGCCAGTTAAGCAGCTGAGTAATTTTTTAAATGCTCAGAATGCGTCATGGCTTTTCTCGATTACCAGAACGCGTCGTGGCCGTTTTCAATAGGGCGCAAACATTCATTGACCATACAAACATTTAAAAAAACTAGCGGTACCTACTACGGAACCCTATATTGCGCGTGGCCAGACATGCACTTGGCCGGTTTTTTTTTAATATTATAGGTATCCAGAGCAATGCTTCTAGGGCCTCAGGCCACCCTGGTCTGGCCATTCTTGTGCCCCCCCAGAGTCTGCGCCCTGTGCCTGGGCACCGGTGGCACCGCCCTATTTACGGCACTGATTAAGCGTAGGTAAATGCGTAGATATCTGTCTGTTTGTTACTTCTTCTGTCTTCACGCTGCTGAAGTGTTAGGTATAAACTAACTGATGAAAATCGGAGTGTGATTGATGATTTAGCTTAGTTTCAGTGACAATAGAAAATTTCAGAATCTTGATGATAAAGTAACTAATCTTTTATGCAGCTATTCTCAAAAACTTGCTTGGTTTGTCCCTATGTTTGCTATAAACAAGCATTGCCTACCTAAAATAACAGAAAAAAAACCTTTGAAACAACTCGCTCGATATTAATTTGATTAGAAAAATGTGTTCAAAACAAAATAAAAGAAATCCTTCGTCAGTCCTCTATCGGTGAATCGCAGGGAATGGGTCTGTTTACCTTTTTTATCTCTGTTCCTCAGATAAACAAAATCGTACGAAAGAAATTCTGAAACAACTCTCTGTTTTCTTGTTTTCGGAAGTTTGATCAATGAAATAAAAAAAAATTGTATAAAATTCTTTTGCTAATGATCTTTCGCAGTTGGTGGTGTTACAAATAGATAAAACGTAGATAGAAAAATTTACGACCTCTGTGGCTCATTTGGTGGGCTGTTGGTAGCTCAAGCCGGGGGTCGCGGGTTCGAATCCCACCGACGGAACAAAAAGTTTTCAAAAAAAAAAGTTCCTGGGTCATGGATGTGCATTGCGTACTCGTATCATCTCTCGTGAGTATCATCTATCTAAATATATAAAACTCAAAGGTGACTGACTGACATGGTGATCTTTTAACGCACAGCCCAAACCACTGAACGGATCGGGCTGAAATTTGGCGTGCAGGTAGATGTTATGAGTAGACATCCGCTAAGAAAGCATTTTGATCAATTCTACCCCCAAGGGGTTAAAATAGGGGGTGAAAGTTTGTATTTCTTAATACTCCTAAACGCGAGCGAAGCCGCGGGCAAAAGCTCGTATAATATAAATCTTAAGTACCTATATGTATAGTATAAAAGTATAAAATTAAAACCGACTTCCAAGGTAAAAACAAAAGTAATACTTATTCTTAATCTAAAAAGAATCAAATAATTCTTATTCCTTATTATAGTGGCGTCTTCAGACTTCGCCTAAACCTCAACTATTTTTGGACTCAATCTTCGTACTTTTGAAGTCGGTACCAGCCCGCCAAGATTGAGTACAGAAATAGTTGAGGTTTAGGCGAAATCTGAAGACGCCACTATAATAAGGAATAAGAATTATTTGATTCTTTTTAGATTAAGAATAAGTATTACTTTTGTGTTGACCTTGGAAGTCGGTTTTAATTTTTTGTTAAAAAATAATAATTTTACCCTTTTTAGTTACATAGTATGAGACGACAAGGCTATAATATTATAGCTTGTTAGTTGTAGCAAAAAGCCTACCCAGGAAAGACTCGATCAGCAAAATGATTCCCAGGTCAATTCACAGACTCCGACACTGACATTGACGACGCGGACGCAGTCATTATCCGAAGGGTGTACCTGTACAGTGCACACTGCACAGATTGTCTTCCTCCCGCAAGCGCATCCCGCTTGGTGACGCCCACTATCGTAATATTTTAATTTCGCCATAATTTCAAACCAAACGTCTAATTTTAATCATTCAAAGATCAAATTTCATCTACATAAACTGTACTTAGTGATAAAATAATTTATTTTGATAAGGATTAATGTCATGAGTAAAATAAACGCGTTTAAATGTTGTCCAAAAAAATTTTAGATTTTTAAATAAAAAAATGGTTATTGTGCCTCACTCGACATAGATAAGTATAGTGTGTCGCGGACTTTCTTGTAAATATTTATAAGATCTACAATACTTAGAACATTTTATGGTTCTATCTTTTATAGTTTCGGCAGCGTACGCAAAATAAGTAACTTTTCTGGTTAATTTTTTCACCTGGCGTCCGAAAAACCCAAATATCTTACGAAACCCTATTTTTTCCAAAATAAAATTTAGCCTATGTTCAGCAGAAATAATGTAGGATTTGCTTGGAGTAGTTTAAATAAAGCCAAAATCCTCAAACTTGTATCTATAGGGATTCATAAGTTCTGTTGGGCACATCCTGGTGCAAAATCTTAATTTTTGGTAGTATATGCCTTAAATACTTCAGAAAAAATCTAAATCACCATATGTTTCCATATAAATTTTAAGGAGTCCCCTCGATTCCTCATGGATCCCATCATCAGATCACCATTTTTGTGAACATGGTACCAACCTCGGATTCAACCCTGTACAACAACAAAAGAATAATGAAAATCGGTCCATAAACGGCGAAGTTATGGTTGAACATACAAAAAAAATATATAAACGGACGAACATATAACTTCCTCCTTTTTGGAAGTCGGTTAACAAAAAAAAATATAAACAGACGAACATATAACCTCCTCCTTTTTGGAAGTCGGTTAAAAATATATTTCCGTTGTCTGGTACCCGTAATACAAGTCCTTCAGGTACTCAGCACGGGCCAGACTGACGTGGTGTGAAGCGTCCATAGATACAAAAAAATGCGTTTATTATTTAAAAAATATTATTCGATTCGGTATGAATTATATTTTTCATATTCAATTTTCATTTTTTTCTGTATAGTGGAGTTCCCAGAGCGTAAAAATCACGCAAACCTCCGATTTTTGCAATAGTGGATGAAAATTGAAAAGAAAAAAAGGAATGTGTAGCTGATAACATAAATAATAAAGTTTACCTATTGAAAAGTTGTGCTTTTGATTTTTAAATTATTTTCTTCCACTTCAAGTAAACTCATAAACTGTAAAATTTTGAAGAAAATTTGCATATTTCTTTCTTTTAAATATATAGCAAAATAATAAAATATATTATTATTTTTTTGATTTGTATCGTTGCTTATATTCCAAACAAAGAAAATAAGTTGAAAAAATATATAATTTAGATTTAAAATTAATATTTTTGTATCTAGATGAGCATACCTCCAAATGTGCTTGTGGTGTGCCTCGCCAGGTAAATGGCGTTCCTATTTTTCTTTGGTTTTAAATAGGAAGCTTAAAATTATTTTTTAGGCTTGACAAAGCCTTCTATTTCTTAATGTGTATAACTTTTTAGCTCTTACTTTATTAAATTTTCTGTAAATGTAGCACAAACTTTTCACGGATATTTCGAAGAAAAACTGTATTTTATTTCTTTTGGTTAGGTTTTTACAGAATAAAATTGTTTTTTTTTTCATAAATTATATTTGCTAAAACATACTTAAAGGTAAAAAATACAAATTAGGTTATGAACTAATATTTTTTGTATTCAGGTAAGCATTTTCCAAACATAGGTCGCAGCATGCGTCTTTAGTATGTACGTGAGATTTGTAGCACCCAATTTTTTTTCTGGCTTTAAGTAGGAAGTTTAAATATATTTCAAAGACTAGAAAAAGTCTTTAATTGGTCGATGCATTTAATGTTTTAGCTCTCACTTAAATAAATTCTCAACAAATATAGAAAAATATTTTCGGTCTATTTTACACATTTTTAGAGATATTTAAACGTTTTTAAGTACTTAAAAGTCATAATTTCTCTAAAAATTAAATACGCACAACAATTAAGTTTAACACACTTTTCGTTACAACCCTTAAATCCGCCCAAACACTTTTATCTTGGTTACGACGAGTGTTAATCTCTAAAAACTTTGCAAAAACCTTATAGTTGTATTTAGCTTAGCAAAGAAAACTTTATTTTTTAAAAATTGTGTATTTGGTTAATTTTCAACGTAAACAAATTTTAATAAGAGTCATTAAATAACAGGAACAAGAATTTTTTTTTCTGGACCGGTTTTATATGATGAAATATTAATTTTTAAATATGTAACTAAAAAATTAAAAGCACAAAAAAATTTTTGGTAAACTTTGCAAGTTATAGCGTAAAAAAGAAAATGACACCTCAAAAACAAAAATCCATTCACTATTACAATTTTCGGAGGTTAAAACCTCTGGCGACTGCACTAATAGACGCTTCAAGGGTTTAGCAACCACGCACTCAACCACTGAGCTCAGGCCGTCCATAACTAAAAAAATGTTTATGTTTATAAAAGGTAGATGAAAAAAGTCGTAAGTATATGAAAACTGTAACATAATTTATACAAAACTTAATACATAATATTATCATCGAATATGTCTAATTAGCCATATTATTATCACACAATATAATGTTGCTAGTTGGGGTGAAACTATTGTGTGTTATCGATTCGAACAATAGGGGTATTTCCAAATTGCTCGTCTGATAACACTGGAACGCTTATCTCTGACTATTGGTGACATTAATAAAATAATGACCGAACCCAAAGGCAGTATTAACCCCTGTACACGTTGGGATATAATGGATGACCATGATTGTTAAGCTGTTTCTGGCATGCGCATGTCGATCATGGGATTTTCTCGATGGCATTAAATTTACCCTGTTAGAATTAGAGTTTATGAGTTGAGAGAAAAGAGGTAAATAAACAACAACTATAAGTACATTTGCAATTATAGTTGTTGAACCTTATTTAAATTATCCTCGGAACAATAACTAAAAATTATTATCATACAAAGCATAAGCACGGAACTTCAAATATTTAAATTTCAAAATTCGAACAAAGAATGCACCGATTAAAAATTCAAACCAGTTCAAAGTCTTGTTTAAAAATAGTACTATTTTATTTGGTATAAATTTAATAAGAGTTAATTAAATCGCCAATCAGGATTGAAAACTGGAAGAGTTCTAATTAAATTGCTTAGTGACTTTATTAACTGGCTGGTCGGTAATGAAAAAGATTAACGACGTTGAGGAAAAAATGTTACGAGACTTTTATAGACTTTATTTAGTTTCTAGGCTTTTATTAGTCTAATGACTCTAACCGACCTAGAATCCGTTATAGAACGTAAGAATGTGAAAAAAAATAAGAACGTAAAATATTCCACTACGGATATTTTGCTTATTATGATCTGCAGCTGCTTATAACATAATAGCAGGTATTCATTATTCCAATCTGATTTATATTTTTTACTCGATGACGCCCGCAACTCCGTTGCGCCAAAACTCGTTTATCGCGTGGGAACCGTACATTTTTCCGGGGTAGAAAGTATCTTATGTCCTTTCCCGGGGCTCAAAGTATCTCCATGCCAAATTTCAGCTAAATCGGTTTAGCGGTTTGGGCGTGAAGAGGTAACACACAGACAGACAGACACACTTTCGGATTTATAATATTAGTAAGGATGAGTATAGGCCACTTTAATTTTGCCGCCCCTATGTACGAACTCTGCTGCCATCATAGGACGCCATAAGACGCTGCCGCCCATAGGCCATGGCCTATACTGCCTATACATAAATCCAGAGCTGGCTATTGGATAATGAAAATTGGAAAAAAAAAATCCAAGCGCTGGATTAGATCTCTGGATTTGAAAATGTATAACCGAACATAAAGAAAAAGCTTAGGTAAAAAAAATGGTTTCTTGTCCTCGTACTTCCAAACTATCCGATACATCAAGAATCTTAAGTTTCGCAATATATTTTAACTTTTGTATTTTACAGCTCTTTTCCTATCCATAAAAGAGGAATGCTATCTCATATTATGATGAATCACATAAAAACTACTCATAAAAATTCCTTTCAAAGCCTTTGAATACAAAAATTACTAGGTGAAGAATTTACTGCTCATCCCAAGAACGTAATATTTTTTCATAAAATATTAGGAAGTATATTTCCATGACAGGATCTTCGTCTATTTTTTACTATTTTAACAATATGAACTGGCCCTATAGGGCTAAGTGTGAATAAATACTTATACAATAGAATGGTAAAAATAATAATTATGAGCCATGACAAAAAAATTACAACGCCATTATGACTACATTGCGACACTTACTATTAGGTTGGCCGTAACGCTTATTTATGTACAATAAATAAAAATAAAACTCGCGCTGAGATTCCGTTGGACCATTATTGTCCGTTTTATAGTTCAATGAACATAAAATAACATTGTCCGCCTACATGTGTAATATCGCCTCGACCAGCTGGTTTTCATGTACGTTTCGCTGCTTTTCGTTTATTAACATAATATTTTACAATATGTGTAACTTAGAAGCTTTGTTCGAGAGAATTTTAACCAAATTACTAAGGCTCGATTCTCGAAATGGATGTAAATGACAGCGTGACCGCGCCGCTATTTAAATAAATCGTTACATACTGTCGCTAGTAATTTCACGATGTAGTGGCCAGACCGATCTAATCCAGCGTAAAGGCCACGAAAAAAGTTAGGTTATCTAAGTTTTACTGATAGCACTTAAGGCCATCCCCCGAGCAAACGACCTTGACCATACATTTGCCGCGTTGCCGAGATCGCACCAAAACCCTATTTTTTTTACTTATCTTAGTTCAAAATTGACCTAAAAAAAATTAAAACGGGGAATATGTAGTTTATGATATTGTCGATCCATTGGCGTGTGTTTCAAATAAAAGTAATTTTTAAATACTAAGGAGATGCTGAATGTATGCTTGAATTTTAATAAATTGGCTTTACTTTGGAAGCTGATATCATGAGTATAATAAACAAAAATAGAAAATTTAAAACGTGGAAAGAAATGTTTAGTTACTGAAGATTATTGCTGTAATTGTAATATAACTCTGTAGCTTTCAAATTATGAGTTTATAAGGCTCTAAATACGGTAAATTACGGAGTCTCCGTTGGGAAGGCCCTTAATAACTTAACAACTGTCAAAGCAATGTGTCCCTTCTAGTGTAGTTTTGAACGTATCCCAATGCATAAACGCGACACATTTGAATGCAAACTAATCCTAAGGGTCAATTCAGACCGCAACGCGACGAGGCGAGGCGAGGCGTGGCGCGGCATATTTGTATGGATTTGACAGATTTCAATCGCGTGAGACGTCTTGCGAATATGTCGCGTCGCGTTGCGGTCTGAATCACACCGAGTCATCACCGATAAAAATCGAGACTAATCTCGATTTTTAAAACAATCCAAGAAGGAAAACCACAGCGAATGCATATTTCATTTGGCATGTGGAAATATCAGCGAAGACAGCTCGCATGCCGTCTGGGATTTCGTTTGCGGGGAAATGAAAAAGTTTCATCATTCTAAGCTGGAGGCACAGCGCCTGTCAAAACAATGAAAGCCTACATGGTCATTCTGTATTCGAAAAACGAATTAGAAAGGACAAAGCTAAAAAAAAACCCAGAGCGAACAGATACAGGATGTAGCTCAGAATTTTAGTGATATTAAATGAAAATTTTCTGTATATATTTCAACTTAAGATTTGATGGCTAAATAGAAGATATTGCTATTAACATTTTGTCAGGGGCAGTTTTTTTTACTTTCTTTAATGTTATGTTTTTTAATGTTTTTTTTGCAGTACTTAGCAGCTGAATTGTTGTAAGAATGCAGTTCATCTTTTATTGTTTTATAACAATAATTATAAATATCCGTAATTGAAGCGGTCCATAAAAATAGGTAACTATTTTTGGGTTGTGTGATAAAAGCATCGTTTATAGTAACACAAAATATACTTTTAAACAGTTTACATATTATCTACAACTAATGTGACATTTTCTAGCATAAGAGCGGGATGTAAAAATCGGACTGATGTCTGGCCCACCCCAAAAGGACGAAGAATGATGAAGAAAAATATTACACTTATTATATGGGCACAACTTCCCAAAGTCCTTCTTCCATGTATGCAGGAGCAGTAATGCTCAAGTATGGCACGTCGGCCATGAAATGTATGTATCGTCTTGCTCCTGACATGCCTGATTGTATTCTACTGTCTACATCTAATCAATGTATTATTTTCTTGAGGCTCTTGAAGTTGAACGCGCTCCGGATGTCTAGAAAATCCCATTTTATACACACCCGTTCTCTTAATATGCTCGCTGCAATAGGAACGGGCGATTTTGACATGGTACGTTCCCAATGCAAACAAAATCAAATCCTCATGAGTTAGCCGAGGAAATAAAATAAAAATAATATAAAACCGAGTGCGTAAAGACAATGTCACATTAGATGTAGAAAGTAGGTAAAGTGTAATTATTATTAATTAAACTGTTTGAAATATATTTTGTGTTACTTTAAACGATGTTTTTATCACGCAATCCAAAATACCTAGTTGCCCATTAATGTATCGTTTTAATAACGGAGATTTCTAAATATTATAAAACGATAATAGATGCACTGCATTCTGTATGACGACCTCTGTGTCTCAGTGGATGAGTGCGTAGGTGGCTCAAGCCAGGGGTCGCGAGCTTGAATCCCGCCGACGGAACAAAAGGTTTTCAAAGTTCCTGGGTCATGGATATGTGTTAAATGTGTATGATATAATAAAAATCTTAAATATATTATAGTATAAGAAGTATTAATATATTTCCGTTGTCTGGTACCCATAACACAAGTCCTTCAGGTACTTAGCACGGGGCCAGACTGACGTGGTGTAAAGCGTTCATAGATATTATTATTATTATTCTAACTACAATTCAGTTGCAAAATTTTAACATCACTCCTTACGAAAAGTTAATAGCAATATATCCCATTTAGCCATCAAATCTTACAATGAAAATTTATCTACAGAATTATTTCATTTAATATCGCTTTGTCCGCTCTGGGTTTTTTTTCATACATGTGATAGCATTGTTCTTTGTTTTCTTTTTGTATTTGAAAATGGAATGTCTTATTCAAATACGTGTTTGGAATTAGATTTTTATTTTAGAAATTACAAATTCGAATTAAAAAGTTAGTCTTTCTCAAGTGTATAATATTATGTATATTTATTTGGCAGGGCTTAGAGCCTTAATTGCTTCAGGGATTTGAATTCATTATTATTTAGATTCGTCTTGGTTCATTGGTTCATTACCAGTAATCCTAGTTTTATTTAAGTACTTAGATATTTCATTTTAATAGCTTAAAACAGACTTTGTTGAAATTCCAACGTTGCTCTTGGAATAATAACACGCACTTACACTCCTACTCAAAGTTTTAAATACCTGTCATTTGAAAATTCAATACAGTTTCTATGTAGCGCCTCCGTGGTCCAGTGATTTCGAGCAGTGTCTATTGTGTTTCGAGCGTGGCTCTTGACTGGGTTCGATTCCCGCGTTGCCAACCATGTTAATTCCAAGTTCGGTTAAGACAATGCAGGCCGATCACCTGATTGTCTGATAAGTTAGATGATCCATGCGTCGGATGGGCGTGTAAAAAGTAGGTCCTTCGCCTGATCTCTCGCCAGTCGTGTCGGTTTTCTGTCCCACTGGATTATGAGAGTAAAGGTATAGAGAGTGCTCTTGTGTACTGCGCACACACTTGGGCAGTATAAAATTACCCCAATTTCCAGTTTTAATGAAACCGGCCACCGTCACCGAAACCGGTGTGGGAGTTATTATAATTTCTATGTAATTGAGTATTTCAAAAAAAATTTTTTTTGATAAATGGAAAGATCATAATATATAAGTTTTATAACAAACAAATTTTGTTTTTTTTTGTTTTTCGCAATAATTCAAAAGTTATTTCAAAATAAAAATAGTAAATACCGAAGACACGCCGACACTCCGCCACGAGCGCGTGTGACGTCATAATGTTAATCTCAATTAATCTTCACAACAGAACAATAAAAACAGTAGAACTGACATACACAAATTGTTTAAAAAACGAATGTTTTGATTGGATGCGTACTGCTAAATCCAAATAAGCCTTAAATTTATTAAAACTGAAAACCAAAACACACCTTCAATACTTAAAATAGAGTTTGTTTTACAATAAAGAAGCATAGGAGCATCAGTTTCATTATTGTGGGTTTACTAAAAACTTAGCTACGTACATGGCATAATAGCTGTTATCGCAAACAATAAACATAGTTAGCGCAAACAATTTTGACCTTAATAAATAACGAAATAAGGGTAATATTGCCGTATACTATTGAAATGTATTTGACATTTGAACGTCACATCTCAATCATGGTGCGTTTGTAAGTCACGTGACTTTATTTAAATTTCATGAATTTTTAATTGCTTATAATTAATTGAAAAAACATTTTTTAAAGTTTTAACATTAAATATCAATATTATTAATAATAAGGTTTTAAAATACATTTAAAAAATCAATATTTTTTTTTTAATACTCAATTGTATGGACGCAACGCTTCATGTTGCCTCTAGTACATTATTCAATTTGCAGGCACTTTGTGATACAACTAGTGCAATTGAATATAATCGCCTTTATATTTTCATTGAGTACTAGTACTCACAATCACCGGTAAATACTACAATTATTACTATGCTACGTATTTGTAGTAAATAACATGTAGAGAACTTGCAAAATCTGGATTACCTCGTCTTCAAAATATTATGTATTTTTAATCGACTTCAAAAAAGGAGGTCATCAACTCAACGCGTATGTATGTAATATTTCCAGAACTGCCCACTTTTCGTATATTATGTAAGTCTATATCAGCGTCTGAACAAATGTGCCAAATTTCAAAAGTGTATGTATATATGTATGTATGTATTCATTTTTATATATTATAAAGATGTAATCTTACCACTCTTAAATCATAACATTAAACCATCCAATAATAAAGTCCTTAAAGCTTTTGAAATTGGAGCTAATAGAAAGAAAATAGGATTTAAATCCTAAACTTCTAAAGACGGCTATCAGGCTCAGACTGAAATCTTAAAACCTATATACTTTAAACGTCTCTTTTATTTCATGATTTTCTACTCAATTCTGCGCATTTAGTCATGATATTTTTGTTAACTTTACTGTCGAAGCTAGATTTGATATAGGTGGTATGTTCCGAAATATATAGCATAGTTTAGTGATCATCGTTTTTAGGGTTCCGTAGCCAAATGGCAAAAAACGGAACCCTTATAGATTCGTTATGTCTGTCTGTCTGTCTGTCTGTCCGTCCGTATGTCACAGCCACTTTTCTCCGAAACTATAAGAGTTATACTATATTGAACCTTGGTATGTAGCTGTAGTCTGTAAACCGCATTAAGATTTTGATACAAAAATGGAAAAAATATTAAAAATTTTAGGGATCCCCATAAGTACAACTGAAATTTTTTTTTTCATCTAACCTATGTGTGTGGGGTAAAATTCTTGAAGAAGCTGCAGGTAAGTAACAATTTGAAAAATGTGTTTTTTTTTTGCATAAACGCAGGCTTTAGGAGCGGGAAAATGGTTTGAAATGAAAAATGTGGATTCTATGTAAAGCTACATATATTAGCCAGATAATGAGGTAGTAGTAATAATAAGGTTTGTTCAAATTATAAGGGAAAAAATGAGAAAAAAAATATGTTGTTAAATGTTAGTTACACGGTTCATCCACTCATGTCTATAATTATGATGATGCAAAATGGTACATGGTTGACATTAACAGATAACTGATAAGTGACATTACAAAATGGCGACTAAAATTATTGTGATCGTGTCCACGCACTAAAACAACCACGAGTGACTTAGATTATAGTTCAAGTAATTTATTAGAGCCAGCTCTTTTAAAACGGAACCAAAAGAGATTGCATCTTAGTATCTCAAAGGGGTATCTTTACTTTGATAGTGAAAAACTCCCTAATGAGCTTAGTATATGCCTCGAGGGTGTTCAAGAAAACATTGTAATTATACTAACAAACTACACTACATACTGTGTATGTTCTCTGGGTATCTAAGTGTCTAAACACACTATGCCTAAGTTCCGCGGCGCGGAATTTCCGCATGGTTCCGCCTGCAATGTATTTTTATCCTTCAAGCCCCATAAAAGCACCGGTGATCATGACAACAATAGAATACAATAGCATTTCCAAGAATCCGCGATCGAAGGATAAAATTACCGATGCGACACTATGCCGAAATTCCGTCGCATCATATTGTATGCGTTTGACATCGCTGACGTAATCATGCGGAATTTCCGACGCGGAACTTCGGCATAGTGTGTTTAGACCATAGACTTATAATATATACTGTAGCATCATACGTTTATGGTTTAGACACAAGGGTTAGTACTCGTAGACTCCAACGTTACGCGTAGATACTTTGAGGTGCATTTCTAAATTAAATAATTACTAGATGACGCCCGCAACCCCGTTGCGCCAAAGTTCATTTATCGAGCGGGAACCGTACATTATTTCTGGGATAAAAAGTATTATATTTCCTTGCCCGGGACTCAAAGTATACATACTAAGTTTCAGCAAAATCGGTTTAACGATTTGGGCGTGAGGAGGTAATAGACAGACAGACACATTTGCAATATTTGTATGGATGGTCGTTCTGAACAAAGTTGCGTGCAACACTGTTGTTAAAAAAACCTGCGCGAAGGTACCATATCGGTTCGGTGCGCATCTGTATTGTATAAGAAGGGCTTGTAATATTACATAATTAAAAAAAAGTCAATATTATTCAGTACAGTTTACTGTTTTCTTTTTTATCCATAATTTAAATATATAAGTGCAAACCACGGTTCACACAATATAATATTAAATATCAAAATTAAAAATAAAATTAAAATTTTGAGACTAGCATCGTAGTTTGCATCTTGTTTATCTATATTTTAGTTGTAAATTATTATGATTGCACTTAATACGAATTAGTCGATATATTTGCTATTGTAAAAAGGTTTTTTAAGCTTGTTAAAACTTATTGTATAAGTATTGTGCCCTTTTTTGAAACATTTATAAAGGCAAGTAACAAAAAAGTTAAACGGGCCCTTAAAAGTCCCTAACCAGAAACACCATAACTTTTTTAATTTACAAGTATATTGTAAGCAATCTCGACGCGGATGAAACTTCGAAATTCTGCACGAACTTTGTAATGCGCGAAGAAATAAGTTTCAGAGTTCATCACTTTTAAAACGGATGCTCTTTGTGGATTTATAAACTTTAAATACTACAAACTTTGATTTGAGAGAGATTTGAATAATATTTCTAACTTTAAAAAGTATTTTAAATCGATTTAAAAATTGTACGTTCCTTTTCAAATCAAATAAATTACGTCCTGTAAAATACTGGCCGGTATGTTTTTTTTAGGTCTTGCGACTTTGCGACGTTTGCCACTTATTTAAAATTAAAAAAAAGCGTAATTCAAGTTTTGACTTACCTCGGAGGCGGTCTACTTCGTCGGGAGCACAGAGTAGAATGCCGCACGGACCAGCCTTACTGCGGGACCTCCAACCCAATCAGAGCTATTCCACCTTAGATTCTATACAAAAATGACTCTTATGACTTCCAAATAAAGGTTTTATCAGAGGTCAAATAATTATGTACGAGTAAACTTGAATTGTATAAATTGATCGTCGGTTTCCGACAATATTTTTATCATTTACATAGACAAAAGTTATATAACCTTTCATCTCTAAAGGAATGAGTTAATGTAGAAGGCGAACTTTAGTCGTATATCATCGAGAATTATCTTATACGTTTCTTATGTCCAGGAAATTATATTGTTTGCTCTTACAGGGTTATTGTTTTTTTGTACCATTACTTTTATTAGTGTGGAATGGATTTTTTTCCTCGTGAGGAGAAAATAATTTATTTGACTGTAAATCAATAATAGGCATAATATATATATATTTCTGTATAATTATTTATTGTAATAGGTTTATTTTGGTTCAATGCCTATGTTAAAATGTATGTATGTCTCTAGTTAATGTATTAAATAACATTAAGGCTCACACTACTTAAAATCTCACCTATTATTATATCACTTTTTACAATCCGATTCTTCACGACGAAGATGACAATATCTTTGTCGAATGTTAAATTGCAATTGTAATCATTGTTAGACAATTAAATTTACAGAATATAAAGATTTTTGTTACAGTCCACCGTGTGGAATAGTGCTATTTACACGATAGACTGACTTGAGCCCCTGTTTAAACACTCCTTGAGCGGAATTTTGGAAATGCCTCTCGTAATAGTTACATCATAAGAGACACACAACATTATGTACGAATGATCTTTAATTTTCTAATTTTAAGATTTAAGTCCGTGCCAATATGGTATTGATGCGTTGATCATTTACAAAACAAAATATGATATTTGCATAACAAAATAGGATATTCACAAAAAATAAGACATTTACAACAACGAGCCTTCAGATATTCTGCTGTGATTGAGTAACAGACATTCATCCATCCAAACTTCTGCAGCCTCTCGACAGCCAATCGAATAAAAAACTTACAAATTGTACCCCATCCGGCCAGTCACATTCATCTTTCATATACTTTATTGTATTTCCGAAATAACTGGGCCAATATGAAATGGCAAAAAGATTGCTTTATTATATTGTCGGTTATGGGAAAATTATTATTTGTGTTAAGATGACCATGATATCGTAATAACTATTGGAGCAGAATAAAAAGAAGACTAAATGTATATTTTGTTATCAATATAAGTAAAAATGAATTTTAAATTTCGTTAGTCTCACCATAACATGAGAACTGTGAACGCCTGAACCGATTTGACTAATTTTAGTCTTGAAATATTTGTGGAAGTTCAGGAAGGTTTATATTTGGTGGAAAGTGATACGAATTTCAATGGCGTCGGCTAGTTGTAGATATAATCATAATAATTAAAATAGTATGGAATATAAACACACTGCCAAAATCACTTTTGCCGTAATCGATTAAAATGTACGTTTTTACTTTCGAATAACGTCCTTTTCCTAAACTAACTTGGGCGTAATCATCTGCAAAGTACCCCATTACGCCAAGATTATTGTGAACAAAGTACAATGGAATATTAATGATCACTATTAAATACCATAATTACATTTCCCATGGAACATAGGTCAGGTCGTTGCGTACCAGAATGTTCAAGAGACAATTATTATTAAGGGATTTTATATGAAACTATGAGATATTGCGCGCGAATTATTGCATGCGAAAGAAAAATAAGGAAAACGCATATTTTCTTGGAGTCGAAAGTCGTGTGCTACGTTGTCGTCGACCCTATTTCTACCAAATATTATCGAAAGGACAATGGGCATTTTTGTATCGAATCCGTACCCGAGCTGTAGCATATTATCCACACATAGCCTTCAAAAGATGATCATTTTCTTGTGTAGATACAATAAAATGTTCAAATTTTAAGCCCTTTCATGTCTCAAAATGCTACAGAGGTGGGTACGATAGTATATCCCTCCTTCTTTGACTAGTTATTAGAGAGCCTATTCAAAGAAAACATATAAATATTGTAGTTTAGTCCAGTAGGGTCAAAAGAAATTAATAATTTATAGGCAGAAGGTAGACCTGCGTAATTTTGTAGCGTTATATCAAGCTTAGCTGACAGTTCATGACTAACAACATTTATACAAGGCGACTCAATGACGTAGCTCTGTATTATTTTCAAGGATTCTAGCGCCTGTGAAAATAACACAAAATGTGTGTTTCAAAGTACATAACTAGTATGTACTATCAGAGAAGTTGATTTCCAGGCAGATGGGGGACCTACGTAGTTTGGTCGCGCTACGTCAAACCCTGCCGACAAATTACAATTAATATTGAATTGACATGATCCGACCAAATGACGTCGGTTTGTCAACTGCCTAGGGATCAATTTCCTCGATAGTATAAAAAACATATTTTTTTCCGTGATCGGTGAAAGTCTTCAGTCAAAGAGTATATTTGATTGAATTAATTAGAACCAATGGAATGAATATTTTTTCTGCATTTTTTCGAACAACTCAATAAAGTAAATTGACTGTGAGTTATTGCGACGGAAAGTTTTCAGATATGAGCAATTGCAATAGTTTATTACAAAATTTTTTATTGATATAATGATTGCAAATTTAACCGGCGTATTCAGGTAATTTAAGTTTTAACATAGGTTTTAAATTGTCTATTTCTAACGTCTTTTTTATGAAATTAGGGTACAAACGGGCAAACGATCCCCTGATGGAAAGCATTTACCATTCGGTAAACCCGTGAATACTAGAAACATTGGATACAACAACAATTACTATAGTAGATACATATTCTTCAGTAGCCCAAACTGCATTATTTCTAAACGAAATGATAAAATCTTAATGGCCCATGAGGTTAGTTTAGTTGTATGAAAACTTCCAAGAAATTTCGTTGGAGTAGACGGATTGTGGTTAGGGTTTTACATTTTATTAGTCATATTACGTATGCGGTCGAGACCTTACATGTCGGTCGCTATTCAATTCTCTCAGCGTCACGACGAAGGGACGTTCTAATGGCCATCTTTATTGCCAACCGGCATCAAAGGGTTAATAAGGTCCTACCCTTATGTTATTCTCACTCTTATAAAATTAATTATTTTAATGTATCATCAGGGAAACTTATTTGTAGGCAGAAGGCGGACCTATTTCATTTAGTCATGTTATGTCAATTCAATGTTAGTCGTCGTGATCCGAGCTGGGCGTCGTTACTATTTTGCTTATGAGTCTAATTCTCTAATAGTACATAAATGTAGTGTAAACAAGAAATTGTCTACCAATTTAACAATCAGTTTACATTGCAACCAAACGAGGTAATATTATTGCATTTTTATATTACCATTCAAAAGTGGAACAGGCAGCCCACCAAGCCTGTGAATTCAATGTGTATGTTTTGTGTAGTAAAGTTCAGTTTTGAACGGCTCATTTAAAAATGTCAACTGACTCCAATGTGCTATTCTATTTATTTATTCCTAGATTAATACATGTACTCTCATTTGTGAAAGAAGTTGATTCAAAGACACATGGAGGACCTGCGTTTGCTAGTGTGAAGTCAAACCCCGCCGACAGATCACATTGACATAGCTCGACCAAATGACATAGGTCTGTTAGGTCTGACGTAGGCCTATAAATGAATTTCTTCGATGGTACATTGATAACATTATATCATTAGTTAATGGCTTACTTAGTTAAACTTATTTATAACATTGTACGCAACAATCGAAAATAGTAAAAAATAATGAGAACTAAAAATTTATTCAGCCTGAAATATTTTTGGCTCAGTTTAAATATATTTTGTTTCGAAAGCTGTATTTAACCGTGCCCTATTAAAATATACCCAAGGTCTGCCTATTCATACTAAAACATTTTCCCCTATTATGCGACTATATTAAATTGTGCATCTTAATTAAAATTCACGGTTAACTTTTCTTGAAAACTGAACGAATAATCCTAATGACTATCCGCTTAAATATAGACAAAATATTTAATATTACAAACACGAAAATCACATTTTCAATGCACTTAAAATTTGTACAGCGAAAATTTTATTTTTATTAAATGGTAATCGTTTTTCATCAGGCAGCCTGCTTGTGGTTTATATTTTTTAAATATCTGTACTTAATTATATAGTTATTCTCGTTTCAAAAGGTAATCACATGAAAACCTGACATAATTGAATAGCCAAAATAAAAAATATAACTTATTTAAAACAACTAATTATAGTAATGTTGTATGAATAATTCATAAAAACTTAATTAGTTCTGAAAATTGTTGACTACGTTGTTACTGTCTCAGCGCTGTAAGACGTCTAAATAAGTATTCCGCCTCGGTGGTTAAATAGCTGACAGTGAATTTAAATTGCAGAAATAATATGGAACTGAAATTCCGAAGTTTCTTGTTTCATAAGAAAATGAAGTTCTTTTAGTAATGGTATTAAAATTGTTGTGACGAAACGTGTTTGTAGTAGTTGTAGTTGTTAGGTTATCTTTTACAATTTATTAAAATATAATATTAAAACTCTTTTAAGGTTCTTCTAAATGGAGTAAATGTAACGCTACTTCTTTATTCAAATCAGTACTTCATTGCTGATGTTTAGGCGAATGCCGATCCATCGCTGATATCAGAAAATTCTCAGTACTATGCGCTGTATGGTCCGCTACAACGCTATTTCGAGTATAAACACCATGATGTTGACCAATTACTAGACCTACAGGATAATCACACAAAGTTTCAACAAATTCGGTCTAGTCTACGAAGTCCTACGCTTGATTGCACGGTGTAGCTAAGTGCTACGAATTCGTAGACCTTCGTAGGCTTGCTAAGCCAGCGGCATGTATGCCAAACGCTTTTAGTAGGGGAGGGGAAGGTGCTAATTTTGTAGTCACTCGAGCGTCATGGAGACCTAGTAGGTTTTTTTACATTAGGTAAAACTGATAAAAAAATGATAAGAGCGTTTTTTATTTTAGCGGTGGCTTCAAAAACTGCGGCCATTTTAAAGTTTTGAAAAAGAAAATATTATATTCAGAAAATTGATTATTTCGGTCAGTTATTATTTTAGACAACGAGGACTAAATCATTAAGTTTAGTGCAAAATGAAATATCTGCGAAGTTTAGTTAGGAAAATATGAAGGTTTATTTTTTTATATTTTAAAATGTTCCTACAGGCTTACCTTATCTTTGAATCGTCAATACTTTTTATGGAAGCTTCTTTGGGGTATACTAAACATCCCCTATCTTAATCTGACAAATCGGATGACATTTCAATATTTAAAAAAAAAATTAACCCACCACGTGAGAAATCTGATTTCTATAAGTACCACGATAACTAGACACATGTCGGAAGCCTATACAAGCTTAATCTGACACGCTCGAGCTACTCCCAAAATCCCCTCTTCCCCTCCTCTACTATTTGGGTTAGCTTTGAATTGTAATGTTTTTGATGATGTTCAAATAAATAATATTTATTTACAATCGTGTTACATAAATACTTTACTTGTATTGTCTCAAATGCTTATAAAAAGCAAATAAAATATTTAAATCAATAACTAGCACCTGCTAGTTCTGATTCTATTTTCAGTCTGCATCCATATTCAAGAGTCAGCTAGCTAGCCACTAGGTCAAACTACAGCCCTCGACAGCGAGTAGCATTTAATTAGTAGCTAATGAAATTGCTACTCAGCATGGGAAGAATTGTGTTTCCAACGCAAGGTGAACCACTTTCACCCCGTTTCACCCTCCTGTTCCACCCTCAGTCATTTCATTCTCAATTATTCGAATAATATGGCCGCCAATTAATATGCGTTTAAATCTTTCGTTTTTGCATTCGTTATTAAAATGAATGACGTCGATGGGATCGGAGCAATTTCGTAAATTGCTTCGGCACGTATACAGAGTGCCCTAGAGTCACATAGCACAGTGTTTTTCAACAACAGTGTTGAGAAAACTATTATAATTTAAAAAAAAGATTCAAGTTAATCATAAAAGTAATTAGGTACTCATAAAAATACTTGTAACATACTATTATAATTAAAAAAAAGATTTAAGTTAATCATAAAAGTAATTAGGTATTCATAAAAATACTTGTAACATTATAAAGAGCAAAGAGTGGAGGGGTCACGAAATGTTTTTCATACCACAGGATTTCGCATCATAAAAAGGTTGAAAAACACTGATATCTATAGCGTAAGAATGATGAATTTTTCAATAGGGCGTGAAAATTACTCTTCGGGAACGGTGGGTCCTGAATAAAGTGGTGGTAATGGTTAACATTACGAGTACCACCACTGTATTCAGGCCCCACTGAAAAAAGTTTTTGGCACTGTACCATTGATGGTAAAGCCTATACTGGAGTAGCAGTAGCGAGAATGTGTTGTCTGAATGATGATGGTTTTACTTGGCTGAAAACGGCTTTCGCCTATCACAACCTTAGTCTTTCCCAAGTTCTGAAAAGACCGATAGCATATTATCTGTTCTTTCGTCGCATCTACATTCTACAATCTTTTCCTTAATTCATTCTTCATATTATTAAGCATTGACAAGATATTTCAAGTGATTTAGTAGTAAGTGGCTGCCTTTGGTAGGCATAGCCTTAGCCTTAATATCGACAGCTTTATGAGCCTAGAGGGACATTTATATGCGAGTGCGTGTTTGAATCCCGGAGACAGTGAGCCAGTTGTAGATTATGAGTAGTCGTACGTTATATTACGTAACGAAGAATCCAACAAGGCTTAGGCTGGCTACACAGTAAAATCCTCATTTGTATTTTAAATGCAGTAGTAGTTATGTCTGTCTATAACTTCATGGCGCTTAAACTGCGAACCGATTTATTTTTTAAGTTTCTATCCGGAATATAGTAATACATATTGAGAAAAATGCTTGTTTCAGAATTTAACTTGAATTTACAAGATATGGGCGCTTTTCATAGTTTATTGTCCGAGCCAAAATCATTTGCTGCTAATATGATTTTCACCTTTTACAGCCAACGTGGACAGGATTTAATGTAAGGGTTACGTTAGGACTTACATATTGTGTGAAGAAAGTTCCTTATTATAGAATTCAAAAAAATCATAACTAATTATTCTAACTGAACTTCCACTTTCAACTCTACAATACGAGTACTTATTTTAGTTTGGCTCTTTTTGTGTAGCCAGCCTAAGGCCTGAGTTAGCCTAATATGACGTAACTGTTAAGTTCTCCTTACGGCATGTCGAAGCAAAAAGCGTGTCACCCGAAAGGGGTTGAAGTTATATTGGGGCCGTTCTGATTTTGAGGTTTGAAATTGTGGCAGATAACGTAAATTTTTCCTGTGTGAAGATTTTTATATAATATACGACGTAGCCTATCCTCAAAGAACAATGGCCAAATCGTACCAGGTGGGCGGTGGCGTCCCGATATGCCATTAGTAGCAAAAATTCCCTAATATTTTAAGGCATCGAAAATCATTAGAAATGTGTCTATATATAGCCACAAAAAAAAGATCAATATATTTTAGGTTCGTTATGTTCTGACAGCCGGAGATCATTCGCATTCGTTCTATTTTTTGGGTAATACTCTAGTAAAAATTGAAATAATTAGAAACGAGATCGCCGAATATACACTTGTAGGCTACACCGCAGTCGGGAAAAAGGTAGTTCTTAAGTCTAACCTCAAAATAATTGTAAACGTTATTAATTATCATAAAAAATCATGGCTATTTAGACATAATTCTCAAACTGAATAATGTTTAGAGCATAAGAACAACCAAATCTAACTATAGTTTATTTTGGGACATCAAAAATAAAAGTCGAGTCCAGCTCCTATACAAATTTGGCCATGATTCTTTGAAATCTTTGCTTTAGGCTGCCGGGCCGCTGCATCGGAATTAGTGCATAAGTTCCGTACTTGCTATCAATACTAATAGAATAGGCTTCACACACACGTGTGCACGCACACACAAAATACACACACACAAATAAACACACACGCACACTCAGTTTCGCATATTTTGTAACATTAGTATGGACTCGCAGCAATATTTTATTTCTGCGGAAATTTATTCTAACCTCACACACAACCACACAACCCACTTCAAGTCGGTTTGCATTTGTAAAATATACAGCAAATGTTTAATGCACTTCTAGCAGCGTGTGACCAACGCATTTCACGCTATTGGAACCGCAGAATATGGAGCACGTACCCAAATATAAAATGCTTCGCAACTGCTTTGTTAAGTAAAAATACATAAACATTTTTAAGTGTCGTTACTCGTTAGATTCGTGTTTACCATGAGAGTGACACTGGGTACATAAAGAAAAATAAATAATCGGCCAAGTGCGAATTGGACTCGCGCACGAAGGGTTCCGTACCGTTAGAGAGCAAAAATAGGCCATAATTGTGTTTTTTGTATGGAAGGCCCCCCTTAACATTTTATTTATTTTGATATTAATATAATTTATTGCCGTTGACATACAATAAAGGCCTTTGTGAAAATATCATGTGCCTACCTGTTGCCATTACTGATATAGAGCAAAAAAGGCCGAAAAAATCACGTTTGTTGTATGGGAGCCATCCTTAAATATTAATTTTATTTTGTTTTTAGTATTTGTTGTTATAGCAGTAACCGAAATACACAATCTGTGAAAAGAATCATGGCCAAATTTGTATAGGAGCTGGACTCGACTTTTATGTTTGATGTCCCAAAATAAACTAAAGTTAGATTTGGTTGTTCTTATGCTCTAAACATAATTCCGTTTGAGAATTGTGTCTAAATAGCCACGGTTTTTTACAATAATTAATAACGTTAACAATTACTTTGAGGTTAGACTTAAGAACTACATTTTTCACCGATTGCGGTGTAGCGTACAAGTGTATATTCGGCGATCTCGTTTCTAATTATTTTAATTTTTCCTTGAGTATTACCCAAATAATAGAACGAATGCGAATGATCGCCAGCTGTCGGAACATAACGAAACTAAAATATATTGATCTTTTTTTGTGGCTATTTACAGACACATTTATGATATTTTTCTACCAATTTTTTTGAATTTTTGCTACCAATGGCATATCGGGACGCCACCGCCCATATTTTATCATCTGGTACGATTTGGCCATTGTTCTTTCAGAAGTCTAGCTATAGCGGTTCTTGAGTTACAGCCTGGAGACAGACAGACGGACGGACGGACGGACGGACAGACATCGAAGTCTTCGTAGAGCTTGTCTAATTTGAAATGACGCGCCCCACCACTTCAAAGTTGATATTAATGAAACATTTTTGTACTGTGAATACGAGGGAGGGGCGCGTCATTTTAAGTTAGACAAGCTCTAATAGGGTCCCGTTTTTACCCTTTGGGTACGGAACCCTAACAAACACAATAAAGCATATTTACATTTCTTTATGCATAAGCAATAGTTTTTTGAGACCGTAACATACTTATTAGTTAATAGCTATAGTTTATACTATTCATTCGTTCATTCGGTTCATTCTGTATCTGTATCGCCAAAGTTTTGGCACATCAATATTGCAATCCCGACCTTCCTAACGAGCCGCGCGTAGTATTTCAAACACGTATTATCGTATTGGCAAAAAGATATTATACCTACAGCCTTCATCTTCTGAAAGATAACTACCAAAAATAACTACCGAACCAGCGACACCGACTATTACGATTGGACTGGTAACCGATTTTTAGAAGTCGGTCAAAAATGCATCTTTATACACGTCGCACTGTCAACAGTGAATTATTATAATAAGAGCCCCTAACACGTTTTCTTTATCGCTTCTTTATAGAATCGCCGATCAAAAAGTTTTGAATTAAAATTACATGAGGCGAATGTCAACTTTATATTATCTAGAACGTTTTTGTTATTCGTATCTAGAACGCCTATTTCAATTTCATAAATTTTTCATCGGTGATTATACTATAGATAAAGGCTATTGGAAAAGTTTATTCGCATGTTTAAATATCCACCAAACTAACAATATACAACATTTAAGTGAATACAATTTCAATTGCAATAAACTCTTATTTAAGTTTTAATACAGTCGATGTATTTCAGTATCATCCTCACGAGAATGCACAAACTGAAAGTCATTTTTTAAGCTTATTCGAGAGTTTATAGCTTGAGCCACTAACAAAGAGAGATCAGGCGTATTTCGAGCGAAAATACATTTGTTTTGTGTTAAGCTAAGCGGATATATAAAAATAACTGACGGTACTTTGTATATAATATTAAAACGTCGTTATTTCTATTCGAAACTTAGTAGTAGAAAAAAGGCATATTATACACTATACGCTATACCTACTTATTCCTTTTTTAGGGTTCCGTACCCAAAGGGTAAAAACGGGACCCTATTACTGAGACTTCTATGTCTGTCCGTCTGTCCGTCTGTCTCCAGGCTGTAACTCAAGAACCACTATAGCTACACTTCTGAAATTTTCAAAGATTATGTACATCTGTTACCGCTATAACAACAAATACTAAAAACAAAATACTATTAATATTTAAGGGGGGCTCCCATACAACAAACGTTATTTTTTTGGCCTTTTTTGCTCGATATCAATAATGGCAACAGGTAAGCACTTGAAATTTTCACAAAAGCCTTAAATATGTGTGTACTTTAATAACTTATAATAATATTTAAATAAAATATAAATTTAAGGGGGCTCCCATACAAAAAACACAATTTTTGGCCTATTTTTGCTCTATAACGGTACGGAACCCTTCATGCGCGAGTCCGACTCGCACTTGGCCGATTATTTTCTCTTTCTTTGTTCATCTGACATACCTATATTATAACTATAAACTTAACTTATTTGAACTATTTTACCATTACAATATGATGTAACACAGAGTGTATTTTAAACAGTACCTAAAACTTTAGGGTAGGACTTATAAACATATTATAATTAAATTACTGTTATTATGCGGTTAGCTTACTTTTTTTTTGCATTGCTTTGAAAGGCCAAGACGTTTTGTATGGAACAGAAAATATATAATTTTTCGAGCTGGAAAATTGGCTTTATTAACTTTGACCTTAATGGGAAATGGTGTAGCGGACAAGACGTAATGAAGACTACTTGGAGCTTATAATATTAGCAAGAGTATTTAATAACAAACGTAAAAATAAATTATTATTATTATGCCGATTATCTTGAAGTGACGCAAAAAACGCGACTAGATATTCTCATATTATTTTACTACTTACCTACTACACGTATATACGTGTAGTAGGTAAGTAGTAGTGAAGTAAGGATCTGTGGTAAAAAAAATTCGGCGCTATAGTTTCATAACCTACTTAATTCCAACCATCTTTCTTTATAACTTCAGAATGGAAGGTTATTGGGTTTTTATGCGAAAGGATATTTAAAGTCTTCCAATCTTCCTGCCATCTTTCGGAATTCGTGCCAGAACGGGACCGTAACCGTATCTTCCAATTTCATCGCTGCGTTTCTGTCTTATCACAGTTTGAATGGTTGTCTCCTGCATAATACTTTTCAAAGGCACAGACGGGGTCTCGTGCATTATTTCCGCATTTCATTATGATATTAATGGATTTTATAACAAAGTAACCTTAGTAACAAAAAAAATTTATAACTTGAGGTTTAACCACTCAACTATTTTGATAGGCACAATAATTCATATTAATCCTTCAAGCCCCATACGAGCACCGGTGATCGCGACAACAATAGAATACAATAGCATTTCCAAAAATCCCCGATCGAAGGATAAATAATCTTAATAAGGATGTGTGATGGTCAATTGAACAACTAACCTGATTTTGATGGTTACGTCCTGGGAAATACAAGGAGTCTCTTTTAACCCAGTAAGGGTGGGTTTCACCAGAGGCGTAGGTTATAGTTTCAGTTATGGTCAAAGTTATGGTTATAGTTAAGGCTATCTTAACTTTAACCTTAACCTTAACTTTGACCACAGAATTTGACAGATGTCTGTCGCTGGTCCGACAAGGCTTTAAAATTTAAATGAACGTGGCGCTGCTGGTAAAGGAGAACTGTCAAAATTGCATTTTTGTATGATGACAGCGTTAGTTCCTTTTTTCGCTACGTTCATTTAAGGCCTTGTCGAGCTCTATAGCTCTATATATATCTCAAGATATATTAATTGTAACTTTGTGATGCTTTTGTATTATGTAAATAATAAACCTCAACTTACTATAAACAAAACATCTGTGTCCATAAATAGCATTAGTCATTTCGTTTTTTGTTCAAATATGACACCCACTTGAGAACTCATTCAAGTGGCTGACCCTTGTGATTATTTTAAAAAATGTGTTGTGTAAATAAAATGTATGGTGGCATGTAAAGTTTTATTTGTATCTTATACCTAATTATGCTGAAGTGTAAATAAAATATAATTTGAGAATCTAATATTGTTTTTTAAATATAAATCAGAACAATGTTTAGATTTCACATTAACTTTTTTTTAAAGTTCTGTACTAGATTCATTTTTATATTTAGCCAGATACAAAGTTAGACGAAAATAAAGACTATTTAATATACTTTATGATTTTTAATGTCATAATTTCAATTAGAATCTGGGAAATCTAATGAGAACCAAATTCTAACTTTAAAAACCCTCCTTCTGTCGATGTGCCAATGAGAGGAATGACAGACAGCATAAAAATATATATTTTGACGTGACCAAGAAGAGGTTATGGTTAAATATGGCGTCCTTTTTTACTTTAACCACCCAACTAGCAAAATTTGGTTCTGATTAAGTCATATTTGCGTTTTCGTGAAGACTTGAAGGTTGATGAATAGACTTAGAACAGTCACATAGACTACTTTAATACCGCGTTTGGGCGCAAAATTCAGGATCTTTGGTTTTGAATTTGTTTTGTACTGGTCAGGAAAAATGTTAATTACTCTTAATTTGATCTTCAAAACTCACTGTAACGTGCTACATATCTTCAGTACTGCTAAACTAGAATCGTTATGAGACTAAAAGACATTTGCTAATCAAAACTCAGTGTGTTTGTCAATTTCCAATAAATTATAAATATCTAATAGACTAATACGAGTACAAACATGGCATCACGCCATTAAAATAAAATATGATTTGGACTGACTGCGACCTCATGCGACCAGCTTTATGTGTGAAGCTAAGTTTTTCGTTGATAAATATGTGTTTATATGGTGTATTTTAAATGCCCCCTTGTTATTTTTACTTTAATTTTAATTAAATATATATTTTTTTATATACAAACTGATACAAAACTATCATAAGATGTAAAGTCCGACATTATGCTATTGTAGGACTTATGCTCCGATTTAGAGTGTGACAGTTTGAAACCATGTTAAATTGGAGTTCCTTGCAAAGGTTATCAAAAAACCGTTTAAGATTAAAATAAATATTAGCTTAGGTTACTAGTCTGACTTTGTCATAAGTTCATAATTTTAATGGATTATTTGTTTCAGATAGACAATGAAGATCTTGCGAACACTACTTAGGCTTAAAATTATTGTTGTTGCCATATTATAAATAAAACTATAAAAATAATATACAATAAATATTTTATTAATATTTTATTAATAAACCTTAAGTAACATTGCAGCATTACTTCTATCTACAGTAAATTAAAAAAATATTCATTAACAGTATGAGAGACATACCTACTGTTCTAGAAAATGTACGGAACCACTAGATTGTTCACTGCACTTTTCTTGGTTTATAATGTTTGTACTTGTCGTTTTGTGCAAATTTTTATATTTAGCCGTTACTTTTTTTCTGAATCCACCACATCGCTTTAGTTGTGTCCATTTTTTTTTAATCCATAATGCGTTTATTCAAGATCTTAAAAACGCAACATACAAGACTTTATCAGGATTAATAATTATCATTTATAAGAGCATGGGACCAATTCAATGTTTTTAATGCTGTAAGAGCCACGATACTTGCTGCTTCAGTAATTCTAGCATCGCTTGTACAATAAATAGCGTACCCAAGACTACTAGGCTTGTACGCATCCTCACAACGCATTTTTGTAGAGATGTGTTAGTCTTGGATAAGATTTTATTTATACTTATGTACTTGACATAGAGCTAGAGTCTCATATGGTGCTACTTTAGGACTATGCTTAGATTAGCATTTCAAAGTGCAATAATAAGCCAACATACATCAATCAAAACTATTCTGTGGCTTTTGGCGGACTTCTTGCCTTATAAGCTGCTACTCCTAAGACCATTTTGCTAGTTGGGCAAAGATTTGACATTTTGCATTGTAGTTATAGTTAAAGTTATAGTTAAAGTTACAGTTATAGTTAAAGTAAGTTGGTGCAACCCACCCTAAAACAAAAAAGCTAATTTCTTCGAAGATATTGTCTCTCTATTGTGTGCTATTACTTATATGCTATGCTTTGATACTTTATTTCTATTATATTATATTTTTCATAACAAAACATATTTTAACAATTATTAAGCTAAGCTATATGCCAGCTGGTGCAGCTCACTCGTTAAAAATCTTTTGGTAATATTATGTAGCCCAAAAATGATTTCAGTTTCTACTGCAACAGTGCATTGAATTTTCAACAGTATATTGTTATTCAAGTTCCAGAATCTAGTTTTTGCAAGAACTGTTTAAAATACACGAGTGACTTTTTGTCATAAAATTTTGGCAAAGAAAACACTTTTTAAAATACAGTATTTTCACAAAATTGACACGGTTAATCATATTATTATCACTTCATACCTACAACATGTGACAATTTGTATAAAATTCTGTGTCCCTTATTTTTATTATAGTACGCCTAAATTCGTTTTTGGCGCGGGAACTGTACAATTTTCCCGGATGAAAAGTATCCTATGTCCTTTCCCGGGACTTAAAATATCCCCATACCAAATATTAGAAAAATAGTTTTAGCGGTTTGGACGTGAAGAGGTAACAAACAGACTTACTTTTGCATTTATAATATCAAAGTATGGATATATAATGTAAGTACACGAAAACAACTTTTTATAAATATTTCTTCCGTAGTTTTACGAAACCAGCAACCAGCGCCGAAACAACACCGGCTTTTATTATTATTACTTTAAATGCATCTTTACGTCTATCTATAAAAATAAAAATGAACTTTAAATTTTCTTAAAACTCGAGAGTCAGAGAGATTCGTGGAAGTCCAGTTAGGTTAAATTAGGTGGGTGGGAAGGTTAGGTGGGAAGTGAAGTTTAACGGATCATCTAGTTTTATAAATTTTTCGTGGTCAGCAAATCATACTATTTAATTTAACCTACGTAGTGAAGAGAACAATATTTCAGGCCGTGACATGCACTGGAAGAGCACTTGCCGCGGAGCACACACTTGATTGCCTGTTGTATTGTCACTGTAAATAAGAACAATATTCACTGCACACAAGACTTCTCTTGTATGCTAGTGTGTGATGGTAAGTAAATATTTTTAAACTAGATGACGCCCGCAACTCCGTTGCGTCAAAATTCATTTTTATAGCGTAGGAACCGTACATTTTTCCAAGATAAAAAGTAGACTTTGTCCATTCCCGGGATTTTAAGTATCGCCATACCAAATTTGGGCAATATACAAGGCTGTTAATTATTATTTGCTTTATAATCAGAAGAGAAACGTAAATTCCGTGGTATTCAAAGTATCTCATTACCATAATTCCTTAAAATCTGCTTAGTCGTAGATAATAATTAAGAGAGACGAAAAACACTACTTCCGCCTTTATAATTTTAGCATGAGTCCTAACTTATTCTGGTAAAACGATATGAGCCAGTTTGTCGAACAAAAACTAGTTACATAAGCTTCATAAATAATAGAATTTCTATGCATAAAAACAACCTGCACAAAACCACCACCGTCAAAGAAATGCACCAGGGAACGTCCAGGTATAAAGTGTTTCTGACGTGATAAAAATTACTTCGTTCTTATTTTTCTATTTGAAACTTTATTTCCTTGTATTAAAGCCCACATTTCAAGCTTCACTAGAAAATTTGTAGATCGTAAATTTTCGTCACACGTACAACGTCCCTTTGTGCGGAATCCACATGCACTAACTTCAACGAAAGAAGAAAGAAATTGTGTCTTATTAGATTTTTTAGATTTATTTATGTTACCGTAATATTTTCCCTGACTAAAAATAGCTAAAAGTAAAGAATAAAAATATGCAGTTTCATTTTTATTTTGCACTGAATAATAGATAGCTTTAAAAACCTTAAACATAGACGTGTTTTATATAGTTTAAGTTAATCAATTTTTAAATTAAATTATTATAATTTGAAACAAATCACCTACTAGACAAGACGTTTGTAAAAAACCAACTTACATTACGACGATAAAAAAACATCTCACGATAGATAGCCTAATAGAAGGGATATTATTTAATTTAATGAAAAGTATTATAGAAAATGTCTGAAGCTTACATTATTTTTATTATAAATATTCTTAGCCAAAGTAAAGATACCTAAATAATTATAATCATAATGTCTCTCTGAGTGCGTCCGTTATTGACACAAACTTAATTACAATCAAAATTATTTTGTTTGTTTACCAAAACCTGCCGAAACTGTTTAATGTATTATGGCCTATTATGGTTACCTATAACAAAGGTAATATATTCGCATTACAAGCCTTTCGCATAAACAGGGAAGTGAGGACGATTAGCATAAACCAAACATTGTATTTACATAAAACGTTTCAAATATATAACATTTACTTACTCACTTTTTCGTTAGCTTGATTACAAATAATAATATTGGTGCAGAAAAGGATGCCGAGTTCTGAATCAATATCATACCAAAGAAACGAAGCCACACATTGCGCTGCATGAAAGCAAAGTTTCAGAGTTATAAAATATTATATGAATTAATCAACTTTCTAACTCTAAAACTCGCTTACGTTTGAGTGAGTTTGTTTGTAACTAAATCATACTACCTCTACAGGGTGTAACAAAACTAAGTGATAATACTTTAAGATGTGTATGTGTCCCTTATAGAGTTTTTGTGATTTGTATGGGCAAGCGCCCCATCGTCTTGAATCATACAAAAGTTGAAAAAAAGTTTCTCTTTCAGCGCTGCTACTTTCACAGTGAACCCTTTATTAAGGAAAACATACACAGTACACACCCTAAAATATTGTCACTTAGTTTTGTTACACTCTGTATATTTAAGAAACAGACTTTTTATTTTTCTTTCGTGGCGAAACAAACACTAAATAATATTATGGTACACAATTTAATATTGTGTGGTAAAGAAAAATCAGACCACCAACGACGAACACTAATGTGCTGCTTTAAATTATACTTCTAGGTGGCTTATAAGATAATGAGAAAATTGTAGTTTCGGTTAAAAAAGCTGTCTCATTTAGTGCTGCGGAGTTGGCGCGACGCCAGCATGCTTCAGAGTTGTGTCCACTGGATCCACTAAATTCCCTGGATCCACTAATTCATAAACAATTTTAAAGTAAGCACTAAAAAGTGGAAGGTCCTTCGATCGCCAAAGGTTTTTATTTTGGTTGCTGTAATAGATAATTTGCTGTATATCAGAAGTTTATTTTATTATATTCATACTAATATTAATACGAAAGTGTTTCAGTCTGTTACCTCTTCACGCCCAAACCACTGAACACATTTCTCGGTGTGAAAATACTTTGAGTGCTGGGAAAGGACGTAGGATACTTTTATTAAATGTTGCGAGTGTCCATGGGCGACGGTAGTTGCTTTCCATCAGGTGATACGTTTGCTCGTTTGCCCCATTATTTTATATATAAAAAATCCCGAATAAGTGTACGGTTCCCGTGCGACAAACGAGTTTTGACTCAACAGCGTTGCAGCTGGCGTCATCTAGTTATTCATAGTTTTTTATACTACCTGGATTCTGCGAGGCTAAAATGGTCGCTTTGGAGAATCATAATATGAATTATGATTCATTTTTTTAAATCGCAAAATGGTCACTCTGCTTGCAATTCATGTCTATATAGTAATTCCGAGTATTTCAGTTCCGAGTATTCAGTTTGTCAATTTTGACAATTCATTTGCTGAATTCCATTGACCCATTCCATTTCCAGTGACCATTTTAGCCTCGCTCAACGCCTCCGAAATTTTTAATTTCATAATAATAGGTAAGTTTAAAAAATATATCTTCAACACCATAAAATTAAGTAACTCTTAAACAATTTTCTGATTTATTTTTAGTGCTCTGAGTTTATTACAAGGGAAGGAAACTGATGAGTTCACCTGAACGTGAAAAATTAAGCAAAATCGTGACCTCCATAAATTCCCGCTGACCGTTGGCAGTAATTCAGTAACTTTTTACGATGTTCAAGAAAAAAATATTATCTTAAACCAAATGGCAAGTACGCTTCTAAAATAAAGGTAAATTATATTTAAATATTGCAACCCATTTACTCCGGCCCCTAAACGATCAATTGTATTGTGCAATATCACGCTTCAATTTTATTGAACAGTTTATTTGACAATTACAGATTGAAGGCACGCGATGTTCAATATCAACCCTAGACGTACAATAATATTACGTAATACACGTGATATTGCACAATAAAAATTGCTCGTCTAGGTTCCCGAAACGTGTGAGTGGAAATGAGTTTTTTTTTAATGAAATAAGGGGGCAAACGAGCAAACGGGTCACCTGATGGAAAGCAACTTCCGTCGCCCATGGACACTCGCAGCATCAGAAGAGCTGCAGGTGCGCTACCGGCCTTTTAAGAAGGAATAGGGTAATAGGGGAGGGTAGGGATGGGAAGGGAAGGGAATAGGGGAGGGTAGGAAAGGGAATAGGGTAGGGGATTGGGCCTCCGGTAAACTCACTCACTCGGCGAAACACAGCACAAGCGCTGTTTCACGCCGGTTTAGTTATAAAAGAACGGCGATATTTCTGTAACTTCTTTGTAGTTAACTGTTTAGGATTTTTTTGAAGTGTCTAAGTGTGTTAACGGCTTTGAAGCCTTGGTCTGTCGTTATTATCGTGTGCTTGTGAAAGATTCAAGCAGTGACAAGGCAATGGTCAAACTTGCCTGCGACTGGTCTGTACTACTATTCTTACCTTATCTAAATATTTTGATTTATATATTCTAAAACAGCAAGGCAAGTGCAAATTAGTATGGAAGGACAGCTGCGATTTCGTAAATTTCTAGACAGAGCTGTTGGCCCCGAGCCAGACTATCAGACGTGTCGAAGATACGACAGAACCCTTCATTATTACTAATGAACCTCGATAGGTTGTATAAATAACTTTTCATTAAGATTGCCTAATCAATTCGTGTGAAAACTTGAATTTTTTTTACTGCATTGACGAAATCAAAAGGGCTTATACATAAAGGTTTTATAATAGTAAATAAGGACAAAATACATTATTATCAAGAATACAGACTTACTTTTAGGAAGCGGGTTGTCTAAGATAAAAATTGGTTGATAATTTTTAAACAATATTAATACACTAAGTATTCATGTTTAAAATTGATTATTATTTAAGGACCTCAAATTGCAAAAGCAAATTATACATCATTATGGAACATTAAGAGTCCGGGTGCCATCGCAGTTCTCATACAAACGTAATACCAAGATAATTACCCATACGAGAATATTTACCATAATATTTGAGTTATTATTCACTATTCAGCTTAATATAGTAATTAACTAGGTTCCTGTACACATATTCACTGCAAAATATTTACATACCAAAAAATATGAACGATTACAATTTTGTATATAAATATTGTAGTCGTTCATATTTTTTGTATGTAAATATTTTGCAGTTCCTTGTACAGGAACCTAGGTAATTACTAATTACTATCTTAAGCTGAATAGTGAATAATAACTCAAATATTATGGTAAATATTCTCGTATAGGAAATGATCTTGGTATTACGTTTGTATGAGAACTGCGATGGCACCTGGACTCTTAAGTACTATATAACATCTGCAAAAAGAGACAATTATTATTTTATTTTCTCTCCTTCAGAAAATTTGCATCTGATATTAAAATGTAAGCAACATTTTAGATACACGGCAAATTGGTGATCTATTCAATACATTGTTACCCGGGCCAATGCACATATATCAGTATTAACTAAATCATTACTCGTATAACGACGATAAATTGCGTATAGACCGGTCATTATTGCCAGATTGTAATTACTGCCTCGACCTCGTGCGGTTGAAACTTTCAATCAATCAACATCCGACACCCAGTGTGAGAGTAGATTAACTTATTGACATACAGCTTATTGACGCAAAACATTTAGGGTCTCTTTCACCACTTCCTGATAACTCTATCTACAACTTAACTTGACAGATAAAGTATGGAGAATCTATCAAATAAGTTGTGGATAACCTTACCGACACTTTATCACTTGTGGTGAAACAGGTCCTTAGTTTTTGAAAGAAAAATGTGTACTTACATATGACTTACAGAAAAATAGTTTATGCAAAAAATTACAATCATAATTATATGAAAATGATAATCAAATTATCACTTAAATTTATAAAGCAAGTCAAAAACAAATATTTTCACAAAGCTTAAGACGCCTCGAATAAATTTTGAAATAGACGTATCTCTGTAAAAAGCCTGTATCTGATTGGAAAATTTTCAGCAAAAATTCACGATATGCTTTAAAAAATAGTGTGTTTGACATCGCCTATCTCAATAACAAATCGTGCCCGACCCGCGCGCCATATCTCTTGGACATACTCCAAACTTTGAATTAAGAAAACTTTATACTGATGACATCTACATATTGTGAACGTTTATCGCACAAGAAATTATCATGAATACTTACCAAAAAGAAAAGTGTTTGTATTGCCTTTTGAGACATAACTGAAAATAAGTTAAGAAATGATACGTTTAGAGACTATTTTTTATCTGAACTAAAACAATAAGTTAAATTAATTCATAGGCAGGTAACGGGTTCACTTGTGTAGATCGAGCTATACCTTATTGATGTTGTCAAACCTGGAGCCAGTGACAGATTTTCATGACCAAGTCCCTCCCAACCGAAACTTCGTAAAATGAATAAGGGACTTATACTATGAATACTAGCGACCGTCAGCTGTGACTCCGTGGGTGGGGTGGGCAGTGGCAGCCTCCCAAAGATGAAGAAAAAAAATTTTTTTTTGTCATTTCTTCTCGTTTAAAAATTTATCAGAGGATTGTAAAAATACTCTCGTATACAATTTAAAAAATCAGCTAGCTGTAAGTCAGTGGAAAAGTCGTCAGCTGATAAGTTTTAGTAGGTATAGATGCTGTTGCGTTACACCTTTCAAGGTACCAGCTGACAAACTTTCCACTGAAATACAGCAAGCTGACATTAATTTTCATTCATAGTAGCATATAAACGATCACCAGGTAAATTTTTAGCTGAGAGGAAATCATTGTAAACATACTATTTTTTTCATGTTCAAGGAGCCAGCTGACGTATAATCCACCGTGTTATGGTCAGCTATGTTTTTCTTTCAAAATACTACATAAACTATAAAAATCTGATAAATTTTCAAATGAGAGGAAATTATTGAATTTTTTTTTCTTCATGGGTGGGAGGCTGCCACTGCCCAGTGTCCACCCCACCCACGGAGTCGCAGCTGACGGTCGCTAGTATTCATAGTATACGTCTCTTAAGGCTGCCTTCACATTACGTCGCCAGTGGTGCGGCAGCCGCGCGGCAGCCGCGCGACTTCCATACTAAAACGAGCCACGCGGCAGCCGCGCGACTCTCTTTTGTATGAAGTCGCGCGGCTGCAGCGCGGCTACAGCGCTGCTGCCGCACTGCTTGCGACGTAATGTGAAGGCGCTCTAGGCATTTTACACGCCCGGGAAGAAATAGTTGACCAAAAATTTACCTGGCTCCCGGGCCACTACTAATTAACCTAACCAAATTACGTAGGTCGGCCATGTGCCTATGTATTTGCTTGCCAGTGCGTACACGCTTTTTTTAAAAAAGTATTTATAAGTATTTTGTATGCATCATAATAAAATACATTATGATAATGCATAAAAACATACTCGTATCTCCATATTATATAAAGCTCGTAGTAAATTTTCTGTTAAAAGCGTGTAAAAGTTATAACACAACAAGTACTTGGCAGCCAACGCGGGCAGATCGTTAAAGCGCTCTCATATTACGTGTATTTAATAATCCAATTATATCCTTATTATGCTTGAATAAAAGTTATGACTTTTTATTTTATTCCATTTCTTGATTGGGCATAAATTGAGTAAATGATAAGCTATGTCGCTATTATATAATTTTATGTATTTCGTAGTTTGAAAATGAAAGAAATAAAAGTACAACACAAATAAAAATACTGATACAGTACAAGATGTAACGGATGGAAAAGAAAATCCAGAAAGTAGGTACTCATCCCGGTTTATTGCAGTAAGTAATGACTAATGTTTTTCCTTGTGACTAACTTTTTTTAATGTCAAATTGTATCAAAAATTGTAAAGTAATGTTTGAGTCTATTCATTGCAAACGCATCAGACTAAAGGCACAAAAATAGTGCCAACTTTTCTTATAGAATATTATCTAAATTATTTTAAGTACATTGCTTACTGCCTCACTTAGAGAAGAATCTTCATAACTTAACTGTTAATAAATGAAGATATTCACGTCATAAGCTCTATACATTATCTGTCAAACTCTTCATTAAATAGGCTACTTGACCTATATTCAATTTCATTGAACAAATGCATATTTCTAGTAGAACTTGGCCTAGGAAACCGTATTTCACCCTTATCATCAAATAAAAGCTTATGATTGATAAATAAAGTCGATTTGAAAATATGATTTTATGAAAATAGGATTTGTACTGACGAAAACGCTTTTGCGGTACTTCCGATTTGGATGTGACGTCATCCTCATAGTAATTTAATATCTTTTATTTATCGCGCTCGTTATATGTAAGTTTATTTGTACATAAATTATAAGAAGAAGCCTAGAAAGATTTGTAAAATATATTTTCTTGAATAATTCGCTTAAAACATCAGTTTTATATATTATCTCCATTTATTGTAGACGGGAAATGAAATGGCCAAAACTTTTCTCCAAAAGTTTTCAACATTACAAATGATTTGTAATTTCTTATTTAATTCTTTTATAATTTTTGGGCACTTTTAGACTCGTACATTTAGCACATAAAAAAATGTTCATTAAAGAGAGTTTAAAATACAAAGCGTATGACGTCACACTATGGCGGACAGTGTTTTCGGTGCCATTTATGAGGCATATTTTTCAATAAACATTTTTATGGGTGTAACAGTGTAAAATTATAAAATATTAAAATATTAGTTTTTTTTGTGAAAATGAATGATTAAGAAGCGATTAACATGAAGAAAAAAAGTAGGTCAAGTAGCCTATTGAAGTTTAATCATCATTAAATGTCTCTGAGTGTGGCAGTCACAATATTTACGCGTTATTAATCCTTCGGTTGGGGATTCTTGGAAATGTTATTGTATTCTATTGTTGTCGCGATCACTGGTGCTCGTATGGGGCTTGATGGGTTAAAGTTCTAACCGTTTTTATACAACTTCATGTAGATTACGTATATAGAGGTCAAAAGATCCGAAATACACGGAAATGAAAGTCAAGAACTTAATAAAAAAGGGACAACATAACGATAAAATAAAACTACACCATCCCGGCGAAGTTACTGCTAATACGAAGCCATAATTACATCGAGCCCTCTCGAGTATTATTGTCAATATAATAACGATGTGCATGGGTAGGTTTTACGTATACGTTACAAGTTACAGACTTACAAGCCTCAAATGTTTACGTCAATATACTAGAGCTGAACGCAATTCTATGTTTTTTTTTACATTATTATATTTTGTTACGCAGCAAATTTTAAGTCACGTTGAAAACGTAAATTTTTACGCAAACATAAGCACGTAAATTAATTTCGATACCCTGAGTATCTTTTTACTAAATATTATCTAAATATGTCCAGCTTCCAAGAAGAGAAAACCAACAAACCCAATAGTTGATAATAGTTTATATAACAGAAAAATCTACGGTTTCCAAGTTATACCAATTTCCAGTACCATAGTACGTTGTAAAAAACCTCTTTCGTCGAATAAGCACGCGCGCGGAGTACGGTCTTCCCAGATGCTGCTAAGGGCCGATTCACACCGGAATGGCAGCGGCCGGCAGCGGCGCGAAGAGCACTTTTAGTGTGAAATAATTTTAAACTTTATTTACATACTTATAACTACTAGTATCGCTTGAAAACTTCTAAAAGGGCTCGAGGCGCCGCTGGCGGCCGCGCGGCGCCGCGAGGCGCCTCGCGTCCGTCGGCGGAAAGTGCTCGCGGCTGCCGGAGGCCGCGCGCGCCGCCGCGAGGCGCCTCGAGGCGCCGCGCGGCCGCCAGCGGCGCCTCGAGCCCTTTTAGAAGTTTTCAAGCGATACTAGTAGTTATAAGTATGAAAATATTATGTCTGGGTACGAGTGCAAGTTTGTACAAAATGTTTGAAATTCTCCAAAGTGACGTCGTTTCTTCCTTATGTCATGGACCCACATAAATCTCTTTTATTTTATTTTTTTCTTTCTTTTTTTCTTCTTTCTTTTTTTCTTCTTCGGCAATAAGTGCAATAATAACCAATTCCATTATGTTGCTGCAAACACACGACACGAGTTTCCTTGCCGAATGTAGAATCTAAACTGAAAGGCACGCATGCTCTGGAGGTGGCGCGCGGCCGCCAGCGGCCACGAGCGTCCACAAGCGGCCGCGAGCGTCCACAAGCGGCCGAGAGCGTCCGCCCGCGGCGACGCGAGCCGCCTCTGCCGGCCTCGCCGCGCCTCGCCGCGCCGCGCCGCTGCCGATCCGGTGTGAAATGGCCCTAAAAGATGGCAGTCTACGAAACCCGTAGCATAGCGCTACGATGCATCGATGGTGCTACGGCGCTCGTAGCACATCATACAGATGAAACTTGGTTGAGTAAATAGTTCTTTGAAATATACAGAGATGGCGCGCACTTGAGAGCTAAAATAAACCTTTTGAATGTTTGGTTGCCTACTCACAATTTGGACTTTGCTGTATACTAACAGATGGAGTTTTTTAGTGGTAAGAAATTTTTAAAGGAAAACCAACTTCCTGAAACTGAATTTCAAGAATGTTTTATGATTTTGAGATCAGACACTTTGTAATTCAAAGTGGTTTAAATTTACATAATCCCTAATGGTAAATAATAGCGATACGCCGGTTGTCTGTGAGGCTGTGATACGTACCATCTGGTTAATTCGTGTCGAAGCATAGCCTTAATTTTTTACGTTACAATAAAAATCACTCCGTCTGCCATTATTGTACTCGTAAAAGCGATGTATGCTGAACAAACTGGCCCTTACAATCCCCATCAAACGAGCCCTCGTCATTTCACAGTCACACGTAATCAGTGTGTTGAGCATTGAGCATAAGTTTTTGTCACGGAGAGGTCGTCAACTTTAATTTGTGGGGCTCAAGCGCCTCTGGTGGCAAAACTTGTGGCTTCATTTATAAGTTATAACTCTGACAATAATTCACAATCAGCATTGAGATGTTTTTAGACTAATACAAATCAAAAATGTAACCCTATTACTCTAACCCAAAACGACAAGGTGAAAAAATGCGAACAATTTTTTATGTTCCTTATTTTATTATACTTTAATTGACATTTAAATCCCGGTTTCATTGCTCGCTTTATTGTTACGTATTATGACGAGTTTTTATCCGGGTTATGAAATACACAATAACGAGTATGTACGAGTATATTATAAATCGTCGCTGCATCCTCGAGACTTTATAAATAACATGGTAGTCCGCCCCTAGCTTCCGGCATCGAACACTTTTCAGAGCTCCTGAAAAAATAAAATAGATGGCGCGGCAATGGCGCCATTTTTTGGGCGGGATTTTTACCCCACCGCCACCGGTTTCTCCCCACCAGTTTACCTCGGAGGTACACTGCAGGTCGGTCCTCATTCGTTTCTAGTGTTCGGGCATCGAAACATCTCCAACAAAATTATAGTGAAGTGAACTGTGAAATAACTTAATAATTAATTAAAGTGTTTTTGAGTGCATAGTAATTTTAAATATCATGGGTAAGCGGAAACACCGTAAATCGGAGGAAGAAATAAGGAAGAAAATTCGTCGCTTGGAACGTCGTTTGGAAAAACGAATGGAGTCGGAAGTTAGTGAAGAAGGTTAGTCACTTATCGTTTCAGATCTGTTTTTATACAGTTTTATTTTTTAGGTTGTTTATATTTAACTAAATAGGAATTCACCCGGAATATTAAAGTGAATATAAACAGTCTTTCGAAAATATCCTAAACTAAAATACTAAATAAATAATAATAAGTATAAAATATTAAAAACAAAATTTATGGGTATGTTTAGAGAGTCATGATGCGATCATGACCACACATACTCTTTTCAAAGGTATGTTTAGAGAGTTATGATGCGATCATGACCACACATACTCTTTTCAAAGGTATATTTAAAGAGTCTTGATGCGATCCTGACCATATGTACCAATAATTGGCTACCCCCTTTTTAGGGGCTGATGAAAGTTTTATTGTTTGGTCTTTCAGATAGTGAATGCGAGTATTTAATTTCATCCGATCGGAGTGTTCGATCCGTTGTACGTACGCCATTTGAAACTGATGCAACCGGAAGTGATTTAATTAATATAGACGCGTTACCGGAGCCACTAAATAACATTTTTTCTGGTTCAACCTCCCAAGGTGACAAAGACTCAGTGCCCAACGCGGTCGAACCCATCCCATCTTTACCAAATGATATTTTAGAGGCTTTGGGTTCTTCGAAAAACAAAGTTGAGATTTTTGCACCGAAAATTAGGGATGAGATCTCTGAACGTTGGGGCCAAATAATTGTGGATGGACTAAGTAAGGAGTGTATGCAAAAATTAAAGGATAACATCCGTATACCAGAAAATTTTACTTTACTGAAACCTCCAGTTCTCAATCCGGAACTAGCATCAATTTTAACCGATACGGTAAAAAATAGAGACAAACGATTAGAAAAAGCACAAAATCATTTGGGACATTGTATTGCGGCGATTTCTAATCTTACATCAACTCTTGTCGATGGCGACCTTGAAAAGACCGATATTATCAAGAAAGTTTCTGAAGTAGGACAGTTACTTCTGGATTTACACTGTCAAAATACTTATGCTAGAAGAAAACTCGTTTCGTATAGTTTAGATAAAAAGTTTATTCCAATTATTCAAGGATCTAAAAGAGATTCCTTTTTATTTGGAGACAATCTGGGAGAAAAAATTAAAGCTAATAAAATGGCAGAACGTTCGGGTCTACAAATTAAGTTTAAAAAACCTTATGATCCACAACCTTCTACTTCGTCATATCAACCGCCGCCTAACAGGCCGGTAAACTCTCGGGGCCCACCCAAATCACAGAGAGGCAGGAAGGGTGGGCCCAGGAATATGGAACCAGCTCAGACTCACAAACGGCCACGCACTACGACGACGCACACCGATCGGAACAAGCCATACAGACAGAACCACAGGAACTAGAGGTAATTACTTTAGCTGGAAGACTGCAACATTATTATAATAACTGGAAACTTATTACTAACGATCCTGTCGTTCTGGAATATGTATCGGGATATAAAATTCCTTTTTCTTATCGCGTAACACAAGTCTACGAGCCACATCAATCTTTTTCGGCCACTGAAACATTTCACATGAATAATGAAATTACTAGATTACTACAGTTAGGCGCTATTGTAAAATGTCAGGATGTGCCTGGACAATTTATTTCTAATATTTTTCTTATTCCTAAAGATGATGGAAGTAACAGATTTATTCTGAATCCTAAAAAGCTAAATTTATTTGTTAAAACTAGTCATTTTAAAATGGAGGACATTAGGACAGCTATCAAGTTAGTGTCGGAACTAGATTTTATGGCAAATATTGATTTGAAAGAAGCTTACTTCTGTATTCCTGTACACAAATCAAGTAGAAAGTTTTTGAGATTTAAATTTCAAAACTTGACATATGAATTTCAATGCTTACCCTTTGGTTTAAGTTCTGTTTCCGTTGTGCACCGTTCGTGTTTACCAAACTCATGAAGCCTGTCATAACGTACTTAAGAAACCGGGGCCATCGTCTAGTATATTACTTAGATGATATATTATGCGTAGACAATTCTTACAATTCATGCAGTGATAAAGTTAATGAACTTATAATTTTATTAAAAAATTTAGGCTTTAATGAACAACAAAGTGACATATTTCCTAGTACAAGAAAAAGATTTTTAGGTTTCGAAATAGATACAGCTAAAATGACTTTGGAATTACCATATAATAAAAGACTTAAAATTTTAAGCTTAGTTAAAAAATTATACAATAAAAATTCAATACTTATTAGGGACTTTGCTAAATTTTTAGGCCTACTAACTTCAGTTTGCCCAGCTGTAGATTATGGATGGCTGTATACGAGCGGTTTGAAAGAGATAAATTTTTAGCTATTAGAACATCAAATAACTATGATAAAGTAATGTCATTAATGCCAACTTTGAATTCAGACTTTTTATGGTGGCAAAACAATATAATGACTACTTTCAAACCTCTTCGCTATGAACAATATCAAATTGAAATATTCTCGGATGCTTCCCTCACAGGATGGGGAATAGCTTGCGATGGAGAAACATCAAATGGATTTTGCAACGAAGAAGAGTCACAATTTCATATTAATTTATTAGAGTTACGGGCAGCCTTTATAGGGCTAAAATGTTTTGCAAATTCCTTATATAATAAAGAGGTTCTCTTGAGAATTGATAATACGACTGCAATCTCTTACATCAACAGAATGGGAGGAGTGCAGTACGAACATCTTAACCCATCAGTCGTGGCAAAACGAGACACAATAGCTTTTTCATTGTTATCGCGGCCGGATGTGGCCGCTTGGGGCTTCATGAATTAATAATGAAGCACGGCTTATTTGGAAATGGTGCGAGGAACGCCACTTGTTTATTTTTGCATCGTATATCAATTCTAAAGAGAATGTTGACGCAGACAGGGAGTCAAGATGCAGTAATATAGATACTGAATGGAGTTTGTCCATTGAAGCCTACCACAAGATTACTAACAAATTGGGTCTTCCAGATATTGATTTATTTGCCTCCCGTATTAATGCCAAATGTTATATGTATGTTTCTTGGAAAAGAGACCCTAACGCATACAACATTGACGCCTTTACAATAAACTGGAGTAATTACAACTTTTACTGTTTTCCCCCATTTTCTTTAATATTAAAATGTTTACGTAAAATAATCAACGATCAGGCATCTGGCATTATCGTCTTCCCTTACTGGCCTAGTCAGGCGTGGTATCCATTATTTTTAAAACTTATTTCGTCCGAGGTTATTTATTTTAGACCAGAATATGACCTTTTATTATCACCTTTCAGGAACGCACACCCCTTGTGGCGAAGCCTTACCCTGGTGTCGTGCCGTTTATCAGGGAAGCGTTTTCACGTCAATCGCTCAATCTAGGGACAATTGATCTAATGATTTCGTCTTTATCTAGCAAAACGCTTAAGCAATACGATACGGCATACAAAAAAATTTGGAAATTTTGTACTGAAAATAACCTTACTGATTGTTTCAATGTTTCAAATCAAATAGCATTACAATTTATAACTGAAAAATTTAGATTAGGATCTAGTTATTCCGGAGTGAATACCATACGCTCGGCGCTTTCTCTCATCTTAGGTAAAAAGTTTAGCACAGATAGTAATGTCAGTAGATTACTTAAAGGTGTCTTCAAATCCCGACCATGTTTTCCTAAATATCAGAACACTTGGGACACTAATATAGTTCTTGATTTTGTAAGCAATTGGTATCCAAATGAAACTTTATCACTTCCAATAATAACAAAAAAATTATTAACTCTACTTGCACTAGCAACTGCTCAACGAGTGCAAACACTCTCCCTTATAAAAGTTTCAAATATAAATAAATGTAACTCAACTTTTCAAATATCTATAGACGAATTGATTAAAACCTCTAATCCTAACAAAAATCAACCTCACTTAATCGTTCCTTTTTATAATCATAAAAAAGAAATTTGTCCAGCTTTTACATTAGAAATCTACTTACAAAAAACACAATCACTTCGAAACAAAGATAAAACTGATAGACTAATATTAACGACAAAAAAGCCTCATCACAATGCAAGCGCATCCACGATCAGCCGTTGGATCAAACAGGTATTAGAAGAGAGTGGTATAGATACTCAACAGTTTTCGGCACATAGCACTCGTCATGCCTCTACGTCGGCGGCTTGTCGTGGCGGCGTTTCCATTGAGACTATAAATAGAGTCGCAGGGTGGTCAGGTAGATCTCTCGTTTTTGGTAAATTCTATAATAGACCTGTTTTACCTATGAATGTTAATGCAATTGCTAATACAATTTTTGATCAAGAAGAATGATAATAATATTATACATGTATCTTAGAATTAAGTTATATACATTGTTATATTAAGGTATAAGTAATAATTAACGTAAAGATTTGATTTGTACAAAATAATTTTTTCTCGATTAATTAAAGCAGTTTTGTTTTGAATGACGATTTTCCATAATAACTCTGAACATCTACCATGTTAATTATAAAGTCTCGAGGATGCAGCGACGATTTATAATTAATGGTTAAACAAACTTACCTTAAGTGAAGTTTGACCATAATTATGAAAGTCGCTGCATCCGAAGAGACTTTATTACCCTCCCACCCAAGAACCCTAAACTGTCTTTGGAAAATCGTAATTTATTTAATTTTACCTTCTCTAAAAAGAATGAGGACCGACCTGCAGTGTACCTCCGAGGTAAACTGGTGGGGAGAAACCGGTGGCGGTGGGGTAAAAATCCCGCCCAAGAAATGGCGCCATTGCCGCGCCATCTATTTTATTTTTTCAGGAGCTCTGAAAAGTGTTCGATGCCGGAAGCTAGGGGCGGACTACCATGTTAATTATAAAGTCTCTTTGGATGCAGCGACTCTCATAATTATGGTCAAACTTCACTTAAGGTAAGTTTGTTTAACCATTAATTAAATCATGAGCGAGCGCCCACGACAAGGATTTAAAAGTCCAAAACAGAGGCGAAGAGGTCGGCGAGGCAGGTACCCACTAACGTCCTGAATACATGACCTACCGAGTACCGAGTTGGCTTTTACGGCTTTTAAATTAAGAATTTTACGAAGACCGTACATTTTTCCCCAAAAAATAAGTCTGTATCCCTTCAGGTGGTTACTCTCTATATCTGAGATAAATAACATAAAAATTGCTCGAGTAGTTCGTGAGATAAGCACTTCTATACTTACGATATTATAAAGCGGAAGAGTTTGTTTGTTTGTTTGTTTGCACGCGCTAATTTCAGGAACTACTAGTTTTAAATAATTTTTCCTGTTTTTCCACATTTTCCTCTGTTTCTTCGGCCCTATCAGTCTTGGCGTGATAAAATATAGCCTATATATTCCTTGATAAATGAGCGATCTAACACTGAAATATTTTTGGTTTCTGTGACGGTGGCCGGTTTCATCGAAACCAGGCCAGGTACGCAGGAGTAATTTTTATAGTGCCCAAGTGTGTGCGCAGTACACAAGAGCACTCTCTATTCCTTTACTCTCGTAACCCAGTGGGACGGAAGACCGACACGACTGGCGAGAGATCAGGCGCAGGACCGACTTTTTACATGCCCATCCGACTCATGGATCATCTTACTTGTCAGTCAATCAGGTGATCAGCCTGCATTGTCCTAAGTTCCTAACCAAACTTGGAAATAACATGTTTCCAACGCGGGAATCGAGCCCACGAACTCCGAGTCAAGAGCGACGCTCTGGACCACTGGACCACGGAGGCGTCAATATTAAATATGATTATTTACCGAGGGTACTGTCTCGCCACTCTATTCGGTAGGTGTAATCAGGTGTCCCGGATGCCATGTTGCAGTTACCGGTCACACTCGGTCCAGCGTGTCGAGGGAACATCGCAGTGTTTTAGTGGGTAGGGCCGCGGCACCTACCATCGTCGCCGCGGCGAGCCCAACATATCCGCAGCGGAAGCCCCCATCCCCTGCGTCGAATGTGTCACAACATTTCACTGCGTCAAAAAAAAAAGGTGTAATCAGGTACTAACCGAGATATAGCTGCCTCGTGCGGCTACTCGCTCGATGGATATGATTGGCTGAGTAATGAACTACGACGGATCTGCCTTCGACCATACATACATTTAACACAGATTTAACAATATAAACGGCACACATTAGCCGCAATCAAAACTATAGAATATGTCAGTTCGTGTTACCTAAATTACGTAACCGTATAAAAATCATTTTGGCATGAAGGCACAGACGTGACATTGCACAATATAATATTACTTGATGACGACCGCAATTTCGTTGCGCCAAAATCTGTTTATCGTGCGGGAACCGTACATTTCTCTGCAACAAAAACTATCCTTTGTCCTTCTTCGGGACACCAAGTATATGCATACCAAATTTAATCAAAAACGGTTCAGCGGTTTAAGCGTGAAGAGGTAACAGACAGACATACTTCGCTTTTATAATATTAGTATGGAACATAGAAATAAGATCTAGATAGAAGCGCCATGTCGCTCCATTTATATGAACACGAGCGTGTCACTTTTTTCAAAACATAACCGTTTTTCTGGGACGTCTCACGGAGAACCTAGCAAGTCTACAAGTATTCAGAAGACCACTCAGTCGGATACGATCACCTGCTACAACTGTGACGTCACAAGAGCGCTTTAGTGATGGGAATACCCGTACGCGCGGAATCGATTCAAAGGAATCGCCGCGCCCCGCCTCTTTTGCCATTTTAATAGGTATATCGATTTTTTAATCGATTATTATTCGAGTTCATAGACAGAGGAATGATAAATCTTAAGATACGTGCTTGGCAGGACAGCTAGTAATATATTATATTATTCTAAACTAAATCACTAAACAGGAACATAAATACATATTACATAAAATATAATTACCGAGTCACAAAATATCCCAAAGCGAACATTATCATTCCTCTGTTTCATGTCTGTTTCGAAAATCGATTAATTAGAATCGAGAATATGTACAACACTATTTGCTTCATTTGACAGAAAAATGAGAATCAATATTCTTGACAGAAAAATGAGAATCTCATTCTCACTGTACCTCGAAACTAAGCGATGAGTGAAAGTATCGATTGTTTTATTTCCTTTGCGCGCTCAATAGCGGACAAACAGGACGGGCTCTATAATTTTCTAACTAATGCGGCAATGTATAATGAATCATGCGGTATACACGCAGTAACGTAGATTTCATGGTAAAAACTACAGCCACCCACGATTAACATTAAATAATTGATTTTAAAATAAAGGACACATGATTTAATAATAAAATTACTTACCGATAATAAGAAACGTGTCCACTATTTATACCAACGTTTCTATTCGAATTTCCACAGCCCAATACGGCACAACTAGGCATTTTTAGAATTCCGATTGACATTCGATTCCGATAATGGTGGAGCGCAGACTAAAGAACAGACTTTCGAAAGATTGAAATTTATCATCGTTTGGGAACGCGATGGCACGCGAAGTACATACACATGCGTTATCTAACTTGATAAATGTCTGTGGTATAGAAGTATAGATTATGAAGAATAATAATATGAAACATTTATTTTGCACATCTGCACACAACACAATATTTACAAACAGACATAAGAACAAGGACAAATTGTTCTTATGTCTGTTTGTGATGCCAAAAATGGACCCCAGCTCAGCATTAGCAGCAAGTCTGCTACACTGATATTCTGGTTATTATTATAATATATTCCGGATATTCTGGTATAATGGTTGATAACATTTCATGATTGTCATACATTTATTAATAATAAATTATAATACAGTGTACATACGCAGATCTGTTTTCTATTTGACGTCAGCCGAAGTTAATGAAGAATACGAGTTCCATTAAGTAATGAGATAAGTAAAAACCAGCCTTGTTTCATCTGATACGAGTATGTCACACATCACAAAAGATTTGTATATGAAATGCATTTACAAAAGACTTGTACTGCACGTCCGTCCGTACGTCTCTTAAGAAACTGTTACTCGTAACTCAACTTTATGAGAATTCTCAATGCTATATTTAAAGTGCCTATTGCTATAAGAGAAAAAATTGCATAACTTTTTATGCAATTTTTTCCGAAGATTTCGCCTAATTTTTTTTACATTTTGTGTAAAAAAATTGACATGGAGATAGTATGAGTCCCGGAAAGAACATAGGAAGAGGAACAAGGATACTTTTCATCACAGAAAAATGAATGGTTCCCAAGCGATAAACATATTATTTCTGCGCAATGGGGTGTGCGCATGCGCAAAGCAAGTCATCAATTTGCTTACATTAAAATGTCAAAACAGGTTGAACCACGTAAACGTTAAAATTGACTAATGGGCAGAAATTAAAGGTACAATTCCGTGCATCGCGATCGCGCGCGTCGCGGGCCTCGGAAGCGGTGCCATACATTTTCATACGCTGACTATGGTCGCGAGCGGCCGACGACAGTCGTAGGTCGTGCGCGACCGCGATCGATCGCGATGCACGGAATTGTATCTTAACTCAGGATTTCAATAATTATTAAGTACCATTGGCGAACTAAAACTGTCGATGGTAAAAATAAAGAAAATAGTTCAACGAACATAGACCATAGAATCGGGTAGAAGTGTCTCTTGTCTTTAAAGGCATTTCCGACATCGATTCCTCTCCATGCTGGGTACATCTATACTTAATATTATAAGTGCGAAAGTGTTTATGTCTGTCTGTTACTTCTTCACGCCCAAACTACTGAACCGATTTTGCTGAAATTCGCTATGGAGATACTTTGAGTCCCGAGAAAGGACAAAGGAACCTTTTTGTAACGGAAAAAGTACGGTACCCTCACGATACACGATTTTGGCGCAACGGAGTTGCGGGCGTCATCTAGTAATATTTAAATCAATGTGAAAGTTTTTATGTTTGTCTGTCTGTTACTTCTTCACGCTCAAACTCCTAGACCGATTTTGCTGAAATTCGGTATGGAGATACTTTGAGTCCCGAGAAAGGACATAGAAAACTTTTTGTCCCGAAAAAAAGTACGGTACCCTCACGATACACGAATTTTGGCGCAACGGAGTTGAGGGCGTCATCTAGAAATTAAAATATTGACCAAACTTTAGGTGGATAACTAGATATTATTATTTACGTATTATGTATTACCGCTATTTTATAAACATTAAAATTAAAAAAAGGTAGAAGCAAGACTTTCTGAACTTGCTTTAAATAAAGTAATTAACTTAAAAAATAATTGAATTGTTACATGTTGAATCTTGATATCTATTAAAATTCTAAAAGGTTGTGTATGACTTGTCTATATTTATTTATGTACCTTTGGCGATAGATAACTTAACAAAGTAAAGAGACGTAAACGTAAGCATTAAAAGTAAAAAAGGTAGAAGTAAGACATTCTAAACTTGCTTTAAATCAAGTAATTAACTTTAAAAATAATTGAATTGTTACATGTTAAATCTTGATATGTATTAAAATTCTAATTGGTTGTGTATGACGTGTCTATATTTATTTCTGTACCTTTGGCGATAGATAACTTAACAAAGTTAGAGACGTAATAAAAGAAAAAGTGTTTACCTCTTTCAATAGTTGTACCCCAAATTAAATTCTGAACTGAGAAAAACATTCCTTTTGTAAAAACAACTTTATCTCCTTAGTTTACAACTACTTACCTCTTCTAAGACGTTTTTTATTATTCTTAGTTGTTTTTTATAATATTTTGAAAAAATATTTTTTAACACTTGTAACTGTATAGATTAATTTATAAATTAAAATACGTAGTTGTAATGTATAGTTAAGTAAAATTTAGATATTATTTATGAGCAAATTGTATTAATTTTTATGGACATCCAAAAAGTAGCGACACCTAGCTACGATAAACGAATTTTTGTTATTATTAATTTTAAACTGGAATAAGTGGGAGTATACTCCTGGATTGAGTATTATTCTTCAGCGAAGTTCAGTCACTGGGATTTAATAATATTCCTGCTAAATGTCGCTAGCTGGCCTACTCATAAGAGAAACTTAATTTAAGAACATCTTAGCTAACTCAGAGTATCTTTCATATTTAGATCATGAGTATCTGTTAAAGTTTAGATTAAATTTCTTAGTTTAATATTCAACTTTTTACCCCAATTCAATCACATTTAATATTTACAAAAAGTTTTAAAAAAAGCACGTTAAATTTGTGTTATTTGATCACACAAAGAATACTGTTTTATACTAAGTAGTACTGATTAGAACGAAAAATTATCAATTTTTGTATTTTTGATGCCTGATAAAGGTTGGTTACCTTGCTAGCAATAGATATGATATTGAGCAGAAATTGGGCACATCGATGACGGGTGAGAACCAGCTGCCTTCGATCCTGGGGGAAAGAAAAGGGATATGTTCCTCTCCTTTTGTACAAAAATAGTTAAAGCTGTAAACAAAAGAAACTGTGATATTTTAGTGTGATAATAGTCTTAGATAACATCCTGTGATATTAGGGTTAGTTGAATGTTTGTGCCGTAGTTATATCTTCATTATTGACATTGGATTATTTTATTTTATTGAATATTATTCGATTTTATTTTATTGTATTGAATTTAATTCGTTTTATTGTATTTTATAAAAAAAAAGGTCGGTTACCTCTACAGTCTACAGTCTACACGTTTCAGAATATAATATACTATTAGCCAAAACAATATTTCTTATAAAATAAACACAGTAAATTAATAAATAACAACCGAGAAACATCTGAACTGAAAATCAACAAATAATTATTTACAATACGTAAGTATTTATAAGCACCGTTTGTATTAAGATTTTAAAGGTAATATTATACCGTTAAGGTATCCAATAATTTTAAAGCCAAAAATAATAATAATTATTATTTTTGCATATAAACGAAAGGGCAAAATTTTTGTTACCTTACCTTTATATACCTGCAAATAATAATTTTCAAACGGTTTAGAATTTAGATCCTAGGAGCTTTAAGAACTGAACTTAAGATGTCATCCATACCTGCACATATACTATACTGCAGTTGGCGGAACATAGCAGTAGCGGCCATTGACTCCCTGTCAAAAACTTGCCATTTTCTATAGAAAGCCGCGATTGACAACATCTCACACTTCATTGTCAGTCACGGTTTATATAGAAAATGACAAGTTTTTGACAGAGAGTCAATGACCGCTACCGCCATGTTTCGCCGAGTACATTATAATATTAGAAATTCGAATGTGTGTCTTTCTTATAATGGATATTCTTCCGATTTCGCAGATCAACAGAATGGCGAATACTACCAGTAGTGTGCAGCGAAGAAACACATTTAATGGTATGTAAACAAATACATTACTTTAGAACTACGATATTACAATGATGTTTTGGCACGTATCTTGTGAAGTCTGAAGTCTCACTTAAATACAGCTGTTTCACACCCATGCCCCCATAGCAATGTCATTCACGTGCCATTATATCCTTGTTGGTCTGTATCAGGTGACTATAATATTAGAAACATACTAAATTACAAAATGTATAATAATTATTATAACTCCCACACCGGTTTCGGTGACGGTGGCCGATTTCATTGAAACCAAGGCCTGCAGTTACGCAGGAGTAATTTTATAGTGCCCAAGTATGTGCGCGGTACACTAGAGCACTATCTATTCCTTTTACTCTCATAACCCAGTGGGACGGTCGACCGACACGACTGGCGAGAGATCGGGCGCAGGACCTACGTTTTACATGCCCATCCGACGCATAAATCGGATCATCTTACTTATCAGACAATCAGGTGATCAGAAGATAACCAAACTTGGAAATAACATGTTTCCAACGCGGGAATTCAACCCACGACCTCCGAGGCAAGAGCCACGCTCTAAACCACTGGACCACGGAGGCGTGCAAAATGTATAGCAGAAAGTGTGAGAAAATTATTAATTAGTTTTTTTTTTTAATTTTACTTTCTGCTTATATCTGAAAATCCAAGCTTTTGTTCAAGCTTATTAAAATTAAGAGGACGCCTTCAGAAGTAATTGCTTCCTTGAATTATATTCTAGAATAAGGTGACTAACAAAATAATATGAAGTGGGTTTAAGCTGTTACTTATTTGCATGGAGCAGGCTCCCAAACTACTAAGTACCAAACCGCATAATAATACAATTTCTGATTACGGAATGAAATTGACAAAAACTACTTGACAATGACAAAAATTATTAGTAGTGTAATTTGTGTGTTACAAGCTTTATGCAACAAATCTGGCTCATAGTTCGAGGAATGATTACAAGATAATAATAATATAATAATATCTATGGACGCTTCACACCACGTCAGTCAATTCAATGTTCCCGGGTCTGGTCACGCCAGACCCGGGAACATTGAAATCTTTTTGTTCCGTCAGTGGGATTCAAACCCGTGACCCCCGGCTTGAGCTGCCATACACTCAACCAATTGAGCCACGGAGATCTCAATCTGGCAATTATAAAAAAAAAGTTGTGTGGCTCTATATTTTGATTTAAAAGTTAAAATATTATAAACAATGTAAGATACAGTATGAGACAAAGGGCCAGGCCACGACGCGTTTCGACGTCGCATCGCAAAAACTACATTGCTATTCTAGGTTGTTTTTGCGATGCGACGCCGCAACACAGTGAGCCTGCCGCCTGGCCCGTAGACCTTCTACGAAACGCTACGAGAACCAGCGGAGATGCTACGGGCGCTACGACGCGTAGCGCGCTAATGTGAACGTAAAGGTACAATTTCGTGCACCGCGACAGTCGTAAGTCATTGTATGAAAATGTATAGCACCGCTTCCGAGGCCCGCGACAGACGCGCGCGGCCGACGACTGTCGTAAGCCGCGCGCGGCCGTGTCTTGAATTTCATACGTGTCTTGAGGGCCGCGCGGGGCCTACCGCCTACGACTGTCGTCGGCCGCGCGCGTCTGTCGTAGGCCCCGCGCTCGACCGTGTCAAAGTTATATGACACGGCCGCGCGCGGCTTACGACATTGCGCGTCTGTCGCGGGCCTCGGAAGCGGTGCCATACATTTTCATACAATGACTATTGTCGCGAGCGGCCGACGACAGTCGTCAGCCGCGCGCGGCTTACGACTGTCGCGATGCACGGAATTGTACCTTAAGCCAATATTCATTAATGTATACTAGCTGACCCGGCAACGTTGTTTTGCCATTTCCAAAAGTGAACATTTTGAATCGTATGAATTTGTAAATTAATTTAAAAAAAATCTGACAAAATGAATTTTAACGAACCATACCAAACTAGTCCTTTCTCTATCGCCGTCCACCGACAACGAGATAATTTTGTGCCAATAAAATTCCACTTGACTAAGCTATAGGTTTGATATTCTACCGATATAGGTCCAGCGATGCCGCTGTTCTGTAGTGGTGTAGAGAAAAATTAAACATTTAGCCCATGTCATATACAGTGTTTATCATGTTTAGAATGTATATTTATATAGATGTTGTCCAGAGCTGCACGTTAAGCACACAAAATTTTAACACAGGTCCAACCATTTATGATTAAATTCTATCCATACAATTAATTAAAACACAATAATTGTTTGAATTCAATCCAATATTGTAAGCCGGAAAGTCCTAGTACAAACTTATGTTTTGTTAATTAAACCATAAATTCTTTCATGAAGTAACTAAGTCGATTCAGGGAAGTAGTTACAATTCAACTGTATCGCATGTTCGGTTAGTAATTAATTAATGAACGAAAAGCGATCGACATTTTTCAAATATTTCAATTTAAAATTGATAGTCATTTTAAGTTCATTATTAATAGCAAAGTGACGAAACTTAGAAAATCATATCCATACTAATATTATAATTGCGAAAGTGTGTCTGTCAGCCTGTCTGTCTGTCTACCTGTCTGTTACCTCTTCACGCTCAAGCCGCTGAACCGATTTTGCTGAAATTTGGCATGGAGATACTTTGAGTCCCGGGAAAGGACATAGGATACTTTTTATCTTGGAAAAATGTACGGATCCCGCGCGATAAACGAATTTTGGCGCAACAGAGTTGATCTAGTTTAACATAATTACTTTCACGCTGAAGTGAAAGAAAGATTTAATAGAGCAAGCAGAAACATTTTTCCATTATCAAAATTATCCTATTTCCTGTCCCGAAAACATATTTTTTGTCTTAATTTAGGGCGTTTGTGCACTACACGGAATTTGTATATCCGGCGCGGCCTCCCGATTTCTTACGTTTTGATATGGCAAACATTATACGGTAAAATTCCATGTAGTGCACAAACGCCCTTAAAGCAAAGACATCTATTTAACCTCAGTTTAAATAGAAGTCTTTGCCTTAAAGACACCAAATATGTTTTACTAGAATAGACTTTGTCAAAATCGGTTCGAGGGCTTAACCGTGGTTTAATATTGAAGTAGCAAATAAACAAAAAGGCTTTCGTATGTATGCTTGTATGGCCTACAAAAATAGATACAGCATTATCATTCACGACATTAATTTTTATATTTTATTTGCAAATCTCGTATTCAATTGTTACTTTACAATATGTAGGTAATCTATTTTTGGCAATAAAATATTATAAGTATTATAATTATATTTTAAACAATGAATAATATTTTATTATGTATAACGCATTACACAATTTTATAACGACTAAAACACGGACTCTTCGCATTATCTAGCAGTAATTTTCCATCAGACTCATTAAACCTCATATCGTCATATTTTGGTGGCAATCACAATTTAATAAGTACTTAACCCTATGAAGTTTTATGTAAGAAGGCGGAGTAAAGTGTGTTGTGAAGGCGGTTAGCGCGGTATATAAGCGGTGATCCCGCGCGGCGCCCAACACACCTGCAAGCCCGCCCGGACGGCAACACGTGAGTTATTATCAATAAAAAAAAATAATTAATATAAGGAAGATTATTAAGGGACTTACTAATATCCTTAGAAATTTATTTCATTTTTGACGTTATTTTTTTTAACTTTTGTTGTTTAAGTAAAATTGTTGAAATCAATTATATTAACAGACTCTGGTATAAAAATATTCCACATTTCGATTTAAGTAATATTTTAGAATTCAATATTTTAATAACTTAATTTACGAGAAAAATGATTTTTAAAAATAACAAGAAGTGTATTGTACTATACATAATATTTACACGTAACGAAAAATAATTTTGAAACAAAAACAAACCACAGACAAAAATCCGTTGTAAAAAATTAATATTGAATATTTTTGAAGTGAAAACTTCTTTAGCGGCGTTGAGCACTTTTGTGGGATGGGTAAAAAAAATTGTGAAACTCGCGTCAGATTCTCGTGCTGATCGAAAAACCTTGGAAAAACCGTAAGACGGTTGGAGAGTAGTGTTGTTACATCGAAATTGATTAATCGAACAATCGATTGTTTTTTTTTTATCGATTTTCAAAAAAAATGGGTTAAAAATTTAATCGATTGTAAGGGTTTCGATTAATTAAAAAAATCGATTTTTTAATAATCAATTTTCATAAAAAATGGACAACGTTACTTATTATCAAGTTTTCACTTCTGCCGGCACTCCCGGAGTGCAACCCGTCTTTTTTTTATTTTATGAGTCAAACTTTTTAAAAAAGAAAAGAACATACTATAAAAGAACACCAATATTATCCATATTATTTATTCCCAAATTAATTTCGAATGGCCCTCATGCTAATTAAAAATAGTTTATCCTAGAAAGATACCCAGAAATGGTCCAGTTTTTAAGTACCCACTTGATCTAATTAAAATTATATAATTAATTTCTTCATAATATTGTGTACGGGACTGAATTGGCTATTCATTAATTTATATTTATATTAGTGATATTACCTCCTTTAATATAACTCTATTGACAAATAGAAAATAATTAATATATAAGATTTGATGTTGGGCGTATATTATTATAGCTACACACATTTAATACACAAATATACATTTTGACAATGACGTCAAAATGTATACTTTCTGAAAAATACAAAACTATCCCCCTTTAAATAAAAATAAACTGTACCTACATAGAGAAGCTAAGGGTATACATTGTTCTGTTCATCGATTGATTTTTGTACATTCCAAATAAAAACTTGTTTAACTATAATATTATTATAGCATATGTATGTAATAGAACATTTCTAAATAACTATAATAGCTTGTCTATCCAATAACTCGGTATTCGGTAGTGACATAGATACTAGTCCACTAAGTTAATTTAATATTTGATAGGCTCTTTTTAAAATGCATATAATATTTTTATTTGTTTTAACTTCAAAACGAAGACTGATTAATATCGTCATAATGCACTTTGAAAATTTACACGTAAATAATAATATACATGAAATAAATAAAAGTCAAAAAATATTTAAAAAATTAACAAAAGATTTTTTTATGTAGGTGTAGATTGTACGTGACAGTGTTAACAATTTACAAAATTGATTCAACAAGACATAATTTGCATTCTAATGTTTTTCTAACACAGTAACAATGTTTTTGTTTTAATCTTAATAGAAAAGCCATTTAAATTTTATAAGATTTAAGTGTCACTCCCGTCAATTAAGAAAAAGAACCTGTCACAGGTTCTTCCGACTAATTAACTAATTATAATTACAACAAAGTTAAGCCATTAAAAAAACTAAGTGGTTCATTTTGTTACTGTTTAAATCACAGGGGTAATAATAACGATCAGTTTAATGTTTATAAATAATATCGATACCTACTAAAGGAAATAAGGATAGACTTATGAGATTAATCCATACTTATTAATATAAAGTGTGTTTGTCTGTTGGTTTGTTTGTTTTCTCTTTACGCCCAAACCGCTGATACGATTATCTGAAATTTAGTATGGAGATACTTAAAGTCCCGGGGAAGGACATACAATACTTTTTATTACAGAAAAATGTACGACTCCCGCGCGATAAACGAATTATGGCGCAACGGAGTTGCGGGCATCATCTAGTAATATTAACAAGTTCCTTATATGCCTTAGGGCGCATTTTCATTAGTCGTTAACTCGTACGGTATACAGCATGCGGGGATTCTATGACAACTAATTGACAACTAATGGCGCATTGTCATTGGTCGTGGCATGCGTTTCAGAAATCTCCCGCACCCCGCATGCGGGCCCTATCGACCAGTGAAATTGCGCCATTAGGGTTGTCGAATAAATATTTTGCTGTCTTAGAAATATTTGAACAGGTTCCTTGGGCCTAGGTCCCTATATTATAGTGTGTTAGCCGAGTATTAACCCTATATTTTGTAATAGATTTTTAACGACTCACTTTACATAAACTCACTAAATGTAATTAGTTAATACAATGTAACTTAAAGAGAACAAATAATATTATGTCCTAGTTATTCTGTGCATTTAAATGCACATTGCCCAGGTAAAAAAAAACGCTTTCAGACTGGGAAGGCAAAGTGTTAATTTCACTGCTACAAGCATACGCGGGCACATGTGACAGAAGATTCCTTATCAAGTACTCGGGGCTATTGGGCCACTAAAATGTGTGCACACTGTATCCTTGTAGTAGTGAAATTAGAACGCTTATTATATAGCTTTTGCTGTACGAAAACAGTGAAATACTACATACAGTATTATAAGCACAAAATTATATACCTAACAAAAGATAGAGAACAATGGTAAGAGTATAATAATGCTTAAGGCTTCTTGAATAATTGTGAGCATATGCATTGATTCCCGGAACAGTGAGTGATCTATAATACAAAACTTTGTATTGTTGCTGACCCGTGAATGAACTTATTTTAATGAAACTTTACACATCGATACACTAAAGGTGGATTAAATTGTTAGAAACTTTTTGCACAAGTACCGCGATTCGCCGACCACATTTTAGTTTCACACAGATAAATATAGTTTTGCCTGCTATTTGAAACTAGTAACTATGTAAATATAATAATAATAACCACCCACACGGTTTCGGTGACGGTAGCCGGTTTCGTTGGAAGCTTTTCAGCTACGCAGAAGTGTTTTTATAGTGGCCAAGAGAAGAGAATTCCCTCTTCCTTACATTCGGTCATTGGTCCTTGGTCCTAGAAAATCCAGTGAGACGAATGACCGATCTGGCGAAAGAATATCTCATGTAAATACAACTCTTATGATTTTTCATTCATTATCAAAAAAGATTATCGAGGAAAATTCGATGTATATTATAAGGTTAAATCGCTTAGGAACTGCGTATTCCTGAGCGACTGCGTATTTGAATGTTTAAATAACGTCTTATTTAATTACAAAAATATTTAAAGTAAGGTCGTGTTCAAACCAAACTTACTGCAAGCCGCCGAATGTAAGCAGGCTCACTGTGACTTGTGAGCCCCAGTGTGAACGTGGAAATTTATTTCGAATGTCCGCGCCTACGCCTAGCGTAATAATGTATTGTCGGTTAGGTGTGAACGAAAATGTGAATATGTATGGAAATACAATAAATTGCGTATCGTTCGCTCACATTCGGCGGCTGACAGTCGGTTTGGTGTGAACACGGCCTAACGCACCGTAGTCTTCCAACCAACTTTTTAACAATATTATTGCGCACGTTTTGAGTTTTAATAAACTCAAAACGTTTTTGCCTTGTTGTTTAAACATTAAAAACTTCCATGTTAATAGCATATTTTAGTCTTGAATATTTAATCATTTCTATGAAAAAAGGTTTCATAAAGCTTTTCATAGAGATGTTGCTGTTACCGGCACAAGACATGCAACGCATTGTTGCTCAGAGCTCGGCCTGTCCGCCACCAGCTGTAACATTTTTAAATCTTTTGTTTGTTTGTCTGTATCTGATTTCAATCACTGATTCTTACTAGAGAGTAGATTTGAAACAATCATATTGAAAAACCTTCAGTAAACGACTGCTTGATAAACGACAAGTATGAGGGCCTGTTTAACCACTTTCTGGTGAAGTGGCGAATAGGCTATTCACAACTTTTTTGACAGATTCTCCATACTATAGCTGTCAAATTAAGTGATGGATAGCCTATTCGGCATTTATCAGGAAGTGGTGAAAGTTGAAACAGGCCTTAAAAGTTTAAAACAATGGAAAGTAAATAATTTGCACAAGTGTCAGATACAAATTAAATTCTATGTTTTAACTAAGAACATATTATATTATATTCTGGTGTAAAAAATTACAAAAAATGGGTTTCTCTTCTGGGATTCCCTTTTTGGCCACGTTTTAAAAATAGATAGTACTTCTCTTTCTGTTTTACGAATTTTCGCTCACCCCACGTATCCTGACGCCAGTTTAACATTTTTTATTCAACCGAAAACAGTACACAACGCCGCTAAAGAAGTCTTTACTTCCGAAAACGGTACTATTTGAATACAAAAATTAGGCTACTAAGTAAAATCCTTCTTAAATTTTGTCTTAAACCGAAACAGGCGTCCCAGGGGACGCATACACGGTGTGAAATTATGTCACTGTCACAAGTCTTTTGCGTGTCAAATTTCATCCAAAATCGGTAAGTTTATGAGCATCAGAGCAAATAACACTGGGTACAACCATAATATAAACCAGGTAAAATTGTTTGTCAAAAAACTCAGTTAAAATGTTTATCAGAAATAAATAAAATTAAGCACTCTCGAGATGAAACACGTTTTATTTCCCTATTCTCAAATGTATCGAGTGACATTCGATTTATAAGAATAGGTTACCAGTATAGAATGGCTGCGCGTCCGCAATACATTATCGGGCAGTTAGAACGCATTTAACCGACTTCCAAAAAGGAGGAGGTTATGGTATATTTGTGTTCTGCACACATAGTATAACGAGTAGGTACTCTAAAGTCTTAACTCCAAAGTAATAAATCACTCCTGCGTGATTGGCCTGGTTTTAACGGCCACCGTCAACAAAACCGATGTGGGAGGCATTACTATTATCTTGTCGCATAAAATTTATTCTTGTTTTATTTCTTTCAAATGAATCATTAAGTTCCTGCACTCGGTAAGAAGTTAAATAGTAAAAGTTGTTATCAGTGACAAACTGCATACGCTCCTACGCAACTGCAGATCTTTCTACTTTACAAATTAATTTTATTAATAAAGTTCCTACTATTCCTTAGTAAATTGCTAGCTAACTTGTTTTCTAATCCCTGCTTTTTTCATAAGATATATCGTTGTTCTTTAAAAGTGCTTTAAGCATTACGATACCGCTTACGATATCGCAAGATGTGAGATGCAGTTATTTTGTATTGATAAGTTTAAAGTTACCTTACTAAAACTATATATGTAAAGTGTTTAAGATATAAAATATTATTATGTTATTTACATTTGCTTACAAAAACTTTTTTTAATGATTATTGTTCTTGATTTTAAAAAAAGTCATAAAATATGATGGCCAAAAAATAAAATTGAATATACAATACTTTTTTAATGACTTTACATTACAACACAAAACTTTCTTTTGAAATCTTGTTTCGGCGAAACTTAATCTTATTCTTTAGTTAGGAGAGACGCCAGAGGTAGTTTAGCAACATCTTAAGTACGTACAACTAAATATAAATTATACTAGATATAAAATGTTGCACACAAACGCAAAAAACTCAGGGTAACTATAATTATTATTACTACACAACATCATAGGTCCTCCGATGTAAAAACCGAATGTTCTTCTCCGTGACCCATCCAAAATCTGTGCAAAATTTGATCAAAATCGGTTAAATAATTTCGGAATCTGTTCAAAGAGACAAATCTTTTTTTGACGATACTAGAACGAGCAGACGACTTGCCTGATTGTAATCAATTATTGCCATAGCCTTTATACAATATGTAAATATACGTCGGTTTTCTGCGAGGCCGATCTATAGGGTTGGCATCTTAATTCATCCAAAACAACTTAAACGATCGTGAAACATTAAAATAACTTCCGTACAGTTTAAACTAGATAGTAGGTACACTTCACAAAATACTCTAAAGTCTAACATAATAATATTTTTCTAGAGACTACTTTAAGACAAACCCTTATTAATTTAGGTCTCGTCAATAGTTATCTTGTAAAGCATAGTAAAATTTTGTCAGGCCTAATAAAATATAGGTGGTTTACAAATACTTTAAAACTAATTACAATATTAATATTAACGAGCGTAAGGAAGAGCGCTTGCACCATCTAATGATATTATTTTGATTTTAAACAAAATAAAAATGAAGATTATAAGATTATAAAGACAATGCAAGCAGTGAGGACTTATTGCTAGTAGTAGATTCTACAAGACAGTGGGTAATTCAAATAAGAATTAAAATATATACGTTTAAAGAAATTTTAAAGCCTTGTAAAGCTTGTAAAAATAGCACCCACATTTCTTAGTATTTATTGTTTTACATAAAATTGTTCTTCTGATACAGCAAATTCTACCCCCGACTGTACTCCAGAAAATTGTTTTGATTTAAAACAAACTTCATTAGAATATTGAAAGCGCGGATATTCTGGATGATTATTTTATGATATTAAATAAATAAAATTAATTTATTCATAATATTCAACAGTAAATAAACGGTTTTGCATAAACACTAAATATTTCTTAGTAACTTACTGCTTAATTAATGTAAAGTTTTGAATTTATTTTTTTACACAGTGAATCTTAAACGCTGTTTACCTGAACTTCTGTAGTATTTCTAGGATATAGTATTCCTTTTTTCTTGTTTATTCAGAAATACACTACAATTATATTTGTAAGTTAACATTAGTCGTGAATCGTGACTTCGGAAAAATACTACAGAGTTTAAATTGTTACTAGTTACCTTAAGACGACAATCTTATTTACCAAATACAAAATACTTTACCAAATGTATTTGTTATAGAGAAACAAGCAGCCAGACCATGCAGAAACAGAGGACGTGTACCACCAGCTCCGCCTCGGCCAGATGTCTGCTGGTCATCCTGCTGGTGGCGTGCCTCGCTGAGTGTGGAACAGGTAAAATACTCGTGGCTAACAGTTGAGAACACTATTGGCTAACTGGTAAAAATACTCCTGGCTAACTGCGTAAAATACTCATGGTTAGCAGTTAAACCACTCCTTGTTAACTGCTAAAACTATTAACAAGGGCCAAGGAATATTTCTTATTAATAGTTGTAAATATAACCCACATCTTTTAAACACAATTTTAGAGAAACTTTCTACTTTTCTTTGGATATCACGGAGTCTAAAAATACTTAAATAGGCTGTTATGGTCACGAGGTTAGTTAAAAAAATATTTTTTAAAGTCATTTGAAGTTTGTCGTTTTTATATTAAAATATTTCTTCACCCGTAAAAACTGTAGACGTGTATCTATTTTACTGAAGTAATTATGTACATACGTGTTGGCCAATATTAGATAACACCTTCACTATGGGGCAGGCCGAAATCGGCCTGCCGCGGAATTTCAGCTGGTGCGGACGAAGAAAACTATGTTCTCTCACTCGGTGCGGAATGATTATCTCAGGTGTTTGTAAAGGTACGACAGAGGCAAATATATATTTGAGATTGTGTTCAAAATTATAGGTCTTTCCTATAAAAAAAATATGGCAGGTCGTTATTGGCCTACCACGCACTGGAGGTGTCAAAAATCAACTCAGTGCGGCAGTGGGCCTATTGCAGCTCGCCGTACAAGCAGGCGGTTGGCGACCCGATACCGCACCGAGCGTCCGCCTCGCCAGTTAGTGATGTGCATTGTGCAATCTATCGTAAGTCGTAGCTGACGTACGTCGCGTTTTTTAACCGACTTCAAAAGGTTATCAATTCGACCTTTGTATTGTATGTATTATTTTCAGGACTGCCTTATTTTGATATGTTTTAGTCTATATCAGCATCTGAACAAATGTGTCCTAAAGTGACATACATATTCATGTATGTTTTTATGTTTGTGTTCGCACATCTTCGGAACTACTAGTCCGATTAAAGTTATTCTTTTTTGTACTGGGTACTGTTTAACTTGGGGAATACTACAAGTTTCATCAAAATCGGTTCAGTAGTGTTTAAAATAGGTAATTTTGATTCTCAATTATGTACTATTTTGAACTCGGTTTTATCTTTTTAAAATACAATAATTATTCATTTTATAAAATTAACAACGCACGATAGCAGGAAACAAAAGATCATGTCCTTGAGATGAGCGTTAAACAGCGAAATTGTGCAGGGTGATATGAAAAACTGCGAGAAACCATGAGGAGTGTCGAATCAAAAAAGAAATTAAAAAAAAATAAAACATACTGCAGAATGTGCAAACAAAATCGGGCTTTGTGTTTAAAAGACAGGAATTTAAATATATTAATAAAAATATATATTTTCGATATCTCTTTATTTTTGTCTTTCCCATCTCTACTAAAAATACTTTCTAGTGCGGTTCAGGTCGATATCGGCCCGCCACTTTCCCTGGTTTATTTCTCATTTCCTGTTTGGCAGATCCCGGGGCGAATCAAATCAAAAGTAGTTGGGTTCAAGGTTATTCCAACAGTCCAAAAACTGTACACCTACATTATGTTTTCGCAAAGTTATAGTAATTTAATCTAACCTTGTGATGGTGGGTCGAAAAAGGCCTACCCCGCACTGGCGGAAAAATCATTGGGGGCACACTTTGGCCCGCCGCCGCACCAGACGAAGGTTTAAGATTTTAGTTGCCGCAGTGAAGGTGATAAAGGGATTTACAATTTTCAAACAACAATCTGGAGATAGTACCTATTTGCACAGGAGAGTATAAAACTATACTAGCCGACAAAACGTTTTAAAAATAACTTATTGCTCTGGCACGTAAATTAATCGTTATTCTTCTATTTATAACTAAATTTTGTTGGAAATAAATTAGCAATATGTTAATAATAAGGCAATGTTAACAATAAAAAGTTCTGTGAAAGAACATTATAAGGAAGATATTTGTGGCATTTATTAAATATTAGATTAACACGAAATATGCTTTGTCCAAATAAGATAGTATATTATGAAATGATTGAAGTTACAGTAATTACCAACTGTAATTAGTACTTGTATTTTAACTTTTTTAATTTATTTTATTTTAGAACCTTAAGATTTGACGTAGATACGAGTACCATGTAGAGACCATGCGTGGTTTATCAGCCTACCGAATATTATTATCAAATAACCAATTAATCTACGTGAATCACAGTGTAAGGCTGCCTTTCCACCAGAGCTAAGCGGAGCAGTGTTGCGATGGAAGTGCTTTTGAAAACCAATAGAATCGCATCATTGACATGACATTGCCATGACATCGCTCAGCGCGGCGATTCTATTGGTTCTCAAAAACATATTTCTCGCAACACAGCTCCGCTCAGCTCTGGTGGAAAGACAGCCTAATGGTTCTGAAAAGTCGCGGGAACTGACTGTGAAAATAATATATTTTCGTCAAACAAGTAAATGACACAGCCCTAGCCCTAAACGACTGGCTCAGCCTAATGTTGGTGCGAGGATTACAATAATCTCTTATATTATATTTTATATTACTTTGAACAAATGTACCTAATGTAGTCGTGTTCATTATTTGCGGGTTTAGTATAATCTAATTATAGAATTTCTGTTTTTTATTACTGTATAGGTAGTTGGTATCACACTAATATTATAAAAGCGAAAGTTTGTGAGTTTGTATGTTTGTTACTTCTTCACGTCTGAACGGCTGAAGCGATTTTATTAGGGATTAAGTTAATTGACACCCTGGATTAACACTTAGGCTACTTTTTACTGTGAGAAAATATCACAATTTATCCATACTAATATTATAAATGCGAAAGTGTGTCTGTCTGTCTGTCTGTTACCTCATCATGCCCAAACCACTGAACCGATTTTGCTGAAATTTGTCATGGAGATACTTTGAGTCCCGAGAAAGGACATAGGATACTTTTTGTTCCGAAAAAATGTACGGTCCCCGCGCGATAAACGTGTTTTGGCGCAACGGAGTTGCGGGCATCATCTAATACTTTATAAACCGAAGCTAGTAGTAAAATATTATATGCGGGACCGTAGTACCTACACCAATTGCTACAAAAATCATTGCAATAATATTCAGTCTAAAAGATTTATTTGGTAAAAAAAGATTTTGATCGCGTTTACTCGTGTTTATTCCTCAGATATTACAATTTACTTAATTCGCTTGTTTTCAAACGTGAGAAAAACTTTTTACACTTGGACAGTTCCACTTGATTAAGTTTACCGTTGGTTGTTTTACTAAGTTAGAGAGTTTTGGCCAAAAACTAGATTTTATTTGATTTAATTCGTTTAGAATGGGCATGTAGATGAGGGAGACGGACATACAAAATACAGTTGTGACTTGTGTGTGTTATATGTTTGACATGTCTGCATCTCTGTGGATCTGTTTATGACACAGTAGCAAACTAGTGAAACAATTTTTATGTAATTTTGAATCAAAGCTTTTTTCACACAGCAATTCAATTCATTACCGAAGGTCACTGACAAGTTTAATTTAGTTTTTATTTTAAATTATTAATATCTTATACTTGATAAGGTTTCTAATAACATATTATAAACAGGTATATTAGAAATCCTGGAATCGTGCTTGGAGCATAACCGGTAGATTTAGTCGTCAAAGTTGCCACCACGTGCGAGGAAACGCTTGCCAACATTCAGATAATAAATGTACATTCTGTGGAACAGTTCCTGTAGACAACTCATCACATTACGTCCAGAAGCTACAACGTGTTTGACTTTAATATTTATCTTTAATATTTTAATTGTAACAGTTCATATTTCAGTTATAAATGGAACCAAAAGGCGTTTTTGATTCATACCTTTTTTAACTTCAGACAAAAAAGAGGGCTGTCTGTCTGTCTGTTTCTCTGTCTGTGTGTCTGTCCGTGGCATCGTAGCACTCAAACGGGTGGACCGATTTTGATCTAGTTTTTTTTTCGTTTGAAAGCTGACATTATCGAGCTTGTTCTTAGCTATAATGCTGAAAAATTTGAGTTTGATCTACTTAAAATTTATGAGTCGGGGATTGTTTTTAAATTTCATAATTTAACGTTATTCGACATTATTGATTGTAGACACACGCGTTTTCTGAGGATACAATTATTTATAACAAGATCTTTTTTTTTAAGTATAATTTGGTTAAAATATCATCACTTAAAAATGGTGAATCCAATGTTAGTTTTCCCGTTCATTTCAAAACAACCACAACATTACCAACGTACTCGTGCCCAATGTAGACCGAAATCTGATCATGTATTTTAGGCAAACATTAGCAAATAGATGATGATATCGAAACAAAATAGCATTGAGTTAATTAGACTTCTGACATTTACTTCTGATATTTCTACTCTTATTATTGAAAAAATCAGCCAAGTGCGAGACGGACTCGCGCACGAAGGGTTCCGTACCGGTATAGAACAAAAATAGGCCAAAAATTCTGTTTTTTGTATGGGAGCCCTTCTGAAATGTGTATTTTATTTTAATTTTATTATTAATTATTATTAAAACACATATGCCATTGAGTATTTTGCGAAAATTTTAAGTGCCTACCTGCTGTCATTATTGATATCGAGCAAAAAAGGCAAAAAATCACATTTGTTGTAAGGAAACCCTCCTTAAATAATTATTTAATTTTTAATTTTTGTTGTTATAGCGGCTACAGAAATACACAACCTGTGAAAATTTCAGAAGGCTAGTTATAACAAGGTTTGTGTATTTCTGTTGCTGCTATAACAACAAAAATTAAAAACAAAATAAAATAATGCTTGTCTGTCTCCAGGCATATCTCAAGAGCCGCTATAAAGACAGACAGACAGACAACGAAGTCTTAGTAATAGGGTCCCGTTTTTACCCTTTGGGTACGGAACCCTCAAAAAGAATTGTGTCTCCCGTCTCTAACGGCTAAACGGATCTGAATACGCATATCGTATCTAGGAAAAGACATAATATATCAAAGGATTGCAGTTTTTGTTGCCGCATGAAAGTCGAATTTCTCGCGGAAAAGATATAATAACTAGATTATGAAGTAAGTAATTAGAGTATAAGTAATAGACGTCTAATTAACTAAATTCTATTGTGTTTCGATAAGTGGGCAACATTTAGAATAATATTGTTATTATGGCTACAAAAATCTATGTCCCAATATCACACTATATTATCTACATGATAAAAATATCTACTGCAGAATATTATTCTGGTTTTTAAAAATAATATTAATTTATAGTCATTGTCACAGTCACTCTTTCACGCCAAGCCACTTTAAATGATTTTAATGTTTTACAAATCACATAATCTTGGCTCTAGAAAATTCAAAGAAATTCCACGTTAACCACGATTCTCTTAATCCGGTGCCTTGGATTAATTTAAAAGTCGTATAAAGTTTCATTTAACACCTCCTTATTAAATTATTCCGTCGAATATAAGAGCAATAAAATATTTTAGTGTAGCTGTCTTATTGTGTTCTCATAGTAAGGACCTGATGAGGGAAAAAAGTATTTACTATTACATGATGAAGATCAAATTACATTTTATTTATTTCGTATATAAGTATCATTTTCCGTGTTTGTATATTAATATTCCCCTACAATAGCAAATACTTTTTTTCAATGTTTGGCGCTGTTAAGCATTTGAATGTATCAGCTCACAAAAAAAAACGCATTGAGTTATAAATGCAGTCTTGCATTCAATATCTTATTTTTTTTGGGTTAATGTACAAATGCTTAACAGCGACCATTTAGTATGTTGCATACATATTATACTATATTAATATAGATAAAATTATATTCTCTACGCGAAGAGCTTCGAGATATAAAACGTTAGATTTAGCCGTCGAGTGCGGCGCTAATTGCCACAGACTCTTGATTTAAGTGACAGCCATAAAAGTTTGTTTGGCAACACATCAATTTAACGGCCATACATAAAATTACACAAATATTTGGTCGAGTTATTGGACGTTTTCCCCACACGTGAACGACAGTCTGGATGGGATGTTGGAAGCAAACGAGCAAAATGATCGCATGATGGCAAGTAGTACTGTCTTCCATGACCATGGCCACGTTTACGAAGCTTCAAGTATGATCAGTCTAAAATCGTTAAGTATCCATATTTATTATCCATACCTACTTTCTACTTAAGATTATAAATTGGAAGTTTTTCTGTCTGTAACCTTTTAACGCTGAAACCCCTGAATCTAATTAATTTTTCATTTATATTGTTTGGTGCCAGAAAAAGACATAGTATTATTTTGGGACTGATATTTTCCAGGGTAAAGACTATAATACGTCCTATGCCGGTACTCAAAGTATCTCTGGTTCTGCAATTTAAGCCTGATATTAAGTTAACATGCAGATATACTTTCATATTTAAAAATTTAAGTGTAGATACAAAAATAATTTGAATACAATAATTTTAAAACGCGAGAAAGCCCCTGCGGCCCACGGCTTGGTAATTCGCTTTATTTCCCGGTCCAACACACACGAATACTACGAGAACAAAATCTTTTTTTCGTTTTGCTAAAATTATTCTTACGATTTATTGTATTATGTGTTAAAGGCGATATATTATATTATATAACTAGCTGTCCCGGCAAATGTTGTTTTGCCATATAAAGTATTTCACCCATATTATTTTATTGAAGTGACTAAATAAGTATGGCACCATGGCAACGTCCATCGCTATCCCGTCGCACAAACAATAATAGTCGCCGTCAGTCTCGAGTTGTAATAATTTACTATTATTAATTCAACAAATGCACTTTATACTAAAAAGTAGCCAATATCCGATTCTCAGACCTACTGAATATGCATATAAAATTTGGTAAAAATCAGTAAAGCCGTTTCGGAGGAGTACGGTAACTAACATTGTGACACGAGAATTTTATATATAAGAATAAGATTGAGGCGTTTGCTTATTTTTTTTTTTTTTTGGCATTACAATGGAGATTTTTCAAAATCTCTTAAACTTTACTATTTTGTATAGGTATACCTTTAGACTCAATTAACTTTGCATTCAGTATACCTACTCTGCCTAAATAGTAGTAAATTTGGATTTGATCTCAAAAAATATAACAGCTTTCACGTAGAAATTAGAATACTTGTTGTAGGTAACTCGGAGTCGTGGGTAATAACTATTATATGAAAAAGTATTAGAATGAGGCTTGAATGTGACAAATGGTCATCTTAATAAAGTGATTGCATTCAAAAGGTCGTGAACTTCCATGTCATTAGCGAGTGGACATGACGTGCTTGTTGAGGTAGGACCGACGCACGACATGCACAGAGTAATGTTGCACTAGTGACTAGGCAATTAAAAATACGAATAAATAGTACCGCTTTAGAACTTAAGGGCTTTTGCCGATGAGTCTTTAATGATAAATATAAAATAACCTTGATTGCGCAGCTGTCTACAGTATGCACTATCGACGTTGAAACATGGGGTTTTTTACAGAGGTCCCTTTACAGGTTTTTAATCGCCTATATTTTTCCTTCATCACCAACGGATGTTCAAAAGGCATGAAATATTATAGAGACAAAAACGCGACTTAAAAATGCAGAAACTTTGGTATTTTTGTGGCTATTTTGATAATTTTGCCCAATTATGTTACATAAATATAATATACATAATATATTATTAAAAATATTTTACTATGTACGTTTTTGAAGATATGAACTTAATGAAATCCAGCCGCCAGCGTAATCAAAGATATTTATGGCGACATTTTTGTAACAGCTACCGAATAAAAAATGTTTTATGAATACAACTTATGGGTGTATTTTGTAACAATACAATAATTGGAAGGAGCCAAGAAAATAATTTTGTAAATGGCAAACCCACGACGATGCTCATTCTTCTAATTTTGATATTTTAGACAGTTTTTTGTTACCCTGTCGCCTACTTAGTAATATTTTTAAGGTTTATAACACTTGCAGGATAAGTTTGACCTCGATTCATTAACAATTTCGATAGAAAAACTATTTGTGAACGATTTCAAAAAAAAATTAAACAAGAAAGGGTGATAAATTTTAACAAAAAGAAATAATAAAGTCATTATATATTTACTTGCATCCAGATACGGTTATTTTTACGGTCCTGAAAACCTAATGTCAAATTATTTGTAAGTTTTTTGCGTATTTGTGGTCGGGTTTGCTCCAGCCTCCAATTCATCGTATAACATTTAAGGTGCTATAAAGCCGCATGACACTTCACGGAAGCTAATAATATGAACATCCCATTTCGTAAAGCGGAACAATACAAGTATTATGCCGAAAGTAATATGAATCGCCCATTCAACCTTGGTGTATAATGAAAGTCTAGGTTTGGAACTTTGGAAGTGTTTGAAACCAAGTTGCTTTTGCCAAAAGAAAGTTCAATCTACGCTTTTTTGTTTTTGGCATTTGGTGATTCTTAAATAAATCAAGTATCAGACTGTTTTTGTACTTATCGTAATCGTAATTAGCAATTACAACTTGGCTACAGACTCATCCAACAAAAAGCTATCTTTTCAAAGCCAACAAAGCTTTGTCGTTGAGCCGCCTTATAAGGCGATCGTGAAATAGTTTTATTAATGTACCGAGACACTCAATAATTTATCTATTAATAATCCACAGAGCAAAGAATAAACAATAGAGGTAGCAAGAGCAACCTTATTAACAAAGTCAACGGGTGGAGGAGCCAGCGCGGAGGTACGTCGCCAGGTGGCTCAAAGTCGGGTGTCGTAGCTAGTTCATGTCATCTCTTTCTTGCACGATGTCTCTCTTTTAATTTCCAACTAATTTTGTGTAAATATTTTAAGTAACTTAAAAAAAAAGTAACTTTTTACTTGCAGCATTTTTCAAAATTAAGGTCACACTTTTTCTACGGTCATCTTTGCACTGTCATCTCCTGAAGTTTTATTTAATAAGGTAACTTTAATATCGTATTCTTTAAAATTATATTTTTTATATTTTATCCATTTCATTTGAATGGTAGTTTTAGTTGTAAATATAATCGCTTTGAGCCATTTGACAAATGAAATGTTTGGGGCATGCGCTTGGCTGTTAATATTTGGCTTGTTTTGAACTTGGCTTCAATTTAAACTTAGATTTGCTCCATTTTTTGTCTTTAGATACTTGATATTTTTATGTAATATTGGTCATTAAATATTAGTCAGCTGAAAATGGCTGTAACTTTTGTTAGCCAAATTCAAAGCCAAGTCACTCGAAAGCCATGGCTGCTGCACGTCACCTCTGCCGTTCGATGCTCTATGCAACATGACGCTGTAAATAATGTAGTTAAGGGAATCGACGTTAAAAAATATCAGTCAGGCAACAAGTTGCATGTTTTCCGTTCTAATTGTTTAATAACGGGTTCCACGGAACTGTACATACTTCTCGGAACATTATATTAATGCACTGTCAAGGTTGGATCAAACTGAACAACCGGTTGTTCAGTTACATTACTCAATATTTCGCAACTTTATTAAATCAGTGTAATGGCACTAATGAGTGAAGATGCTGTCTGTCCCTAACGATTAAGCTTCAATTTAATGAAAAGTTTGACAGATAATGTATGGAGCTTATGTCAAAATTTTGACATGTTCCACTCTGAGTGAGGCAGTTAGTAACATATTTTGAGTCAAAATCAATTTTAGAGCGACCGCAGACTTACAATTTCAAGTTGGCCAACTAAATCGCATAGTATACCAATAGCTATAGCGACTTATGACTTCTGAGCGCTCGCACATTGCATTCAACTACAACTAAATAATTGGACATCGATCGTATAAGAAGCGCGATTCCTTTCCGATTATCTAGAAATTAAAAAGTTGTCCAATTAAATATTGAAACTTTTTAGTTGTACGATAGTCGGCCAACTTGAAATTGTATATCTGCGGTGACCCGATTTCGAACATCGACCGTGAAATTTAGGCTGACCCTACAAATAATGAAAACTAGGCTGGCCGCAATAACCGCAATATACAGTACGTTTTCCTTATCCGATTTTCAAATTCGTTTTCCGTATTCGGGCATCCGAATGCATAGAATTGGTAGAAAATACATAATACTGACGCATACGTTCGTTTTTTTCTGAACGGAACGGATTCCGCACGCACGTTTCGAGTGCAAGCCGGTGCGTTCGCGGGTCAAGAAAAACGAACGTTTGCGCTAATTCCATGAAACTCCAAATCGAAATTCGATATTAGAATATCGAATACGGAAAACGTGTGCCAACCAGGCTAACGAAAGCATCTCTTTCCCAAAAGTTCTAAAAGGCTGGAGGGAGGGCTGCTTAAAACCCGCGTCACAATAATATTATGATCCCTACTTGAGAAACTACAAAAACACTTCGAGAAAACCTTAACAGGTTATAAAAGTTTGCTGTATGATGTACTTTATAAGAAAATGTCATAATACTTTGTAGGACTACTTAAATACAGTAATTTTAAAGATTTTAGCTTACTATAACTAAAATATTGTCGAAACAGAGTATGCTAATAGAGGTATTGATGATTTATATAAAATATTGTGGCTATATCGCCCGTCCTTGTGAAAAATATCATGTGAATATTCGCATAATTCAGATAAGCTAAGTTGGCTTACGAAGAAAATTGAAAAATAATATTTTTTATTCAAAAGTTTTACTTGTTATATTGTTGAATACAAGAAAAGAGTAGTAAGTACTTAATTTTGGAGCACTAAGTCCAATTACTATAAATATAATATAATATATTCTTTCTAAACCTATATGTCTCATAAGTCATAAGTGAAATAGCAATAAAAGTATAATTTTCTAACTCCAAGAAATGTTATAAAACCACACAGCACTTCATATGTGCCGACACAATATTAGAACTGAAAATAACATTTAAATTGAATTGTGCTATAATTTGAATTGGCATAAAACGGAATTTATGCATAAAGATGTTATGGTGCATGAGGGAAATCTTTTAGGATTTGCGGCTGAGTGAACTGAATAACGTTATTGTGTCAAGTGCCATTTTATTGCTAACCGGCTTCCAAAAGATGGTTGAAAATTATTTTGATTTTATTATGTATATACTTTTGGTCAGTGTTTAAAAAGGAATGTAATTACTTAATCAAACTCAAAAATATTGTTCTTTTAAAGTTTTTAATCATCAATGTACCTAATTATAGTCTAGTCACCATAGCATCTAGTCATATTTTGTACACATCAGTTTATTTGTTTATTAAAAAATATTATAGTTACTCTCCATAAACCACTAAGGTTTGTCCGGAGTGTACTGTTGTTTTATAATACTACAATATAGGTAGGAAACTTAATTAAATATTCTTTTACACAATATATAAAATTAAACATGTAACACTTAATCATAACATTTAATTACAGTTAATTGACTAGGTCAAAGTCCGGGCACCAAAAATTGTAATTTTCGAATTTCGCCACTAGCAAAGTCTTACACCTAAACATCGACAATGTCTCAAATATGGCACGTCCGAGAACATTCTAATTTGGTCGTCCTATAGACGCACAATTTACGTATGTACATTAATAATGGAGTGGAGACACGAGGCGATTGCGTTAGGGTTATGATCGGATCCATTACTGGCCACTCCCTGTAATGCAGCCTCCGATTATTTCATACAGGCGTTGACGTCAAGGGTTAGGACTTGATCAATGAATAACGAATTATTAATTTGGTAGGATGATGTTTTGTATCTACGAGGTGTGCTATCTGAAAGAGACGAACTAGTATATTAATTATATAATGTGTCCAGACACCAGTGTCCGAGCCTTTAATGTTATAGCATATTTTATCAACAAATTAGCTCTCAAATTTTCATTCACACTGGTACAGTGTAATCTATACATATAATTAATCTGTAGAAATGTCAATTCTGTACATTAAAGATATTCAAAAAATAATAAGCGGAGGGTGTCACAATATCGCTATAGAAGCCGAAAAGTTAGTTAGTTTTTTTGTCTGTCTGTCTGTCTGTCTGTCTGTCTGTCTGTATGTTTGTTCCAGCTTCACACGAAAACTACTGATCCGATTTGAATGCGGTTTTCGCAGATATATTTGTCTTCTTCCAACTTAACATCTGGTGTATAAAAAAAATTCTCCCCACCCCTCTAAAGGGACGAAAGAGGGGGTCAAATTTTGTATAAGACTTTTGCTTTAACACGAAAACTACTGATCCGATTTAAATGCGGTTTTCACAGATATATTTGTCTTCTTCCAACTTAATATCTGGTGTATAAAATTTTTCCCCCCACCCCTCTAAAGGGACGAAAGAGGGGGTCAGATTTTGTATAAGACTTTTGCTTTAACACGAAAACTACTGATCCGATTTGCATACGGTTTTTGCAGATATATTTGCCTCTTTCCAACTCAACACCTGGTGTATAAAAATTACCCCACCTCTAAGGGGACCAAAGAGGGGTCAGATTTTGTATCAAACTTTTTTCTTTAATGGACTTACTTCATATTATTAACTGTTTTTCATACTTAACATCTGGTGTATAAAATTTTTCCCCCCACCCCTCTTAGGGGACAAAAGAGGGGGTAAGATTTTGTGTCAACTGATGAAGTAGAAATACTTTAAATGGCAAAACAACTTTTGCCAGGACAGCTCATGATACAATACAGTATAATAGGTACGACTATTATTTTTGCTAGTTCTTCTCGCCGGGATAGTTCTCGAATCGGTAGGTCAATGCAGGTCACTCTCAAATTATTTATTCAAAATTTATTGTAAATAAGCAATTTTTAGATTTGACAACGGCCACAAGCATTAATTTCGAAATATACAATAATACGAGTTCTGCCGGGGAAAACGATTTAGCTACCTGGAAATTCGCGCATTTTTAAACTACACTAAAAGTGTGTAGTCTCTTATTCATAAACGAGTTACTGATTTAATTCATGAAGCCCCAAGCGGCCACATCCGACCGCGATAACAATGAAAAAGCTATTGTGTCTCGTTTTGCCACGACTGATGGGTTTATGTTATGTTAGTATAACTCGATCGGCTTTCTCTTCAATAATAATTATATTCCGATAATAACTACTAAGTATTTAGGATTTGTTTTCTAAATCTAGGTTTATAATAAGTATACCATATTTTTATTATTCGTGTTACGAATTAAATTTTTTCGCCTCTCGATTTGATGTCAATACTTGTGCCTTAACTTTTAAGCTTTTTCTACCAATGATATACCGCTTATAAAAGTGATATAAATACCAATAATATATTCATGTGTAAACTTGAATTTTCCAGGATCCTGTTTAAGCTACGGACACTCATGCTGGGGAGGTAAGTCGATCTACTAACAATATTCATAATATTATTCTCCCACACTGTAAAATTATATAACTAATATCCATATCCCTACTTACTATTATTATAACAAGAAAGTGTGTGATTTTCTGTCTTTCACCTGTTCACGCCCAAACCGCTGAAACGATTTTGCTGAAATGGTAAGGGGATACTTAGAGTTCCGGGAAAGGATATAGCATACTTTTTATCTCAGAAAAATGTACGGTTCTCGAGCGATAAACGAATTTTAGCGCAACGGAGTTGCGGGCGTCATTTAAATGTTAAACCACAGAATACATAGGTATATTAGTGCAAGTTGGTTGTACATAACACATAATATTGTCTTTATCAGTCAAGTGATGTTATTTACATAGTATCAACTATCACACGCAAATATGTTTTAATTAGAGAGAGCGAATATGTTAAACATATTTTATTTTTATTGTTATTTTGTTGGCAAATAATGTTTTGCAAGAAAAGTTGGTAAGTAACTTGAATTACGTCGATAATTATTTAATTTGTGAAAAACTGTCTATCTAATAACTACGTGTGGTCTCTTGTCTCTTCATGCAACACTTTTAAGCCGTTGAATCAATAGACAAAATTTATGAAGGTTTATTATGATTTAAGATTTATTAGACCCAAATCACTCAATCGTCAGAAAGAACAGATCACGGAAAAAATATGCACGACAAACGGAAAAGCGCAACAAAGTCGAGTAATATTACCATTGTTCAATAAATACCACAATATTAAATGCATAATATTACTAAGTTATACAGAAATTAATTTTATTATTATTTTAAATTTAATTATAGTAGAGAAGTAATGAACTGGCGTTTTTGTATTCTATCCATTTTATAGTCGTTCCAAGCCCGAAGGTATTTGATGAAAGTTTTAATTATTCTGCCCACCACTAATTAAATCATCCCTTATCTTCGCCTAAATATTACGAAGACATTTTATAGCATTATTTGTGCTCGTAATTAGGTGTCCCGAAACTTATACAGTGTAGATTTTAATGCTTTGGGGATTTGATATTAGCATTTGAACATGGGCTCGCCGCTCGGCTTGTTACATACTTTTTGCTTTGGGTACCGTACCCAAAGTGGGTTAATTTAAATTTTAAAAGATATAATAGAGCTGTCTCTATTAAATAGCTGTTTTAACGTATAATACATAGACTGAATGAATTATCTTAAGTGTGGAGTCAGTAATATATTTGTTAATGTCTAACAAAATTACTTTTTAGATCTGTAGAGCCTACTAAAGTAATAAAACATTTTCTAAGTTGGTACTTAGATAAAGATATTATGATTTATAATATCAATTTTAAAATCATTGGCACATTTTGTCCAACTACAATAATTTTATCGTAGAAGGACACCAATTAGAATTCAGGAGACGATCAAAATAAATTCCTGACCTAAATGATAGTTAATTAAGGAACCTAAAATGTCACTTTTAACGAGTAAAGTATCAAAGACTGATTTATTTTCTTTAATAATAATCGATGCGTCTGAAAACTGTTAAACCGTTTGTTTTTTTTTACGCACCTAGGGCAGGAAAAGTAAGAAATGTCTCAGATCACATGAAATTGTTGGCCGAGGCGAAGCCGAGGTCAACAATCATGTGATCTGAGGCTTTCTTATTTACTGTCCGTTGTGCGTATACTATTTTTCTCATCGACGGAGGCGGAAAACAGCAACATCGGTAAGCGCAGTGGGAAGAAAGTTGACGTTTTCCGCCCGGAGGTGAGAAAAAACATTATATTCTTAATTCAAAATCATCAGAAAAGATATTCCGCGTACTAGCTTTAAAAAAAGAGGTTAAAAAAGACAATAATATTCTTAATTCAAATAATTCCAAAGACAAATAAATAATTAAGTATTTTTATCTGTGGACATGGCACATGGCAAGAGCAAATAAAGTGCTATCTATTGAGTTATCATTAATAACGGCTCGGTTGATCCGCAGTCAGCTCATTATCTTTGTTCCATCGCCGCCGTTTTATGGACTCAGACAATCTACTTTTAATTATACAGACTTCAACTCTTTCCATTATTTTTATGCTTCCTAGTTATTAACTTTTTTAACCCGATAACGACGAAGCCAAAAAAACTTAAGATTTGGTATTATTGTATACTTGATAACCCCCCGCAACTCCGTTGCACCAAAATTAGTTTATCGCGTGGGCACCGTACATTTGCACTAGGATAAAGATTATCCTACATCCTTTCCCGGGCACTCAAATTATCTCCATATCACAGCAAAATTAGTTCAGCGGTTTGGGCATGAAGAAGTAACAGACAGACAGACACACTTTCGCATTTATAATAGTATAATTATGGATAAGCATTTCACGCTATTCTGTCCTTGGAAAATACCTATCTGTAGCTCCTACGTAGACAAGGTTATACCAAAAAATGTTATTTCTACTAATTAAACAAAAATCAGTTTAATAAACGACATTTTAATCCCATCATCCCAAAATGGCGTCAGTTTTAAGGTGATTAAACCGTTTACTCGCACGTCACCATACGCGGGGTGAATTTGAAATTATTCCTCATAAATAATTCCTGGATTGCGTTAAAAATATACATTGTTTTGATAGGCGGAGATGTTTGTTGCCGTTTTTGAAAGACCATATTAAACTGCATTAACAAGCGATTAACTTGACTGATAGGAGCGATTACGAGCGTGAACATTTCGCGATCATGGTGGCAGACATGGTTATCCCTGCCCAAATTCATAAGTAAGCGCCTTATCATTTGAAGCGACGCGACTGCGCAGCGCACACGCCGCGACAGCGCAGCGTTGTCGTGGCGTGGCGTGGACGCCATTTTGTACACTCGTCTAGGGAGTATACAAAATACGAGTGTACCAAATGGCGTCCACACCACGCCGCGACGACGCTGCGCAGTCGCGTCGCTTTCAAATCGCTCGCTAATCGCCAGTGTGATAAGGTCCAATATTATGAATGCGAAACTCTTTCTGTCAATCTGTCTGTTAACTGTTGCCTCTTCACGCCCACTGAAACGATTTTGCTGTGCATGGAGATACTTTGAGTCCCTCGAAAGGTAATCGGATACTTTTTATCCCGGAAAATGTACAGTTTTTGCGCGATAAACGAATTTTGGCGCAACGGAGTTGCGGGCGTCATCTAGTTAGATATATCATGAACTGTCTTATAGAGAGTATTATAATTTTAATAGTGATCACTGCGGTGTGATTAGAATTTGATGCATTTTGAATAAGCCATTTAAAATTAGAATATACTGCAGAAGAGCGCGAGCGGCAAGTTTGTGATCGTCTTGTATAAATTTTGACAAAGATAGCATCGTCTCGCCACGTTGCAATCTGACCTTAACACTGTAAATCAGGGCGACAAAACAATATTGTTTTGTCTTAGAAACGGTATACCCTTAGGAGTTTCCTGTCCAGAATTCTACGTGTCAGTTTTAATAAAACCCTTGTCATAAACGGCCACTTTTGTTTATAACCTCAAGGCACCTTAATAACTAAATTCTTGTAATGTTGTCACGGTTCGATCAAAAGTACTGAAATAAGTAGTGCTAATGTTTCTGAGGTTCTTTAACGGAAGTTTTTGATGATTCAATTGTAATGTTGATTGGTTAACTTTTTAAAGTTAGCCATTTGCCAATTAAAAGCGCTAATAAATAGATTACTCTTGTCATGCCGGGCATAGATGGTTCCTTGCTTCATTGCGCCGAAATTCATTAATTGAGCATCTTTTGATGATAGACAGTGTCTATCATCAAAAGGATAGTGTCTATTAGACACTATCCCGAGACTCGAAGTAGCTTCATACTTTCAACGAAATAAATTCAGCTGTTTAAACGTGCAGTAAACGACACAGATAGACGCTTTCATTTTTATAATAATGTGTGTTTTGACTCATTATTATAAAATGATGTTTTTATATTATGTTACTATAGTTTAGATCGAATATCAAATTAAAAGTTACCGATGTATGTAAGCATTTTTTATTTACTGCAAAGAGTTTCTGCTAGTAAAACATCCTGCTAGTAAAAAAATTGTTCTCATCTCTGGGCAGGGGCGCCTAAATACCAACTGCTCCCTCTGGATCGTATCCAACGAAGGGCCGCTCGAATTGTTGACTGCCATAGTGTTTCAAACAGCTTGGACCCCTTGGAATTACGCCGACATGTAGCTTCGCTCTGCATCCTCTATCGGTTGTATCACGGGGAGTGCTCTGAGGAATTGTTCGGAATCATACCACCGGCAACTTTTCGCCATCGTCCCACGCAAAAACATACCATCCTCATCACCTTGATAAGTGGCAGTCTTCCACAGTGTTTTTCGCGTAACTTTCTGCCGCGCACTGTAAAACTCTGGAACGAACTGTCACCAGCAGTATTTCCGGACCTATACGACCTGCAAACCTTCAAGAAAAGAGCGTGTTCCCTCTTAAAAGGCTGGCAACGCACCTGCAGCTCTTCTGATGTTGCGAGTGCCCATGGGCGACGGTAGTTGCTTACCATCAGGTGACCCGTTTGCTCGTTTGCCCCCTTATTTAATTTAAAAAAATAGAGCAACAGATATTACAGTATTCATATGTTTACAGTGTATAGAAACATTTTACATGCGTAAAATGCGCAGTTCTGTGACGCTGTACACATCGGTAACTTTAGACCTTTTCTTAGTCGAAGTACTAAGTGGTATTGAAATGTTTCAGCTCACGGCAAAAGGTCCGGTACCGCGCCATCGTCCGCCCCCGACTGGTACATCACCAGGATGCTACGACGTATGGCAGCTCTCAATGAACTGGTAAGGAACGTGTAAATGGAATAAGACAATAATTCCAAGTGAAATTCGTAGAATTTATTAAATGAAATAAATATTATGTCAGACAGTCTACGCTTCGTAAAGTGAAACCTCTAAATCTGTATGCACTACAATTTGATATGGGCCTTGTGGGCAAATTGCGTCGATATATTATAATAAGTAATTTTATAAGTCAACAGCCTTAACAAAATAAGAATCCTACTATCGTCGACAATTTTTTTTTCATAATGGCCCAAGATCCAGTGACAGCCACACTTTCGTCATTTTATAAAAGCTGAAAGTTTGACTAGATATACCCTTATAGAGGAACGACCAGCAATTATTATAAAATGGTGATCGCTGGCTAAATAGATGGATGGTGGACCTACGTTGTTTAGTCAGATTATGTCAATAATATAATATTATGTCAGTTACTTTTCCATAGTATTTCAATGTGTAGGTCTACCAGAATCTCATGGCAAAAAGTGAGAAAATAAATTGACTAGCAATACTGGGATAATTGGAATAAAACATTTGGATCCTTTTTTTATAGAGGCTTATTATATTGTGTAAAACATGCAAATATATAAATTTATGCAATGATCAAGGATATTTTTTGAAAATCTGCCGTCAAAATTTGCCATCAGATTCTGGTAGACTTATATAATCCGAAATCCGGCAAAATTTTCCAACTTCGTAGTGACGCCATCTGTCGGAATTTTCCAGAACCGTCCTCGACAGAATGACGATAGTGACATCTTGCGGGCGGAGTTGGAGCCAGAGTTTTCAGGCCGGCTTGTGTGAGTTGCTTTTATTTTACCAGATCTCCCACTAGATGGCATTCACTGTTTTCACTTATCGTAACAAAGTAAGAATTCAATAAATCTATTAGCCCGGTCTAATTAGACGCAAAAAAATCGTAACCTCGGAATAATTCGCATAGAGCTGAAAATTGGTAGAGACGTTAAATACACCATTACAAATAAAACCTCAAAAGTCCCCGGCGATCCTCCTTGTGCAAAAAATTTTATTCAAGGTCAAAGGTATGAAAATGAGGTTTTTCCTGTTTTTTTTCTTTTCAAACTGTACATTTTATCACAAAAATAGGTAGGACAAGAGTGTAGATCATAGAATTTTGTACAAAAAATATTCAGACACTTTTTTCATACGACTTACCATTCCTTATAAATGGCGGGCTTAAAGTTTGGGAAAACCATATCTATGGCTTATATTATAAAGCTAAAGAATTTGTGGAACTACTGCTTTGAATTGAAGAATTCGTGCTTTGTTGGAAAAATGGGGAAAAACGGAGAAAATTATTTGAAACAGCTTATCTCACAAACGGGTGAAGCATTTTTATGTTATTTGGCACAGATATAAAGTAGACCACGAGGAAGGACATAGGCTATTTTGTTTCTCGGGAAAATGTACGATTTCCGTGAAATACATAATTTTTTCGTTAATTTTATTCCTATTTGTGCCAACGTGATGTTATATAGCTCAAGTCTTCCTCGATAAATAAGACTATCCAACAAAACACGAATTCTTCAATTCAAAGCAGTAGTTCCACAAATTCTTTAGCTTTATGATATAAGCCATAGATATGATTTTCCCAAACTTTAAGCCCGCCATTTATAAGGAATGGTTAAGTCGTATGAAAAAAGTGTCCGAATATTTTTTGTACAAAATTCTATGATCTACACTCTAGTCCTACCTATTTCTGTGATAAAATGTACAGTTTGAAAAAAAAAAAAACAGGAAAAACCTCATTTTCATACCTTTGACCTTGAATAAAAATTTTTGCACGAGGAGGATCGCCGGGGACTTTTGAGGTTTTATTTGTAATAGTGTATTTAACATCTCTACCAATTTTCAGCTCTATGACAATTATTCCGAGGTCGAATGTTTAATTTTCCCGGGGTATATTGGAAATGACGTGATTTCCAAAGCATAGATATTAAATTGTATCTTCTTGTGGTAGCTTATTCTTCCTTATCTGTATTACCCTAAGTTTGTCTGGTATCATTTGTAAATAGCGTTTCAAGTAGGTATTATAAAATATTATGATATTTTCTTATAACTTTAAATACTTGAAATATCGTCTCACCATCGTAAAAATCGCAAGTGCTTTGCCGGCTTTACCTATTATAATATTATCCTTATTTATTTATTTTTACTTTGAATTCCAGTGACGAGGACGACAGCAGCGCGCCAGTGATCCGGAGCGTCGACGCCAGGCCCATGCTGGAAGACAGCGACATTCCCAAAATGAAAATCTGGCAAATCATGGTAAATTATATTTTACATCTCATAAGTCGCATATCAATCACCTTTAGATCGTATTGCCAAAACCTGGCACATGGTTACAATAACCAATAACGTGTCACCATCTCGCCGATCTACCAATAACTCAGCCCACCTAAGGGTATTTAAAAATCTAACTTAAGTATACAGGGTGTAACACAAATAAGTGATAATACTTTAGGGTGTGTACGTGTTCCTTGTAAAGAGTTCACTGTGAAAGTAGCAGCGCTGAAAGTCTAAAAATTTTTTCACTTTTGTATGGGCTAGCGCCCCAGCATCACGAGTTTCCCTATACAAAAGTGAAAAAAAAAATTAGACTTTCAGCGCTGCTACTTTCACAGTGAACTCTCTACAAGGAACACGTACACACCCTAAAGTATTATCACTTATTTTTGTTACACCCTGTATATAATATTTTACCGTGGCTTACGTGAAGTGTAAACATAAATTTTGTGAGCTTTAATCTTTCAGGCCCCGCGCGAGCACCGGTGATCGCGAGAACAAAAGAATACAATGGGAATTCCTAGAACCTCCGATCGAAGGATTAAATGTACCTAGTACATTTCTATTTTCATCAGAATTAATAATTGCCGTCTCAACTCCCAAATATAAGTTCGTACGTTTTGTTGTGTCTCCGCGAATAACTAATTTAACTATTATTTCATTAAAAAAAATATTTTATTCAATTTCAGAAAGCAGCAGCGGAGAATGAATGAATGAACTAAATGAACTGACCGATCGTCTCACATCTCACATCACTCACAAACCACTTGTATGAGAGCAGAACCATACTATAGATACAAAGTATTATTAAGTGTATTTTATCGTATTGTATATGTTACGCTCAAAGACCGAAAACGCTCAGTGAGCGGAAAAATAGGTCACAACGCGTTGTGGTCACAGTGAAACAGCCACGACGCAAAATTCGCTTTGTAGCACTAATGAAAACGGCCACGACGCGTTCTGGCAATCACAAAAAGACCATAACGCGAAATTCATGTCGTGGCTGTTATGCTATTCGTTTTTCTTGATTTGTTTTTGATTGATTAATCATCCATAGGTATGGAAGATGATATTATTTGAATTACCACGCGTACTACAAAATATTCTAACTATAACTTAATAACTTCTATAAATATTCTTCTGCTAAATCACTGTACAACGTGTTTATCATTATTATTTATAAAATATCCATAGTTCTATACTATGCGTACTAATATTATTACTCTGTCTGTCTAGCGCAACGTAATGATAAACACGTTATGTAGTGATTTTGTAAAAGAAAAAATATTTTGTAGTACGCGTGGTAATTTAAATATGATCTTACAGAAAAACGGACAACATATCAGCCTGCTCCACGACACAAATTTCGCGGGTCTTTTACCAGAGGTCTCTTACGGTTAGTGATTACCAGAACGCGTCGTGGCCGTTTTCATTAGAGCCACAACGCGAATTTCGTGGCGTGGCAGTTTCACTGTGACCACAACGCGTTGTGAGCTATTTTTCCGCTCACTAAGCGTTTTCGGTCTTTGAGCGTAACATAATATATTATGTATACCTCTTAGTTCTGTATAGAATTTTGTTTATTTTTTTCCTCAGAGAAATAACACATTTTTTATTTTTATTTTATTAATTTTTGGAAAACTTACAGCTAACATACACATAGAATCTAAATATACAGTACAAGAAGGCCAATTAAAAGTTTCTATCCACAGATAGAAAAATGCTAATAAAAACAAGGCAGCAATAGACAATGGTCACAATTTAGAATTTTAGAAACAATTTAGAAAAACAGAACAAGAATTGATAATTACTAAGTAGTAGAATTGTGCAGGCTAAAATCAAAATAGAAATTATTAAATTCCTTCTTAAAAGTTGTTATTTAATAGATAGGTAACAGATTTGAGATTTCCTACGTAGCTTACCTGTCAATTCTCAGTATTGTATTCCCTCTCTAAATGTGACCTAAACTATTTATACATAGCGAAAGTTTAATTCTTGAATAACTGTTCAATATCTTGGTATATCTAAATTGAAGGAAAATATTGAAATAAAAAAATGGCATTAAAAGTAACATAAAATACGCTTATGAGTGTGAACTCAAATGTATTGTAAAATTCTACAATTTATTTATAATATTTTGATTAACAAACTATAATTTTTTGGTATGAGGTACCGAAAACTGTCCGGGCGTTGCAGAACTATTGAGACAGATATACGCAAACCACCCAATTTCTGGCATTACCGACAACCCTGTTACTGGCCGGCTTTAATTGTTTTTTCGAATAAAGCTTAAGTTGCTGTTATTAGAATGCCAAATATTGGGTGGTGGTGGGTGGTTCTAAACGGTTCTACTCTCAAATGATTGCGGTCGTTAACAGTAGGGCTGGGCTACTCTTAACGACATAAGATTGCCAAATTACTTAAATTTCTAGAACGACTCTGCCTTTAAGTGGAATTTACAAGACATGTACCATGTGAGGAAAGATTCATTAGCAGATGTCCTACCTACTTCAATTTAGTCGGGTTATTTCAAGTTAATGTTAGACGTTATCCGTCGATTGGCCTTCAGGTAATTCGACCAAATTAAGTAGGTCCGCTATGGTGAATATCAATAATTTATTTAAATTATTTGTGTAGCAGTCGCAAATAACAGTATACAATGTAAAATCAAGTGTCATAACGCGCTACTTAAAGTAGACTTGAATTTAATTCAAGTATTTACAACAAAAGAAATGGCAGCATTACAGTCTGTGCCATTTCTCAAACTTCAATAAGACTTGTTCTTGTTTTAATCATTACATTTACATAAATAAATAATAAACATTTATAACATTGTACCTAATTTGTGTCCTTTCTGCAAAAGATCTCTACTTTTTAACCGACTTCCAAAAAACGAGGAGGTAATTATACTACGTTTCATCACTAAAAATATTATTTTACATTAAAAATATACGGTTCAGATATTATATAAATAATATAGTATGATATTAGTATTACAATATACTTTAAATATAATGTTATATTGTAACTTGTACCTGTATAAATTTATGTAATGGCCCAAGCTTAGCTCAATATCTCCAGGTTCCACTTGTTGTTTTATTATTAGTAACTAGAAACAATATTTGTAAAATATAATACAAAAACATTCAACATTTGCCGTCTATTTTAATATTCCTTCGAGCCCCAACTGCCCCAAGCGGTCGCATACGACCCGCGATAACAATAGAAAGAAATTGTGTTTCGTTTTTCCACGATCGAGGGAATATCCTTTAAAATCCATATTCATACTAATATTATAAATTCGAAAGTGTTACTTTTTCACGCCCAAACCGCTGAACTGATTATGCTACAATTTGGCACCTCGAGTCCCGGGAAAGGACATAGGATACTTTTTATCCCGGTAAAATGTACGATTCCAGCGCGATAAACAAATTTTGGCGCTTCGGAGTTGCGGGCATCATCTAGTAATATTATAATTCGAAAGGGTTTCTGTCTATCTGTCTGTCTGTCTGTTACGCCACGCCTTAACCGCAAAACCGATTTTGCTGAAATTTGGTATGGAGATTTAAGTCCCGGGAAAGGTCATAGATACTTTTTATTCCGAAAAAATGTACAGTTCCCGCTTGATAAACGAATTTGGGCGCAACAGCGATGCGCGCGTCATCTAGAATTTCATAAAAGGGATAGAATTATAAAAAATTGCCTTCTATAACATTTTTTATTTTTTTCATGTTCATTTTTCATGTTCCGGCACGTTCCCTATCGACGTAATAAGAACAATAGATAAACCCTAGGATATTAGTTTTATTAGTATTATTTCCATGAATATAATACCATCTCGTAAGCACTGCCGAGGCAAATGGAACGAGCGTGCATCGATGTTTAGAATAATCTAGATTAGCACGAATATAATAAAAAATATTCCTGAATACTTGGGAATATTTTTATACTTAGGAATACTAATGTTATAAATGCGATTCAAGTGTGTCTGACGTCTGTCTGTCTGTCTGTCTGTTACCTCTTCACACCCAAACCCCTGAACCGATTTCGCTGAAATTTGGCATGGAGATACTTTGAGTCCCGGGAAAGGACATAGGATACTTTTTGTCCCGAAAAAATGTACGGTTCCTACGCGATAAACGAGTTTTGGCGCAACGGAGTTGCGGGCGTCATCTAGTATTAAATAATTTCATCTATCACATAATATTGTGAATTGTGATGAACATAATATTATGTGCCTGTTTTACTAAATCTGAAACATAAAACACTCAAAGAAACCAATTTTAGAGTTATAGAGTAGGATTTAATAGGCATTCACGAAACAATATACCTACTATGTAAATATAATATTCTAATACATTATCCTAGAGCCAAGTGGAACTCTATTTGTTGGTGCAAAAAGTCCTAATCCGGACACTATTTTACAATCACACCAAATATCATCAGAAACGATTCAGCACATCCTGCATGAAAGAGTTACAAAGATTTCTACATTTAGGGGCTGTTTCACCACTTCCTAATGAGTGCCAAATAGGCTATCCACAACTTATCTGACAGATAGAGTATGGACTATATTCTGTCAGATAAGTTGTGGATAGCCTATCCGGCACTTATGCCGTGTGGTAAAGAGCCCCTTAGCATCACAAGCTTTTACATTTGTAGAGAACTAAAAAATTAATACTTTCATAAGGAAGTACAGGATATACAATTATATGTATACAATATTGTATATAATAGGGTATATAACATGCCTGCTTCCTTAATCTTAGTTACTTCAAAGACAACATTTGCGCCTCAAGCGAGCATCACTCTTCCTAGAACTGACATAAAACCAGAGTTATATCGTATACGCAACATAATGTAACTAAGTATTAAAAGGTTCGTCGTCTTTGTTTGTCATGTGACTTCTCCAACGTGTTCGACAGATACAAGCAGTCGTTGTATATATTTTGTTCAGTATTATTTTTTATTAGCAAGCTATTAAGTTTTATTAGCAAGAGCTATTACATACATACGTACGTATGTACCATCGAAAAAATTAATTCCTAGGCAGTTGACAGACCAACGTCATTTGGTCGGATCATGTCAATTCAATGTTATGATCTGTCAGCTGGGTTTGACGTTACGCGACCAAACTACGTAGGTCCATCTGCCTAATCAACTTCTTCGATAGTACACAGACAATAATATTTAATTTACACGTTTTACTAAACTCGATAGATGTGCCCACTTACTTCAAATGTTTTTCAACACATTTACTTAGATACATTTCAAAACTGGGTCCTGATTCTCAGACTCCGAAGGTCGCTTTGATTGCAGGCTGTCTCACGTACTGATCCTTTGATAATGATGACTTTCATAATCAACATTTTATTTGCGAATTGTGACTTATCATAGATAAGTAAAGTTCTAAATTCTTTAGTTCTTGTCGTCACCGATAGATGTCACTATCAGTGGGCTGAATCGCGCTATAGCTTGCACGACGACCGACTACGACACCACATACCTATCGACATCAAATTGCCTCTCTAGAGGTGAAGTTTGACCATAATAAATTATAGGATGAAATATATGAGTGTATTTGTAAAGGTCACTGTTCTAGAAAACGCTTATGCTCTATGTAAATATTATGATAAAGTTATTAGTATTTTGGTATCATAATCATAGGACATAGACATAATAATTAGAATTAGACATTAGTAAGGAAACTGTAATAATAATTTATAGGGAGTGCCTCCGCTGCCGGCGCCGGTTGCCGAAGTGGCTGCCGGCGCCGATTGCTGTAATGGCTGCCGGCGCCGTTTTCCGAACTCCGAAGTTTGCCGAAGTCACGTGCGATGTTTGCCGAATAGGCCTATTCGACAAACATCGCTTGTCAAATGACAGAATAATGATCAAAAAAATCAGTCTCGAGCTAAAGGACTATGAAAAGTACAAATAATAAGGTCATAAATAGTCATATTGTAAGGATGCATATTTGAATCCTTCGATCGGGGATTCTTGGAAGTGCTATTGTATTCTATTGTTGTCGCGATCACCGGTGCTCGTATGGGGCTTGAATCTTTAATGATGGTGATGATGATGCTGATAAATGTGATAGACTGCATAGTAGCATAATACAATATCTTTGCTTCTTTAAACAACGCTAAAACTCTCTAACATGTACTAAACTTATAAGGAATCTGAAGTTCTGTTTAGTACCTTCGGAAGTATACCTTCGGGTTTATAACTGTAGCTGTGGCCTGTGGTGCAAAATCTTACTTTTTGGTAGCTGAAAAAAGGTAGCTAAGGTAAAGCTAAGCTAAGAAAATGCATCACAAAAACTAAAATATCCATAGCCGAACAAATAGGTACCTAACCTTCACCTTTTGAAGTCCGTAAAGTCGTATATATTTGAGATTATAATTATTTCTTTTTAAAATTTGTGTATCGGCACTGGAACCTAGCGCTTTACGCATTATCACCGGCTCCCATTTTGAGTGCCATCACCGGCAGCCGTTGTTTTATATCTCGGCTGCCGGCAGTATACTTACCGCCGCGCCGGTTCCCATTACTGATATTTTTGGGAGCCGGCGCCGGCAGCGGAGGCACTCCCTAATTTATAATTATCTTTCTTAGTAAAGCAGTCATCCGAAAAATGTAAACTAAAACTATTAATATAACAATAATTATTACAATTGAAATAATCCTTTAATACCGTTTTTTTTTTTAATCTGTCAAAGTCATAAAAACTTTTAAAATTTAGATGTTTTCCACGAATATAATATAGTGATTTATCTATGGTTTTCATCGCTGGCGCTAAGTAATAAAGGCAGTACACAGGTAAAACTCCCGAAAACATAAAGACAAGTTTTCACTAAAAGCGTTGTTGCATGTTGTGCCCCAGCCCCCAATGGGCGAGGCATTAACCCTTGTTTTATGCTGGGATAAACTTTTTGTAAGCAAATTGCATAAAGTTATAATATATTTAGTAATATACTTAATGTATCACAGAATTTATAGTAAGTACTTTATTTAATATTATTTATAATTACTTAATTATTGTTTAATATGAATATGACCTTGTCCTCCCACCAAATCTTAGTAATAATATTAATCTATTATGTACTATCAGAGAAGTTGATTTATAATAGGCAGATGGCGGACCTATGTAATTTAGTCGGTTTTGTCAAACCCAGCCGACGGATCACGATTAACATAAAATTGACATAATTCGACCAAAATGACGTAGGTCCGTCAACTGTCTATGAATCAATTTCTTCGATGGTACTATGTAATTATTTTATTTCGACCTAGGTGTTGGCATTTGTCACCTACTGTACTATCCGTGAATCTCCAAACCTTGTTACCTATATATTAAATGAATCTTCAATTTGATTAGTCTGGCTTAAACTCGAGAATAGCTCAAACGATTTGGGCTAATTGCAGTCTGAAATGAACGCCAAGGTGGCCGATCTCCTGCTACTCGCATCCAACATGGGCCCGCAACTAAACCATCTTGGCGTTCAATGGGAGAGGCCTATGTCCAGCAGTGGACGAATATAGGCTGATTTGATTGATCGATTGAGTCTGAAATATTTGTGGAAGTTCAGGGAAGGAGGGAGGGAAGTGATACGAAGTTCACCGAATCAACTATTACAATATAAAATGTTTAAAAACGTGATTTAAAAATAAAATCTGTTCTTCTGAAATTAGCTCTTACCTAAATAGCACAAGATGCAGCAAACAATAGCACGAAGCTAAACAGGCGCTTGAGACAAGTGGATGCATTCATTTATGTCACAAAATGCTAAGAAATAGTTCCATCGTGACTCGTGACTCGTGAGACGGGGACAACATTACGCAAAAGTCGAGGAGAGGGCGCCACTAGCACATATAGTAAATAATCCGACTACACCGTGCAACATGTTGGACTAAAGTCCAACATGTTGCTGATGACGACATCTTTATAATTTTTTCCCTAATATTCGTGAACGGCTATCCAAACATTGGATGGACATTGATTACTGCGTTTCTCAATTCCGGACCGGTCATGGAAATTTTAAGGCCAAACTTTACGGATTTAAACTAGTGCCTTCACCCATGTGCGAGTGCTCGACCGAAGGCAACATGTTTGAACAAACCGCTCATCGTGTTCTCTGGGAGTGCAGTCTCTGGCAGGACGAAAGAACTACTATGCTAAACAACCTATTCTGTACATCTGGAGTCGCATACTACGGTGATCTCGTGGACAGCGCTAGGAACTTCCGTGCCTTCAAGCGTTTTTGTCACAATTATTATTGGCAACAGTCAAACACAATAAACTCCAATATTAACTTAGCTTAGCTTAGGAGTCACAATTATTAACCTTATTTCCGTGGTGCTCCCCCTTAAGTTCTTTGACTTTCGGTCATTGCAACTTTGTGCTGTCTCCCGCTTTTATGGGGAGGGAAATTGGAATCTTCCTACTCCTCCTATTTTCTTCTGATTAATTTCGTTGCGGGTCCCAAGACAGTTTTAGCATGTCCCTCGGGCTCCCTGAGATCATATCAAAGGGTTTTCGTGGTTGGATACCGCTGTCGATCCTGGCGACACAGGAGATACAGTGGTCGGAATGTCTGGTGGGCCAAAGCCCGTTAAAAAAAATACGTCATAATATATTGACAGAAAATATGTTAAGTCAAACGTCGAACAAACTTTTTTTACTGTCTATGCTGGTGCTGCCTCTAGCATGAAAATTTACAAGACGTACAATTTACAAGACGTACAATTTACAAGACGTACAATTTACAAGACGTACAATTTACAAGACGTACAATTTACAAGACGTACAATTTACAAGACGTACAATTTACAAGACGTACAATTTACAAGACGTACAATTTACAAGACGTACAATTTACAAGACGTACAATTTACAAGACGTACAATTTACAAGACGTACAATTTACAAGACGTACAATTTACAAGACGTACAATTTACAAGACGTACAATTTTAAGGTCAGGGGAAACCAAACTGTTGGCGACTGGCTGGATAGATACGTGTTTTATACCTTTTTACTATTTTGAAATCTGTACTTTTCTATGTCATATATTTTTTGCTTATTGACAATTTATATAATATTTTTGTTACACAATTTACCGAGACTCGAGACAGTTGTCGTTGCAGTTCGAGTGTATCACATTTTATAGTTATTAGTAATTACTATCCTCGTTTTCGTACATACAGTCCACCTCTCCCATCGTTATCAAATCGACACGAGACGAGGCCCAACACGATGCAAAATTATTATTAATATAATATAATAATAATTTATATTATAACAACAATAAACTGATAATAAAAGTGTGTCATAAGGTACCGCTATTGCGCATTTCAATTTTTTATCATTGTAGCATCGGGTCGCGCCTTAGTCCTCTATGAAATAAAAATCTTTTTAGGTAGAGTTCTGCTAACGACAAACTGAGGCCAGTAAAACTACACCTCGCTTTACACAAAATCACGCACCCACTCACAAACTACGCCCATGTAATAAATTGTAAAGCAAGATATTGTTATTCGGTCCGAGTGTGGCATACGCAAATCGCTAATGAAATTACGTTGACAATGCAACACGAAATCAAGTTGGTTCGTGTGTGGGATATGTGAACTGAGGTGAACGACATAGTTCCGTTCAGCTCACGGTGCTACCACAAATAAACAATATACATTTATATTGTGGTGTTTGTCTGTCTTATTAATAAACAAACTTAAATTAGGTATTAACCAAAAATACAATAGAACTGCATCTTCCTAACAACTGAATTGAAATACACATTAGAGTAATATCAGATAACTTGAAGAAACAAAAATAAGTATGTATATATTATTCATGGCATACAGTACGAGTGACGAGTTACACTTATCGTTAAGCACCACACACTTGACATTTAAAGAACAGCCTTCAATGTGGACTTGTGAATAAAAGACCAATAAGGTTTTTACTTTTTACCCTAAAATAAGTTTGTCCTATCTTTTTAGTGTCGCGTTACGTAATATGCACAATCTTGCAGGCTCTATAACGGGAGGAAACTAGATGCTAGACTTAGAGCGTACCTTAATTATTTTGTTCGATTAAGCGAGGCGTCGTGTCCCTGTATAGTGTATACAAAGGGACAAACTCAATTTATTCTAGCATAAAACTACAGGATACTTATTAGGTACTTAGTCAAATTGCATTTAATAGTAAAAATTAGAACGAAATTAGCGTTGAGAAAAGTAAATTACAGTATTCAAATTAAAATAAGACATTAATTCTAAAGATTCAGAAAGAATACAGCTTTTTGGTAAAATATCGATACTTTGATTTTTTCTATAGATTTTGCTATGTACCTTCCTTGCCTCACGATAGACAAATACAGGCGATCATGAATTTGTAAAGGAGCCTCTTTTTCTTCATGATTGAAGTCGATGATGCTTATTCCAAGCAGCTACGCACAGTAACGGTGGTACAAAAAGGGGCGCCGAAGGCAAACAAACAGGGGCGCCGCGGGCGCACCTTCTATAAGCACTACCAGCTGCACTCTGGGCGCCGAAGAAATCTCGCTCAGGGCGCTGGTAGTGCTAAAACCGGCACTGGCTACGGAACCATTGTTGTCCATCAATACAAACACAACAACAACAATATTTTATGTCAATGCTTAGCTAAATAATAAGCATAATATTAGTCAATGCAAGGTGTTAAAAAAAATTAGCGAATAATTATTATTGTTCATTGTAGTGGGCAAGAAATGTTTACTCCACAATGAATGTTTTGATTTTAGCGGAAATGGTACAGAATTTGTAATGAAAATAACGAATCGCCTGAAGGATTTTTGCTTGAAATAAGAAATCTACAGAAAATAATCATTATGAAATAATTATTTTTCAGAGTCGCGCAAGACCACAAACCAAAGCTTTGTGGCCAGGATTTGAAAACTAGGAAAAATTAATCTGTGATTAAGAAATTTAAATTACAAAACGGAAAAGCTAGAAAGAAATGTTTCTGAACGAAAGAATTAAGTTTTCATGACATTGTTATTACAAATGAAAATTGTTTTGAATTTTTTATGCTTTCTTCGTTCACTATATATTCGAAAATGCTCAACACAAAATAACGTGCTTGTTATGACTACGGTAGAAGTCTTTAGGATCACTTCTGTTGTCCTCTCGTCAACAATAATTACTACAGTAGGTATAATATTCATGTTACTTTATAATATATAATACGAGTACAAGCTGAATATGAGTGGTACTTAAGTTTAATATAGTTTTTTTATTTTAATGTTATAATATTAACGAAAAAGTTGAAAGGAACTCTATCAAAAATAATTTTGAAGATAATGCCTTGTCTTTTAAGTTTATCGAAAATTCCACATCCTCTTATAAATCAAAATATTATCTCCATACCTCTTAATATAAATCGATTCAGCTACTTATAGTTGTGAGTTGCAGAATTTCGGCGGGCATAAATTCTGTTGCATTCAATTTCATACAAAAGTATTTGATTCACATGAGCGTAATTTTGTGAGTCATGATTTGTATGAAAAGATATTTACGCGACCGAAATTCTGCGACTCACAACTCACAAATTACGCTCGTTTCGCTTCACCCTAAATAGGTAGGTATAAAACTTTCACTTTCATACTATACTAGCGGACCCGATAGACGTTGTCCAGTCAGGACTCAGGCTGATTGGTGAATCTAAACCATCTGGGTCGTTACCCAAATGCCTACAATTTTTTTTAATTCAATTTGGTCCAGCCGTGTGTTCTGTGACATACAGCAGTTCTGTGACATACAGTAGAATTATATGTGTGAAGATGTTATTCATACAGATTACTTTTCACCGTAAAGCCACTATGTGACAAAATATTTTACCGAAAAGTCAATCAGCTTGATCGATTGAACAAACCATCGACAGGTTTCAAGAAGACTGCACTGATTTAATAGTCCGGCTACGGCTCGCTAAAATCCACAAACGCTCAAATTCGATTAGCAGTATCGAGGGGCCGCTGACATACAAGCACGATGTGTCAGACAACGCCACACTGATATAGAGATGACTAGACCTTCCGGGGCACTGAAATATTCTAACGGCAGCAAAAATGTTTAAAATTACAAGAATAGGGAATATTACGCAAAGGTCAGAGCAGAGGGCGCTAATAGCACATACAGTAAAATATAATCCGACCAAAATCTGATATGTTTCATCATAACAGAATATTGACAGAAACGTCGTCAAACTCGACCAAAACTTTTTGCTTGCTGTCTGTTATGCCGTCTAGCATGAAATATTGCTGTAATATATCCTATTGAAATTAATTAAATCGGCATAACGTAATAGATCAAGGAATATCAGTCTGAAGAAAGACTCTCTTTGTTCTACGCTACTCATAGCGCAGCCTCAAGGAAAACTCAAACATTTTCGTATTGCGGATAGTCAAACATTGAGCTAGGACGTGCTAGTGAGCCAAATTTTTTCTTCATCTACTATCCTAACTATTAAAAACTTATCACAAGAAAACTTGTAGCAATTTTGCTTCGCCACTCCCTCACTGTCAGAGTTAGTGCAAACTTTGCGCTAAAACCTAACTTGTTGCGTTTACACATTTTAAGCTAAATGATGATACCACTTTTCGTTTTTATTTAGTATGGCTTAGTACTCAAACTTATTGCAATTTATAACAGTAGTAAATAGTAGTAAATACTTGTAGCTTTTCCTGTATATTTTAATCTATGTTCAGGTGTAAATGAGTTTTTCACGTGAAATACTTCGGGTTGACTTCTTGTTCTGGTTTTATACGACTCAAAACATTTCTGTGACGACTATACTTACACTATAATAATTATATTATATTTATTTATAATATTATTTATTTTCTTTAATTTCATTGTAAATTGTATTGTTTCATTTATTTTCAACAAAACAATAGTATTATCGACGACCTCTGTGGCTCAGCTGTTGGTAGATCAAGCCGGGAGTCGCGGGTTCGAATCCCGCCGACGGAACAAAAAGTTTTCAAAAGTTCCTGGGTCATGGATGTGTATGAAATATGTGTATTATATAATTTAAAATTCTTAATATATGTATATAAAAGTATTAAATATATATTTCCTTTGTCTGGTAACCGTAACACAAGTCCTTCAGGTACTTACTACTACACGGGGCCAGACTGACGTGGTGTGACGCGTCCATAGATATTATTATTACTATCTTAAATTTAATAATCATTGTATTCGTATTTCGTAAATGTTATTGATTGTACTATTATCCCAACAAAATCCATTCTGTAGCGTCATCCATCAGGGGGCCTAGCAAAATATATTTTGCCCAAATCAAATTTAGGTCTTGCCCCGTCACTGATACACAGCTTCAAGAAATCAAACAATTTTACTAGTATTTTGAGTAAACATAAAGATTTATATGCACTCTTTTAAAAATAGTATTCTCTAATATAAGTGAAAAATATCAATTCAATAGTCCATATTACGTGTTGAGGACAGCGGCCTCGCTCCCGAGAAACGTAAAGTGAGTGCATATAAACTAATTAAAGTGAAATGTGAGAAATAGACTCAGTGCAAATCAGTGTTTTTACAAATAAACTTTAAAAAGTGAATTACGTTAAATCTGTGGCTCCCTAAGAGATAAAATATAGTTAATTTAATAAGTTAATAAGTTATCTAATAAATACAGGAAAAATTAGTTGTGTATCATATGTAGTTTGGAAAATATTAAGAAAATTGTGTGTAAAAATGTGCAAATTCTATTAACTTTTATGTTTACTTAGCTATAATTACGTTAAAATATAAGTGGTGATACTTAGATTAAGGTACATATTGTGGAACGATGAATAAATAATCTCCCGAAACGCGTTTTAATTACCTGGCTCACGGAAAATGGGGAAAATAGGAGGAAAATAGCCGTCTCCGATAGCAAAAGTGAGACAGAAAACATGCGAATCGGAGCGGCTTACTATATGGCATTCACCCGAGCCAGGTAAGCGAGATGCGTTTCGGGAGCAATGTTCTCCTCGACTCTCGTGTGTTTTATTTACGCCCCCGCTCTGCAAGATTACCGGTGTAGCCTCGGTCTTCGAGTCCGATCTGAGCCAGCGGCGAAAACCTATGGGCGAATACAGTCTCGAACATTACGGTAATTTAATGGTAATAGAGACATGGATCCGCATTTACGTCCCAGGGCTATCACATGCGCCATAAAAACCTGATCGTTAACTGAACTTCATTTCCCTGTTCAGTCCGTAATCAGGGCTGAAACTTTTGGTTTTAGAATCGTACCTACACGAAACGAAATACAAACTGTCAAAACTCATACTAATGCCAACATGTGTCTGTCTATCTTTCGCCCAAACCACTGAACCCATTTTGCTGTAATCTGGTATCAGTGTTTTAGAATGTATAATGAATTTAAATGTTAATGATGATATTTAGGCAAACGTCTTATCAAATAAGCACAGGTACGTGTTTCCAAGTGGACTTGCTTCCTTCTGGCAGAGACTTGGAACCTTGTCATAAGCCGTTGTAAGTGTAAGATATAATAACCATCTTTTAATATCAGGCAACCTAGATAACCTGGCACTAAACTCGAAAATCTTCTATCAACAGTGCGACCCTGTTGCAAAATATGCTTTTTGACTTGTGTTATTTTTTATTGACATATTGGTCGTGGAAGAGGGAGACATTAAACTTCATACTGCAGACACTTTGTATATAAATATCTCTGATATACGGGGTGTGTGGAATATGTGATGGACCAACGCGAACGCCCACTAATAAACCTCGAACATGTGGAACACAACTAATAGGAAGGTTTCAGATTTTGTATATATATTTTTTGCGGGACAACCCTGCGTTAGACTCGATGCACGTAAAGACCGGAAAATGAACGATGATGATACTCGGACCGGGTATAGGTAACTGAAATAGAATCGCCTGATTGTAAGATATTTGCTACAGACATATTAACATACTAGTATGACGCCCGCAACTCCGTTGCGCCAAAATTCGTTTATCGCGCGGGAACCGTACATTTTTCCGGGATAAAAAGTATCCTATGTCTTTTCCCGGGACTCAAATTATCTCCATACCAAATGTCAGCAAAATCGGTTCAGCTGCTTGTGCGTGAAGAGGTAACAGACAGACAGACACACTTTCGCATTTATAATATTAGTATGAATTAGTATGGAAGTATGGATTATTATAGGTACAGTTTATGCAGTAGGTACAATTATTAAGTAAGTGGCAAAATTTGTGAATTAACTAGAGATAGCAACTTGGCTTGTATGAAAATTCATTAAAATTTACATGAGAGCCACTTTCGCTTTCGCTTATTTAATTAAACTATCCTTTCCAGGGACTCTTAAAGATTTTGTATAGTGGGAAGGAAGCATTACTACTCGTATTGTTATAGCAATGGAAAAAATTAAGCAAAAAGTTAAAAAAATACTAATAAATCACAAAAATTTGATTTGTGTTGAAACTGTTAAGTTCTTCGATTGATAGGTGTAACCTTTCTACTTGTTAAGGCTGACACCAAAGTACTTATGGAACTTACTTTAGTTGATTAGAGTAAGGTTAAGGTACTTTTGTAACAACTTAGTAAGAGTGAGTTCGCTTAGAATCTAAGAGTTCCCCAATTCAATTAATTGTTGAAAATGCAATCCTAATGTACTATCAGAAAAAAATATTTATAGACAGATGGTTAGGGACATCTTTGTTACTTGGTAGGTTTATGTTAGGTATAATAAACTTTCACAAATAATATTACATTGTCAAGTCAATTTTTAATGAGATTTGTCGACTAAACTTGACACAACCCGACAAAATTACGTACAACCTATTTTTCGCAAACCATCTTATAAGATGGTTGGATATTTTCTCCTATTATTATTTTTTCTTAGATTATTATAGTTAAAGTTTCGTCAATTTCGGTGTAAATTTCAATGCCAAGTCAACGGCCAGGTCAAGCTGTATTACATAATTTCAACTTAGGAATTATATTTATCGTAATGGTAAGTTATATTGCGTGCACTGCTCCTTTATAAGAGATACTCTGGCATGGGCGTACCCAGGATTTCAGCTAGGCGTGGGCAGCATGGACTGCAACAACCCCCCCCCCGCTGAAATCCTGGGTACAGGTATATAAACCGAATCGAATTGAAAATAAATCATCAAAATTTAATTGTATCGACGTAAAGAACATTAAATTAAATTAATATCAGCGCGCCTTGTACTGTGTAGAGTGGCGGTTACGACGCTCGCCGCGTCCTTGATAGGGCGAAATAGGAGAAAATTATACATTTTATTAATGACCGAATCATATTTTATTAAAAAAACTATTCGGTTATTACTTATTTCTTTACTTAATTTTAATGGCATTTTGTACACAGATAGTCTAAAGCCTGAGAAAGGACATAGGCTACTTTTTAACTGGAAAAAAAGGGTTGTAAGGGGGTGAAAATGCGTAAATTTTATTCAAATTAAGTTAGTTCCAAAAATTACATCGCACAAGCGCTTACTCAACAACAACATGTTACTATAAGAGGAGGTAAGGATGAAGATTCCTTTAGCGGTTTTTTTTTTTGAAGTATTAAGAAGAGTTGATGTTCGACTTCGACCCCACTCCCCAGTTTTTAACCCCCCACGCAAAAATAGAGGCGTTTTATGTGTGACGTGTCTGTCTGTCTGTAAAGTGTAATTTGAAGTTTAAAGTAAGCGTACCGCTTAAGCACGTCTGTCGTGGTAGCCTACATGGTTCAACGGGAACTACCTACTACTTATATAATAGTTACTCTATGACGGGAACTGCCGCGCGCTATAAGCTGAAGTCCACGCGGACGGAGTCGCGGGCAAGAGCTAGTTCCACATAATTTCTTCAGACTGGAAGCTTGAAAATTAGTCTTTTCGAACTGGCCTGGGCTTAAAAGATATTTTGTTCCCAACACTTCATATTACGCAGAGTAACACGTTTTGAATTCCCACTTTCCAGAAAAATTGACGTTTATTTTGGCTTCCGGGGGGGCAGCCCCTGCCCCCCCCCTTCGGTACGCCCATGTACTCTGGTATCCATTTGGCTGTACTAGAATACATTAAAAATATAGATCTCTTTAATATACCAGATGTAGCCCGCAATTTGTTTATCACGAGGGAACCGTACAGTTTTTCGGGGCAACATATCCTATGTCCTTTTCCGGGATTCAAGGTATCTCCATATCAATATTCATCAAAATTACAGGTTACAGTAGGTAACAGACAGTCAGACGACAGACACACTTTCGCATTCAATATTATGAGTAGGGCTTCACACGAGACGAGAGTAAGCGAGAGTAACAAAAATCTCGTCTCGGTCTCGTCAATCCTCAAAAAATTGAGTTTCGTTTAAGTCTCGGTCTCGTCTCGTTACCAGTTGTCTCGTCTCGTCTCGCTTAGTTGTAAATAATGATTTATTTCTATAATATAATAAAGAGAATAAGGAATAGTTTATGACTAGCGTATAATTATATGATAAAATGCAGTTTGTATGGTTACCAGATTTTATATTTTGTAAAATATATTGTTTTCTAAGTAGACCTTTTCTGATTTTTTGAATAAAAACTTCATTAAAATAAATTTACGAGACCCAAAACGAGACTCTCGGGTTGCCCTGTATGTGGTCTCGGTATTGACGATAATATTTTCCAAAAGGTCTCGTCTCGTTCTCGTCTCGTAAAAGCGAGACGAGAACGAGACGAGACGAGAAAAATCTCGCTCTCGCGTGAAGCCCTAATTAAGAGTAAGTATATTGTTAGTTGGCAGCGCGGTTGCACTACCATCATGATGTACCAGTGAAATCTTACAGTTACAGGCGTAGATTATTCCCATCAAATACAAATATTGTGGGAGCACTCTACCTGTATAAGGTTCCCTAATACTTGCAAAATCATAAAACAAAGACATTAAAATTACAGAACAAAAGTTTAACCAACTTTGTACGACAATCAGGCGGCTGTATGTAACAAAATCATAATTCACTTGTGATGTTTCGGTGAAAGTTAAACAAAATCTGTTATACAGCTTATACATTTCTAACGATTAGGCTATAGCTTATGAAATATTTAAGCTATTAGGCCTGGAGATACTGACACAAAATTCTTGGTCATTTGTACCAGTATGGCGGTTTTACAGGGGTATAATTACGTAAAGGCAAAAATGAAAATGATGGTCATAGCGCTCGCACTGGCAGCCCAAACGCGTGGGCGTTAATCGAACGTGTCGGATAAATAACGAGTGTCGAACGATTTGTTCCACAAAAATACTTGTATTTTCTGATAGTCGAAAAAAAATAAGTAAGCGAAAGCGTAATGCCATACTTGTCGGGTGTGGCTTACAGCCCGACGCGACGCGAATACGTTAATTTTAATAAAAAAATTGAACCATTTCGTATTTTTGAACCAAAAATTGAACGTATTCGCGTCGGTATGGCGGGCTGTAAGCCGCACCCGACAAGTATGGCATTACGCTTTTGCCTACTTATTTTTTTTTCGACTATCTGAAAATACAAGCATTTTTGTGGAACAAATCGTTCGACACTCGTTATTTATCCGACACGTTCGATTAGCTCCCACGCGTTTGGGCTGCCAGTGCGAGCGCTATGACCATCATTTTCCTTTTTGCCTTTACGTAATTATACCCCTGTAAAACCGCCATACTGGTACAAATGACCAAGAATTTTGTGTCAGTATCTCCAGGCCTATATAGCGTATAGTTCAAACCTTGCATTACCAGATATGAAATTTTCGGACTGCCTTTTTAGTTTTGGAGCATCTTTACATGCGTAACAGTTTTCAAAAATGTACTATATACTTACCATCAAGACTGCAAATTTTCAAACTTTCTTTCAAATTTTCAAATCTAGGTTTACTAAAGTCTGAAATCTTCATTCTGCATTGCTTGATTTTTTAAGTTTATCTATTCAATAAAGCTTTTGACTGGCTAACGTGAAATAATATTATTAACATCGATAACATGGCGCGCCCCTCCAAAATTCAAAACGTGCATTGTCAAAACGTTTTATGTGCGTTGTCTTGCGCGGTCGGCTTGTTATAATTAGTTGACCAACAAATCTTGGTAATAAGTGACATTGAGTGATGTGACTACACATTGACACAGTAATTTGGAGGGGCACGCCATGTTATCGTAGTTTATCTTTAACCATCTGCAGTCAAGAAGCCTAAGAAACAAGAGTATTTAAAATTATTTATATTTGATCTTCTGCGGGCATATTGTGTTTGAAGTAGAGAGAGCTCACCTATAATACTTTAATGGTGAATCTATAATTTATAAATGATTTAAAAGCCTATAAATATTATTTTAAACGCTATTAATAAGGCATCTATCAAACATTAGGGCTAATAAAAGAAAATACACCACTTACGTAGGTACTTTTTTTTGGAAGTCGGCTAAATGAAACAACTTTTGGACTGTGACGTTATTTATTTATAGTACACGAATCCCACAGAATTGCTACACTACACTAGTTGTAACATTAGCGATGGTAAACTTACATTACGATCGACATAACAATTAGGTATATATCTAATATTTTAACGAAATTTTAACGCTTCTATTTCACAAATTAAACTGGTACAGAAAAAGTATCATAGTAGTTTAAGGTACAGATAAAAATACAAACTAAAACATACATCGGGTATATGTACAATCAGAGAAATTGATTCTTAGGTGGACCCACGTTATTTGGTAGGGTTTTTGTTATGTTAAAGTTAATAGTGACCTGTTGGCTTTTTAACAAAGCCCGATCAAATCTTGGTCGGACATCTGCATGTGAATGAATTTCTCTCATAGTACAAATTATATTTATTACAAAAACCAGCCTTAATGAAATATTATATTTTAATTGACTGATCCACCTACAAACAAAATCCATATCAATATACATTTTAACAATACGCAAACGAAGTAAACTTGACAATGTAACAACGGGTGAGCTTTTGATAAAAACTTTTAATAAACTATACCAAACTATGACTGCGGTACTAACTGTTGCAATTATTTCAACTACCTTGTATTAATTAATAGAGAACATTGTTGTCAAGGCTAGTAAATACTAACCTGACTTTTCTTACAGGTGAAAAAATAACGGGTTGTACAGTGCACTCCATACATAATATTTCCCTCGCGGTATGAATAAAGGAGGATGTTTAAATCGCACCAGGACATGGTGCGATTTAAACATTTTTAATTTTTACTTATCCCAAGAAACGTTGACTACGCCGCTAGAGATGTTTCCACTTCAAATATTTAACAAGTCTTTAAATGGACATATTATAAATTCAGACTATTTCTTCAGACTATTACAATCAGAAAGAAGTTTATTTTGATTAACAGTAATTACGTACCGAGCATTTCTATAAGTACAGATAAGTCATATATATAGTTCGCTTTTTCTATGTAATTTTTTTTAAATGTAAATACCAATGAATCCAATTTATAATATTAAAAGCATACAAGATTGTCCCCTTCAAAAAGATCTGCCGCAGTCTTCATACTGTCCATATAATCTTAGCCAGGTTATATAGAAACTCCTTTTCCGAGTGAAAAAACATATTGTTCTATCTGTTATATCCTATCTTTTTCCAGCCCCATCAGATTTATAAATTAATTTTTAAAGTCAAGTCTACTTCGCTTACTGTGAATTTGTAATGGATGCTCGTTTACAGTGTGTCCAGGAGGTAGGAATCGTCGGTCTGCTGTGACCGCCTGTAGCTGTCCATCTGAGAAAAAAAGTTACATGATTAAGGGCCTGTTTCACCACTTTCTGATAAAGTGACGAATAGGCTATTCACAGCTTTTTTGACAGATTCTCCATACTTCATTTGTCAAGTTAAGTGGTGGATAGCCTATTCGGCACTTATCAGAAAGTGGTGAAACAGGCCCTTAGTCCGATTATGAATAGGTAGTTTGGCCATTTAACCATAGCTATTCTATTATAAATATTTCTTATTATATTTCTATAGAGCCTTATTCAATTTTTTTCAAAAATTAAGCTATTTTTCTCAATTTTCACACCTTTGAAATTTGAATGCTGCACCAGACAACTTAAATATGAGATCTTTATAAAGGATTTCAGTAATTAAGCACTCTCACCGAATAATATATTATAATAGATTATAGAAGAAAATATTTACCCAATGCTTAAAAATATTCTGTAGCTTCATTTTCATGACGTCTCTGGCACTCTCTTCGCGATCGAACACACCTGCGAAAATAAATTAAGTACATGATTGTGCACACAAAATTGCCTGGACCGCATTTCAGAACACACCGCGTTAAGAGAATATGATACTATAAATCACATGTCTGACTGGTAAGATAAACTTTGGGATGGTCATTTCATGCACATTTTTGTGGAACATATTTTATTCCGCTGGGTAATGAGACTGAAGCAGACAGTGTCCTCGCTTATTAGGCACACACTTGAGCACTACAAACAACACACATCGCGAAGGCAACACTATAGAAATTACCCAACCACAACAAAATTGGTGTGAAGCTATTGAACCAAGAAGACTGTATAGGACTTTTTAGTTCCAAATTACTAAAGCCAGAAATCCAGAAACTTTATGGGACTTTTTACTTCCAAATCACCACAACTTACCTCCATCTCGGATGGGGATGATGTCGTCACCGGAGGGGAGCATGCCGTAGTTGTGGGGGTAGACCGGGTGCGGCGGCGTCTCCTCCTGGCCAAGCTGGTTCCGCACCACTAACTCGTTACTCGACGACTGGAAAAGGGATGACGGGTTGTACCATCAGACAAACTGGGGCCGTAAAACGTAACCGTATTGAAACTCAAACGAACGAACCGGAATGCCGCGTCCTACTTTAATAAATGTGAAATGACGTTGTTAGTGTGTAAACACATCATGCCTGAAATACACGGACGAAGTTCGGCATAAATACGCCTGCAATGTATTTTAAATTACTGATGAAACGCCATGCCGAAATTACGTCGCGTTATAGCGTACACTGTACAGCCGTATTCGGTGGGCCTAAGTTCGGCAGCGATACGATTGCTAGCTTACCAGGCTGCGATAGCCTGTACCTCGTCGGTGATTTTAATATTAATTATTTAAACAGCACTACGGCACATTTTAGAATTCTAGAAGATTTTCTTTCAACACATAGATTGCACCAGTGCATATCCGAACCTACACACTACACCGGGAGCTCGGAAACCCTTCTCGACCTAGTCTGCACTAATGAAGATCTGGATCGAGTCGTGGTCGATCATATACCCGATCTCAGTGCTCATGCGTTCATAACATTCAGTATACAAGTACCAAAAAAATAGACTGTAGCTAGGAAAATAACTTACAGACCTCTCAAGGATATTACTAGTGACGATCTCGAATACGTTATGAACACGGTAGACTGGCACTATATCGAACAGCTACCTAACGTTCATGACATGGTACGTACCTTCAATAATAGCGTCTTATGGGTATTCGATTGGTTAGCCCCGGATAGAAATATTTTTATAAGGGATCGTCAGCACCCATGGATCACTCACAATATAAAACAAATGATAAGATGTCGAGACAATGCACACAAACGTGCACGAGCTACTAAAAACGAAACGCATGTCAATTTTTATAAAAACCTCAAGCGGGAAGTAGCTAGTGCGCTTATCAGGGAAAAAGTGGCCTATTATAACTCGTACATTAATGACAACATCAATTCTCCACGGCTTATGTGGAAGCATTTGAAGGAAACAATAGGTGCACAAAAACCTAAAACTGAGTTGGTTTTGCCTAATTATCTTTCTGATGCCAATCTTATAAATAAATTCTTTTTGGACATTCCCGGTAGTGGTACTGTACCCCAGTCAGCGCTCGACTACTTTAATAATAACTTGTATGGCCCAAGTAAGTTTAGTTTTGTCACGGTCAGTGAAAGCGTTGTCCTAGAATATATAAAAAAATGCAAGTCAAACGCGGCGGGCGCTGACGGCATCACCAATGAAATGTTGTCCATTGTTAGTAGTTTCCCAGCATGCCTTAGTGTCATTACTAAAATAATTGACACTTCACTTGTAACTTCTTCCTTTCCTGACTCATGGCGCTTAGCAATAGTAAAACCATTGCCCAAAAAAGAAAATGTAACGGAACTAAAAGATCTGAGACACATCAGCCTATTAGCATGTACGTCTAAAATTTTAGAAAAGGTAGTTAATGACCAGATGAGCAGATTCTTAGACGAAAATAATATATTGCCTTCAGTTAAATCGGGTTTCCGTAGTCAACATAGTACGACAATAGCGCTAATTGATGTCGTGGATAACATTATCTCGGCACAAGACGAAGGCAATGCTACCATATTAGTACTACTAGATCTCTCGCGTGCGTTTGACACTATCAGTAATTCCCTGTTGTTGGCTAAACTAAAATACTATGGCTTTGATAATGACGCTATAGCTTGGTTCGGAGATTTTTTCAACAACCGGTCTCAATTAGTAGAGGTTAGAGATGACAAAGGCACAATAACACGCTCTGATCCATCTGAGGTAGACAGAGGAGTGCCACAGGGAACTGTGTTGGGCCCTCGTCTATTCACAATCTTTTGCTCAGATATCGCCCGGTATATCAAGCATAGTAAGTTCCATTTATATTGTGATGATATACAAATATATATAACTTTAAGGCTAAGTGATATTGATGTGGCAATAAAAAATTTAAACGAGGACCTTACTCGTATAGCGAAGTGGGCAGATACAAACGCCTTAGTACTCAATCCCAATAAATCACAGTATATGATACTAGGCACGAAACACCAAATACAAAAAGTTGCTCACACGCAACCGTTAGTATGTATTCGTAATGACCCTATTGCAAGAGTTACTGAAGCGCGAAACTTGGGGTTGATTATGGATGAAGGGCTTAGATTCGAGAAGCACGTGGTCAGAACGGTGAGTCGTTGCTTTTGCCGGTTGAAGTTATTATACAGGTTAAGAAACTTTATAGCGGAACCGTTGCGTCGAACCCTCTGCGAGTCCTTAGTACTCTCTAACCTAAACTACGCAGACGCGGTGATGGGCCCTTGCTTACTCGCACGATCGAAAACGCTTATTCAAAAAGTGCAGAATGCGTGTAGTAGGTATTGTTGTGACATCCCCCCGCGTACTCACGTAACTCCTTATATAAATAAACTACGATGGCTAAAAATGGACGGTCGGAGACAATTGCATTTTGCCACCCTCCTATTTGGAGTAGTCAAATTTAAAACACCGGCCTATCTTTATGTAATTTATAAATTACAGTGGGCATGCGATAAACACCTGACGATGACCACCAGGGGATCTAACTATCTGATGATCACTCCGCTTCACCGAACTTCCAAGTTCCAAGGCAGCTTCAGATAACTCGCAAGCAAAGTCTGGAACAATCTTCTGCCGCCGCAAATTCGAACTCTGCAAACAATAAAGAATTTTAAATTAAGACTCAAATCCTATCTACTAACTAATCAACTTGCAGTAATTTAACTATAAATTATAAATATAATTATTGACTAATGATATGTTCAAATGTATTAACATTATTATTATTTATTTACAATTGATTTTATACAATTATTATTATTATTAATATGTTATGAACTTATAATGTTATGATGAAATTACCTATTATTATTGTCTGGTCGTTATCTCAGCTGTACTAACCGATAAAGTTGTAAGCCGGCGCAAAGCGGTTTACGGATGTTCCAGAGTCGCTTGCAAGGTCAAACAGTATCCTTCAAGCCCGATCCCCCATGCCTCGGGTTGTTAGGTAAAAAATAGAAAGGCACTGTGTTTACAAGCGTTGTAGACGTATAATATCCAATATCCATACTCCCTGCAAATTATATTATCTATTAATTAGTCTACACATTGAAAGGATTAATTTTGAAAAATCTAGTTATTATTTATCCAATTTTTCATGTAATTTATGTATGAATTATAACATTATATAATACATCAAGTACACATAATATTTTATATACCTTTAAAAATTATAACAAACTCACAACTTACCTGAATCCTGCACTGCGATGATAATATATACTCGTAGTACATCTCGTTGTACCATAAGTTATTACCATACTATATTATTATTATTACTGTTTAATGTTTATGTATTACGTAAGTATATCGCTCATTGCTACGGTCAGGTGTATAGCGGTGGCCGTAGTCCTGCGCGCGCGGCGCTCCTACCCCATGGGACAACCGTTTGCGTTATGGTGTCTGGTATTATACAGGTTAAGAAACTTTATAGCGGAACCGTTGCGTCGAACCCTCTGCGAGTCCTTAGTACTCTCTAACCTAAACTACGCAGACGCGGTGATGGGCCCTTGCTTACTCGCACGATTTTACGAAGGGCGCGGGCCGGGCGGCGGGTGGACGGGTCCGCCGCATAACCATTCCATAGCATTGAGTCACACGCACAACTCATAATATTATATAAGTAGGTACTTATTTTACATTATATTGTCATATTAATTATCGTATCTTGTAACTTATAGAATTCCATATATATTTATATATAAAATAATATTTTGTACGTTATAATGTATTGCTGAGTGCTTATCTGTTCCTGTTGCCAGATGACGGTTTACTAGGAACCACATAATACCAGGCACTGTGGTGTACGTCACGGTGATATGCCTGAGTGGTGTCCTTTTTGGCAGTAGACATGACAATGCACTACTTGTTCCGTTCCTCATGCTATTATTATGCTATTATTTTTGTAATTATTTTTCTTTATGTACTGTAATATTGTGTATTGTCTTATGGTAGTGTAATGTGATGTCTTATTGTTAAATAAACGTTATTATTATTATTATTCGGCGGCAGTGTTTTAACACATTATACGTGACCGAAGTTCAGTTCGATTGTCGACCAAGATCCGTGGGCGGGGAGGCAGATAACATGGCACGACACCACGACAGCGCTCGAGACGCTGAATATTCACACAAAATTACGAAACTGAATTTCGCCCACGTAATTTCGGCTCCTGTCTTATGTCATATCATGCGTCGGAACGTACTCGTATAATCGGCCACGGAAGTCAGGTCGCGCATTTTCGGCCTAATGTGTTTAGACACTTAATTCTAAGAGTAGGACACCTGGACACGGCATTCTCGTTCGATTTTTTGTGTCTAAAAACGGTTTCGTAGTAACTAGTAAGCCTCCAGTTTCAGATAGCGGACCTACGCAATTTGGTAATTGGTTGGGTTAAAGTCAATGGTGGTCGTTGTCGGCATGAGCTTAACACGGTGGCGTTGGCCATCTGCTTATGAATCTATCTCTGATAGTACACTACATATTTTGATAATTGAAACTTAATAAATTTTCAAACAAATAAAATAAGTCATACATTAATAATTGAAATGCCAACTCTTTATTTTATAACATTTACCTATAAAAATTAAAACAGAGAAAATGCAGCAATAAAAATGTTTATCAATGCGAGCTACGGAGCTCTGCCATATACATTATTAAGTGGACTGCAAAGCACTTTATAAACAGTGAATAATCGTTATTTTATGATGCTGCTACGTAGGTAGAGAACATTTGTGTTGTTTACTAGGAAACTTTTTACTATTTATACGATAGTTGAAACCTTTTTTTTTACAAAATTAACCAGAAAACGAGCCCACAAATTACCTAATAATATGTATGCGTTCCTTTTTTTCCTCCTTTACGCCTTTAGACGCCTCTTTCATTCAGCGAAACGAGTCATGTTTCAACCCGGTAAGCCATAATATTGATCCGGCTGAGCCGACCTATTCGTGCTTTGTGCTACATCTTTAACATTGTACTTACACTGCCTAGAGGGGAATCCCCGGATCTCTTCCCGTGACCGCCGAAACAGGAGTGGCCGAACGCTGAACACCCGCCTGCAACAATATTGACTTCATAAGTCATAAGTCACGACTCATAACCTGACTGTTAAGGCAATTTACATTGGGTCAGTAACTGACGTTAGTCCACTGCCGTTTCAGTGCACTGTCATAGTGTTAATTGACATAATATCACTGACTCAATGTAAATCTCAGTTTACACTAAGGCAGTGCCAGGTCAGCACTGACACGTCAGTGGACTGACGTCAGTTACTGAAATACTGACTCAATGTAAATCTGCCTTTTCAATTTAAATGTTGCTGCTTAATTTTAATAGCATAAAAAATGTATGGAGAAGTGTGTTTTTCTTATTGATGAATGTGAAATAACTTATATTTATGTAAATTTAATAAAAATATTTTAGATAATTTTTCATTTTTTTTTTTTATTAAAAGGACAAAAACTGTTTTTTTTTTTGTAATTATGATTTCAAATTAAAATTAATAAAACTTAACATAGCAAAATTGGATTAATTTATTTTTATTATCTCAGCTTAATTCATACAGATTCCAGTTAAGAAGTCGCGTCGTAAATGTACGCACCTTGCCTTAAACAATCTTACCCTATAATCTTTTAAGAGGCGGTCAGAGGTTATTGTAATTTCTGTAACCAACTGGGATAAACGAATTATGAATAAGTCTTTTAATATTAAACACCCTCGACGGTTGCTAAAAGCTGGACCGAAGATTATAAGGTCAAACCAATTTTTTCTTAAATTAATAATTTTAGGTAAGTCTTTAATGGGCTTCTGGTAAACAATTTGGAGCTAAAGTTTGACAAGATTTAATAATTATTATAGATCACGAAAATATTAATTAATTTAAGACTTTATTTTTATTTATTTGGAAATATTAATTAATCAATTTTGACCTGAGAAATAAAGACACTTTTACTGGCTTGTATGAAAAACAACGTTTTTCTGTTCCAAGGCTATAACTAAGAATGTAAAATAGAATTATTTATACGACCCTAGCTACAATAGAATTATAAATGTTGAAAATTCAGAATTTAATCGCTTGAAATTGATCAAATAAAACACGGAATTTATAAGTGTACGAACTTCAAAAACATTTAAACTCCTTTACCTTCAAAATAAGAACTGCACATGTTTCAATAGTATTACAACTGCACTACACTTTCATTAACAGTTAATCAACCACAAAAAATAAAAGTTTGATAGATAGAGAGGCCTTGTGTGTAAGCCTTAATACTTGTGGGATAGAAATCATGGAATATGGGATAATAATCACCACTAACGATATCTGACCTACTTTAAAAAGTAAATAGATCAAGTCGAATCAGACTGTTCTGACAGCCTGTAACCAAAACTAATAACTTACATGCCAGGCAGATGTCACTGTCATAATATTAATATTGTATTAACTGTATTTTCTGATTTACGTGTACATATACAGGATGTACCAAAACAAAGGGATCTACGAATAATAAAAACTAAGGAAACGTAAGTGTCTATAAACACACTATGCCGAATTTCCGCGGCGGAAGTTCGGCTTGATTCCGCCTGCAATGTATTTTAAATTACCGATGACAAAACATGCCAAAATTCCTTCGCGTTATATTGTATGCGTTTGACATTGCTGACGTAATCATGCGGAATTTCCGCAGCGGAAATTCGGCATAGTGTGTTTAGACTTAAGACTAGGTTTAGACACTAACTCCCATACTATTACCGTTTTTAATTTGGTTCCTTTCGAACTCTCATGTAACGTCAGCCTGATACCGCTGAAGGCCACCTAAATTTGCAAATGTATTGAAAATGTGTACCTAGGTACACGTTTTTGACAAATTTGTAGAACATTTTTTTTGACGGAGTTACTTTTCCTTAGTTTTTATTATTCGTAGAAAGGGATAATACTTAAAGGTGTGTACTGTGTATACGAGTAGGTTCCTTGTATAATGTTTACTGTGAAAATGCGCTGCAAGAGGAACTTTTTTGTACGGAAAAATGACGTCACGTTGGGGCGTTTTTCATGGAAACATAAAAGTAACTCTTTCATCGCTGCTACTTTCCCAGTGATAGCTATAAAAATCTCTTTATTCTTCGCATGGACGAGTTCGCCTGTCCTTTTTAGTTAGTCCTAAAACTATTACTCAGAATTTTTATATTGATATTAAATATTGAAGGCCGTGGCCTACATTTTCTTCAGTTACAAATATTTTAGCAGCGTCATCATGATTAAGAATCAAGTTTTATTGTAAAAATTGATTTTTAAGCAAGACTATGTCAATATTTTCATTTTATTATATTTATAAAACTTTATTTTAAAAGCTATAACTTTTTATGTTAGATAAGGGGTTAAATTTTAGTAGTCAAACTGTGTTAAAGATGTTAATTATTTTTAGGGAGTGCCTCCGCTGCCGGCGCCAGCTCCCAAAAATATCAGTAATGGGAGCCGGCGGTAAGTATATATGATATATACTTTATTGCATTCCACAAAGTTATACAAGAAAAAAAGTAAAAGCTGAAAAAGACAACACAATTCTGGCGGCCTTATCGCTAAATAGCGATATCTTCCAGGCAACCATCTTACGACTAGTACATTGATATTATGATAATTTAAAAACGAGTGGATGCATAATGTGCATAACAAACTTAAACTAATAAGCACACACACAAAACAATGAAAGCGAAAGTACACGATGAAAAACTATTAATTATACCTACTCGTACTACTAATGGTTAAAAATCTAATGATTAGCAAGGCTGAACAAAGTTCTATCCGTGTCATTAATGCTCAATGATTTAGTCAGGTAATAATTTTTAAGTTGTCTTTTAAATAAATTTAGGTTCTCTGACTGTCTTACATGATTAGGTGAAGAGTTCCATTAACGCACTGCTTGGGCCGAAAAGGAGTTACCATTAAATCCAAATCCAAAAAAAAACCAAGTTAAAATTTTGTCTTTTGAAAGGGAACATTTAATTTGAAAGCAAAACGCGCGCTGTTACTGTCAAAAAAATGTAACCATTTGCTTTAGATAAGGGGGAGCCATGAGGTCAAAAAGTATATAGTAGGTGTAGCACATGAGCATTCCTGCGTAAACGAATAGGTAGCCACTTCAAAATCGATCTATGTTCCGAGACATGGTCGAACTTACGCAGCCCAAAAATAAATCGAATGCATAGGTTTTGCATGCGTTCGAGTTTATTTAATTGTTCTTCTGTCAAATTGATATAACTGACGTCAGCATAGTCAACAATGGAAAGGAGTAAAGTCTGTGCAAGCATTACTTTAGTCGGAATGGGCAAAAAGTTTTTAAGGCGTTTTAATGAAGCGGATGCTGCAAAAACTCTTTTGCAGACATAATTTATCTGGCTCGACCAAGACAATGTTGTGTCAAAGATAACCCCTAAATTTTTAACTGTCTCAGAGTACTTTATTATGACATTGTTCAACATAATAGGAGGCAGATCCGAAAAACTTATTCTTTTTAAAATGCCTTGGCTGCCAATAACAATAGCTTGTGTTTTTGCAGGATTGAGTTGCAAACAATGGTTTGTTGACCAGTCAAATATATTCGATAGGTCTTGATTTAACTTAGAAATAGCTGAAATTAGATTATCTAAAGTAGCATGCGAATATATTTGAAGGTCATCGGCATACATGTGGTAAAGTGACGCTATGTTATTACATATAGAATTAATATAGATTGAGAACCACAACGGGGAGAGTACACCGGCTTGTGGGACTCCAGTAAGAGTGCAGCACCAGTTTGAAGCAATTTCATCGATTTTGACTCTTTGTCGACGACCATATAGATAGCTCTGAAACCAGTTTATAGCATCTTTTGAAATATTTAGTGACTGCAGGATACTTATAATGATGTCGAAATCCACAGAATTAAATGCATTAGTGAAATCCAAGAGAATCAAAAATGTAACTTTTTTGTTGTCCATCGCTAATTGAATGTCGTCGGTAATTCTAGTAAGAGCCGTAACAGTACTATGGCTTCTCCGAAATCCGGATTGCAGAGGAACAAGAAGGTTGTTTTTAATTAGGTAGTTATTGAGCTGTCGATGTACTAACTTTTCAAGAGCTTTGGACAAAAACGGTAAAATTGATATGGGACGATAATCTGAAAAAATGCTTGCTTTTTTTGGGAATGGGAATAATTAGCGCATCCTTCCATTTTTCGGGAAATATACCAGAAGAAATGCAAGTATTGAATATGTGTGAGATAGCAGGTAAAATATCATCTATTATACTACGACTGATCAAATCATCACCAACGGCATTCGAAGCTATGGACAAAATTACATTTTTAACCTCAAGGTCTGCAAATTTCTTAATTGAGAACGGCTCGACATTAAGAGTTGGTACCGATCTGAGAGCAGATAGTATCTTAGCCTTAATATTTTTATCAAAATTAAAAGAATTAGAGCTAAAATGCTGGTTCAGGCCATCAATATCGTCGGTCTTGACAGTTGCCTGTTGGTGAGGTCTTCCAACTCCAACTGTTTTGAGGAACTTCCATATTTTACTGGTATCACCGTTCTCTACGGAGGTGTGAATATGTCGCCTCTGTGCGTCTCTACAAAGCCTGTTGCAAACATTACGTAAGGCTTTATATTTATCTATATTTATTTGAGAAGGATTGCATTTAAGTTTTTGCTTGGCAATATTCTTCTTCTTAATCATTGTCTTAATCTCGTCTGTAAGCCAGGGTGTCGGTAGATGTTTTTGCTTGACAGGTATTATAGGTGCATGCATATCATACAGTTTATTGAGCTGTCGCGTAAGTATGTCGACTTTTGCATCAACTGTAGGCGCCTGTATGAGGTCAGTCCAATCAAGATTTCCGGCATCACGCTTCAGAGCCACTAAATCCATCCTCTTAAAGTTACGCCGCATCATAACTTTAGCCTTAAATTTAGGGGGCTTTATGTTGTATGACAGGTAAAGGAGATCATGATGGGAAAAGGAATATAATATAGTGCCGGCAGCCGAGATATAAAACAACGGCTGCCGGCGCTGGCACTCAAAATGGGAGCCGGTGATAATGCGTAAAACGCTAGGTTCCAGTGCCGATACACAAATTTTAAAAAGAAATAATTATAATCTCAAATATATATATTCGACTTTACCGACTTCCAAAGGTGAAGGTTAGGTACCTATTTGTTCGGCTGTGGATATTTTATTTTTTTGTGATGCATTTTCTTAGCTTAGCTTTACCTTAGCAGCTAAGGTAAAGCTAAGCTAAGAAAATGCATCACAAAAAACTGAAAAAAGGTAGCTAAGGCTTAGCCACCTTTTTTCAGCTACCAAAAAGTAAGATTTTGCACCACAGCTGTAGTTATAAACCCCATGGTATACTTCCGAAGGTGCTGAACAGAACTTCAGAATCCTTATACATGTTAGAAAGCTTCAGCGTTGTTTAAAGAAGCAAAGATATTAAAATGCTACTATGCAGATCACATTTATCAGCATCATCATCACCACCATTAACCCATCAAGATTCAAGCCCCATACGAGCACCGGTGATCGCGACAACAATATAATACTATAGCATTTCCAAGAATCCCCGATCGAAGGATTCAAATATGCATCCTTACAATATGACTATTTATGACCTTATTATTTGTACTTTTCATAGTCCTTTAGCTCAAGACTGATGTTTTTGATCATTATTCTGTCATTTGACAAGTGATGTTTGCCGAATAGGCGCCGGCAGCCTATTCAGCAAACATCGCGTGACTTCGGCAAACTTCGGAGTTCGGAAAACGGCACCGGCAGCCATTTCAGCAACCGGCGCCGGCAGCCATTTCGGCAACCGGCGCTGGCAGCGGAGGCACTCCCATTTTTTTATGCTATATTCCGAGTTACGTATCTGTTACGTTAGAACGGATATAACTTTACGTACTACGTTTTTTGTATTGACAAAAAATGTGCTTTGCCTGTTTTCCTTGTTATCTTATTAAGGTAAAGCTACAATATACCTCTTAAAGTAGTAATATAAGTTTTCTGTGGGGAGAAAAAATAAAATGTTCTAATTATTTTCCATTAATAATTTTGTCTGAGAATGTTAATTTCACATTGATATTCAGAAATATTGCTCCAGATGCTGAAAAAAAATTGGTTCGTAAATCATAGTAAAGAGTTAGGACTTGCTGAGAAATAAGTTTATCTTTCTACAGACTTAGTAATTTCGATTGTATCGAAGTTGCCACTCTATTAGGCTTACGATTATAATAATCGTTTAGGGGTGTCGTTGTATCGCGTACACGCACACATGATCAACACGTAGTTTTAGTCTGCAGTCGTTCCAATCACTGTTCTACTACAGAGTCATTGCAGTCCTATTTTCAAATATTTTGAGGTATCCTAGTTTAAAGTTTTAAAACTGGTCTAGCACCCACTAGCAAATTGTAAATTGTATAGTTTTCGAGTAGGCGTATTAACGCCTACTCGAAAACTAAACTTATTAAAGTGCCACTTCGTTCATTATACAGTATACACGGCGTTGTCCCGGTTTGAGCACGTTAAGTATTTAGCGAGGGAGCGACTGGCGTCGGAGCTCATATTGTAAACATGGTGCTGCAGATTGCCTCTAGAAAAGCCTTGAGGGTGAAGATTTTAAGGCTCTAAATATGTCCTTAGATGGCACATATCGTGACTTACCGTGGTATAAAATACAACAGAAAAAAAAGACGGGTTGCACCCCGGGAGTGCCGGCAGAAGTGAAAACTTGATTATTAACGTTGTGCATTTTTTTAACCCATTTTTTATGAAAATCGATTATTAAAAAATCGATTTTTTTAATTAATCGAAACCCTTACAATCGATTAAATTTTTAACCCATTTTTATGAAAATCGATTTTTAAAAAATCGTTTTTTTTTAATTAATCGAAACCCTTACAATTCGAGTTCGAGTTCGAGTTTTCGAGTTTTCGAGTTTTCGAGTTTTCGAGTTCGAGTTCGAGTTCGACACAAAATACTACTCTCCAACCGTCTTACGGTTTTTCTATGGTTTTTCGATCAACACGAAAATCTGACGCGAGTTTCACAGTTTTTACCCATCCCACAAAAGTGCTCAACGCCGCTAAAGAAGTTTTCACTTCAAAAATGGTAAATACGTAATAGTAGGCTTGATTCTAGTCCTAGGTCGCACGCGCACCGTCAGCGCTGATGGCCCGGGGTGCAACGCGCTGCAGTCTGATATTTCTTAGATTTCGGTGCCGACGGTCAGTGTGACAATAAAATCAGCCCTAATCATAGCCAATGAAGCGAAAGTACTCGGCGATGGTAAAATAATAATGGTACTCTTGTAATCGCTTCCGCCAATGCCTTGTTCGCAGTCAACACGTTGTCTAGTGTATTTGCCACGGGACTAGCTTAGCCACTTGTTAGTTGTTGGCATGACCGAGGTCAGGATTTGCGACTATCCGATTAACAATACATTTTAGACAATGAGCTATTTTGTCTATTCTGTTTTAGTCCAACTAATTTCTTTTTGAGTTTTTTCAGGACAGACTATCTAAGTGGGCTAGTACCCTTAACCCATCAAGCCCCATAAGCTCATCGGTGAGCGAGACACTATTGTGTCTATTTCTATTGAATAACAATAGATTTCCAAGAATCTATGATCGAAGGATTAATAGAGCGTAGAGTTTTGAAATAGAGGTTATAGTGGAGTGCCTAGAGCGTAAAAATCGTGCAAACCTCCGATTTCCGTAATAGTGGATGAAAATTGAAAAAAAAAGGAATGTGTAGCTGATAATATAAATAAAAAAGTTTACATATTGAAAAGTTGTGCTTTTAATTTTTAAATTATTCTATACCACTTCAGTTACGTGCATTTCTCTCAGTTCAGTTATGTAGAAAAATAATAAAATATATTATCATTTTTTGTATTCAAATTGTTGCTTATATCTGTATTTCTTTTCTTTTGGTTAGGTTTTAACACAACAATTTTTTATTTTTTTTATTTTTTTTCATTGATTACATTGGATAAAACATACTTAAAGGAAAAAAATACAAATTAGGTTAAGAACTGATATTTTTTGTATTCAGGTAAGCATTTTCCAAACAAAGGTCGTAGCATGCGTCTTTAGTATGTACGTGAGATATGTAGCACCCATTTTTTTTCTGGCTTTAATTAGGAAGTTTAAATATATGTATTTCAAAGGCTAGAAAAAGCCTTTCGTTTGTCGATGCATTTAACGTTTTAGCTCTTACCTTAATAAATAGTCAACAAATGTAGAAAAACAATTTTAATCTTTTTCACACATTTTTGGAGATATTAAAACGTTTTAAAGTACTTAAAACTCATCATTTCTCTATTATTTACGCACAATAAGAACGTGTAACACACTTTTTGTTACAACCCTTAAATCCACCCAAACCCTTTTATCTTGGTTACGGCGAGCGTTAATCTCTAAAAAATTTGCAAAAATCTTATTTAGCAAAGCAAAGCAAACTTTTTTTTTTTTTAATTGTGTTTTTGGTTAATTTTCAATGTAAACAATCGGATAAGTGTCATTAAATAACAGGATCAAGAAAAAAAAATTCTTGACTGGTTTTATATGCTGAAATATTAATTTTTAATTAAGTAATTAAAAAATTAAAAGCACAAAAAATTTTTTGGTAAACTTTGAAAGTTATAGTGTAAAAAAGAAAATGACACCACAAAAACAAAAACAAAAATCCACTTTTACAATTTTCGGAGGTTAAAACCTCTGGCGACTCCACTATTCCTTTTTTTGTTAAAACTAATCGCCTGAGGATCTAGTATCCTATGATTGAACCTATGTTGTTCCATAAATTACCACACCAGCAAACTTATCAAACCAGCAAACTTAAAGAATAATAAAGATATTTGAAGATTAAAAAATGAATTTACATTTTTTTTAATCTTCAAATATCGAGGTGGGCAGACATGTACAGGTAATTTTAACTCGAGGGACGCCATCAAAAGTTTAGTTTCAGAAACACTATTTTATTTTACCTTACAGACTAAGGGTGATAAAGCGACTGCAACGTTCCATTATAATAAAGAAGTTATATTTAAAATGTACATAAATTCTCCGTTGCCAAATTAAATAATAAGTTTTAATAGTTATAATGCGCTGGGACAATAGTCGGCGTAACAAGCCCGGGGAGAATGAGCTTTGCAGACGTGTTTGCATATTATTATCTCCAGCCTTAATACATACTTCATAGGACTTTGGTAATGTAAATATCGTGTTATTGCAGCACTTTCAAGAGATGAAAAGTTGAATAAAGTCACAAGAGACTCGCCATAACTATGGAGGCAAGACAAAGTGCAAGAGCACTAACGGAGTTTATGATTCACTAAATAACTAATCGGCATTATCGTAATTCGTATTATGATAATGGGCAATACCTACGTGAGCTTTCAATTAGTAGCATTATAGCCTTAGCTTTGATGACATTTAGATCGAAATTTGAAACCATACAAGAAATACATTTTATATAGTGGAGTTCCCAGAGCGTAAAAATCGTGCAAACCTCCGATTTTTGCAATAGTGGATGAAAATTGAAAAGAAAAAAAGGAATGTGTAGCTGATAACATAAATAATAAAGTTTACCTATTGAAAAATTGTGCTTTTGATTTTTAAATTATTCTCTTCCACTTCAAGTAAACTCATAAACTGTAAAATTTTGAAGAAAATTTGCATATTTCTTTCTTTTAAATATATAGCAAAATAATAAAATATATCATTATTTTTTTGATTTGTATCATTGCTTATATTCCAAAGAAAGAAAATAAGTTGAAAAAATATATGATTTATATTTCAAAATAATATTTTTTTATGTAGATGAGCATACCTCCAAATGTGCTTGTTGTGTGCCTCGCCAGACAAATGGCGTTCCAATTTTTCTTTGGTTTTCAATAGGAAGTTTAAAATTATTTTTTAGGCTTAACAAAGCCTTCTATTTCTTAATGTGTATAACTTTTTAGCTCTTACTTTATTAAATTTTCTGAAAATGTAGCACAAACTTTTCACGGATATTTCGAAGAAAATCTGTATTTTATTTCTTTTGGTTTGGTTTTTACAGAATAAAATTTATTTTTTATTTATTTATTTTTATTAATTATATTTGCTAAAACATACTTAAAGGAAAAAAATACAAATTAGGTTAAGAACTGATATTTTTTGCATTCAGGTAAGCATTTTCCAAACATAGGTCGCAGCATGCGTCTTTAGTATGTACGTGAGATTTGTAGCACCCAATTTTTTTCTGGCTTTAAGTAGGAAGCTTAAATACATTTCAAAAACTAGAAAAAGTCTTTAATTTGTCGATGCATTTAATGTTTTAGCTCTCACTTAAATAAATTCTCAACAAATATAGAAAAATATTTTCGGTCTATTTTACACATTTTTGGAGATATTTAAACGTTTTTAAGTACTTAAAAGTTATCATTTCTCTAAAAATTAAATACGCACAACAAGTAAGTTTAACACACTTTTCGTTACAACCCTTAAATCTACCCAAACCCTTTTATCTTGGTTACGACGAGCGTTAATCTCTAAAAACTTTGCAAAAACCTTATAGTTGTATTTAGCTTAGCAAAGCAAACTTTCTTTTTTTAAAAATTGTGTATTTGGTTAATTTTCAACGTAAGCAATCGGTTAAGAGTCATTAAATAACAGGAACAAGAAAAAATTTTTTTTTCGGGACCAGTTTTATATGGTGAAATATTAATTTTTAATTAAGTAACTAAAAAATTAAAAGCACAAAAAATTTTTTGGTTAGCTTTGCAAGTTATAGTGTAAAAAAGAAAATGATACCTCAAAAACAAAAATCCATTCACTATTACAATTTTCGGAGGTTAAAACCTCTGGCGAGTGGCGACTGCAGTAATACACAATATTTTTTGACCGACTTCCAAAAAGGAGGAGGTAATATGTTCGGCTGTATGTATCTTTTTTTTTTGCATGTTCCACGATTACTCAGCCGTTTGTAGTCCGATTTTCAAAATTCTTTTTGTGTTGTATAGGGTTTAACTTGAATTTGGTACCATGTTCACAAAAGCGGTGATCTGATGATGGGATCCTTGAGGAATCGAGGAGACTTCTTGAAATTTGTATGGAAACATATAGTGATTTTAATTTTTTCTGAAGCATTCGAGGTAAATGCTACCAAAAAGTAAGACTTCGCACCAGGTTATACCCTGGATCCGAAGGTACCGAACAGAACTTTTGAATGCTTATAGGTACAGGTTCGGGGATTTCGGCGTTGTTTAAACAACTGAAAGCATAAGCTAATACATCAATTTGATTAATCATCATCATCACAACCATCATTATACCATGGGTCATCACACTATGACCCAATTATTGGTACTTTTCGTGATATTTTGCATCGAAGCAGACGTTTTTGATAACGATTTCGCTGTTTGTGGACCGATTTTCAAAATTCTCGTGTTGTTGTATAGGATATAATCTTAATTTTGTATAACAATTACGAAAGTGATGAGCTGATGATGGGATCTATGAGCAATCGAGGGAAATCCTTGAAATTTATCAAAACACTCATAGTGGTTAAAATGTTGTTTCTAGTAAGTTAAACATATGTTACGAATAAGAGAAATTTTATACGAAGATGTCTCTTGGTCCAAAGGCACTGAACAGAACTCCTGAATCCTTAAAGATAAAAGTATGGAAATTGCAGCATCGCTTAGATAACTGCAAGCATTTACCACAATTTCGCTTACAGTGACATAAAGCCTAATTTTGTAGATACTTAAATAAAAAGAGTAAAATTATTATTTTTAACAAAAAATTAAAACCGACTTCCAAGGTAAAAACAATAGTAATATGAACTAAAAAGTATTAAATAACTCTTACCCTTTAATAGTGCCTTTTTCAGAATTCGTCTCAATCTCAACTAATTTTGTACTGTATACTACAATCTTCATTACTTTGAAGTCGGTACCAGTCCCAAAAGTTTCAGATAATCTGACATTACTGAACTCACGATTAAATTAGCTGGTACCGACTTCAAAATAATGAAGATTGTAGTATACAGTACAGAAATAGTTGAGATTTAGACGAATTCTGAAAAAGGCACTATTAAAGGGTAAGAGTTATTTAATACTTTTTAGTTCATATTACTATTGTTTTTACCTTGGAAGTCGGTTTTAATTTTTTGTTAAAAATAATAATTGTATCTTAAATGTCAGTGATCTCTTGTATGATTTTCATCATATCACATTATCGTGGCGGGTTCAGAAATGGATTATATTCATTGTGTACTTGACATTCTTTATCAACATAATCTTCGAAATGGTATTTTTGGAAGTTTTCTTTTGTTTAACAAGTAACTATTGTTCGTAGTTTTCTTATCTTAATCATTGAGAGTTCCTCATAGATAACTGACATTATTGCGACATTGCTATAATTTGATCATTTTATACAGGATGTAATAAAACAAAATTATAAATAATGATACTTACTATAATTTGATGATTTTATACAGGATGTAATAAAACGAAATCATAAATAATGATACTTTAGGGTGTGTATGACCCCTTGTTTACTGTGAAAGTAGCAGCGCTGAAAGATTTACTTTTTAACTTTTGTACGGGCAAATTCATGATGCCGCGATGGGGCACTTGCCAAGACAAATCTAAAAAAAATTGCAATTTGAACGAAACACTAGAACTTAATCAGATTAGGCCAAACTTTTTTCTAAAATTATTATTGAATTAATTAGGAACGATATATTATAAGCTCAAAGTTTGTAAGATTTCTAAGAAAATTAATCTATACATATAATAAATCTGTAGAAATGTCAATTCTGTACATTGAAGATATTCAAAAAATAATAAGCGGAGGATGCCACAATATCGCCATAGAAGCCGAAAAGTTAGTTAGTTTTTTTGTCTGTCTGTCTGTCTGTCTGTATGTTTGTTCCAGCATCACACGAAAACTACTGATCCGATTTGAACGCGGTTTTCGCAGATATATTTGCCTTCTTCCAACTTAACATCTGGTGTATAAAAAAATTTCTCGCCACCCCTCTAAAGGGATGAAAAAGGGGGTCAGATTTTGTATAAGACTTTTGCTTTAACACGAAAACTACTGATCCGATTTGAATGCGGTTTTCACAGATATATTTGCCTCCTTCCAACTCAACATCTGGTGTATAAAAATTACCCCTCCCCCACCTCTAAGGGGACCAAAGAGGGGGTCAGATTTTCTATCAAACTTTTTTCTTTAAGGACTTACTTCATATTATTAACTGTTTTTCCAACTTAACATCTGGTGTATAAAAATTTTCCCCTCACCCCTCTTAGGGGACAAAAGAGGGGGTAAGATTTTGTGTCAACTGATGAAGTAGAAATACTTTAAATGGCAAAACAACGTTTACCGGGACAGCTAGTTTGTAATATAGTGTTACTAAAATGCAACATTAACATACAACCAACTTTAACTTGGCAGCCAATATCGTCCATAACCTGCCTAATACAAGGTTCCAAAACAATTTTTGTAAGTTAATTAATATTTTTCTTTTTTGGAATCATTTACAAGTCAGAACGTTTGACTTTTAAATGCTCGATTTGTACCACAAAGATAAAGTTTTCAAAGAAACCGTCTCGTAGGGGTGCGTACTGTTATGTCCTACATCTGTACCCTAACATGCTCACCCTAGCTTTCCCATATTGCTGACCATAGATTCCTTCCGACCTCCTATATCTAGGTCCCAGACCAGCCCCGCCAGTGAGTTCCCGTCTTCCATTCGACACAGTTGTGCCACTTCTACTATTTCGTTGTTTTACTAATTGTACTATTTCTTTGTTCATCGAATAAATCTTTTTTTAAAAAGTGAAAATCGAACCTCCTTATAACATTGGTGGCAGCGAAAAAGGTGGGATGATAACTTCCACCACGGTACGCCTCGCGTTTTCTTAAAGTACTAGTCCAAAGTGTCCGAAAATCGTGAAAACTCAGTTCCAGCCAGTGAAAGTGTACTAAACCTAGATATCAATACTTAATAATAATTAATCGCGATTAAATAATAACTAAACGCCGCGCCGGGAATACAAAAAATAACATTCATAGAGATCAATCTTCGCCTACCTGGTCTACGCCACACGTAGACGCGCCTTATCACCGTCTTCGGGCCGGAGTTGTTTTGACTACCGCCTACGCATCGAGGAAATGTTCCAGACGCTCCTTATCACCGCATTCCTGTGAGTCCCTTGCATTATTCTATTTTTGGTCATTGCATTTTAAATTTGAATATTGCCGAACTTATTTTATTATTGAAATAGCTTTCTATTGTGTTTATTGTAAAAAACTTTTGACAAAATGGCAGCGAAAGATAGAGCACCGAGTCCCGCAAAATTTGAAAATGTAGAGTTTAACGAGGAGGAGGAATACCAACCTCCTACCTTACAAATTCCGTCAGACAGCCAAGGTCCCAACACTAGATCTAAAAAGAAGGGCAAAACAGACCCTCCGAGCAAACCAGAGTTAGACTTGAACATTTTACTAAAATTTATTAAGCCATATGACGGTAGCAGGGATACACTTAACTCATTTCTAGTTAATTGCAGTAACGCATTTGATCTAGCCTCTGAACCACAGAAAGATATTTTGTTTAAATTTATTTTATGTCAACTTCAAGGAAAAGCCGAAATGGCCTGTTCAATTAAAGAATTTGTGAACTGGCAACAGTTGAAAGAGTTTCTGAAAAATCAATTTAGTGAAAGGAAACATTACGCTCATTTGCTCACAGACTTACAGAATTGCAAACAAAATTTAAACGAACCAGTTAGTCAGTACGCACTTCGAGTTGAAACATATTTATCTCAATTACTAACAGAAATTGCCATCTCTCACGGTTCAAAAAATAGAGAAATGATAGGTCGCGTAGCAGCTATGGAGGAATTAGCTCTCCACCATTTCCAAATGGGACTTTTACCACGAATTTCAAATATAGTGAGATGCAAAACTCCTAAGACAATTAATGAAGCCGTTAATATAGCCATTTCAGAGGAGAAAATTCAACAATTTTTATACAAATCCAACCCACAAAATAAATCGGCTTCCCCGAAACCCAATTTTGATGTTAACCGGCGCTACCAAAACTCAAACCAAAATAATTCTAATTTTGCTAATCAGCGTTTCCAAAATTATAACAATAATAACCGAAATCAAAATAATAATTACAATCGGTTCCCAAATTCTACTAATGCCAGTGCATCCCCAATTTGCAACTATTGCAAAAATGTAGGTCACACAATAGATCAGTGCAGGAAACGCGAATATAACAATAATCGTGCTCAGAATTTTAAGCCTTTTCAAAGGGTGAATTATACGTCACGTAATGTCGATGATAATAACGAACAAAATTATGCTGAAGAAGGTTATGACACTGTCGACGATACTCCAAAAAACTAAATAAAGTCTCGTCCCGGTGTCGTGCGGGACGAAAGCTTACTAAATCCGACACCATGCTACTAAATCAACGCACATGTGGTGCAATTTCTAATTCTCCTAATTCTAATTACACGGGCAAATTGTGTAATAATTTACCACTTTCTAAATCCACTGTATCGAATAATAATTCTACGTCCACTGTATCGAGGTCTCATATTTCTAAACCCACTGTATCAAATGATAATTATACTAAATCCACTGAATCTAATGCTATTAAATCTTTGAATGAGTCCTCTGTATCGTTAAAAAACACTGAATCCTCCGAGTCTAATACTTCAAAATCCTCTGTGCCTACTAAAATTACAAATTCTACAAATTCAATGCCTACAAGATCCTTACACACTGAATTAAAAAATAATTCTCAATTTGAAAGTACCAAACCTGTAATAAATGATACTGAAAATCCTTTAGAAATTTATGAGATTAATACTAATCATACAAACAAAACATTGCCGCATGTATTACTTTACACTCAAACCTCTGATATTCCTTTAGCCCTCCTTGTTGACTCTGGTTCCGCCATTAGCTTACTAAAAAAAAATTCTATAATAAAGCCGCTAAAACTTACACCGGAACAAATAAAAATAAAAGGTATTGATCCAGGGAAAGAAGTCACACATACACTCGGTCATTTTAATCTAAAACTATACGTATCCGATAACTCTAATCAATTTATCTCTAGTAAATTTCATGTTGTAGAAAATATTGACTTACCTTACGACGGCATCATTGGCAGTGATTTCATGAATTTATTCCGCTGTAATATTGATTATAACCGCGATGTACTGAAAATTAAAAATCATGAAATTAAATTAAATTTCTATGAACCAACTTACCTTATCCCAGCTCGTACAGAGATGGTTATTGAATGCTCCGTGGTCAACCCCGAGTTAAAAGAGGGTCTTATACTAGATAAAAAAATATCTAAAGATTTATTAATCGCCAATTGTCTTGTATCTGTAAAACCTAACAAAAGAATTAATTTATCCGTCGTGAATACTTCTGAATCTCCAGTGCACATCAAATCAAATTTAAACTTAGTTCTTCTACCTTACGCTTGTGATGACGTAAAGGATGATATCCCTCCTACATCTGTTAATTCCGTCCACACTGTATCACATGCAAATAGTTTCCAACGCACTCGAGAAGTGTTGAAACAACTACGAGTCTCTCACCTTAATAAAGAAGAGACAAATGCCCTTTACAAACTCTGTTCCGATTATTCTGACATTTTTCATCTTCCCGGGGAACAACTCACATTTACAAACGCAGTTCGACATGAAATTAAAACCGTTTCTGACGCTCCAATTCACACTAAGACTTACCGTTTTCCAGAAATCCATAAAGAAGAAGTAAATAGACAAATAAATGAAATGTTGCGACAAGGAATTATAGAACCTTCATCATCTCCATGGTCAGCACCCATTTGGGTTGTCCCTAAAAAGTTAGACGCATCCGGTAATCGTAAATGGCGAGTTGTCATCGACTACAGAAAATTAAATGATGTCACAATTGGTGACTCCTATCCCATACCAAATATAACAGAAATATTAGATCAATTAGGCAAAAGCCAGTATTTTAGTACCCTAGATCTTGCTTCCGGTTTTCACCAAATTGAAGTTTCCCCTGAAGACTCACCTAAAACCGCCTTCTCCGTTCCTCAGGGACATTACCAATTTAAGCGTATGCCATTTGGGCTCAAAAATGCACCCTCAACCTTTCAACGCCTTATGAATACTACACTCTCAGGACTCCAGGGCCTACGCTGTTTCGTATATTTGGACGATATTGTTACATATTCATTTGATCTAATTTCACAAATTCGAAATCTAACCGAAATATTTGATAGACTCCGAAAATATAACCTAAAATTGCAACCGGACAAGTGCGAGTTTCTCCGACGAGAGGTCGCATATCTCGGACATATAATTACTGAAAACGGTGTCAAACCTAACCCAGACAAAATCGAAGCGGTAACACAATTTCCAACACCTAAAACTCCTAAAGATGTAAAATCCTTTCTTGGCCTCGTCTCTTACTATCGCAGATTTATACCTGACCTTTCGACGACAGCAAAACCACTGACTTCTTTACTAAAAAAGGATGTAATTTTCAAATGGGAAAATCAACAACAAGTCGCATTCGATACTCTAAAACATAAACTTACCTCTGCTCCCGTTCTCTCTTATCCCGACTACGATCTCCCTTTTATCCTTACCTGTGATGCCTCTGAACACGCTGTCGGCGCCGTACTATCCCAAGGTCAAATAGGTAAAGACCGTCCTATTGCATTCGCCTCACGCACATTAAATAAAAGCGAAAGTCATTACACCGTAACTGAAAAGGAATTACTAGCAATAATATTTGGTTGTAAAACATTCCGCCCATACATCTATGGCCGGAAATTCACTATAATCACAGATCACCAACCCCTAAAATGGCTTTTCAATCATTCAAATCATAACAGTAAACTTCAAAGATGGCGCTTACAACTCGAAGAATACGAATATGAAATAGTTTATCGTAAAGGCAGACTTAATTCAGCAGCTGATGCCTTATCGCGCTATCCTGTCAATCCTATTTTCCCAGATGATGACGATGCACAACTATTTCCCGAATTAATGCCTCTGAATCCTGTCCAAGATCCTCTAGACTCTGTCCCATCTCCAAATAATGTATTAGAAGAATTAGGCGCTCCACTGAATCCTGAACAAAGAAATAATGAAATTCCTGAACATAATAATAATAATAACAACATAATTCCTGAAAATTCTAATACATTACCTGAAAACGAAACATCACTAATACCTAATCCATCATTTGACGACATCCTATCACCTTACCTTCCGTTTGGCGGCGTCGATCCTGAAAATAATATTCCATTACCTAACGATAACCTTTCAGACGTTGGTTCCTGTGGTTCTAATCAACAAGCCCCTGATCTAGCATCAGAATTAGACTTAGATGAATTATTACGTCCACCTAACAATAATCCCTTACCTATGATTTCAGAAGAGCAACAGTCCCCATCTACCGATATAAATTCTAACGAAAAATATTCACAATTTCTTAAAACAATCGCAGATAAAAATAAATCTTTTAATACTAACATTATTGAACGCAACGAGTCTCTGCTTAAAACTTCCTGTTCACACATTATTATTCCAACTTCTATCGATCTAGATGAATCTAATCCCTATATAAATGATGTCCTATCGTGTTCTACAAATAAAGAAGAAATATTACAAAGCGAAAAAGAATTATACTCATTTAAAAATCTAGAAATTAATAATAAAACTTACTACTTACTCTTTACCAAAGTACACCACTTCGAAGAAAGCTCATACCGCGACATTTTTCAATCCCTGGAAAAAATAAAAAATATGCTAGTAAATTCATCCATTATCACAGAAATTGCCATATCAGATTTCAAAAATCCGTTTGATAAACATACATTTAGCAAAATATATAATATGATTACATACCTGTTTCACGATTCTAGTATAGCTGTCCATATTTATCACAATAATATAATGTATCCATCACTCAGTGAAATTAAAACTATTTTGCGAGAAAATCATGACTTACCTGTAGCCGGACACCTTGGCTCCGTTAGAATGCTAAGTAGAATTAAAGAAAAATATTACTGGAAAGGTATGCGTTCAGATATCGAAACATATGTTAAAAATTGCAAACAATGCCAAGAAAATAAAGCATTAAGACAGATCAATCGGGCTCCTATGCAAATAACTACTACATCCACTGCTCCATTTCAGCGTATAGCTATTGACATCGTAGGGCCCCTGCCAGAAGCAGGAAAAGCCAAACTTAAATATATTATGACCTTCCAGGATGACCTAACGAAGTTCTCAACAGCTTATCCTATTAGATCAATCACAGCAGAAGAAACAAGTGATTGCTTAGTCCATTTCATTTCCTTATTTGGTATCCCCAAAACCATTCTTTCCGATCAGGGTACCAACTTTACTGCAGAATTGTTTAAGAAAACCTGTAATTTCCTAAAAATCAAACAAATTTGGTCAACCCCATATCATCCTCAGACTCAGGGCGCACTAGAGCGCAGCCATTCTACATTAAAAGAATACTTAAAATCGTTCACAAATGAAAACCAGGATAATTGGCCTCGCTATGTCTATACAGCCATGCTCACTTACAATACTAATATACATTGTACTACCAAATTCTCACCCTACGAACTACTATTTGGACATAAACCTTACCTCCCTGATTCTATTTATAGCACACCACAAGACGTCACCTATCCCGAGTACCTAAAAATGCTCCAGCATAGATTTAAACTCTCCCGAGATAAAGCTATCCAAAATATAGTCGCATCTAAACAAACTTCCAAAACTTACTATGATAATCGCACTCGACCAATTCAATATAAAGTAGGTGACTATGTATATTTAAAAAACCATTTACGCCTAAGGAAAGCCTTGTCGCCTCAATGGAAAGGCCCATACAAAATCGTTAAAATTCATGGCTTCAACACAGTATCTCTACTTATAAATCGTAGGCATGTTAAACATCACGTCGACGAACTAAAACACGTGTCGACTCAACCCGTAGAGTAAGATTAATATTTGTAAATAAACTATTAGTATAATAAATTAACAAGTAAACTTAATCAATTTAAATTTAAGGAAAATATCTTTCTATTTCAGCGCATCTGCGTTAGCGACGCAAGAATATGTTCAACAAATTAATTCAAGTCCAGGAATTTACCTTGATCCCATTGGTAAATTAAAAATATGTTCAAATTATCTAGATATTGTTACTCCTATAGATATATCTCATTTTCAACCTCATTTAGCTAATATAAATTCGATTATTGGTACATTACGATTTCTATGTCACAAAGTAGAAAACGAATATGATGAAAGCTTAGAATGTAACAACATACTGCAACCTCTTACCGTCAGGTCTAATGACTTAGTAGAAGAATATAATTCTATATCTCATTTAATAGATCGTAGATTCCGCAGGTCTGCATGGTTTGGTGGTGTAGGCTCTGCTTTTAAGACAATTTTTGGTACTCTCGACGAAAATGACGCTGTTAAATATGAAGAAGCAATTCAAAAGCTTCACTCAAATCAAAAGGAATTGGCTTCATTAATTAAAGATAGTATTTTAATAACAACAACAACTTTATCAAATTTAAATGTCACGTTAAATAAAATCAAAGTTAATGAAGGCAACCTTAATGTAGCTATCGACAATCTCTCTAATAAAATAAATAATATATCTACTATTTCTAAAGCAATTATTATGAGAACTAATATGATAAATATATTAAATGGACTAGAAGCAAATATTATTACCTTATCTTTTCAACTAGAGGATATAGTCAACGCGATAATGTTTAGTAGCCAAAGTATACTACATCCTTCTATATTATCACCTAATTATCTATATCAAGAGCTTGTCGATAACTTTCGTCACTTACCTGTTGATGTAAAATTACCTGTTAATTTAGACTTAAGTGAAATGTTTACCCTTATAAATGTTTCAAATGTATTTAGCTATAGTGTTAATAATAAAATTGTATTTATTTTAAGAATTCCTCTTGTATCCTCATCAGAATATAATCTGTATCATAACATTGCTCTTCCTACTCCACACGATGTTTCTAAATCTAATTATTTTACTTATGTTGTACCGAATAGTAAATATATTGCAATGACCAATGATAGAACCTCGTATTGCAACTTAGACTCATTACGGGAATGCAAAGCGATGAACTCGCTAACCTACATCTGCGACGTGACTACGGTACTTTCCACCAGTGAGCATCCCAGTTGTGAAAGTGAAATATTAGTGAATGTCATAAGAGCCTTACCAGTGCAGTGCAAAATCGATAGTGTTCACGGAAAGATTGACGTTTGGAAATCAATTTCAAACAATAGATGGATTTATGTACAATCCACTTATAGCAAAGTTTTACTAGAATGTCGTAATAAAACTAATGTTGATTTTAATATAATAGGTACAGGAATACTTTATGTGCCTAATAACTGTTTAGCTTACTGTAAAAATAATAAACTTATTCCTAAATCTAAAATTAAAGAATTCAAAATAAATAAAATTGTGTCTAATATAAATATTATAAATGATTCTTGTTGTAACTATAAGGAATTAAATAACGTTAAGATGAATAATGAGAATCATAAAATAGACTTACAAAGTTTCGATTTAGATTTAATTAGTAACGAAAATATATTAAAATTAAAATCATTTTCAAAGGAAGCAGATAAAATTATTAATGAACATAGTTTTATCAAATATGAAACTCATTATTCCATAATTTTAATAATTGTTTCTTGTATTATCGTTTTATTGTGTTTTTATAAATTTTGTGTTTTAATAAAAGGCTACAACTGTTGTCACCGTGTCCTTCCAAGGTCTTCCCAAACATTTTCTCCAACTGACGATACGCTTTCTTCTCCTAGTTCTTCTCCTCCTTCTATTCCTCTTCAGAACCTACCTAAAGTTAAAGTTGACACAAATCCCGCTCCTGCTCCTACCCTTAGAATTAATGTCTAAACCCCTAAATCCGTTTTCCATAAACTTCGTCCCCGAAGTTTAGTCTTCCGCGGGGGGGTGTTATGTCCTACATCTGTACCCTAACATGCTCACCCTAGCTTTCCCATATTGCTGACCATAGATTCCTTCCGACCTCCTATATCTAGGTCCCAGACCAGCCCCGCCAGTGAGTTCCCGTCTTCCATTCGACACAGTTGTGCCACTTCTACTATTTCGTTGTTTTACTAATTGTACTATTTCTTTGTTCATCGAATAAATCTTTTTTTAAAAAGTGAAAATCGAACCTCCTTATAACAGTACGAATGTAAATTAATTTTTCTGCTCCACTTTTACTTCTTGTATTTTGTTTGTATGTAGAATTGATGTTCAAAGGATATACAAAAACTCTAGACGAACATCGTGTAACTTCTTACCTGTGGATCTTTTTACTCGTAATACTACGAACTAGTAACCTTTTATGAACAATAACTGTATTTTAAAAAGATAAAACCGGCTACAAAATTGTACGTAATTGAGAATTAAAACTCCATATCTCCAAAACTACTGAACCGATTTTAATGAAACTTGCACTATCCCCTAAGTTAGTAACACAAACATAAAAACATACATATACAGTGTGTTTGGTCACGAACTAGCGATATTTTAAGCACTCATATAATATATGTACTTGTTATGCAAAAAAACACTAACTACTAAGGTCTAGCCCCTTTCGCCTCTGTGTGGCAGGCACTTCATTATTTACTCTACCCGGTTAGCTAAAAACATTCTTTCTTTGCGATATTTCGTCCTATTGTCATAAAAATAGTCTTAAATGAAAGGTAATTAAATAACCTACCATAAAAAAACAAAAAAGGGGTTTTTATGCAAAAAATTTAAATAAAGTCATAAAGTTTCTAAAAAAAAAAAGAAAACACGTGAAAGTTTTACAACTATTGTATTTTTTTTTTAAACAGCCCCCATAACCCATCTTTATTGTTTATTATATCCAAAGAATTTGAGTTAAGCTTCAATACAACATATTAATTATGTCCGTGTGTCAAATACTTTAAGAGCTATTGTTCTTTGAACATCGGTTGTGCGCGAGCGCAAAAGGTTTTTTTTGAGCATTTTGAGCAAAATTTGTAAATTTTCAAGTATATTTAGACAATAAAAATTTCATGATTTCCTTGTAAAGTTGCGCACAATCGATTTTACTGCTTACGCATAGGGTATGTTCAACGAATAATAACTTTAGAGGAATTTGACATACAGACATAAATAAAACGTTTTATTATAGCTTAACTCAAATTCTTTGGATACAGTAAATAATAAAAATGGGTTATGGGGGCTGTTTCTGTAAAAAAATACAATAGTTGTAAAATTTTCACGTGTTTTCTCTATTTTTTTTAGAAACTTTATGACTTATTTAAACTTTTTGCATAAAAAACCCTTTTTTGTTTTTTTTTTTTTTGTTTTATTTTATGGTAGGCTATTTAATTACCTTTCATTTAAGGCTATTTTTATGACAATAAGACGAAACATCGCAAAGAAAGAATGTTTTTAGTTAACCGGGTACAGTAAATAATAAAGTGCCTGCCACACATAGGCGAAGGGGGCGAGACCTTAGTAGTTAGTGTTTTTTGCATAACAAGTACATATATATGAGTGCTTAAAATATCGCTAGTTCGTGACCAAACACACTGTATACACTTTTGAAATTTGGCACATTTAGACGCTGATTTAGACTAACATATACGAAAATTGGGCAGTTCTGGAAATATTACACACATACGCGTCGAATTGATAATCTCCTTTTTTTGAAGTCGGTTAAAAAGAGCCACAATGTGATGTGTACGTATGTACGTTATAGCTGGTATAAACGCAGACAGATCCTGTTCAATAGTTTTCACTATTACAAAGTGCTAAGCTAAAAAGGTTTACTAACGAGCGCGCGGGCACTCTATAGCAGCCATTCTCAAAGTGTATTCCGCGGTGCCCTGGGGCTCCGCATAAGCCTTGTAGGGGTTCCGTGAGCGATACATAAATTGTTGTTTTAGATATATCATGAGATATCAGCATGGAGACAATTTATTCAAAGCCAAATAATTTTTTGGGGTCCGTCAAAAATGTCACGTCTTAAAAGGGTTCCGCCACTAAAAAACTTTGAGAACCACAGCTGCTCTATAGTGTGAGAAATATTATAATATTTGTTAGTGTTTTTTAAAAAGTGACACCAATAAATAACTACTTACAAAATAGCTATAATAACTAGCTAATAGCTAAAAGCCGAGCTTTGTGAAGGCTCGCGTCGTTTTTCTGCGTGGTAATAATCGTTAAGGCAGTTTTTGAAATGAAAAGAAATGAAATGAAAATGAAAATATACTTTATTGTGCACAATAAATACAAAGACAAAGTTTAAAATAATATAAATAATATCATATAAAGAAGGTAGGTACACAAAGGCGGCCTTATTACTATAGTCCGCGCGGAACTAGTTGGCCGCGCCTTAGGTAGGGACAGGGGTGAGGGGGCGGGTTGCTGGCTGCTCGCAACGCACATGAGATTAGACAGTGACGACAAATCTCGCGATATTGTGAACAATAATATTATTTAATTATTGAAAAGAATAAATTAAAGACAATTGATCAGTTTTATATTCTAAATTATTGACATCGGATTTCCGTTTTTTAAAAACCTATGCACTTTAAATAGTATTTCCTTAGGTTGTCTTTTTATCGGCGGACTTATCTTGCTATTGCAATCTCGTGTGCGTTTTGTCCAAACTAGCCAGAACTGTCAAAATCAAGCGCCCCCGCCTCTCCGTCCCACCGCTCACATACCTAAGGCGCGGCCAACTAGTTCCGCGCGGACTATAAGCAGCAATTTCTTCCAGGCAACCTTCGAGCGAGAGGATAAAATTGCTGGATATGGGTACAGTGCTTAAAAGTATAAAAAGATCGTCTAAAATAAAATAAATATACTTAAAAAATATCATAATTATTATATTTATAAATACATAGATACATACTATACTAAATTATAATAATATATAATATAATACTAAAAATAAAAATACATATTAATACATATCAATATTATTGCTGTAAGATACATTTTTAGAATTTAAATTTAAATTTGACACCTCAAACTTAGATAATATTCTTTTAAAGAAGACTTAAAAATATTTAAAGTTTTGGCTTGCCTGATTCGTGTAGGTAGGGAGTTCCAGAGGAGTATGGACTGGACAGAGAAGGACGAGTGGAAAAACTTTGTGCGGTGAGTAGGGATATCTGGTAAGAGATTGGACGATGACCTCAGCACTTGCCTGTCATGACAGCGAAATGTAAAGGTTTTTTAAGGTATTGAGGACTGTTGGGATCAAAAAGGATGGTGTAAAGGAGTGATAGTACACGAGCATTGCGACGGTCACGTATCGGCAGCCACTTCAGCTTATTGCGAAACTCTGAAACATGATCGAATTTGCGTAATCCAAAGATGAATCTTAGAGACAAATTTTGGAGGCACTCAAGTTTGTCCAGCTTGTCCTCAGTTAAGTTAATGAAGCTGACATCGGCATAATCTAGGAGTGACAAAAACAGTGACTCGGCCAAGGCTTCTTTTGTAGGAATCGGCAAAATGTATCTCAGTCTTTTTAGAGAGTGCCACGTGGAAAAAACTTTCCTACTTACTTCCTTCTGGTGCTGAGACCAGGACAGGTGTTCATCAATGTATACACCAAGATTCTTAACAACTTTACTAAAGGGTATTATTGTATTATTGATGAGAACTGGTGGTAACGTATTCCAGTTAATTTTGGAAACAAACCCCGGACTGCCAATAATTATTGATTGTGACTTTATAGGGTTTAGAAGTAAACCATACTCCTTACTCCAATCACAAATGGCCGATAAATCTCTATTCATAACCCCAACTGCTTCAGGTAATGTATCCAAAGTCGACTGTGTATAAATTTGTAAATCGTCTGCATACAGATGGAATGAGCAGACTATAAATAGAGTGATAAAGTTTATAAACAGGGCAAAAAGTAAAGGAGACAATACACCACCTTGAGGGACACCAGCAGATGCGTACGAAGCGGCCCAGTCAGAGAGAGATTCTGAAATTTTGACCTTTTGACGTCGACCTTCGAGGTAGCTACGAAATAGCTGAATCACAGAAGGTGAAAAGTTAAATACTGCCAGCAAGCTGAGCAGGATGTCATGATCAATAGAGTCGAACGCTTTACTAAAGTCGAGCAAAGTTAAGATGGTCAACTTCTTATCGTCCATCCCAGACCGAATGTCATCTGTTACTTTGACCAGGGCCGTCGTAGTACTATGTCCCGTCCGGAAGCGAGATTGATGCGAACTAAGGAGATTATGGTGGGTAACGTATCTATTGAGCTGATGATGTATAAGTTTCTCAAATATTTTTGATAAAAAGGGAAGAATAGATATGGAGCGAAAATCGGAAATGGTTTTAGGACGAGAGGATTTAGGCAGAGGGATTATGTGAGCGGCTTTCCAGGTATTAGGGAAAGAACATGTCGTTAAACAAAAATAAAAAATATGTGAAAGGATGGGAGTGATTAAATCTAAGATTGGAAGAATCATTTTGCGGCTTATACCATCATCACCAACAGTATTCGATGATATCAACATTATGTGTCTTCTAATTTCGTCCTCAGTAAAAGGTAACAAGGTAAATGGCTCGGTGTTTGATTTGGGTAATAGAGAGATCTTATTTAAGGTTTGCAATTTTATAATTGGATCCATAGTAGGAGAGTAAACAAAATGATTGTTGAGCGCATTTATATCGACATTGCAGGATTCACTTAAATTAGAATTTTTGCCAATACCTAGAGTTTTAAGAAATTTCCAAGTTTTACTTGGATCACCGTTTTCAATAGAGGCATGAATATATCGCCGTTGAGCATCTCGACACATGGTGTTGCAACGGTTTCTTAATTTAATATAACTATCTCGGTGCTCGTTGGAGTTGTTTCTCTTAAACCTTGCCTTAGCCGCGTGTTTAGCATTAATTAGGGATTTCAATTCATTCGACAACCAAGGCGCGGGTAGATGCTTAATTCTTACGGCTTTAATGGGAGCATGCTTATCGTAAAGCGATGTAAGCAAAGTATTAAATACCTCCACCTTGGCATCAATTGAAGCTGCTGTATATAGGGGCGTCCAATCTATAAGAGTTGCATCTTCTCTTAGGGCATCCACATCCATGGATGAGAAATTACGCTGCATTAGTGTTCTACGTTTAGGTTTGGGAGTGCGAATGTTAAAAGCAACGTATATCAGGTCGTGATACGAGAACATTTCCGCAGAAGTCTGACCATGTTTACTAATTGAGTTTGCCGAGGATACAATGATCAGGTCAAGCCATGATGGATGATTTTTTATATTTTAATAGTAAGAAGTAACCAAACCTAGACTAACAGCTGATGATGACATCTACATACAATTAAAAATGGGAAATACTAGGGTTCCCTTCCCTCGCCCTGATAACCTCGCGGTGATATGTTTTTCAGTCACAATATCAAATTGTCTAACAAAATGATTGTTCCAATAAAAAACACCATAATAATTTTACGGCAAATATAGCGATTACGTTTTCTATTGCTTTGTGTATTTGCAGAAGTCATAACAATAAAACAAGCGAACAAGACGCTAAATACAATTAGCCTAATGTAATTGACTATAATAACTGTCTTTGTATTTAATATACTCTTTTATTCATTTTGATCTAAATGTTGCCGACCTTAGCTGTGGCTCAGTGATTGAGCGCGTGGTAGCTCAAGCCGGGAGTCGCGGATTCGATCCTGCCGACGGACGAAAAAGTTTCTAATGTTCCTGGGTCATGGATGTGTATTAAATATGTGTATCATATAATTAAGATCATAAATATAAGTATAGAAAAGTATTAATATTATAATTTCCGTTGTCTGGTACCCGCAGGCTGTAACACAAGTCCTTATCAGGTACTTACTACGAGGCCAGACATACGTAGTGTAAAGCGTCCATAGATTAATGTAAAAACTCAGAGTGTGCAACTATTATTCTACTAACTTAAATTGCACATGGCACATGCGTACCATAAAGAAACCCATGGGCACATTATTTAGTCAAGCTTAAATTTATTGTTTGAATTCTAGTTGAAATACTCGTACTGAATAGGATTAAAAAAACTGTATTCTTCTAACTTATAAAAATTGGACTTGGTATTTTGTAATGTATTTTATATTTTGAAAGGTTATAACACAAGACAAGTATCGAGCATAATATTTGCTCTGAACATCAGCTGCACCTCAAGCCCTTATTTTATACTTAACAACATAAACACTAAGTTTGTTCAGCTCCACTAATTGAGAAGTTAGACAGTAAATTTACATTAAAATTTAAAAATTGCATACTTGCATAATGGCTTAACATTCCATGGAGAAATCTATCTTACCCCCTTACATAAGGGTGTGTATGGGTCCCCTTTAAAGAGTTCGCTGTGAAACTAGCAACGCTGAAAGAGTATTTTTTTTTCATCTTTGTATGGAAAATTTTATGACGCGTGGGCGCTTGCCCATACAAATCACAAAAAAATGCTCTTTCAGCGCTGCTACTTTCACAGTGAACTCTATACAAGCAGCACATAGTACGTAAACTTCCTAAAATATTAGCACTTAGTTTTGTTACACCTTGTATACTAATATTATAAATGTGTGTGTCTGTATGTCTGTCTGTTGCCTCTTTACGCCCGAATAGCAGAACCAATTTTGCTGAAATTTGATATAGATATACTTTGTGTCCCGAAAAAGGACATTTGTTACTTTTTATGCCGGCAAAATGTACGGATCCCGTGCGATAAATGCTCATTTTTTAAGATACAGTTTTTAAGCCACTCGCACATAATGCAAGCGGAAGTGCCATATTTTACGACTCGATATGGACGATAAGTCGTAAAAATGTGTGGAAAATGCATCCCGTCCGGCGGGACGAAGCGACACCCCGTCATAATGTGCTCGTACCTTTATGACCACTTTTCACACACGTACAAGGCTGTCTTGGCGAATATTTAGTCAGAACTAAAGCCGACATAATATTAAAGTAAAATTTTACTTGTCATATTAAACAAGCGTCATTTTAGACCGATAGGACTAATCTTTATCTCTAAATCTTTGGTTTAAAAAATTCTAAAGTTTCTAATTTTTTGCGTATAGTTTTGGGACCACTAGGTAAACCTAAAAAATGATTTTGTGTCATTTTGGTCGACAGCTTCCAGAGATATTTAGGGATTTCGATTTTTGGTCGCTATAGGCTGAAAAAAATATAAAGTTTAAAATTTAGGTTTTGGGATATTGCTAGGGCAGTAACTGATGTGCAGACACGTTTTGTGTCAGATTCATCCACGGGTTTCCCAGTAATTAGCAAATATTAGAAACGTCAAAAATATTAGAGTTTGTAAAAATGGTATAATACTCGTATGGTTTACTTAGTTTGTTGATGTCTGCTACTGCTAAAGTTTTGTGTCATTTTCATCCACGGGTTTTGAAGAAATTTATATTTTTGCTTTCAACATTCCGTAAAAGCTACAAAAAGTAATTAAAGTTTTTAGAGTTTACATATTTACAATTAAAAGCTCTACGCAAACCACATTTCAAAATTTGGTTCCTTTTCAGCCACGATTTTAAGAGAAATGGACGATCAAGTAAAGCGAAATTGATTTTTATACTTGTTAATAGGCCACAAACTATTTTATTTTTAAACATAGATACAACATCATATTTTTAAGGGCCTGTGTAAGAGAAAACACGATATTTTATAATTTTTTCGATGGAAAACAAAATCAAAAATTTGCATCTTATTTTCACAAATATTAAACTTAATTTCGAAACTTAAAGCTTAGTCAATATTTTAATAGTTACAAAAAAATCTACCATTATGAATTATTAGCAGATTTTAAAAAGTTTATGTATTATTTTATGTTGTTGAAGAAAAACTACTTAAGCTACGTAATCCGCATAAAATCCTGTGTAGTGTTCACTGTTCAATGATTTGAATTTTATTCTATTTATAAAATGAAACTGACAAATTGGTTCGAGTACCTTTGCAAGTAGGGTTGCTATCAGGCGTTTGGAGAAAGATAAGTATTTTTTTTAATACGTCATAAATCAAAAGCCGCAAATCGCTATTTACCTTTTAAGTTTTACGGTTGAGCTGCGCGTCTACTGGATCGGAGCGTACGCATCGGCATTACGTCATTTACGAAATGCCGATGGGGTGCGTTCAATGCATTTGGATTCATCATAGGCAATTTAGTTATTTGTAGTCCGTCATAGCCTGTTAACGTGCATTTGCATTATAGAGGATAGTGGCGAGGATATTGTTGTAACTAGCTGTATTTTATCAGAGGAGGAAAAGAGAAACAAGAGAAAACGAAATTCATTATTTCCCAATTTCATCCCAAATATTGTTTCTCCTCAGTTGGTTATGATGATGTTGAAGTACTCCCTCTGGGTCGTATCCAACGAAGGGCCGCTCGAATTGTTGACTGCCACAGTGTTTCAAACAGCTTGGACTCCTTGGAATTACGCCGAGATGTAACGTTGCTTCACTCTGCATCCTCTATCGGTTGTATCACGAAGAGTACTCTGAGGAATTGTTCGGTGGTGAAGATCTGTTTTAAGGTGAGGCGTCTGACGAAGAGCTGGATAATGTTATCCAAGATTTTCACGATGACGTAATTTTATCTCAGAGTCCTCACTCTTTAGAAGTAGAGTCACCTCCTGATTCAGACGAAGAAATAGAAGAATTATCTTTGCAGTTCTATTCTAATGCGTAACCAGTCACTGTCCTCAGCGTTTCAGATATTTTACGTGGTAGAGGCAGAAAAAAAACAGAAAAGCAGTCATAGGTCTACAGTGTGTCGCGCAAAACTCGCCGCTGGAGCCTCTGTATGTTCTATGGAATACTAAATATTGTGGGGATCAATTCTATGATACTGTTACATTCTTCAGATGCTGCTAATAAGCAATTTTTCAAGAATAGGCGCACTTACCTGAAGACTCTCGCTTTTGATCACATAAAACCGCACCTAGAAGACAGATTTCAATACCGAACTTTGCCAACGTATGACGTATCTACAAATTTGTAAAAAGTACTGGAGAAAAAAACGCCCAAGGCCTTATAGCTTCTCTTAATTTCAAATTTGGAAGGTGTTTTGTCTTCCCGAGGTCCAAAGACCGCAAATCACGTACGCAATGTGAGACGTGCAAAACTTTAATCTGGGGGCACGGCAGTGCCCCACAGCCAAGCTTTTTAGCAAAGGCACGGCCGTACCATACTTTTCTCGAAGCAGTTCGCGGCTATTTCACACCCCCTTTATCTTCGATGTTAACAAAGCTAGGGATTTAGAATTTCGGTCAGTAGGAGCAAGTACTAAAACTAGCTTAGCCTCCAAATTAATGAAATTTCGATTAATAGTTTAATAGCTATAGATGGTCAAAGTTACTACATTTTGTCACTCACTGACTGACAGATCATCAAAATTCTAAGGTACTTCTAGCAGACTTAGAACCTTGAAATTTGGTACCCGGATAGGTCTTTATTCACAATGAAAGGAAAAATTATTAAACTGGCCAAGTGCGAGTCGGACTGGCGTACATAGGGTTCCGTACCGTAAATTTGTATGGGAGCCACCTAAAATAATAAGTTTATTTAATTTTTATTATTAATTATATGTATTAAAGTTAAAATACAATCGAGTATTTTCTGAAATTTTCAAAAACCTTACTTATTAAATACTACTAATTTTAAAAAATCATGTTTGCTGTATGAGGCCCCCAATTAATAATTTATTTTATTTTAATTGGACTATTAGCTTTTATAACGACGCCAGAAATACATAATTTGTGATAATTGCAACTATCTAGCTATTGCGGTTCTCGAGATCCAGCCTGGTGATTACGGATTACGGATGGACGACGGACAGACAGCGAAGACTTATTAATAATAGGGTCCCGTTTTCATCCTTTGGGCAGGGAAGCAATAAATGAATAAAAGAAAAGATTTTTATGTTTGCAACTTTGCAAGAACAGAATGAGTTTCGACTGCATAGTATTTGTTTTACGTATTAAAATTCGATTTAAATATAATTAATGTAATCAGCACTGCGATACTACACGATACTGCGATACAGAACTATCTAAGCCTCAAAGAAAAAATATAAAGGAGATAGAGAATGAAGAGAAAAGTTATAACGTGACCTGAAAAGAAAAGAATAAAAGCCTTCAAAAAAGAAATGAAATCCCACGAAAAACATGAAATGTAAAAAGAGCCAAGCAAAATATTGCATAGCTATTCAATACTTCTGTCGTAAAAAGTTGTTTCATAGTACCTAATTAATTCGATTTAATTATGTTCAGAAAGACTGAGATTATTGTTAAAAAGTCTATGTAAGTTGATATTTTAATAATAATATAAACTTTAATATATTTTTTTAAAATGTGTTATTATTGTTGGGGTGCGTTAGTACCCCAGGGTACCGTTAGATAAAGTTTAAGATGGGTACGGTTCTAGGGCTAGGGTCACATAAGTATAATTGTCAATGAAATATTTGCGTTTCCTAGCTGTTTCCTAGCTGTGTAATAAATATCAAATTAACATGTTTATTCTAAATGGTAAAATAATGCAATCGTGAAAAAACATAGGTCTTATACTTAATATTATTTGTAATAATATTATTTAATTTGTGCTCGTACCACCGACCACGTATAATTTTTTCAAGATAGTATGAAGATAGTATTATATTCAAAATTCATATTGCTTTTGTACACAAAAACTGCCGATTTCATTGAGATAATTTGATTCCTACAGTACATCTAATTAAAGTATCCCATTAACACATAGGCTATTTTCATTCCAAAATGTAAGGCGGTCTGAGGTATTCAACGAAATTTACGTAAGGAAAGCTGCTAGAAAGTAGCAAGAGTAGCTTATTTCAATAGTACATAGTTCAGCCACCTAGCCTGCGAGATTTGTTTCAAACCAATTCTGATTGTTTCAAAGCGCATTCGTTTGCCACAATCAAAATTTTTACATATACGCATACGCAAGCAAAAATTAATATCATCAGACAGGTACAGATGTACCAACAATTTGACTCTAACTGCGCCTAATTTTATCTATTTTTTTGCGGTATACTATGTTCGGGCGAGACGGGGATTACGAATTATTACAAAATTGAAACATTTTGACATTTTTGAATGCGTTGGGCGAGTGCGGGGCCCGGGGTGTGAAGTGCGCGGGTGAAAACTATCAGTATCACTATCAGCGTAGCGCGCGGATAAAACATTATTATTTTGCTTTTGCGAAATAATACACAATTTGAAAAAAATCAGAAGTTTATCCATAGCGGGTCTGTATGCCTATCTAAAGGCTGTATCTCGTTGATTTTAGTAATTGTTGTTATAGCGGCACCGGAAATACACAATCTGTAAAATTTCAGAACTCTAGCTATAGCGGTTCTTGAAATACAGCCTGAAGACAGACATACAGACAGACAGACATCGAAGTCCCTCTGGGTACGGAACCCTAAAAACGGTAGGACAGAACTACGCAGAGTTCTGTCTCACACTCGCACTCGTCCGGTTCTTTCATACTGTTTATATTTTTGTATCTAATTTTTAAAGCAATTGGTGAAAAGGACTCAAAATGAAATTATATATTTCTTACTTCTTTAGGATGTTGAATATGTAAACGCCTTTAGTTAAAAATATCTTTTTCGTAGTGTTTGGAGCTTGCAAAAATAAAAATTATTAAAATCTCGAAATATCGCGGATGAATCTGACACAAAATTATTCTATGGCTTTATTTAATAGACCTAAGCCCAATTATTGTGATTTCAGAAACTCAATTTTTTTTAGATAGTGTTTTAAATAATTGGAAATAATTCGGGTTTCAATGGGCTAAAATGGTTCAAATTAGGTACCTACAATCCGAAGACTAATCTCGATATGATGCTATTGTTATTTTTAAGTTAAGTTTTTGCTGGATAGTTTTATACAAATTTTAAAAAATCGACCACTAAATTTTGATTTTCTCAAAAACCTATCATCAGAAATGACACAAAATTTAAAAATAACCTACTAAGATATCACTCCATCCATGTGCAAAAATTCAGAAACTTTAGAATTTTTGAAACTTAACACCTCAAAACAAGCTAGTCCCGCAGGTCTATTTTGCACATGTAGCCTAAAAGAACTTTGTCGCTTGATTCTTTTTAAACCGACTTCCAATAACTAATAAGGATAAGGTTTCTTAATTCGACCGTATAACATAATTTATGTTACAAACATGGATGCAAAAAATATATATTATTTATTTTTTGCATCCATGTTCTACTGACTACATTATCATCAAGGCGGCACAATTCTTTGTAAGATGTCTTTACTTTGTATATATTTTCTAACTTCCGGTCCCCATGACAGGGCAACTTAAAATGTAAATTAAAAAGTTTGAAACAAGAACTAATTAATTTTTGCAGTTAAGGCTTTTTGTGGGCCACCTGCAAACAAAAGTCATAGAAGGGTTGATTCATTGTGTTACACCTTTTACTTTCATTATATAATTTCCTTGTGATTATGGCTTACCTAATTACTCCTACGTAGACTTTGGTTACAAGACATTTGCTGTGGTGGTTTAGGAAGAAAAAAAATTACGCGACGTTCTGAAAAGTAATAAATTCACAATCGCGTAGGTATAATAACTTATGTGTGAGCGATGTTGTTATATAATAATACATAAAAGTTATAATATTAACTATATATAAACAATATTTGGACGCTGTTTTAAGAATTAGTGTACTAGTCCGCAAAAATTACGCATTGAGTTATTAATGTAGTTATATTCTTTAGAGTTTAGATCATTTAGAAAAAGACTGCATTCATAACTCAACAGCAATTTTTTGTGGGTTGGTACGCAAAAACACGACCATTTTCGGATTACCGAGGCGTCCGGATTATAGTATGCAATATTTAATGTTAATAAAACACATGCTTAACCTTAGTCTCTTTAATCAATTTTTTAATATCAATTTCGAATATTTACGCGGCGGCGCCTGCGCCATGATCTTAGCGAATGCGCTAAATTGACATTTTACTAAACGAAACTGTACTACACGAAAGGCGATAAAAGACAAAAGACTGACGGGACGGCGCATTGGCTCATGCCAGCCCGCACCTACACACGCCGGCTTCCCCCGCGAATTCCATTGGCCGGCCGGATTACAGCGATCACCGAACAAGCGGGAGTCCGAATTACCGAGGCCCTACTGTATATAATTAAGGTATGCCGTATGAAAATATCACATCTATTAACTTTACTTAACTTGAAATTTTACGTTGAATAGAATTTACATAGAAGCATAATATTATGCTTTCAGTTCTTAAAACAACAATGAAAACAAAGAGTCAGGAGTTCTCTAAGCACTTTCAGAACCATGGTATACCCGTGGCAAAATCTTTCTTGGTAGCGTATGCTTAGAATACTTCTAACTAAATCGAAATCACTATAATATTATGTTTCCTTATAAATTTTGAGGAGCTCCCTATATAACACATGGATATCATTATCAAATTGCCAACTTGGTAACCGTAGTACCATAGTGGTAAAATAATATTATACTTTAATAGAACAAAATAATTTTCAAAATCACTCGAAAAACTCGTCTCGAACTAAAAGATTATGGAAAGTACTTATAATAGAGCCATAATGTGATGATGCATGGGTGTAATGGTAGTGATGATGATTATGATTTATGATGAATATAAATTGCACGGTAGCATATTATGCTTTCTGTTCTTAAAACAACGCCGAAACTTCTAAAAGTGTACCTATAAGGAGTTAGGAGTTCTCTCAGCACCTTCGGAACCATGGCATACATTGATGCAAAATCTTACATTTTGGTAGCTTATGCTTAGAATACTTCTCATAAAACTAAAATAACCATATTATGTTTCCATATAAATTTCGACGAGTTCCCTCGGTTACTCAAGGTCCATGGATCCCATCATCAGGTCACCACTTTTATGAACATGGTAGCAAATTCGAATTAAACCCTTTACAGTTTACAACATAAATAACGCTCGGAAACCTCGTCTCAGTCTTAAAGATTATGAAAATTACTAATAATAGGGCCATAATGTGATGATGCATGGTGTAATGGTAGTGATGATGATGATGATGAATATAAATTGCACAGTAGCACATGCTTTCTGTTCTTAAAACAACGCCGAAACTTCCAAACGTGTATCTATAAGGAGTTAGGAGTTCTCTCAGTACCTTCGGAACCATGGTATACCTTGATGCAAAATCTTACTTTTTGGTAACAAATGCTTAGTGTACTTGTAATAAAACCAAAATCACCGTATGTTTTCATATAAATTTTGAGGAGTTCCCTCGATTACTCATGGATCCCATCATCGGGTCACCACTTTTATGAACATGGTACCAAATTCAAATCAAACCCTATACAACACAAAATGAATTTTGAAAATTGGACCACAAACGGCTGAGTTATCGTGAACATACATAAAAAAAAATACATACAGCCGAACGTAATTACCTCCTCCTTTTTGGAAGTCGGTCAAAAATCGTCTGGCTTTCACATTCCGCCTTTCGCACAATTCACGTAAATAACTTCAAAAGTGTTTCTTAGCATATTATATTAAGATTTATCATATTCAACTATCCTATATAAATGATATTTCAGAAGTTAACACTAGAAAGGTATAATTACACAATTAACAGCAGATTTAGTTACGTCCGGGGCTGTAGGGAAGACGGTATTCGAACCCTTATCCTGACGGATAAAAGATAATTCGGGTAATACAACACTTTAAAGTTTCAAGGTAACTTGTAACTGAGTTGGTGCTAGATCTCGTACATAGTAAAAGGAGGGGAAGTAGGGTAACTCCGGCCCAATCCGCGATTTACTGTCTTAGGGTTGTCAATTTTAGGCGGCGGCGCGGCGGCTTTGTTATGTGGGAGCGGCAAGCGGCTGTCCGCGCTTCGTTCGCAACCGCATGAACAGCGGCAACGCGACGTCGCGGTCTTCCGACTTTTAATAATAATAAGAGACTCTTGATTGTCCATATTTCGGCCAATTTTCGTGCATATTTGCATGCATATTTCGGCACTTGGATCGTGCATATAATCCGATGTCTAAATAAAATTATAAATATACCCTTTAAAACAACATAATTCATGAAGCCCCAAGCGGCCACATCCGGCCGCGATAACAATGAAAAAGCTATTGTGTCTCGTTTTGCCACGACTGATGGGTTAAAAACTAACGCCTGTCTCTTGTAGGTACCTACTATAAACAAATATGTTGTTATGATTCGAACTTTGCCTTACGTATGTGTATAATTAATATCTGATTTACAATTAGTAAATTACCTACTTATTTTTAATTACGATTTAAAATAAGTAATTGACTGTAAGTAGTTAGTTAATATAATATACCTACAATACAGAGAAATCGGCATTACTAAACGTAAACAAACTTTGTTTATTTAAACAAAGCAATAGCGGCAAATTAGTTGACTGATCAAAAGTACTTACCTAAAACAATCTCTTATATTTTATACCATGTTCTAGTGGGAAAGTTTGTGTGATAGAAAACTAATACAATAAAAAAAGAAGTAAGTAGGTATCTGATCATCAAGTAAAAATTATATTATACTAGAATAAGTGAGTAGTACTTAAGTACCTTTCCTGTTCAACTGGTAATTTAAACAAAGACAATTCTGGAATTGTTGCATTACTATTAAAACACCCAAACACACAGCAATATTTATTACTCCTGCGATTATGATCGGACATTTTTGATTCGTTTGGCGCGGCGTGGCGCGACGCGGGCGTGCAGCGTTAGCCCCGACTGGTATGGTCCGAAAACGGTCCGAGATTTTATAAGTGTGCGTGCGGCGACGCATTGATACTATGGCGCACACATACAAGCCGCGCGCGGTGCCTTTGTATGAAGATAACTTACTTCCCCTCCTTATACTATGTCTTGTATTAAGAATACTACAATTATCATAAAATAGTTTTAAAACGCTCAAATTAAAGTAAATCAAATGTAACATTCAAAATATAAGTTTAAGCTTTCCATGTTGATCAATAAACAAAATGTTATGCACGGAATCGTCCATTTTATAACATTGACCATCCTTCCCTCGGCTCCATATCTGAGCCCCTACCTATGAGCCAGTCCACACGGCGAGTTGCGTCAGCGTTGCGTCGACGCAGCGCTGCCGTTTGACGCATAGCCGGCCACACGGGCGCTGCGTCATCGTAGCGTTATTACTTATTACGAAGCACGTCAACACCCCCTCCCGCTTCGCCTCGGGGGCTGCTGTCCGCCATGTGTGCGTTGCGACGACGCAGCGTGCCGTGTGAACACCTTGGTTTTTTGTGTGTAAAACAACGCTACGCTGCATCAACGCAACGCTGACGCAACGCGCCGTGTGGACTGGCTCGACGTTTTCTTTATCGCTTATTTATAGAATCGCCGATGGAAATGTATGATTTGATACAAAAAAGTCAACATTCGACGCATGTTATATGAATTCCATACATTTTGATAAGAAGCAATAAAGGAAACGTCTTGGCTCCCTAGCCAAGACGTTTCCGAGTCCCTACTCTAGGCCGTTTCATCTAAATCGGTGCAGTTACTCTGTAACTACTAATTAGTATATGGATATTCAGGATATGTTCGTCCTAGTAGCAGCTAGGCAGATGAACTAAACAGTAAACAACCTTTCTATTCTTGTAACAAAACGGATTAGTGACGAGCGTGATCGTGTTATTGCCTATCCTTTATCACCTTATTATCCATGTTATTATTAACTTTTAATCATTACTATATTATACAGGGTATTTGAACTCTACTAGGGTGCTATATTCCGTTTCAATAATAAATGAATTGAACATAAGCAATTTTTTTGCACTTGCCTACTTTGAAAAAATCTGATGTTTACAAAACTGTTAACATTCGTGGCAATCTATATTCACGTTGGTCATGATCGACAACCATTACTACCAAGATTGCGAAGCGGTCTACACAATGCATCATCGTCGATCATGGAAATTATAGATAAAAATTCAAAATCGCTTGTATTGGAGCACCATACGCCTACCCGCCTGTATAGCAAATAGATCATATTTGACTTTTTAGAATCTTTATGATAATAACAAAAGGGTGAACTTCATAGAGGCTCAGACGTAAAACAACTGACTGACCATTTCCCAATTCGTGTTTTTGATTGCGCGGGTTGAGGCTAAGGCCCGATTCTCATACCTCGAATAACACTTCGATCAAAGGTTGACTTAGGGTCACCACAGGTATACAATTATTTCAGGTTGGCCGATTATCGTACAACTAAATTGCGTAGTATCACAATAATTTAATTGGACAACTTTTCAATTGTAGGCAATCGAAAAGGAATCGCGGTTCTTTAAATACGATCGGTGTCCAAGTTGTACAATTTAGTTGGAAAAATGTGCGAGCTCTCATATGTTTAGTTGGCCAACTTGAAATTGCAAGTCTGCGATCGCTCGTATTTGCAGGTGAGATGTGTGTGTGCGAGTGAGACAGCTTGCTATCGAAGTGAAATTCGAGGCACAAGAATCGGACCCCGGCGCGCAGCGGGTGTGTTAGCTGAGTAATTTGGCCGAAGTAAAAAGGTGTAATCAACTCGAATGTGTAGGATAGCCGTGTGCTTTTTGTTATAAATATCCTTTATGTACAATACAATGGTATCATTTGTTTGTGATTGGTTGCTGATTATTTTGTACGATTTTTACGTAGGTGGAATGAAATGTCTTAAATATTGATTGCAGTTCTTTTTCACAATTTAGTCGAATGTTGGTAATAGAGGTATAGAAGACAGGTATAGATCTGTGATAAATATTGGTTAAGAGCGGGCTGTGCAATTTTGCTGTGTTTTCTAATAACTAATAAGTATTACGATCCTGGAAGACGATTGACTCAAATGAAATTGAGATTTATTTAATCATTGTATCTGAGACTTAGCTAACGGAAAACACGATTCACTTATTTTGACTCGATAGTTTTATTTTTCGAAATTATGAATCTTTTTGGGCATTTCAACAAATATCTGTTACACTTATTGAGTAACTATCATTTAATAACTTGCACTACTACAATCACACACCATATAAAATAATAGCTAAAGGAAATATTAGTATCGTAAATACTAATATTTCCTAAACTAAATAGTTTTTAAGTAATCATCAAAAAACAGTTTTGGGACTTACGATCTTTACTTTCGTGCTATAATGCGGGAACCGTTGTTACGCGATATTGTTCACTATTTGCTGCAGCCTAAAACACATTGCCCGGGAGCACGATTCATGGAATTATTGTATCACGATTGGAGGATAGCGTTGTGTGTAGGCGGGGCTAGCGTTTTGACAGCAGGCCCTTAAGGAGATATGGAGGTGTCTCCTTTCCAGTTTGGATGGTGATGGACAGACAGACAAGTTTTAGTAATGAAGCTCTGTTTCACAATTTAACTATGTAAGGAAATCTAATTCGAAGAGCGTGCGGAAAATACGCGCGTAGATTGTTGGCTTACAACTGTAATTATTTTGTCTTAGGTCGGCTTCTTATTTGCAATAGATAGTTTAATATTTTATGACTAGCTTAAAAGTATAATATTTATATTGGAAGTGAACTTACGTTTGGCACCGACGCCGACGGAGACGACTAGTATGGCGAGCACGGACACCGCGAACATGTTCTGCGCCATTGTTGCCTGCAACAATATTCAAGCTATACAGTTGACTTATAAATCAGCTTGTTTATTAATTAAATTTAGAAAGAAATTATCACATTGGACTCGTGCAATTTAAAAATCATGAAAATAATGAAACAAAAATTAAGATCTTTACAAAATAAACATTGATAATAATATTCAACTCCTTTACAAAAGTATGAATGATGTTGATTTTATGTAGAGACGATTTATCAACTTTATATCTGTAGTGAGAGGAATAATTAATCGGTAGATCAGTCCCTTTACCCGTTTCAGCCTTCCAATTAAATGACTACCCATATCGGCCATTAATTAAACGATTTTATTTTCACTTATAACTTTTAGGGAAATTGATGGGAAGGATTTGGTTGGATTTCCGATTCTTTAGTTAAACATCTGTCACATACAAGTTATCTATTATTTTACCTATGATTGTTATTGTATTAAGTTCTATAGCAACTAATTACTTAAAATTGCTAGTCGAGAACGTCTGGAAAAACTCGACAAGAGTTTTAAAAAAAATGCAACGCCTCTATGGTCAATTGGTTTTTACACTTAACTCTTAACTCCAAAAACGTGGGTTCGACTTTGGCGAACTATAGTTTCGTTTTCAACTTTGATTGAAAAAATACTTAAACGTCCATACCATTATAATCATAACCTCCTCCGAACACATGTAAATTAACATTTTGAATACGAAATTGTATATGTCTATCTAAATGTCTGTCTGCCTATTATCTCTTAACCCTTAGAGCGTGGAACCGATTTAGAATTCTACATGGAGATACTTTGAGTCTCGAAGACGGAAATAAAAGTGTTTTTATCAAGGTAGAATTCCCAAGCAATAAATGTTGCGAGCGAGCGAATTTGCGGACGACATGCAGTATAAAATAAATGTCAACCTGTGAGGTTACGTTAAATAACATAACATATTTACAGCCAAAAAAAAATCAAACGTCGCTTTGATTCATTAGGCTTCGCTATGTTAATTGTTTTTTGTACGCGTCTTGACGGTTTTCTTAAATATCAAAGTGTAGTGTATCAAAGGATGACTTTTTACTTACGAGTATAATACGTGAACTCACTCACGTGTTTTGTATTATATCAAACACTTTGAGGTGAGCTATTTTAGGTAAGTCAATGTATATTATTTGCACGTGTTACATTTAGATTACTGAGAATTGATTTTGTAAGAATTTTAGTACACTTTGCTCGAATTTCGCAATAGAACTGTAATAGTCAGGGAGCCCTAGAACATTTTTTTTATTACTATCAATCTAATTTTTTGTGAGTAGCTTCATTTTGATAAGACGAACAACATATTTATTTGCGGAAAATCTCGAAAGTGCTAGTTTCAGAAAGAAAGAGCTAGTTCTGTTAGCTACTACTTTCAAGATTTTTCGCAGATAAAAATGTTGTTCTTATCAAAATGAAGCTACTCACAAAAAATTAACTTGATAGTAATTAAAAATAAATTGTTCTGTAATTCATAATTCATAATTCGTTTATTGAATTTATTATTCAATAAACGAATTTAATAAATAAATAAATTTATTTATTAAATTTATTTTATAATTTATTTATTTAATTAATTAAATAAATAAATTATTTAATTAATTTAATAATTAATTAAATAATTTATTATTCAATTTATTATTCGTTTATTCATATTCTAGGGCTCCCGTACTATAAGTATTGTTGATAGCTAAGCTAATAAAACTGCTGCTTTTCAAGGGAAAAATTATAATAGCAGTTAATTATTTACGTAGTACCTATTCCTATTTTAAGCTAACGCGACTGTATGAAATGCCATCCCATCCATACAATTAATTTTGTTCTACGACGCTACGCATTTCGTAGCTTCGTAGCACGGGCTACGTAGACTGTTTGAACTTTATTTTCATCGGGTAAATTAATGTCCTTTGTTAAACAAATATTATTACCTTTGATTTTGACTGAGAAAAATAAAAAATTCTTCCTAAAAGGGTGATATAAATAGTAGTAATAAAAAAAAAACAATTTTTTTTATAAGTACTATAAAACAATCATACCCAATATCTAAAATTTTAATTACCTAACGAATATTTTAAATTAATTTTATTTACAATACTTCCTATCGCCTACGCGTCAGAATAAAACACAACCCTACAATAAAGCCAGCAGAACAGTATCCATACGGATATCCGGTACGCAACTTTTGTGATATGACGTTGTCGCCGCCGTATTACTCTATGTCGGATAATTTGTATCTACAGGGTGTAACAACTAACAAAATTAGTGATCATGCTTTAAGGTGTGTATAGGTCCCTTGTATAGAGTTCACTGTGAAAATAGCAGCGCTGAAAGAGCAACTTTTTTTTCTTTGTAGGGAAAATGTCATGACGCGGTGGAGCTTGCCCATACAAATCTCAATAAAATTGCTCTTTCAGCGTTGCTACTTTCACAGTGAACTCTATATAAGAGACACTTATAAGTTATGCACTCTAAAGATAATCTATACTAATATTTTTTGTTTGTTTGTTTGTTTGAACGCGCTAATCTCAGAAACTACTGGTGCGATTTGAAAAATACTTTAATTTTTAGATAGCCCATTTATCGAGGAAGGCTATATTTTATTACGCTAAGACTAATAGGAGCGAAGAAATAGAGGAAAATGTGTAAAAACGGGGGAAATTATTTGAAATTGCTTATTATCTTAAGAACTATTGGAGCAATTTTTATGTTATACTTATACACATGAAGAATAGACCACGTGAAGGGACATAGGCTATTTTTTCGGAAAAATGTACGGTTTCAGCCAAAAACAAGTTCAGGTTGATCATGTTTTTGGCTAGTTAAAATTAACCATATAAGTGGAGTTGGGGATTTGGGGTTTACCTATTCCATGAAACTTGAAAGTTTGTTCAGTTCACATAACGTGTCCTGGCTGTTAAAGTTTCGTATCGAGTTTAATCTAATTTTTTAATTTAATTCTCATTTGTTTGAAATCTGATTGGTATAATGAGAATTATTAAATATTTTATTGATAAAAACATCAGAATATTTCTCAAAGATGATATTGAATATTGAATGGTATTCTTATAGGGTGTCTAGTCATAGGTAACAATAGCGGCGAGTACCCACTTAACCTCCCATGCACAAGACGTGTAAAAAACAACCCATACCTACATATTTACATAGTAGAAACACGTCTTTATGGGCGGTTCACAATATTCTAATCCAGTGATTCAATCCAGCGCTCTAGATTGGAGGACTGGAATAAAGTAAATGTGCATTGAAATGCACTGGAATAATGTAAGCCCGCTACTGTGTTTCTGATATGTGTAGGCAAGAATTAGTACCAAAACTAAAATTTTTAGTTTTAGTATGTTTGTTTCATGTTACTATTGACTAGATGTTGAGCGCAACATTTTTTATCGCGTTAATTATTTTTTAGGGTTCCGTAACCAAAGGGTAAAAACGGGACCCTATTCATGAGACTTCGATGTCTGTCTGTCCGTCTGTCTATCTTCAGGCTGTATCTCAAGAACCGCTATAGCTAGAGTTCTGAAATTTTCACAGATTGTGTATTTCCGGTGCCCCTATAACAACAATTACTAAAATCAAAATAAAATTAATATTCCAGGGGGGCTCCCATACAACAAACGTGATTTTTTTGCCTTTTTTTGCTTGTAATCAATAATGGCAACAGCTAAACGCTTAAAATTTTCACAAAATCCTTAATTATATTCGTTATTTAATTATTAATAATAAAATTTAAATAAAATAAATATTGAAGGGGGGCTCCCATACAAAAACACTTTTTTTTGCATACTTTCTGATATATTCTCTCTGTAACGGTACGGAACCCTTCGTGAGCGAGCCCGACTCGCACTTGGCTGATTTTATTGTACTGCGATAAAGACTGTTATATATTATTCTCCAAGACTCGTATCTCCATGCTAAATTTCATCCGGTTAGTTAGCTTAAGCTTGAGGAGAGTGCATTATAATTATTTATACCTATATAATATACTAGCGACCCGCCCCGACGTCGCACGGGTATAAAATATATAGCCACTGAAAAAATGATTAAAATCGATAGCCTATGATCCCTCACGTGGTCTACTTCTTATCTGTGCCAAATAACATAAAAATTGCTCCAGTAGTTCGCGAGATAAGCCCTTTCAAATAATTTCTCCCGTTTTTCCACATTTTCCTCTATTTCTTCGCTTCTATTAATCTTAGTGTGATAAAACATAGCCTATAGCTTTTCTCGATAATTGGGCTATCTAACACTGAAAGAATCATCGAAATCCGTTGCGTAGTTTTAAAGATTAAAGGGAACAAAGAAAGGGACATGAGGGAAAAAAAGCGACTTTGTTTTATAATATGTATAGATATGTGTTTCAATTGCATTTATAATAATACTTACTAGCGACCCGCCCCGGCGTCGCACGTGTATAAAATATATAGCCACTGAAAAAATGATTAAAATTGACAGCCTATGATCCTTCACGTGGTCTACTTCTTATCTGTGCCAAATAACATAAAAATTGCTCCAGTAGTTCGCGAGATAAGCCTTTTCAAATAATTTCCCCCGTTTTTTCCACATTCCCCTATTAGTCTTAGCGTGATAAAATATAGCCTATAGCCTTCCTCAATAAATGGGCTATCTTACATTGAAAGAATTTTTCAAATCGGACCAGTAGTTCCTGAGATTATGGTGCGTTCAAGTTAGCCCTTTCAAATAATTTTCCCCGTTTTTCCACATTTTCCTCTATTTCTTCGCTCCTATTAGTCTTAGCGTGATAAAATATAGCCTATAGCCTTACTCGATAAATGGGCTATCTAACACTGAAAGAATCATCAAAATCCGTTGCGTAGTTTTAAAGATTAAAGGGAACAAAGGGACATGAGGGAGAAAAACGACTTTGTTTTTTACTCGTAATATGTAAAGATTAGTAGTAAAGAAAGGATTTCTTAAGACTTTATTGCTAATTATTATAATTAAGACTTTTAAGTGATATAGTGATTGGTCACGTACTACGTCGCATCCTACTACGTCACAGCTCTAATATCACTTAACACGCCATCACCTCTAATAAACTATGAGTAGCGACGTAGGTATCTCATTAACATAATAGAAATGATTTGTATCAATACTCTCCCGATACATGCTAGTAATTAATAGCTGAAATAATATTCTAAGCGACCTTAAATAAATGTATAAAAAAAAGATCAAGTAAGACTTCTCTCAAAACGAGGATAATATAGGGTCTAACAGAACTAAGTCATAATACTCTATTCAAACACACCCTAGAGTCTAGATTCAAGGGCAGACTTTCCCAAAGTGGGCGATAATGCCCCCTTGTGGGCGCTGAAGGACTCAGAAAAACTGGTGAGGGATCCAGAAAAAAAGGGGGGGCGTTGTGTAGAGGCTTGGGGTGTGACTTATTTCATCTAGATTCATTTTAAATTGAAACAAAGGGTGCGCTAAAACATAATTTCTTCTCAAAGTGAGCAGTAGACAAAATAAGTTTGGGAAGCCCTGCTCTAGAGTCTAGGGTGTGTATGAGTCCCAGCGTGGAGTTCACTGTGAAGGTCGCAGTGCTGAAAGATTTTTTTTATTTTATTTTGTATAGGCAAATTAATGACGCCGCGCTGGGTCGCTTGTTTATGCAAATAACAAAAAAAATGCTGTTTCAGAGCTGCTTCTTTTACAGTGAACTGTATAATATAAAGTACACATACACAGTACACACCCTAAAGTATTATCACGTTGATTTGTTACATCCTGTATATTTCAAGTTTTATTTGATAATCATTTTTAGACTCTTATTTTACCAATTATTTCACTTCTCGTTAAATTGCTTTTTAATTCCTGGGTTCATATTATATAACCTCATTCTTGATATTTTACTAAAATTACTCAAAGCAAGTAAAATTTCTAACAGCACAAGTATACGTAAACGACTCTACTAGACTATAACAATTACTATAAAACTACTGTAAAACTGTACTAGCTAACTGTTGGAAGGTAAAACTGCAGGAAACTTTCGGATCATGCACCAGACACCAGTACCCTGTTAACGATCAAATTTGTTTGACAAACTTGTTTGATGTAATTTACGTTTTCATCAAACAGCAGCGCAGACGAACAAACATGCACCATATAAGTTTGTCAAACAATTAGCTAGCTAATCGGTTTGAGATCATGAGATCTTGTTTGACAAATACAGCGGAACACGTTCAAACACGTTTGTCAAACGCTACGCCAATCCAAATTTTCTTCAAACAGCTCAAACACGTAGATTGATATCAAATTGTTTGACAAACACGTAGTTTGACAAACAATTTGATCGTTTACAGGGTACTTATTTGATGTTATGTGAAATTTACACACAATAATCATCATTATTTTACTAGAGATTATTGTGCAGCAACAAGTAAACAGAGCAACAGTTCGCACCGACAATAATGCTTTGCACAAACCTACGCGACCACGCGACTGCGACGCGGCAGCGTCAATGCAAAACACACATTTGACAACTTGTCAAATGTGTGTTCTGTATTGACGCTGCCGCTTCGCAGTCGCGTGGTCGCGTAGGTTTGTGCTAAGCATAAAACAGCAGTATTCGTTTAGATTTTGATCACGCGCTACAATAGTGTCTGTAGAACTAATAAAAGATCTTACATTCTGACACATTAACCTTGAAATTTCGCACGCGTGTTCCTGTCTAAACCATAAAGGTAATATAACTTTCATCGGAAAGATATATTAACTTTATGGTCTATGTTTAGACCATAAAGTTAATATACCTATCGAGGTATATTAACTTTATGGTCTAAACACAATAGGCCAAAGAATATATATGTCGCAGTCATCTGGTTTAATCTGCGATTCGATTGAATGACTAGTGTATTCAGTGAATGACTCCATTCAATTGAATGACTGAAGGACAACTAGTCAAGACGTTGACTGAAACGTTTAACGTCTTGACTAAACGTCATTATAGTGAAGACGTTGAATGGTATATAGGCGACATAGCCGACTTTGTAACGCTTGTTTAGTGTGATCAAGAGTTTGCAACCTTATTTTGAATAACAATAATTAGTGATATTAAATAACGATTGAGGACACGGCCATAACATATTATGATTCTATAGGTACGTTATACCTATTGTATTTTAAGTTTTAAGATGTGCAAATTGCAATACTGCCTATTTGTATGAACTAATTCAAGGATTTCAAAGAATCAAAGAATAAATTACGCTCGTTTGGCCTCATCCTGAGGATTTTTTGTGATCCTGAAACAGTTACACCATGATAACTTATTATCATTGTGTTCACGCAATCAAGAACACTAAAACACAAACCCCTAAATATCACAAAATATTTACAATAACAATATATGTACTAACCTTGATTTTGTTGCTCGTATTCGGCCAGTTTCGCCTCAATTTTTTCTTTAGGAGTAGCCAGCGGCGGAGTAATAATCGTGAAATCCATTTGTCACACTATTTTATAATCCATAAAGCACTTTAAGAAAACTCAATCGGAAAAAATATCAACACAGTGTTCTTTGCGCAAGTTGTTTGAGGCCATATTGGTATTGGCGACTACTAGCGCCACAGTGGAAAAAAATGAACTAAATTATTTAATAGCCTGACTGATTTTATGTCCGCTCTTTTCAAAGGGCTATGTTACAATCCGCGAACTAGTTGGACGTTGGATGACGATTGTTCAATCGACGTTCGGCCGAGTCATTCAATTGAATGGAGTCATTCAATGAACACGCTAGTCATTCAATCGAATCGCAGATTAAACCAGATGACTGCGACATATACACTACGCGAAACTAGGCCGAAGTTACGCGGCGTAAATTCCGCATGTTTACGTCCGCAATGTCAAACGCATACAAAATACGGACGGAACGCGACGGAATAGTGTGTCAGCGGTAATTTAAAATACATTGCAGGCGGAATCATGCGGAATTTACGCCGCGTAACTTCGGCCTAGTGTGTTTAGACACTTACGATGTAAGCTTCCACTAAGAAAGGTTTTTAAGCTATTGCACAGCTTTTATGGCGGGCTTTGAGCGTGGTCACCGAATCAAGAAAATCTGTAACGAAAAAACCTGACACTGCGGTGTTGCCAGACTTTGGTACGGTGTTTGTGTGCGTGCGACTAGACGTATGCGAATTATAATTGCATAAATTGATAAAAATGCTTTACCACGGCAGTCCGCGAGTTCCCCACGTTTTTTAAATTGATTCTCAAGGGATCCAAAAAGTGATCATACACTAGTTTTTCACGTGGGAAAAGTCAGTAATTTATATTGTTTTTAATACTGATTAGAGTGAAGGGCCGGTAATAAAGCTGTCCCCTGTGTGACGCCCTGACAAATACACACAGGGCTAATGAACGTACCCCCTGACAAATATTTTGCCTGATTTATCACACTTAACTGTACCGGCTGCAGAAAATAGTATTTTATTGAGAAATGTTTGAAAATTAAATGTGATATTTCCATATTAAAGTCAACAGGTTATTTTTTGAAAAGTCAACAAAATATTAGCTGTTATCGTGTACCTTGACCCGCTAAGAAGAAACAGCGAAAGACTGCAACTCTCGCGCAGGCAAACTAGCAGAATAAATATGTAAGTAGTATTATTATCAACACTATGCTCATCTTTCGTCTTTGTGTATTACTAGAACTTCGTTTAAAAAGTATTGCTATTATGTTTATGTTTATTAGCAATGTTTGAATATTTCAAAAATGAAATAATAAATTGATTCGAGGGAGAATTTTTCCAATAAATTGGATAATTATAGGTTAAGCTGTAACTTTTGAACAGAACCACAGAAATATCGGTTATTTTTCGTCCATTTTGTCAGCACCTATTGTGTTATCGTTAAATAGCGCTGAGTCAAATTATGGTCAGCGTTATTGCTATTACAATTATTAGTCTTTATTTTACTATATATTTAAATTTGACCGATTAAATAAAGAAACCTTAATATTATGAATGTGGTAGGAAGTGACGTTAAAATAATTTTAATAACAAATTTAAATTTTGCTGTACGCTTTTAAAAAAAATTGCATAGGCCACGATGATATTATAACGAATAATCTTCATACAAGAAAAAGGTTAACACACATTTACGATACATGGCAGACAGTATTCGAGGCTATCTATATACAGTGTGTAATAAAACTAAGTGATAATAATGTATATGTGTTGCTTGTAGAAAGTTCACTGTAAAAGAAGCAACTCTGAAAGGGCAATTTTTTTGTGATTTGTATGGGCAAGCGCCCCAGCGTCAGGTGTTTCCTCATACAAAAGTAAAAAAATTGCTCTTTCAGCGCTGCTACTTCTACAGTAAACTCTATACACGGGACTCATACAGACCCTAAAGTATTATCACATAGTCTTGTTACACCCTGTATAAAAAAATGGATTTCCAATTGTGTTAGTAACGCTATAAATAACTCGATAACGGCTGAACCGATTCTGCTAATTTTAGTCTAAAAATAATCTTCGAAGTCCAGGGAAGGTTTTTAAGTGACATAAAGTTCACCGGGACTGCTAGTTTTGATATATTTTAAGATATTAGTTATGATTTATGAACTTATGACTCATATCTTACAATATATCAAAATGGTCCCAATAACCTCGAAAATACGCTTTTTGCCTCAACATGCCATATCCATTAAATTTCTATGGGGTGTAACAAAACTAAGTAACAATAATATTTAAGGGTGCATATGTGTCTCTTATACTGAGTTGGCTGTGTAAGTAGCAGCGTTGAAAGAGTTATTTTTGACTTCTATGTTTCTATGAGAAATGCGCCAACGTCAATATAATTTGCCCATGCAGAAATAAAATAAAATCTGCTGTTAAAAGTACTCTAAAAAAACTCTACATACCTACTCTACATACTTTAAATAAGGGACAAACACCCTAAAATACAACACTTAATTTTGTTACACCCTGTAAATCATTGGTTGATTTATGAGTATAATTGATGTAATTTTAATTTAAAAGTCGAGAGCTACATAAACGTATCTGCTGTAATAACGCTTTTTGTCAAATTACCAAAATTTCTAATGGTCATTAATTAAAAACCATTTGTTATGATTGGGTTTTTGAAGTATTATGGTGATTTATGATTAATAGTAATTGAAGAAAATTGCTCGACGGTTATCAACTATTTAATTTAAATTTTTTTTAATTTTATTTATTTATTAAAGTTAATTAACGGGTTATCCCAATTACAATAATTAACTACAATTTTGACTTAAAATTAAAACTTAAAATTAATGACATAGTTACAAATTATAAAACATACACAAATTAAATTAAATAGTAATAGAAGAAACCCTTTCGTACTTATTTTCACAAAATCTAACACATGCTCTCTTCACATCCAACCACTTATCAATAAACACATCACATTCAGGATAGGCCGACAGAAGGGCGTTGAGCAAGTTTAGTGCTCGGTACAGCGGGGACTCAGCTCTCGCGACAGTCCGACATGTCGGCAGTGCGAATAATTTTGGCCGACGGCTAGAACGGTGCTTTAGATAGTTGTCAGGCACATACAAGCGGCAAATTAAGGCATGGAGTTCAGGGCAATCGATTATATTGCGAAGGATTTTTAAGGCAACCAATATTAGGTCTACGCCTCGTAGGACCTCTAGAGATTGGTAACCTAAGGTATCTAAGAGGTAGCTAGTTGGATACATGTAAGGGTAGTATCCGTACACTTTCTTAAATAAAAATCTGAGAAACGCCTTTTGATTTTTTTCCAGCATCAGAATTGATGTAGCTGTGTAAGGAGCCCAGACACACGCATCTGTTTCTAGCTTGCTGCGTACTAGTGCGTTGTATAGCAATTTTACAACGGCGGTATTTTTAAAGTCCTTAACGTTGCGGAGTACAAAACCTAGACGTTTGAAACTGTCTTGAGCCGTCGCATATATGTGGTCCCTAAACGTAAGAGTTTTGTCAAAGGACACCCCCAAGTCCTTGATACTATGGACACGGGAAATAATATGACCATCCATGGAATAATCAAAGATGATCGGGTGTATCTTCCGCCCATAAGTCATTACGCTGCACTTATTCATATTAAACAAAAGGTTGTTGGAAATACTCCAGCGTTGTACAGCATCTAAGTCCTTTTGAAGAAGAAGACAGTCATAAAGAGATTTTATGATCATAATAATCTTGAGGTCGTCGGCATACAGTAAACACTTAGCAAACTTAAGAATGGTTGTAAGATCGTTAATAAATATGAGAAATAAGAGAGGGCCCAACACTGACCCTTGGCTAACACCAGAGCGTGTATGATAAGGGGCACTCTCAAAACATCCATACCTCACAAATTGCTTCCGATCACGAAGATAATCTGCGAAAAAATGAACAAGACTAGGAGAGAACCCAAGAGCACTCAACTTTTTGAGGAGGACATCATTATCGACTCTATCAAAGGCTTTGCAGAAATCAAAGTATAGAACGTCCACTTGATAGCCTGCGTCAAGAGCCTTAGAAATTAAGTCGACGTGAACTAGAAGATTCGTACTGACCGAGCGGCCAGGACGGAAACCATGCTGGTTGTGAGAAAGAATTCCACGGATCTGTTTCATTAATATATTATGTAGTGCAAGCTCAAAAACTTTGGCAATAGAAGATAATACAGCTATAGGTCTGTGGTTTTCAACTGACAGTCGATCGCTCGTTTTGGGAATGGGTATGACCCTCGACAATTTCCATTGTTTAGGATATATTCCAGCTCTAAGTGATGTGTTGAACAGGTGACACAACGGAACGGTAAAGATGTCTTTGCACGCTTTTAGGACATATGGGGGTACACTATCAGTGCCTTTAGAGCTTTGTGGTTTGAGCTTGTCAATAGCCTTTCCTTCGTCTCCAGGGGTTAAGGACGGAAGAATTATATTAGTACCCACTGCACGGGCTCTAAATTGGGATCTAGTTTAGGCACATCAGGGAGAAAATCGCTAGAGAAGTATTTAGCAAATGCTTCTGCACTTTTACTTCCAGAATAGAAAGAACCGTTAAATGATACAGTTGGTTCAAATCCACCCTTAGATTTTAAATTAGAAATATGCTGCCAAAATTGCTTTGGATATTTGAACAACCTTCTTTCAATGGCCGAGCAATGGGAGCTATACTCTGCCTGTACTTTCGTTTTCAGTTCCGAACGCAGGTTCTTAAATTGAGTGTAGGTTAGCTCAGAACGAGTACGTTTCCATTTATTATGTAGTCGTTTCTTCTGTTTTAGACCACTAATAATATCTGCAGTGAACCAGACAGGATACCGCCTGTTGCCCGAGGATTGTCATTTTTTCATGGGAACAGAAGTGTCGAAGGCGTTATACAAGATGTTATAAAATGTATCGGTAGCAGAATGGGTGTTAGTATTATCTTGAACATTGTGCCAAGGGGCAGTTTTCAGAGTATGGTATAGTTGCACAAAATCAGCTTTGGTAAAATTGTAATCATGACGCTTGTTAACGTTACTAGGTTCCATAGCCTCAGTGGGCTTACACGACACGATGGAGACAGTAACATCAAGAGGAGGATGATACAGGTCAATCGGGACCAGTTCCATTCCCGGTCCATAGTCACAACTAGCGACAGCGCCCTTCCGCGTCAAAACGACATCCAACTTACTCCCACGCATATTCATCACATCATTTACATCATACATATCACAATAACTTAAGAAGTAACAATAATAATTTTTTATGGTAACAGATGCACTGCACATATTAACCCATTTAGACCCAAACGAAACTGAGCCATGGAAAATATGAAATTTCTTTATTAATTTATAGAAAACAATTTTTTTTGAATTTTTATATAAAAAAAATTGCCATCCTCAAATGGGGCCAATGGGATCAAACGGTGTGAAAATTTTCGATACATTCTTTATGAAGGTACCGTGTTTTCACACATTTCTCAAATGCCTTTGACCATTTTCATGACGTAATGTTCAAACGCAATTGTTGGGACAGTTTTTCGGGAAAGTTACTATTCATGCTGCAGGTTTGGCAGTACAGATATGTTTTGCTGGTTGCAAGATTCTACCGCTTGTAGAATCTTGCAATTGTATTATGTAATGACGACCAAATGCCGCTAAAATTGGAGCTGACTGAATTCTTGTTCTTTTAACTTTGATGATGCAGCCACCATGCGTTTGCCACTGCAGCAGTGGCAAAGCAATCCAGCATGTGCGTAAGCAGAACCTACCAGTTACCACCAATTTTTGTTTCGTATAACAGTGCGAGAAAATCGATTGACCAGTTGACTTGACCCCACGCATATTCTTGTTATAGCTTTGATAAAAATGTAGGAAGCTTACGTCCACATTCTTTCAACATACATCTAATTTACTTTTCCCAGAAGAAAAGCACTGTTATGGCTTGCCCCGATCGCATATACATTATAATCCAGCCGATGTAAAACAAATCCTGATTTAGTTGGTCGAAACAGTAGTCAAACTCGGCGTTTTCTTTTTTTTTCATATCCTTGACGGATACGAGAGGACAACTTTGGCCAACAGTAGCAGTTGCACAATAGCCAGCTTCCCCTTGGAGTAATGAAAAACTGGTAAAGAGACACATGGTGGCGAAGGAAATACGACTAAATATATCTTTCCACTGTCATCTTCAATCACGGCAACTTCCTGAGGTCTATAATATTTATCATAGCCATTGAATACCCTTCAGTTCATTGATTATACGAAATTGGTCGGTGGGCAAAAATTGGAATAATTTACATCATATGTGCCCATTGGCCCTAAATCTTATAAAGACTAAAGCTTTTCACACTAATGTGTATATTTTTTATAGGTTATAGTGTAATGAGCTCTTTTAAATGAAAAAATATATATGCCTAAAAGAAAAACTTAAAAATAAAAAATACTAACATGGCGTCATTTCGGATGTTAGAAACAGCTTCAGAAAAATCACTATAAAACACTGTGAACTGTATTTATATTATTTGTACCTTCTAAGAATAAGAAAATACACTTTTAGCAAATTGAAACTTACTATAAAAATAAGTATAAACTTGAATGACAAAAAATTTAAGTCATTTCAAAAGTGTCCTCATTTGGGCACGGCGGGTCTATATGGGTTAAGGTCTCCCAAAATAATAAAACGTCCCTTCAAGTTAAAAATTATTTCTTCGACCTTGTAGAACCATGCCATATACTCATCATCTGTTGCAGTTGGCTTGAGGTATACAACGCAGACGTAAACTAAGGAGCCCAGATAGGAGAAAGAGGCCCACAAATCCTCCCCATGATCAGTTTCGAGTTGACGACATCACTTCATTATTAAGCCTGGGCGAGATGCAAGCAAGACTCCGCCTCCAAAAGATAATCTGTCTCTACGTAATATGCTCCAGTTGCCTGCAGAGATTTCATTGTCATCAATCGAAGTATCTAAGAACGATTCGGTCACTGCTATAAGGTCATGCTCAGACATCATCATATTAGATCGCCACGTGGAAAGTTTTGTTTTAATACCTCTTACATTTTGGTACAGGATATGAACGTTTGTATTTCGGACTTTGGGAGTGGTCATAATGGTAGGTACTTTGAATTCGGTGAAAGCTACTGGCACTTTGTGTGTAAAAAATTTCTGCGCCAGTAATTAATACAAATATTTTCGGTCCAATTTTGGGGTGCCATAACTTTGTCCACTAATCTATGTCACTATGTCAGTATTACTTTGAAAACCCATCGAGATATTATCAAAAGTTAAAACAGTAACTTGCCCATGCAAGACGTTTTATAGCTTTACATAATAATCTGTCCAACATAATATACGTCGCAGTCATCTGGTTGAATCTACTATTAGATGGAATGACTAGCGAATTCGTTAAATGAAACCATTTAATTGAGTGACTAAAGACCAACTCGTCAAGTCGTTGATTGTAACGTTTAACGTCTAAAGGCCAACTCGTCAAGTTTTTGAATATAAATTAAATGGTTTCACTCAATACGGAGACTGCTTTTTAGATTACATCATCACAAAATATTATTATGTATGTGTCCCATAGGTATGTTATTCTATTCTAATTTGTGTTTACTACATTCTGAAGTGAAGTTAGTAAGAAATTAATTATTCCGGGCCGACAAGTAACTTTGACAGTTAATTTGGGCGCGACAGAAGAGTGGAAGAGTTAAGTACGTCGGTCTACATACTGGCTAAGAATTCTCTAACTGCCGCAATCAGACGCGAATAATATAATTACTTAATTGTAATTAAATTACGATTTCGACATAAGCCCCACATATGACTCAAAGTACCTCCATAGCAAATTTTAGCACAATTGGTTCAGTCGTTTGGGCGTGAAGAAATAACAGATAACCAGACAGACACACCTTCACATATTTTATAATATTAGAATGGATATTAGAAAACCATGGGAAAAATTGGGCCTTCACAATAGGTTAACTGTGAAAGGATTAAAAATAATATTATTCCAAGAAATATTATGCAGAGGATTATAAGTATCTGTTACCCTCTAAGTGTTTGTAAGAATCATAGAAATCGAACCCTCACATAAAGCGATAAAAGGTAAAAAGTTTTGGAATCTGTTTGAGCATCACCAGTAGTAGGATGTGCGGATTATTTTTATGATCCTATCAATAAAACGCGGTACGCAAAACCGATCCTTTGAAAAATATCCCTTCTGCGTATGGGACACTTTGCCTTTTAGCTGCGTAATCGCTTTACTATTAGTCGGTTAGTAATATATACTTTTCCAGTTTATTTATTCTTCTGTTATATATTATTTTTAAATTATTTTTAAAAAACAGTGGGGAATAGGGAAGGGTAGGAAAAGAAATAGGGGAGGGTAGGGAAGGAAATAGGGGAGAGTAGGGAAGAGAAAAGTGTGGGGGATTGGACCTCCGGTAAACTCACTCACTCGGCGAAACACAGCGCAAGCGCTGTTTCACGATGGGTTTTCTGTGAGCCCGTGGTATTTCTCAGGTCGAGCCGACCCATTCGTGCCGAAGCATGGCTCTCCCGCGTAAAACTACTACCGTGTAATTACCTTACTCTTGGATTAGAAATTGGTAAAACGCAAAACTCAGATTAGGAAACAGTTATAGTCGAGTAAAATTTTACTCCAGTTTGGTCGAATCCGCCCTTAGGGATACGTGTAAATATTCCTCGAACAACTTAGTTCTCGTATACCCGACTTAAATGTCAAAGGAAGTCATACCCTTATTATAATTTACAAACAAGTTATAGGTGCCTTTAAGATGTATTAAATATTTTATTAACTGCTAGATACTGCCCATAGATAGTACAGTTTGTCGCGAAAGTTCTCTTAGTGTGCTACAGTGCTACACTTTCCCTGAGTAAATTAAAAATGGTATCAAAAAAACATAAAAATCTCCTTTTCCTCCTTAAATACTCTTTGTATAGAGTATTTAAGGTCAGTCACACTAAAACGAGACGAGGAGGCACATCAACCCTATAACTTAGAGGAAAATGGAATTTAAAAATCGCCCAAGTGCGAGCTAAACTCGCGCACCAAGGGTTTCGTACCATTGTAGGAAAAAAAATGGAAAATAATATAATGTTTTTTGTATGGGAGCCCTTAATTACTTATTTTATTTTAATTTTATTTTAAGTATAAATATAATTAATTGCCATCATTCACATTGAGCAAAAAATGGCAAAAAAATCACGTTTGTTGTATGGGAGCCCCATTTAATATTTAATTTGTTTTGTTTTTAGTATATTTTGTTAGCAACAGAAATACATAATCTGTGAAAATTTAAACTTTCTAGCTATTACCGTTATCGAGTTAGACAGACAGACGGACAGACAGACAGACGGACAGACATACATCGAAGTCTTAGTAATAGGGTCCCGTTCTTACCCTTTGGGTACGAAACCCTAAAAAAAAGAAATGACGGGATGTAAGAATTTTTGTTTTGATCTTGAAAAGTCTTTCCTTCCTTATTCGTGTACGAAGGAAACCAGCATGTAGGCTCTTTTGGTTATAATATTCGCGATTTTTTAATATTTAAATATTAATTTGTACGTAAAACAATTACTTGTACGTAAAACCAAACGTTAACAGCATAAGTTTGCAAAAAGTTCGTGAAGATGTAAGACAGATATACAGACACACTTTCGCATTTAAATTTTATAATATTAGTTAGTATGGAAGTATGGAAAGTGGATATCTTTAGGATTAATAAATTCGTCGTAAAATAACTTTTACTTCTTTAAGTTAGCTTAGGGTAACTGAACTTACGTCTCGTACCGGTAACTGTTGCTGGGTCGCAGTTTGGCGATTACAAATCTTAGTCAGAGTAGACAGAATTATAGAGTATGGCCGACTTAGAACTGATGTTGAAATTTTTAAATTTGACGTATTATGACGAAAATCGTCGCTAGGGTTGTTGACTTGTTACCTACGAATTTAAAACTATGACATATTCGATGGACGTGTTCCTCTTTGGTCGTAACTCGTATTGTTGTTTGTGTTTTGGCACATGCGATTAAAATTGTCAGAATCCAATTTTGAAATCTTTATTTTAAATATTTAAAAATAAATTATATCAGCCAGTGCGAGGCACATTCCGTTCATAATCCTAGTGAAACCCGACGAATTTGACAGATATTGAAACCTGTCCGTTTCTTTGCAGTCGAACTACTGGTAGTTATGTCTATTGAGTCTTAGTTGTCAACAAAACATTTGTACGTTTCATAGATGTTATATTTAACTAGATGATATTGAACTTGATAAAAATTCGTTTGCCACGCGGGAACTGTACATATTTCCAGGATAAAAATCCTATGTCCCGGGACTCAAAGTAGGTATCTCCATACCAAATTTCAGCAAAATCGGTTCAGTGGTTTGCGCGTAAATAGGTAACAAATATTACCTATATATAATTAATTCGCATTTATGATATTATTATGGATTACTGCAAAAACCATCACGTTGTAGTTGGGCCATGATTACGCAGCTCTCTGCAATATGCATAATCGACGTCGGTCATTTGCAAACCAAACCAAAATCCTAAATTTTCTAACATTGACCACTGACCAGGCTGATAATAATGAACTATTGCTAAGAACGCTCCAATATATATCAGATAGACACCGAAAACTTATAACGCCTTTTTTACGTCGGGGATAAAAAAAAACATTAAAAATGTCGACAAAAATAACAATAATTAGACAAAGAATGATTTTGTATGAACCTCTCGCCTGAACTCCCCTTGGCCGAAAAACCCTTTTTAGTTAAAAAACGGACACCTAATTTCGTTTGCTTGTCAGTGTTTGATTGAGCGGATTCTGTCGATATCACTACGAATAATTTGCAAAAATAAATATATTTTTATTACTACCTACAACAAAAATAGCGTAAAAGTACCTAAGTACGTTTTTTACGGATAATGTGGCATGTCAAGTATTCAACCGTAAATTATTTTTACACAAATAATAGGGGAGCCCAGCTCAAAGCGGCCATAGGAGGCAAAGCGGCCACCCTTAATATTTCGGTTATTTATAAAGGCAGAGCAACGTTGCTGCTCTGGCGCATACTGAACATCCCGCCCAGCCCCGCTCCATGATGCGGTAGCGGTTGGGGAAGGCGCAAGCTTGTAGCGCCAAAAATATTGGAATTGCACGTTTATATTGTATATTTATTAAGTGTATATTTATTTAGATATTTAAAAGTTTAAAGAGACTGTAACTTGCAGTTAAACTGCGTAAGCAGTTTTGCAGGAAGTGTGTATTTGTTAAGTATATTATAAGATTAAAATAAATAAATAAATAAATAAAAATTAAAAAAATGCAAGGTAAATTCTTCCTGTATTAATTATTTTCTTGTATATTTGAATGCTTCTATTTTCCCGGTGTCGTTGCTTATCTATTTAGCTTTATTTATGTTGTTTTTATTCTGGAGTATGATAAAAAATGCGAAAGAAAATTATGTTTAAAACAGAACGGTTGCCAAAGGGCAAAGTGGACCGGGCAAAGCGGCCAATAGGCCGCTAAGCTAAATGATAGTTAAACCTCAAAAACCGGGCATAAGCAGTTTACAGATTTTTTTTTAATAAAAACCTATTTTCGAACATTTTTAGCATTCATTTTATCAAAAAATATATTTATATATTAGAAAAAAGTACCATTTCATGTGAACATTTGGGCTGGCCACGTTGCCCTTACCCCTATGGCCGCTTTAGGCGGGCCCTCGGGCAAAGTGGTTTTTTGACAGGTTGTCGTAATATGTGAATCATGAGCTAATTTTAAGATTTGGGTCAATATGAATCATACATAGCAGAAATATAATAAATGCACTATCTGGTAGCACATTTTTTATTTTAAAATATATAATATTTCGACTTTTTTTCAAATTGAAAGTTAAGGTGGCCACTTTGAGCTGACCTCCCCTAATTGTAGAAGATAGTTATAATATGATTGTAATGGTGTATGCTCTGTCTAAGCATGAAGTAACAACTAACAACAGAAAGCGATAAAAAAATAATTTTCAAAGTCATGACATTGTTCCAAATTTTTCACATTTTTTAAACCCATATTATTCATTCATTTGAAATTTAATTTGTGTGAAGATGAATATCATGACTATTCGTTGTTCTTTGACACGGTCAAGAGGGTTGATTTGGGAATACAAATGGATATAAAATAATTGATAAAATGTTATGCGTTGTCGTTGTGGCGAATAACTCTACAAAATAATTTAAGACGTAAGTGAATTAAATGGGTAACTAACAATTTGAAAATTTACCTTTTCTTTTGTATAAATGAAGGGTTTGGGATCGGGAAAATGATTCGAAATCAAAAAATATGTTATGCAGGTATAGCCAGATACGTTAGCCATAATATTAGCCATAATGAATGTAGGTAGGTAAATTACAATTAGGTTTGTTCAAATTATAGGGGAGAAAATGAGTAATAATTAATTGCATGTTACGAGTATAAAATGTTAGTTACAATATCCTCTTCATCCACTTGCGTGTTCAATTGCTAAAATGTAACATGGTGTGGCAAATTACTCTACAAAGTAATTCTTATATTTAAATGAATCGCAAATTCGCAACAGTGACGTAAGACTGTGCATGGGGACCAGGGCCCCCGCTACCATATTATGTGCAATGTGTGCAATGCACACGGGCACCATCCTATAGGGGCGCCAAATCGCCATCTTTACGGGCGCCAAAACCAAGGACCCAAAAAATTTGCCTAAAGGGGCGCCAAAATCGTTTTTTTGCACACAGACGCCAGTAGCCCTTATGGGGGCCCTGCACTGGTGGGGACTGGGGGCCTTTCAATCCTAACTACATTTCTTTATTTTTTATCGGTATCACATGTAGTTAAAGACAGATCCGGTGTAAAACTTTAAATCATCCTCAACGACTTTAATCGAACGACAATCATCCGTACCATTCAAGCTTGGGCTTTCGAAGAACATTATTGTGGGTAATCCTACGTATCATTAGTATTTCTCTGAAGGGGGCGATACTAACCCAAAATTTTCGATTTAATAATTCATTTTTATACTTGAAATTAAGCCTCGAATTGTTTCATTTTCTAAAATTAGATACTACATTATATTTCCATGAATTCGACCTGAGCAAAAACACGAAATCTTAAAATTTTCTCGATAGAAAAAAATCACAAAGGTGCATCTTATTTTCACGAATTTTTCATTTATTGCCATAACCGAGCATTGAACTAAGTTAATATTTTAACAGATTGTATAAAATTCTATCATAGAAAAACTGACCTAGCGGATTTTTTATATGATATTGAATGTACCGTAACTTCTTGGTGGAAATTCATGTTTCACAGTAATAATATACACTTTTCATGCACTTTTTCCACTTTTATTAATTTATTTCATTACAATTAAGTTTCACACGACCGGTTTCGATAAAACCTGATGATGATTTTATCTAAACCGGTCGTGTGAAACTTAATTGTAATGAAATAAATTAATAAAAGTGGAAAAAGTGCATGAAAAGTGTATATTATTACTGTGGATTTTTTAAATTTTGTATATTTATCTAGTCATTGAGAAAAAACTAATTTGGCGATGAATCCGCATCGTCCTTTTTCACGTGGTATAATGTGAACGACGGGCGTGAGTGTGAAGAGAGAAGGACGATGTTTGATTTTTTGGGTTAGTCGCCCTCATAACAGTGACATTACATGCGTTTAGTAATTTAAAGGCTTCTTATATTGACGAAAACAAACCTGCTGCAAAAACATTGCAAAAGTTTAGGTACTTCATTGTTTTTACATGGCACAGGACTCTGGTAACCCTGAACCATCACCCCAAAAAAATTGTATCCTCTTCAATCTTCATGCTAGGTTGAAAACCTACGTAGTCATCAAATACTTGCAATAAGAATGCATATCAATAATGTTGTGCATAATATCTATAATTGACATAAGCGCATAACCCTTAATCTGAGTAATGTAATAAATTGATTATACTGATTGCGTTTATGTTGTAGATGTGCCTTTGAAATAAATAAATAACGGAATAAAACTTTCGCAGTAAAACTATTTCATTCCATAGTAAATTATTAATTATCATAGTATTACTATTTTGTTTGCTAGTAAATCTGTGGTTCAACCTCAAATTTGTCACTTTTTGCTATTTTCCGGATTTTAATAAGAAAATAATGCGTTTCCAATTCAACATCATTTCATAGTCTAACTGGCTTCTATTAATCGTTAAAATTGTATTTACACTAAAAACTTTTATCCTAACAGTGTTTATTATGAAAATAACAATTCTGGACTTAGAAAATTTTAACATAAAACTAATAATATAGAAAGTTTTAACTTGTTTTGTACGTTTATCTAGTGTTTCCGAAACGTAGACTTCGCAGGGATAAATATTTTCTGAATAATATTATTGAACTATGATAATTTAATATCTGGGACTGCAAGTAGATGTTTATTTACTCAGTCTTAGATATTAGATTACGAAAAGTCTATAATCTGGAAAAAAATTTCTTGCATTTAAAAATGTGATAGAATTTACCTATTTATTATTATTTTGGTGCATATTCATTCATTAAAAAATAACTTTTGAGAAACAATTTACTGTATAAGGAATCTAAGCATATAACAAATAAAGTAGGTGCACAATATTATGTTGAAAATAATAAAAAAAATGGTTTTACTAAAGTTTTGCTAAATTGATTTAAGTAATCGTCACAAAAAAGTTTGACGTTTGTTAAGTTATGAAAATACTTACGTATATTTTAATCAAGATTAATTTAACACTTTCCTTAAAAAAAATGTTCTAAAATATGTTCTTGAAAGATTATCACAAAATGCCTTCCTCAAAATAATATTTTTACGATTTTACACAATAACTAAACGCATTTAAACACTTTTAGTATATTAAAATATATTAACACAAATTAAGAAAATATTACGTTAATTAAAATGAAATAAAAATTAATTTAAATTAAATAAAAAAGTATGCAAAAGTTAATACTCACAGCTAGGTGGAGTCGCGAGGTCGTGTGGGCGCCCGAGTGAGCTAAGGGCGGGCGGGAGCGCGCTTATAAGCCGCCCAACTGCGTGGGTACCTATATTATGTACTATATTATATACCGACGCTACACCTACAGGTAATTCGTGAGTTTTTTATAACTATAGGTAAATGAAACTTGGTACTATTTTTGTTTGTTAATATATAATTGTTATGTAATTAAAAGTACTTAATTTGTGATAATAATATTTAAATTCACGAGATTCGTTGAAATTGTTTTGTTATTTAGTAAATTTTATGATTATCATTTGAAAATGATGATGGAATAACCATGGACAGAAATATTCGGTTGGCGTTTTGTCCGTCTATCAGAGACCATCTATTTAGTATTTACCCTTCAATTAAGTACTGAAACTCATAAAGCAACTTTATTTAGTTGTACTGAAATACTAGGTAGAGTAATGTGGGTCAAGTGTGCGCATTTAAACTTTGATGCTTTAAAAAACTCAAATAGTATTAGTACAATGAAACAAAACTGTGTTCATTTGTAAGACTGTTTATTTGACACCAACTTAAACACAACAATAGTATTTTTCAATAGCTTATATTTTAAGAAACTTTAGAAAACAATAACCCTTCCATTTGCGCACTTTTACACCAGTATCGGGGTATGTGTACGCAGCACTTTGGGTAAGTGTACGCAACAACAAAATATATATATTTTAGAACATAAAGAATATTCTTTTATAATTTTAATTTGTAACTACTTATAGTTACTTAAAGTAATCAACAAAATCGAGATCAAAATATGAGAACAATAATTTTCACTTAGAAATATTTAGTTACTTCGTCATACATGTGAATTGTAATACAAAAAAAAATGCCGTGTGCGGAGCTGGTGCACTGTTTTTGCCACCAGACTCCACAAAGGCTTCATTCAATCCAATCTTCAGTCGGTGGTTCAGAATACTGTTCGCCACATAAGGGAAAAGGCTTCTGCGCACACTTAACCCAAAGCATAGGAACAGGGTTATCGAATATCGTTAATTCCTGCATAATCAGAATATCCTAAACACTGGCAAATAACAAACTTGATATCATGTTGCACTCGATAGCAAAAAGCTTATTTAGAAAAAAATACATGACTTCAAAAGATTACGCATCAAAAACAAAATATCGTAAATATTTGAGCAAAAATCTTCATTTACCTGTCATACCAAAATGGCGCGCGCGCAGCCGCTGGGACACGAGCGCTTCGCAGGGCGTCCTGTGGGTTATTGAAGAGGGGGGTTGCGTTCCTTAGAGTCATATATTTTTCGAGATATTAACAATGCGCACACTAAGACGCTGCGCACACTTGACCCACATGACCATACATGTTATAAATGCAAAAGTGTGTCCATCTGTCAATGTCAAATAGGTTTAGTGGCAATATGAGGGGTGACAGACACACAGGCACATTTTCGCTCCTATTGAGTATGCAACGTTAAGTTGCATTCCAGGATTTTCAAAACTTAGAACAATATTATGTTTCTCGTCCTATAAGATTGTTACATTACATCAAAGGTCCATCACATCAGTAAGGGGTTGCAGGATTCAGGAAGCCACTCAACTCCGAGTTCCCCGGTCAGGAGTCGCAGGTTCGATCTTGGCGGGCCTCAGTTGGACAAGAAATATTATTTGATGACCCATCAAAAGTTAAAATAACATTATTTTTTTTAAGTCGGTTAAAAAGATAGTGCTTAAGCTGCCTGTATAGTGGCCTGTATAGTGTATAGTGTTTATCAGATCCGCCTAAAATGGAAATCTGTCCCTAATTACAATTATTCCTTTAATTCGTTGTCCTTAAAAAATAAAATAGCGAATTAACAAAAATATTGTATATTTTAACTTGTATAATGATTATAATTGCATTCCAGTGCATTAAAGTGCCCGTTTACATTGTTCCAGTAGCAATCATTGAATTGGAATAATATAAACCTGCTCATATTGTCTAAGCTCTACAGTATTTGGGAGTGAATCTGTGAAAATATTGTGTTATCCATACTAATATTATAAATGTGAAAGTATGTCTGTCTGTCTGTTAGCTCTTCACGTCCAAACCACTGAACCGATTTTGCTGTACTTCGAGTCCCGGGAAAAGACATACAATACTTTTTATCCCTTAAATTGTACGGTTCCTTCGCAAATAACGAATTTTGACGCAACGGAGTTGCGGGCGTCATCTAGTATTTAATAATGACATATTTTATTAAAAGTTAAAGCAGAAAACCCAAATAATTATATTATTGTTCGAGCTTATCACCTAGGACACTTGTTATTTCAAACGCATTCATAACATTTATTTGCATATGAATTATACGAATCTAGGGACTTAGAACAAAAAAAAACTTATTATATTTCACCGAAAAATTACTTTTAATTTAAAACTTATAAGTATTCAAAAACCAAACCTCAATACCCAATGTTAGTATTCTAACTTGTCACATAAAATAATTTGGAAAAACCTCCGTGTTTTGGAAGACGGTTGAAAACTGTGCATTAGAACGGTTTGCATAAAAAAATCAGGCATAAAATATCATTCCTTTAAAATTCAAATCGCCAATCGATAAAATAAAAAGAAATCATTCCAAAAAATAACTGAAGATCGCGCTTGTAACACCCTGTTTCAAACGGGCCTAAATACAGCAAAACACACTTCATAAAAAACAGTGGCACAGATTTTCCTACGTGCGAATGAGATTATGGTTACCCGTCTCGCTCTGGAACTCACATGAGTTTATTAAAGCCGCAATCAGTTGATTATGGTGTTGTTTTGAGCAGTTTATTAGAGGAGGCACTTCAGGCGTTTTAATTACACACGTATTGTTGTCGATGTTCCCATAACTTGTTGATTCTTTCCCCGTTCTGACGAATCGGTGATAAGCTGATAATAGGGTTCATAGATCATAATACTATAGTCAATCGTATTTTCCAAACAGAGTAAGGATGGCCCATTGTTACGAGGAGAAGATGCAATGCAATGTTTTAAAGAGAAAAATTCAACTTTTTCACTTCACAAGAAGATGTAGATAGACTTGCCGCCGGTGTTGTCGGGTGCCTATTCCAATTTTGAATAGCTTATTTAAAATCGCATCGTATCTCCTTACAAATGAGAACCATCCCTATGGTGATAAGGAGTAATGAATTCATAATAATTATTTAATAATTCATCAATAATAATTACAATTGAGGTGGTAAAAATTGAAAAATTATATCTCCCTACAGCTCGCGTATAATATTTGTACACAGTAAATAATTTCTTTACTAAGACAGGTCCACTATACGCGGACGGGTTATAATGTGACCGCTGACAAACGAGCACCTCACATCACAATAGCGGCCATTATCTACGGGGATTTTCTATAAGACCGTGAGAGCTTACGTCACTATAATGCCCATTTAATAAATAACACAACGCAATATTTGGACGTAAGATTAACGTTAAGTGTCTCAAACAAATGTACCCGTTATGTCACGGCTATTTTTACGATTACTGGTACGAAGGTACTGGTCGAATGGATGAAAACTTTAAAGGCATGCGACATAAAAATAAACCGTATATCCATATCAAAGACTTGCAAGCTTAGTAAAAGTGCATACATTATGATGCCAAAACTCTAACAAACTACCCACTGAAATAGAGCAAATTGAAAATTATTAAGTATAGTTTTAAAAATAAATTCTAGTTTTAAAAATAAATAACTCATAGATAAAAATTTCTACTCTGTAGCTGAATGGGATAGCTTTCGATGTCCGTCAGCTGCCTATGAATCAATTTCTTCGATGGTACATTAACATTTGATCTGGAGCACAGAGGACGAAAACCCTTTTTTTTAAGTTATTTTTCTATGGACCTTTGATATCATTCCATTTAATTTTTATTAATTTTATTCATTCATTTATTAATTAAATTTTTATCTTTTAATAAATTTATTTCTGCATTATTTTTCCTTGACCATTTCATTCATTTATCTTAATTTCCTTACTCAAAAGGCACACAGAGATATTCAAGTGGCTTAAAAATTGTTGCGGAATAAGTTAAGCGCTATTTACATTTTACCTGTTTTGTATTCTTTATAATTATTCAAATGATTCTTGCAATTCTTCTTAGTCAGCAGTCAGCACCTAATAAGCGGTCGTTAAAATATTATAAGTTTTGATGTTCAGCTGATCTCAAGAACGGCTGCACATTTATTTCAGACTACGAGTTGCGAGTTGCGGCAGACGTGTGAACTATATAAAATGTTACTGAAATCGCTGAAAATTGAATTTTCAGTGATTTGAAGGTTCAAAAAGTACCTTTTGTGATCTTAAAGGACCATCAGAATTATTATTGCTACAGCATTTAATATTCAATTCGACTTCCTTTTTAAAAGTATAGGTGTATATTATTCCAAATCAACCCTTTCTAATTCACGTTATTTACAGCAGTTTACAGCTGTATTTTATGTGTAACCACTAGCATAATTTAACTGTATCCTATATCAAATTAGCCTAGGTACCGCACGCGGCGCTGCTCACTCGATACGCGAGGACCGTATGCTATAACTGTGATCTAGATTACTGCTATCAAATATGGGATTTCAAATGTTAATACGGGACGTGAGATAAAACAGACTTTAGATATTATACTATTTTGTTACATATTGATTACCGTCCATCTCACTAGCTTTGTCCACACTGGGCCTTTTTTTGTTCATCAAGGGCATGCGTTATAACTTATAGCGCAGTAAACAGCGAACGTGAAGCATTTCCGTGACGCGCGTTGAAATCGTAGCGCTCGCTATGACACTTTTCTTTCAACGCGGGTGGATTTTGACGCATTCAATTATTGAATATGACAAACGAAAGTTGAATAAAAAAAAAGATTACGAAAATTGAAGATGAAATTGCATAATGTGGACATAGCTACTGGCACAAACTTGGGCACTATAAAATTGCGCCTGGTTTCATTACAAACCGGCCACTGTCACCGAAAATACTGTCTGGGTATGATTTTATATTGATTGCTATGTCAGCTGCATTTTACAGGTAACATCTAGGCTTAGGATTGGATATACTATATGACCTGCTTAGGTCTTCTTTGTGGAAAACATCTGGAATCACTAATCATTATTGCAACGTTTTCAAATGTGGACTGTAAATCTTTTGATACAGAGCTCTGCATCCTTCGTTAGTATTTGTCATAGGACAAGAATGTTTAAGTGTACTGTGTAGGTAGTATATTCATACTTTTGTAATTTGTTAAATAAATTAAGACTGTAAAATATTTATAACATTTACCCAATTTGAACCTAATACAAAGCTCTCCGTCCTTGACAATACCCATATTGTATTAAAAGCGAAATCTGACATATTCCTACATAAGAACATTATTTATTGCGCCTACTTCTGGACGGATCCCCCAATTAAAACGTAACAAATAATTGGCATACGAATCTTACTACCTACTTACTACTTAGTATGTGTGACCTTCGTGTGAGATAACAAACCTGGGTAGGTACTCAGACAAATAGATTTAACAAAAATGTATTTAAATATTGTTTTAGAAATCGACCAACAACTTTCAACATTTTCTTGTTTTTCTGGTTTCGAATTTCCTAGTCCTTAACTTCTGTCTTGTCTACTCTCAAAGAACGGCGCGTGCTCTACTCTATAGACTATATGCTATATAATAGTGGCTTACAGTCGTGGGTTTGATTGCCACCTTGGAACAAAATATGTCTTTTTTGGTTTAAATTCGCTTTGGTCAACGCAGCCCGATATAGTAGTGCGTGCAATAAAAATAACAGCAAAGCCTTTTGCTTAGAGGCCATTGCTAAATACTACGAGTAACTAAGTATAAACAAAGCATTATTTGCATATTTTTATCTCATGAAAACAACTCACACAAAGATTACATGTCGATCATTTTTAGCGGTCAAATCAACATCTCATTTCAAAGTCAATAACAAAAGCGCAACGGAAGTAGCGTTCTTTTATTTGTTCCTCGGATTTAATTTTTTCAATGAACTAGTTTTACATAAATATTAAATATCGATGATAGGATAATTTATATTACTACGAGAATTGTTTTTCTTGTACACTCAACTTTAATAGCAAAGACTCAAAGTATAAAGTTTGGTAATATCTACTACTTAGATATTGAGGCGCATAAGTTACTGGCTATGTAAAAAAGTTAAGGCGATATAAATGTCAGTATTATGTTATATATTAGTTTTTATGAAGATCATCGACCTTCTATTGCTATACGCATATAATATGTGACACAGCTGATTATAATTCCCAATTTTTAGAAAAATATTTATATCAGCTGTGACCTGTAGGCAATTTATAACGTCAATGACCGCGCTCGTGCCAGTAGATTTAGAAAACAAATCTTTGTGATTTCTATTTAGTGCAAAATCTATCTTTATTGGGATACTAGATGACGCCTGCAAGTCGCATCTCCTGTTGCGCCTTAATTCGTCAATCGCCCAGGAACCGTAAATTTTTCCGGGATAAAAAATATCGTACTCGTATGTCCTTTTCCGGGGCTCAAAGAATCTCCATACTAAATTTCAGCAAAATGGGATCACCGGTTTTGGTGTGGACAGATAACAGACAGACACACTGTCGCATTTATAATATTAGTATGGATTAGGATTTAGGAACCATAATAGTTTATTCTTTGATTATATACACGACGTGTATATAATCAAAGAGTTTATTATTACCTAATGTAAAATATACTAGTGTGCTACTATTTAGACTCTACGGACCTTTATATAGAGCAGTAATATGACCCGGAAACAGATGCAAGTGATCTTACAGAGCTCAAGGCTACCAGTTACCACCATCTTTCGTGAGGCTGCACCGCCGGCCAGCATGGCTTCCGAACCATGCGATTCACAATACGCACGAGACGCACCAAGCCAGCGCGCCATAAAAAGCGCGCTCGATTTAAAAATCGTTTTTTTTTTTTTTAATATAATGATCATTAACGGTATGGACTAAAAATGAATTTCAAAAGTTCATCAATTCGAAACAATGTAGAGGAATACGAGTTATGGCTCATCAGGACAGTACGAAAATTAAACAGTTTTACGACTCTACATGCGGGCTTTTTTGTGTGTTTCGTTTATGTGCCATTTGTGTTTAGTGTTACAGGTAATAACTAATTATTTTTAATGATACAATATAATTTGATATACCTGTTGCTCAAATTAATGCAGAATCAAATTATTTTATGAGTACTACGTACAGTAAATAGGTATTAGAAGTGTAAAATATGAACTACAGATATTTTGTAAATAAGTAAGTATGATCTAAGTAGGTCATATAAAATAAAAGTTCCTACTCAAAATATTTCATCTCGTGTGACTTATCCTCTCTTAACATAACATAGAGCGCCCCTACATACCTTTAATAATAATAATTAAGGAATACTTTTTTTCGAAAGAAGTTATTCATTTGTACCAGTAGACCGTAGAATATAGAGCACACAAAATAGCTGTATAGTGTTTTTTACACCTTCAAAATAATACAGGAGTCAGTAGCCCGGAGAGTCTTCAATTATAATTCAAAGCGCTATATGAATATAATTATATCTTAAAACAAAACAAACTTAGATAATAAAATTATAATATACTACAAAAACTAAAACTATTCCAAAGAGATAAAAAATCGAATGCAGCGACCATTTCACATCGCGTAAATCTATTGCCGTAATTATTCGGCATGGTAGAGCTGATTTGCATGGGGAATTAAAAACATTGCATGGTGAAGTCAAGCGAAGTAGAGTCGGAACTCGGACTTTATTAAAAAAATGTGGCATAACCCTCACTTATTTTATTGTTTTAACTATTTATTTAACTATAACAATTAACGATATTAATTCTTTCTAAAAACACTTTTAACTTTTTTTTTACCTGTAGGCTGTAACAGTTCGTAATATACAGCATAGTAGCAGACATTGCGCAAATGATTCGCTCCAAACTAACTAACAAACTGTTGTTTTTCCAATTTTGCTTATTTATTCTTAAAGGCTTTAATGAATTGGTTGTATTCGTGCTATCGGTGTGTGTCCTGAATAAAATAACAATAAAAAAGATGAAACGACAATTTGTAAACAAACAGTGACAATTTTATGTACTTCCACGTATGCCATTAAGTCGAGTATTTATGGTAATAAAACGGTAGGAACCTAGCCTGACCTTAGGTAAGTATTGTCTATGTATGGGAGTACACTCGGCCGTATGTAAAAAAAAACTTTGTTCTAGAAAAAGGTTTTTAAAGTTAAAACTTCTTTAGCGGCGTTGAGCACTTTTGTGGGATGGCTAAAAACTGTGAAACTCCCGTCAGATTCTCGTGCTGATCGAAAAACCGTAAGACGGTTGGAGAGTAGTGTTGTAACGTCGAAATCGATTAATCGAACAATCGATTTTTTTTTCGATTGTCGATATTTTTTAATCGATTGTAAGGGTTTCGATTAATTAAAAAACCGATTTTTTAAAAATCAATTTTCATAAAAAATGGGTTAATAATTTAATCGACTGTAAGGGTTTCGATTAATTAAAAAAATCGATTTTTTAAAGATCTTCTTACGTTCTGTTAAGACTCTACTTTCATATAAGGCAAAATATTCTAGTAGCTCTACATTTCAATAATATCATTTGTAATGCACCTAATGCGATTTACTACATTTTATGGGTATATAGGTATTAATTTAAACAAATAGGGAACTATATAATTACCAATAGTTGAGTGATTTTTGTATGGACGAAAAGTAAATAAAAGTATTTGTTCTCCATATTGTACCTCTCCTGTCCTGTGTTTGTTTCATTGCACCCAGTACATATAATATCTTATAATTTTATATTACTAAGTTATACTTGCATTTCCTATATGCATAATTACTGTAGTTTCTTCACTTCCTTATGGTGAGCATACAGCAATATAGTCTTAACTTAGTGTCATAACGGTCAAATCATTGGGTTAAAAATTGTTAACTCATTTAAAAAATAACGCTTAATCAGTCGGATATATTGGTTAATTAACTTCAAACGGAAAATAGCACATAAAAAACAAAATAACATTCCTTAATTATTTTTACTAACCATTGTGACCGAAAAAAACAATGGTAAGTACCTCTAAAGGCACCTTTACACGTTGGGACATAAGATGGCCATGATTGCGAAGCTGTCTATATGCATGAGCGACGTCCTATAATATGCCTTACTATATTATGTTCGTAATCGCCAGCCCGGATTAATTATAAATAGGCCGTATAGGCTGCAGCCTAGGGGCGGCAGCGGCCTAAGGGGGGCCACAGCCTCAATATTTCGTACATGGGGCGGTAGAAATAAAATGGCCTACACTCAAAAAAATATTAATTCGGCACAGGTAATCGCTTGTTTTTTTTTTTTTTTTTTGTCCATCATGTGCCAAATGCCAATGTGGGGAGGCCACGAAGCATAGGCATCAAATTACTAATACAACCTCTAAACACGTCAAAGGATATTCTACCAAACTAAGAAGAAGAATCTTGCTAGTATAAGTTGACGCCTACGAAATCAATACCTTCTGTAAAGTCCCTATATTATTAAATATGTGAATGTAAGTTTATTTGTTGCGCTGTTTGTTACACGAAATATTCAATGAACTTCGACATTACAAAAAGCTTTGCACATGTTACATTTAAGTAGCAGGCTTTTCAAAAAGAAGGCAACCACAAAGAAAGATTTCATTAAAATTACACCTCCTATTTGTTTCCTAAATAAAGTAAAATAAAAATAAAATAAATAATATATTCGTATAAGAGTGTGAATCGACGCCGGCTTCTCATGTATCCTAATTCACGCGGGTGAAGCCGCAGGATAAAGATTGTTATCTATAGTTCCTAATATTGCACCGAGGTCCAATCTAAAATAAAATATATATTAAGTAACATGAGTCATGACATTGTAATCAGACGTAATAGGTAGTATGTTTTACATAAATGTCGTAGCTCCATGATTCTGAGTTTTTAAGAAACCTTGCAAAAGCTTTGCAAGGTTCATTTGGGTTTGTACAAAATAAAAACGCATATTTTGTATTAAATATGGCAAATCAGGTAAGTACATTAGTTTTAATATGCTAATAATTGCCAGGTTATGACCTGTATAATATTATAGATAATATTAGATAAGTAACCATAATGACTAATGAATGTTGGACTGGGTGTGACGTTATCTGTATAAAAAGAGATCCCAGAAGAGCCAAAGATTTTGTTAAAAATCCTCTATGTTCTATCGCGGGGTAGACTCTACATCTGTAGATATTCAATTTCTTTAAAATCGATCCTGCACTTCAGAACCTACTTAACAGAAAATGATCAAAACTGAATTATTCCAAATAAGTCACGCTTCTTGAATTAAATATTGTTAATAAGGAATAAAATTAAATATAAAACAATAATTATATTAATCTCCAGCAATTAATTATTATTATTAACGGCTCGATAAATAGATAATAAGAATATGAAGACAATGCAAGCTGATTGCGTCATAAGCTGTTCTTGAACTTGTTTCGTTGCTAATGCACACGGATGTTAACTATCAAGAACGATGAAACCTTATTTTTTACTCCATTGTTTACAATCTTAGTTAATCAATTAATCATGTAGATGAACATTATTACCATTTAAGAGATTTCATCTCAAAACCAATTCCATCCTGAATATCTCTATGTAAAATGAAGACTATTGCTTAGAAAAAAATCCAAATCAAAAGTTTTCGTGGTACACAGTGAACAGGAAATTTTGTATGTAGTTACTTTGGGTCATTGTAAAGGAATTAGGACATTTTAAATCGCCGAAAAATGCACGATTCCGGGCAATATATGAAACTGCGTGGGTGAATCTCGGGTAACCTTTTCTGTATCTTATTTATTGATTAACCTTGTCCATCGTGAAAGTGAAAGAATGCGAACAAAAACGCAGCGGGAGTGTAGTTCAGTGTACCACGGCATTTATATTATGGCAACGACTTTAATTGTGTGAATAAAAGTATGAGGAAGTGCGCCAATAAATTATTATCAAGTGACAGTCACAAGTGGTTTACCTGTATTTTATAATACAATTGAAGCAATCATGCCCTTCGTATCATTATGTATACTAATAATTGTAAGTGTCATAACATAGTAAAGGTGCATGCACCCAGCAACACCTAGAGTAGATTACAAATATTAACATTTTGTAGTAATAATTATATTTACAAAATAATAATAGTTAGCTTACTATTATTATTTGGCGCACTCGAAGACATTTAATGATGACTAAACTATAATATAATGAAGAGTTTGACAGATAACGTAAGTACTAACGGCAGTAAGTAAGGTTACTACAATTTTGAAAATTAAACTTTACTATGTTAATATTTGATACCTGTAAATTTACTTTCTTTCTAACTCGGCCCTGGTGGAGTAGAACGCAGTGAATTCGGAATACTCATGTAATTGCCTCAGTCACGGCTCACTAGATACACCCCGACTGAGTTACGAAGCCGTGCCGTACGTAGAGGATTGGAAATGTTGCATTCCTTTTTTAAAATAGCATTTTAATGAATACTGTAATGTCCTATCCTATTGTGTCAAATAAAAAGTTTATTTATTTATTTATTAATCTTTTAATAGTTTATATATTGTATACCGTCTATAATTTATCATCATCTCCATAGACCAGCCATTCTCAAAGTGTGCTCTGGTCAGCCTTGAAGCAAAGGCCTCCTCCGCGATACATAAATTGTTTTTAGAAATGCTATCAGACACGAGTATGAAGAAAATTAAATTTTTGGGGGTCCGTCAAAAATGTCTCCTCTTAAAAGGGTTCCGTCAGCAAAAACTTTTATAACTACTGCCGTGAATTCCCGTGAACTACATATCGCGTCAGATCGGCCTATGATCAGTTTTTGGAGTTTACTCCTTAAGAATCGATTTTCATATATAAGGCGCCCGGTATGAGAAAAATCCGAGGGGTAAAACCTACTAACAAGTACCGAAAAATTGTGTCACGTTTTTGGTGCGCACCTTTAGTGCGCAACTTTCTAATTTGGCTGTGAGTATACACTCATAAGACCATAAAGGTAATATACCTATCGGAATATTATATAATTATGTTATTATATATATATAGAGTTTTTTTTTTTGGAGTTTACTCCTTAAGAATTGATTTTCATATATAAGGCGCCCGGTATGAGAAAAATCCGAGGGGTAAAACCTACTAACAAGTAACGAAAAAATGTGTCACGTTTTTGGAATCGTCGGACATCGGAATATTATATTATTATATTATTATTTAATTATATTGTTATATAATTATATTTATATTTACAGTCTTTTGTCTCTATGCTTCTCTTGCCCGTTATTTTTTCTTCTTGTTTTTCTCAGCTCTCCTTTTTCTTCTTTTTACTGCTAAAAAACTAAAGGAATCGATTTTTAGATCAGTACAAGGTCTAATATTAGACACCATGTCCATTTTTAGGTACAGTAGTTCTAAGTTGTTAGTTTGTTAATAGAATTATATTTTCAGAGAATAGTGATGACTGATGATATTTGCAGTAGAATAAACTACAAAATAACTTTAGTATGTATTGCAAAACTAAAGATGAGATCCATGTCATCTATTAGGTTTTTTTACACTTTCAAGAACTAATAATAGACACCCTTTATATTGTTAGGGAAAATGGATAAAAAATCATAAATAAATATTAATTAGTGTATACAGCATGACCATTAATCCAATGAAATCAATAGAAATTACAAAAAATCTAATAAATGTATTCAAAACTTACGTGCAAAATTTCGCCTTCCTATAACTTATTTGCTAAGAAATTGCCGAGCGCGTGTTGACGCGGTCACATTATTTACGAAAACTGATCCCATTTTAAAATTTTGTTTCCGAAGGCGTCCCTAATATATTATTTCACATCAACAGATAGCATAAGAAGCTTATAAAATGTACAGTGTTGAGAAATAATTACAGTAATTCTTATTTTTATGGTATTTTTGTCGTAAGTGTCATCTATTAGTTCCGTGACTAGCATTAGTGCCTTTCCCTTATTACAAACAAGTTACAAGATGTTACTTATAACTTATTTGCGCATTTTGTTTATCGCGCGGGAACCTTACACTTTTCTAATTTAAGTTTATTTATTTGTATAAAACTTATTTCCTCTTGTTATTCAACCTAAACCTCCGTTAAAGATTATTATTTCTCAAAAAGAATTACAAGAATTCAAAATTAACCCATCAAGCCCCATAAAGACACCGGTGACCGCGACAACAATAGAATAACAATAGATTTACAAATTACAAGAATCCACGATCACAGGATTAAAGATCACTTGCGAATAAGGGAAAAGACCTAATGGCAGACACTTTAAGGAAACATGAAACATTTGAATGTTATAAAATATATATTTATGAAAAACGCCCGGACGGCCTTTCCCTGATCCCTTGGAAGAAAGGTCGGTGCCTCATATGGGATGCCACGTGCGTTAGTACGTACGCTACCTCGCACATTTCCGGCACTGCCCAAAATGCGGGATCTGCCGCCGAGTACGCTGCTCGGCAAAAGCACAACAAGTACACGGATTTGGAACAACAGTACCTCTTTGTGCCTTTTGCCGTCGAAACGGGAGGTCCGTGGTGCAACGAAGCGAAAGCTTTCGTTCGCCAGCTCGGACGTCGGTTGCGGGAATCGGGTAACGATCCCCGCTCCGGGGCTTACCTGGCCCAACACGTCTCCCTAGCCATTCAGCGCGGTAACGCGGCCAGTGTGATGGGGACGTTTGAGCATGGTACGCTGCGGGGTGGCCTTTTTGATTAAGATCTTTTGTTTTTCATTTTTTTTAATTCTAATTATTATCATTGTTAAATTATTTTTTATTTATGTAGATTTAATAAATTTTTAACTGATTAAATTTTATGAAAATAAAGGATTGATAACTTCTTCCATTTCAGTAATTCTTACAAAATAAAACTATTATAATTATTCTCTGACAAATCAATTAAAAAATATATTATTGGTCTTTTTGTAAACTTAGTCATAAGTACTAATAGATGACATCACAAAAAACGAACATCACTAATAGTAGACACCAATATGAACTAATAGTTGACATAGAACATTACATTACATTTGAAGTGAGCACAGTCCTCGCGTCGTTGCGAGGTGAATCGCTTGCCCGACTTTCAGTTTAGAAGGTGCAAAGGAGAATCTTGTAAAATAACGCACTCGATGTTCAAGATGAATTATTATATCTCATGACAAAATCTATCAAAAAGTAAACAAGTCAAAATACCATAAACTAAAGAGTACAAAATAATATAAAAAAAAGGTTTTTATAAAAGAAATTTAGATATGTACACTACATCACCCCCCTCCAGAGACCGTCAAGGGCGATAATAGTCCGGAAATTTTACATGACGGAAGGTAGAATCTTTAAGTCTTGTCGCTTAAGTCGCCAGAGTTCCTGTGAGTCGGAACTGTTGCAGTGAGTCCCAGTGAGTCGGAACTGTAAGCTGCTGCACGGGATCCAGTGAGTCGGATAGCTGCCGTGCGGGGCCGATGCTACGTGCTGACCAGGAGAGATGTGCTCTGCTTGCTGACCGGTCGGTGTAGTGAGAAAGCCCGTTGATGCCGATGCGGAGTCGTCCAGGACGCGGTACATTGCGGCTAGTGGACGAGATACCCGATGAGGCGATGCTGGCTGACGCGGTGCGAAGGGGCGGGGAGTGATGGTGATGGAGATGGCGTGTATGGTCACCGATGTCTTGCGCCGTCTCCTTGTTCGCTGGTTACATTCTCCTTCAGATTCTCCATCCTGTGTTCCTTCCGGGGTCACCAATGAAGTGAGCACAGTCCTCGCGTCGTTGCGAGGTGAATCGCTTGTCCGACTTTCAGTTTAGAAGGTGCAAAGGAGAATCTTGTAAAATAACGCACTCAATGTTCAAGATGAATTATTATATCTCATGACAAAATCTATCAAAAAGTAAACAAGTCAAAATACCATAAACTAAAGAGTACAAAATAATATAAAAAAAGGTTTTTATAAAAGAAATTTAGATATGTACACTACACATTTTACATTTTTCCTATTATTAGGTCTTTATTTGCCATTTTTCAAAAGATTTAATTTACTTCATCATAGTAACTACATGCATCAGAAATATTATCCACGTTGTCTCCAGATTCTATTTATTCTTCTTCCATGCTGAAACTATCTTTCCTTTTATTTTTATTTTTCATATTTTTTTCCTAGCAAATTTATTTTCAGTCTTTAGTCTCCATGCTTTTTTTGCCTCTTCTTTTTTCTTCTTTCTTTTCTCAGCTCTCCTTTTTCTTCTTTTTACTGCTAAAAAACTAAAGCAATCGATTTTTAGATCAGTATAAGGTCTAATATTAGACACCATGTCCATTTTTAGGTGCAGTAGTTCTAAATTCTTACATTGTTAATAGAATTATATTTTCAGAGAATAGTGATGATTTTTGCAGTAGAATAAAGTACAAAATAACTTTAGTATGTATTGCAAAACTCAAAAATGAGATCCATGTCATCTATTAGGTTTTTTACATTTTCAAGAACTAATAGTAGACACCCTTTACATTGTTAGAGAAAATGGATAAAAAATCTTAAATATACATTAATTAGTGTATACAACATAACCATTAATCCAATGAAATCAATAGAAATTACAAAAAATCAAATAAATGCATTCAAAACTTACGTGCAAAATTTCGCCTTCCTTAACCTATTTGCTAAGAAATTGCCGAGCGCGTGTTGACGCGGTCATATTATTTACAAAACTGATCCCATTTTAAAATTTTGTTCCCGAAGGCGTCTCTAATATATTTTTTTAATACAACAGATAGCTTGAGAAGCTTATAAAATTTACAGTGGTTAGAAATAATTAGAGTAATTCTTATTTTTATAGTATTTTTGTCATAAGTGTCATCTATTAGTTCAGTGTCTAGCATTAGGTCTTTTCCCTTAATTACATTAATAATAATATGTGAACTTTTCATGGACTTTCACGACCACTTACTTGAGTTGACACCACACCGTTCTGGGTCAAACACACAATCATTAGAGCCTACTTATGAATTCGTAATGACAGAACAAACATTGCATTAAATTTGGGTCAAGATTGAGTATTTGATGCAATTTGTTGACATATTTAGTGGATCTCAAATATGTTTCTAGAATTCCAGTAGCACAAACTACGAGCTGAACTATAAGCGATTTATCACAGAACAGGTGCTTAAGTCATTGGGAAGTGTAAAGAAAAATAAAAACTCTTTGAGTCTTTGCTCAGAAGTCAGAGCACTATTATTGCTAATGAGTTGATGTTCTGTAGCAATATCAAGATTATAAAATAATACCATGGTATCAAAGTTCCAAGCTTATAGTTTTAAATTATAATAATGTCGAGAACAACAGTATTTAATTTTTGTATGTCATGCTAGTACAGTCAGCACAATTTTGGTAATAGCAAAAAAATCTTGCTGTGACTTTCATTGGTGTACGTAATATTTTTTTCAATTATTATTTCTTTGGTTAAAACTAAAAAGTAAGTATAGTTCGCAAGAATGACACTGAGCAATATACATGTTATGAAAGCAATATTATTTTTATCATTAAAAATATGCATAAGAAGTGCGTCTTCTTATGCATATTTTTAAATAAAAATATTGCTTTCATAAAATAATTTTGTTTCGTCATAGAATTTCCTCTTAATTATCAGTTCTGCCTTTTTGTAAGCTGACTGCTGACTATACTCGATGGGTAAATAGTTCTAATACCCATAATGTCAAGGTAATAACAAGATGAACCTAAAGGTCTTGAACCTAATTGAGTAATCTTGTCGTGGGATTTACTATTTGTCTACAATGACTACAGTCATATTGCAATCATTATGTTATAATGAATTCCTATAAATTATAAATAATCAATGTGAATACGTTGAAAATTTTCCGTAATTTATGTGACAGTCATGTAACCATTACAGTATTCTATGCTAATCTTCTTATATATAAAATTCTCGTGTCACAATGTTAGTCCACGAACTCCTCCGAAACGGCTTTACTGGTTTTTACTAAATTTTATATGCATATTCAGTAGGTCTGAGAATCGGCTACTGGGTACTTTATATATTGATAAGTGCATTTGTTGAATAAATAATAGTAAATTATTACAACCTGAGACTGACGGCGACCATTGTTTGTGCGACGAGATAGCGATCGACGTTGCCATGGCGACATACTTATTTAGTCACTTCAATAAAATAATATGGGCGAAATACTTTATATTATGGCAAAGCAACGTTTGCCGGGACAGCTAGTATAACTATAACTATAAATTGTAAAATTCGATTCGTTGAAGCTATTCGAAACATATAAAATCGCTTTGTATGTTTAACATACCTTAGTCTATTAACTGAAATATTCTTCGAACAATGTATCTTATCGTATCAAACAGTACTTTACCAATTAATAAATTTAAAAAACCCCCGCCAAAAAACTTTAAAATGTAATGAAATAATATTTACTGACTTTAAGTTTAAATAATTCCTAAGAGTAAAGTAATATTTTAGTCCATAAATGTTGTCACGGTGTGTCGGGGGACCGCTAAGTAAACTACCACAATAGCGACTTTTGCATTTTGTATCGCCATTAATAGTCGCTGATTCTCTCGATTCGGGTCGCTGTGAACTGACCCTTAAACTATAATGTTATGTGAAATCAAAAATCTACATTAGCGGTCCCCCGACACACCTTGACAACATTTATGGACTAAAATATTACTTTACTCTTAGGAATTATTTAAACTTAAAGTCAGTAAATATTATTTCATTAATTTTTAAAGTTTTTTGGCGGGGGTTTTTTTAAATTTCTTAATTTAATTTAATTTTATGCTTTTTAAACTTATGCAGAATAATTCCTATCAACTGGATCATATCCAAATGAATACCATCTATAAAATATTATGTCCTCTTGGATGAGGCCGTCAATATTATGAGCCCAAACATGAAACCTCCACTTTGGTTTCATACGGAGCTCGGCTCCTATAGAATCCAGGTGATGCTGTAGCAGTAGCATGCAAATATTTACTGTTTATATCCACGTCTTACTGGTTGTCGCAATTAAAATGAGCCCAAACACGAAACCTCTGCTCTAAGTTGGTGAGGAGTTGGGTATCCTAATAATTACCAGGTGATGCTGCAGCACCACGGCGACTTTCCAATAATGTGTATATACCTATTCATAAGTGTCACAAACCAGAATGCAAAATATAAAACCCATCAAACGACTGTAAGCTGCTAATCGTCCTATCACGAACCAGATAAACCGTGATATTTCAGCAATGAGCAGGCTGATGATGATGAACTATAGCTAAGAACACTCTCGGTCATATCGGCTTTCAAACAAAAAAAACTAGATCAATATCGGTCCACCCGTTTGGATGCTACGATGCCACAGACAGACAGACAGACACGTCAAACTTATAACACCCCTCTTTTTGGTCGGGGGTTAATAAGAACACAATGGCGTACGATCCTCTAGATTTGTGATTGAACCATTCATGATACTCGGAATGAATGCATATCCATCTTGTGTGTACAATTAGGGACAATTGTTGGAGGATATTTAGTGCGTGAAGTTTTATCAGCGTCCGCAATGGGTCACACGGTGGTTACGTGCTCATTGAATGTTATGCCATAATACTATCCGCCATAGAATACGAGAGTTGATGTGACTAAGCAGTCTGGACTCGGGACTCAGGAATCTATTCCTAGGACTATATCTGCTTTACGCTTGTAGAGTTCTCGATTCTATCGCACTTAGGGCTTGTTTCACCACTTCCTGATAAGGTGCCTGATAGGCTATCCACAACTCATTTGACAGATTCTCCATACACTATCTGTCAAGTTAAGTGGTGGATAGCCTATCCGACACTTGTCAGGAAGTGGTGAAACAGGCCCTTAATGTTACACCTCATGTGTAAATACATCTCTAAACATTGAAGCCCTTTTTAAACATGACAGCCTTAAACCTTACTAATAATATAAGTGCGAAAGTCTGTCCGTTGCGAAAAATGTACGGTTCTCGCGCAATGCAAGAATCGTGGCGCAACAGTTGGAGATGCATGCGTAACGTGACCAGACGTCCCGTTTTGAACGGGACTGTCCCGTTTTATAGTTACGTACTGTCCCGGTGTCCCCGAAATGATTTCGATTTCGATTCGATTGATTATAATGCCATATTTTTCTCGATATCAATAATGGTAGATGTTATACAGGATGTAACAAACGTAAGTGATAATACTAATTATGGGTGTGTCATGTTGTGTATATGTATGTATGTGTATAGAGTTCTCTGTAAAAGTAGAGGCGCTGAAAGAGCAATTATTTTTCACATTTGTTTGGGAAAATTCGTTACGCTGGAGCACTACCCCATACAAATCACAAAAAAAAATTGGTTTGATTTTCACAGTATGTACATAACCTAAAGTATTAATTAATATTCCCTTAGGCCTCACACAGCCGGAATTTCATAATCGGAAATTCATATTCTTACAGATCGATCTATGAAATTCATAATCTGAAAAAATCAGAATGTGTGTGGAGCGTACTGATATTGTATGATATTCCGGTCTTTCTGAATTAATAATATGAATTTTCGACTATGAAATTCCGGCTGTGTGAGGCCAGCCTTAGAGAGACGGGGGGTTCCACTTCGTAGATGTCCCGTTTTGACAAAAAAAAATTGTCACGTTATGCATGCGTCATATTTTTCTGCTGGTAGGCATCATGTAGAATCAGAGAATATTTGCAAAAAATTCTGAATACAACATTTTTGAGTTCGTTACCTATTATAAATGAAATATTATGTTTGTTTCAGATATTGAGTCAAGACGTGTTACTTTCGAAGAATACAACAACACGCGGCACGCCCAAACATACGGGAAAAGTACGCCATACAACGCAAGTGATAGGCCATATTATAGCTACAGCGCAGAGGATACCAAAGAAAATGACATATACAGGGTGGGTGAGAAAATTAGCAGCAAGGGACAGTTGCTCGTCGGGTTCGCACACGATCCCTTTGGACTTTCAGTCCCCGAGGCGGACTACCGGAATGGAGTAAGGCAAGTGATTAATTTACATATTTTGTTCAACTAGTTATACGCCATAAATTTGATGTACATAATATTAATTATGTCGTTAGGTAGGCATGTGTAGCACATTCAAAGAAGTTATGCCTTAGTCGTATTTGTAGACTCACTCACTCATGAGTCATGAGTATAAGACTTGTAATGAACCTGTTGGTTTGCTTTTAGTATTATTTTTTTAAATATTACATAATTACACTTTGTTTTAACCTGAAAATACCTAGAACCTACCTAATATCTACTTCACAATACTGCATATTTTATACCTATGTTACAACTCAATTAAAAATCCACCAATCTCAAATAAAAATGGACATCTTGGCTACTCACCACTCAAAACAAAACTTCAAAAAATTCTGGAGGTCAACAAAGCAGTTGAATTTAAAACCTAGCTACCCCGAAGCTGTTGATGGGATCAATGGTGCGGACAAAATCGCAAATCTTTTTAGGGATCAGTTTAAAGTGTCATCACCATTGGGCCCATCATTAGACTTTGTGTACAATGCTGAGACTAGTCGTGACCTTAAATTTACTGTAAGTAGTAAAACTGTAGCGAAGACGATTAAAAACATGGCTACCGGGAAATCGCCAGGTCACGATGGTCTCAGTATTGAGCACCTAAGATTCGCGGGCAAACATATGTCAAGAGTTCTGGCATTACTGTTTAATATCTGCATTGTCCATAGCTACTTACCTGCTGATTTAATAAGGACTACGGTTGTGCCAGTACCTAAAAATCGCAGTGGTGACGTTTCTGACAGATCGAATTATAGGCCAATGTCTTTAGCAACAACTATAGCTAAAATATTTGACAGTGTGCTTAGCTCCATATTAGAACAACATTGTAGTCTCCATGATGGTCAGCACGGGTTCAGGCGTGGACTGTCAACGGAGACTGCAATAATGAGTCTAAAGCACACTGTCAAATATTACACGAGCAGGCGTACACCTGTGTACGCTTGTTTCCTCGACCTCAGCAAGGCTTTCGATTTCGTCTCCTACGACATCTTGTGGCGAAAATTGGATACTCTTAGTTTACCCGACGGCTTCACCGACCTGCTTAAATTTTGGTATTGTAATCAGGTGAACTATGTGAGATGGGCTGACAAATATTCCGAACCGTACATGATGGAGTGCGGGGTGAGGCAAGGGGGCCGACCTCGACCCGGCTCTTCAACCTGTACGTGGATTCACTGATACGGGAGCTCAGTGGTACTCGTGTCGGTTGCCATATCGGAAACGTGTGCGTCAACAATATTAGCTACGCGGACTCCATGGTACTGCTGGCGCTCTCTGTCAGTGCATTAAGAACTTTACTCGGTATCTGTGAAAAATACGCTGTCTCACATGGTTTGCTTTACAACGCCAAAAAATCACAGTACATGGTCTTTAAGGCCGGCAACAAATGTCCCAATATTGTTCCCCCTATACACCTTAATAATGAGCCTCTCGAGAGAGTGTACACTTTTAAATATCTTGGACATTTTGTGACTGACGGCCTTCGAGACGATGTAGACCTCGAAAGAGAGCGTAGGGCATTGTCTGTTATGGCAAATATGTTGGTGCATAGATTTGGTCGTTGCACGGACGCCGTAAAAATTACTCTTTTTAAGGCTAACTGCACCTCTTTTTACACCTGCAGCTTATGGACCAACTACACCAAGAAAACATACAATGCCCTACGCATTCAATATAATAATGCTTTTAGAGCACAGCTGCGGCTGCCGCGTTTCTGTAGTGCCTCGGCGATGTTTGCTTTTGCGGATGTAGATAGCTTTGAAGCTATACTCCGCAAAGGGACTGCATCGCTACTGGCCAGGGTCCGCGGCAGCAGCCACAGTGTCCTGAGGGAGATAGTCGACAGCGGGGATTGTCCTCTGATCGACTTTATGATAAATAAGACTAAATCTCTTTTTAGAATTGAATACTAACATAGCAATAAGTTCCTCTACTAACAATTTTATGGATCTGAGTTATCTGAAATAAACATATTTTATTTTATTTTATTTATTATTTTATTTTAAAAAATATATCCAAAGCCGAACATATAACCTCCTCCATTTTGGAAGTCGGTTAAAAATTAAATAATATGTTAAAGATGCGTTATCGACTCCACCAAGCTACAGATTCTTCAAAGCTTCACGTGTTTTTCAGGGATATAGACCCAAAACAGTACAAAGCTGATCGCGGCAAGCGCGGGGTGGTGCACCTGTATAACATGCTGCTCTGCGCCTCCGGCTGCGACCCCCTGTCCTACCAGGGCTACGGGTGCTACTGCGGGTTCCTGGGCAAGGGCAGACCTACCGATGCCATTGATAAGTACGTTTCGGTTGAATCCTGGCACAACAGAAAGAAGATACTTTACATTGCATCGAAGGAACTCATAATATCCTTATCAAGCAAGCTATGGGCTATAATTATGATATCCTAGTATGTAGCTACCATTTTTTATAGTCTAGGACCTAGGTACTTAGCATCAGAAAATGTTACATGATGTAGAGTCAAAATCAAAAAGTGTATGTTACTTTGCTATTATTACCGAGTTGTTACTTTACCACCGTGACAAACTGTCTGTTATACCTGTTCCAGCTGCTGCAAGCTGCACGACGAATGCTACTCCCGTATCTCCTGCCCCGTCTACACCGTCTACCTGCAGCCCTACTACTGGAGCTGCAACTGGGGCGAGCCGCAGTGTTCGGTGAAGAACTACAGATTCGGTTGCGCAGCCAGACTGTGCGAATGCGACAGAAGACTCGCCAAGTGCGTCCAGAGATACTCGTGTCCGCGCCGCGGCCGTCGGCCGTACTGTAGAGCTTCACCACTGTCGCTATTGCAGAACTTGCTTGCCTTCGATTAGAATAACAATTGCAAATTGGCTGCGCTGCAAGATTGTGTGAATGCGACAAAAGACTGGCCGTGTGCATCTGAAGATTCAATTCATGTCTGTCGCTCTGGGGCTCGGGCTCCTCTACTACTCTTACAGATATTGTAAGAGTAGTAGAGGAGCCCACCCACCCACAGCCCATCTTGGAGTAATACCACTCAAATCAGAACTACAGATTGGCTGCGCTGCAAGGTGCTGTGAATGACGACTGGCCAACTGGAATAAAAGATGTTTTAAAGTGAAAATATTAATTATGGTGTACTGTTTTCATAATAATAAATTGAAATATTAGGTTGTGAAAAAGCCATTATATTTAAAGCCATACAGAGTCTTTGGTAAAAACTAGAATATTACGTTTTGGTGGAATAGTTGGTACCGATTTTTTTAAGTATCTCTTTAGGACCAAACTTTCTGCACACTTAAATAAAATCTTTGTATATAAAAAATAAATGTAATTAATGCACTCGTAATAATAAATCAGTTACGAAAATTTGTATTTTTATGAAATATTCCTCTAAAAACATTACTATATTAAAAAAAAAGACGGGTTGCACTCCGGGAGTGCCGGCAGAAGGGAAAACTTGATTATTAACGTTGTGCATTTTTTTAACCCATTTTTTATGAAAATCGATTATTAAAAAATCTATTTTTTTAATTAATCGAAACCCTTACAATCGATTAAATTTTTAACCCATGTTTTATGAAAATCGATTAAAAAAAAAAAACAATCGATTGTTCGATTAATCAATTTCGATGTTACAACACCACTCTCCAACTGTCTTATGGTTTTTCCAAGGTTTTTCGATCAGCACGAGAATCTGACGCGAGTTTCACAGTTTTTACCCATCCCGCAAAATAGACCTGGATCTCAAAAGCGTAAGACATAACTTACTTTCTGATGGATGAAACCATAGGTTCTTGATAGTGCCTCGTGTACTTAGAATACCTGCGAATTTGTGTAGCTCTAAGTGTGACACCTGGTCAGGTACCAGGTACCAAAGTGGACAAAAAATGAGTCTTACTTTACTTATTTTCTGATGGCCAATATTTATATATAATTTGTAGATTATTGTTCTGAACTAGTATCATGTAGTGTAAGACACTTTTCAATGATCAAAACTATTATCAGACGTTTTAAAAGTAACTTTGTTGCTATTTTTTTTTTCTAAGGCTTTATTTTTATTTTATAAATTAATATAACACCTTAGAAAACAATACGATATTGCGAGAATTTATTTTCTACTAGCTGTTGCCCGCGACTTTGTCCGTGTCAGCATACTGCATAGTATAATAACAAAGATGGATAATTTTCTCCCGTTTCCTTACCCAAAGGGTAAAAACGGGACCCGATAATAAAGATATTTCAGCCTGTCCGTCTGTCTGTCTGTCCATATCCAGACTGTACCTCCCCTTTCTAACATGTAGTGAATATTATTAAAGTATGGATACCATTAAGTATTTTTTGGTCATATACCTAGTCAAGTGCCTACCTGTTAGACCCAGATCCCAGAGCGATAAGACAACTTACTGTCACAATATGGATGAAACCTTATGTTCTCAGTAGTTCCTTATGTACTTGGAATACCTTCGAATTTGTGAAGCTCTACATGGAGCTATACTCACTCTCACTCACTCACTCATAATGTGGAAAAATGTCTGTAACCTCTTCACGTCCCTACCACTGGACCGATTTTGCTGAAATTTTGTATGGAGATACTTTGAGTCCCGGGAAAGGACATAGGATACCTTTCATCCCCCGGAAAAATGAACACTTCCCGCGCACTGTAAAAGTAGCAGCGCTGAAAGCACCGCTGTTTTCTTACTTATAAAATAAGGGGGCAAACGAGCAAACGGGTCACCTGACGGGAAGCAACTTTCATCGACCATGGACATCCGCAACATCAAAAGAGCTGCTGGTGCGTTGCCAGTCTTTTAAGAGGGAATAGGATAATAGGGTAGGAGAGGATAGAGAAGGGAATAGAGTAGGGGATTGGGCCTCCGGGCTCCGGTAAACTCACTCACTCGGCGAAACACAGCGCAAGCGCTGTTACACGCCGGTTTTCTGTGAGCCCGTGGTATTTCTCCGATCGAGCTGGCCCATCCGTGCCGAAGCATGGCTCTCCCACGGTGCTGTGAAAATTCCGAGACAAAAAGTATCATATTATGATAACAATATGTGCTTTCCCAGGGAAGGACATAATTATATCATGATACTTTTTATCCCGGAAAAAATATCCGGAAAAAACGGATAGGTATACTTTAACCCCAGGGCTCAAAGTATATCTGTACCAAATTTCAGCAAAATCGGTTAAGCGGTTTGGGCGTGAAGAGGTTACAGACAGACAGACAGACATTTTTATACATTATGAGTGAGTGAGTGAGAGTGAGTAGACCATGTAGAGGTTCACAAATTCGAAGGTATTCTAAGTACATAATGAACTACTGAGAACATAAGCGTTTCATCCATATTGTGACAGTAAGTTGTCTTATCGCTCTGGGATCTGGGTCTAACAAGTAGGCACTTGACTAGGTATATGACCAAAAAATACTCAATGGTATCCATACATTAAATAATATTCACTACATGTTAGAAAGGGGAGGTACAGTCTGGATATGGACAGACAGACAGACGGACAGGCTGAAATATCTTTACTATCGGGTCCCGTTTTTACCCTTTGGGTAAGGAAACAGGGGAAAATTATCCATCTTTGTTATTATACTATGCAGTATGATGACACGGACAAAGTCGCGGGCAACAGCTAGTAGAAAATAAATTCTCGCAATATCGTATTGTTTTCTAAGGTGTTATATTAATTTATAAAATAAAAATAAAGCCTTTGAAGAAAAATAGCAACAAAGTTATTTTTAAAACGTCTGACAATAGTTTTGATCATTGAAAAGTGTCTTACACTACATGATACTAGTTCAGAACAATAATCTACAAATTATATATAAATATTAGCCATCAGAAAATAAGTAAAGTAAGACTCATTTTTTGTCCACTTTGGTACTTGGTACCTGACTAGGTGTCACACTTAGAGCTACACAAATTCGCAGGTATTCTAAGTACACGAGGCACTACCAAGAACCTATGGTTTCATCCATCAAAAAGTAAGTTATGTCTTACCCGTTTGGGAACCAGGTCTAAAAGTGCTCAACGCCGCTAAAGAAGTTTTCACTTCAAAAAGAGAAGAGAGATCGCAAAATACATTATTTCTCTTTTTCAACAGGTTTTTTTTTTGCAATCACATTTTAGTTCCCGACGAATGCAGGCTAGGCGTCTGTGTGATGACTGATGAGTAGAGACCGGATTATATGCAACATAAAAAGCTTGTTATATGCATGCAAATATGCATGAAAAATGCTTGAAATATGCATGAAAATTGGCAGAATATGCAAAATTAAATGTCAATCTGCATACAATTAGTAAATTATTTTTGATAGGCGATAATAGGTACAGTAACATTATAATAAAACATTTAAATTATTTAAAAATTATGTAAACGTGAGCAATCAAATATTTGTCTAATTTTTTTATTGTAAGATTGTGTCTGCGATCGTTTAGACTTTAGAATATTTTAGTAAATAGAAAAGGTTCGCCACATTCGCTGAGGAAACTGAGCAGAATTTGAACTTGGGTGCTATGTTAGCACAGAGCACTTACAGTTTCTGGCAAAAGTTCCGCCGTCCTAAGAAGCGCGACGTTCTTCTATCTCTTTAATTTTTATATCGTAACTGTCAAAACAAAAGACTACTTTTTACTGCACTCGAAATACAGTAAAAAGTCACAACTATGACTCAATAGCCCATATTATGTTTTGTAACAGTTACAAAACAGTTACTGGTGTTGTTATTAAATGTCGCATTTCGGAACGCAGGGTTAGTAAAAAATGTTGTAAATGTATCGATAATATTATGCATCATAACTAGATCTTAAGTAAAATATGCTATTACCGCTGAGAATGGCTAAAATATGCAAATGCATATGCAAATATGCAAATGCATATAATCCGGTCTCGTATGAGTGATGACTTATGAGTAGTTTAATGAGGTAACGCGAAACCCAATGAATAAACCGATTTTGATTCAGTTTTTTTTATATTTAAAGGCCAAATGATCAAGATTATTTTAAGCACTGCTTATTATCGATTTTTACTCTGTTATTATCGTAGTTTTACTCCGTTTTTCTTTGGCTCATCTACCCCTCTGTCCAATATTTCATTGCACATATTATGCGCATATTGGCTATTATTAGAGAGCTGTAAACTCCAACATAAAAGCACCTCCGTTGAACATCTAAAACCTTTTTAGAGCTTAAATATTAGCATAACCATAATTCTTCACTACACCTATAAAACAGATGCAAGGTTTTTAAAACCGCACTACCTACAATCTACGTGTAATATTTTTGTTTTGTTGGAAAAATAAAAATCTAAAATATTCATCCTTAATTAAACTTGACAAAATGAAACTGCCTGTATTACAATTTCAAATTGATAGCAAATCCGTCCAAACTAAGCTTTGCTTACAAAATTGAGTGTAAAGACACGATTATACAGTAAATATACCGAACCGCAGTACCTCTAGAATCTAGATAAACCGAAATGATTTCGATTATAAGTCTCCATTAGAAAAATAAACCAGAGTTTTGCTCTTGCATTGTTTTAACACAATAGTGAATTCGTAAATGTAAAGCAGATGTAATTTTGGCAATTTTTAGAAGGGCCAGTCGTGCGTAATTGAAGACTAGATGTTGCCCGCAACTTCGCCCGTGCAGAATCTTGTTTATTTCGCGGGAGCGCTCCATTTTTAGCGATAATAACTATCCTTAGATCTCCTTTTCCGGGTTTTTGACGTTTGCCAAATTTCATCTAAATCGGTTCAGCGCGTAGCGGTGTAATTGTGAGAATGTAACAGACTGATAGATAGACACACTTTTGCATTCGTAATGTTCATATTATATTATATGATATTGCTAGTATAAAAAGTTTATTATATTATTTTATAGATAATATATTAATTACATTAAAGGAAAAGCACTAATGGCAGACACTATTTAAAGGAAACATGAAACATTTGAATGTTATAATATATATATTTATGAAAATAAAAGATTGGTAACTTCTTCCATGTCTTCAGTAACTCTTACAAAATAAAACTATAATAATTATTCTCTGACAAATCAATTAAAAAATATATTATTGGTCTTTTTGTAAACTTAGTCATAAGAGCTAATAGATGACATCACAAAAAACGAACATCACTAATAGTAGACACCAATATGAACTAATAGTTGACATAGAACATTACATTACATTTTACATTTTTCCTAATATTAGGTCTTTATTTGCCGTTTTTCAAAAGATTTCATTTACTTCATCATAGTAACTACATGCATCAGAAATATTATCCACGTTGTCTCCAGATTCTATCCATTCTTCTTCCGTGCTGAAACTATCTTTCCTTTTATTTTTATTTTTCATATTTTTTCCTAGCAAATTTATTTTCAGTCTTTAGTCTCCATGCTTCTCTTGCCTCTTCTTTTTTCTTCTTTCTTTTCTCAGCTCTCCTTTTTCTTCTTTTTATTGCTAAAAAGTAAGGCAATCGATTTTTAGATCAGTAGATACAAGGTCTTATATTAGACACCATGTCCATTTTTAGGTACAGTAGTTCTAAGTTCTTAGTTTGTTAATAGAATTATATTTTCAGAGAATAGTGATGATATTTGCAGTAGAATAAACTACAAAATAACTTTAGTATGTATTGCAAAACTAAAAGATGAGATTCATGTCATCTATTAGATTTTTTACCTTTTCAAGAACTAATAGTAGACACCCTTTATATTGTTATGGAAAATGGATAAAAAATCATAAATAAACATAAATTAGTGTATAAAACATGACCATTAATCCAATGAAATCAATAGAAATTACGAAAAATCAAACAAATGTATTCAAAACTTACGTGCAAAATTTCGCCTTCCTTAACCTATTTGCTTAGAAATGGCCGAGCGCGTGTTGACGCGGTCACATTATTTACGAAAACTGATCCCATTTTAAAATTTTGTTCCCGAAGGCGTCCCGAATATATTATTTCACATCAACAGATAGCTTGAGAAGCTTATAAAATGTACAGTGTTGAGAAATAATTAGAGTACTTAATTCTTATTTTTATGGTATTTTTGTTGTAAGTGTCATCTATTAGTTCCGTGTCTAGCATTAGGTATTTTCCCTTATTATAGATATTTTGAATCCAAGGAAAGGGGATAGGATATTTTTTTTCGCCCCAAAAACCTTAGATTTCCAGGTGGTAACCGACGTGACGGCAAAATATAACTAAAATAGATAAAAAAGTTGTACTCCCACAAGAAAAATCTAGAAATTAGTAATTTATAAGTGCATAGATAATCTTATAAGTAGGTTGAGGCCTGAGAGCGAGGCAGTAAAAGAATTTAAAGTTTCGGCCTAATAGTAGGTAGCTGTATTACCTATCCGAAATCAATTACAAACAAACTAACAAAGTTACAAAGTTTACCTTTTTGTATTAGCGCGAACCTTATCTTACAAAATACATTGACTATTCTATTACTACTCGTTTTGTTTTGATTGACTTCTTTTGGATGAAGGTACGGCACTCACAACAGCGATTCTCTCTGTAGAGCAGCCAAGCAAAAGTCATAAAGTTGCATTTTATTTGTATTATTGGCAGTAAGGTCCTGCTAACCGGGGCCTCGCAAAGACCTGCTCACCGGGGCCTCGCAAAGACCTACTGACCGGGGCCTCGCAAAGACCTAATGACCATAGAGCTCATAAAGACCTGCCGCCCGGGGCCTCTCCGCAAGCGATACAATATTATGATATTTTTAGAAAAGTCGTCAGTCATCACTCATCAGATACTTGCAGAGTCAGTTCCCAAAATAATGCCAGTCAATGTTTTATGGTGCAAGAAAGTTTGGGCCACTGTGGCAAATATCCAGTACTTGCCACAGTGGCTCAAATTCCTTTATTTTGTGGTTCTGTCAAAAAAAAATTAAAGGGTTCCGCCACCAAAGTTTGAGAACTGTACAATCTCTGCTTCGTTCTGCACCTGCAATTGAATGTAATCTGTACAGCTGATAATTTTATTTTCAACTAGATAATGCCCGCAACTCCGTTGCGCCAAAATTTGTTTATCGCGTGGGAACCGTACATTTTTCCGGGATAAAAAGTATCCTATGTCCTTTCCCGGGACTCAAGGTATCTCCATGTCAAATTTCAGCAAAATTGATTCAGCAGTTTGGGCGTGAAGAGGTAACAGACAGACACAGACGGACAGACAGACAGACAGACAGACATACTTTCGCATTTATAATATTAAGTATGGATTAATTTTGCTGCATTGCATATTTACCTAACTTACCTTACTTGGGGCGCTTGCAGGTCATTTGCAATTCCATTGTGCCAAAATTCGTTATCGCGCGGGAACCGTGCATTTTTCGTTTAAAAAGGATCCTATGTCCTTTACGTGTACTTTGAATATGAGATTCAAAGTATCTCCATACCAAATTTCAGCAAAAATCGGTTTAACGATAGTGAAGAGGTAACAGACAGAGTTATTAGTATGGATAAGCCACACGGATTAGTTTGGCCTGCCTAATCTTTGTTTATTTCATTCTAGACGTAACCGTTTCAAATTTGTTCAATCATTCTTTAATTTTTAGACTACCAGACGGAAAATCGATTGTAAATTAATTAAGGTTATCGATATCCAAGTAATTACATTAAAACTTCTCATCCAACAATAGTCACATAAAACGGCTCGTCCATTGCCCACGAAGCTCCCAAATCATGACTAATGTAAGTAATCATAGTTATTGCTAAAAATATTATATTATATACATGGAATGTAACGTACATTCCTTTTATTTATTTATTACATTATTTATTTATATGAAATATTTTTAATGTCAACATGATTATTGTATACATACTACATTAATACGAAAGTGTGTTTAATGTCCTCGCTAAAATCACCCGACTTTGATACAAATTAGAAACCGAGACATCAGACATACCTTGTGTCCCGGGAAAGGACGTGAGTAAATAATAAAAGACTTTACAGTTTATGTGACGTCTGCATAATATAAGAGCATGATTGTCAGAACGTAGCCGTTTCGTATAGAGTAGGGCTTCCACACAAAACTGCGAATTCGCATCGCATCGCAAAATTTTTATGAATTTTGTCGCAGATATTTGCGATGCGATGCAAATTCGCAGTTATGTGTGGAAGCCCTTAGTTATGAGCAAAGCCAGCTCGAACTCAGTGGCGAGGTGGCGAACAACGCAATCGCCCGGGGCCTCGGTCTTGCAGGGGCCTCGCGTCAAGCAACAGCTCAAAAAGTGGCATTTTATTTGAATTTTTGGCCCCAAAGACCTGCTGCCCGGGGCCTCGCAAAGGGTAAAGGCCACCACTGCTTGAACTTATCCGTATTTACTAATCTATCATATTTTCAGTTACCATTTAAGAAGCTATTGATAATCCTTGCGATTCTTCTGGTAGTGAAATATACGGTTGAAGACTCAGCAGAACATGAGTACTGCATCAAGAAAAAACGCTCAAACAAAAAGGTCGAGACATACTGTTATATCCCTTATCATTACTACACGCCTTATTATTATTATTATCCTGACTATTATTACACCTATCCGTATTATATCTATGGCTAAATCCTAATAAATAATTAAAATATAAGTTGGATTTTAATCACAGCCTCAATAGTCATGCTTAATTATTAATGTAGGTACATGATCATCGTTGAAGTATGTATGTATTCACAAAACACAAGTAGATCAGAAAAAATCAAATAGCAATCGATCACACCCTTACAAATTTAGTGTTAAAGTGAGGCCAGTTCGAAAAGACTGATTTTAAAGCTTCCAGTCTGAAGAAATTATGTGGAATTCTCTGTACACTAAAATTGATGTATAAAAAAATTATAGACTTGAAAAGGAACAAAGTAAATACCGAACAGAATATTGAAAAATGGCATGGTAATTCTGTAAAAAAATCTTGAATATCACCATAAATTTTTTAACAAAAAGGATAGCTTTTTTATAGTTCTAACAAAATAACCGAACAGATGTTTTTTAAATGATTCGGTCATTAAAAAAATCAAATAAAATACCGTATTATAATTTTCTCCTATTTCGCCCTATCAAGGGCGCGGCGAGCGTCATAACCGCCACTGTACAAGGCGCGCTGATATGAATGTTATTTTAATGTCCTTTACGTCGATATTCGTACTGACAGACATCGACCTGTTAATTTTAGGGACGCCCTTGCCTTAAGTCGAGATCTTATTATAGCGGTTATTAAATAAAAACAAAATAAATAATAAAATATGTTTATTTCAGGCTTTTAGCCCATAAATAATAGTAGGTATGTTAGTAACAATCCATGACTTACAATATTAACAAAACGTAACGTAACGTAAGTAACAAGTAGGTACTTACAATATTAAGTTTATTTTAGGCCCAGCAGCGCCCGATCCAGCTATTTCGCCGCTCCGGGCAAAATAATAATTGCCGCCCCAAAAACCGGCCAAATGCGAGTTGGATTCGCGCACGAAGGGTTCCATGCTAGTATGGAGTAAAAATTGGGTAAACGTATTTCTGAAAGTTAAACAACTATAACAGACCACGTCATGGAAGCGATAGCGCAATGTAGACGACCAGCAGCGACATCTATTATCAAAAGAAAGAAAATACAAAAAACACGATTCTTGTATGAGAATTCAAATATTAAATTGATTTTGTTTTTAGGCGGATACATAATCTGTGAAAATTTCAACTCGAACAGACATCGAAGTCTTACTGAGGGCATCGAGACCGGGCTTACCCGAAACTCGGGTTTTGGGCATCACGAAAAAAACCGGGTTTTACAATTGATACCCGGGTTTTTCGAGCTTTTCGGGTTTTTTTTTTGATAATTATTAAAGGCAAGACCTGATTCAAGTTATTTATAACACACTAACATACAAATTCTTCATCTTTATAACATAAGTAAAGATTTAATTACAGTGTCTATTATTCATAATTAAACAAAATAGAATATTTTAAAGTACTTGCAAGTTTCGTTTTTAGGGCATTAAATACTAATTGTCACAAAAACATTTGCTAATATTTTGAAAATCCTACCAAAACTATTCAATGTAAAAAAGCAAAGTCTTCAAGCAATCTATCCGTCGCAAAAAATCTTACAGAAGTATAATAGTTTTCGATCAACATTAATTGACTGAAGACAGTTTTCTTTATTTTGTGATCAAAGGCTTGCAAAATAAAGAAAAGTGTGGACAGCTTCAAAGGGTTCTAACTTATAAGTCTGCTGAAAGTACCTTAGAGTTTGATGATAGGCGAGTCACCCACTAGTTAGTGACAAAACGTTGTAACTTGGATCGACCGTTGCTGACAAAATACACGCATCAACAAAGTCTAGGGATATAAATGTATTTTTTAAAATATCTAAAACCTATCAATAAATTTTGAAGACAGTAAATGGAAGAATGATAGTTTATTTTTTGGTCTTTAATAAAACATATTAATTAAAACACTTTTCTGAATTTCATGGTTTCTAAAACAATCGCAGATTTTTCTATGGGCATAAAAAACAATGATATATCAACAAATCTTTATTTCAATTTAGAAACTGAAAATTTCATTCGAATGAGATATTTTTATTGCTGATTGTTAAATTAATAATAATAATTAATACTGATCGATGTTTGGCAAACAGTATTTTTAGCTAAAATAGTATATATATATATATATGTAATAGACCCAGTCTGCTTTGCAATTTAAAATATTTTTTTTCTGTCGTCCAACTTACTAAAAAACCTTTTAAAGCTTTTTGTCGTTATTTGTTATATTCACAATAGTCATATTCATATAAGATAACTGTTGACTAGCTCTAAGTTTAAATAATTTGGTTAAATTAACCCAAAAATAGAACAATGCAACCAGTAAAAAGGCTCCAGGAGAGCAACCAGCCCGTAGATATCGACAAAACTGAGACTGAAGATAGTAACAAATAATAGGACGAATAATGGCTTTCCATAGCCGGCCGTAGATGGCATACCGTATACTCACTGCGGAATTATTAAAATACGTGATTTTAGTGAACACAGATTAAATAGAGTCTGGCCAACGAAAGCTGAACCCAGCGAACCGCGGCAAATTCAAAAAATATTCATATGGTATCACATAACGTAGTAGGAAAAAAATATTTTGATCATTTTCTGCTGATGCTAGATATTACTCCAATGTGCAAAAAATTATGCACCTATATAAGAAATATTATAGCCTACTGACTTTAGAAAATAATGTATTGCTAACTAAGCCCAGTAGAATTATTGTTTCGAAACCGGTCATGTTTTTAGCTAAAATTTGTAATAATTAATGAATATAGTAGAAAAAGTGCACGTAAAATTGAATTTTATTAATTTTGTTTTTATGCCTAGTCGGTATTAACGAGAGAATAGAATATTCGATGGGCAAATAGGTCACAATGGTATGGTGGAAACTTCCTCTTTCTCATCCGAATCTTCGTTTTCAATAAAAATACCATTTATTAAAATAAATAACATGTCTAGTATGAAAAATCAAAAGATCATAAGAATATTAAATATAATAAAAGAATATAAAATAAAATATATTTATATACGTATTAATAATCATGACCAAGTATCAAGATCATGAAATCGTGCAACTGCACCATCGACTACTAATGTCATTATCAGAATAGTGTTGCCAGTCAAAATAAATGCTGGGTTCAGCTTTCGTTAGCCAGACTCTACAAGCCGGGGTTTTATCAGCACCAGCGCCAAAGACAATTTCTAATGTGTTACACCATGACACCATGGTTTATCTTCCAAATTCCTGAAAAGCAACCTTCCGCATTTGAAAGGTGGTCTGGTCTGGTCAATTACATGGTTATCTGACATGAATTCTGTATATTGTGACTTGTGAGTAGAACAAATAACAACAAAAACTTTGAGGGATTTTCCAGAAAATTAGACGACAAAGAAAAGTTACTTTAAATTGCAAAGAACATTCGATCTCATACCGTAGCAAGGCAGAAAAAAGCAAATTACAGGTAAACAAACATCAATCAGGACTAAATAATTAGTTTTATTACTAGATGATGCCCGCGCGATAATTTTTTCCATTTTAATGGTAAAAGTTTATATATATATATATATATATATATATATATATATATATATATATATATATATATATATATATATATATATATATATATATATATATATATATATATATATATATATATATATATATATATATATATATATATATATATATATATATTTCATAAAATACAAATACGTTTTAATAATACATGTAATTTGGGGGTGAAACTTGTTATAATACTTAATCCTGGTCGGAAAATCTAAATCCCTAGCCTTGATACGATCCAAAATATAGGAGAGGTAAACAAGTCGCTCCGATAAAAGTACGGCCGTGCCCGTTTACTCGAGACTTGGTTGGGCACTGCCGTGACTCCAGACTATGGTATTTAAATAGTATTTTACTGGATAGGTGCTGGTAATCGCAGAAAATCATATTACGAAAAGTTTTTTTCCCATTATTAATTTTTTAATTTTAAAAAAACCCGAAAAACCCGGGTACTCGGTTTTTATTCAACAAAAACCCGAAAACCCGGGTTTCGAAAAATGGATACGGGTTTCGATGCCCTAAGTCTGTCTGTCTTAGTAATAGGGCCCCGTTTTTATCCTTCGGGTACGGAACCCTAAAAGACAAATTTTCCCTGTCGATATTAATAAAACAAATTATTATATAAAAATAAAAACATACATTTTAATGCTACTTTATGTCTTATATTTTGATTATGTCAGCACTCAGTGCAAACACTTTAAAACCACTTGACCAAACATTTTTTTTTTTATAATGTTCACCCACGGATTTAGCTAATGTGTTCACCCGTGTCCCGTCGCCCGATGTAAACTGTTTTACCACTGTTTTACCAATAAAAGATGCGTATTCGGTATTGTAATCATCGCGTAATTTAATAAAGAACCATCTAGCGGAACACTAAACTTGTGTGCCTCTTGAACGCAGTTATAGTAATAACTAATAACTAATATTTATATTCTAACCACTTTTGTGTAGGGTAGGGTTATTATTTTTGTATAACCATTTTTCAAATTTTCGCCACCGACGCGCACGCCGCCGCCGCTCTCAATTTGCCGCCCCTCATTTTTGCCGCCCCGAGCGATTGCCCGGTTTGCCCCCCCCCCCCCTAAATCGGGCCCTGAGGCCCAGTGCTACCTCTACCCAGTGCCTCTGAATGGGGCAATCTGGTCTACAAGAAATCATTTTTAGGATGCTGTTCCGAGAGTTGCGAACACATTGCAGCAGAGAGACGGCTTTTTTGCGCATGATAGAGTGAATTGTGAAAGCCATCAGTACGGGCTTCGGCAAACATCCCCGATGCGCTACAGCGCCACGGCAGTCGCAACAGCATCCTAAAAGCGTTATGTTGCGTTATGTACGCGCAGAACGTTGTAGGCTCGAATCTCGACTCGTGTATGACACCCACAGGCCGCTCGTATAAAAAGACTGACAGAACGCCTTAAATAGAGTTATTTTAACGTCTGTAGTGGAGCGAGCAAACCTGCGGGCGAGCATGTTGCTTCTCACCGCCAACGCTCTGCGCTCCCTCTCTATGTCGCTGTCATCTCGCAGGTCACTGGTCACAAACTCACTATATGACCGAGATACTTAAAACTATCGACGACCTTAAGATCCACCCCATTAACTATTAAGACACACTGGAGGCACACGCCTGGGCTGTTGTTTCGGTGCCTTGAATATGATGAGTATTTCACAGTTATTTGAGTTATATTTGAGGCCGTGCGCCTCCGCTTATTACGTTAGTACAATTTCGTAGGTTACAACTCTCGTTGTTGATGTATTGGCACTATGCTGACGTACATAAATAACTGATACCCACTTGATATCTATGCTGATACCTGATTGGGCCAGGCGAGGGCACCAACGCGCACGTTCGGACAGTCCCTGGAACCTCTTTTTTGGACATGATGGTGGAGTTCTTGTTAAAACCTTTACAAAAACAAATTAAAACTCTTGACGCTTCTAGGTAGGGTTGGTTTTAGCACTACCGGCGCCCTGGGCGAGAATCCTACCGCGCCTAGGGTGCTGGTAGTGCTGAAAAATTTGGCGCCTCTTGGCTCTTTTTTTTTTGCCTTCAGCGGCGCGTGCCCTGGGTGGTCGCCCAGCGTTGCCCCTCACTAACGCCGCTACTGCTTCTTCGTTACTTTCTAAAATTACGGAGCTGATAGTTTAACCTTATGTTGAAGTAGCTGTAGTGTTATGTTGAAGTAATATGATTTTTATGATCCTAATACCTATGTCCTTTCCCGGTGCTTTGGCGTTCTTAATCTTATATAATATAAACTAAATGCTTAAAATAACCGTACGTGCGTATTTTTAATCTGGGTACCTACTACCTATCTATTATTTCGTCATCTGATGTAACGCTTGTTGATGTAGTTTTTGCTTTAAATAATCTAAATAATAAAAAAAAAATTTTGACACGTCGCATCTACCATCGACGTCACGTCAAACGCCAGTTGGCAATCTACTGTCAAAAAGTTGGGAGGCAGCTGTAATAAAAATTAAAATTAAAAAAATAATAAAATTTTACATAAATTCTAAAGTAAATATTAAAAAGTGTCTATTTACCGAGATAATTATGGATGTAAGTTATTATGAAGTTATTACGGAAATTGTATTTAAACATGAAGTCTATGTTTTGCATAAACACCTAACATATAAACCGTTTTTGTTTTAGGAAAGTAATATTCCTATTGATATTAATATTGGTAAACTCCAAGACTGGTTAGTGAGTCGAAGACACGTAAATAAGGACTGGTCTAAAAGTGTAATAGCAGTACGAGAGAAAATAAACAATGCTATTCAAGACATGCCAGCTCACGAGGACATAGCAGCCTTGCTTTCGGGGAGCTATATTAACTATTTCCACTGTCTCAAAATTATTGAAATACTAAAAGAAACTGAAGCTGACACAAAGAACTTGTTTGGCAGATACGGGTCTCAAAGAATGAAAGATTGGCAAGATGTAGTCAAAAGTTATGAAAAAGAAAATCTCTACCTAGCTGAAAGTGCACAAATGTTAGTCAGAAATATCAATTATGAAATACCAAGCTTAAAGAAACAAATAACAAAAGAGGAACAGATTCAAAATGTAAGTTTTGAACAAGTTAAATTACTGCAATGTTTTGAACAAGTTAAATTACTGCAATGTTTTGAACAAGTTAAATTACTGCAATGTTTTTATGCCAAAGGCAGCACCAGCATAGACTGTAAACTAAATGTTTTATTTAACAAATTATCTGGGGGCACGGCAGTGCCCCAGCCAAGCTTTTTAGCAAAGGCACGGCCGTACCATACTTTTCTCGAAGCGGTTCGCGGCTATTTCACACCCCCTTTATCTTCGATGTTAACAAAGCTAGGGATTTGGAATTTTGGTCACTAGGAGCAAGTATTAAAACTAGCTTAACCTCCAAATTACATGAAATTTTGATAAATAGTTTATTAGTTACGGATGGTCAAAGTTACTACGTTTTGTCACTCACTGACTGACAGATCATCAAAATTCTAAGGTACTTCTAGCAGACTTAGAACCTTGAAATTTGGTACCCGGATAGGCCTTTATTCACAATGAAAGGAAAGATTATGAAACCGGCCAAGTGCGAGTCGGACTGGCGTACAAAGGGTTCCGTACCGTAAATTTGTATGGGAGCCCCCCTTAAATAATAAGTTTATTTAATTTTTATTATTAATTATAAAAGTTGAAATAAAATTGAGTATTTTCTGAAATTTTCAAAAACCTTAGTGTTATCATTATGGATTTAGAGCAAAAAAGGGGAAAAAAATCGTGTTTGTTGTATGAGGCCCCCCATTAATAATTTATTTTATTTTGATTGGACTACTAGCTTTTATAACGACACCAGAAATACATAATTTGTGAAAATTGCGATTATCTAGCTATTGTGGTTCACGAGATCTAGCCTAGAGACATACGGATGGACGATGCACAGACAGCGAAGACTTATTAATGAAAGGGTTCCGTTTTCATCCTTTAGGCAGGGACACCTAAAAACTGAAACTGAAAAATAATATAATAATAATATAATACTTTATTAAATAAAAGATTTTTATGTTTGTAACTGTGCAAGAACAGTAGGTATGAGTTTCGACTGCATATTTGCTTTACATACAAATAAGGCTTTAAGTTAGTTATGTACTTAATGAAATGGTATTAATTAAATAAAAATTAGTACTAACAACGTGAACAACGAAACAATAATTAAATTCGATTATTATATAATTAATGTAATCAGTACTGCAACATGACACTCGTTAGAGCGCTTACAGACGAACGGCACATGTCGGCGGGACGTGTCGGCGGCAGTCGACGGCAGACGACGGCACGTGTCGGCGGCAGTCGACGGCAGGCGACGGCACGTGTCGGCGGCAGTTGACGGCAGTCGGCGGCACGTGTCGGCGGCAGTCGACGGCAGCCGTCGACAGTTTATCATGCTTGCAGTTGTGACGTAGCGCGTAAAGGTAAGCGTCCACAGGTCGGTATCGTACGCAACGGACTTCTCGCATCAAATGGATATTTTTTTTTACAGTACGTCCACTGTATCGGCAGCGTACGGATTACCAGGCGTACGGCCAGTGCCAGTGTGTTTATCTTCAAATTAAGCCAAACAAAGTTCCTAAGACAAAATTTCTGCTTTCGACTTTTCCATCCACACCCCCCTTTTGAGCATTAATTTACTAGGCCAATCGGTAATCCGTACGCTGCTGATTCAGCTGACGTACTGTGAAAAATTTATCCGTTTGATGCGAGAGGTCCGTTGCGTAAGATACCGACCTGTGGACGCTTACCTTTAGGCGGTACGTCACAACTGGGGGCCTACCACCACCTCTACTAAGCGACACCGTTTGACATATAAGAATTTATTACTTTAGCGTCAAGCTAGCGCTTTTAAAAAAGTTGATATTTCACAGCGGATTTAACATTGTTTTGCATATATTACTGTTTTCAAGTAAAATTATATTTAAAAAGTGAGTACGGTAATGTTATTGTAATCTTACAACTAAGTGTTCTGGAAACATGATAGTTTTAGAAAAGGTCGTGGTAGGCCGGTTAACAGTTGCCGTCGGTTAACGGTTGCCGTCGACTGCCGCTGACACGTGCCGTCGTCTGCCGTCGACTGCCGCCGACATGTGCCGCCGACTGCCGTCAACTGCCGCCGATACGTGCCGCCGACATGTGCCGTTCGATTTATGGGAGTTTTAAGTTATCTCATGAAATAAGGTGTGCTTCTTTCCTGCGAGGAACGTCACACATCAGTGCTGCTTTGTATTCCTAGACCTGCGGGACTAGCTTGTTTTGAGGTGTTAAGTTTAAAAAATTCTAAAGTTTCTGAATTTTTGCACATGGATGGAGTGATCTCTTATTAGGTTATTTTTTAATTTTGTGTCATTTCTGATATATAGGTTTTTGAGAAAATCAAAATTTAGTAGTAGATTTTTTAAAATTTGTATAAAACTAGCCAGCAAAAAGTTAACTTAAAAATAACAATAGCATCATATCTAGATCAGTCTTCGGATTGTAGGTACCTAATTTGAACCATTTAAGCCCATTGGAACCCGAAATATTGCCAGTTATTTAAAACACTATCTAAAAAAAAATAGAGTTTCTGAAATCGCAATAATTGGGCTCAGGTCTATTAAATAAAGCCATAGAATAAATTTGTGTCAGATTCATCCACGATATTTCGAGATTTTAATAATTTTTATTTTTGCAAGCTCCAAACACTACGAAAAAGATATTTTTAATTAAAGGCGTTTACATATTCAACATCCTAAAGAAGTAAGAAATATATATTTTCATTTTGAGTCCTTTTCACCAATTGCTTTAAAAATTAGATACAAAAATATGAACAGTACGAAAGAACCGGACGAGTGCGAGTGTGAGACAGAACTTTGATTGTGGCAAACGAATGCGCTTTGAAACAATCAGAATTGGTTTGAAACAAATCTCGCAGTTAAGGTGGCTGAACTATGTGCTATTGAAATAAGTTACTCTTGCTACTTTCTAGCAGCTTTTCTCACGTAAATTTCGTTGAATACCATAGACCGCCTCACATTTGACTGCCCCCTTATTTAATAAAAAAAAATTGTAATAAAAATAGCCTTTGTGTTAATGGAATACTTTAATTAGATATACTGTAGGAATCAAATTATCTCAATCTAATCGGCAGTTTTTGTGTACAAGAGCAATATGAATTTTGAATATAATACTATCTTGAAAAAATTATACGTGGTCGGTGGTACGAGTATGATAGAGTTCGTCCCTAGGATTGTTACCTACAAATTAAATAATATTATTACAAATAGTATTAAGTATAAGACCTATGTTTTTTCACGATTGCATTATTTTACCATTTAGAATAAAACATGTTAATTTGATATTTATTACACACCCTAACAGCTAGGAAACGCAAAAATTTCATTGACAATACTCATGTGCCCCTAGTGGCGAATTTAGGATATCTGGTCTAAAGGCTTCTACAGATTGCGCAAACCCGGTCCATCAAGTGAAGTTGGTCTTCGCAAGTTTGACATGTGCCTCGTGTTCAGGTTGTACTTTGACATTTTTGACGGTTCGTCGTCCAGCTACAGTTCGACAAGGCTTTAAATGAACGTGGCGAGAAAAGAAACTAACGCTTCTATCATACAAAAATTTCATTTTTGACATGTGTTTGACGGTTCTCTTATACCAGCAGCGCCTCGTTCTCATTTATTTAAAGCCTTGGAGCACTATACACACTTACAGATCCCTGACGCGAACGAACCCCGTCAGTCCAACCAAAATATGTCAAACCGGAATGATATTTGTAAAATAATTGTTTTCGGAGTTTAAATTTTATGAGATTGTAATAGTCCCAAATGCCAAAAAGCATGCTTTTCATTGAAGGTTTGCAGATCGTATAGGTCCGGAAATACCTACTGCTGGTGACAGTTCGTTCCAGAGTTTTACAGTGCGCGGCAGAAAGTTACGCGAGAAACACACGGTGGAAGACTGCCACTCATCAAGGTGATGAGGATGGTATATTTTTCGTGTGGGACGATGGCGAAAAGTTGCAGGTGGTATGATTCCGAACAATTCCTCAGAATACTCCCCGTGATACAACCGATAGAGGATGCAGAGTGAAGCTACATCTCGGCGTAATTCCAAGGAGTCTAAGCTGTTTGAAACACTGTGGCAGTCAACAATTCGAGCGGCCCTTCGTTGGATACGACCCAGAGGGAGCAGTTGGTATTTTGGCGCTTGGACTTCACTCGATATGCTAACGCCAAGTATTTCAATGCTAGGGGAGATCGTTAAAGATGTGCCCTCAAAACGAGGATATACGACCATAAGTGGCTTTTAGCGGTGAACGCGCAGACTTGTGTCACGGCGGGGTTAAATTGGACTAAGTTACGACTACCACATTCAGAGACTTTCTCCAATGAATTATATATTATGGACACAAGTTCGTTTCGACTCTCAATGACATTTAGCCGAGAAATATTGGGGGAGTCGGTATATACAGCATCACCTGTACTATCATCCGCATAGCAATGAATGCCGTTGGTCTGTAACATGTCACTGATATGCAGTATGAATAGGGTAGGCGATAGCACACAGCCCTGAGGGACACCAGCATCAACAGACTGAGTTTCCGAGCATTCGCCGTCAACTACGACCTTTATGCTTCTATCTGCTAAGAAACTTGGGACCCACTTGCGTAATTTCTCGGGCAGCCCGTTTGATGGAAGCTTCGAATGCCCAGGTATCAAATTTGATGGTCCAGGTGAACCATCAAAACTGTCTAATTTGTACAAAGTTAATAATACATAGCTGTGGACCATTTTGACAGCTGTCAAAGTAATCCACATTCCACGCCTATCTTCACTTTGGACAGGATCTCTCCGTCTGTAGAAGCTATAAGGACAACAATGACAATTGGTGTTAATCAAGTTGGGTGATCTTTCAATGATGTTAAGAAGATATCATTTTGTGACGAACTTACCAGCTGCCAGCCAGTGGAGTCACCAGACCCATGTCCTCCATAAAGTGACCATGTGTGAAGTGCCAGGGGTAGTAAGTGGGAGAAACCATGAACGTAGAAAAAAAGGCGGACGGAGTCTTATTATACACAGAACTGTGTCTTCAGAGTCGGCCACGCACATATTCTGACGCCTGTCAAATGGTATGGACTTGCGTATAATGTGTGCGTGCGGACCGTGTACATACAGTCAGCTGGCCGACTCTGAAGGACACAGTTTTGTGTATGGTGGGACTCCGTCCGCCTTTTTTTATAGTTCCATGGGAGAAACAAAGCGTGTCAATTCCACCAACGTGTCTGGGTTCCACATTTAAATAGTTTGACTGATTTTAATAATTAAAAACAGAGTAAACAGGCGCTGTGTTTCGCCGAAAGAGTGAGTTTACCGGAGGCCCAATCCCCTACAACCCTAGAGGGAATAGGGTTATAGGTTAGGGGAGGGACCCCTAACCCTATTCCCTATTAAAAGGCCGGTAACACACCTGCAGCGCTTCTGATCTTGCGAGTGTCAATGGGCGACGAAAGTTGCTTTTCATCAGATGACCCGTTTGCTCGTTCGCCTCCTTATTTTATAAAAAAAGTCTCACGTAGTTGATCTGTCAAAATCATACAAATTTAGAAGTATGCATCTACTCGTCGCGTTGAGGTCTAATTTAAGGTGCGCGTCCACTGGATCGGAATCGGAGCGTACGCAGCGTACGGATTTGTTACTTTGTATTGATTTATATGGTACTGCGTCCACTGGATACTGACCGGTATTTATGACGAAGACGTCTTCCGCAGAGAACGCGTCATTCGGATTCCGAAGGTTTCAAATTCTGACGTGTTTGCGACGACGCGACGGCTATACATATTCACGATGAATGGCGATATTTTAATTACTTTTGTAGAAAAATATGAAGAACTTTATAGTCTAAAACTTCAACATCATCATAACCAACTGAGGAGAGACAATATTTAGGATGAAATTGGGAAATAATGAATTTCGTTTTCTCTTGTTTCTCTTTTCCTCTTCTGATAAAATACAGCTAGTTACAACAATATCCTCGCCACTATCCTCTATAATGCAAATGCACGTTAACAGGCTATGACGGACTAAAAATAACTAAATTGCCTATGATGAATCCGAATGCAGTGAACGCACCCCATCGGCATTTCGTAAATGATGAAATGCCGATTCCGATCCAGTGGACGCGCAGCTTTGACCGTAAAACTTAATAGGTTCTCGTAAATTGCGATTTGCGGCTTATGATTTATGACGTATTAAAAAAAAACTACTTATCTTTGTCCAAACGCCTGATGGCAACCCTACTTGCAAAGGTACTCCAACCAATTTGTCAGTTTTATTTTACAAATAGAATAGTGAACACTAAAAAGGATTTTATGCGGATTACGTAGTAAGTAGTTTTTCTTCAACAACTTAAAATAACACAAACTTTTTAAAATCTGCTGTAATTAAAATAAATCATAATGGTAGAAATTTTAGTAAGTATTAAAATTTTGACTAAGCTTTAAGTTTCGAAATTAAGTTGAATATTTGTGAAAATAAGATGCAATTTTTTTTTTATTTCTTTTCCATCGAAAAAATTATAAAATATCGTATTTTCTCTTACACAGGCCCTTCAAGATATGATGTTGTATCTATGTTTAAAAATAAAATAGTTTGTGGCCTATTTACAAGTATAAAAATCAATTTCGCTTTACTTGATCCGTCAATTTCTCTTAAAATCGGGGCTGAAATGGAACTAAATTTTGAAATGTGGTTTGCATAGACCTTTTAATTGTAAATATGTAAACTCTAAAAACTTTAATTACTTTTTGTAGCTTTTACGGGATGTTGAAAGCAAAAATATAAATTTCTTCAAAACCCGTGGATGAAAATGACACAAAACTTTAACAGTATCAGACATCAACAAACTAAACCATATTATACCGTTTTTACAAACTCTAATATTTTTTCGACGCAATTAGGCGACTTTTCTAATATTTGCTAATTACTGGGAAACCCGTGGATGAATCTGACACAAAACGTGTCTGCACATCAGTTACTGCCCTAGCAATATCCCAAAACCTAAATTTTAAACTTTAATATTTTTTTCAGCCTATAGCGACCAAAAATCAAAATCCCTAAATATCTCTGGAAGCTGTCGACCAAAATGACACAAAATCATTTTTTAGGTTTACATAGTGGTCCTAAAACTATACGCAAAAAATTAGAAACTTTAGAATTTTTGAAACCAAAAAACCTAGTCCTATTGGTCTATAAGAGGCCGGGTACACTAATTGGAATTTATCATACATACGTAATTCCAAAATCATTTTCTCATACGAAAATATTTAACATGTTTGAGTTGTTTTTTAATATATATAGATAAATAGTAATTATCTAGGTTCCTGCACAAAAATTTACTTCAAAATATTTAAACACAAATTTTTTTTTTTTGCTTTAAAATTTTTTTTAGTAAATTTACTACTAAATATTTAAACACTAAAAAATAGAGTAAAATACTAAAAAATATATAAATAAATAGTTAATTTACTACAAAATATTTAAACTCTAAAAAATATTTTTTAGTATTTAAATATTTTGTAGTAAATTTACTATTTATTTATATATTTTTTAGTGTTTTACTCTATTATTTAGTGTTTAAATATTAAGTACTAAATTTACTAAAAAAATTAAAAACAAAAAAAAAATTAATGTTTAAATACTTTGAAGTAAATTTTTGTGCAGGAACCTAGATAATTACTATTTTAAACTGAAAAACAACTCAAACATGTTAAATATTTTCGTATGAGAAAATGATTTTGGAATTACGTATGTATGAGAATTTCGAGGGTACCCGGCCCCTTAAGAGTCAATTATATATGAATATAATAATTGACTTAGAACTCAGAAGTGTTTACGTTACGTTGTCCACCTATAGAACTAACGAAGCCTCAAAGAAAAAATATAAAAGAGATAGAGAATGGGTGCTATGCTAAGTACGAGGGCTGCTATTTATGTATCCGGAATTAAAAAAAGAAACAAACATATATCATTTAATATGGTTTTATTGCTTTTCAAAATATTCGCCGCGATGATCGACACACTTTTGCATACGCTGGAACCAATTTTCATAGTACTTTTTCCATTCTGATTGAGGTATCTCCAAAACGTGCATTTTGAACGCATCAACAGCCTTTTCGCGGCTCGAAAAACGTTGACCACGTAATTTGTTCTTCGCGTATGGAAATAAAAAGAAATCGTTAGGTGCCAAATCAGGGCTGTACGGCGGATGACCAGTCAATTCGATCTTTTGACCCTCCAAAAACTGAGTTGTTTCAGCTGAGGTGTGACAGCTAGCATTGTCGTGATGTAATATGATTCTGCGTTGTCGGTTGTCCTTTCTTATTTCTTCAAAGACTTCTGGTAAACAAATGGTCGTATACCATTCAGAATTAACCGTTTTACGATTCTCTAATGGCACTGTAGCCACATGTCCATTAATTCCAAAAAAACAGGCGACCATTTGCTTCAAAGTACTTTTTGCACGAGTAACTTTTGTTGGTTTCGGCTCATCTTGGAACACCCACACCGTTGACTGTTGTTTAGTTTCGGGGTCATATGCATAGATCCAAGATTCGTCACCTGTGTAGATATTATAAACGGCTTTTGACGTACCACGGTTGTATTTTTTTATCATTTTTTTGCACCAATCGACACGAACCCGTTTTTGATCGATTGTCAAGTTGTGCGGAATCCAACGCGAACATATTTTTTTACAGCCAAATGTTCGTGTAATATCTTATGTATGCTCGTCATACTTATGCCTAAGGACGCCTCTATCTCGCGATATGTAACATGACGATCACGCATTATTAGTTCCCGCACAGCATCTATATTTTGTGGGACAACAGCTGTTTTTGGGCGACCTTCTTTATTTTCATCCGTGAGCATAGACCGCCCACGATTAAACTCACTGTACCAGTGATAAACAGTGGTTTTTGATGGTGCTTCATCTCCAAAAGTTGCGGTGAGTTGAATAAAGCACTGTTGTTGATTTAGCCCACGCCGAAAATCGTAGTAAATCATTGCACGAAAATGTTCACGCGTTAAATCCATGGCAAATGAAGACACGCAATTTTCAAAATGATGCCACAATGGAAAAATAATTGACAGTCACATGAAACAAAATGTATTCTTCAACCAAAGAGTTCTATTTTCAAATGTTGTAATTACTTTTTAAATATTGTTCTTGTAAGTGGCCAGTTCCGGATACATAAATAGCAGCCCTCGTACAGAAAAGTTATAACGTGACCTGAAAAGAAAATAAAAAAAAACTTAAAAAAAGAAAAGAAATCCCACCAAAAACATGAAATGTAAAAGGGGGCAAGCAAAATATTGCATAGCTATTCAATACTTCCGTCGTAAAAAGTTTTCAGATGACATTCAAGCCAAGCCTTCAACTTATTTTGTAATTTAAATCAACATTCAGTAAATGTATCAATAGATTTCTTTATTTTATAATTATTATAGTGGCTTGGCAATGAGCACTAGAGAAATAATCAGCGACTAATTAGATTTATTGGGTACCATCGGCCACATGCGTAGTTACAATATATTAAAACACTTTACGCTTGCCGTCTGTGAAAGTATGAACTCCTCCAAATATGCAGTTTTATATTTGTTTCTATTCTGCTCATTGCCAAGCCGCTATAATAATTATAAAATAAAGAAATATATTAATACATTTACTGAATGTTGATTTAAATTACAAAATAAGTTGAAGGCTTGGCTTGAATGTGATCTGAAAACTTTTTACGACAGAAGTATTGAATAGCTATGCAATATTTTGCTTGGCTCCTTTTACATTTCATGTTTTTGGTGGGATTATGTTATCTACTCTCTATAATATTATTACGTTATCTGTCTATATTCTGATATGAGATGTGCATCATGTTGGGTTACTTACTGTATGTGTTGTTACTTTAATGGAGGCTAATTATTAATCCTTTGAACCCCATAAGAGCGCCAGTGATTGCGACAACAATAGAATAAAAATATATTTCCAAGAATCCGCAATCGAAGGATTAATAAAGCTGGCCCATTTTTTACATTTGTCAACTGAATTTATAAATAAATTATGTTTTGTAAACTTTTCATATATTAATAATAGTTCTTAATAATATGTTGAATACAGTTCCAATATTATGTTAAATTACATAAAAATTTATTATATTTTTAATTTATTATAGGAATGTGAAAAGAAACATGCAGATTATTTAAAGAATGAAGCGTCCAGCAAATCAGAATTTCTCACACTGTGTAAACAACTGGGAATCAAAGGAGATAAAATAAAAAAAGAGTTAGTGGAGAGATTGAAAGAATTACCTGAAATATATGATAAAGTAAGTATTATAATATTTCCAAGGCTTATATCATGTAAATATAGTGTATTATAAATTATTATTTTATGAGTTGTTAAATATTAATTTAACTAAGACCTAATTTCACCAACCTCTGTTTGTTAAATCGTAACAAGGCATTACTTAACAGACCTTACAAAATTAAACAGACTATTAAAATACTTATGTCCCACAGTAAAAATTTAACAGAGGATTAGTAAATGCAATGTTATGTGAACAACGAATGAACAACTGTCAACTATCAATTCACTCATTCTTGTTATAAGGCGACGAAATTGCAATGTACAAGTTTAATACGACATGTTTGCTGCAATGTGTCTCTTTCTTCCTTATTCGTTAGTAGATAATGCGACCAAATTAAAAATCGCATACATTTGTTACGCTATAATAGTTCTTCTTAATTTACCAGGTTAATAATTATTATCTGTCAAAGCTGAAAACATGAATCATAATACAAAGTTTTATTTACATATTTCGGTTTGGTAATTTTGATACAAGTTAGTATATTTGCAATGTCAAGGAAAATCCGAGGGCTGAATTTTTGACAAAGTGAAAATAAATAATTATTCATAAGTCATAACTATGAAAAATAATTAATAATAAGGACGCAGCGGAAACATGGCGGAAACACTCAAAAGTCAAAAGAGATTCTTTTATTTATATTGCATATTATTGTCTTTGAAAGTTGTTGTATTGACTCATATAACCATTATAACAGCCTGTTATATATTTAACGGACCTTAATAGCAGGAATTAAATTTAACACCATGTTAGGTGATATAACATGACATTAGGACATGGTGGAATGCTCGAAAGCTCAAACAGGCCATTAACTGATTTAACAAGGCATTATTTATTTAACATTGCTTGATGAAACTAGGTCAAGCTACAAGCTACAGACAGTGGTTAACAACCAGTTTTTTTTTTTTGTTGCTGCGTGGCTGTCTTAATTGCCCTTTATCATTTTTGCATTATTTCAGATTGGAAAATCATTGAAACCTTTGAAAGCAGGAATAGAATTGTACTCTGCATTCACTAAATACATACTCGGAGAAGAATCCCCGGAAGTTTTGCCACTGTTGCAGTACGTAATTGAACATGGCAACACCACGGTCTATGAGTGGAGCTACGGTGAGCCACCACTGAGTGTAGAACCCGACCCGATTCATATAGAAATAGAAGAGGACAATGAGGCTGGTGATGGAAATCAGGTACCAATTGTTTAAATAATTGAACATTGAAAATTAGGTCATAAATCAAAGTAACTCATTTCTTTTTTGTTTGAGTACCATAGCAATATTGATGATATAATTTATTTTATTGATATGTCTTAAAAAGTTCATTGTAGATTACCATTTTGTTGTTGTTGCAGATTGATTTTGGAGATAATGAAATCGATTTTGGGGCAATTGATGCTCAGGACGCTGGAGACGCTGCAGAAATTGACTGGGGAAATATTGATTTAGTGACAGACAATGTGGTATGTTACTAGAAATAATATCACTTGTAGTTTACCCAGCATATTAAGTCCCAAAATTCAGTAACATTTAAACAACAAACTATGTTTTTGTAGTTTCAGTCAAAAGAATGCGTTTAAAATATAATAATTTATACACAGGACGTATCAGCTGATGTTGCAGAAATTAGTTTGGACGAGTCGGGCATAGTTGTGGAGGAGCAGGGAGTCTGCGGGGGGGTTGCGAGGGGAAGGGACGCACTCACTCTACTGGACAACCCACCCACACGAAACCAGTTTATTGATCAACTGGTTGAGGTAATAATGTACAATTAGCAAAATTAACCTATCAACTCCCATAAGGACACCGGCACGGCGACCGCGACAACAATAGATATCCAAGAATCCGCGATCTAAGGATTAATTTATAGGCAGTTTGACAACCTAATTTGTTTGGGTTATGACAAGTCTAGGCAATGGATTACAATCAACATTCACTTGCTAAAATGACACCAAATTAGATTGGTTTGTAGACTGCCTTTAAAATTTAAATCAAATTTCACTATAGTATTTTTTATTTATTTATTTGTTTTGAAAAACCAACAGCTTATGATTATAATGAAATAGAACCAATACTATACAAAAAGAAAGCCAATAACAGGTTTTCACTAATAGATAGATACTTATGACATAGTTAGAACCTTACAGTATACACACAACATTATCTACTGATACAACATTATATCCATAATCTTAATCTTAATATATAATATATTCCTTATGTATTTAATCACTATTATGCCTTATTATTATATTATCTAAACAAAAATACATGACACTAAATATGAATTTTGTGATAATATAGAAATCCTATCAGTCACTTACTAAAGAACTTCTTATTATAGTCCGATCGAAATTTAGTACTTTTGGTAGTATAGGGATCTAAATTATGTTCTTTGCAAATAGAATTAAAGGATCTGCTTGCTCGCACCAGGAATGAGTTAACTCTATAGTTAGTGCTGTAGGTTTCACAAGTAAGCGGAGGATTGTATCTTCTTGATCTGGAAGGTACACTAAAATTTATTTTTTGGAGAAGGTCTGGACAGTCGACCTCATTATTAATAATTTTTAGAATAAAAGTGCAATCTGAGATTTGTCTTCGATTAGATAATGGTAAAATGTGAAATTGTTTGCAGAGGGCAAGGTAGTTTTCTGAGTTGTAGACAATTTTAAGGCGGTAACATAAGAATCGCAAGAATCGTTTCTGAATTTTTTCGATTCTATCAATGTACTTATTATAGCAAGGATTCCATACTTGTGAACAATAATCTAAATGACTTCTAACGAAGATACAGTAAAGTATTTTTAACGTTTTTGCTAATTTAAAGGAAGTACTTACCCTCATAATAAAGCCTAGGGCTTTTGAGGCCTTCGCAATGATTTTATCTATATGTTCATCAAACATTAGTTTTTCATCGTGATAGACACCAAGGTCACGCACGACATGACATCTTGGTATTACTTGACCTTTTAGAAGATATGTAGCAAGGACTGGGTTCTTTTTCCTGGAAAATGTAGTAATGGAACATTTAGAGGGATTCAGGTCTAAATTATTGGAAACACAGTAGGAATCTAGTCTTCTCAGGTCAGCTTTAAGTTTCTCAGTATCGGTGAGCGATAAGATTGGTAGAAAAATTTGCATGTCATCAGCAAAATAAAGATATCGGGAGTAGTGAAAGCATGAGTCAATATCATTAATAAAAATTATGAACAAGAGGGGTCCCAGTAGTGATCCCTGGGGAACACCACTAGGGATGGGAACCCAACTGGAAAAGTAATTATTGATGACTACTGCTTGTGACCGATTTTCTAAGTATGAGCTGAAGCAACGGAAAAGATTACCTCTTAAGCCAATGTTATATAGCTTAAGAGGCCTATAGGTCGGTAGGGACATTCGCGTACAGATACTTTTTTTTTTATTGCGATTCCCCCTAACTGTATCAGGGCTCATTGTTTGCTCTAACTATTTTTACAATTTTTGGTTATGTGTGCTTATATCTATGTACTTACATTATTTTATATCTTATCTATTACAATAGTAATTTGTCAGCAATACCTTAAGTACTCTTGGTACGTGTCAATTACATAGTTATGGTATAATACACAGTTTTTATAACACTCAGTTTTTAAAATATACATTCCTATGAACATCGTTGATGTTCAGTAGGATTCCGATTTTTAATAACACAAAAAAGACAAGCACAATAAAATAATAATTCAATACAATAATTCTAAGCTAAAATGTCAATGTGAACACTAAAACACCATCAAATTCAATAATAATAAAATTCAAAATGTCAGAGCTAAAACAATAAATAATAAAGACTACGGCACAACATTCAACTAACCCTAATATCACAGTAAAGCCTACAACTAACATCACACTAATTTATCACAGTTTTTCTTGTTTACAAATTTAACAATTTCTTTGCAAAATGAGAGGAACGTTTCCCTCTTTTTTCCCCCCAGGATGGAAGGCAGGTTCTCAACCGTCATCGATGTGCCCAATTTCTGCTCAATATCATATCTATTGCTAGCAAAAATTGGGCAGTCGAGTAACAGGTGAGGAACCGTCTCCTCAACTCCGGGCTGACACGAACACGACGGATCGTCCTTCAGCTTGAATCTGTTCGAGTAGAAGGCGAATCCGCCGTGGCCAGTCAGTATCTGTGTAGTGTGGTGTGTTATGTCTATTTTCTTGACTATTTTGTGTGCAGCAGCAGCGCTTGGGAAAAAGAGCTTCGTGACTCCGGCCGTCCCTCCCACTTCGTATCTCCTGTCCCATTCCTCAACCGTATCCTCTCTTAAAATACGCTTGACGAATGAAACAGGACACAGATCGTAGTCGGGTTTCCTCTTCAATCGAAGCGCGGCCTCTTTGGCTAATTCGTCAACTCTCTCATTCCCTCTCAACCCTGCGTGCGCCTTGATCCATAACAAGGAGACCTCCCGCCTCTGCGATGCAGCTTTTAGGAGGGCCGCCCTTGTTTGCACTGCCAGGGGATGAGGGGAACTAAGAGTGACAGCCTGGAGAGCCGATCTGGAATCACTGAGGATTCCGACCTTCGCCAGTCCACTCTTGCAGGCTATAGTTACTGCTCTTTGGAGCGCTAGAAGTTCGGCTTGGTAGACGGTGCAATACGGCGGCAATGCAAGCTTGACGGCCTTTGTCTCGGCCTCACCCTTCCATACTGAGAGTGCGGCTCCGACTCGACCCTCAATCTTGCTGCCATCCGTATAGATCCTATGGACGTGGTTGTTAACCACGTCTACATATGAGTCCTCATCTACCAACCCGAACCTCAGCTCTACCTGCTCTGCCGGATGTGGGTCCTCAATCGCAGGAGCCATACAGATACTTTTTGATTACATAGTACAAGGTCCAAGATTTTATTTTGAAAATTTGAGACACCGTTAAATTGATTTAAAGAAAGAACATTACTTTTAATATTATTAGGGACATAGTGCCCTTCAGATGCATTGAACTCCCAACTAATTCCACTTAAATTAAAATCACCTATAATTAAATACTTATCATCTGGGTATTTTAAGTTTATGTCACTATTACATTATTCAAGAAATTCGCCAATTGATTAGAGAAAGTGTTAGTAAAACCAAGACTGCAAAAATTTAAGACGCAAACATGAAGTTTTATGGCTTTTGAATCATGTTGATTAGATAGGCAAATTGTCAGCCAGAGATCCTCGGCCGAGGATTGAAACATCGGTTGAATAGTAGCAAAAAGATGTCTACTAGCGGCCATCAGTACACCGCCCCCCTAGTTTGTCCAGTTAATTTATAATTGCGGTCGCGACGATAAACAATGTATCTAGTGCTAAATAGCTCGGAACTCATGTAGTCTTCGGTCAGCCATGTTTCCGTCAAGATAATTAGGTCATAGGAATTTAAACTTACTTGTCGGTAAAAGTCTCCTGACTTAGTTCGGAGCCCACGAACATTTTGGTAGTATATTGTAATTGAGTTATTATCACTTGTATCCACGATAAACAAGCACAGTAGAACTTATATAGAATATTAATATCGTACGACATTACCCTAAAATATTATTCTGTAGTTTTGTGATCAGCATAAAACTCCACGCTAATATTCTGAAAACACAATCAAGTAAGGCGAATCGTCGACAAATACCGATAAATAATGATCGAAGCGATTGTAGCGGACCGTGGGTTGATATAAATAATATTAGGTGCATCGATGGTATGATACGTGAGTGAGATGGAAGTTGCAACAACATGGTATGAACGATAGTGGGTGCGAGCAAGACGAACATATATAACACAGTATGGGTGATAGGATAGATTATAAAGCAAAATATATTCAAGAGGTAATAGTTAGTGACTGATATTGTAATAACAATGAAAATATGGATGGTAAAAATATGAAATAATTCTAAAAGTACATTACAATGATGTGATGGAATAAACAGTGAAGATAAAATTAATATTTTTTTGACAAAAACTTGAAGGTAAGCGTTGACCAACACTCCTTGGCCTTCTGGATTTATTTGTATTCTAAACTTGTTATAACACAACTATAATTTGTCTCACAATATCACTTTATTTACTAATTTTACGTCTTGCTAATATGAGCCATACTTTTTTACTTCTTACTTCAGACTAAACCTAACTGTCATCTTAAATTGTCACTCGCATGTTTTTTAATTACAAAGGAGGTTTACAGAGGAGGCCTTATTCGACTGAACATACCGCCCACCAAGGACATCTAGTAATGTCCTTAACTACTAGACAGGTATAAAAAATTCAAACTAACAAACAATAGGAACTAAACGTAACCGCCCACCGTAAGCTTAGTGCATTAATTAACTAAATTTATTTTAATAAAATCTAACACACCTTCAACATTAACAATAAAATACTACTATAAAACAATTAAAAATTGTTCACTTACAGGGAGTAAGCACAACTTAGACGTGGGTCGTTTAATTAAGGAGCCGTTGCATTTGAGAGTTACGACCCGCGTGAACTGATCACTGCCAGGGTGTTTAGTAACTACCCGTCCCACAAGCCACCTAGCTGGAGGCAAACCGTCTTCCTTAACTAACACTACATCACCCACGTTGGCCTCAGGCATTTGTTTTGCCCATTTGTATCTCTGCAACATGTACGTGAGATATTCGTCGGACCAGCGTTTCCAGAAATGTTGCACCATTCGCTGGGCAACCTGCCATCGTCTCAAACTACTAATGTTTGAATTTTGGTAGTTGCGATCAGGCACCGCAAGCAGAGGTTTGCCAACCAAAAAATGACCGGGAGTCAAAGCTATTGGATCGCCAGGATCATCAGATATCACCGACAGCGGTCGCGAATTGAGGCATGCCTCGATTGACACAAACCTCTTGAACCCTGTAATGAACCCGTCAGCAGATAAATCGCTAATGGCTTCATCTGTTATAGGACATAATGACTTTAATTTACTTCTTGATTTACGATGTCCTACCTTCTTAATATCTTTAATTTCATCTTGAAATTCCTCTTTCTGTACATGTCTTATAAAGTAAACCTTTAATGCTTCTTCTATCTCTCCACTCTGTCGACACTCCTTAAATCTTTTCTTACTCTAATCTTGTCTCTTAAATTTCAAAACTCTTCTACAGTAAGCTCTAATATCTTATAATAATAATACCTTGAAGGAAGTTCTTGCACTTTCTCTGTAACAACATGTGTTTTTTAATAGCTCTTTGCTCTTTGTTTGTCGCTATCGACTTAGGTCTTGTGTACTCTATTGACTGGTTTCTCAGCCAAGATGGACCCTGAGCTGTTTTAAAATCATCATGTTCTCGATCCCATGTTATTACTAATATCTTCATAACCTCATCCCATTTAATATCCTTATCCTTTCCATTCCTGTCCTCTCCTCTTTCAGAAATTTCCCTATTTAACTCTTTACAGCTACTCACCCACTTCTGCAACTGGAATCTACCTCTGGTAAGTATTTCCGTTATTTCTTTATATATCTGTAATCCTTCTTGTACTGATTGACAACCTGTCATTAAATCATCTACATAAAAGTTTTTTTATTATTTCAGAAATCTAAGGATTATGTGCTGCTTCATCAGTTGCTGTCTGCTGCAAAGTTTTCACCGCGAGGTAAGGAGCTGAAGCTGTGCCGAACGTTACCGTTAATAATTTATATTCTTCTATTTCAGATCCTGGATCATCACGCCATATCACTCTCTGAAAATCAGTATCTTCAGGAGAAACTTTAACCTGCCTGTACATCTTTACAATATCAGAACAGATACTGATGGGGTGCATTCGCCACCTCATAATGATATGCCGCAATGGCGACTGCAACGTAGGACCTACCAAGAGATCATCGTTTAGAGATACTCCATTCAGTCCTTTCATAGAAGCGTCGAAAACAATACGCACTTTGGTTGTCAACCTGTCTTCTCGCACAACTGCGTGATGTGGTATATAAACTGATGTATCCCTTTTAGGATCATCACGTGGAACTCGTTCAATATGACCAAGATCTTTGTATTCCTTGAATACTTCTGCGTAACGTCTTGCTAATTCTGGATTTTTTTTTTAATTTAGCTTCTAAGTGCATAAACCGCTTAATAGCTAAATGTCTAGAACTTCCATATGGAGACTGCGGATTTTTGTCTCGGAATGGAAGTTTAACAATATATCGTCCATTATCATCTCTAGTAGTAGTTTGAGTATATATCTCTTCACAACGTGATTCATCTTCGGATAAAATTTTACTTCTAGTTCCAGGTGTAACCGATTCTATCTCCCAGAACTTCTTAAGAATTGCGTTTTCATCAATCTGATCCGAATTGCAAACTACAAAATGATGACAATTGACTACATCACTCGGCGACGATATCTTGCCTGACAAAATCCAGCCTAATGCTGTATTTTGTGCCACTGGAAAGCCCGGTGGGCCTTGTATTAAACCATCTCTCAAAATCTGGCCATAAACTTCTGCGCCAAGTAGAATATTTATTCTACTAGGCGTGTGATAAGCTGGGTCTGCCAAGCTTATTGCTTCTAACTCGGGCCAGTGACTCGGTGCAAACTTAGTAGATGGCAATAGAGACGTTATGTTACGTAGAACGTACGCCTTGACTTGAAAACTAAAACTTGGATCTAGGTGTGAGTGGATTGTCACTGAAACAGTGTTCTTAGACGCTAACTCACCGTTCTCACCACCTATTCCTGAAATTATTGACTTCACTGGCGTCTTCTTGAGTCCAAGAAGTTGAACTGCATCTTCAGTTATGAAAGACGCCTGCGATCCCTGATCTAGCAAAACTCTAAGGAGTTGTGTTGACCCGTGTCTTGACTGTGCTTCGACAAGAGCTGTAGCCAACAAAACCTGTGATGAAACTGAATCCTTAGAAAAGTGCGAGATTACACTTGTGGCGGGTTCACCATCCGATTGCAATGCCTGCATATTCGAAACCGCTGAATTGACACTTACCTTTGCAACGTTGTTGCAGGCGGTCGAATTTGAGATAACTTTAGGATGCAGCAACGAATGATGCTTCCGCTTGCAAATGCGACACGAAGCATTGTATCTACAAAACTTGGCCGCGTGGTTGGGACCTAGACAATTATAACATAAGCCACTGTTTTGGATGAACTGTTGACGTGACTCGTAACTCTCTTTTGCAAACTGTTTACAGTTACTTATTTTATGTTGCTCCTTACAAAATTCACAAGAATAATGAATCACATTGACATTATTATCAGGGTTTACAACATGATATACTTTAGACTTACTATAACTTGCAATGACATTTGGTTTCGGCTTGACTGACTTTTCATCAAGAAATTCTAGCGCCCGAAATCTAGCCTCTAAAAAATCTTTGAACTGCGATAGCTTGGGAAGTTCGTCAAGTATGCTAATTTGAGTTTCCCATTGCTTGCGGGACTCACTGTCTAACTTCGCGCTCATTATATAAATTATCAGAATGTCCTTGGGACCTCTTGAGGTAACGTCAATTCCAAGATTTTTTAGACCATTTAAACACTCCATCGTAGTGTCTAACAGACACTTAACAGACCTAGAATTATTCTCCGTCACATTCCCTTGGGTCATTAAGCGCTTCAACAAACTGTTCGACAGGAATCTTTTATTATTGTATCGGCCTTTTAACAGAGTCCAGCATTCTTCATAATTAGATGAAGTGACCGGTATATGTCGAACAAGTTGTTCAGCTTCACCTATCAACAAACCCTTTAAATAATGCAATCGCTGAACATCATCTAAACTTTCATTCTTGTGAATGAGTGATTCAAACAAATCTTTAAATGTTGGCCACTCTGAATAATGACCAGAAAATTTAGGTATAGAAATTTTTGGTAATTTAACACTATCATTAGAAACAGACTTGACTTGGACTGACTTAACTGAACTACGATCTAATCTTTCCAGATATTCCTTTAATTCACTTTTATAATCTATGTACATTTCTTCAACATACTCATATATTTCATCAGTAAAATATTCATCTTTAGTTTGCATATCTAAAGAAGCCGTTTGAATTATTTCATTATGCGTATTTAAGAATCCGTCCCAAGTTTGCTCAAGTAGCTCTAACCGAGTACTAATATATCCATGTGTAATTCTGTCCTTAGGCGATTTTCTTAAATTTATTCTAGCCTTTTCAATAACTTCTTTTTTATTTATTCTTCTTATTTATTTGCAATTTATATAGCGCCTCCATTATCTTATGAAAATTTTACAAGTGTCAAAAAATATCTGAATTCCAAGTCCTAACCTTGTATTGTAATTAACTTCACTAATATAAAAACCGAAAAAACTTTACAAGTATCTGAAACTTCATACAAAATCAAAAAATCGGGCATAGGTTCCCCGTATGAACACAATTTCTTAACTTTAACTATTCTAAGTACTAAATCGATTTAAATTTTCTAAGTTCCAACTCACTAATACTTAAGGTTCAAAATTGTCTTTACTTATTTCACTTCGATTATTCTCGTTATAAATGGACTGTAAAATGTACTCACAACTTTTTCACCACACTTATCCGTTCCACTGTTGAAGACCTCTATCTTCAATCCTCTGGAATAGTGCAGCCTGGCAACACCTTCCGACGATCCGTCCAACTCGCAGCGCCCCCGGGCGCCGTCCATCGGAACTGCCTCTCGTCACCAACTTGTCTGCTTGGCTTGGTGACAACTGCCACACTTACAATGACAGTGATACCAACTGCAGCTTCCCTTTGCTGCACATTGATACTTCAGTACCGACGTGATGCGCTTCAATGCTGATTTCTAGCATTGGTTTCCACGCATTGGACAAAAACCACCGGAATCCGGATCTTCAAGCACCAAATGATCCGCTTCGTCACGGACCAAAATGATCCGGCTTGTCACGGATCAAAATTATTCGGCTCGTCTAGGACCAAAATTGACCAACACTCCTTGGCCTTCTGGATTTATTTGTATTCTAAACTTGTTATAACACAACTATAATTTGTCTCACAATATCACTTTATTTACTAATTTTACATCTTGCTAATATGAGCCATACTTTTTTACTTCTTACTTCAGACTAAACCTAACTGTCATCTTAAATTTCTTTCTTTTTCTTCTTTTTTGGCAACTTGACACAAAGGATGTGTATGTTGCGCCACAGACAAGGTAAAGAGGTAAGGAATATGGCGGGAAAACCATATTCCTCCTATTATAATTTTCATCATCGTTTTCATGTATCGTCAGGTCTAAAGTCTAGTCAAAGTCTAAGTAAAAGTCAATACAGTCAAGGAGTCAAGTCGGTCGATTCAGTAAAGTGGTAGACGCTTTACTGAAACTTTCGATGGAGTTTTGGAGGGAACACAAAATAGCACGTTTCTGGATATTACATCACTTTCCTACACTTGTGCATGAACACGAATATCTAATGGTTAATATTCTACCAATATTACACACTAAAAACCCAGTTAACACAATTTTAGGAAAATAATATAAAAACACAACAGCACCCTTTTACATTCCCGGCAAAACTCCATCTTAAATTGTCACTCGCATGTTTTTTAATTACAAAGGAGGTTTACAGAGGAGGCCTTATTCGACTGAACAAGCGTAACATAAACAATTCAAGCCAGAGGTGCTCAACCTTTTAGTGTCATGCGATGATAAGTTAAGGTTACAAAATATTATGTTGAAGTAGTAATAAAAAGCACGAACATATTTTAATGATATTAAGCGATAAGAATAATAACAAAATAGTTTACCTAATTTTACTTGCTTAGCTTTAGTAAGTCCGATTCCGACTTGATGATCACGATACGAGATGTTGGATCTTTTCGTAAAAAAAATTTTTTACAGCTTTTTACCCACACGAATGCATATCCACGTTTATTTTCAACTGTGAGATGGTCGTTTACGTAAATTCTTCCGTCCCCTTGAAGATCGATACAAGATGGCATGATAACGATCTTTTTAGAAGCGGCAACAAAATCTTCTTTAAGGTAACGGTTGTGTAGTGAAACTAAGATAGATTTAGGTTTCCTATCGTTGGTGGTGGGAATTCTAGTTAATTTGGTCTTTAGTAATTGGGCATTTGATTAGATCGCCGATTTTCGAAACTAGTGTAAGTAGATTTTCTGAAGGAGTAGCAGGAACATTTTTTATCTCAATGTTGTTCGAACGGGATCTTTGATCAAATTCGCGGGTGAATCCCTCTAAATGGTCGATTCTTTTCTGAAGTGTGGCGAAGTCGTCACTCATTTTGGCCAAGTTCTTGACGTCTTTTTCGACATTAGAAATCCTGTTCGTGAAACTATCGAAGGAATGTTGTACGAAGTCAACGGAAGCTCGCAGGTCGAGTAACTCAGACTTGATCGATGATAACGCAGCCAGGTCCGATTTAATGGTGCGAATGTCAGCGATGATGTCGGGAAGGGAGGCAGTTTGAGCTGTCAGACGTTTGAGCTCGAGCATCACAGCTTCCAGGTCAGCGGGCACAGGTGATGGGGCCAAGCAGGATCCCAGTGGAATTGGGCTTGCTGCGCCACCGCTCTTGCAGCTTACCTCCAGGTAAACTTCCTATCCCCCAGTTTCCTGTATCCAGCTTCGGTGATCCCAGAGCAGCGGAAATCAAAAACTTGAGAACATGCTGAACATTTGACACCATCTCTGAACTCCTCATTGCAACGACTGCACTTAAACATGATTAAAGATAAAGGTGTAAAGAAAGGTTTAGCACCACTGAAAAAACAGGTTAGAACAACAAATGTTTGCGTGCGTTAGGTTTGCCGTCTGCGGCGCGACTGATTTTAGGCTATTATTTACGTTGTGGATAAAGTCTTGTTATATAATATATACTGCAGTCGCCAGAGGTTTTAACCTCCGAAAATTGTAAAAGTGAATGGATTTTTGTTTTTGAGGTGTCGTTTTCTTTTTTACACTATAACTTGCAAAGTTTACCAAAAATTTTTTTGTGCTTTTAATTTTTTAGTTACTTAATTAAAAATTAATATTTCACCATATAAAACCGGTCCAGAAAAAAATTTTTTTTCTTGTTCCTGTTATTTAATGACTCTTATCCGATTGTTTACGTTGAAAATTAACCAAATACACAATTTTTAAAAAAGAAAGTTTGCTTTGCTAAGCTAAATACAACTATAAGGTTTTTGCAAAGTTTTTAGAGATTAACGCTCGTCGTAACCAAGATAAAAGGGTTTGGGTAGATTTAAGGGTTGTACCGAAAAGTGTGTTAAACTTACTTGTTGTGCGTATTTAATTTTTAGAGTAATTATAACTTTTAAGTACTTAAAAACGTTTATATATCTCCAAAAATGTGTAAAATAGACCGAAAATATTTTTCTATATTTGTTGAGAATTTATTTAAGTGAGAGCTAAAACATTAAATGCATCGACAAATTAAAGACTTTTTCTAGTCTTTGAAATATATTTAAGCTTCCTACCCAAAGCCAGAAAAAAAATTGGGTGCTACAAATCTCACGTACATACTAAAGACGCATGCTGCGACCTATGTTTGGAAAATGCTTACCTGAATGCAAAAAATATCAGTTCTTAACCTAATTTGTATTTTTTTCCTTTAAGTATGTCTTAGCAAATATAATTAATGAAAAAAAAATACATTTTATTCTGTAAAAACCAAACCAAAAGAAATAAAATACAGATTTTCTTAGAAATATCCGTGAAAAGTTTGTGCTACATTTTCAGAAAATTTAATAAAATAAGAGCTAAAAAGTTATACACATTAAGAAACAGAAGGCTTTGTTAAGCCTAAAAAATAATTTTAAACTTCCTATTTAAAACCAAAGAAAAATTGGAACGCCATTTACCTGGCGAGGCACACAACAAGCACATTTGGAGGTATGCTCATCTACATACAAAAATATTAATTTGAAATATAAATTATATATTTTTTCAACTTATTTTCTTTCTTTGGAATATAAGCAATGATACAAATAAAAAAAATAATGATATATTTCATTATATTGCTATATATTTAAAAGAAAGAAATATGCAAATTTTCTTCAAAATTTTACAGTTTATGAGTTTACTTGAAGTGGAAGAGAATAATTTAAAAATCAAAAGCACAACTTTTCAATAGGTAAACTTTATTATTTATGTTATCAGCTACACATTCCTTTTTTTCTTTTCAATTTTCATCCACTATTGCAAAAATCGGAGGTTTGCACGATTTTTACGCTCTGGGAACTCCACTAATAATAATTATTATCATTTACATCAAGTAAAATATGTGCCATTCGCAGTACATACTAATCTCTCTTTAATTTTACTTTAAAAACGTTTTTTATCTTTTCAGCTGGAGTCGTTTTTGAAAATGCGTCTCTACGAAACTAATGCTTCAAATGAAAGTCAAAGTTTCTCGCTCATTCAACAACTGCCGACGGAGAGTACCGCGGCCCTGGCGGCCATGTTGGATGCGGTTCACACTGCATCCTCTGCGCTTACTGCTCCAGAAATCGCTCATCTCCACAATGTGAAACATTCGCCAAGGTATATAAGGCTATCTTGCGGCATCATAAAATTATCGTAATAATTATAACGTAGATGCTTACAGTAATAATTACTGTCTTTAACCGTCGATAATTATTAATATTAAAAACTATAATCTCTTTGACATGTTTATCAAGCAGAGGCAGCATCTGTGGTAGATGACTCACATTTATGATTCCTCAATAACATTTTTATAAGCACAGTTTGTAATTTTTAAACTTATTGCTACAGATATGTGGACGTACTGACAGCACAACTGCAGCAGAAGCTCACGCTATGTGACAAGCTGTCGCGATTAGCGGAGCGCGAGCGTGAGAGGCAGCGGGCAGCGAGTGGGCGAGCAGTCTCAATGCGCCCGCTTGTCACCCGGCTTATTGAACGCACCAAGGAGTTGCAACTCAATGTAAGCTTTAAAATATAATAGTACTAATTACTATTCATGAAACTTGACCTCTAAGAAGGTTGCACGTTTTTATCTAAATCGTACTTATTGCATATTGTGTGTTTGCGACTGTACTGGTTCTAATGCGACTAATTTACTTAATTTATGAATGAAAACCTAATATATGAGTTACAGTGAAATATTTTATTACAGATTGAAAAGGAGATATCTAAGAAATATAAAGGAAGACCAGTCAACATTATTGGAGGAGTGAAATTTTTATAAGTAAAGATATAATATTACTAATACCAATGGTAAGTACGTAAATGTTTACGTAGAATATTGTATATTTGAAAAATATAATTATTGTTATTATTTAATTTTTCTTTAAGTACCTAATTCTCTTTTAAAAAAGAATATTTTATTGTGCGATTGACCATTTTATTATTGATTGATGCTGGTGATCTGAAGCGGAGTTGGTATTTCGCTGAGAGGACAGTATAACTCGCGCGACAGTATAACTGTGCCTCGTTCTGAGACGTCATTACGGTGGTACCGTTTACCGTTTACAAAAATTCCAGCGGAGTGCACAGGTTAACTCGCACTTATATTTTAATTTAAGTGCTTGACAAGTTTTTGGAGATAATTAAATGGCGTTGTATTACAGCGTGAACCGCGTGGTTCCCGCTGTAATACAACGCCATAGTAATAGAATAGAATACGTTTGTTTTAGCTGCGAGCGGTTTAACCCCCCACGTCAGATAATTTTCGTAGCTCTCCCCAATATTGCCCGCTTAGAATGTCACCCGTGTGACTTTATGGGAGGGCCAGGCCCTCCTTGTTACTACAAGAACAACATTTAAATAAAGTTATAAAAATTACGTTATTATTACCGGTAAGTATATTGTTATTTTCTGGTATGCGACGTTGCCAGTTCGACGCGACACATTACGTAGGAGTAATCGTTGAACATACAAAAATAAAAATATCCACAACCGAACTTATAACCTACTCCTTTTTGGAAGTCGGTTAAAAAGCAAAATACTGTTATGAGATATTCCATTTTATTCGCAATAGGTTGTTGTAGTAACGTTAACAAATAACATATATTTACCGTTATAAATCCTATTAACCGTTATAAAATTTACCGTTATTAATTTCAACTTTTATCGTTATTTATAGTATCGGCCATCGGGTAAATTTTCATAACGTTATCTATGCCCTTGAAGCAGTAACATTATGAAAAAATAACGATATTTGAAGCCCTGATCGTAGTCTGTTGTTAGTTGGTTTGGAGATAAACAATAATTAGAGGGCAATGAATAAGGAGGGCCTGGGCCCTGACCCTCCCATAAAGTAACACGGGTATCTAGTAAGATATCGTTAAAAAAAATAACGATATCTGGCTACCATTATGAAAATAACGGTACGTAACGTTATTTTTTCTGGTAATTGATAACGTTATGAAGCCCTGGCCCCTGGCCACGATTTTATAAACTACCATGGTAAAAAAAGCGGTGTCTGGCGGGTTCAAACCGCGCAGTTCCCGCTGTCACAATCGCTTGAGCTTGGGATGTGATTTTTCCTCCTTGCATTATTTTAATGAAATTATCTCTTTAAAGATAAAGTCTTTTATTATAGATTTGCCTCGGGTAATTTTTATATCAGCCCCAGCTAAAACGATTATTTTCCTCTATGGACGAACTCTTGCTCACAAAAATAAAAAATATTTTTTGACGTTGACACATTGACTTTTATAGAGTGGACTCGGCATAGATAAAGTAATATAGTATAGATGTAACCTTAGCCCGACATCGCGTGGCCATTTTGTGCTTATTTTCATACAAGTAGTGTGCGTTTATTTTCTTGAATATTTCTATTTGTCGATCATTTCGAAGCACATTATAATACAGAAAAGAAAGTCATTTAATTCATGATATCGATAAACTATAGTTCAAGTAATGAGAATCCGTAAACACACGTAAAAAGCTATGCAATTTTTGTAGACAAATTATTGATTGATGTGACATTTTTAGCACTAATGCCTTATATAGCACGAATAAGGGATTATTAAACTTATAAAATATCTTATTAGATTACAAAAATACCGATTGAAAAGCCCAAAAAACGTTGTTCAAAACTTACGTATTTAATGCTAAATCCACGTGTTTGAGGCATTGCTTGGCCATTCTTATGGTTTATTATTCAGCGGAACCACAAAACTCAACAATGTCTAGCATAAAATGTTCACTAAAAACCTTTAATAACACTTTTATTACATGAAATATGCAGACCGACTCCTTTGTTATGTCCGAGTAAGTAGGACATAGCATTACACGCTTTTGACGCTTATACACCGATATAAGGCTCTCTCCTAGTGTATATTATCTCAATGGGACTCGACATATAGTGTATTTCATCGAATAGTTCCTTTGCCGTCATGTTGGCATTCTGTCTGTCAATAATGTAAACAAGGTAGACATGCTCTGCGAGTTTTTATAAGTTTTACTGTGATTTCGTGAGAAAATCATGCCGAAAACATTAAAGAGTGGTGAAACAATGATGGTGCTAAGAGTGAAAGAGTTTTGTGAACGTGAAAAACGTAACTAGGCCCCAATAATTCCATTAAACTCGGGTTGCCGCCATTACGGCTTAGTGAAATAGGGTTACCAGCGTCAGTTTAATCACCCTTAAACACAGTAAAACTTATGAATACTTGCAGAGCGTGTCTACCATGCTTACGTTATTAACGTAAGCATGGTAGACAGGTAACATGATGGCAAAGGAACTATTTGACGAAACGCACTTCTAGTAACGAAAACTACATACATGCGAACGAAGGCGCGGGTAAAAGCTAGTACAATAATATTATCAGGGCGAGCGAAGCGAGCCCTAGTACATCTCACAACATGTACATTTTGTGGTACACTTTACGGACAAACTATGACGCCTATTGATTTGTGCTTTTACATAGTATTTACATGTAAATGTGTTATCATCAGTCAGTGAAGGTGTGATGACGCGAGCCCTCACAAAGCTCGGCTTTTAGCTAGTAAATGCGAAAGTGAATTTGGTTGTTACGCCTTCACACATAAAGTACTAAGCGGACCATAATGAAACTTTCATAGGTACACGTTGTCCGGGGTATGGAGAAGGACATAGGGTACCTTTTACCCCGGGAAAAAGAACGGTCCCCGAAGGATAGAGTATAGACGTTAACGCAGGCAGAGCCGCGGGCGAAAGCTGTTAGAATTATGTACGATTTTCTTTAAGTGCATTTTGTGATAACATAATATTATCTCCCCTAATTTAAGGTAGCACAGTAAGGGTAATGTGGCAACATTAATTTGCATTAGTGCCAACATGACGGCAAAGGAACTATTTGATGAAACGCACTCTATTAAATCAAAATACTGTGGCCGGTCCGCTATTTATTCATTGCGTTGACCAGGTGGACGAAAGTTCCGAACAAAAAAAAATTGGGTTCCAAATTTAAACGTAGCTACTAGATATAATCGCATAATCTGTACAATTTTTAAGCACGGTCCGACTGTGATTGGCTGATAAAAAAGACCATAGAGAATATAAACTACATGAGAAAAAAGAGGAAGAAGAAGTTTAAACTCAAAGTTCGAATTTCATTTTGTGAAAATTATTTATTACAAAAATACAAAAATTGAAAATTAAGTGGATTAATTATTGAAAAACGAAAGGTAAGCCATTGTAAAATGTTAATGTAACCGTAAATTGATAAATTGAAGCAAAACATAACGATATCATACCATGTTCTAATACAAAGTATGTCGTAGTATAAAGTATTATTTGCTTAATTGTACAATAATTTACAACTTAAACTATATTAATATGAAAAAGATAGATTATTATTTCATAGAAATTATTATAATGTATATCAGTATGCAGTTAATTTGGAAAATGATGAAATGTGTATCATGTGTATATTGTTTTATTGTAACAATACATTAGGTTATTAACTATACTTAATAATTTATGTACACTGTATGGAAATGTAGTAAATGAAAAATGTTTCATTAATTTCAGATTTTTAGGTCCCTATACAGCTAGTTTGCAACATTTTAGTCTGCAAGCAATAGGTGTTACCTCGATCGCGGATTGTAGGAAATCTTTTGCTCTCGCGGTCGCATGCGACCGCTTGGGAACGAAAGCAGCAAAGAGATTCAAAGCAAGGAGATTTTAGGAGAAGGAAGGTATGGGATAATGAGTGGTACGGTCATCAAGGAAAAATCCTCTGATCAAGTGAGGTGGTATGCAGCTGGCCTGAGCCCACGCGATAGATTTCAGCTGTCGTATACAGGGTGTAAGAAAACAAAGTGTGTATGTATAAAGGTGCGGTCCACTGGATCGGAATCGGAGCGTAGGTACGCAGTGGACGGATTTGTTGCTTTGTATGTATGGTACTGACTACTATGAACTGCACTAGAAGTACTGGAACGTCATTCTGCGCCTGACAAGTATATGACGACACGACGTGCCGTCCGCACCGTACGTCCCGATTCCGACTTGGTGGACGCGCAGCTTTAATCCGCTCCCTATATAGAGTTTACTGTATAAGCCAATCAAGCAGTTAGTAGAGTAGCATAGACAGCTATTCTATTATATTTATAAATAAAATACACAAAACTGTACTGTAATATTATAATATTTAATAATAGAAATTAACAAAAGCTTGTGGATTAAATCTGTTTTATTGGTTAATTTACCTTATTACCCTATTTATTAAGTTATGTACAATATTTTTTATTGAAATAAAACATTTATTTGAGCTCATTTCTTTTTTATTTTTATTTTTTTAAATTTTTGGTATGTTTAGAGTGAAAGGTTTTGCACTTAAAAATTTTAACTTCAGTTTCAAATTAAAAAATAACGGATGTTTATTTTTTTTCTTCTAAGTCCGACCTCTTGTTACGTAGTCAAGAAGCTTACACCCTAATGGAGGTTTCATGCAGAACAAAAAAGTGGAGGTCAAATATTTGAACTCTGTTGACCTTTTTGTTATGTCCTGTTCTTTTCTTTTGATAGTTCTCACTCGCTCGCTTGTAAAACACAGAGTTGCCAAAGCGTTTTATATTTTCCCTATTAACAAAATCAATTTTAGTTTTTAAGCCTAAAATACGTCCCATATACACGATTAAAAAAACCTTACAATTAAATAAATAATAATTCAAGGGTGGTTTTTGGTTGCATAACATCAAAAGCAAAAAGAAAAATAAACTTATGATTTTTTTTATCCACATTACTCCCATTTTATAATGTTAGTATTTTTTAATGGCAACACAAGCAAATGTCAGAACGTATACAAAACATTATGGCTGCCGGTTGTTGACAGCGTCTCTGTTCGATTTTTTACAAGATAAATAAAGCATAATATTTTTATACAAAATACAATGAGTTGTGTAGTTCGAGGTTGTAAAAGTGTATGGTATCCAAATTGTGGTGTGAAATTTCACGGGTAAGTTAATTAAATGAAATATTTTTTACATTTCGCTAGGGTGACCATTAGCTATACTTTGGATTGGATTGTCCTCGTAGTTCGTACATATAACTGCAAAATATTATTTATTACCCGAAAAAGGTGTTATGGACAAAAGTTTTGTATATTAGGCTAGGATGACTATTTGGAGTTTGGATTGGATTGTCCTTGTATTTTAATGTTTTTTTTAAATACTTTACTTAGCATTTTACATTTATGGCACCTATTTTACGTTACAGGTTCCCTAGTGACCCTGACCTGAGGCAAGCTTGGTTATCTAAAATACCATTAAAATCAAATTATTGTAATACTGCCAGAATTTGTAGCCTACACTTTCGATCTGAAGACTATGATGTCAATAGACCTGGCCGTTTATTGAAATCTGCTATACCAAAGATATGTGGGTGTTGCGAAACATTGGTAAGTTCTAATAGTGAATTACCTTACTAAATACTAGATATCTTGCGGCTTCCTTGTGGCAAAATTAGGTTTTACCGTTTCCCATGGGAACTATGTATTTAGACACAGTAAAAAGTAACCTATGTCCTTTCTCAACATCTTATCTATGTTTATGTCAAATTTCATAAAAATCGGTTCAGTTGTAAAGCATGCATGCAACAGACAGAAAGACACACAGACGATGAAGATAGTACATTAGTATGAATAAAGAAATGAGATTACTTCAGGTAACTAATCATTTAAAGTTGTGTCTTCCTCTTCTTGATATCACTTATTTTTTTCAGGAATGTCTTAATATTCCTTCAAGCTCACAAGAAACTCCGTGCGCTAAAGCGTCAGCAATGCCGATACTTGAAAAATATGTAAGTAAGCATTAAAATTTTATGGTTGACTTTGAGACTTGGATTATCGTTTACATTTTCATCTCACATTGCTACCTCTTTCAGCTCGATGAAAATGAAGCACCTAAAAAGAAACAAATTGTGGAAGTGCAAGAAGCTATCATTTTACCTGTTTGCTCCAATCCGCCAGCTGGTATATGTTCTCAAGCCATGAAAACTGTAAGTTATCATATTTTATCAGAAAGCTAATATCTAGTATAGCTTATAGGCACAACATTTTTCCCAGTATGCAGAATGCACCAATTCTTGTATTGATTTGGTTTTTATGTTTATTGGTTAGTGATTTTTTCTCGGCTTAAAATATTTGTAGTATTATTTTGGAGGAATTTACTAAAGTAAAATAAGCATACATTCTATCAACGTTGCTTCACTTCACCCTAATAGTACGGGAGCCCTAGAACAATTTTTTTTGTGATTACTAACGAGGTAATTTTTTGTGAGTAGCTACATTTTGATAAGACGAACAACATGTTTTTTATTTTCGAAAAATCTCGAAAGTGGTAGCTAACAGAGATAGAAAGGATTTCATACTTTGGCTTGATGGTCCTAAAATATGGATTGTTCTATTTGTAGGACAAGGTTACTCTTAAATTATATAACTATTAACCTACCAATATACAAAAAATTTGCTGGTTAGGGTTCCGTTTTAGGGTTCTGTAATCAACAAAACTTTTGTAATTATAAAAACTAATAAAATAATCAAGTGCGTCTCTATCTATTTCTTATACTTAGTCATTGTTTATTGTTATAAAATCAATATAAAAATTAACTTTCTAGTACAATTCCTACAGTGTATAATATTATAGTTTTTTGTTTACAGGTTCTCAAGGATCAACCTGTACTAAAAGATTTCAGCAGTCAAGCTAACATAAAAACACGTAGTGAAGTAGTGCTAAAAAAGAAAAATAAGGTTCTTCAGCAGAAAGTTAATAGACAGGCAAAGAAAATTGAAAATATGAAAGAATTAATAAAAGTTGTCAAAAATTATACTTCACAATCAGAAATTGAAAATATATTGCAAGGTAATTATGCAAATATATGTAAAAAATTCCATACTAGTAAAAAAAGACAGGTCACATATTATAGTGATGAAGTGAAATCATTTTCCTTAACTTTGCATTTTTACTGTCCGAAGGCTTATAATTACCTGAGAAGCATAATTTCTTTGCCACATGAATCAACATTATGGCGGGCGATTTCAAGTTTTAATTGTTCTGTTGGTTTTCTGTCAGAAGTAATTGAATATTTAAAATCAGAACTACCAAATAAGCCCTATTTAAAAAATGTGGCCATGATTTTTGATTCGATGGCCTTAAAAAGAGATATTTGCTACTGTAATAAATTAGGAAAAACATTTGGCTATGTTGACCGTAGTGACATTGTCGTTGATGATCCTGAACAGCTTGCATCGGAAGCCTTAGTTTTTCAAATAGTATCATATTCAAATTATTTTAAATGCCCTATTGGTTACTTTTTTACTCCAAGTTCTTTGAACGCCGAATTGCTGGGACAATTGATAAATACTGCAATAATCTTACTGAGCGAAGCAGGAATTACTGTAAGGTCACTAACGTGTGATGTCGCCAAATGCAATATAAAGGCATACGAGTGTCTTGGTTGCTCATTTGAGGAAGGTAACATTAAATCCTACTTTCTTCATCCCAATGGAGTAACTAACGTTTATTGCCTTTTAGATCCGGCTCACATGATTAAACTGGCTCGAAACGTTTTTGCAGAAAAAGGCTTAGAATCACCAAACGGAAAAATTTCTTTTCAATATGTGAAAGAAATTTTTTTTCAATATGTACAGAAATTGCATATGATGCAACAAGAAGAGGGTCTTAAGCTCTCTAATAAATTAACAGGAGCTCATGTCGCTTACCAAAACAAAAAAATGAATGTCCGTTTAGCTTGTCAAGTACTAAGCTCATCCGTTGCTGATGCAATTGAGTTCCTTTGCAATAGTGGGAATCCTAAATTCCAAGACAGTTCTGCGACTGTCGAATTTATCCGTATTTTAGATCGATTATTTGATAGCATGAATAGCCGATCTCCCTATGGCACTTATTTAAAGTCGCCATTAACAATACACAACCGCGATGTCTGGCAAACGTTTTTTGACGAAGCTGAGATTTATTTAAATAATCTTAAAATAGGAGACCAGCCATTAATGAAGCATACCCGCAAAACGTTCTGTTTGGGGTTCCTTGTGAACATGATTTCTTTCAAATTATTGTTTAATGATCTGACAACATTAGAAGAGAACCCGCTAAAATACTTACTAACTTTCAAATGTTCACAAGACAATCTAGAATTTTTTTTTTCGTGCATACGTGCTGGAGGGAGGACTCAAGACAATCCGAGCCCGCTAGAGTTCCGATATATTTTAAGAAAATTATTGTATCGCAACTCGGTACGACCCAGTATAAGAGCAAATGGTATAGATGATACATTTAATACCAACCATGTCATGGAATTTCGAAGCAAAACCAGATCATTAATTGAAAGTCAAACTCAGGAACACAGTACTGATGAAAGAGACATTTTTTCCGAAATGATAAATTCTTTAGAAAATTATCTATGCAGCGCCTATGAAGATAATGTGCTTTATTATATAACGGGCTTTATAATTCAAAAGATTTAAAAAAATAATAATTGCGAGTTTTGTCATGCTGTGCTCACAACTGGAAATAAAAAAAGTGATCATGACTATGCCCTGAATATAAATAAGTATTCAGCATTCACAACATTTGTCAACCGGGGTAAATTATGTTTTGCTTCGGATGCTGCATTTATGATCGTGAAATATGTTAATACATTATTAAAAAAAACTGTATCTATGTCACTGTTGTCAGTCGTTAACATTACAGGCAAATTGGTAATGGCTACACTACAAAAATTCCAACCCCAAGTACAAGAAATTTTTGTTCCTAAGCACCCTGTCACAGACGTATGTCTGGATTTACATGAAACTGAGGTTATAAAATATATAGCAAATAGTTTCTTAAAAATAAGATTGTCATCTTATTTAAAAAATGACATACAAAAGAAATTAGGCGATCTCAGGACTAAACGCCAAAAACTGCATAAAACAATTTTATTTTCACATGTATAATTACTGTTAGGGCTTCTTGCTCATAAGCTTCTTGCTGTTGTGTATAGTTATAGTATCCTATGATTGTAAATGTGTGGTTTTTAATCTATTTTTAATAAAACATTTGCATATTATTTAGTTTTTTTTAATATATTGACTAGCTGTTGCCCGCGACTTCGTCCGCGTTGTTGACGCGGATTAGTATAATGACAAAGATGGATAGTCCGCAAACAAATATGAAAAAAGTAAAATATAACCTCCTCCTTTTCGGAAATCGGTTAAAATGTAGCCTAAGTTACACCTTACTACATCAGCTATCTACCAAAAAAAATCCCGGCAAAATAGCTCCAGACACTACTTGTTTACTAAGGCTACTTGTTTGTCCTAGAATATTCAAAACTTTGGTTACCCTAAAGAAAAGGGATAGTACATAACAATGACGTCATCCAAGGACATATTTTTCATCTTCAATCTATTGTTCACTATGAAACCTCCATTAAGGTGTAAGCTTCTTGTACGTAGTATACAGTTTACATCCTCTTTGGCGTTGACATGCAATGATATTGTCAGCTGCTATCAGTTGCTTCTGTCAAATGAGTAAGAAGATGGAGAAGGCTGTGTTGTGGTGTTGTGTTGCGAAATACTATAAATTATTAATAACTATTGAGAAAATTAATTTAAAATGTAAGTAAAAAGATTTATTATAATACTAGATAGGTATATAAAGTTTTAAAAAACATGATAATAAGCTAAAAATAATTCAGTTTATCACCTGAGTCCTAAAGTCTAAACTATACGTCTTTTGTTGTAAAATTTACTTAAAAATTGTTTCAGCATAATAATTTAAAGAAACAAACATGGATCAAAATATAACTCCGGCAAATATGTTAGAGTAAGTATATCCCGATGTTCTCCTCATCATTTAAGAAAGAGACTACATAGTGACTACTGCAGTAAGTTTTAGTACTTAGCAAGCATGAACTCTACTAGCTGGTTAATGACCTCAATAGATAATAATAAAATATGTCTAAAGTGTTGATTTATTATTTAAATATTAAACCAACACTTTTGATTACATGATTTACATGCTTGCCAAGATTTAATCAAAAATATGATACTATCAGCCTAAAGCCTTCAAAGAAAATTTGAATAGACTTAAGGTATGATTCGGATCAAGGCAGCATGCAGCGGGTCGCCGCGACCCGCGACCCAAACAGCCACTGCTCACTATGAAGTTGTATGGAGGACTAAACAATCACGGCGACCCGCGTCGCGAGACAGAGAGACCGGTCGCCGCGTAAAATAGCATACCGATGTCCGCGACCCGCGACCCGAGACTGTCGCCAAGCCACTGCTTTGTATGTGTTTATATGGACGACATTCCGATTACCGCGACGCGCGACACGAGACCGGTGGGCGTGGCGCGGCAAATTTCGATGAGCGCGACCCTGTCGCGTCGATAGCAGTACCGCGACAGCCGCAGGGCAGCTGTGGTAGATATTCTATCAAGAAACACGCCGATAGCACAGAATATATACATAGGCTGCTATTTATGTATCCGGAACTGGCCACTTACAAGAACAATATTTAAAAAGTAATTACAACATTTGAAAATAGAACTCTTTGGTTGAAGAATACATTTTGTTTCATGTGACTGTCAATTATTTTTCCATTGTGGCGTCATTTTGAAAATTGCGTGTCTTCATTTGCCATGGATTTAACGCGTGAACATTTTCGTGCAATGATTTACTACGATTTTCGGCGTGGGCTAAATCAACAACAGTGCTTTATTCAACTCACCGCAACTTTTGGAGATGAAGCACCATCAAAAACCACTGTTTATCACTGGTACAGTGAGTTTAATCGTGGGCGGTCTATGCTCACGGATGAAAATAAAGAAGGTCGCCCAAAAACAGCTGTTGTCCCACAAAATATAGATGCTGTGCGGGAACTAATAATGCGTGATCGTCATGTTACATATCGCGAGATAGAGGCGTCCTTAGGCATAAGTATGACGAGCATACATAAGATATTAGACGAACATTTGGCTGTAAAAAAAATATGTTCGCGTTGGATTCCGCACAACTTGACAATCGATCAAAAACGGGCTCGTGTCGATTGGTGCAAAAAAATGATAAAAAAATACAACCGTGGTACGTCAAAAGCCGTTTATAATATCTACACAGGTGATGAATCTTGGATCTATGCATATGACCCCGAAACTAAACAACAGTCAACGGTGTGGGTGTTCCAAGATGAGCCGAAACCAACAAAAGTTACTCGTGCAAAAAGTACTTTGAAGCAAATGGTCGCCTGTTTTTTTTTAATTAATGGACATGTGGCTACAGTGCCATTAGAGAATCGTAAAACGGTTAATTCTGAATGGTATACGACCATTCGTTTACCAGAAGTCTTTGAAGAAATAAGAAAGGACAACCGACAACGCAGAATCATATTACATCACGACAATGCTAGCTGTCACACCTCAGCTGAAACAACTCAGTTTTTGGAGGGTCAAAAGATCGAATTGACTGGTCATCCGCCGTACAGCCCTGATTTGGCACCTAACGATTTCTTTTTATTTCCATACGCGAAGAACAAATTACGTGGTCAACGTTTTTCGAGCCGCGAAGAGGCTGTTGATGCGTTCAAAATGCACGTTTTGGAGATACCTCAATCAGAATGGAAAAAGTGCTATGAAAATTGGTTCCAGCGTATGCAAAAGTGTGTCGATCATCGCGGCGAATATTTTGAAAAGCAATAAAACCATATTAAATGATATATGTTTGTTTCTTTTTTTAATTCCGGATACATAAATAGCAGCCCTCGTATTAGTTGTACCAACAGAATTCCCACTAACGAAACCCGTTTAAAGAATTAACGTCTCATGCTACGATACTATAAAGTTCAAATTCCGACCGCGCAGTGCTAGGTGCCTACAATTATATTTGCCTACATCTCCGCTCTCTTTCTATCGCATAACTCGTACCTTTTATGAAGAAATCAGGGTTGTCTCTTTTTAAAAATAATATTATAATCTTTATAATTAATTTACTACATTTTATTTAACTCGAAATAATCTAAGATTAGTACTATGTAGATTTAATTATCATAAATTCGCGTGTAACTAGTTACGCGTACTTAGATTCGATAGGTTACGGTACCTATCGAATCTAAGTACGCGTAACTAGTTACACGCGAATTTATGATAATTAAATCTACATAGTACTAAGACATAATATCTTATTTATTGAAACCGGTCTTATATTACGAGTACCTACTTAAAGTGTTTGTATAACTTAGTTATTTTTGTAAACAAATGAGGTTTCGAATAGTACGCATGAACTGAAGAAACTGAAAAAATAAGCCTAAAATAATAACTTCTCACACAAGACCTTTAACGATTGCAGTGGTACAAAAAGTAACTTTTAAAGTTAAGTAAATCTTAGATACTTTATCAAATGTCGCTGGTGATAAAAAAATAGAAATAATAAACAATAAACATTACAGACCTCTGGAAGTTGTAACAATAATTGGTCTGCATTTTACTTTTAAAGCTACTAGTAAATATGGAACTTCCACTTCAGCCGATTTTAATTTTATTTTGTATCTACATATAGATCTGTGATCATCTGGTATTTCCAGAAAAACTAACACAATATTATCTATAGAACTTCAAATAGTAATCATCTGATATTCCCAGAAAAACTAATGCTTATACATAATATAATATATATCGCGTGACAACGATTTCTGCATTATAGCACGAAAGTAAAGGTCGTAAGTCCCAAAAATGCTTTTGATGATTAAGTACTTAAAAATTAAATACAATACTAATATTTCCTTTAGCTATTATTTTATAAAGTGATTGTAGTAGTGCAAGTTATTTAATGATAGTAACTCAATAAGTGTAACATGTATTTGTTGAAAAGCCCAGAAATATTCATAATTTCGAAAAATATAACTATCGAGTCAAAATAAGTGAATCGTATTTTCCGTTAGCCAAATATCAGATAAATATACAATGATTAAATAAATCTCAATTTCATTTGAGTCAATCGTCTTCCGGGATCGTAATACTTATAGAAAAGAGCAAAATTTGGCAGCCCGCTTAACATAAACTTATCGCCGCCCTAGTGCTTGAATGGCCAATCGACCAATTTTACGAAAATAGACTTTTTATTTCAAACTAATAGTAACCCTGATTACGCACTTTACCATATGATAATGCATATGAATAATACTTTATTTTGTTAAACAGTTGCCTTTATATATATATATATATATATATATATATATATATATATATATATATATATATATATATATATATATATATATATATATATATATATATATATATATATATATATATATATATATATATATATCCCGCCATGGCTATTTTGTTGTTTCATTACACTGTGACTGCATCGAAACGTAAACAAAGAAGAAAATCGACGAAATTGACGAAAAGTTCGATTTATCGTTCGATTCGTCGTTCGAGCGAATTCGCCGTTCGAGCGAATTCGCCGTTCGTGCGAATTCGAGCGAATTAACCGTTCCAGCGAATTTGAGCGAATTCGCCTTTCGAGCGAATTCGCCGTTAGAGCGAATTCGCCGTTCAAGCGAATTTGAGCGAATTCGCCGTTCGAGCAAATTCGCCGTTCGAGCGAATTCGCCGTTCGAGCGAATTCGCCGTTCGTGCGAATTCGAGCGAATTAGCCGTTCGTGCGAATTTGAGCGAATTCGCCGTTCGAGCGAATTCGCCGTTCCAGCGAATTCGCCGTTCGAGCGAATTTGAGCGAATTCGCCGTTCTAGTGAATTCGCCGTTCGAGCGAATTTGAGCGAATTCGCCGTTCGAGCGAATTCGAGCGAATTCGCCGTTCGAGCGAATTCGCCGTTCGAGCGAATTCGCTCGAATTCGACGTTCGAGTGAATTCGCTCGAATTCGACGTTCGAGCGAATTTGAGCGAATTCGCCGTTCGAGCGAATTCGCCGTTCGAGCGAATTCGACGTTCTAGCGAATTCACGCAATGGAACGTTTAATTATTGTATTAAAACGGCTATTGTAATCTATGGATATTACTTGCCATTCCGCGAGTCCTTTTTCCTCAGTTTCTGTACAGCACCTTCGGAACCAGCTTTTTGGTAGTACATAATATAATATTATGTTTGAAATCCTTCAGAAAACTGGCCAAGTGCGTATCGGGCCACGCACAATATTCCGTTGTAACGCTAGTTTTTGATCATTTTTGTACGGTCAATGAATTTACATTTATAAAACGTATTTTACACTACTAACAAGTAACAACATCATATTAGTAGCATTCAAAGGAATCTTATCGAAAAATTCCTTTATATAGTTACTTTTCCGAATACATTTTGTTTGGGTGACCGACTATTACTAAAAAAATAACTTATTAAGTCTTCTTAGCCGTGATAGTTTTCCTTTTAAATTCAGCATATTTCCTACTCCCGTGAATTTTTTCACATTTACAGAAGCAACCGTTTAGCTGGTAGAATGGGATGGACTCGTTGTTCAACTCGTTGTTCTAAGTAGAACAACAAAAAGAGTTAAAACGGCAATCTAACCCGTGCCTGGCCCTTACTCGCACAGTGATTTTGGCTTTTCGAACATTAAATAACATATTTATGCAGTTCATATTACTTTACTGTAATGATAATTTAACGTAGTTTCGTTTAACTAAACTCTACCACTAATAGAACGTTCTATATTTTATAAATAATGACGAAAACTAGTACCGTCCGATTAGAGCCCCGAAAGGGTTTCATCACAGACAGGTGACAACCCGTATCGGGCGGCCCCACAGACGCCTCCTCTGAGTTTTAATGGCCGATATTAGAATGTTCGCATAACATGGAATAGCCGGAATCATTTTGTTGTTGGATTACAAGGAGGCATTGAGACAAAAAGACTTAACCCTTCAATCGTGGAAAAAAAATCTGTCAAAAATAGGAATCCAAAATCGCAAAAAAAATGGCGCCTGGCCCTACCTTTACAAATAATATAATATTTTTACATCCAAACCATATTTTATGTTTTTGTAAAGAATTTTATAATATCTAATAAATTTTCAATCTATCAAGCCATCATAATATAGTATTTAGTCTAATTTAATATTCTTTTCAGAAGTATATATTTTGAAAAATGTTTTTCTGACTATTTCACATGAAATAAATTAATATTTGGTTTTAATCTACTCAATGGAACCCTGATTTTAGACTCTTACATAAACAAACCCATCGTTACTACTCGAGATGTTTATAAAAACAGGTCATAAATCTTACCGTCCCGAACCCGAAAAAATGAGTTTCGTATTACCTACAAGCAAACTTCGTCATTAGAGCTTTACAAATAAAGTTCAAAATGGCCGTGGCCGGCAGAATATGGCGGTTACCTGCGAACTTTTAACTCTTTGTTTTAGAAACGTAAGAAATACTATCGATAGAAATAGTCTTGTAGACGTTGTGTATTAACTTCTATATGCGTTTTACGTAATTAATTTACTAATATATGAAGCAAATTTCGTTCAAAACACTTATTACACACACAACATTTTTCTCAACTTTCACAAGTTATTACGATGTATTTTTTGCAAATGATTATCTTAAATTACTTAATATTACTAAAGTAAACTATTTTTCTACTTACATTCGTTAAATCCATCAATTATTTCACAAAAAACACACAATATGACAGAACACACACGAAAAAATTCACGATTTTCTAATGACTGAAAAATATTCGTCGACCACAGATTGTCATAATGTTTTGCATTTAGAATGTGGTAAATGTATCATAGATCGTAACTAACCAAACTTCTTCATACAAAAGTAGTCTCTAAATCGACGTAATACGTATCTCGATCGAATGAAAGAGCGCGGAACCCGGGTTCCGCTTGGGGTTTGACGGAATGTTGCAATAAAATTGCCCGGCACCCGGGTTCCGGTTGGGGATCAATGGGTTAAAAATAAACGGACAAGTGCGAGTCGAAATTTATTTATTACTTTTTGATTAAAAAATATATATATATTATATATGGAATATTACGAAGAATTAATAAATATTTATTTATGAAATATACAGGAATTTTTTTTATTTTTGATTGGGCCTCCGGTAAACTCACTCACTCGACGAAACACAGCGCAAGCGCTGTTTCACGCCGGTTTTCTGTGAGAACGTGGTATTTCTCCGGTCGAGCCGGCCCATTCGTGCCGAAGCATGGCTCTCCCGCGTGCGTGATATTTGTGACAGAAATAGAAGTAGTTGGCTGTGCAATAAAAGAGGCATTGATTTTGGGTTACATTTTGGGTTACAAACGCTTGCACAATGCATCCAAGTACTAGATGAAAAAGGTCTTATCCATACTAATCTTACACTCACTTAAGAAAATTTTCGCATTTTTGCAAGTTTTCTTTTTATGTTTCTACTCAGTTTTCCTTTAATTCATGTAATTTGGAGAATTTTATTTTGTACTTTGTTTATTATAATTATAAGAAAATCAAACTTCTGTGGATAAAAGTTACTACTTATTTCGTAAATTACATTAGTATCAAGGTAGGATTTTTCATGAACAAAAGAGATATCTTTTTGTGTAAAGTCCTACATATCATTTACTGAACCTACAATATTGATACTCTTGTACCACCCAGATAATAACCTTAATTTATTGTTTATATAATATTGTAATGCCTAGAGTATGAAATGACTTTAAGATATCATGTAATACACAGCCTACTTGAAGCTGTTTGAGAGGCAGCCTCCATTTTTGTCCTGTACTTAAAGCGTTGATTTTATAAAATATTTGTATGAGAGTCATGTTGATGAGTTGTGATATTATTTTGTAAATAGTACTATAAAGTTATAAATAAATACTCTTCGCTCGCTAAATAGTGGTTTATTATTAAAATATGACCCAAAATCTACTTAACATTTTGGTACCCAGTAATTATACCAGCTGTATAACATTATTACTGACAAATATATTATAAAAGTACTATTTTTCAGGGTAGAAAATTTAATTTAAAAATGATTTAGATCCTTTTATGGGCTCCTGCAAGACCAAGGAACAAGAAATTGCAGTTTTAGTGTATGCTGGTCGTGTAGAAACGTCGGTATGTGGCGAAACCCCCTCAGGGCGCCACAGACATGACAAATCTGCCATTTTGCATGCCGCTGTCGAGTGGATAAGTTACGCAATCCGCAGGTATGCAACGAACAACTCGTGCGCGTGCGTCACCGCTCGCTTGTGAGTCCCTACTGATTTGCCACCCGCGGGTGGTACTTACAGTTCGATGCCTATTCGCGCGAGTGGGACAGGCCTGCCGATAGGTTATTAATCATATCGAAACCGAAAATAAAATTTTTCGTATAATATAAGCCATGGAGGTATCAAAATATGTAGGTATGAACTATAATATTATTATAACAGCTACTTCTCTCATAGTAATCTATACTTCCATACTAATATTATAAAATGCGAAAGTATCTGTCTGTCTGTCACGCTTTCACGCCAAAACAACTGAGCCGATTGTAATGAAATTTTGTACACAGATAGTCTAGAGCCTGAGAAAGGACATAATCTACTTTTTAACTGGAAAAGGGGGTTGGAAGGGGGGTAACGGGGGACAGGTCAAAGGTTATACAAAGCTTTGGGAATTGTGTTTATAAGATGGATTCTGAGGAAAATTTGCAGTAATGTAGGCTACATTTTATCCCGATTCCCGGCATTGCCACGGAAACGGGAAACACCATGCGAAACTGAAGTCCACGGCGGACGGAGTCACGGGCAACAGCTAGTATTTTATATGTGTATATTGTGTTAATTTGCTTCCTTACTCGGGGTTCCCTACGCAAATGGCAATAAAATCGGCCGACGTTTGTTGTTGCTGTAGCGCACTGCGCAACAGAAATGCACAATTTGTGTGTGAAAGCCTATCTTCCCCTAGACTTTTAGAACAGTCGGGCATGATCAATTCCCAAGAATCCCAATCCTTAGGAGTCCCTTACCTAAGAAACTCGAGTCCAATTCAGGATAGTTCAAATTTAAACTCTCAATGTTACAATTTTATGTACGAGTACATACCTTAAACAAATAAAAAACTTTTCGGAACTGCTAATGATTGATGTGCATTTTCTTTTTGGTTTAATGTCGTTATCTATTAAACTTAGAACAAAATAAAATTGCTCGTAGCTTAATCTGCAATACATTCTAAATTTTTCCTCATTACACATTAAGTGACGTGCAATGAGTATATTGTAGCATCCCTCTTCGACCCGCGACGTAAAAATAGGGTCAACCTTTCTCCTCTTTTCTCTCTGCGGCAAGCGACGCTGGCCACGTGGTTATTATAATACTACTTAGTGACTTAGACAAAAATGATAGCTATAATCATGTCAATAAAGTATCATTTTAATTAAATTTTTGTCTGTCGCGGCTACGCGGTCGCGGACATTGGTAAGCTATTTGCTGCTCCGCAGCAAGCGACCGGTCGCTTACGCGTGACGCTGTACGCTTGCCTCGCAGATCCGAATGGTACCTTAAGACAAAGAAAATAGAATAGACATTTTAATTGATTTTATCTAAGATGTTTATACCTAATGAATGTTTGACTTTTTCATTTCTAGGTCCGCTGATGACAAAACTGAGGAACATACCAAATTAACTCTTGCCTATGAAAAGTTGTATGAGATACCAAAAGCAGTAGTTACAAGATTCTCCAATCACATCCAGTATTTAGATATAAGCCACAATAAAATCACGTAAGTTATTTAACATTTAGGCACACTTACTAGGATCTGGGCTAAAGATATCATTGGGTTAGGGGGCGTCCACAAATTACGTGAGGTGTTTTTTTTAATTATTTGACCCCCCCTGGTGAGATTTCGTGAGATTTTATTCAAACCCCCCTCCCCCCCACAGATCTCACGTGAGATTTTTCAAAATACGGGTTTCTCATAAACGTTTGGTTTGACAGTCAGTAGATTTTCTTTCGAACGAATTTGTGAATGATCTTAATCGTATAACGATTACGCTTACGGTAAAATCTTAAGCATACATACAATCTGGATGAAATGGACTAAAATATGTAGTATTATTTTGTTGAGAAAAAAATTACGTGAGATTTGCCGAGACCCCCCCCCCCCCCCCCCCTCTCCCCAACGTGACATTAGGTGAGATTTGGCTCGACACCTCACGTAATTTGTGGACGCCCCCTTACCGTGAAGAGGTAATAGGTTGCAAATAGAAATAGATTATGTGATTGTTTTTAATGAAATAGATAATGTAATTGAATAACAACAAAGATGAATGATATTTAACCCAGGGATACCTTTAAGTTTTAACCCACATTTACCTTTTGCAGTGCAAGAAGGATATAAAAAAATATATCAATTTGTTTTCCTCAGGAATCTTGATGCTCTGGTGCATTTCATACATCTGACATCACTCATTGCTGATGATAATCCAATAACAGAAAACTGCTGCCTGCCACCACTGCCTAAACTAGAAATATTATGGTAAGTAACTAATAACTATTAATTATTGTTCATATGGTCACCTAAAGCACAGAATATTAGTGTGACAGTGTGGTTGCAGCATGGTCAAACGTTACAAAAGCCATGACGATGTAGTGGTCCTGATGAATAGCTTCGGAATGAGAAAGCTAAGAATGTTTGAATGCTTAGTTCCTTTTGGCCTTTTGGGTATGTCACCTAAAGGTTGACTGGTAGAGAATACCATTTGGCATTAAGTCCGCCTATGTACCAATAAGTATTTTGAAACACGTATTGTTCATTGAATATGTTAGATGGATAATAAACAATATCTATCATGCAAAACAACCAGTGAATGTTTTAATTAATTATTTCCAGGCTGAACAGGTGCAAAATAGCATCAATTTACCCATAAGTGGGTAAACTGAGAGAGTCCTGTCCAAACTTAACTTACTTGTCGTTGATGGGCAACCCAGCTGCTCCAAGTTATCTAAACAGGGGAACATTCTATGAGTACTTACAATACAGGTGAGTTTAAATCTTAATTCATTACCCCTTTTGATGTTTTGTGTATCATGAACAATATAAACAAAAATCTAGCTGAATATCTTTTCCACTTAATAACAGTAATTATGATTATTACATTATATTGTTGTTGCAATGTTCTACATGCAGTTCGTAGATTATTTTCTATGACCCATGGCTGTACTTTTCAGGCTTTTTGTCATCTCACATTTTCCATCCCTGATGCATCTGGACGATAGAAGAGTGACAGAAGATCAAAGGACCGAGTCGGAGAGGCTGTATAAAAGACCTCTTTTGGAACGCATTGTCACTCCTAAAACAGGAAGCATACCACAGTTGTTGATAAAATCTGTGACTTGGAGTTCTGTTCACAACAAACTGAGCACTATATTGGGTAAAGAAAGGAGAGAGCAAAGAAATTTATTCAAATAGAATGAAAATGTGTCATGTAAGTAAGAAAACTTATTAACTATTGTTGAATGGATATTCCTGAATAGTTATGAAAAATTATAGTTGTAGTATATGGTGGCGTAACCATCTGGGGCCAGTGGCAAATTCTTTTGATGCCCAGGCATTGGGCAATAATATTTTATAAGCTCGTGGCCACTTACGTTGGGAGTCTGTGGCATTTTGGCAACCCTTTTACCCTATTGTTACTTCACTGGCCCTATTAATTGATTCCACATCACAAAGTCATAACGTAACTCGGCATTAGTAGGTATAAGGCGTTTTAACGAACCAATATTTTTCCTAATAGTTTTAAGATATTATACATACAAGGGCGCCTTGAAATCACTGTAGTATTAAAGTAACATTTTTATAATAATTATTATACAGTAAGTAGATTAAACTTTGTATTTTTATAATAATCAAAAATCAAAATAATAGATACTCTATTAAAATTAAGTATGTCACATTAAGATATTATTTCATATAGTGTTGTGTCAAAATTGGATTTGTTTATGATTATCATAACAATTAACAATATTATATAATTTTTACTATACTTTTGTTGTTTATTTTAAAACTAAACTTTTAATTACAAAACAGTAATTCTCTTTAGTATAAATGCATAATAATTATTAATTATTATTTAACCCCTAAGTCTTTTTGTGGGAAATTAAATAATGTCTAATCAATCATCAAAGTACTCAAATGCAATGGCAAAACGGCTGCTTATAATTATAATAGCTAAGAGGATTTATATTTAATAAATAAAAAATACATCCTTAATTAAATTAATATAATAATAAATTAGGAGGTATTATTTTCTAATATTTACAATGTTTTAGCCTACTAAACAAGATTGTATTTTGTTTTGCAATGATATAGTCTGGTCGCAAAACATGCAGAAATTATGTTTTCCAACATCTCTCTTTACTCTTACATTTGCACACAAATCATCTGTTGCATACAAGAATGCTAAGGCGCACGAATTGTATGACACAAGACGTGAAGAAATAAATGCATTTAGTATACCATGGACCATGGCATGGTGCCATGGTACTCTGTTTTATCTAGATTCAAGGTGAGTACCCTTCTTTTATCTGAGGGTACGTAATAGCTTATAGCACCCAGTACATGCGTGTGCCAGTAAAAAAGACAAGGTCGATGTACGAATTTCTTCGTGCTTCGCGACCGGGCTGTATAATATTCTCAGTCGTATAATTTGGGTCTCTTCCACGCGGTCAAGTCGACGTATGGTATCGCGTTGTGGTCCTCGCAGCTGTACTTGGGGTTGTATTTCGTCTCCAGCTCAAACGCCCTCCTCTGTACATATGTGACGTCACTGTTGTCACAAATCAGCCGTGCCAAAGCCGCCTTCTTGATTTCTTTTAGTTGTTCTGGAAATTATAAATTGGTATTGAGACTAATCCATACTTCCATACTATATATACTATATTATTATAAATGCGAAAGTGTGTCTGTCTGTCTGTCCGTCCGTCTGTCTGTCTGTCTGTCTGTCTGTCTGTCTGTCTGTCTGTTACCTCTTCACGCCCAAACCGCTGAACCGATTTTGCTGAAATTTTGTATGGAGATACTTTGAGTCCCGGGAAAGGACATAGGATACTTTTTATCCCGGAAAAATGTACGGTTCCCGCGCGATAAACGAGTTTTGGCGCAACGAAGTTGCGGGCATCATCTAGTAATATTATAAATGCAAAAGTGTGTTTGTTTGTTATCCCTTTCATCCTGAAAACCGGTAAAAAATTAGACAGCATTTGCTACTTTGGAGTTCGGAAAAGGACATAATGTTATTAAGACAGTCATTATTTTCGAAAATGTACGATTCCGAAGCGATAAATGAATTACTACACAGCAAAGTTTCAGGCAACTGTCAACACCTATGTAGTATTAATAATTATTATTATTATTATTTGTATTAGGTGCTTATTTGTATGCACTAGAATAGACCAGCTAATGTATTTAGTATAACAAAACTAAGTGATAATATATTTTAGGATGTTTAATGTGCATATGTTCCCTATTATAAGGAACCCTTTTTTCAAAGCGAGGAACCTCATACAATATAGGGACCCTATATTGTATGAGTTTCCTCGCTTTGAAAGTAGCGGCACTCAAAGAGTAACTTTTTTACTTTGGCGTGGGAAAATCCACGACGCTGGGCGCTTGCCCATATAAATAACAAAATAAAGGACAGCGCTGTTACTTTCACATTGACACAAAACTACATTGAACTCTATATTATGTTTATGGGACACATACACACCCCAAAGTAATTAAATCACTTTGTTTTGTTACACCCTGTATAGATTCATAAAGTTAATATACCTATTATATTAAACTTTATGTATATGTATATTCAAACATCTACCTAAGTGTTAGGAGTCACGTTTCTAAAGCTGTCTACACACCAAAGCCGCCGGCCCGTCGCGGCGGCACGAGCCCGGCGGGTTAATGCCAGCGGGCAAACCCGGCGGCTTCTGAACAGTGCCGTAAATAGAGCAGTGCCACCGGTGCCCAGGCACAGGGCGTAGACTCTGGGGGGCGCAAAAATGACCAGACCAGGCAGGACATATTATTTATTCTGTTTTCTCCCGATAAGTTCATTTATCACCCAGAATGGAAGAAAATAGTCTGGGCCTAAACATAGCGTTGCTCTCGGTACCTATAATATCTAAAAAAAAACCAGAGGCGTTGTTATAGAAGCTCGCACAGGGCGCAAAAAAGACTATTTACGGCACTGCTTCTGAATGTTGCAATTCGGACGCCGGCCCGGCGGCTTCTGTATATTGCAATTTTGTTTGTTTCAAGTTTGTTTAAGCCCCGGCCTTGCCCGGCGGGCTATGCCGCTGGCAAGCTTTTTTCAAAATGAGGCCGCCGGCCCCGCATGGCGGGTTATGCTGCCGGGCTTTGGTGTGTAGACAGCTTAATGGCTGATGCACGGAGTGAGTCATCCGTGCAAATGTCAATATTATATATAATTTACCAATGCCATTTAGGCCGTGACACGTTCACTGATTAAAGGAAACAATAAAATCAATAGACGGGAAGTAAAATATGTCTCACGAAAAAATATGGTAGGTAAATATAAAAATAATATAGATTGTTATGCCAACGAAATCAATGATAAATCAAGGTTAAAAAGCAGACCATTAAAACGTTATACCAACAAGAAAAACCTTGCAATTACTCGGTTCTCGGAATTAATACCTCATGGAAATTCCGAATCGATACTTGAATTAATTAAAATTTAATAATGTACGCGAGCGATGCCACGATTTTATTAGTGAAGACAATATCAAGCAGCCTCCATACGTTGGACAATGAATAATGCTGAACCAATATTAAGCGATTAAGAATGTGTAGAGACTGGAAGGGCATTTTCGTGTACGATTGATATTTTTGATTTATTGACTTTGTAGGGATAGGGTAAATCACACATTTAGGGCCGCGCTACACCGGAGTGGCAGCGGCGCGGCCACGGGCCAGCACTTTGTCATATGATTTTAAACTTTGCCTTCATTATTGTAATACGTTGAAAAGTGTAGCGGCCGCCCGTGGCCGCGGCCGCTACCATTCCGGTGTAGCGCGGCCCTTAGGGTCAGTAAAAATGTTCCATAACGATTAACGATAGTTACATTAAGAAGAGTGTTTGTTCTGAGCTACTTGTAATCTTAAAATAGCTAAAATCGTAAATGTTGTGAAGATGACGGAATACTCACCTGGTGTGAATGAATGTGGCATTTCGCTGTTGTCATAAAAGAATCGGTCTCCAATCTTCGTGCGATAGAACTGCTCCGCGACTATACACTGGAAGGTCTGTCCGAGGATCGAACCCTGGATGTCACTCTCCAAAGCGCCTCCAACGAACAGATCTATGTCATCGACATGCTCGTAGTATTTTGAGAGCAAGTTAATGCGCTGGAAAAAGAGAATCTTTGAAATAAAGTTGTTAGACAGAATGGGCGGTCTGAACAATATATTCTGTACCTATAGTCTGATTCGCAAAGCATAATGAGTGCTGTGCGGGACTAATCGCTAAGTGACAGTACTCGAATGCAAATATTGTTGCTATCGCGTTCTTAGGATATAGTTCTCTGTCATATTATAAAGCTTAACAAACTTACATCTTGCGGGATCTCACCAGCTAAGTCTTGGAAACTTTTAGCTCTTCGCAAACCACAGGTTTCTCTGGAATACGATTTTAATTTGCCACATCAATCGACAACATTTAATATTTTATCATCTAACAAATCTTACCTAAAATCGTTATAAGACCCAATGCCGTGGTCCCTTCCCCTCTGTATGTCCATGGCTATGAGATCTAATCCCCATTTGTTATGGGATTTGAACAGCATGTTGGTTATTTCTCCTGTACAGTGGATGTCCGCCTCCCCCGCTCGTTGGGTCACTATACCTCTGAGTATATCGTCGAAAGACTCCGCCGAAGACTCCAACAGATATGGGTTAAAGTAGTGGTCACTCAATCTGAAATTTAAGTGGAACTAGGGAACGGAATTTAGCACATATTATTAAGAAAAAGGTTTCATTCTTTATAATACATATTATGCGATAAAGTTATTTTTAATCGCTTATTTTACAAGTTAAGATAACTAAAATATAAGGTCGGGACAAAGAGACAAAATATGGAATATCCCCCAAGAATCTTATGTCCACAATGTACACAATTCGTTTAGCGAAGACTTGGCAATTGAACGTTTTTGGTCGTAAAAATCGTGTAATACTTGTACATATACGCGGACTGGTATGACGCGGGACACATCATGATGGAATCCGGGATGATGGTGTGGAGGAACCGGAAGGCTCCAGCTCCGAAGCCGTTGATAACTCCAGGATTCACGTCCTCGTTGTAGTCTCTATTGTAGAGGGAGGTTGGGGATATCCTGTAATAGCGAAGGTAGCCTTCTCCTGAAAAACGTGCAAACTTAGTCTCCTTGATGAACTATGGATAAACGCAACATGCCACCACGATATTGGAGCTGCTTACAACATACGCAATCATATAGGCAAATATTTTCCTTAACAAGTTCGTATTATGCCACATTTGATTTTGAAGCTACTTAAGCTATACAACTTACCGAAATTCAGAGGCAGCCATTCCTGATAAGTAATATGCTGAATTTCCGCAATAACGATCCGTCTGGCTTCCTGGTAGAGCTTCTCATCGTTCCAGAGTGGGTTGAGGTTGCTCAAGATATCAGCGACTCGATTGTGTTCTCGCAGCAGTAGCGTGTGTAACACAGCTAGGGTCGGTGTCTGATTAATTCTGGTATCACCTGGAAAAGGAAGCCATAATAAAACTGCTTAAAGTACTCTACAAAACCAAGGGGTTTTGTAAGGTTGTGTAAGGACACAAATTCCTGCGCCAGAGCAGTACGTACAGTCGAGACGGTGTCACAAATCATCTTATCAATATTAAAAAGAAATTACCAGCCAAGTAACAGGGTTCCGAAATGTTTCTCAAATCACAAACTGCTAGTTTATCGTCAACGGAGGGAAGAAACCCTCTCTTTCCTTTTTTCTTTTTGTTTTCTCGTAGTCTACCTCCGCATCTAGTTCTCAACTTCGATGCTATTTTAGGGTCGGATCCGTAAATAGGTGACCCGTCTAGATAGCTTGTTACAGTATTCATCTGAAATAGAAAGAAATTCGATTTACGTTCGGCTATTTTTAAGAGTCGAGTGGTTGCATTTTATGAACTTCTTATGTAAAGTTTTTAGATAGCATTTGTTTTAGCAATTTTGTCATTAATATGTACCTGTTCCGCATGTCCCAAACTGCAATCGTCCCTTGGCGTGGTTACACTTCTCACAAAGTTGAGGCATTTCACCCCTTGCTTGCTGTAGAAGGGGTCGTCTTCAGGAATGCAAATGGGAATGCACTTGTCATGCAACATGTCCTGGGGGAGGATGTCTCGACCGTTTCCTAAACAGCACTGAATACCGCCTTCGTCTGAAACCGAAGCGTAAAGTACCATCGTCGAAAGATAATTACATAGTTCTGTGCTTCAGAATTTACAGTGCCTAATTCGAGTCGGATTTGACAACTTTCCTGTGCGGCAGCCAAACTAGCCTGCGCTGCTTTATTGATTACTTCACTGATAGTAATCCTAGTTGAACAGGAGTTGTGAACAACCCCACTGTAAATGGAAATTTGACTCACCAGTTACTTCCATAGTTTGGAACACGAGGTCGTGAGTGATGAACTGTCCCCACTGCATAGAGAGATACGAGAGCACGTTGCTGGCGACGGGACGATCCGTGAACAATCCAGTTGACAATACCCTCGGATTGGGTAACGGACGGCTGCTTCTTGCTTTTGGCATTGCATATATGCCTACAAAAAGTAGTATGTTTTTAACGGTAATAAAGACCATCTTACAAAGTCTAAGGGTGCATTCAGACGTGCGCGTATTCTGCTGTAGCGTTTGAGAGAACACGCCCGCGGTTTCAGCTGGCGTGTTTTTCCAAACGCCACAACAGAACTCGCGCACGTCTGATTGCGCCCTTAGAAGTTCTTATATGACTTAGGTTGTACGGAGAGGCACACGGATATAATAAAAATGAGAGGTCTTTAAGCATCATGCTTAACTGCGAAATAAGCGTCAATTTTTACTCCAAATAGGTAAAGGATCTCCTACCATCAGCGTATCTCGGAGCGGTGATGCGAGTGAAGGGCGCACCGCGGCGGCCCCAAGCCGGGTGCTTCTCGTTGTTACAAGTGCCGTCGATGCTGCGGTACTTGCCGGAGCCGATGCAGCTCACACTCACAGGCTTACAGTAAATCTCGTGTGGACGAACGCAATGGTTCTCCAAGAACGAAATGAACGTGTTTGGAGTTACTTCGGTGCTGAAAAGGGGTAAAATTGTAGAGCGATCAAAGCAGATGAACCGTTGAATTATTGTCAAACGCTTTTTAAGAGTTAAGGCTATTTGAGCACAACACAACACTGAATAAAAACGAGTGAATTAAAAGTTGAGAGCCTCTTAATTAACGGAAGTATCTGTAATAAGCGGTCACTGAACACCTAGAAATTTACCTCTTGCTACTTGTCTGCTGATGCTGCTCCGTGCCGAATATTTAACATTTTTATTTTGGGCTTGAATAAAAGAGGCTAGTAGCAATAGGTCGATGGCCGAGTTTCTGAGTCAGTGACTGAGCTGTAGCAGTATCACCATTACGTACCTCAATTTCATCTGCATAAGCTTCGTTGCGGCCAGTAATTCGTGGGACACTTCTGCTGACTTCTTAACGTCATTCGGTAATTTAGAGGAGAAGAAGTGGAGGAGGGCGGGCGAGCAGGTCTCCAAACTGACGCCATTTTTGACGAGCTGGTTGGCCCTTTTCCTCGCCTCCCGCGACAACTCACGACCACAACGCATGCTGTCCGATATTAAATCTTTAGTGATCGGGCAGTCGTCTTCTGTAATTTTGAATGTCAGCCATGATCGTTAAACAAAGGATGTGAGATATTTTTGTTACCTAGTATTTTTACTTAGTTTCCGTTCAGCTGTTGAAGCGGATGGAGCTGCAATTTCAGGTGTGAAATGTTGTGTTGCTAAAGGAAATAAATACACAAATGCAAAATATTAAAATGTTTTATGTCGAATTAATGTAAGAAAATATATTCGAAAAAGATTTGCGACGAAAGGACGCGTTGAACTCTTTTTGAACGGAGCCGTTATTTTGAAATTTGAAATAAGAATAGGTACAATAAATATTATTGTAGATAACGTCTCTTTCTCTCCTGCTCTATGGCTTTAGCATCCAGGGTGAGCGAAAGAGGCGGTAAGTTATGGGTCAATACTCAATAAGAAAATCAAAAATGTTTATTTAGTAAAATAGTAAAATAACACTTGTAAAGCAACTCCACGACAGGACGGGAGTAAAAGAGGCCGGTAGTTGAGTTGTCCCATATATATGTGACCCATAAGGGTCAATATACGAATAAAGTTTATGTTTATACTTGCCGATAACATTAGAGAAAAGTATATCTTTGACAATCGTGGTTGTGCTCGCCAGCAGCGGACAGACGTCAGCGAACAAATCCTCCAGCAGAAAGTCCCATCCGGAGTTAAAACACCCACTCACAGAAGAAAATAAATAAATAAACACTGGAATTGGTGTATGTTTGTTGATAAACATAATTTAAAAGCGTCAAGTACACTTTTTTGGAATTAGTTATTTTTGTGTATTATATTAGGTATTATTATTTTATTTATGATACGTTAGGTCGAGCGAAGGAAAGTGTATTGATGTTAATCGATCGAAATTCTCTTATCGGGTCACGTTTATTACAGTTCCACTTTGCACAATGTGAACCAACCTTTTTCAACATTAATTATGTAATATAAATTATCTGTGTTAGTCATTGTTGGCTAAGTTTTTGTTTACGATACTAAAATCCTGCAACTTATCTGTGAAATCTTGGTATAACTGAAATAATTAACTATTTTGTGGAGTATAGAGTTCTGTAGAAGTGGTCTGTAACTAGGTATCTTTGTTTTTTCAATTAAAAACTTAAAATATCATCAAATATCAGCAACTTTTACAATATGATTTGAGGTAATAAATTAGTTACCTTAAATCATTATAATATCATATAGGAATCATCTAAGAAAAAACGTTTTTAAAAACTAACTAATTATATTTTTACTTAAAGGGAAAATTAAATGTGGTAATGACAAATGCTTAGCAAAATTAAAGCTCACAGCAATCTTAAAAGTCATCTTCATTCTATTTTTTTTTTTTTTTATTATACTAATAGGTCCACGGCTCCAAATTATAGCTCGTTGAAATTCATCATTGCTATCGCCTCGTGCGTAAAACAGTGTGTGAGACAGTAAAACAGTGTGTGAGACAGTAAAACAGTGTGTGAGACATCCTGACTATTACTGACTCCTGTGGGCTGTGATCGAATGGACTTTCGAGCTATAAGAATAAGGGGCGTAGGGGCTACGCGCCCGCACTTTAATATCTAATAAACACTAGGAATAATATTCAATTAAAGATTACTCCTCCAATGTAAACTTATGGCCAGCTTGCGAACGTTAACGAATGTCTTGAAGACGTGGTCCCACATCTTACTGGTTATACCAAATGCTGAAACAAACAACGAGATAATAAAAATATTATGCAATATTAAGAATAAGTTAAATGTTGAGCGAAATACCATGAGTACGAGCATAATAGTAGAGTCCCCTGATTACTAAATAGTTATCTACAACTTAAGTAGAGTATCGTATGTTATAAACACCTAGAATCTAGATTATTATTTAGAATATTGGCACCCCTTTCCATGGCATTGGCCCCATATGATATGGGTATCAAATGAAAGGGTATGCTGTTTACCTACGATCTAATAAAGATTTGGCAAAGAGAAAACTCTTGAGTCATCAAACTAAAATATTATGTCCGAATTATTTTGTAATTTTTATTGCGTGCTAAAAGCGTGTTTTTTTAGTTTTTGAGCTATTATTTTTATTTACTTTAGGAATGTAAAAAAAAATTGAGATAATATGCATCGGGCTACTATAACATTAATGTGAAGTTACATTTGTCATGGTTGAGGAAATGGTGGTTCGAGTGATACCTCTTCATGGCGTAGAGGTAGGTGCCGGCTTTCGGTGAGCCGTGGTGCACGTAGTAGTGGGTCATGTCGTATACTAGGTATCCTGGAAAAAAGGTGTGAACTCTGGAAATAACAGGCGCAGGCACGATAGACGTGTGGTAGAAAGGAGGATATACAGGGTGCAATTAAACCTTCCTGCCAATTTTTTTTCAGGGCTTAGGTATCATTTGGAGAGTCCATTTAACCAAAAAATTGTGTGTTATTTTTTTTAATAACTTAATTTAATTTATCCCATTTAAAATCGTTGCAGAACGGTCACTCGCGGCGCGGGGGAATGAGCGGGAGTGACGCGGGGGGAGGCGCGCACGCGGGGGCACGTCACGCGCGGGCGACGCGTCGTGTTTATTTATTGTAGTGTTTTTAAGGATAACTTTCGGAAGCTATTTCTCAACATTTTAGTACTGAATCTTATATCTTTAAACGAGCAATTCTTGTAATATATCTATCTAAACTTGCGTGCAATTATTTTTTACAAAAAATTAAAACCGACTTCCAAGGTTAAAACAATAATAACATACTTATAATATGAACTAAAAAGTATTAAATAATTTTCCTCTCTAAATGTGCCTTTTTCCGAATTCGGCTAAACCTCAACTATTTCTGTACTCAATCTTCATCATTTTGAAGTCGGTACCAGATATAGCTGAATCTTTATTTCTTTGACAGAAAATTTGAAACTTTTGGAACTGGCACCGACTGCAAAATTATGAAGATTGAGTACAGAAATAGTTGAGGTTTAGCCGAATTCGGAAAAAGGCACATTTAGAGAGGAAAAATTATTTAATACTTTTTAGTTCATATTATAAGTATGTTATTATTGTTTCAACCTTGGAAGTCGGTTTTAATTTTTTGTAAAAAATAATAATTTCACTCTCTTTAGTTACCTAGTAGGTAAACTGTAATTAGTGCCAATTTAAATTGTATAAAAAAATAGTTTCATATTGTCTTCACTAGATGTCACTGAGGCGCTCCTGTGTCGCGCTATCGCTTGTCCGAACTCCGAATGTTTCATACTTCATATAGTTTAAGTTACACGATGTATTCAATGTGTGAGCTTGGTGTGAGCAGTGAGCATTGAAATTTGAATTGACAACATTTGGAGTGGTAATTATTGATCTCGTATTGTTATTAAAAATATTAATTACCCCCCCCAAGATGACCTCTGTCTTAGTCCGCGAGTTTATAAGTGGTCGTCGGTGGTAGTGACCATACCACCCTACGCGTCGAATTACTGCGTTTATTCTACGTATCTTATTACAATTTGTTAAGACTTAAGAGTCATACCCCAAGGCCCAAATATCAGGTAGATAAATAATTTAAACAATACATTTAAAAAAATCTAAATGAACACAACCCTATGCGTGCTAGGTAATTTAACAATTTAACGCTTCAACTCCAAAGCGGCCACATATGGCCGCCAGAACAATGGATTTCCAAGAATCCGCGATCGAAGGATGAGCCGAATCACACCCAGCGGCGCGGCGAGCATATTTTCAGTGTCATAATAATATTATGATATTAATCTTTATCTTCATTATTGTAATACATAGTATTACTAACTACTACCGCTTGAGAAACTTGGAAAGTCTCGCGGCCGCCTGCGCCTTTCTCAAGCGATATTATATTGTATTACATTAATGAAGATAAAGTTTAAAATCACATGACACTCAAAATGCTCGCAGCGCGGCATGCCCTGACATTCCGGTTAGAACTTGAATACGATGTTTACGCAAGCGCCGCGCGGCGCGCGGCGGCGCCGCGCCGTTGCCTCTGCGGCGCCGACCGCCGTGTATAAACAGCCTATAATAATAATTGGTGTTGTTATGTACATAATTATTATTATTGTACCCATACCTATGCCTTGTACTATTATCTATTTTGTGCCATGAGACATTGGTGACCTTAACATGACGTGGTAATGATGATGATGACGATGATGATGATGATGAATTTGAATTGCATGGTAGCATATGCTTTCTGTTCTTAAAACAACGCCGAAACTCCCAAACGTGTATCTATAAGGAGTCAGGAGTTCTCTCAGCATCTTCGAAACCATGGTATACCTTGACCCAATATTTGACTTTTTAGTAGCATATTCTTAGTACACTTCACATAAAACCAAAATCACCATATGTTTCCATATAAATTTCGAGGAGTTCCCTCGATTACTCCTAGATCCCATCATCAGGTCACCACTTTTGTGAACATGGTACCAAATTGGAGTGAAACCTAATACAACGAAACAAAAATTTCGAAAATCGGTTCACAAATGGCGGAGTAATCGTTGAACATACAAAAATATAAAAAAATAAAAAAATATATCCACAGCCGAACATATAACCTCCTCGTTTTTTGGAAGTCGGTTAAAAAAATCGACCCACTTCTCTCCTTACGATTCAAATGGTAATAACTCAAGAAATATAATTAGTATTAAATAAATGTTGGTTTCGTTCTAAAGGTAGTACAATAAGGATTTAAATAATGCTATAGTCATTGTAACTGTAAATTGTTTACTAATTCTACAGCCTTAAAACAAAAACCGGTCAGTTTGGCATAACATTTCAATAGGCGATTAATTGTAAAAAACACTAACAAATTGATTTCAATAGCTCGTAGTGCCACCCATTACCCTAATTTAGGTTTCCATCCGGTTTTTCCTTGACCTAATCAAAGTAATTATGATGAACTCCTGAGCGATACCATCCCGATCTTCTTGTACAGGCACCCGAAGGTCCTGAAAGGTATCTGCGGCAAGATTCCTGGCCCTGACCCTCCTTTTGAGTTCTCCCCATGGGTGCTCAATAGGATTAGGGTTAAGGCTCCTTGCTGGCCAGTCCAAACCCGAAATTTCGACATCGGAGAGATATTGACGAACTATCGCAGCAACGTGCGGTCGAGCATTGTTCTGCATCAATATTCAACCTTCACCAACAAAACCAGCGCATGGCACCGCATGTTGTCCCAGCACGCCCTGAATGTAGCGATGGGTACTCAAAGTGCCAAGGCGCGGCCCGGTTACGAACTCAAGATTGGTTTTTGCATCAAAAGAAATATCGCCCCATACAGCCCCCGAACTCCTTCCAAATGGAACCCTTTCGTCAATGCACGCCTGCGCAAATCATTCTCCTTGTCTACGGTATGCTTTCCTGCGACCATCGTTACCATAAGGACTGATTTAGCATCCATCAGAAAAGAGCACGACCCGCCATTGCTCCAATGAAAAATCAACATGAGAACGTGCGAAACTAAGCTGCGCTTGACGGTGTGCTGGGGCTAATTTAGGACCGTTAGCGAATTTTTGTGAAGTCAAACAGCTGCCTGCAAGTCTTCGTCGTACAGTCTACTCAATTACTGTAACTCATCGGACTTCTCTTGGTCGTCGTTGCACTTGAACTGCAATGAGATGTCGATTCCGCAAAGACGTTGACACCTTAAAACGGTCATCGCATTCAAATGTAGCCCAATGTCTTCCTGAACATGATCGCATGGTAAAGTTTAGAGTCTCTAGAAAACTTCGGTATACTCTTGTCACCGAAGTTCGACTTAAATTATGACTTCTAGCCACAACTCGTTGGCTAAATTCAGCTCTTAGCAAAGCCCCTACTTGAGAGGCTTTATTCGGACTATTCGAAGTAATATCCATTTTGCCACAAAAAAATTACGTCCACAATCAAGTTAAATGAACAATAAATCAATGAAAATCAAGACAAAACAGAAACAATAAGATTTGACTGATTTTTTCCACAGAACAAAACCGTTCATTTAACGATTAAAAAACTGAGTGATGGGGGTGCTTAGTAATTTCAAATTTGTGTCGTTTGTAGTCAAGCATGTTGGTTTTAAAAAATGTAGAGTAAACGGAAACATTCCCTACCATATTAACTCATATCTAAATACTGAAAGCCAGACTAATATCTGCCTATTTAGTGATGAAATAGGAAGAGACTTAGGTACGTATCTTTATAGAATGTGTGGACAATTGGTCACTAACTTTTGTATGCCCGGAGCTACTTACTGTGAGATAATAGACAGGGCATCAACTATGACTTATTGTCCTAACACCACTATAATAATTCTAGTCGGGAGAAGGGGTAAAGTAAATAAGAAACAGATGACTGATCTTTTAGAATGTTTATATAATATTAAAAACTTAACAAACATTATATTATTCACTTTGCCCTATATAAAAATGTTGCCAAAAAGCTGTGCTCATGAAAATCAAATTAGATTTAGGTTGAATAGCATATTGTATAGTGCTGTCAACAACAGCGACACACAACCAAAATGTCAGGTTGTGGATATAAATAATTTAGATAGTAAATTTATTAATGATATAAGTATAGATAAGTATTACTTATCTCATTACTGTAAGAGACATATAGCAAAGATGCTATCAAATTTTTTATTTTCTTTGAAAGCCAAGAATTTGGCTTCTTTGACTCCTGCTTCTATTGAGCAGTATTCTAGTTATAGTAACGAGTTGGAATATGTTCCAATTAATTATTTAAATTAGACCATAAGACAATGGAGGATGTCTCTTGCACTAATAGCTTAAGTGTGAAAAATCCTACCAAAACTTACTCCAATATAAATAGCAAGAATGTTATAAGCTTGGTGCATCAGAACTTTCAAGGAATGGTAGGTAAAGAGCTTGAAACTGAGTTATTTCTAAAACAATTTCAAATTGATATTATTTGTATTTCAGAACACTGGTTTAGAAAACATGAACTCATTTTCAATCTCAATGATCACCAGGTGGCAAGCTCGTTCAGCAGAGAGAATGCCATTAGAGGCGGATCACTTATATTAATTAGAAAAAATTTAAAATTCAAAGAACGTAAAGACATTGTGAACCTCTCTTCTGAACGGATAATAGAAGTAGCCTGCATAGAGTTGAGTCAACTAATTATTGTAAGCGTATACAGGCCACCATCAGGGTTATATGACTCCTTTGAACAAAGCATGGAACAAATATTATCAAAGATATGTGCATCTAACAAAAAAGTTATCGTTTGTGGTGACTTTAATATTAATTTATTTGACTTGAACTCTACTACTGTTAGATTCACATCTGTATTTAAATCATATAGCCTAAATTACTTGTTTTATGAGCCAACAAGAATCTGTGACACAACGGCAACTTGTATTGATAATATTTTTACAAATTTTTCTCCATGTAAAAAAGAAATAATAAATAAGCTTAGCTCTGATCACTGTGGGCAACTAGCCTCATTTAATATACATTGCGATAGTTACCTAGAGGAAAAGCGTGTGTTTGTTCCTGTGAATACAAAACGTATTGAGAAGTTTAGAAATAACTTAAGTTCAAGTATTCAACTATTATTGGATGAGACAAATAGCTCAGATGAAGCATTTAACAAATTGTTTAAGATGATAAGAACCCAATTTAATACTGTATATACTCCTAGAACGGTTAAAAAAGCCATAAAAATAATAATAATTTTACAGTATGGGCAACTACAGGAATTAAAATAAGCAGACAAAGATTATATGAATTGTATGATGAAAAATGCATGAATACTAGTGATAAATTCAAAACATATGTAAAAAACTATTCAAAGATTTTTAAAAAAGTTTGTAAAGCCGCTAAGGCTATTCACATTAGGAATAAAATTAAAAATTCGAAAAATAAAATCAAAACTACTTGGAAAGTAATAGCTGGTGAGACTGGAAACGTCACCTGTCGTAGCTCTGATTTTGAAATTTATTTTGAAAATATAAAGATTACCAATGATCATGAGGTTGCGACGGTCTTCGAAAATTTTTTTGCTGACATTCCGGTCTCAACTACGAAAAATTTAAACTCCTCACCTGCAGCTGCTGAAAAACTACTCAGAGACAATGTAAAGGAATGTAATGTCAATTTTAGGTTTAGAGAGATTGTCCCTAAAGATATCATTGATACTTTTAAATTAATAAATATTAAAGATACTACTGATCTCTGGGGCATGTCTACTAAAATTATCAAATCAATAATTGACATCATAGCTCCTCATCTATCAATGATTTTTAATGACTGCATAAAGAGTGGGGTTTTTCCTGACTTGATGAAGCACAGTAATTTTAAATAAAGGCACAAGCCTTTATTTAAAGCGGGACTTAAATCTGATCCTGCAAATTATAGGCCTATATCGATTCTACCGACTCTAAGTAAAATATATGAAATAATAATTTTAAGTCAGTTACTATTACATTTTAACTTAAATAATTTATTGCACAAAAATCAATATGGTTTTACTAAGGGTCGATCCACAACGGATGCTGGTATAGGTCTTCTTTATAGTATATTTGAAGCATGGGAGGATTCGCAGGATGCCCTAGGGGTTTTTTGCGACCTCTCCAAGGCTTTTGACTGTGTTGAGCATGCTACATTAATCAGGAAATTGCACCACTATGGCATTAGGGACTCAGCACTCAACCTTTTGACATCTTACCTCAAAAATAGAACTCAAAGGGTTGACATTAATAGTAAAAGGTCCAATGGGACCAAAATAGAATTAGGCGTCCCACAGGGATCCATTTTAGGTCCATTCCTTTTTCTCATCTACATAAACGACTTACCTTATCTTGTTAAGGATAATGATAATGAGATAGTACTTTTTGCTGATGACACTTCACTTATTTTTAAAGTGAAGCGACAACAGTCAAATTACGACGAGGTAAATAGTGCTCTCTCAAAAATAGTACATTGGTTTAACGTTAATAACTTACTTCTAAATTCTAAGAAAACTAAATGTTTAAAATTTACTTTGCCCAATGTCAGGCAAGTTAAAACCAATATACTATTAAATGATGAGAAGATGGATTTGGTGGACACCGCTGTATTCTTAGGCATTACACTAGATAGTAAACTACAGTGGGGTCCTCATATTGCTAATCTTGCAGATAGGCTCAGTTCTGCAGCATACGCAGTCAGAAAAATACGGGAAATTGCTGACGAAGACACAGCAAGACTAGGTTATTTCAGTTATTTTCATAGTAGAATGTCGTATGGCATCCTCTTATGGGGAAACGCTGCCGACATTAATACGATTTTTGTGCTGCAGAAGCGAGCTATACGTTCAATTTATAAAATGTCAGCTTTTGAATCTCTGAGAGAAAAGTTTAAAGAAATTGGTATTCTAACTGTTGCTTCTCAATACATTTTGGATAATGTTTTATATGTTAGAAAGAATCTTAGTAAATTTACAACCAAAAGTGACAGTCACGGAAGAAACACTAGAAATAAGTACAAACTAGAAATACCGGTGATCAGACTTAGTAAAGTTAGTAAATCTTTTAAAGGTCAATGTGTACGCCTTTACAATAAAATCCCAGAAAAAGTTCAAAATCTTTCCATTAATAAATTTAAAAAAGTAGTCAAAGAACATTTGTGTGCCAAAGTCTATTATAATGTCAATGATTTCATAAACGACGGCACATCTTGGGAGTAGGATGGCTGCTTGCAAGGCTACTTCTACATTATTTTATGACTTACAATTATGTATGTATGTTGACATTGTATAATTTTAAGTTACAGCATTGTAAACTTTATTTTAAAAGATTAATTTTTTTCTCACTTTTTTTGGTAAATAAAGTGGGCCCCCTGCGAGTTTCTTACGCCGGTTCTTCTCGCCGGGTTAGTTCCCGAACCGGTGGTAGGCATCATGTAGACTTTCAATAAATATTTGCAAAAATTTATTCTGAATATAAAATTTTGAGTTTGAGTTTGAGTTTATTATAAAACAAAGTCGCTTTTTTTCCCTCATGTCCCTTTGTTCCCTTTAATCTTTAAAACTACGCAACGGATTTTGATGATTCTTTCAGTGTTAGATAGCCCATTTATCGAGGAAGGCTATAGGCTATATTTTATCACGCTAAGACTAATATGAGCGAAGAAATAGAGGAAAATGTGGAAAAAACGGGGAAAATTATTTGAAAGGGTTAACTTGAACGCGCTAATCTCAGGAACTACAAGTCCGATTTGAAAAATTATTTCAGTGTTAGATAGCCCATTTATTGAGGAAGGCTATAGGCTATATTTTATCACGCTAAGAATATTATGAGAATGTGGAAAAAACGGGGGAAATTATTTGAAAGGGCTTATCTCGTGAACTACTGGATAAATTTTTATGTTATTTGGCACAGATAAGAAGTAGACCACGTGAAGGATCATAGGCGATCGATTTTTTCAGTGGCTATATATTTTATACCCGTGCGACGCCGGGGCGGGTCGCTAGTTTTTAATAAAAAGCAATAATTAATAATTACTATATTTTTAGGGTTCCGTACCCAAAGGGTAAAAACGGGACCCTATTACTGAGACTTCGATGTCTGTCCGTCTGTCTGTCCGTCTGTCTGTCTCCAGGCTGTATCTCAAAAACGGCTATAGCTATACTTCTGAAATTTTCACAAATTGTGTATTTCTGTTGCCGCTATAACAACAAATACTAAAAACAAAATAAAATTAATAATTGAGGGGGGCTCCCATACAACAAACGTGATTTTTTTGGCCTTTTTTGCTCGATTTCAATAATGGTAACTATTAGACACTTGAAATTTTCACAAAATTCTTGATTGTATGTGTTCTTTAATAATAAATAATAATATTAAAATAAAATAAAAAATTGAGGGGGGCTCCCATACAAAAAACACGATTTTTTGCCTATTTTTGCTCTTTACCGGTACGGAACCCTTCGTGCGCGAGTCCGACTCGCACTTGGCCGATTATTTAAGATATAGCGACTTGAACAGAAATGCGCGGGGTGGGTCGATTTTTTTGCACGCAAGTGTATAATTGGAATCTCGGAATGGCCAATGGGCTCCAACGATTTTCATGAAATTTAGTAGGTATATAGGGGGTTTCGGGGGCGATAAATCGATCTAGCTAGGAATCATTTTTAGAAAATGTCATTTTATTCGTGTTTTGCTAGTGAAAATAAAAGAAATTATTATTTAAAAATAATTTTTGTTAAAACAAAAAATTAAAACCGACTTCCAAGGTAAAAACAATAGTAATATGAACTAAAACGTATTAAATAACTCTTACCCTTTAATAGTGTCTTTTTCCGAATTCGTCTAAATCTCAACTATTTCTGTACTGTATACTACAATCTGCATTATTTTGAAGTCGGTACCAGCTAATTTAATCGTGAGTTCAGTAATGTCAGATTATCTGAAACTTTTGGGACTGGTACCGACTTCAAAGTAATGAAGATTGTAGTATACAGTACCTACAGAAATAGTTGAGATTTAGACGAATTCTGAAAAAGGCACTATTAAAGGATAAGAGTTATTTAATACTTTTTAGTTCATATTACTATTGTTTTTACCTTGGAAGTCGGTTTTAATTTTTTGTTAAAAATAATAATTTTACTCTTTTTAGTTAAGTATCTACAAAATTAGGCTTTATGCGTAAATAACCAATACGAATGTTAACTATTCACATTATGTCACTGTAAGCGAAATTGTGGTAAATGCTTGCAGTTATCTAAGCGATGCTGCAATTTCCATACTTTTATCTTTAAAGATTCAGGAGTTCTGTTCAGTGCCTTTGGACCAAGAGACACCTTCGTATAAAATTTCTCTTATTCGTAACATATGTTTAACTTACTAGAAACAACATTTTAACCACTATGAGTGTTTTGATAAAATTCAAGGTTTTGCCTCGATTGCTCATAGATCCCATCATCAGCTCACCACTTTCGTAATTGTTATACAAAATTAAGATTATATCCTATACAACAACACGAGAATTTTGAAAATCAGTCCACAAACAGCGAAATCATTATCAAAAACGTCTGCTTCGATGCAAAATATCACGAAAAGTACCAATAATTGGGTCATAGTGTGATGACCCATGGTATAATGATATGCTTTCAGTTGTTTAAACAACGCCGAAATCCCCGAACCTGTACCTATAAGCATTCAAAAGTTCTGTTCGGTACCTTCGAATCCAGGGTATAACCTGGTGCGAAGTCTTACTTTTTGGTAGCATTTACCTCGAATGCTTCAGAAAAAAATCGAAATCACTATATGTTTCCATACAAATTTCAAGAAGTCCCCTCGATTCCTCAAGGATCCCATCATCAGATCACCACTTTTGTGAACATGGTACCAAATTCGAGTTAAACCCTATACAACACAAAAAGAATTTTGAAAATCGGACCACAAACGGCTGAGTAATCGTGGAACATACAAAAAAAAAAGATACATACAGCCGAACATATTACCTCCTCCTTTTTGGAAGTCGGTCAAAAATACGTGTATTTTTATTTTTAACAAGGATCAATATATCAAAATTTGGCAGGAACTCAGGAAGGTTTAATTGCATCCAGTAGGCCTACCACGAAACAATTTTGAGACTCAAACAATGGGACGAGAATGCCGCGTCCTACTCTAACAACGTCCTTTCACGTTTGTTAGAGTAGGACGCGGTATTCTCGTCCGATTGTTTGAGTCTCAAAACGGTTTCGTGGTACGGCCCCTGTATTATTTCGTCGTCCTCTACGACAACGCGCCGCCCGCCGGCACGGCGGCGGTTTGCTCTCCTTCCTTCTTATGAATTTTTATTTTTTAATCAAGTCACAAATGTCTTGAGTCATAGGTCTTGACGCGAATTTAACATTTATAACCAATCTCACAAAAGATACCATAACGAGCCATAGATTTTACTTTTATTATTTGTCATGAAATTATTATTATTAACATATTATGCTAGATTAAACCGTTAAGCTTACCTACTAGCCCCCCGGTTAACTTTATCATGGGGTAACTGAATAAATATTTGACAACAGTGTAGATAGCGGTCGCCAGCGCGGCCGCCGGTATGGGCGGGAACACCTGTCGCAGCCCGTCGAAAGGTACCTGAAATGATCAATGTACTTTCAAAGAAGTAATAGGCAGATGGCAGACGTACCTACGTCATTTGGTTGCGTTTACATCAAGTGGGAAACTTAACCTGACCAAATGACGTACCGTCTAGGTCAGTGGTTTCCAACCTGGGGGTAATTACCCCCGCGGGGGTAAAATAGCTATTCTAAAGGGGTAACAGAGGTGGTACCTAAAATAGATGAATTGGCAGAAAAAAATAATAAACTGTACATTTTGGAGAAAAACAGCTACAGAATACCCTATCATTGCAGACAGGGATCTGAAAATGTTGGTACCGTTAGCTACCACTTGTAAATGCGAGAGCGGCCTCACAACTCTGGTAACATTTAAAAAAGGCAAGAAACCGTCTGAACGTCGAGCATGATATGAGATGCGCGTTAAGTGTAACTGAAGTCTGAACCTAATTATATTAAAAAACTTGCGAATGTACTAATACTTTATAAAGTTGTTTTTAATTATGGGGGTAAAATCAGTTTCTCTAACAGGCCATAGGGGTAACAGCTCTAAAAAGGTTGGGAACCACTGGTCTAGGTCCATTACACACACGAAGATACTTAATTATAAATCTCTGATATGATCTACTATGATATTATAATTTATATTGTGTTGCATAGTATTGTTAACTTGTTAATAAATGGGCCATGTTTACTTCAAGTGTATGCCATTTTGACATCTGTACTGATGATCGATTGCACAACAAAAAAAACTAAATGAACCGGTGCATACATCGTATAAAATCGCTCCCGTTACGCGGACTCTACTTTTTATCTTCAATCACATTATCAATTAAAAGGGCTTTTCGAACGCGACGGATTCTATCAGTTATTAATTAATTGAACGTTTGCGTGTAAACAACATATTGATAAGGATATAATTATTATGACTTAGTTTGAAGTCCCGCGTTGTTATTAAGGCGACGCCTTGATAATTTGGCTGTAGCGGTGCCGATTTTTCTCAGCAATGACTAAAGCTAAGAAATTGAAGTTCATTGTCAGTATTCATCATGTCTTTGTCTTTGAATTGCCCATAGCATAACACGATTGGACAACTTTTATAGCACAGAATAATCAATCGAAAAGACCTCTGTAAAAAAAGGGATTCCTATTTTTCCAACAAAGGAGAGTGATTTAAGGTTCCAAAATTTGTACATAAATTGGTTCAAGCATGCACTTTAATTTGTGCATAGCTTATATGAAATGTATTTATGGTTTTTAAATTATGCGACAAAAACCATTTTGTCGCTTACGCCCTTTCTATTTTTTGCTGTTCCATTGCTTGTTTTCTATGAGAGGCCGGGCCGGCCTCTCATAGAAAACAAGCAATCTAAAACATACTCGTATCCAACACGGTTTCTTACTTTAACGCTGCGTCACCTTAAAACAAAAGCTTGCAATTAGGTACATGATAAGCTGCGATAAGTTTAAAGTACTGTATACAGTTATGATATAATAGATGCATGGGCGTATATAAAGCTTTGATAAGGGGGGGGGGGGGGGGGGGGGGTGGGGGGTCCTTAACGTAAAAAAGCAGCCAAGTGCGAGTTGGAATCGCCCATAAAGGGTTCCGCAGCAGCAAATAGGCAACGTGCTTAGGAAATCAAAACTATTTTTTAAAATACATGTACCGCACCGATTTAAATCGGCGAGGTACATATGTTATTGTCGAATGGACAAGTAAGATGGATAGTAATGGAGGGGTCCGGACCCCCAGGACACCCCCCTTATATACGCATATATAGATGCCTATTGAGAGCAATAGCGGATTTGACATCTACCTATTATTTATAATTAAAAAGAATTCACACACTACTCACCTTGTGATGTATGCCATGGATCAAAAAATGTATTTTTATCCAACCCAATGAGTTGCCGGGGTTGAAATGAAAGAGCCATCGATGTAGAGAATATTCTAGAACGGTCGATAGCACAAAACCGGCGGCCAGTTGACTGAAAAACTGGTACACGTAGAGCCCATCCTTGGCGTCTGAAATGTAGGGTCTTCTTAAAATCTTGGCCCTAAGGCCATTTAAAATTGAACTTAATAATTTTAATAACCCCTTGTTCACGTCATCTTCATTGAATGATAAGTATTCGTACTTAAGCTAACTTAAGTACGAATACTTATCATTCAATTATTAAGTTCAATTTTAAATCCCCACGACAATATTCTTATTCGAGACTCTACCTTAAAATGTATTTTTGATTTGATTGATTCTTATTTGTTCTTATACGTGTAAGCCGAGCTATATAGGCTATTATCTAGCCTAATTAGACTTAAAAAGAGAAATAGGGAAAACTTATTCTTACCTTCGCATAAAACGTGTCTGTAAAACAACGAAACTGCTAAGTAGCTTATTATGGGGATCCAGAACATCGGTACTAAATACCACGGGGTGTAGGTGAGGCTTTCTAGCACGGGGTTGCCGAAGAGGCGACATTTTCTGTGAACTGCACAATTAACCCACTGCTGGTAGTGCGGTGCTATTTTGTGCAGCTGACACAGAAGAGGCTTGGTCCAATCCAGTCTGCTCTGAAAATAAAAACGTAGAGGAATAATTGTTTTCAAAACGTATAGTATCAGTTGTAATTATACCCTAACCCTTAGGCCCTATTTCTTTCGTCCTTTTCTATATCGAGCTTTCAATAATTTTCTTATTTAAGACACACAGACAAGGCCAAGGCAAAACTGAAAATAGGCAGGTTACAAAAATCTACAACAAATCTTTCTCTCTCTGTCTTTGTATGAAAGTTTGGACCGTAGACATTTTCACGGCCCGAAGGATTAAAAAGGCGAAATCTCTCAGAGGAGCGCGAAATAGAAAAGATCTTAATTTAATTTAATTATTTATTTATCAATACAAACAAAATATAGTATATTATACTAGGGCTGTTTGAGAAGTTCTCGGCTTTGATAATTTTTCCAATGAAATGATTTAAGATGATTTTTCCAATTTTAAATTCAGTCTTTAACTAGAAGATATGGCTCTGAAAATTCAAATTACAATAAATTTTAATGACTAAAATAGTTGATTAAAAAAAAGCCTTACAAAATGATCACCGAGATCGACTACGTCTCGTTGTAATGTGAATATCTCCGTCCCTGGTAACTCTTAATTTAGATTTGAAAAATGTATTGTAATACTGAAAACCAAGCCAAAATTTTTCTATAGTGAAATTTATTTTACGTATTTATATAATTTCATAGAAAGCCTTGCAAGGCGGGTGTGTGAGCATCTGTGTTGTCCCAATTAACAACAATCCGATCATCGTGTTCGTAGTGCCCTACTGCACATTTTTTATGGTAAAGACCTAATAAATTACTATTTCCCGTTCAAAATGTACTGTTATTTTAGAATATAAGAGTAATTTAATAGAGTTTATTCCTTAATAAAAAAATTAATCTGTAACACATGGTAACACCCACTTTTTGTAGAAGGTTTCTTTATAGCTCGATTTTCCACGTTCATTAAAAGATTAGGCTATTATTTGGCGTGATTTTAATAAAATTAAACTAATGAATAAATTCATATTATAAAATGAATATAATTTGAATCTCTTTTGTACAAAATATTTTCAAAAAAACAATTTAATTTCCGAGCTGCCTGGTACTTCGAATTTTGTCGGAAAACGCGGCGCCGGTTTTTTAAAGATATTTATTATTATCATTACGATATTACAAAACAAAAGTAATGCTATTTTTTAAAAGCTTGTTTATCTTTCTTTCTTTTATCGATTTATTTATTCGGGGATTAGAACATTTTTTTTTATTTTAGGCGTTTTCTTTGGTGTTTTTTTTAGCAACTGGGGTAGACTCGTCTTTAAAGACCTATATTTTGAATTTTCTATTTTAACTGTTGTGTATTTTTTTAATCATTGCATATGTCTGTAAAGACATACAAAACTTGTTAAAAATGACAAAGACTAATTCCGTGTTCACAATTCAATTTTATTTTATTAGACTTTGCAATAATAGCGCAACTGTACAATACACGCGCCTTCACATTTCTGCTGTGGTTCAAAAAAATTTTTTCTAACGAAGCAATTTACAAAAGGCGTGGGTTTTAATCTAGTTAATAATGGCCCTATACATGGTATACGTTATACGCTTGTAAGACAGGCAGAAGTATGTAAGGCCGAGAACTTTTCAAACAGCCCTCGTATATATTACGCACTAACAAAACAACCACGTAGGTTTAATGACGTAGTACTGGTTATTAGTTTACATCTAGTCTGTGTACATTAATTTACTTATTATTAGAAGTAAGATGAGTGCATTCCAGTGGTACTATAAATTAGAAAAATAGTATCAAAGTTTTGAAAGAAAGTAGGATTTTAATTTATTTTTTATGTTACGCTTACAGAAGAGAGTCGAAAATCAATGTATTCGAGTTTTTTTATTGCTGGCTGCTGCTACATTATACGTGTGAACAATTTTCAACTCCATTGTATTATCAAGAGTTCTTATCACAGTGGATATTGAGATTCTTCCACACTCCCGTCCACGTCCCAGTTCTTACACTGCTGGTGACTGGGACCACAAAATCTCAATACCAAAGGATTTGTGTTCAAGTAATGAAAGATTGACAAGAAATTACATAATACTTATCAATTCAATGGAAACGGAAATACCTGCTGACGTAAGGTAGAGTTTCATAATGTGGATAAAACATAATATTGTTTCATCTTTATTTAAATTTTGAAATACTTTTAGAATTTCTTACACTTGGGTTTAATTCTTGTAAATTCGCAGTTTCATAGGTAAGCGTTTGGGAACACCCTGTATATCGTACTGCGTAGTGCGTACATATACAAATCTGTTATGAACTTATGACATTATTGGGTACCTTATTGCTTATTGCAGACACAACAAAAAAAAACACTATTGTATTATGTTTTTAAGAGGATAACGCCAAATTGGATAAAACATTTGTCGTGGGCGGAATGTGGAATATGCAATAAATTATCACCGGCAGCGTGAAGGTTACGTTAATTTAATTCAAGCTATTATGGCACGTTTTATCACTATCTAGTATTTAGTAAGTAGCTATCGTTACGGTCTTAAACATTTCGCTCTTATGACTATGGTGATAAGATCGAAAACCGTCATTTCGGATTTCTCAGCGACTGTTTTGTAATTACACTAGTTTCCTTCATTTTAATTGATTTTCGATAACAGCTACGCGATCTGTTTGTTGCTTGTGTATTTAGGTTTGTTTATTTAGGCATAGAATGCTTAGGGCATCAAGTAGTCTTAATCCGTCACTAGCCTTCGTACGCTTTCGATCAAACTATCGGCCGACTAAAGGTCTGCAGTCTGCGGGAGCTCTTACTACTGCACTCAGGGTGGAACATTAATTACTTAAATGTAATTAATTTAAAATTTTTACATAAGCCCTATACATTATCTGTCGAACTCTTCATTAAATTGAAGGTTAATCATAATTAAATGTCTCTGAGAGGTTTAGTACTAGCTATAAGGCTTAAGTGCCGCACTCAAGAGACGAATATTATAACTACTTTTTTTTTTTGTTAGCCTATACTATCCCACTGCTGGGCAAAGGCCTCCCCCAGGGTAATTACTTACTTGACTGTAATTAAATGCAGATTTTGACGTAAGCCTTACCTGTGAGACTCATCATTCAATTGAAGTTTAATCAATCGTTAAATGTCTCAGAGTACGGCCGTAAGACTGGTAAGTCTCTCACTTACACTCTCTTTGGACTTTGCTATAAGTATGTATATGTATAGCAAAGAGTGAGCGCCAAATAAGGCTAGCTGTATCTGAATATAGGGGTGTAACAAAACAGAGTAGCTACTATTAGTAAAACCGGCCAAGTGCATGTCGAGCCACACGCTATATAGCGTTCCGTAGTACCACTAGTTTTTTTAAAATTTGTGTATGGTCAATGAACGTACATTTATAACATGTTTTACACTACTAACAACATCATCTCAGTTGCTTTCAAAGGAATTTGAACGAAAAGTTCCTTTATACTTCGCCGAAAACATTTTTTTTAGTTGATCGACTATTACTCAATAACTTTTTTTTCAAACGGGCTTTGGCCCACCACACATTCCCACCACTGTATCTCCTGTGTCGCCAGGATCGACAGAGGCATCCAACCACGAAAACCCTTTGATATGATCTCAGGGAGCCCGAGGGACATGCTAATACTGTATTGGGACCCGCAACGAAATTAATCAGAAGAAAATAGGAGGAGTAGGAAGATTCCAATTTCCCTCCCCATAAAAGCGGGAGACAGCACAAAGTTGCAATGACCGAAAGTCAAAGAACTTAAGGGGGAGCACCACGGAAATAAGGTTAATACTTGTGACTCCTAAGCTAAAGCTAAGTTAATATTGGAGTTTATTGTGTTTGACTGTTGCCAATAATAATTGTGGCAAAAACGCTTGAAGGCACGGAAGTTCCTAGCGCTGTCCACGAGATCACCGTAGTATGCGACTCCAGATGTACAGAATAGGTTGTTTAGGATAGTAGTTCTTTCGTCCTGCCAGAGACTGCACTCCCAGAGAACATGATGCGCGGTTTGTTCAAACATGTTGCCTTCGGTCGAGCACTCGCACATGGGTGATGCTACTAGTTTAAATCCGTAAAGTTTGGCCTTAAAATTTCCATGACCGGTCAGGAATTGAGAAACGCAGTGATCAATATCCATCCAATGTTTGGATAGCCGTACACGAATATTAGGGAAAAAATTATATACTCAATAACTTATGAAGTCTTCTTAGCCGTGATAGTTTTCCTTTTACATTCACCATATTTCCTACTCCCGTGAATTTTTTTACATTTCCAGAGGCTACCGTTTAGCTGGTAGAAGGGGGGGACACTGGATTCTAACGATTTTTTCCACTTTAAAACTTAATATTTCACAAGCGGATCCCTAAATCGGAAAATGATCTATGAATACTCATAATATTTTTAAAAAACAGAGATAAATCTCTAAAGATAATGTATAGGGCTTATGTAAAAATTTTAAATTAATTACATTTAAGTAATTAATGTTCCACCCTGAGTGCAGTAGTAAGAGCTCCCGCAGACTGCAGACCTTTAGTCGGCCGATAGTTTGATCGAAAGCGTACGAAGGCTAGTGACGGATTAAGACTACTTGATGCCCTAAGCATTCTATGCCTAAATAAACAAACCTAAATACACAAGCAACAAACAGATCGCGTAGCTGTTATCGAAAATCAATTAAAATGAAGGAAACTAGTGTAATTACAAAACAGTCGCTGAGAAATCCGAAATGACGGTTTTCGATCTTATCACCATAGTCATAAGAGCGAAATGTTTAAGACCGTAACGATAGCTACTTACTAAATACTAGATAGTGATAAAACGTGCCATAATAGCTTGAATTAAATTAACGTAACCTTCACGCTGCCGGTGATAATTTATTGCATATTCCACATTCCGCCCACGAAAAATGTTTTATCCAATTTGGCGTTATCCTCTTAAAAACATACTACAATATTGTTTTTTTTTTTTTTGTTGTGTCTGCAATAAGCAATAAGGTACCCAATAATGTCATAAGTTCATAACAGTCCGATAATGGCTCATTATTAAGTCAATGTAAGATACTCCATTACTATTTTTTTTTTGTAATGAGTACTTTTTTTAATGTGTAATGGAGGACCACACATTACACATTAATCGTTTACTGAGTAATGGATACCAATTAAATTTCCAAAGTATAATCCAAATTTCTTTTTGGCCTGTCTGTTAGGCCGTGAGTTTCTTGTCTTTTCAATTGAGTTTTGTTTCATCTCAATAAAAAAAAGTGATTTATGTTTATTGTTTACTTCATGCATGACAGTCTTTACAGATTTTGTTGCATATAAAAGTGTGGAACCGAATAACTTCACATTTTTCTTAATTTATCCTAGAATGGAGAATTTAAAAACGGAAGATATTTACACCTCCTGATACAATTAACAAAAGCCATTACTTGATTTGTGATGAGAAATCATAAAAAGTTTTTTCAAAACTTTGAACGCGATTTACTCGAAACTCGAAATGTGTTACTTGTTCGATTCTTCCACTCGTATCTTTAATTAATTTTATATTTCGGTTTGCCGACACCAGATCGCAGCAGCATCTATACACGTTGTATATATCTATTTCAACATTTCAGAGGGTCTCGTGATGTCCGGCGGCGGTGGTAGCAGCTATTGGTGGTGGGCTGGCGGGGCGGGGCTGGTGGTAGCGGGCGTGCTGGTGCACCTCGCGCTGCGCCAGCGTCGACTGGCGCGCCGCCTGCTCACGCCGCGGTACGACAGCCGCCGCGGACAGGCTACTATACACGGTGAGTTCACAGGCTCAGCTCACACTGGCGCAGAGTCGAAGCGACGCGACGCGTTATAAAACTTTTCACCTGCATATTCATCTCTATTGTGTAGAGTAGAACAATAGAGATGAATATGCTGAAGGCCGTCGCATGATTACTATGGCGAGCGCACGGCGCGGGCGCCCGCGACGGGCAGCCGCGGCGGGCACACGCTCAACGCAGCGAACGCCCTAAGGCTCAACTGCCTGGGTTAGTATAACCCATAAAGGTTAATATACCTATCGGAATAAACAATCCCGAGCTGTCAAGCTTAACCAAAATTTGATTTACATCTGTGTATACAATTATGTTTACGTGTGCGTGTCAGTGATGTACAAGCATCTTGTAATTCGACAAAATATCGATCATGGAATAATAATTGTAAGATTTTAAAAACAGAATGGGATAAAATAAAACTGCATAGATAGGTATAATAAAAATTGTAATTTTGAAGTAAAATATGACTTTTCTTCAAAATTCTTGCTGCATAATTAAGTATATGCATGAATTTTTCTTCGGAGTTCAGTTTGGATGGTTAATTATTTTAAGCCATGAATTTCTGGTATCCAGGTCAGCAGGAAATCTGAAAAATTGGCCAAGTGTGAGTCGGACTCGCGCATGAAGGGTGACCGGTTTCAACCGGGCATTTTCTAAAACCCGGCACGATACGACACGACATGTCATGACACGATTCGACACGACAGGTTACGTCACGTCACGTCACATCAGTACACGACACGACACGACTTCACTAGACCCTATTAATTTTCAATTCACTCTCAATGAGCCCTTTTATTTGATGCCCATCTTGCAGAAGTGCTTTTTAAAACTATTTCCCTATCTTGGATGAGCAGCCATATTGGATGTAGAATGACATTACATATGTGGAAATTTCAGAAGTCTATTACTATAGCGGTTCTTGTTATACAGCCTGGAGACAGACAGACGGACGGGCAACGAAGTCTTAGTAGTAGAGCGGGACCCGACTACTAGGACGTTTTACACTTTGGGTGCGGACCCTTAAAAACGATAAATTATGTATGATAGTATATTAATATACTTAAACTAATTATAAACTACGGATGAGTATGTTATCATTTCAACATTCGTAGATAATTAGTATACTTAACTAAAAAATATTTTCATATCGATACTACTTATCGATAACTTGATGCAGCCCTAGTGTAAAATATATGAAAATTGTTTACAAAAAATATCCTTAAATTGTGCACCATGGCTAGTCAAGTTATGTTTTCCATATAAATAAATATTTAAAGAAGTGAATTATGAAAATCAATACCAATAACTCGTAGGGAATTGGCAAAAATAAACTTAAAACTAGGTCCTGTCGATGTAGAATAATTCACCTGTGAAATGAATATTTGTCCGGGTTTTTTCGATGTGTGGATCTACAATCATTCCACAAACATTTAACCATGTTTCTAGAGCAGTATTTCTAAAAATTATTCATTATTTAACTTAAAATCACAATTTTTCTGAGAGCCCAAATTGACAACGATCGGCTCAGGGGCAGACAGACTGTCAAACAGATGAAAAAAAAGCTATGCAACCTCAAATCACGCTTCTCTTTCTACCACGCAGTGTTACTGATAGTGACATCTCGCTTACTCAGGCCTTTGTTTCTCTATTCCGATAGGTATATTAACTTTATGTGTTTAACACATCCTAAACTTTTTGTTAACAAATCAGCTGGCATTCGAGCTGTCTCCAAATATTGTAAATTTACAATTTTATTGTTCACACAGTCACGGCAAAAATGATAACGCACATCAATGTGCTTAGTGCGATTGTGAAAAGCATTATTTGCAGACAATTTCATTGCTCCCTGATTATCATTATAAATGTTAACAATACTTACATTATCAGATATTTCTAATAAAATATTACGCAAGTTAATTGCCTCTGTACATGCCTCTGTGATAGCCATGTACTCTGCTTCTGTGCTAGATAAGGCAACAGATTTTTGTTTTCTTGAAGACCACGAAATGGCACCACCACAGAGCACAAAGCACACACCTGAGTATGACCTTCTGTCAACAATATGGGGAAACATTTCCTTTATATCCGCATTTAAGGCCACGGGTCCTTCTCTAAACCTAAATAGTATATCTATCAAAGATCGCAGGAGGTCCGGACCCTGTAACAACATGCTGTTCAAACTGACACCTCGTGTCGTAGCGGCAGCATCGTGAACGGCTCTCAACTTTTTTTTCTGCGGATGGAAGACACCAAATATGGGTAGGTACCAGCGGACACGACTATGATACTAGTCGCTTCCGCGGTAGGTACTGGGTTCGCATTCCTCGGCGTATCCTTTAGACAGAATATCCGCAATAAATTTTCTAAAGGCTACTTCAAACTTTGGGTCTTTTGACATTTGCCTTTCAAGAGCCTTAAGGCGGGACAACGCTTGTGGGTAACTATCGGGTATGACGTTTGGTAAGTGCTCCTTCCAGAGTAAAGAGACTTCAAACCTGCCATCTGCCAGTCGTCGAGCTGTCGTGTCAATGATACTGACGGCGCGTGCATCGTCGACGCTCTGGCGAGGTAGGCTTTTTATAATGCCTAAAGAGTCAATGTTGTATTGACTTTTAATCAAGGCGTCCAAATCGTCACAATGTTGGTGAACGTTGAGCTGGTTCACGAATTGTATTGGCCTGGAAGAGTTAGACAAGGCACCGTGGAGTACCCACCCTAAGAGGGTTCTCGAGGCGACAGGTTCGTTTTTCCGTCCACAACGCACCTCACGGCTGACTGTCAAATGCCAGTCAGGGGCTCCGATAAGTATGGAGGGAGGCTTGTTGTTTGTCGACAGGTCGGTGGACAAAGTCGCCAAGTGGTCGTAATCCAGCACGTTCACCTTATCGTTTCGCACACGTAAATTAAGAGGCTTAATAGCCCTTGCGTTTTCGAAAAGATGTCGATCGGTTTGGTTGCGACCACGGATGTAGAAGTTGACGTAACTTACGTCCACGACCTTCGACATATCGCCAACCCCCTCTAACCTGACCCGCTCCTGTCGGATGGGAACAGCACCGATACGAGTCGCTACTTCGCTGTCGATGAGCGTCGCGGTACTGCCCTCATCCAGTAGTGCCGTTGTCTCATACTCGTACTCGCCGTCGAGGCCCTCGATAGTGACCGCAATGATTTTAAGAAGGCCGCGCGGGAAGGTGACGGGCTGTGGAGTTTCTGAAAATTGTTGGAGGTGAGTATTAAATATCTGTAGCGGTGCTTCCGTTTCGCTACTGTTACGTAAGGTGGCGCTGGTGTCGGCACTTTGAACGTCGGTACAGGTATTGGTTACCTGCACGTCGGCCGGTGCGCGTAATGTAATGTCAGTTTGGCCGTGAAGTAGTGCGTGGTGCCGTCTAAGACATCCGTCGACCCCGCAGCGTTTAGCTCCGCAGCAGTTATTCCACGAGTGCGGGCATGCTTTAAGACAGCGGTAACACGCTTTTGAGTCTTTTACCCACTGCCACCTGTCGCTTACCGATAGAGAAAGGAATGGTTGACACGCTCTTATGAGGTGGTGTCCTTTCTTACAAAACCCACAAGTAGGTACGGAGTTACCGGACGTTGTTGCGTGTACCGACTCAACCCGTTTGGGGAAGGTTTTGTGCACAATATGAACAGGCGGCCTGGGCGTCACGTTGATAACGACGTCGGATACGAAGTTATACGTTAGACGAAGGATACGAAGTAGGTGTTTGTCCGCCTCCGTTAAAAGAAATTTTGACAACGTCTCTAATTTTGTTAAATTCTGAGACGAGGGCATACAAGCGGCGGCAAAGTCAGTAAATCGAGACCTGGTATGCTCGTTTAGTTTCAATAGAATAGAGCGGAAGAGCTCGGGCGAGTACAAGTAATCATTTTGATTTAAAATTTTAATTGTACTATTTAAGTTTCGCAGTTTGTTCGCAAGTGCATTTAAATGTTCAGGGGTACTTATCTTAGGACTGCCTCGTATGTCCGAGATTTCTCGGGCCACCAGGATTTCCGGCCGGGCGTAAGTCTGCTGCAGGGCGTCAATGATTTCTTGAGGGTCAAGAGCCGTCCACAGCAAGGACGCCACGGAGTGGTAGCGTAACCACGAATCGCGATTTGCAGTCGCGAAATGTTTTCTGCTGCAGAAAAATTGGCGTTACTTCTATCGTAACTAGATTTAAAAGCAAGCCATTGGCTTATATCACCAGAGAGGGGAACCAGTTCAGGTCTTTTGGGGCGGTCGGCGAGAGCGTTCGGTTCGACCGATGGATCAGTCGTCGGTAGTCCTCGGTTAGTACCCGTCGTTTGTGTGGGTGGGCAAGGGTTGGCAGTAGCCCGTGGTGGCAAGGCCTCGTAGGTTAGATCCACCGGCTGTACGGGTGGACCTTGGGTGTTTGCCAAAGTCACAGCTGGGGTTCTACCTGGCCTGTCACCTGCAATTGCCACGTTTTGCCCGCGTACCCAGGACGCGGTACGTCGTAAACTAGTGCAGGAACTACAACGAGACTTATCTCTTAATTCATGAAGCCCCAAGCGGCCACATCCGGCCGCGATAACAATGAAAAAGCTATTGTGTCTCGTTTTGCCACGACTGATGGGTTAACTCCGATGCGGCGAGCTTCGCACGAAGCTCCGCTTGCTCGACCTCGGCCTCCAGGCGAGCAAGTTCGCGCTCACGTTCGGCCTCCAGGCGAGCCCGCTCGGCATCGCGTTGAGCGAGCTCGCGCTCGCGTTCGGTTTCCAGGCGAGCCCGCTCGGCGTCACGTTGAGCGAGCTCGCGCTCCCGCTTCAGGTGCTGCCGCGTGCACTCCGCCTCCAGGGCCAACCTTTCTGCCCGTACGGCTGCCGATGAGCGCGAAGACTGCGTGCGCTCATTTCCCGTTCGACCACTGCAAGAACTGGCGTTAGTATGTGGAAAGAAAGCCTCCTCTGCTCGGCGTCGGCTGGGGTGGTCGTCTGCCTCAGGCCCTTGCGACGCGCCGAAAGGCGCTGTGTCTGCGGGCTGTACGACTATCCCAGCCATCGATGCCGGGTCACTCTCGGAACCAATTTTCGAAACCAGGCGAACGTCGTGAAGTGAGCGATCACTGCACTGGGTTTGCTCGGCTTCGGCAGTTGCCGCTTCTGCGATGGATTTTCTACTCTTTGAACGCGTCAACATGATGAAGGTCTAATAATATGTGAAAATACGCAAACGAAAGAGTGAAATGTAATGTGTAGTAAATGACGAAACTAAGCTACGGTGAAGTGAGGGATACAAATGAAATTACACGACAATGATACTACAACGCAAAAATTATACTACAACTACAATGAAAAACTATAATGGTTCTAACGAATTTACAGCGGAGAAGGACCAAATGATAGCGATGGTGAGGGTGGACTGTATGAACGATAACGAGGATAACTAATAAGTACCAAATGATACACAATGTGAAGCGACAACTATAATGTACAAGTAATTCTATTACATATATTTTATCATTTAAAGTAACACAGGAAAGGATTAATTTTGAAAAATCTAGTTATTAATTGTTTATCTAACTATGTAATTTATGTATAAATTATGATATATTAAGTATTAACCAAGTGCAGAATATGATAATTCCAATAACAACTTATAACTTACCTGATTCCTGCTTGCGCTTAGTACATCTCGTTGTTTCATTACTGTATTACACACGTACATTATGTATTATTATTGTTATTGATAATACGTAGGTATATTGTTCGTTGCTGAGGTATATTAGCGGTGACCCGTGACCGGTAGCCCTGCGCGCGCGGTGCACCTACCCCATGCAACAACCATATGCGTTATGGTGAGTGCACGGGTTTTACGAGGGGCGCGGGCGGCGGGGGGCCGGGATAGCCGTAAAATCATGCCATAGCTCAATGAGTCACACGAACTGCTTTATAATATCTATTTATTTGTTATTATATCTTCATAATTAGATATCATCGTATTATGTAACTATATGTATATAATGTATTAATAATTATTATATTGTATAATATTTAAAAATATACTACTTATATATATTTTTTTAGGTTAAAATGTTAACGCTGAGTGCATGTATCTGTCCCTATTTCTGGATGACTGTTATTAGGAACCACATAACACCAGGCACTGTGGTGTACACCACGGTAATAAGCCTGAGTGGTATCCTTTTCTACAATGGACATAACAATACACTACTCGTACAGCTGACCCCTGCATTATGGGGATGTCGGGGATGTCCCCATAGTTTACGTCCTTATGTTATGCATACTGTCTCATGAATAATAATTCCTCCCTTTTGATTCCTTTTTTTTATAATTTTGTGTCTTTTGCGTATGTGATGTTTTAATTTTCTTTAGATATTGTATTGTAATGTGTTATTTATTATTGTAGTGTAATGTGGTGTCTTATTGTCGAATAAACGTTATTATTATTATTATTAACGTTCATGGTTCAGAGATAGACTAGACCAAAAATACATCGAAAATATAAATTGTGAATACGAAAAAATGTGACAAAGAAAAGTAAACAAATATTCAAAAAACAGAACTATTGGCTCTGGTCTGTCCAGCCAGTCGCCAACAGTCACTGAGCGAAAAAATGGCTCACAACGCGTTGTGGTTATAGTAAAACGGCCACGACGCGAAATTCGCGTCGTGGCCCTAGTGAAAACGGCCACGATGCGTTCTGGCAATCACAGAAATACCACATAGCGAAATTCGTGTCGTGGCTGTCGTGCTATTCGACCACAACGCGTTGTGGTAATCGAGAAAAGCCATGACGCGTTCTGAGCATTTAAAAACAGCCACGACGCGAAATTCGTGTTGTGGCCCTAATGAAAACGGCCACGACGCGTTCTGAGCATTTAAAAACAGCCACGACGCGAAATTCGTGTTGTGGCCCTAGCGAAAACGGCCACGACGCGTTCTGAGCATTTAAAAACAGCCACGACGCGAAATTCGTGTTGTGGCCCTAACGAAAACGGCCACGACGCGTTCTGAGCATTTAAAAACAGCCACGACGCGAAATTCGTGTTGTGGTTCTAACGAAAACGGCCACGACGCGTTCAGAGCATTTACCATACGTTCATCGAATTCGAACGCCTACGCTGGACAAACGCTAGTGTGAAGGCAGCCTACAATTAATTTAAGTACTTACTATCAGAGAAGTTTATTATTTGGCAGATGGGGGACACGCGTGTAGTTTGGTCGCGTTACGTCAAACCCAGCCGACAGATCACAAATAATATTGAATTGACATGATCCGACCAAATGACGTAGGTCCGCCAACTGCCTAGGATCAATTTCTTCGATGCTACATTGTTGTTGCGTATTGGTGATCAATATTATATAGTTTTTGTTAGAAGATCCTTATTATTTGTGTTAAATAATATTGTTACTACTTGAAGATTTTCAAATTGTTACAAAAATATATGTTGCACTCGATAACTGCCGCGGTAAAGTAATTGCATAGAATTTTTTATCAACTTATATTATTTGTAGCACGCACACTAACACCGTGCCGAAGATAAACGGTGTTGTTTAGTTTTTTTGTGACGGAAATTTCAAATTATTGATTTGGAATGGAACACTGCTCCTAAACCCAGCGATAATAGCTATTCAATAGCTTGAAATTGAAATTCCAAATTATTTACTTAATCCAAAAATTCCAAATAATTATTTATAGGTAATTTATAATGATAATTATGATTAATATTATTTTGTGTTCAATAATAATTTGTTACCTTAAATATATATTTTTTAATATAGTAATCTCAACGAATGACTAATATTATTGTTTTATTTTAATTTTTTAACTATACAGGTTGCAATTAAACCTTCCCGCCAAATTTCGATGTATTGATCCTTGTTAAAAATATCTTTTATAATCACTCAGTATTAAAATGTTGAAAAATAACTTCCGAAAGTTTTCCTAATAAATAACACCACAATTAATGGACACTACGCGTCGCCGGCGCGTGCCTTCGCTTTCCCCGCAATGATTTTAAGTGGGATAAAATAATGTTATTGTAAATAATTATGTTATAAAATAATTATGTTATTGTAAAAAAAATAACACCCTATTTTTTTGGTTAAATGGACTCTCTTAACCCTAAGCCCTAAAAAAATTGACGGGTAGGTTTAATTGCACCCTGTATATGTAAACAGGATCGGAAGAAATGGCGTGTGCTTGTGTCAGAGGCCAAGACTCAATTTGGGTCGCTGCGCCGCAGTAAGTAAGTATAATACTACTAGTTGACTCGGGAATCGTCCTTTTTTTGCGGGATAAAAAGTATAGCCTATGTCCTTTTCTGGACACATTTTCGCACTTATAATATTACAAGCAGTTGCTTCGACAGTACATCGATAATCGATTGAATAGTTTACGTGCAAATCATAAAAGTATTATTGTGCGGGAATCGTACAATTTTCCTAGACAAAAAGCTTCCCTTGTCCTTTCCCGAGACTCAAGTATCTGCTTACCAAAATTCATCAAAATCGATTGAATACTTTTAGTAACATATTATATACATAATTGGAATCTCGGAATCGGCTCCAACGATTTTCATGAAATTTAGTATACAGGGGGTTTCGGCGGCGATAAATCGATCTAGCTAGGAATCATTTTCATAAAATGTCATTTTATGTGTGCTTTTTGAATTTTTTGAATACCGAGCGAAGCTCGGTCATATAGCTAGTAATACTTAATAAAAGATACATCTGTGAAATTATTTGTGTAGTGATATATCAAGCATTTAATTAATATTAATCACACAGGAGGACTTGAGTAGACCGTAAGACAGATTTCTACATTTTTCAGTGAATTCTTAAAGTGATTCCATCAATATAAGCTACTAAGGGCTGGTTTACACGTATTAAGTAGATAAGTAGTAACTAAATTTTAACTTAATTTGAAGTGCCTGCCGGAAATATGTTAAGTGACAAGCCCCGCCTGCCAACCTTACAGAAAATAGCCAAAATTCTAATTTCCTTGTTTAGTACTTAACTAAATTTTAACTTACTACTTGCTACTAAATTTTGTGTTTACATGCAATAAGTAACTTTAAATTAAGTTAAAATTTAGTTAACTACTTATCTACTTAATACGTGTAAACCAGCCATAAACGACGTGTTTTTTTACAAGGTTTTTCTTATTATTTGTGAAGAAAGAAGAATTTATCGGACATACACAACATTTCACACAGGTTTCAACAGTTTAAGTGTCAAGTCTCCTACAGCAACTAGCGCCATCTTGTTACAATTTAAAGAGTTATTAGCCGAGACAATGGAAAACAATAATATCACTTTTCGTCGTAAAAATTTAAAAGCTAATTCCGAGTTAAACATTGCATTGATGTCTGATGACGAATCACCGATTCTTGACTCTACTGGGCTCAATTTATCATCATCTAGCCAGCCAACACATACGCGTTTTGACCGTACAGAAATAACCTACCTAAAGTCACGCATTTAAAAATTACAACTTGAACTCACCAGCACCCATGATGAAATATCACATCTCAATCTGGAAGTCACATCACTGAAGCGAGAATTAGATTCAAAAACTAAAACTATATCCATATTAAAGAAGTTATCAGATGATACTACACAGTTTCCACGCACTCCGAACAAAACATACTCCACGCCAAGAAATGGGAAGATGCGAAAGTCAATTATTCATAATATTACACAGTGCAGCTCACCAGTTAAAGAAAATAACAATAATGTCTGCAAATCGCAAAAACTTAACAATTAACAAAATCTGGAAAGTCCAAAGAATGATCGACACGAGATTAGCAAAATATGTCAAACGTCACAAATGACAACGTAAATTGAAGTGCAGAAACAGAAAATTGTGGGTAGTTCGAAAAAAAATAATATATTTATATTCTAGGCGATCAACAACTAGTTAATTTGCCAGTCAATTCGTATCGATAAAGGCAAAATAAATGGAATGACGTATATAGTATAGATGGTTTTATAAAACCTTTTTCTTCTGCTTCTCACATACTCAGTAGTGAAATAAAACAGCCAAACTCACTGCACACTTTATTCATTAATTCCTTGCTTCACACTTTATAATTCGCGTTGTCACAATTCATTCACTTGTTTTCACTTGTACACACTATTTAACACTGTTAAACTTTTATTGTTAAACACTAGTACACTGGAGACACGACTTCCAAAAATTTCAGGATGAAACAACACCAGTTTGTGGTGAAGCAGGAACTTTTATAGCAATTCCCCCTCACTTTTCCCTCCAAAGATCTGTTACCGGATATGACATTCCAATATCATTTAAATTCATTATTTCCAAACACTTGTTACAAAAATCATTACTCATGTTAAAATAACTTTACAGAATAAATTAAGATTTATTATATACACGTACAAAACAATTATACATTCTTAGTTAATTTTCAATTTTAATAAGCATAACTTCCTGTTAAATTATTTAAATAACAACCAACAAATCTTTATAGATAATTATACTAAAATCAATAAAATAATTATTACAATTTATTTGTTTTAAAAATAAAATTCAACATTTATTTTAGGATGTAATTATGAAAATTATTGATTAAAATTAAAAATCATATAACTTGAAGCTATAAAAATGTTGTAAAATGTCAGTCAATAAAATAAATAAATTCCATAAATCTAACATTCGTCCATCCTGACAAAATGTCGCGACCTCGCGAACATAGGTAATATTATTGTTTATTATGAGTACACATTGTACATTTCAATAATAAAATCATTATGTGCACCTTGCACGTCCACAGTTATATTAATATGTACACCTTGCACATACTTTGTTCTATAATACACTTTGCTTTGCAAACTTAGTTGTAACCATATTATGTGCACCTTGCACCAATTATGCACCTTGCATATAATATACCCATCACTATTAATTTCATTAAAACAAAAAAAAATCCGTGGCTGATAAATCTATTCAATTTATCATTTAATCTAATTAGATTATTAAAATATTTGTTGTATGATTATAAACTTCATAAGCACAATGAAATTAATATATTTATTTACATTTATAATTTACTTCATACAACATTACCTGCGAATAAAGTTATCATTTATCGTATTTTTATTTATTTATTATAATATTTAACATGTAATCTAATTTTTACACTAACAATTTATTTAATATAAAAATTATTTTAGTAAACAAAAATCATATTAAAGTAACATAAAATCATTGCCATTTGATTATAAATACAATTTTATCCTACATCTTCAAATATCATAACTTAGCAATTAAGTATATATAATCAACAATAAATACAAACATTAATTTCCTATCTCCTAAACCTATAAAAAGTAAAATGTTTTAATCATCATCACTGTCCATTGACGAATCACAATCTTTATTAAAACAAAGCCAAGGATAAATTTTGTCAATAGAAAATATACCCGTGTATTTCGATGAACCTTTTTTTGTAATAGGAGTATCCTCTACCTCATACCTATCATGGTCTAGAACTTTTGTAACTCTATACGGCCCTAAGCACTTCGGTAAAAGTTTTCTACTTTTCCCTGTAGTATGTGTCATTCTTTCTACCCTAACCAAATCTCCAACTTTAAATTTTTTTGGGATTATTCTTTTGTTATCAAACTGTTTCTTTTGCTTTTCTTGAGAGTCTTTTATGTGATTATCTACTTGCTCCCTTATTTTAGTCAATGTATCACTATTAATATTTTTATCATTTGTATCATTTATGTCGTCAATAATTTCTGTAACTAATTTACTATCACTAACACCTTCTAATCTTAATCCAAATAGTACCTCTGTTGGAGTTTTACCTGTACCCTTATTGATTGTGTTATTTAATCCCCACTGTACTTTTAAAAGACATTCATCCCAAAGTCTTTCATCTTTACCATGGTTTTGAGAAGCTATTGAATCTAAAATCGTTCTATTATATCTTTCTACTTGTCCGTTGGCTCTAGGTGTAGCAACGGCATTTTTAATATGAGTTATACCTAATTCATTAATGAAATCTTTAAATTTAGTACTAGTAAATGATGTTCCCCTATCGCTTATTTATCTTTTTGGCACACCAAATGTTCCAAAATAATCTCTTAAAACCGAAATACTTGAATTTGTTTTAGTGTTTTTAACAGCTCTTAGTACAATAAATTTAGTGAACGATTCAATAATTACAAGTATATAACAATTTCTTTTTTTTTGACCTTACAAATGGACCGACATGATCAATATGGATGGTGTGGAAGGGCACAGGCTCTTTTGGTATAGGGTGTAAGAAACCCTGTTTTTTACCTGCTGGTAATTTATTGTGAGCACACTCTAAACAAGAATTGATATATTTTTTTACAAATTTACGCATTTGTGGGAACCAATAATTTTGCTTTATTTTATCCAATGTCTTTCTAATGCAAAATGTCCGATCTCATCATGATTTTTCATTAGTATTTGCCACCTGCAGCCCTTCGGCACCACCCATCTTAATCCGTCATCAGTTATTTTATAAACTCTGTCACGTTTTAACGCAAAATTTTTGCATATCTCAACAATATTTTTAGAATCGTCACTAGACAAAATATTTTTAATACGTAAAATTTCAGTGTCTTCCGATTGCACAGTCGCTAACCAATCATCTGTTATAGTCATAATATTACGAGAATCGATATTATTAATTATTCCAGCATCTTCTGTCATGGGGTTTCGGCTTAATGCATCTACATGTATCATACCTTTCCCAGACTTATAGACTATATTGCAATCATACTCTTGAATCGAGCTCCACCATCGTGCAACTCGTGGTATCATGTCACGTTTAAGAAAAGTGGCTCTTAGTGAATTACAATCAGTAACGATGGTGAAACTTAATCCTAAGATGTATGTCCTAAATTTGCATAATGCCGATATGACAGCAAGAGTTTCTAATTCATACGACGAAAAATGAGATTCTTCTGGAGATGTTTGTCTACTATAAAAAGCTACCGGTTTAAAAAGTCCATCGATTTGTTTCTGTAATAAAATGCTTCCTATACCATGCTTACTAGCGTCTGTATGTATTTGAGTTTCGTACTTAGGATTATATAGTGCCAGTACTGGCCTTGATACAAGTGCATGTTTTAATTTTTCAAACGATTCTTCTTGAGCTTGTGACCATACCCAAGAAGAATTTTTCTTTAACAAAAACGTGAGCGGTCGTGCTAATTCACCAAAATTTTTAATAAATCTCCTAAAGAAACTAGCAAGTCCTATAAATTGTCTTACGTTATGAACATCTTTAGGCTTAGGGAAATTTTTAACGGCTTCAATTTTTTTACTAACTGGCCTAATACCTTCACTAGAAACCTCAAATCCTAAATAATCAACCTTATTTTGAAAGAAATAACACTTTTGTGGCTTCAATGTTAACCCGGCCTCTCTAAATTTTTGTAAAACAATTTTTAATCTTTCGATTCCTGCCTCAATTGTTTTACTTGGTACTAATATATCATCCATATATGCCAATGTAATGTTATACCGCAAATTCCCCAAGACCAAATTGATAGTTCGCTGGAAAACTGCAGGCGCGTTTGCTAGTCCAAAAGGCATCCTATTGAATTCAAACTGCCCATCAGGTGTAACGAATGAAGTTTTATTTTTACTGTTTTCCGTTAAAGGAATCTGATAATAACCTGATGCCAAATCTAAAGCACAAAAATAATTATTTCCAGCTAAACGATCAACCTGATCTTCTATACGTGGCAAAGGATAGTGTTGTTTGATGGTCTTTTTATTTAAGGCTCGATAATCTATACATAAACGCTTATCACCGGTTTTTTTCTTTACCAGCAACACTGGACTTGCATATGGAGACTGAGATTCCCTAATTATATCATTTCTTAGTAAGTCCTCAACTAATAATCTAACTTCTCTTTCTGAATGACTAAGTCTATATGGGCGATAAACAACCGGTTCATTATCCGATAGTTGAATATCCATTTCAGATATTGTGGATTGTCCTAATTCTGTCAAATCCAGAGCAAAACAATCACGGTATACATTCAAAGTGTTTAGTAACTGCAATTTTTGGTGGTTATTTAAGCTATCATCAATATTAAGATCGTCTAATACCAAAGGGGCTTTATTGAATACCTGTTGTATTTTATTAATATATTTAATGTTATTAACAAAAGCTCGAGCTAAAATCTGATCTTTAACTAATTTAATTTCGTTGTTTTCATAATTGTTAATAGTTAAATAACCATAACCATTTTTAATTTCATAAGCACCAACTTCAACAGAAAAATTAAATCGATAACCATTCTCTACAAAAACTGTACCAGAAAAATTTTCTTCATCACTAAACACTGACTGATACACAGCCATATATATTAATCGATTGAAGAGACTTCAAAATAAATCGTTGACCGTCCGAATTTTGACTATCCGTTATAAATAACTTTGTGCTAGATTTAAATACAGACACGTGTGGTTGCTCTGTAGCAGTTTGACCGATTGGTAAATCATAGTTTAAATAATGATCAGGAACAATTATTGCCTCTACTTCAATTTTAGCATTATCAATCTTTAAAATTATATTACTTCTACCTAAAGCCCTAACGTAAGTATTTCCGAAACCCTTTAGTGATGGTAAATTGTCTAGTTTCCATGTTTTAGATGAAGTTAATTTATTTATAATAGACTCTTTAATTAATGTACACTGACTTCCAAAATCTACGTATCCTGTTAACGTCAATGTATTATTAACTTCAACTGATTTAATAAACTTTTTGTCTTTATCTATTTTATCACTTTCATCTAGTCATAATGTCTTAACTTCAGAATTCATTGACCAAAGAGGCTTATTACAATGTGGATTATCATGACCAACACGGTTACATTTTTGACATCTAACAATTGGCTTTTTACACGTTGATACTACATGTCCAATTTCATGACAGTTAAAACATTTTACCTCTCTATTCACATTTTTTATTATCTTACGAGAATTTTCATTTACAAAGCGAGTTGGTTTTTTATTATCTACTCGCTCATGCTTAACACCTCTTAAATAACCTAACAACTTATCAGCATCTTCAAATCCTACTGCTTCTGCACCGTACCGTATTGACCTATCCTCAATCCCATAAACAATGCAATCGATAGCATTCCTTCCAGTAATGCCACAACGATTTAAATAATTCAATTTCTCATAATAATATTCTTCAAGATCATCACCAAATTTCGCCTTCTTTGATAACATTTCAGAAAGTAAATGACCATAGTTTTCATAAGACGGAAAAGCCGATTTAAGCTTCACAGACCATTCTTCCCATGAAAGTAGTAAAGATGGTTGCCCTTCATACCATCTCTTTGCTGTACCCGCTAGTTTGGGAAGAGCATAATGAGCTATCTGCTTACTATCCCAACCATAAATCTCCGAACATTCTTTTACTTTATTTAGCCAACTGGATATGGATTGATTTTTGACTTTCGGGTCAAATTCTGGAACTACGTTTATATTAGTAAATCTTTCTTTAACATGAGGATTTGTGGCCGAAATAGTTTCTAATGAATTTTTAATACACTTAAGTAACTCGACATTAGTATCATTATAGTGGCGTTTATTAAAAACTGGACTACGTGATCTACTTTTATTATTTCTAATTGGAGTTTCTAATCGACGATATTCGTATCTGCTACGGCTACCACTATACTCATCATCGCGATACTCATAATATTTTGTACTCCGAGACCGATGACTAATTGGGCTACGTAATCTATCGTTACTTCTAGATGGAGTTTCTAAGCGGCGGTGTTCACGTCTTCTATAATTACGGTATACAGATCTATGCTCACGATGTTCATTATGATTAGTGACTGACCTGTTTCGAGATCTGGACCGAAAACTTCTACTGCCAACTTGCGAATTGGAAGACGGCGATCTTCTGTTTCGGTGATGCGAGTTTACCACCGAACGATTCATCCTCTCGCGTGTTCTGGGTCGGCTGCGTCTGGTGAATTCTTCCGGAAAACTAGGGTTCTTTGGAGCCGATACCCCAAATACAGCGCTGGAAATCCTCTGTCCTGATCGCCCCAATATAACGCTAGGGCTCCGTGATGTTCGTTCTTCCGACATTTTTGGGCGTGAGATACCACGAAGGATTATTTTTCCTTTGTCGCGTACCGCTTCTGAATTGAAATAAAACAGCCAAACTCTCTGCACACTTTATTCATTAATTCCTTGCTTCACACTTTATAATTCGCGTTGTCACAATTCATTCACTTGTTTTCACTTGTACACACTATTTAACACTGTTAAACTTTTATTGTTAAACACTAGTACACTGGAGACACGACTTCCAAAAATTTCAGGATGAAACAACACCAGTTTGTGGTGAAGCAGGAACTTTTATAGCAATTCCCCCTCACTTTTCCCTCCAAAGATCTGTTACCGGATATGACATTCCAATATCATTTAAATTCATTATTTCCAAACACTTGTTACAAAAATCATTACTCATGTTAAAATAACTTTACAGAATAAATTAAGATTTATTATATACACGTACAAAACAATTATACATTCTTAGTTAATTTTCAATTTTAATAAGCATAACTTCCTGTTAAATTATTTAAATAACAACCAACAAATCTTTATAGATAATTATACTAAAATCAATAAAATAATTATTGCAATTTATTTGTTTTAAAAATAAAATTCAACATTTATTTTAGGATGTAATTATGAAAATTCTTGATTAAAATTAAAAATCATATAACTTGAAGCTATAAAAATGTTGTAAAATGTCAGTCAATAAAATAAATAAATTCCATAAATCTAACAGTAGCTGTCGTAATCTAACTAAGATATTATGTAATGATGACATTGCAATAATAAGTATCGGGACAAATGAAAAAAATTCCTACTCTTTAATATCAGACCTTTGCTGCACACTTGAATGCTTAAAAAAATAGTAGTAGTAGTCAGATCTTCTAAAAGCTGACAGAAATTGATCGGCATTTTAGAATATGACACTCACTTGACACCATAAAGTTAATATACCTATAGGTATATTACCTTTATGCTTGACACACAAAAAAGCCGCGCATGCGCAGTTGAAAAACCAAACGAATACGACTAAGTGTAAACTGTAAGTACTCACATACGGTTTTGCTCGATCGAGCAATCACGTAGAGTAAAAACCACGGCTCGGGCTTTCGTCCACACATTCAGCATTGCTCGATAGTTTTACTCCAGTTCGAAGGAAATTAGCTACGAACAATTATTAAAAGTAGTGTCAAAAAAATTGTCAAGCTGGCTCGATTCAAGCCTTCAAACTGGCTCGATGCGAGCCTTCGAGTCGTGAGTTTTGCGGTCCACACGGTGGTTTTTGCTCGACTTCGAGTAAAATTGTCGAGCAAAACCATATGTGAGTACGCATAATAAAATAAATCCAATAACACAAAAACTAAGTGTTTACATGGAATAAAAAAGGCACAATTCCGTATTACTTCAAAGAAATAAATCCAATATTAAACATGATAAAAGTGCACCAAATGATAGTATATTTTTTCGAGAATAGCTCCTCTAAAACTACTAATACTATAATTTTGGCTCACATTAACATTCAGGGATTGCTTAGTAAACAATTGGAAATAGACCTATTCCTTAAAAGCCGCAATATTAATATTTTCTGTGTCACAGAACATTGCTTATCAATTGAACAAATTAATACTTTAAATAATAACTTTTATAAGGTTGCTAGTTCGTTTATAAGAAAGGAAACTATACGCGGTGGGTCTCTTATATTATATATACAAAATGACATTAAATATAAAGAACGTACTGATATAGTGAAACAGCTTTCCTCTGAATGTACTGCAGAAATTTCGTGCGTTGAACTGGAACAATACATAGTAATCTGTGTATACCGACCCCCTCAGGGCGATTTGGAATCTTTTGCCTCGACATTAGATAGTGTACTAAATCGTTTGCTGACACAGAAAAAGATTATACTATGCGGTGAACTAAACGTAAATCTACTGGAGAACTCATCAAAATGTGACAGGCTACTTCACTTATTTGCAACCTTAAATACTTATATTTGGAGCCAACTAGAATAACTTCACACTCAGCAACTTGCTTGGATAACATTTACTGTAATTCAATTGCATAGAAAAGTGCTTATTTAGTGATCTAACATCAGACCACCTAGGCCAGCTCGCGGTTTTTCCAGTTACAACTAATAATCCCATTAAAACAATCACATGTAGACCGATTACATCAGCTAAAATAAATATTTTTAGAGATAATATCGCAAGCAGAATTCTCAAGATAGATGTTACCCAAAAAGATCCACACATTTTTTATGATAAATTGCATGATGTTATTATAAAGGAACACGACATGATTTTTAAGACTAAGACGTGTAACATTGATAATAAAATAAAATTTTGTGAATGGGCGACACCTGGCATTTACATCAGCAGAAACAAATTATACGACTTGTATGACTTAAAGAAATATAATTTGCACCCTCTATTTACTCAGTACGCTAGGAATTATTCCAAAGTATTCAAAAAGACCTGTCTGGCTGCCAAATCGTTATATTTAAGTAATAAAATTAAGAGCTCTATTATTAGGTATTATTCGTAGCACTTGGAATATAATAAACAACGAAACCGGGCGATCTAAAACAAATGAACGCAAAATAGCACTTTACATTGATGGTTTGACAATATCTGATAATCTAGAATTAGCTCATTTTTTTAATAACTATTTTGTAAACATACCCTTAGAATTAACTCACTCCCTTGATTCCTCTTCAATAAAAGCCAATGAATTATTAAGAGCTAATGTGCAAGAAAATATGACTTTGTTTAACTTCAAACACATTCACTCTAATGACATCTTAAAGATATTCAAGACTCTTATTATGAAGAAATCTGTAGACTTATGGGGTATTTCAGTTAAATTGCTCAAAAATATTATTACTGAATTATCGCCATATCGACGGTGGAAATTTCAAATGTCGAAAGGGGAAAACCTCGACTTTACAGGAGAGCAAAAAAACATTTTTCTTATTTTCTAACTGGCATAACTCTTTCATTTTACGACCTATGAAAATATTTTCTAGACAGTTTTGATTCAAATTACACCATTTACAGCGATAACTCAAGTAATCTTCGATAAACATAATAGTTTAGGAGATGATGTCCCTTACACACGTAAATTTTAGAACAAGCGTCCCTTACACGTGGCCATTTTTGGCACGTTGGCCAAGTATTGTCCGTTACAACATAAAAAAAAATATGATGTTATAAAATGTTTCTAACACACAGTGTCAAAGGGAAACCATTTTGTTGTAACCACTGAGCTGTCTGAATCATCTGGCATTTTAATGTTGTAAAGCATACTTAATAATCAGGATAATGAAGTAACTTCAAAGAACATAACTTCATTGAAATAACATCATAGGATTGCAAAATACTAAATTTTAATTATAAAATAACTACAAAATATGAGTTAACTGGGGTAACCATTTTGCAAAAATTTCATGAGCTTCCTAATCTAACTATAATTATTAATGTGGTATGTAAATAGCTGGGTTCTTGGAATACTCTAAAAATCTTAATCTATAGACTTTTAGAGTATTCCAAGAACGACGCGAAGGGTACGGCTAAAAGCGAAAAAATTGTGTTTTTTTGTATGAGAGCCCCCCTCAGTTACTTATTTAATATTTTATTTTAATATTATTAGTAACCTATCAAGCCCCATAAGCTCACCGGTGAGCGAGACACAATAGAATAACAAAATATTTCCAAGAATCCACGATCGAAGGATTAAATAACGAACATAATTGTGAGTGGTTGACCAAACAGGGACCTCAAGGTAAATAATTTGATTTCGAGTAAATCGCGTTCGAAGTTTCGTGTTGAAAATGAAACAAGCTATAGAACTGCCTCGGTTCACAAAACAATTCATAAAAAAACTACGGCACCTAAAAATATTCTGGTTAGACCAAAACAAAGCTAAAAGACCATTGATTAAAAAAATATAAAAACCGTTTTCAATCACTTCAGGTACCTTTTTGGTCACCCACTCACAATTAAGGATTTTTTTGTTTATTTCAAGTGCCTATATGTTGCCATTATGAATTACGAGTAAAAAAATCCAAAAAATCACGTTTGTTGTATCAAAATCCTTTCTTAGCTAATTAAAGGGGGCTCCTCTCAATCCGCTTAGAAAGGATTTTGATCAATTCTACCCCCAAGGGGATAAAATAGGGATGAGTTTTTATGAAATCTTGTTAATTTTAAACTGATCGGGCTGAGACTTTGCATGCACAAAGCTACTATGACGTAGGCATCCCCAAAGAAAGGATTTTGATAAATTTCACCCCTAAGGAGATAAAATAGGGGATGAACGTTTGTATAAAATCTTAGATTTTTTAGAACTGAAATTAAATATTGGAGCAACTATGATGAAGACGTTCGCTTACATAGGAATAAAATAAGGGTCTACGTGTCTGGAACATCAGTCAAAATATGACGAAGGTTAATAGTAGGGGATTACTGCTATCGTTTGCTCAGTCATTTCATACCAACCAAATTTTTGTCCAGCGGTAGCTTAATATTTATCAATCAATATAATCAGCGTCAGTCGCCGCACCCGTGGTGGAATGTTAACTGAGAGTATTTCAAAGTTGTAAAAAAAATAGTTGCGAAAAGTGATTTTATACCGAATGAAACTTTGATGCATGATTATTGAGGTCATGTTTAACCAAAAAATCACCGTCAGCCGTATTACAGACGGGGGATTCAACGTCAGTCGCGTTACTGAACATGTAAAAAATTTTTGAATATAAAGTCATTTTATACCGTACAAAATGTATACAGGTGAATGTTTCTTCTTTGTATATAATAAAGAAAACCGTCAGTCGCTAATATGACGGTGGACAAACCGTCAGCCAGCGATATAAGTTATAACCAATATAGCCCTACTTCGCGCTCAATGTATCCTAGGGCGTCGCGTAGACGACATTTCCACCTGCAAACATTCAGCTGACGGCGATTTTCGTTTGAATTAACTATAAAATTGTCTCACATAGCAATTTTAATTAATTAATTCGATAGTCAATATTTGTGAAGAAGAATGATATAAATTTTACTTTAAAAGCGCCATCTGTTGTTATATACTAAAACTAAAACGACACCTACCGAACCTAAACGTGTATAATCTAGATATGACCCTTTATTGGGTGCGAATTGGGATCTTTTTAATGTCAATTCAATACGATTCCCAACAACAACTTTGAGATACTCTCAATTTTTATTCCACCACTTCTGAATCAGCTGACGATCAAAGCTGTTATGTATTAGTGGAATAGTATTATTGTAACGATTTTCGTTCGGTATGAAATGACTTTTTAAACTGAACGCGACCTCCCCTACTATAAGGTATTTATATTTATATAAATCTCACATCAACATAATTTATTCTTATAATTAACTTGCAGCCCGCCCCTGCTTCGCACGGGTATGAAACAAACATTTCTAAAGTTTATTACTAACATACATACACACACAAACACTCCATACATACTTTCTTGTCATTGCATGGTGTTATTAAAAAAAGAAAATTCATATAATATCGAGTAGCGTAGCATAGACAGCTACACTATAAATAAAATAAAAGTATAGCAACAAAAGCTTGTGGATTTAATCTGTTTTACTGTTTAATTTACTTTATTAAGCTGAAATTAAACATTTATTTGAACTTTTTTTTTTGCGTTATGCGGCTAAAGTATGCATGCATGTATTCGGGTCTCTTTTTGTAGCTCGCGGAACAAATTTTCTGACACAGTTACTCTTCCTTAGTTTTTATTATTCGTAGAGTTAGTACATTACGCACCTAGGGCAGGAAAATAAGAAATGTCTCAGATCACATGTAATTGTTGGCCGAGGCGAAGCCGAGGTCAACAAACATGTGATCTGAGGCTTTCTTATTTACTGCCCATGGTGCGTACTGCGTATACTATTTTTCTCATCGACGGAGGCGGAAAACGGCAACATTGGTAAGTTTATACGTGGGAGAGCCATGCTTCGGCACGAATGGACCGGCTCGACCGGAGAAATACTACGTTCTCACAGAAAACCGGCGTGAAACAGCGCTTGCGCTGTGTTTCGCCGAGTGAGTGAGTTTACCGGAGGCCCAATCCCCTACCCTATTCCCTTCCCATCCCTACCCTCACCTATTACCCTATTCCCTCTTAAAAGGCCGGCAACGCACCTGCAGCTCTTCTGATGCTGCGAGTGTCCATGGGCGACGGAAGTTGCTTCCCATCAGGTGACCCGTTTGCTCGTTTGCCCCCTTATTTAATAAAAAAAGCGCAGCGGGAAGAAAGTTGACGCTTTCCGCCCGGAGGTGAGAAAACATCATTTCCTTTCTGATTGATTTGTGGAATTCAGATATTTCATTCAAAAACTACAACTTATACAATGTTTATTTGTTTATAAAATGCTATAAAAAAGATACATTTTTTGGCGTTATACATGACTAGCATGTAATATCCCGTTCTACAATAAAACGAAAATAAATTTATCAATATAGCCAAAGACTTACAACACCTGATAAAAATAAGTCACTTACCTTCCATCTCTGCTTGTACAATTGGAAACAGACGAAACAGCGATAAATTACAATTCATGGCGGGTGGCGCCCGAGAGGAGATGACAAAGTTCCTGGCGCTAGGCGCCTCAGAGGAGATACGAAATATTTGTTCGCAGCCAGGCGCGTGAAATTGCAAAAAATGACACCGCACTGAATCAGTTAAACAGCACGTATGGTATATTTTAGCAACTTCCACAGTATCATGTCTATGGTTTATTATTATGGGGAAGTGCAGCTGACATTCAGACAATATTTATTCTGCAAAAACGAGCAATACGTGCCATATATCGACTAAATCATGTACATTAGAAAAAACATTCACAATTATGACCAAAAAGCTGATATTCACCCTTTCAATACCAGAAATAAGAACAAGTTAGTAACTATTCACGGCTTCATAAAGTTCAGAATACATATGTGGGACTCGGCATACGTTTTTATAATAGATTGCCTTCTAATATTCTAGACTTACCATTTACTAAGTTTAAGGGATGTATCAAAAATCAATTATTGAATAAAGGTAAACACAACAAATGAATATTTTAAAGACATTAAACCATGGAAATGATTAATTATTTGTAATGTTAGTTGTAATTACTGTAATTGTTAAATGTTAGTTGCAATTATCTTATCTGATTATCTGACATCAATTATAATATTTACGTCATTCAATTCAATTGTTATTGTATTTATGACATTCACGATTAATAATTAATTAAGGGAAAGGCACTAATGCTAGACACGGAACTAATAGATGACACTTACGACAAAAATGCCATAAAAATAAGAATTACTCTAATTATTTCTCAACACGGTAAATTTTATAAGCTTCTTAAGCTATCTGTTGATGTGAAAAAATATATAAGGGACGCCTTCGGGAACAAAATTTTAAAATGGGATCAGTTTTCGTAAATAATGTGACCGTGTCAACACGCGCTCGGCAATTTTTTAGCAAATAAGACGTTAAGGAAGGCGAAATTTTGCACGTAAATTTTGAATACATTTGTTTGATTTTTTGTAATTTCTATTGATTTCATTGAATTAATGGTCATGTTGTGTACACTAATTAATGTTTATTTATGATTTTTTATCTATTTTCCGTAACAATATAAAGGGTGTCTACTATTAGTTCTTGAAAATTTAAAAAACCTAATAGATGACATGGATCTCATCTTTTAGTTTTGCAATACATACTAAAGTTATTTTGTAGTTTACTCTACTGCAAAAAATATAATTCTATTAACAAACTAACAACTTAGAACTACTGTACCTAAAAATGGACATGGTGTCTAAGATTAACCTTGTACTGATCTAAAAATCGATTGCTTTAGTTTTTTAGCAGTAAAAAGAAGAAAAAGGAGAGCTGAGAAAAAAAAGAAGAAAAAAGAAGAGGCAAGAGAAGCATAGAGACTAAAGACTTAAAATAAATTTGCTCGGAAAAAAATATGAAAAATAAATATAAAAGGAAAGATAGTTTCAGCATGGAAGAAGAATGGATAGAATCTGGAGACAACGTGGATAATATTTCTGATGCATGTAGTTATTATGATGAAGTAAATGAAATCTTTTGAAAAACGGCAAATAAAGACCTAATAATATGAAAAATGTAAAATGTAATTTAAACATTATGTCAACTATGAACTATATTGGTGTCTACTATTAGTGATGTTCGTTTTTTGTGATGTCATCTATTAGCTCTTTTGACTAAGTTTACAAAAAGACCAATAATATTTTATTTTATTGATTTGTCAGAGAATAATTATAATAGTTTTATTTTGTAAGAGTTACTGAAGACACGGAAGAAGCTATCAATCCTTTATTTTCATAAATATATATTTTATAACATTCAAATGTTTCATGTTTCCTTAAAGTGTCTGCCATTAGGTCTTTTCCCTTAGTAAGTAATTTAATTTAAATCTATTTTTTATTTTTGGACATTATAATAATAAAACAAAGTATGATATTAAATAATAATTATTAAGTATGTATGACTTATTTTTATATTTTATGTACTACAATAATTTATATTGCAATGATTTTGACGTTCATAAGTGTTACTGTGTGACCTATAGTTTGTGAATAAATGATTTTGATTTGATTTCAATAATACCTAATAAATTCATCAACATCTATACATATAATAAAACTGTAGAAATGAAGATTCTGTACATTAAAGATATTCAAAAAATAATAAGCGGAGGGTGTCACTACATCGCTATAGAAGTAGAAGCCAAAAACGTGGTCAGTTTTTTTGTCTGTCTGTCTGTCTGTCTGTCTGTATGTTTGTTCCACTATCACACGAAAACTACTGATTTGATTTGAATGCGGTTTTCGCAGATATATTTGTCTTCTTCCAACTTAACATCTGGTGTATAAAAAAAATTTCCCCCCACCCCTCTAAAGGGACGAAAGTGGGGGTCAGATTTTGTATCGAACTTTTTTCTTTAATGGACTTACTTCATATTACTAACTGTTTTTCCAACTTAACATCTGGTGTATAAAAAATTTCCCCCCACCCCTCTTAGGGGACAAAAGAGGGGCTAAGATTTTGTATCAACTGATGAAGTAGAAATACTTTAAATGGCAAAACAACGTCTGCCGGGACAGCTAGTTACTAATATTATTCTGTACTTTCAGTCCCGTCTATCATTGACAGAATATTATGTGAAAAATGAAAATAACATTCGATCGAAACCGAGCAATGGTGTTACATTATACTATTTCTTTAGGGGGTTATAGAAAATAGATCAAATAAAATACAATGTCACATTTTATCATCTTTTCATTGAATACTTTCATACATTACATTCTTAATATTATGTAAGACGTTCATAATTTAAGCTTTTATTACATTTACTGATTGATTCATTGTACTTACTCACATAAACGGGAATGTACTAAACTACATCTACTTATAATTATGTAGTTAATACTATTCCATTCGCGGCGTTCTAAAAGCCCTAATCTAGGTACATCACCGAAGGGCGAACTAGTTAATCAAAAAACATTATATTAAAATACAATTGTAAAAAATTAACACTTAAACAAACTAATCAGTCTACCAGTAAAAGTAGGGGTACGCTCTGTGAAAATTTGAAATTGGAATAGCTGCACTACAGTTTTTTTTTATAACTACGCGTAGGTTTTTTCCAAAGAGAATTTTGAGTGTGAAACTTGAGAAGCACGTGTATAAAAACTTTTAACTAAAGTACAAAATTAATATTACAAGTATCTTATTATATCGATACAACTAATTACTGGAGCAACAGCTAGAACCCTACAGGCTCTCTAATTTGTTCATCTCTATTTACATAGATATGTGGCGCCATCTATACTGCTTTATAATCTGTACTAGTCTCATTTACATAGATATGTGGCGCCATCTATACTGCTTTATAATCTGTACTAGTCTCATTTACATAGATATGTGGCGCCATCTATACTGCTTTATAATCTGTACTAGTCTCATTTGCACCGATGTTGGTCATTTCGTACTTCTTTGGTTTCTCAACTTTCGATGGGTGCAAATCAGACAATTAAAGATTATTTGAGACTTGGCCTTAACGAAATAATTTATTCTACATTACTCTCCTAAATGTTAAGTTTATGATGACATGTATACTTTATACACATTTAAATGCTAACATAAAAATCACATACTCAATAAGCAAGTTTGGTAAGCATGACTGCTTGCCAAACTTTTTAAATCATTTCATACATTCATTTCTTACCAAATGACCTGTTACAGTTTACGCTGCTTTAACATTCTTACATTTTATTGTTAACAAGCACTGATGTTTTGTATTTATAGGTACATATAAATAATACAAAAATGCAATGCAAAAATGTTAGCGACAGGTTTACTTGCAAAGTGGTTCACTTAATATTAATCTTAGTCTAAATTTAAATATTTTACACTGAGATAATATTATGCTAACATTACGAATAACAATTACACTCAGTAATAACGTCCATACAACAGGACCCCAATAAAAAACACAAGTATAAAAATTGTAACTAAATACCTACTTAAACGCGAACTATTTACAAAAATGTACAATAAAAAGTAATGGACAAAAACCAAATATTTTATCATAAATATAGGTACGTTTTTATATAAAATTGTCACACGATAAAATGCGCCAAGTCTCCGTGATTGTTTTACTACGCCGCTACATTGGGCAACATTTCCACTTTTGTAACCGAGTTACATTGTAAGATAGTGTTAAAATCTTGGGTTAAGGTATAAAATATCGAAAGGCTCAATTCATACTGTTACGAAAGAGACGAATCGATGCTTCATAAAGTTGTTCTCATAAAGAACATTAGGTATTTATTGTTCAGTGCAAGCGTCTTATACGTCTCAATGTGAACTGGCTTTAATTTAGGTTTTTTTTTGAGCTCTCAACTCGATTTAGCACATTAACTTAAGGTTTCAAGGCCAATGTGCAGTAAAAGTGCATGTTGAAAAGGGCTGAGACCAACGTGTGAAGCCAATATGGGAACGCAGTAGAAGAAATCATAGTAGAACTTGAATTTGTGAAAAAAATGATAAAATATATGCTCCATAAATTACTAAATAATACTCGTATTTACAAAAATTGTCATATCTTTAAAAATTAGCTAAGGGACATGATTACAAAATGGGCAGTGTCAAAATAATGATAAAAAGGTAACAAGCTAAAGTAAAATGATGAATATAATTTCAATATACAGGGTAGAGAAACATCGCTTATGGCAACACTGGTAAGTTACTTTTGTCGATCTAACAAAACATTTTTAATTACCTAAGTCTCTAAAATTAATAAAGCTTGCCACCTTGCCCTCAATTACTGAACACAAGTTTTTAACAGTAAGCAGAATACGAAAGTTGCATTTATATTTTCGTCCATTTTGTCATTTGTGGTATGAATCGTAATAAATAATAATGATTGCAAATACCCCTGTATATATAATTTCTCGTGAAGTATATAACTATTTTTGGTTACGATCCTTATATTAGCTGTTGTGTGGCTACATGCCGTTCTGCGAGGGGTAGAGGATGCCCTCGTATGTGATGCCGTTGAGGTCGATGGAGACATTCAGCTCCTGGTCACCCGTGCTGGTGTCGCCTGAAAAAAAAATACCGTGTAAAAAACTATAGAATTTTCAACGACTTGGCGAGGTGCTGCTGTGCCCCGCCAAGTTTCGAATTAAAAATTATTTTATGATCAGAATATTTGTAATTTTGGAAATACCTTGCTTTTACAAGTTTTTTTTTAATAGACCGGTCAACAGTTCAATGAGCAAATAATCGCCTGAAAGTGAATATTGACTTACCTTTAGATGTTATTCTAAACGAGGCTCCGTTGAGTATAGACGCCGTGCCGTTGTGTGAATGTGTTAGCGAGGGTGGCGGCGTGGGCAGGTTGTGTGCGGGCACGCGCGGCGAGACGTGAGGCGACACGGCGCGGGGCGACACCGACGTACGAGGCGAGACGGAGCGAGGTGCGCGCACTGTTCTTGGCGAGTGAATGGGAGAGCGATAGTGGGGGGAGCGGGACGGCGATATGGACATGGACGAGGAGTGAGTGACGCGACGCTTGGGGGGCGCGGCGGGAGGGGGGCTCGCCTCACGCTTGATGCCGTTGCTCGGACTCTCCGCTAGGTTCAGCGCCTCGCTGGAATGATAATGTCATTGGTCAATATATAGTAATACAAGATCTAGAATCTTTTGTCGATAGAGTCGATATAATTATCATCAATGTTAATTGCAAAAATGAACTTGGCTATCTTCACATGAATGTTTTTCAAGATTTCAGGACTTTACCTGACTTCACTTAAAATTACGTTATATGCTAAGAGCGAGTAGCTGCTATAGCTTCTTCATTCCTAGGTTGTGTGCTACTCAAGTTGTTAAAAAGACTTATCCCAAAGTTGGCGTATTTCAATTACTGTTAAAGTTAATCAAATGGTAATTAAGGTAATTCTTAGTTTAGTGTACATTGGCTAGAGACATAGAGTTGATCAATAGATACTTACCGTTGTGGCTCGAGGTTGACGGTTTGCGGGTTGTACAGGTTCCACCACATCTGTGTCATGTCCATCGCCGACGGTGGTGACTCCGCTAAAAAGAAAAAAAAACTAAATTTAAAAAATAAAACTTTGAGACATGGCCTTGGCGGATGCGCTGCCGTGCCCCTATGTTACATCGATGTTGGGTAGATCTTTTTTTGTAACAATAAACGATGCGTTAAGTATTGATATTAATATTAGAGTATTAATTTGATTTTGAATAATCCTTTGAAATACGACAATTGATTGTGACACGGTTTTCACAAATACCGCGAAAAACGTTACACAAGAGAGAAATGAGAAAGTTTCATACAATACAATCTAATTATCATAATGTAAAAGCGGGCCTGACACACATCTTTTTTAACGCATTACAGGCGATTATTTGAATATCTACACAATGACGCTTTACACACTACTTAAAATATACTAAGTAGGCATGCATGTGCCTTCTACACTTTAATTTAAAAAATATTTCGTCATTTCTCAGCACCGGCAGTTGACACTTGACACCTGTTATCTTTTAAAAAAAGTTTTTCAATTGCGTAAAATTTAAAATTCGAACATCACCTAGCGAACGCGGTAAATCAAAATTCCAAATTCGAAAAAGCGGCATCGATATAAAACATCTAGACTCACCGTTGCGTAGAAACTCGCGTTGGTGCTCCTGTATCATGCGGGCCAGCTTCTGGAGGTTCTCCATGTCTCTCTGGGAGTACTGCGAGGGGTGGAGAGGGAGGGAGGGCAGGTGGGGTATGGGGCCGCCGCCGGGGAGGACAGGCTGCATGTGCTGAGAGTACGACGCCACCGACGGCATGCGGTTGAACTGCGGCTGAAATTAATAGACATGAATTCTTAATAAATAAGTAGGTAGAGCTTGTCTAATTTGAAATGACGCGCCCCACCACTTCAAAGTTGATATAAATGAAACATTTTTGTACTGTGAATACGAGGGAGGGGCGCGTCATTTTAAGTTAGACAAGCTCTACTTACAATAAAATTTGATGATTTATTGTATTAAAACTAGCAATAATATTGTAACCTTCTCGCATATGCCACTTGGTATGGAGATAGTATCTCCAAAGACCAAAGTCCAAAGTATTACTTTGAGTCCAAAGAACGGACATAGAATTTTCATCGGATAAATATTAAGACAAATTAATATCTGCTGAAACAAAGTTGCGGACAACATAGTCCGCTTTCTGAGATTTTTATCTTTTCCCTCGACATAGCATCGTTGATTGGTACATTTTTTGACGCAAGCGAATCAAAAAAGCGTTCTAACTTCTAAGAGTAGATTAACTCCTGGTCAAAAAACTCAGACACTAGGCATTAATGCAATATTAATGCACCGAGATCTGGCGGCGCATATATATTATAAATGCGAAAGTATGTCTGTCTGTCCGTTTGTATCTGTCTGTCTTTTACCTCCTAACGCCCAAACCACTGAACCGATTTTGCTGAAATTTGGTATGGAGATACGTTAAGTCCCGAGAAAGGACATATGATACTTTTTATGCCAAAGATGTACGGTTCCCGCGCGATAATCGAATTTTGGCGCAACGGAGTTGCGGTCTACGGACGTCATCTAGTGCTTCATATTTCAACCCAAAAATATCATAGACAATGTAGACAATCACCATAGACAAAGCCGCCTGCGCCTGCACCTCCTGCGCGTACTGGTTGGCGGCGACGGAGTGGCGGCGGCCCTCGCGCTTGTTGCCCTCGATAGCCACGTCCAGCTCCGCCTTCGTCGAGAAGTTCTTCTTGTGGCACTCGTAGTCGTACAGGAATCTCATGTATCTGGAAAAAAAAATAAAAACTATTTATAGACAGCTCTTGTACAGTCTGTCAAGAAAGTGAAGAAATTAATAAATTAATTAAAAATCAAAAAACCCGACTGCAAAAAATGTTAACTAAAAAGAACGAAACAAGACCTAATTCTGCCGGAGGCATCGAATCCAAGTTATAATTGATACGACTCTTGCTTACGAATTTCATGCCAGGATAAATATAAGGTTACATAGAAAAATGTTGAAGAAGAAAGTGGATAATAAAATGCAGTCGGAGGCATGTCGCACCAAGTTTAACATAAATTCATAAATCATAAAATATTATGCCTCCGACTGCATTTTATTATCCACTTTCTTCTTCTACATTTTTCTATGTAACCTTCTATTTATCCTGGCATGAAATTCGTAAGCAAGAGTCGTATCAATTAAAACATGGATTCGATGCCTCCGGCAGAATTAGGTCTTGTTTCGTTCTTTTTAGTTAACATTTTTTGCAGTCGGGTTTTTTGATTTTTAATTAATTTATTTTATTTGCGACTTTTTAGTTGTAGTCATCTAACCATTTCGACAATCAATCTAATAAAAAATTGAAAAACTACCGTGCTGATATAACCATATATCGTAGGTACACTTAGAAAAATGTACCTACAATACGTTATAATAGGTACATAGGTTTGGTACTGTTTCAATGTATGTTTCTAGTTTTAAGTACCAAATCATTGTTTTTTTTAATACTTTGTCATTGAATTTTCATCTTGTTTCAGTAATGTCAGTTAATTTTTAATTAATACGGTTTCGGATATATCCATGCAGGCGGATTTTGGTTTTTTCTTATTTTATTACTAGCGGTCGGCCGCGGCTTCGCCCGCGTGGATGCCGGTGAGCTCTGCAAAAAGCATATCCAGAAAAGACTCGGTCAGCAAAATGATTCCCAGGTCAATTCACAGACTCCGACACTAACATCGACGACGCAGTCATTATACGCAGGCTGCACCCTGCACAGATTGTCTTCCTCCCGCACGCGCAAGTCCGCCTTGGTGACACCAACTATCGTAATATTTTAATTTCGCCATAATTTCAAAACCAAATATCCAATTTTATTAATTCAAAGACCAAATATTATCTACATAAACTGTTCTTAGTAATGGAATAATTTATTTTGATAAGGATTAAAAGAATGAGTAAAATAAACGCGTTTAAATGTAGTCCAAAAAAATTTCAAGATTTTTAAATAAAAAAATGGTTATTGTGCCTCACTCGACATAGATAGGTATAGTGTATCGCGGACTTTTTTGTAGATATTTGTAAGTTCTACAATTACTTTGAATTTTATGGTTCTATCTTTTATAGTTTAGGCAGCGTACGTAAAATAAGTAACTTTTCTGGTTGATTTTTTACACCTTGCGTCCGAAGAACTCAAATATCTTACGGTACCCTATTTTTTCCAAAATAAAATTCAGCCTATGTTCAGCAAAAATAATGTAGAATTCTAATGGTAAAAGAATTTTTCAAATCGGTCCAGTAGTTTCGGAGACAAACAAACAAAAATCAAAACTTTCCTCTTTATTAATATTAGTGTAGATTTATTGTTCTATTTAATATTAAAACTGCAAGTTATATACATATTTAGAATCAGTGTTTAAAATCCTTTATTTTGATACCCCACTCGATATGCTTGGTAGAATTTTTATTTTTTTTACCTCACAATATGGCGTCAAACATCTGCCATTTTGGTTTTTTTTTAATGTGACCTATCTAAGAACACTTGGGTCATTAAGACAAATCTAACGATACCTCAAATGTGAAAATCCGTTTAGCCGTTCTGGAGATACGAGGTAATAAAGAATATTACATACATAGAAGATACGCGCTAAACACATAACCCTCCTGGCAGTCGGGTAAAAAGTGGCAACATCGTAGTGTCGGCCCTTTCAAATCAATCTAAGAAAAAAGGGATGACACTACGATGTTGCCACTTTTTAATTTCTTCACTTTCTTGACAGACTGTATATTGAATTATAGTGAGTGTAGCAAATCGCGCCTACCAATCAAGTGCGCCATATAGCTAAAATTCCATTCCATTTCCAATCAGCGGTATGGAATTATAGCTAATGAATAATTAATTATATTATAAGGCGCACTTGCCGGGTAGGCGCGCTTTGCCCCACTCACTATATTATGGCAAATAACAGACAGGTCGGCTGACTTGAAATCCCATAGTGCGATATAAATATATCAACGTTAGCGTATACAAATTATATTTAAAATTGATCGCTTAAAATCGCTATCTATTAAGGTAAAAGACATGACCCATCTGACCTTTCTTTTCTTAAATGCCGAATTTCTAAAGCTCACAATCATGCCCATCAAGTTTAACTACTTATCTAGTTATTTTATATCGTGGCAATAAATCATATAAAACCACAATCCTTTGATGAGCCGACGACCCGGCTACCTATTCATGGCGGGAAAGCTGACATTAGTCATTACGGCGTCTCTATCAAAAGTGTCACAAGTCGTAAAATGAAGATTTCGTCACGAGCACTATGAGTTATGACAGGAATAAATATCGCGACGACACCTAAATACCTGTGTGTTACCGCTTTTAAATATTAAAATGATAGCCCAGAAGAAATTAAATTAATTTAGTGCTATTGTTAATATTACTATGAAACTTTTAAATAGGATTCTTAGCAACAAACCATGTTTGAATATAAATTATATAAAATGTAGGTACAATATGTTATATGTACAAAGCACGAATTTAATACAAATAGAATTGCAGTAAGTAAAAAAATATTTACATAAAATAATTTCAAAAAGGGTGGTGAAGTGATAAGCTTTGAAGTTTCGATAAACTTTTTTATTTAAATGCAAAGGAAGAGAAAGTATAATAGTACTCTTTTAAATGGCTACCTAAAGTGCCATAAGCATACAGTATAGATACTAACAATAAAACCCCATAATCTAATCAGTAATTAACACTTGAACGCGTAACGGTGTGCATTCAAACGGACAGACAGACCGACAAAGAGTTCAACATCATTCATATATGAGATTGTGGCTATTAATTATAGATTTGACATAATGTCCCCGCTGTCTTTACTATAGTTGACAAATTTGAGACACATTTTAACTTCTACTACTATTATAATAAAGGCCATGGCATTTATTGATCTGTGTCGTCGTGAGAGTACAATAAAAATTCAAATATGGAACACTCAAATGGCCAGCGCTATACTGGCCACTAATATAATACTGCCCATAAATAATATGTTATATATGTTACGTCTAATACGTCTTCATGCTTATTATAATTTCAAAGGATGAGATTTTGAGCGGGGTAACTAAAACAAGCTTAGCTAAAAATAAAATAATAACGAAAGGTCAAAGATGTAAACTGTATAATTGTAATGCGTGCAGTGTACAAGAATTAAAAACTCAGAAGTTTACTTTTTGGCACTTTTGACTCTTGCGCATCCATACATCAGATTTCAAATAACATCTTAAAATTAATTTAATAAATATTTTTTATAACTTAAGTAAAGCCTATATTCTAAATCCTACCTTACTCTATTTTTCCCAACATGATAGATTCAATTTTGTAATTCTTAAGTTACGTCTCTTTTCCTCATAATGAGTTATTTTTAAATTTCGAATCTTAAGGCCGTCCCCCGAGCAAACGACCTTGACCATACATTTGCCGCGTTGCCGAGATCGCACCAAAACCCTATTTCTTTACTTATCTTAGTTCGAAATTGACCTAAAAAAATTAAAACGGGGAACATGTAGGTAATGAAATTGTAGATCGATTGGTGTGTGTTTCAAATAAAAGTAATTTGTAAATACTAATGAGATGCTGAATGTATGCTTGAATTTTAATAAATTGGTTTTACTTTGGAAGCTGATATCATGAGTATAATGAACAAAAATAGAAAATTTAAAACGGGGAAAGGAATGTTGATATACTGAAGATTATTGCTGTATTTTAATTATAACTTTGTAGCTTTCAAATTATGAGTTTATAAGGCTCTAAGTACGGTAAATTACGGAATCTCCGTACGGAAGGCCCTTAACCGGTTACTCATTCAAGTATATTTTTAGCATTTTATTTGCACCTAATTCTAAAGCTACTAGCTACTAGAATGTTTTATTCTTATCTCTCGTCTATCAAGCGCCTTTTCCAATGTAACATAATATAAAGGCCAAAACATCGTATAACATATTTTTTGACACACATATTTGATATTATGCATTGTTTGAATATTTTTATAAGTAAGTGATTTTATTTTTAATTTATAATTGTAAGCTATCTTTACCTACATAATATTTTATCCATACTTATGTTATAAATGCGAAAGTGTGTCTGTCTGTCTGTCGGTCTGTCCGTCTGTCTGTCTGTCTGTCTGTTACCTCTTCACGCCTAAACCGCTTAATCGATTTGGCTGAAATTCGGTATGGAGATACATTGAGTCCCGGGAAAGGACATAGGATACTTTTTATCCCAGAAAATGTAAGGTTCCCGCGCGACAAAAGAATCTTGGCGCAACGGAGTTGCGGGCATCATCTAGTATTCCATAATTCCACTGTGGTTCTGACATAGGGTCAATTTAGACCGCAAGGTGACGCGTAGGTATCTGCATTTCTAGTACTGAATTGAAAGATTTTTATTGCGTGAAACGTCTTGCAAATCAGTCAAATCTATACAGAAAATATGCATCTACGCGTCGCGGTCTGAATTGACCCATTACATAGTCTTCAGAAAAAAAAACTCACTGCGTCCTTAGCGTGAAAGCAGCAGACGTGATCGACGACGGCAGATTCAGACCCTTGATGATCTCCTGCCAAAGCTTCTTGTTGATGACAGCCACCAGGCCTCCCCGGGCTACCACCAGGTTGTACAGCTCGCAGAGGTCCAGTACTGTCTTCGCCATAACGGGTAAACGGGTGATGGGTGTTCCTGGAAGAGAAGGTGGTGTTTTGAGTATACAATTGACTACTTACAAATTACAATGTTGGTAAAATCTAAGGGGTGTTGGTGGACTATTGTGGAGGTACCGAGGTTTTTGATTTTTGTATGGCTACATACATTCACGGTACACTTAATTTTTATGTCAAAAAGAGTTTATGTTAAATAATAATTATGGAATATGTAGCTCTGAGTGCGGCTGTAAGCTTTTAAATAATTATAATTACATTATTTAAATCAAAAGCATAGCCAGTTAAGTTCAAAGTTTTTTTTTTTTCTTTTAGTATGAGGCACAAAAATCCTATAATAAATCACAATTTGTCTGAATTTGGCTGATACATGATATACAATAGAATAACGAAAAATCTTCCTTAAAATACATCAAACTCAAACTTTACGTGCTTATTGCAATTACCTAGTTCAAATATTTGGCATAGACAAGCATAGACAATCATTCACACAGAATTAGCCGCGGATATGACACACATATGATAATATCCTGCGTATAACTGTATTGGTGGGTTATGGCGTTTTGCTCTGCGCCGTAAACCAGTGCGATACTGATTTACGAGCGTGCAGATCGCGCGTTTATGGCTGACGGATTTAGACGAGAGATATAGAGGGGTTAAGACGTGGTGCTATCTGCTACTACTATCTCTGTTAAGATAAAAATGATATTAATTAGCTATGTCCACACTATGCGCTTTCGTCTTTAATTTTCGTCATCTTCTTTCATTCAACTTTCGTTTTGGCGCATTCAATAATTGAATGCGTCAACGAACGCAACGCCAACATTGTCATTTTTGTTTTTTGGATACGGTCAGAGGACATGCGTCGCGGGCATGCCTCACGTTCGCTGTTGACTGCGCTATAACGCATGCCCTTGACGAACAGAAAAAGGCAAAGTGTGGACAAAGCTATTGATTGATGAGAACGAGAGATTTAGACGAGTGCTACTCGGGGATTAGACGACTACCTCGTTGATTTAGACGAGGCTATCTACTAATGATGAGATAAATTGGTGATGAAACCGTAAATTATCCAATGGGCAAAGTTTCACAAGTATTAAAACGCAATTTTAAGGGATAGCGGGCGAGCCTGCTTTGCCGAAATTCGGTTTTCTGAGCAGGAACCGAACAGCTGCATTTTTTCGGGATAAAAACTATTTCCATCAAGTTAAAGTATATCCATATAACACATCGAATTCGATTGTACAAAAACGCTTAAATGGTTTTAGCACACACAAACCAGTAGACGTAACAGACGCACCCACGTGCGACGACAATTTTATTAATTATTAGTGTCTTTTCTATAATAAATAACTGCGAATATTTTGAGTTGGACTTAAAAAAAATAACGTTTCTCATTAGTCATTTCAAAGATTGTCGTTCTGTAGTCACGATTGTGAACATAATCTTAAACACGCGACCTAGGTGTGTCACGGACCGGAAAATCAATTTTTCACACAAGATACGAATTGACAAACACTGAGATAACACTTCCCTGGGAACGGAGTATAACCGCTAGCTCAGTGTTTCTCAACCTTTAGGTCGCGAGCCCCTGGGGGTCGAGACTTGAGAGAATTATTTCAGTATAAAAAATACAATAAATATTAAAAAGATGATATTAACGACATGTTTCACCACTTCCTGATAAGTGGCGGAGGCTATTCACAACTTAACTTGACAGATAGAGTATGGAGCATCTGTCAAATAAGTTGTGGATAGCCTATCCGGCACCTTATCAGAAAGTGGTGAAACAGGCCCTGAGCAAGATAATTTTAACAAAGGATACCTAATTATTAAACATGCATGAAGCAAAGGGCACGCGAAATATTATTTAAAACCAGGGGGTCACATCATAAAAAAGTTTGAAAAGCACTGCGCTAGTTTACAGTTTCTGAGGCGTCGACGTCGCACAACTGTTCAGGCGAAATGCGAAAACAAACACACATATAAATATTTATGTTCTACAATCATTTGTGGTGCTTCGTCATTTTTATGAGTGCATTACGCAAGATTTTCATGAAAAAATATATTCAATCCGTCTTCAAACTAATAAAGTATGAAAATTATTTCAGTAAATAGTTTAATATTATAAATACGAAAGTCAACCAGTTTGTCCGTCTGTTACCTGGCTTGAAGCATAAATCGTAAAAGTACTTTAAATGTTAGTATAGAAACTTATAGAATACTTAAGGTGACCATACGTCCCGCTTTGGGCGGGACAGTCCCGCTTTCAGGCAGTCTGTCCCGCTGTCCCCCGCGAGGCCGAAATTGTCCCGCTTTTGCAAACAGACCAAAACGACAATTTAAAACTATTTTTATGTTTGAAATGCCTGTGTAATGCCTGGAAATAACGCACTCCCATTCAACAAATGTGGTTATTCTGCTGTGGACATTTACAAAATACTCAATCAATTATAAGTATTTACCTCTATACTTTCATAATCTTATATATAAAAATGGATTTTCAAATGTGTTAGTCACGCTAAAACTCGAAAACGGCTGAACGGATTGGGCTGATTTTAGTCATAAAATATTCGTAGAAGTCCAGGGAAGGTTTTAAAGTGACACGAAGTTCACCGGGACAGCTAGTCTTATATATAAAAATGGATTTTCAAATGTGTTAGTCGCGCTAAAACTCAAAAATGGCTGAACGGATTGGGCTGATTTTAGTCTTAAAATATTCGTAGAAGTCCATTTCATTTAATTAATCATCAAAAATAAAAAATACCATTTCTTTGTTTTTATTTCCGAAGTCCTAAAAAAAATACAGATTTTTTAAATCATTTTTTTCCGAGAAAAAAAAATTAAAACCAAAAATCCACTTGTGACGTCATTGGTACGGCAGAATACGATACGATACACATCTTTGCTTGTAGGAACGAAAATAATGCAGATCTAAGCACAATAACAAATTCAATAACCTCAAAAAAGTACCACAAAGTCAGTGACAGTACCTACTGATAGTTTTTTTTTTAAGAAATCAGATAATTATGACCTGCAAAGGTATTTTGTTGTTCAACCGTACCAATGACGTCATTTGGCGCTTAAGTCATTTTAGAATAATCAGAATTAAAAACCAAGTTTTATAAATGAAAATGACCACATTTTCAAAAATAAAAAAATATGGGTCCCCTAATTTAACCCCTACTTTTATATTTCGTCATAAAACAAGAACAAAAAATATTTGAAATGTTTGTCAATTAGAATAGTGTTAGTACTATCGCAAAAAATGTACGGTTACTGATAGACTTTAGCACAACAAAGTTACAGGCAAAATCAACTTTAAATTAAAATCGCAACAATTTTTAACAAAACAGAAAAACCAATTTGAAATACCCTCAAACTCCCACCCTGTATTTTCAACCAATACAGGGTGTTCATTTATTCAAACATCAATAAACCCCGATCGTTTGACGAGAGAGGCATTAGCGAATACCTAAACGACTATTTGTCAATACGTCTTCCTGGCAGTTAATCACTCCGGTTATCCGGCCCGGGGGGGCGTGTGACCCCCCAATCCCCCTCGAGGGGGTCCCGGGGGCGGAGAGGGGGGCTGATGAGTTCCCGAACGTCTCCCCAGAGATTAATTGCTGAGCTTATGTTGAACGTGATGAGCGGAAAATTAGAGCAAATAAAACGAACGCTTTGTTAATGTTCCCGGTGATTGATCTGTATAAAGGTTTAAGGGTAGATAAATGAGGATTTAGGACTTGTTTATGCACTAGATAGACTGTTACTGGTAAAAAGATTGACTAGATGATGCCCGCAACTACAATACGGCAAAATTCGTATATTGCTCGGGAACCGCCCATTTTTTCGGGGTAAAAAGTATCCTTTGTCCTGCCCCGGGATTCAAACTATCTCCGTACCCAGCACAATCAGTTTAGCGGTTTGGGGGTGAACAGGTAACAGACATACACAGTCACTTTCGCATTTATAATATTAGTATGGATGTGCGCAGATAGTTAACAAAAAACGCAGTGAAATATGAGGTTTTCTGATTACGGTTAGAATGTTTGAGAATATTATTAAAACATTCTAAACTTATAAGTCATAACTTAAATATTTGTGAATAAAGCTAAAATATCTAAAAACACATGTTTTAACTATCCAATGTCCGCTTTAAATGAGTGTTCAGAATACAAAATAACACATCAAACGTAAAACATTATTGTAAACACCTTAACCGAAGCGTCATCTTAACTTTGATGTGTTCAAATAGACGTGACATACTCTATCAATACGAAATCCTCCGTACGATCGTAAAATGGCAATAAAATATATATTTATCATACATTTATTACACGGAAAATCCATCTACGTGCGAATATAGTCAAGAAGGACAAACCGACGATTACATTCTGTTAAATGCAGATTAAACGGTGCTAAAACGCAGATTAACATAATATCATAAAAACGCAGGTCACGACAATACAACGATCTTCGCATCAAAAAAGCAAAAATTCTGGTTACACCACTTTGACTACCGGCGAACTATTTGCTTTAAGTCAGTTATATAAACGAAGCATTAAAATGTGAATATATTTATATTGCACAAAATACTAATTTTAAAGTATTTTTTAAATATTTAATTAATGAAAATTGGTAACATTTTCTCTTTTATTGCAACAGTAGAACTTAGTAAACAATACCGTTTAGAACTTATGTGTAAGTAATAACTAGTAAACCAGTACCAAAAACACTACCTTACTAACCAGTAAACCAGTAATGTACTAAAATAGTATAAATACTTGAACTTTACACACCAATTGAACTCTACCGAATAGAATCAACCGTACAAGATTGGGCACGATTCGTCCCACTTATGTTTAGATATTTCAAAGTAACAAGTCGAGAAATGTATTGTTTATGAAAACAATCACCCCAATAACTGTTTCCTCAAATCGGCGTTGGGATTCGTTATGCATGCGCTGGACCAGTGCACGCTATTATCCGACCGCTACAAAACACCTATTTTAACAGCTAAGAGCGAGGCCACAATTCTCCGGTGCGGTGCGTTGTTGGAATGGAATAACGCATTGTGTAGTGTAAATATCACATTACACATTACAGCGTTGCAGTGACGTGCGACGATACAATAAAATTTGATTGTATTGAAGATCATAATATGCGCATTGCGTAGCGATTTATGACGTCTTCATCTTCTGCAGGCATTAAGAAAGAATACAGCGCTGCACTATCACCAATGAAGACCCAAGTAAAAATAGGAAAACATATTATAAACACTGTCTAACACTAACCTAACCTAACATGTAGTTAGGGATAATACGACAGATCATCTGAAATTTTGTCTTTTTTATCGCAGAAAGAAATCCCTTCTATTGTAGCCATAACAAGATGACTGGTCGTCGTTTCATCGTAACTTCCGGCGACGCAGCGCAGCATATCATGTGGCTTTATTAAAATGTGTATGCAAAACGTCGCAGCGTTGTCGCACCGCAACGGAGCACCGTGGCCGCACTAACAGTACCAACGTCCCACATAACACGGCCGGGTTATATCGCCGACAGAGCCAATCTAATTGTATATCCAATTGTGACAAATTATTGCTTCGAAGAAACATTCATATCGACAACCTCGCTGCTATTTACCTATAGTTGCTGGAAAATGTTGCTTATTTAGTAAATGGTGAATACTAAATAGATAAGTAAACGCCTATTTCAATATTTCTCGTGTTAGGAAGTAACAAGGCGTTAGGCAATGCAACATTGCAACCGTCAACTTTTAAGCAGATTATAAACAAGAACAAAGCATTGATTCGTGATAAAAATGCAAGAGTGTCCGACTTTTATAATGTATGTCATTGCAAAAATTGGAATTTACATAGAAAATGTCGATCGATATACCTACTTATGACGTATGCAAGAATTAAAAGAGTTACGTACGATAATGAGTCTAGTTTTCCTGCATAATTCTACTCATTTCTACAGCAATATGGCTTTATCAGAAAGTCTGACTGTCTAGCAGATTATTATTATTATTATATTATCACCTTTACAATCCATTTAACTACAATTTAGCATATTATGATTAGCATGTCTAGGAGATTGTTTTGAATTTTGATGATAAAGAAGATAACGATGATGATTTTGACGATGACATACAATGTAGCATTGACACGCTTAACGTCACTTACGTCGAAGACATCGTAAACCTAACGCCTCAGATAAAGGGCTGTAAATTACGATTAGTTCTCAATACTAAAACGCAATTTGACTAACAGCTACCTGGAATACCACAGTAAATTATACACCTAATCAGACGTTCCGAAGTACTTAAAAATGAAGAAAATTAACAACGGAATTGACTTCTTTTTATTTCGGAAAAAAAGTAAGGTAGCAGAAGGCTTAAAGAATACTAAAAACGTAGATTAAAATTCATGAATGTTTCGAACGTTAAAGAAGACGAATAAAATGACAAATTGAGAAAATATTATGCCATCGATATGAATTTAGATAAGCGATATAATAATACAACAATCTATTAAACGCTATTCTAGTAACTTAAATTTTAAGCTACCTCAATTTACTTTTATATCTGTAAGGCCATGATTTATCCACAGAGCCATTAAGTAGCAGCTTAATATGAAATTGGGCATAGTAAAATCAATGCAATCAAACCAATAGTCAACTACTAATATATATTCTGTGCCAATAGCAAGCTATGTATAACTCTATATAAAGTCATAAAACTTCTTTCAGAAAAGCCTTCCAACTACTAAAAACATCTAGTCATTATAAATTAAGTCATTAAAACCATTAAACATAAAACTTTCCGACATTTTGAATAAATTCGATATAAACACTAGGTAGAGATCGGGAGATAATCGATCGGACGCCCTCGAGACGACCTATCAAGCCAATAGCGGGCTATCATTTAACGGCGAGCTCCCATTGGTCGGTGCATTTGATCGCCCCGCCCCCTCTCGATCGGAGTTTCGATCCATCACGATATAACTACCGAGTACTGCCTAACTGCGATCGTGGTAATGGTAGATACGTAATTGCATCTCTTATCTTACTCATCTGTGAATTATCCGTAGCTATATCATTTCATGGTATCTTTTTTTCTTAAAATATACTATATTCATATGTTTGTTCTTATTGTTTTCTATCCTCTTCCAGAATAAGTTTATTATATTGGCACTTTTTTCAATTTTATATTTTCGATTCGACATTAATTTTTTTGGTTATATCTCTCGTCATTTATTTCAAGCATTAAAATTTCAAATAGGAATCAGATAAGAAGTGATAATGATGAACGTAAAGACGCAAATAACAGTAAATAGTGGTTTAATAGCTCATATTACGGCAGTAAATGCTGGCTTCCCTCTGTTTAGACACTCTTGTTTTATGGCTGTAAGAATTTATTGCGAACATGAGAGAAGTTTTAAATTAAACTCGTATTTTAACGCTTTAGATACGTATGTTATTCCATTTACGTGAAGTTTGAAGTGCTCAGTGCGAATGACATGGATTAAAATAAGTTTTTAAAGATTGTAGAGACACAAACTATAAGCAACAAATAGATAACCGTCATTGGACATATTTTTTTCCTTGATTAATTTCTTATAAATCCGACAACTACAGGGGCAAAACTGATTCAAATTTACATTAACTTAATGAAAATAGAGTCAATCTTAGAAAACAACATAATAAAGTAAATACTTATAGTAAGCAACATGGAATTTGTTTCATTCATTATCTGTTCCGAAGCCATCAAAGCCGAATACACATTTACTGCTCGCACATGGTATGGAACTCGCCGAAGCGACAGATACGACGATCAATCACACCAGCAGCAGTAAACCCGAGAACAATCCGGCGTAACTCCGCTCCGGAGACATTAAAACGGCCGGCCTTTCCGGTGCAACATTGTCCGGCAGTGTAGAATCACCCCCACTGATTTACATCGACACTAATTTCGGCCGCGATTAAGCTCGGATCGGTTAACGTAAATCATTTATATGACCAATCAAATACGAACACTTCGGGAGTGGAGAGCGATTCGCCGTAATTGGCAATAAGAAGACAAAGGCGGCGGTACCTCCGGGGAGCCATTACCGGTCAATACCCATTATTACGCGATATTTTCGCGAGCGCAGCCCCCCGATCTACACATGAAGCGATCTGTAATTAAAGGTTGTAAAGTATGATTTACAGCGGGCCGAGAGTCGAACCTTGCGGAACGCCGGCCGATCCCTGTATCGTATCAATTTATTAGAAACGTATCTTCGTCGTTGCGGTGGCTTCGGTTTCCGATGCGGTCGCGGATCCCATCAGGATCGAGTCGGGGAATCGGCGCAGGCGTTCTTTACGATCGCGCACGGTAACACCGGCAATAAAATGCCAACAATGGAAATGTCAGATGCGGCTGAAAGGACTCCGGCGGATCATTGCGATGAAAGCAACAATGGACCGAGCGGTGGTGGCAAGTATCGGGAACTATAAAACTGTACAAAGTTACATCGCCTACTCAATTCAACTAACATTTCACAGTTATAACTTCGCGAAAAGAATGCTCTATCAAAATTATTTTTAGTTGGTGCTAAATATTTATTTTTACTTACAAAACACGTTATTATATTTAGAAGAAAAATTTAATAGAACTTAAATTCATTAAAAGTGATATGGAATTCAATTGTAATTAAAAGCTGTTCTAACCAACTACGTAAACGCTTTTTTTTATTACTGAAAAATCTTATTTTAAAAAGACATTAAACACAATTAATCTGAAATAAAAACTATTGTAAACAATATTTTCTCGCATTTAAGCACTAAGCAGCCTACAGCATTTCCATTAAAATAACCACCCATATTTTAGTCGCATTATTTCTCTTAAACCACTAAAGTTCTCTCATTATTTTCCCGCCACATAACAGCCAGGGAACAGCGTTTATATTTAGCACTCCTGATCTATTCGATTCGCCGTACACAATAATAAGTAATACATCATTCCTATACTCGCTTTTACAACCTCTTGTCGCTTGCAGGAATCGTAAAGTATCATTGGAAACCTTTAATTTTCTTTATCATACTGTTGCAGTGTTGCTAATCGCCGTTTTACAATGTTGATAGTTTTTATGTGTTTCTGTATGAAACGAAATTATAGTGGCGATACCATTTACGTTTATTTCTGTTTTAATGTTCCCATTTTGATGTTCGACTTCGTTTATCTTTTTGTTATCACAACGAATGCGAAACGCAATCATGTCTTAGTCCCTTTTTACGCAGTTACTAGTCGCATTATTTAATTTTATATTTCTACGAGTAAATTGGTATGCAGTCTTTCACTAATTGCAGTCGAAGTATTACTTGTTTTCTATCTACCCTCTTAATAATAAATATATTTCGTATTTACGCAGCGTCTTTTCTTCATCATTTCCAATGTTACTGTGCAAAGTTGTTGTTAAATATCATATTAGTAAGTGGGTTAGTTTTTTTATTGTCATCTCTTTCAAAATCAACTTGTATATTCGCTGTTTAGGCATTTTTCTTAGTAAAGTTAGTTTCATTATCGTCTCTTTCAAAATCAATATTCGATAATCCGAAGTCTCAGTTCATTACAATGCACGGAGTCTCCTCCGTTATTATACCGGAGGCGTCACTCGTATCTATTATACCGAAGCGAAGGTGTCGAGACAGGACTGCCACTGTCTTAGGCCTTCGCCCTCGGTGCATTTGAATAACAATACCAATTACAATACGGTACGGCGTCTGATGCATGACGCAGCTAATATTGTTTGTGGAAGCTTTGATAGGTAGATCATTTTAGATACTTTTATTTTGGTTTATGTGTTTTTAAAAAACAAACACGTGGGGGTTAAGATTCGAATTTTAAATTTTGATTTTTTAAATCATTTTTTTAACTTAAGGTGCCGTAGTTTAAGAATTTGCAGTAAAATGACGTCATGTTTGGATTCCACTCCAGTTCACACTAAACTTCTATTAATGTTTGTATATAAGACAGTATTCAAAAATAGGAGTAAAATGCAATGTTTTAGTAGGTAATTTTCTAATCAGCACAAATGTAAATTAAAAACTAAAATTAATGCAACTAACATACAGGTGAATAGAAATTCATGAATAAACGGAGGAGACAAAAAACGCACCTACTTTCTTGAATCATTGAACCGTATAAATTCAAATCAGATAAATGACAATCCAAATTTTGACATCAAATGATTGGCGTATTCAAATTAGGAAGCACAAAAAGTGATTCGATTATGTTCCGAAGAATCTAACGGAAATAAAATAATCGGGGACAAAAAAAGAAAAAATAAACAATGGAGTCAGAGTGCGACAGGTTAGAACAAACGCACAATGCAACATTAACATACGACCAGCGAAGGGTTAATTCGAATTGACTTTGACAATGCATCTTACGCGGCGGAGAAATTTTAATTTTTTTAACAATGAAATATTAAAGGATATGACCTTTTACAAGCTATGATTGTTTTTACTAAAAATAAATATTCAATTCTTCGGAATTCATAGTATTATTATGATACTTCGAATTCTTTACACAATGAATTCGTCAAGAGATTTCAATTCTACTACCTACCCCCTCCCCCCTCCACTTATCATTTTTAAAGAAAATTGCAGATATCGTATTAATTCGTATCTAAATATTTTATGATTTTCATGAATCTTGATACATATAATGAGAAAACTTGATACATATAATGACAACGATTCATTTGTTTTTGCCTCCGACAGCAGTTTTTCTACCTCGCTAGGGGGCCATTTTAAGGTAGAAGAAGTAGTCTAGTCGATTATTAAGGCTTTCTTCTCTATTTAACACCGAATAGCGTCAAACTATAGTTTCAACTGATAATAATACAGTAGTTAGGTATTGTAATGTTCAAGATACGGTGTAGGCGCGGCGGGTGGCAGGAAACGCGATATTACGATGATAACACCTATCCTCACAATACCCAAAGGATAATCAACTTAATAACATAAGGGATAGAGTTTAAAATTATATATCGATCATCCAAATCGGGTTCCCATTATACTTTGTCGTGTTGCATTAAGATAGGGAATATTGTTGATGGTATTTCAATATTGAAGGCATAGACAATAGACATAGATGCAAGGATTGAAAATGGATTATCCTATATTTTATGCTGTGGTTTTTCATCTCAGTTCAGATCAAATGAATTAAACGTAAACAAGACACAAGTTTTTTAACCGACTTCCAAAAAGGTGGAGGCTATAATATGTTTGGCTGTGGAGTGTATCCACTGTAAAATATCCATTTTGAATATTATTTTTCTTAATTGCCGAGTAACAAAAGAATAATACCATTTTAATTTAGATGATTTCATAGAATGTCAAATCATAATAATATTTTATGGCAAATTTTCTCCGAATAGATAGAGAATAGCTAGAAATGTTTTACAAGGCAACATTTATTATCAGCTAGTTTTTGGAATTTATTTACTTAATAAATTGAAATAGATTTTCTTAATTATTTCACATATTTTAATAAAACGAATATAAATCACGGCCCGTCCTCCCGCGCTAGCCGAGGGCGGGCGATAGGGCGCCGCCCACTTTTTTAGGGAAAATCCCTTTATATTTAATGACAAAAGTTTCTGACGAACGAAATAATTATTATCGATGTAGACACAAGTACTACTTATTTTAAGCAGAGTGAAATCTGTTTATTCATAAAAATAATTTATTTCTCAGATTAGTTCAAAATTTTTGATTGACAGATTTTGTACAATTTTCGCCTGTCGTATTACTGTCGCAACTCGCAAGGTTGAAGGTACAATCTTCTTTACGCTTAAACGGCTAAACCGATTTTGATGAAATTTGATATGCACATAATTTGAGTCCCTTAAAAAGACATGCTATACTTTTTTTCCGCGGAAAAACGTACGGTTCCAGCGCGATAAATGAATTTTTGTGCAAGGAACTTGTGGTCGTCATCTAGTAGTAAACGAGTAATATTTTAATCACAATAGTGTAATGTAATATTGAACACATTTTCCACATAATATACGAAGACAGTATGAAAACTTTCACTGGCTAAACATTATCCAGGTGTCGTGGGAAAGACATGCGGATATGATAACCGTATCCGACCGTCCGACACACATAGATACTGACCGGATGTGGACACACTTCCGGTTACAGCATAACCTCTTATGCACTAAATCTTGATAGGTTTTTACAATTATAACCTATATATGTAATAGCTTACTGATTTTCTCCTTACCTAGCTGCGCTTATTAAGTGAAATATAATATCCTAAATTGAAACTATAGATGTCGGCCGTAACTTCGTTGTTAAAACCGTTTATTGAGTGAAAACCGTAAACTTTTTTACGTTTAGCGCTGTTTTTTTATTTGGGCAAAATTACGTGACATTCTCTAACACTACTCTACCCCAAGGAAGATTTAGAGAGATTCGACATAACCCTCACTCCCTAGACGTAATTTATGGATGCCCTCAGAAAAGCTAACAGTCAAAAGACTATTTAAAGCCTATAAGTTCGTATTTGACTGTAACAATGAGAATCTTTCCCGGAAAAACTCTACCACAAAATCTCAGCCGAACAATTTTGAATGAATTCGAAAAAAAATTTAAATTACATTTAAACATTGTTGCGCGGGCGTCTTGAACTGTCATTTCGAATTTCGATGACGTTATTTTTTTTAATCACCTGTTGATAAATGGGCAAATACCCACAAAATTGATTTTCATTTTGTCCTAGATTAAAGTCGGAAACGCTGTCGTCGCCATTATAAATAATCACTGGACTCGTTAGCGCGGGGTGGGGGGGGGGGAAGGTATTGCTAGGGTTGTCACAACTTTAGGTTATAAAATGGGAAATTATATTGTGAACAAGATGTGTTAATGATGGGTACCAGAGACGAAGACTTGTTTTTGAAAGTCTTAGTCTGTTTTATGTAGGGATTTGGATGATGGTATTCAAAATAGAAGGGGAAGCGACAGTAACAGCGCTACAGTAACCTCATGTTTCTAGTTAATACATAGAGTTATCAAAATTGGTTCACAATTTGAGAGCTACAATGTCATAAATCTAAGCAGACCTCAAAGATACAAACCTCTTTCTTTCCCATGTGTCGAAAAGTTTAAAAATATAACATCTAAATTAATTTTGAATCCATCGAAGCCACACACAGATGCTCAAACATCAAACGCTGTGCATTAAAAACAATTTTTTCTGATAACGCATAACTTCATAGGTAAAAACATCTTTCTCATTTTCATCTTGACACAGGGAATCTTATGTGGAGTGTGGAGATCAGTGATTGTGTTGACAACGACCAATGAGACGTTGGTTTTAAAGGTAGGCAACTCGTGCCGAAGCATCGAACTTGGCAGCCCTGCGAGGTAATTTAGCCGGTCATCCATCACGTTGGCCGGCCTGGATAGCTTTCAATCATGGAGCTCAAAAATATAATCTAATTGTTGGTATTTCTGATTGCTTTCTATATTAACTATTGTTATTATGAGTTGGCTTAGACCAGGATTTCTCAAAGTGGGGTACGCGAACCCCTAGGGGTTATCGCCATACGAGGGCAGGGGGTTCGCGACAAGATTTACGTAATGGTGGCTTGATAACGCGCGGCACTCTTTTGGCACTTTATGTGTTTCATTAGTTGGTAAGGGGTTTGCTGTCACCTGGAAATTTTAACAGGGGTTTGTGGAGCCGAAAGTTTGAGAAACCCTGGCTTAGACAATACAAGAAAGTCCGTTCAGGAAACGAGATAATAGGTACTAGAACCGTACATTTTGAGTAGAATCCTACTTCAAGATATCTGTGCTAAAAGAGAACACAGTTTTCAATCTAGTTTCGGAGCCTTATCTAAATCTTATCAGAAAATTCTAATTGACAAAACACACCATAATATATAGGTCTACCAGAATCTGATGGCAAAAACTGAGAAACTAAATTGACTCTAGCAATACCGGGGTAATTGGAATTTAAAAACATTTTGATCCTTTTTTTCGTTATAGCGGCTGATTCTGTGTGTCAAACATGCAAATATAAAAATGTATCCAATGATCAAGGATATTTTTTCAAAATTTGCCATCAGATCCTGGTAGATATATTTTGGCATCATAATATGATACTAAATGAAAATGATGAATTGCTAGTTAAGTGTAGAGTACGTGCAGGAAGAAGATAGTTAAACTAAAAATAAAGCAGATAGCTCAGCTTAGATTTATTTCATTACTGCATGACGCCCGCAACTCCGTTGCGCCAAAATTCGTTTATCACGGTGGAACTTTACATTTTCCGGGATGAAAAGTATTCTATGTCCTTTCCCGGGACTCAAAGTATCTCCATAGTCCATACCAAATTTCAGCAAAATAGGTTCAGCGGTTTGAGCGTGAAGAGGTAACAGACAGACAGACAGACACACTTTCGCATTTATAATATTAAAGTATGGATATGGATTATTAGCCTAATTGCTGTTTTATCACTTTTGTTTGTTTCTGTTAAGAAGGCCTTATTAAGGAATGTAAGAAATAATTGTATCACCTTTGCGTATGCAAAAGGGTCCCAACTCGTAAATAACGCAAAATAATAAATCACAAAAACGTGTTTACACCAACAATTTGTCCGTTCGAAAAGTTGGCAACATAAAAATCGCAATAAAAATAGATGTCATTATAATTCGTGGCCAAGATGATTCGGAAACGATGTCATCCGTCAGATATAAAATATATTTTAGTAAAATAGAGCGCGTTGAGTGATCCCCGGGCTAATTGCCTTCTAACGATCTGCGGTCACCTGATGAGAGATCTGCTTTATACTATTCTGAGATTGGGAAATGTATACCGGCTCAAAAATGATCTGACACTTCCGAGTTATCTTTGGAATGGTATCGGTTTCAATTGTCTTCTAAATTCAAACGTCCGAAATTCTAAAAGAAAGATGGACGACTAGCTAAAAATTTAATTGTTTTTATTTGTCTATGAATTTAAATAAATTAAAAATGTTTCATTCTATTAAATTCTGCTTTGCCGAGATTACCAATAAGAATGAGGAACTTTCATATAAATAAAACCTGCAAGGTGATGTTATGTAATATAATTATCTTGAATCAGCATTTAGACAGGCGTTTGACATTTCTTTATCTTGACAGACGTTGCAAAGTTGTCGCAAAATACCTGCCGATTTAAGGTGTATTCCAACCACCCACAAAAATGTCACAACTCACAAATCGACAAAAACTCATTTGCGGGGATTTTATTAAATTCCGACTAATATATCGTACTGCGCTTGTTAGCACCTCCACATCAGGCCCGGGGCTTCACTTTCAATTATTTATTTATTCGTAATTAACTCGCGCGAGTTATGGCCCTATATTTATGGCCTTATGACGTATCAGTGAGATCGGATTCTTTATGGTGTACGACCACAATAACTCATTAATGCCCTTAAACTTTGATATCAAACGCACTTCATCATTATTGTCCTTTGTTTTTAATAATCTTCATTAGTTACGTGTCTAATAAAACATTCGATTTGATTTATACTTTTTAACTGGCCAGCATAAGTTTACTATTTTTTTAACTTGAATATTTTCATACTATGACCATTAGAATTTCTCTTTGCAAATTGAAATTTTAAAAATACACTATTCCATTTTTAAATGGCAAAATCAAAGACAATAATTTTGTGAAACGCAAGTCGCAACAGATTGTAAAACTTAGTGATGCGCGCAGTTGTCGAGCTTATGAAATACCACCGCATCAAAACAGTGATGGCTGTAAATTATTATTGCATCGAAATTGTGCACTTTCAGGTTTATCGTTTTATGCTCACTTGTTGCGATATGCTTTTGACATAAGCAGCGTTTTCTTGGCACATACAGCATCCTTGTCATAGATGTATTAGACATGGCATGTCGAAGAAATAACCGTGGTCAAACGAATGGCCACAATTCGAGGTTGCTTGGGACACTATGAGGTTTAAATTTGACTTATTATTACGTGGACTATCTTCTTGTATTTTATTGTCAAATTCGTCGTTACTTGTCACCTGATTTTTTAAATGTTTGATCGTAGATATTTTAGACCTTAATAATTTTATAAAACCATATTTATGGGTGAGGCCGTGGATTTTTCCACTTTGTAACGTATAGTAACGCAGAATATTCTACGTTACAGTAACACTAAAGTAACGCGAAAGTAACGGTGTTGCTTTGTTAAGCTTGCCATACTGACGCGATAAAAAAACTAGTGGGTACAGTGATAAAAAAAATATATTTTTTTAAATTGCAACAAATTGTGTGTTTTTTTATTATTGTCGATCAGAATAATCAAGGAGACAATTAAATAAATATTTAAAAAGTTATAGAAATTTTTAATTTTATTGAAATAAGAAGTGTTTTTTATTGTTCATATTAAGAAATTAACGCATGTAAATACTAATCAATTATTTACAGAACATTTCTTTATGAGATTTCCAAAAAAAAAGGCATGGCCAATTTTTTGGATAAAAAATATTATGTGTGTAGTAAACAGCGAAATTGACAATATGCATTAGTCTTTACAATGCTTCTACGTTACGTAACATAGAATATTTGTTACCAGTAACATAGAAGTAACGTTTAAGTAACGTAGAAGCTCGATTTTCAAGGCTATTGCAGGTTATAATTTCTAAATTAAGCCAAATTTGGAATAAATCTATAAACTATCATCTACATTATCCATTTCGACACATAGTTTTACGTAAACAATAGTTAAAAAGTCGATATTTACCTTTAATTTCACCAAAAAACTCTTTTGATTTTGCGCTGCTGAAACACGCGTCATAAACTTGTCACAAATTTTAACAAACAAGATGGTGACTTTTCACTTTTTTTCTTGGCCCAATAACTCGGTGTTTTCATAATAATTCAGAATTTCTACTTAAAATTACATTTATATGCTTGTGTCTCGAAATACTGGTAACGAAGAAAACAGTAACGTAGAAGTGAAAAAAATGAGACAAATGTTTAAATGTTTATAAATCACTGATTAATGCATGTTTTCATTAGTTTAAAACCACTTTATTGTGTCTCAACTATCAGACAATTAGATTCAATTAAATTTGCTCAGTAGACTCATAAAATAAAAAAGTTAAATAGCGACAAGTAAGTAACCTACCATCAAAGACATCGCTTTTTTATCTAAAATTAGGGCTCTGAAATATTCAGATTGGCGTTTTAACATGATAATTTACCAAAATCCGCTTAAAACTATCCTAAAAGAGATAAAATATAACTGAAAGAAGTTATATAAGAGATCAGTGTTACAGTTTAACTGGTATTTTCTGTTTTATTTTATGATGAACATATGAGAAACTTTTCTTTTAAAAAAAGTGGCAAAATCCACGGCCTCACCCTTATACTGAAGATCACGAAACTATTTTCCAGTATTCTTAGATAATAAAAGGCATAGAGTGTTACCGATATTGATCGTTACAAATTATAAGGCAATATAAAATAGTGAAGAGCCAATACAATCTAGCCTGAGGTTATGTTAAAATCTCAGTTCACACATCGCGATGTAATAAACACCGAGGCGATGTCAAGCGCCTTATTAAACGAGATATATGATGGCGTCCTTGGAGGCTTCAATGTAATGTATCGATAGTTTTATACGTATAAAGCTACGAATAATAAAAAACTAAGGAAGAGTAACTTCGTCAAAAAACATGCTCCAAAATACTTGTCAAAAAAGTGTACCTTAGGTTCACTTTTCATACATTTGCAATATTTAGGTGACCTTGAGCGGTACAAAGGCTGACGTTACATGACAGTTCGAATGGAACCAAATTTAAAATTGTATTAGTATGGGAGTTACGTTTCCTGGTTTTATTATTCGTAGGTATAAAGAAATATTTTATAAACCTACTTGTTTAAATTAAGTGCAGTCGCCAGAGGTTTTAACCTCCGAAATTTGTAATAGTGAATGGATTTTTGTTTTTGAGGTGTCATTTTCTTTTTTACATTATAACTTGCAAAGTTTACCAAAAAATTTTTTGTGCTTTTAATTTTTTTGTTACTTAATTAAAATTTTATATTTCACCATATAAAACCGGTCCAGAAAAAAAAAATTCTTGTTCCTGTTATTTAATGACTCTTATCCGATTGTTTACGTTGAAAATTAACCAAATACACAATTTTTAAAAAAGAAAGTTTGCTTTGCTAAGCTAAATACAACTATAAGGTTTTTGCAAAGTTTTTAGAGATTAACGCTCGTCGTAACCAAGATAAAATGGTTTGGGTGGATTTGAGGATTGTAACGTAAAGTGTGTTAAACTTACTTGTTGTGCGTATTTAATTTTTAGAGAAATTATAACTTTTAAGTACTTAAAAACGTTGAAATATCTCCAAAAATGTGTAAAATAGACCGAAAACATTTTTCTATATTTGTTGAGAATTTATTTAAGTGAGAGCTAAAATATTAGATGCATTGACAAATGAAAGACTTTTTATAGTGTTTGAAATATATTTAAACTTCCTACATAAAGCCAGAAAAAAAATTGGGTGCTACAAATCTCAGGTACATACTAAAGACGCATGCTGCGACCTATGTTCGGAAAATGCTTATCTGAATACAAAAAATATCAGTTCTTAACCTAATTTGTATTTTTTTCCTTTAAGTAGGTTTTAGCAAATATAATTAGTGAAAAAAAAATATATAAAAAATCAATTTTATTCTGTAAAAACCTAACCAAAAGAAATAGAATAGAAATATCCGTCAAAAGTTTGTGCTACACTTTCAGAAAATTTAATAAAGTAAGAGCTAAAAAGTTATACACATTAAGAAAAAGAAGGCTTTGCTAAGCCTAAAAAGTAATTTTTAACTTCCTATTTAAAACCAAAGAAAAATAGGAACGCCATTTACCTGGCGAGGCACACAACAAGCACAAGCACATACAAAAATATTAATTTTAAATCTAAATTATATATTTTTTCAACTTATTTTCTTTCTTTGGAATATAAGCATCAATACAAATATAAACAATAATAATATATTTTATTATTTTGCTATATATTTAAAAGAAAGAAATATGCAAATTTTCTTCAAAATTTTACAGTTTGTGAGTTTACTTGGAGTGGTAGAGAATAATTTAAAAATCAAAAGCACAACTTTTCAATAGGTAAACTTTATTATTTATGTTATCAGCTACATATTCCTTTTTTTCTTTTCAATTTTCATCCACTATTGCAAAAATCGGAGGTTTGCACGATTTTTACGCTCTGGGAACTGCACTAATTGCTTAATAAAATATGTACTAGATACAGAAACTTCAGATGTTAATCCACATTACAAAATACGATTTTAAATAGATCGTTCCAACTTCCAATTAATAATTAGTGCTTAGGGGACTGTTGTTTTTTGTTCAAATAATATAGTAATATTATTTATACCTACTACTCTGGTACTACCTACCCACCTACAAATTGTTATGGTAAACTCGAGCAACAAGTTAAAAAAAAAAAACAAAGAAAACTAACGACATTTCTATCGATAAGTATGCTGCCCATACTTACCTAGACATTTGCGTGCAACAAGTCGATATTTTGTAAATGGAATATATCAGACACATGGGTCAGAAATCGTTGCGTAGGAGGTTAAGCTATCAAAAACCCCTAAAAAAACATCTTTTAAACATAATATTTTTAAACTTAAAATCGATTTTAAAATCAAATTAACTTTTGATAAAGAGAATTTGTTAACTAGTGTTGTGAGGCGCGAAACTGGACAAGTTTAATAAAACGTTTAATAAGTTACGATTTTAATTATGGGCCGATCAATCGATTATTCATTCGATTAAATAACACCCCGCGGCGGACGACAATAAAATACACGTCCGATAAATAAATCGGACGGTAACGAGATGGCATTTACATTTAATTCGATAACAAATATCGATTTAATTTAAAAATGCAAAAACAATTACCATAATGATTTGAAATTGAAGGTTATTTTTAAGTTTCATTTATTTGCTTTGTCAAGATTTTTACGGGATATCAAACGAAAAAAAAACAACTTGCCAAAAACTATTGCAATTTTCAAATTGCAATTCTTAAAAAAAAAACTAGCCGCGAACTTAATCATGTGACAGATAAAAAATAACGCCGATGACACACGGGCGATTTGCGTCGCGTCTTGAATATCAGAAACATCAGAAAAAGCTTATTCCGTTCGCGCCGTCGCGTCTGACGGTGATTGACACTCGTATTCTTGGACTTGGCTGCTGTTCCGATCATTTTTATCGTTACGATATTTTTCCTATTGCTTAAGTGACATAACGAGGAAATCTATTTTCTTGGAGATTTGTATTTGAAAAACTATCCAATTTTTTTATAAAATTACTTAATATACAGCATTTAACTTGCTTGTTGTCTTATATTGGAACAGTCACATGACAGATAAAGACTAGTAGGTGCTTGAAAAGTTATACGGTGGTTACACATAAATGGAATTAGTAAGAAGGTTTGGCTTTTACCACCACCCCATCGACATAACATTGTCCAAAAATCATGATTCATAAACTAAATAAATATCATTCACAGAAAATAAAAACCTACAATTTCAGCCAAATCTCCCCAAATTCTACGAAGCGATGAAAACTTTATAAATCTCATTTGACTGCATCGTATTAATCAAGTTTAACACCGCCATAAAAACTCCACGGAATTAAAACCTAATCATATTTTTATGAGATTAGATTTCGAGCATTTATTAATGTGTCGTATGATTTACTACCACTAGACGTAAAGTAGACGAGACGTAAATTATGTATTGTGTAGAATTCTACAAGAATTAGACCACAATAACAAACGGCGCATGTTTTTCATGTTTTCAGTATTTATAGCACAATAACATACAGAAGCATAATTTCATTTGGTTCTAGAGACTTTTTGAAAACCTCCTCACCCAACCAAAGAGCCCTGAATTCGATGCTAGGGGCCTGTTTCACCACTTCCTGATAAAGTGCCGGATAGGCTATCCACAACTTATTAGACAGATTCTCCATACTCTGTCCAGTTAAGCGGTAGATAGCCTATCCGGCACTTATCAGGAAATACTGAAACAGACCCTAAGGATGTTAAAGTTTTGCATTGACAAAAGAAACTAGTCGTAAATAAATCCATTTAATCGCAGTAGATTTATTTGATTTCTTAGTAAAATCAAGACGTATTGATGCTATTCAAAATGCACTTTCCAGTGAACACTGCATATATAGTTACTATACGTCAAAGCTGATAGAGTCAAGTTCGATTCCCTTCCGCTGTTCTCGTGAATATAACATCTTCATTTCAATTAACTTGGTGCTTAAGTGTATGGGATACAATTTCTGAACAGATTTTTTTCAAATTCTCTTTAGCAAGTAGCATTATTTAGAGTATTTAGGGTCATCAGCAATAAATATTTAATAATTCTAGACAATCATTCAGCATCTTTTAGCCTACTTCATAGAGCAGTCAGCACTGAGCTATAATTTTTAATTTTTAACGCCTTTATTTTGTACTTCATTTAACATTTGGTTACTCTATTTATTTGACTCTATTTTGTAGTCAGCACAAGTGTAGACCTGGCTTTATTGTATTTGTGACTACAAAGTACAGAATGTCAGATAGACAGTAGACTAGTGAATACAGACCTGTCACTAGTCTATCTGTTACTCTGTAGCCACAAGTGTAGACCTGGCTTTATTGTATTTGTAATCTGTAGTAACTAGTCTCCGCTATACCGGCACCGCGCTCGGCTACCAACTTTGATACGCAGCACCGATCGAAATTCGATATTCACAGTTAATTGATCGCGAAACGCGACGATATTTCGGTCCGTCCGTCACTCGGACAGTTCACAGAAGCGGCAAGATTAATTGTATTCCAGTTGAGTCATCAAAATAATTAGATGCTATTTCGGTTAGTGATGCTACTTTGACAGCCGTCGCGGGAGATTTCGTATCCAGCTGGAATTTCTTTGATTGCTTTTTATTTATAAGCACGAGCCCTTGCCCCACATGTGGCTTAACCTTGATAACTTGACGACATAATAAACTTGATGCACTCCGCCAGAGTGACTTTGTATCTTGCGACAGCAATGCAAAAGCTTGACATAAGATTTTGTACAATGTCTTCCGTCTATCAAAATTTTTGTATCTTAAAAAACCTATTTGCGACACTGCTGGTAAAGAAGCGCGTGGGGCTCTACTCTGTCTTACGAAATTTCGACCAGGTCCAATGATATATTATATAAAAAACTCAAAGAAGATATGTTACAACCGCGCGCGTTGAGAAGCTTCAAATACGACCCAATTGGGTCGTCTTTTATTTAGTCTGTCTCTTTTATGTAAATGGCATTTCGTATCTTTTGTTTCACTTATCTGTCAAATTTGTCAATGTTGTTCGGAAGAGATTTAAGCCGGAAAATAGTATGAACGTAACAGATCTGTATAAGTAGAATATCATTGACCAGGTCACATGACTCGATTTTAACATTTTCCATCCAGCCATCCCATAAAAAGTACAACACATTAAAAGTTTTCACGTTATTAAAATTAAAAATCGTTTCTTTGAATTCGGAACGTTTTGAAATTGGAATACCGAGACCTGTACAAATAGTTTTATATTGTCACGCGAATTAAAAACGTTTATGATTTGGCCGGCAGCCAACGATATGACATCGAACACAGTGGAACAGAATCAGGGAAGTGTAATAACCGTTTTGCGGTGGAATATTTGATAGCCACTTCTGAGAACTAACATAATGCCGCAGTTAAACGCGAATGCGACCGCTATAAATGATTTTGATTAATATCATTCCGGCGAAACAAATACGGCGGGCCGCGATCAAAGAGCCGCGTAAATCACACTGAAGAAAGTATTTGAGGACTGAGGTGTATTAAATTCATATTTCGAGTGTGACATATATGGCCACCGCGCTATAATTTCTGTTTATTGCTTTATCCACCTAGGAAATTTGGCAGGGAGATCAAACATCGTGATATATTTGCAAGGAAACGGGCAGCCCTTATTAATTTCTTAATTACCACCTCAGAAATACGAAGTGTGAAGCCATTGGTCTATAATAATATCAAAAACCTTGGCTGTAAAGAAAGTACATGCTCAAAGGATGAAAGCGAAAATCTTTGCCTTTTATGAATCCTTAAAAAAACAAAAGATTTTAAATATGGAACAGAACATGACGCCATCTCGAACATGTGATTTGCGAATTACAAAGAAATGTTTATCGCATTTTTTTCGTTTAGTTAGATTTATTAAAACGTGCGAATATAAATAATGATTTATCACAATAGGCGAATACTGATGATCTTAACAATGACCAGGAGTTGGAGAGGCGCCAAATCCACCATCTAATTATAAGTAGCCTTCGTTTGCCATTAATACAATAAATGAAAATTGATTAGGTGCCGCGTTCTTTGTTATCATTGTTGGAAAATTGAGAAAAAGTGAAAATCATGCCAAAAGGAAAGAACGTTTATAATGTAGAAAGGAACTACTTATTAAGGGTACATTGAATTGTAAAATATAAATAGTAACACGACTTTGAAAAGTATTTCAAATAGTTTAATCGTGACAGTACAACCATATTTTTTCTAACATCTAAATGAAGCCAAAAGCAACATAACATTTACGCAATTCTTTAAAATACGGTTGAAAATACTATTTTCAACGTTCAACTTTAGCCAAATTCAGGTTAGGATTGTTAAAACGAATATATTTAATTTAAAAGATCAGACAGAATGGTGTGACACGCGGAGAAATGATTAATGACATAAATGCTAATCGGAGTGTTTTTATTAATAGAAGTCGCAGGAGACGACTTAAATAGGGCAGTGTATCATCCCATAATGTGGGCGATATTGTTATGTAACTTTTATGAAGAATTTTGAGTAAATATACAAGGTGTAAAAAAACTAAGTGATAATATACTTTAAGATGTGTTTGTGTCGCAGAGCGGAACAGAGAGGATGATCCATCCTCTGTACCGCTCCGCCGGCGTAGGACGGGAGTGTGGAGGCGTCGCTATGCGAACCTCCAATAACTTCCGTCCCACGGGGCTCCGGGTCAGGATGGGAACCTGCCCGGCTTAGCAAGTCCCAGCGCCCAGGGGAACCTTTAGTTTGCCGAAGCGTTCCCAAACTTGGTGGAAGTCCGGTCCCTTGTGAGGTAGACCGGCCGGTCGTGGAGGGAGTCCTGTGTTAGACAGATCCAGGATGTCCCTCCGTATACGGCTGAAGGCAAACCGCAGATGGTTTTAGTGGGTAAACCCGGAGTCGGGAGTCCCACATACCCCCGGGGTGCTTCAGCTTAACTGGGGCACATCCCCAACCCGGGGCACCCATAAAGGGTTTCCCCTGCGCATAAAAAAAAAAGTGTTTGTGTTCTAAGGAACACTATATCTATAAGTAGAGAGTTCACTGTGAAAGTAGCAGCCCTCCTAAAGCACACCACATCCTAAAGTATTATCACTTATAATATTAGTTTTGTTTCACCCTGTACATTGTAGAGCATATTATTTAATTGATAAGCAACAACTGATTATTGAGAAAGGTATATTGGCAAAGGTAAATGGTAAGAAGTGTGAAATATGTATTTATAGATAAGTAGGATTAGTAGAGTATCTTTGTAACCTTCTTGTCGGGTCATGGCCTTACATATTGAGTTCTTCCTAGTTTATGTTTGACACGGCCCGATAGTAGAACTAAGGGTAAATCGCAACGCGACGAGGCGAGGCGAGGCGAGGCGCGACGCGGCATAAATTTGTATGGATTTGACAGATTTCAACTGCGCGAGGCGACAGGCGACATGTCAATTCAGTACAAATTTAGAAATGCAAACGCGTCGCGTTGCGGTCTGAATCAACCCTAAGGGTTATAGTAGAGTAGTAACGTTCCTAATGTTACAAAAGTACTCTACTATAACAGCTCTTAGTTCTCTAATAATTTAATTAGTGACCGACCGAACTTTCGGTTTCGGTTTCGGCCAGTTTCGGACAAAAAATCCAGTTTCGGCCTTAGTTTCGGTTTCGGCCAAAATATATCCGAAACTTTCGGCCCTGCCGAAACTCTAGTGTTCGTGTGTCGTTCGGAAAACTCGTGCTTGCTCGCCGGCGAGACCCCGGTTCATCTCGCCATCGTCCATATTTTAATCGTGTTTTGAGGTTATGTTTTGCAAATAACTGCCAAATTACTAAGTATTTATTTCGTTTTTCTTAGTACTTCGTTTTATTTTCATCAAATTGTCTAAATTTATTCTTATCGAACATGAGAGGGTTGAATTTCATTTCTAGACGACAAACGCACATTGGTGCATTACGTGCTGTGTTCTTATTTTAACAATGTTTCCCAAACAAAGGATTAAGGAAATAAAATAAATTGATTAAATTGTGTGTGAACTTTGTTTACTAAATAATTTTGTTTGACTATGAGATAATAGGAGGATAAAGCTTGCGAGATTTATCTAGTCAATCATCTCGCCTCATTATTTTCTTTTTACCACGCGTTTAATTTATATTTAAAATAATTAACCTTTAACTATGGACGCGCAGTCTCACAGATCGTTCCTACTCTGCTAGAATCGTATCTCCACTTCTCTTGCGGCCCTCATTACACAAGCTGACAAAAATATTTTTTCTTGTGCCTGTTACTTAATGACTATTATCCGATTATTTGCATTGAAAATTAACCAGAAACATACATAAAAAGAAAATATGCTTTTATAGTCTAGCTCTAGGCGAAGATAAATAAAAATTTAAGATTTTGAAAATTCTCAGAGACACTTGTCGTGACCAAGATAAAGGAGTTTGGGTATATCAGAGTTAGAACGGGAAGTATGCCGCTGGCACTTATTGTGCGTGTTTAATTTTTAGAGAAATTATGAGTTTTTTATGTACTTTAAAGCGTAAAATATCTTCAAAAATGTGTAAAATGGACGTAAAAAGTTTTTGCTGTATTTGCGGAAAATTTAGTAAAGGAAGAGCGAAAAAATTACTTGCACCGACAAATAAAAGGATTTATCAAGTTTTTTAAATAAACTTCCAATTAAAAACAAAAAAAATATGGGTGCCTTATATCTCACGTACTTATGAAAAATGTAGCAAAAATATATAAATTTTAAAAGCAAAAATATATAAATTTTAAACCAAATTTATATATTTTTTCCTTCTAATTCTGTTTTTAGTTCTGTTAAATGGCAAGTTTACTTAGTAATTTTGTTTCGAACTTCGACCGCGGTCTGTGAGACTGCATGTCCGTGTTTCCCATACAAAGAATATTACTGCAATTGATTGTTTTTCAATAGTAAATGTCTTGAAATAAATTCTGCTCATGTTTTTCAGGTTACCCTTCGTTCTAATACATTAAAACTTGGAATTGTAAAAAAAACGGAATATGATACTGAAAAGTTTCTAGGGAACATATTCGAGTCTAAGATTAATAATATTTATTTTAACAAATGTCACAAAACGTTAAAAAACCCAATTTGGCACTTTTCTTATGTGTTAAAAAATGTTACAGAACAGTAAATTTCAGTAAATAATCGTCATTTTAAATATTTTATCAAGTTTCGGTTTCGGTTATGGCCGAAACTGAGAGCAAGGCCTAAAGTTCGGTTTCGGTTTCGGCTGAAAAATGAGTTTCGGTCGGACACTAAATATAATACACTTCTTACCTAAACATGTCTTTCTCAATAATCAGTTATTGCGTGTAAATTAGCGCTTGTATAAATTACATATTTAAACTTTAAAGTATTTAGTTATTTTATTTGCACGTAAGTTTTATTAGGATTTAGGGGGTAACGTATTGGACTTTAGCTTAAAATTGTTAAATCGTCGCTAATTGTTATGATGATGATCACAATATTTATGGTGATGATGTTGATAATGATGATCACAACAGTATTTTATATAACATTAAACAAAATATGCGAACAGTCGCCAACAATTTATGATGTTAGTGAAACATGATATCCATTTCAATAATAGATTAGAAACTGTGTTATTATCATAAAATCTGGCCTCCTTCACGGTTGTTTTATTATTGTAATATTGTACAACAATTATTATTGTAAACTGGGTAATTTATAGTTTTGCCACAGATTATGAAACAAGTAGTAGAAACTCAGATGGAACTTTTCTTATAGGTAAGTCTATATTAAGAAAGTTCTTCTCAGTTCTGCTACGATTTTTTAATTTTAGTCCTTACTGCTTCAATGATTACAAATTTTGAATTCAGCCTTTTAAATGATCTTTCATGGTAGGTACCATCGAGGAAGTTGATTCCTATGCAATTGACAGACCAACGTTATTTGGTCGAATATGTCAATTCAATGTTAATTGTGATCTGTCGGCTGGGTTTGACGTAACGCAACCAAACTACTTAGGTCCCCGATTAGCATAGGAATCAACTTCTCTGATAGTACATACTTTGGTCTTGTTAAAAATGTTGACAGGAATCAATCTCGAAAGTTGAGCGCTAAATAGCGCACCTCAACGATCTTGATATGTGATAAAATAAAATAAAAATATTGCCAACACAAAACAATAATACTTATTCAATTCCTAATCCCTCATTATTTCAATGCAGAATAGAAAAAAAATAATTCATAACAGATCTCTTGAGTAAATTGACAATTAGACACTTTTTAAATTAAACTAAAACATGTTTCGATATAATGAATCAACGTTAACGTAATTTAATTATTATTTGCAAGCTGCAACATTGAACTTACAGTTCATAAACACACGTATTATTAAAAATAATGAGTGAAAACTTGCTTTGTCGAGTAAATTATGAAATTGCGGGTAGAAACTAGAAAGAGTTCCGTGTTTTTAATTCAGCAGTTAGATTGTAAGTGCGATTGGAGCAATCAAAGCGAGCGGCAATCTGCGTGCGACAATTAAGCAATTATTTGTTACTAAACAATCAACGCTGCACAATGGCGGCCATCTTGAAAACGCGAACTTGTTTGTAATTCTTTTTAATGTAGTAATAAAATATTATTTTTTAAATTGTAGAGTCCTGTCGATGATGTTAAGTCATAAGTGTGTAATCGACATTTTTATATGTTAAAAACATGTCATTGTCAGCAATATTGATAATATTCTGAATCTAAATTCAAATAAAACCTTCCCATCCATGAAAGCTTACTTTTAAAGTATGTGTACGGTTTGAAAGACATTATATTATTAAAAAAAATAATTTCTAGCACATTATAACTTGTCTAACATTCTTTAAATAGACAAGATACATAATATAAACCCATATACAATGTAAAACGTTTATCGGGGGGCGTGAAGGGTGCAATTACGTCGGTATAAACAGCGATGGCGGCGGTGGCGACGTCTTCCGCGAACCGCGCAAATTGCTCACGATACTGACGTGTACGCCGGCTGTAATTGACAGCTCCTGTCAATTGCGGGATGCTCGTGACGTTTATTGTTTTTTTTTCTAATACGTACTGTTTCGTGGTGGTAAAGAATATTATTCGATACGGTACAACTCATTTTATACTTTTACTCGATGATCCCATGCTAGGTACGTCGCCACCCATGATACTCTTGTGGCTCTTATGCATGAAAGTATACCATGTTGTAGAGTGTTACAGACTGTCATAGTGGTATATGTGACCGTCTGTGCAATTAGCTTAATATGTACACTGCTTTATGAGTTAGGTTCGTTTAGGGTAAATTTTGGAATATTCCAACATAACATTACTAAAGTTGCCTGAAAATCGTCTAAAATTGAAACTTGCAATTACTTTTTCTCTACCACGTCTAACTTTTGAGACACAAGTATCAATTATAGTAACAATAAATCGCTTTAAGAGCTTAACTGCGAATTCACATCGCATCGCAAATATCTGCGACAAAATTCATAATCAAAATGACAATAGGCGGGTCCACATCAAGCGAGCCGCCTCGGGCGAGGCCCGCCTCGCGCGGCATGCGCCGCACCGCTCGCTTGGTGTGGACGTTGCTCGCCCAGGCAGGTGCATGCTCACGCTCGGGCGAGCGCGCGCGCGTCCGAGCCGTGCGGTGTCGATGTTTTGAAATGCTCAAAGGTGCCTCGGTCGTTTGCCTCGCGCAGTGTGGACGTCACATGTTTTGGTTTGTGCCGCGGTCAAATATGAACGATCAGTGTCGACAACTAATAACTTTGTATGCCGCAAATGTATGGCTTTGGGATGCCAGGGATCCCAATTACACTAACAGAGGGATGAGGGAAGCTTCTTGGAGAGAAATCAGCCGCAAAATGAATATTCCTGTTAAGGATCTAAAAAAAATGGAGTCTTTGTTAGGATCGTACAGACGAGAAAAATCTCGAGTGAAGAAAAGTATGAAAACGGGATCAGGTAAGGAATCTATACTTATTTTTTAGGGTTCCGTACCCAAAGGGTAAAAACGGGACCCTATTACTAAGTCCGTCCGTCTGTATGTCTTTTCAAAATTAACTTGTTTAAGTATGTAACCTTTTAAAATTACCTATTTTTCAAAATTACCTACTCATTTCTACATAACCTATAAGTAGGCACCTGAGTAATGTTTAAAATAAGTTTAATCCATACTTGTCCATACTAATATTATAAATGCGAAAGTGTGTCTGTCTGTCTGTCTTTCTGTTACCTCTTCCCTCCCCAACCGCTGAACCGATTTTGCTGAAATTTGGTATGGAAATACATTGGTCCCGGGAAAGGACATAGGATACTTTTTATCCCGGAAAGGTGTACGGTTCCCGCGCCCTTTAAATGTTCAATGATAGCATCACAAACTTCAGGGATAATTTTTGAAATAGATTGTTTTGATATGCGAAAGAGATACTGTAGACTAGTAAATGAATCTCCTGTGGCTAAAAACCGAAATTTCAAAAGTAATTTTTCCCTCACAGTTAATTGCTTCACGAAAATTTGTATAATTTTTTTGTAGTTTCGTTTGCAACTGCGAACATAGACCATCAAACTCTTCATCATCAAATGAAAAATCTTCAAATCAAACATCAATGCGTCCGAAATTGTTTTCATCTCCATTGCTACAATTCTTCGTAAAGTCTATTCCCATAACAAAGTCGGTTTTTTAATATCGTCTTGATATTATATCTTCTTTTTTTCATATTATTTCTTCTTCTCCTATTTTTTATAGTGGTGTGCAGCAATATAAAAGCTTAAGCTGCCAAGGCTGTGCGTACGTGCGATGCCATCGTGTCTTTGTGCTCAACTGAGCGCCGAGCGGGCAGCGGCTCGGGCTGTTCGGGCGAGGCGGCTTCGCTGTGTTCGCCCGTCCGCCTTACCCTCGGCGAGCATGCCTCGCCCGCGGCTGCTCGCTTGCCGCGCGAGGCGGGCCTCGCCCGAGGCGGCTCGCTTGATGTGGACCCGCCTATTACGATGCGATGCGAATTCAGAGTTTTGTGTGGGAGCCCTGAGTTAAAACATCAATATAAGCCGGTCGCAGTATTTATAGAGTCACAATTAATTCGCTGATCGAGTACAACTACAATGTTGCCATTTCCTTACGACGCCGAAGCCGTAATAGGCCTTTGTTTGTAACTTGTATAATCTTACGTCACGTAGAAATCACATTTATAACGTTCACGTCATAATAACGTCAAGTAACTGACAAATCTTGATACTTGGCTAATAATTTTGTAAAACGACTGACATATCTTGATACATGGCTAGTAATTTTGTAAAACGACTGACACATCTTGATATTTAGCTAGTATTTTCGTGCAAAGGCGTAAAAGGTTTCATGATTTTATTCTAACCTAACCTACTTGTAAGATTACCTGTACAGTACTTAAATGCTTAATTTAGGAAGATATCCAAAGAATTTGATCACCTTTCTTTTACCTTCCTAGAACGGTTTTTTACCTGAGAGACAAGACAATTAGCAGACATGGCGTCAACTACTACAAAGGACTTATCACCTTAATGACACGACTGTTATAGTAAAATTAACCTTAAAATAACATAGATAGGATTCAAAATGTAACAAAACGAATTAAAGTGTTGGTGGCCATATTTGTTCCATGATAACAAATTGGTCATCTAAGGACCTCCGGGGGTAATGTTTGTTTTTTTTCTGGGGCTGTCAACAAATTGACTACTAAGGATTCACGCCTGTTTTAGAGAAGCTAATCGACACAAAAATGTGAAATGGACGCGGTGAAAAGAAGCTCTATTTTATTATATTACCTGGTAAGCATAGGAAACAAGTAATAAAATAAAATAAAATGTTTTATTTCTGAATATAATTTGAAGCAAATGTTTTCAGAAAGTCTACATTGTGCCTACCACCAGTTCGGGAACATTTGCTTCAAATTTATTCAGAAATAAAACATTATTTTTTTATGACTTGTTTCGGACTACTAAACTAAACCATAGAGCAGGGGTCACCAAATGGCGGACCGCGGTCCGCATCCGGACCGCCGACCCATTGTGTGCGGACCAAGCATGTTCGAAGATGAACTTCGTTAAAAATTAATTTCGGTCTCGACATACTGATGAATATGACGTAGCAACAAAAATATTTTACACTTTTCTCATTGATACAAATAGGTACCTTTGTAATTTCCGTGATTACATTTGTTTATTTTTTTTTTTAATGTGCGGACCGCAAAGGTCAATTTATTTCTTAAAACGGACCCTTAGCGAAACTAATTGGTGACCCCTGCCATAGAGTAATAAATATAGGTCTCTGACTAAACTCAAACTAAACTCTAAATCCTAAACTCTCACGGGGCCCGCTTTTTACCAAAAAAAGTGGGAAAAAATCATCAATAAAAATCAAAGTAAATAATCTGCCGCAATAGCGATGGCGAAAATGCGTGTATCATATTGTGGAAACCGTACATTTTTCTCTACATTTCTCCGCTCTATCTGCATACCGTTTCATCTTGATTCTTGATCAGTTTAGCAGTTTAAGTATGAAGACGGACACGATAAGGATGGATAGGTGCACTTAACAATTTTTTTCTTGTCTAAAAAGTTAGAAAAGTCACTTGTTACAAATCATTGTATAAATCATTAATCTATCACAATTTTCATAGTAAAAGGGGAAAGTATCTAGTGGCCAATGCTTCAGCACGAACGCGCCAGCGCACGGCGTTTTTTTTTCAGCAGATGTCCCCCGACAATGTGGTGCGTACGTGCTCCCATTATAAACACGGCGTGTGCGGCCGGATCGCCTAGTTCGACTATATCACAACCCCTTTTTGCCAAATCGGTTACTGGTGGTCTACTACTATGTTGTGGACATAAATTACTTAACAATACAACCTTTGTATGACCATGGTCATTAAAAAGTTAAGAATGAATTAGTTTAAAATTAAAAAAAACTTGTACATGAAAATGGAAGAAATCTTATAGATTTATGATAATATTTGCCAATAATAGTAGCTCTAACGTCCATTAATAACTTAAATTCTTTTGTCGGTGTAATAATAACATCAAATTTTAACATGTTTCCAACGCGGGAATCGAACCTACAACCTCCGAGTCAAGAGCCGCGCTCTATACCACTAGACCACGGAGGCGTTTGGAAACATGTTATTTCCAAGTTTGGTTAGGACAATGCAGGCTGATCACCTGATTGTCTGACAAGTAAGATGATCCATGCGTCGGATGGGCATGTAAAAAGTCGGTCCTGCGCCTGATCTCTCGCCGGTCGTGTCGGTCTTCCGTCCCACTGGGTTATGAGAGTAAAGGAATAAAGAGTGCTCTTGTGTACTGCGCACACACTTGGGCACTATAAAATTACTCCTGCGTAGCTGGTCTGGTTTCAATGAAACCGGCCACCGTCACCGAAACCGGTGTGGGAGCTATTATAACATCAAATTTTAAAAAATATAACCTATCTATCTCCACTCTTGAGTCTCAATGCGCTGCATTAAAAAAAATGTCACACACGAATTCGAAATTTAAATAAGAACAGATCTCTCATTGTAATATCGAATTTACGACGAATATGATTTATGGAGTTTGATGACGGACAGACGGACTACAATAGCCTCATACAAATTGGTGAAAGAATCGTCGAGTTTTTAATATTATATTGCGGTCGCACTCACACTCGGTTTTTATTACTTATACTCTTCTCGGAAACAAATGTGGTCCACAATGGTATTGTAGTTTTATTCGAGTAGCATTTTAAATGATGTAAATTAAGCTTGGCAAGAAAATACTTATTGAGGTAATGGCACAGCAGATTTAAGACGCTAAAACTGTACAGTCTACAGTCTACTGTAAGCCTCTATTTATTTCTCAAAACATCCAAGACAAGAAATCGTAAGAATGGAAGAGAAAGATTGAATCTGAGTTTTCTTCATGTGGTGTGGGATAATCCTTGTCCCTTAAAAGGACTATCCCAATGCCGTTAAATTTGACTTGAGGATACAACAATCTTTCGGTACTTTCTGTATGCTGTAGTCTTCATTCTAAAAGCTACACTTTGTACATTTTAAGAACAACTGTCGAATTATTCGAATCGTTTCGGTGGTGTCGTATTCGCTGCCAAAATAATCGATTAAACACGGACTTACATCGAACAATGCTTTGGCGAATAAAATATTGCAATTGCGAGTTCATCGCCCACATTATTTTGAAATAAAGAAAACAAAGTGTCAAATGTTTTGAAATTCGAACAAAAAGGTTTTGAACTGAAAAATTACTATTCTTTACTTGAAATGTCACAAGTGGAACATTTTTATACAGAGTGTTATGAATCTCTATATTTTTTAAGCTTCGAAAACGTTAAATCATTAATCTGCGTCATTAGCATATTGTTTGTATCTCTCTGATCTTGGATCTTATTTTAATCCACTTGACGTAATTAACAAACAGCCAAACAGACAATAAAGCTGGTATGCGCAATCAGAACGTCGTATAAAATTTATTCGCTGAATAAATCTAAACGAATGATGAACGTTAACCACCCACGAGTCGATCGTATACAGCGTGTTCTGTTTTTACTTTTTTTTTGTAATAGTTATAAACTTAAGAAAAAATACTAATTACTATATGGCTTTTAATTAAGTTCCCACTTTGCTCAGCTTAAAATTATTTTGACATGAACAAATTGTAAAAAGAAAATTTTGTTAAAATTCGAGAACGGCTAAACCGATTTGGCTAATTTTAGTCTTGAAATATTTGTGGAAGTCTTGGGAAGGTTCATAACACAATATTCACAATATTAGGAGAGTGCTACTAAGTTTACCGGGTCATCTAGCTAGTACTATTATAAGGAAGGTGTTATAGGTATCAGCACACTCAATATTCTAAAATTACATACCATCTACTGAAATACTTTCCTAATGCCTTATTGTTTTACTTACAATCTGCTAACAATAAGTAATGATCTTAATACAGTTCAACGTACTATATCGTTATAATTATAAGCGAAAATCTAATATATTACCACAATTAATCACTGTAAACGCGCCGTTCTATATGGACTTGTATTAATGGGGATTAAAAATACGCAAAACGCCCGCTCTGATGAGCTAACCAACGATAAATATTAAATGTTTGATTGATGCACCACTTGATGGAGATGGGAATACTCATTATGTAAGCATATTTGAAATTTAAAAATCGAACGCAATAAAATTTGCGAGTAAGGAGTAATATTTTATGTTAAATATGTCGCCATTTTTTTGTGAAAAAGGGTTGAACTTTGGGAGTGATTAAGGAAAAAAAAACAGCAAAGCGAACACACATTTTCACCGCGTGTTATAAAGATGAGGATAATATTACTCTACGTAACTGTGTGTTTTGTGCATTTAAATAAATAAATTAAAAAAAAAAAGTATCGCCGCCGGTCTACTCTACACCCGTTTTACGTATTTTCGATCAGGTCACATGTCCTGACGCAAGTTTAACCAAGATTTTAACAAGAAATATGGATATAATCGTTTTTTAATAACATTTAACTTTATTTCTTCGATAGCTTCTGTATCGATCAGATACTTACGCTTATTAAACACTTCACTTTAATCAGCACGGCATAAAGTAATCACACCTTACACTATAATACTTCACTGTACAATCTATTTTCGACGCCTCGTAGAATGTTTCGTTCTAATTATAATGTAACAATGAATTCTCATATTAAGATAAACACGCTCTATTGTTACCGGATCAAAGAGACTTTTATTGAGAGTTAACACAAGAATAAAAAGAGCAAATAAAAATATTAATAGAATTTTATCAGGCATATTCTTGCATAAATCTATGTGTTCTGTAGCCCTAGCATGGCCACCAGAAATGCAAAAGTATAGACAAACTGTGGAGATAAACTTAAGGTGTCGTTCCGATCTTTTTTCGTTCCGAAAAGTTCAATTAAAATGCCACTTTATGACAGACTATAGTCCAAAAATTCAAATAATATCCTACTTTATGACACTATAGTCTGTCATAAAGTGGCATTTTAATTGAATTTTTGTCGGTCGCGATTAGCCGTGGTTTTTTTTATAAAATAAGGGGGCAAACGAGCAAACGGGTCAAGCTGATGGAAAGCAACTTCCGTCGCCCATGGACACTCGCAGCATCAGAAAAGCTGCAGGTGGGTTGCCGGCCTTTTAAAGGGAATAAGGTAATAGGGGAGGGTAGGGATGGGAAGGGAAGGGAACAGGGGAGGGTAAGGAAGGGAATAGGGTAGGGGATTGGGCCTCCGGAATTGGGTAAAGATCGGAACGGCACCTTAAGTTTATGTCACAGTTTGTCTATACTTTCGCATTTCTACTGATGGCCATGCTAGGGCTATACTGGTCTAGAAACTTGGGTTCCATCGAATTCGATGTAGTGGATGTTACGTGGACAATTTAATACAATTCTTTGGATTTTTGTTTTTTTTTATACTTATTGATTTTATTTTTCACACCAGTATTCAATCGTTAAGGTTTAAAAATAGTTATTAAAAGTTGTCTAAGTAAAGATTAAAAGAGAAACCGGGATATGATAATATCTAAACGTGAGCTAGCGTGATCCATTTCTAAATAATTATGGTGTTTATTATCTAAATGGCGTTATGCGACTTGAGATTCAGAGCTAAATAATATGTAGATCATTATCTACCAAAGTTATAATTACTCGGAGCTATTCAATTTTCAACATAATATAAATTTTATTTTAAGGATTTCTCTATTATAACTCTGTCAAAATAATTGCAATCATCATTTTTGCTAGCCAAAGTAAAAGGTAAAAATCTTCAGCCTTAATTCTGTGTAGATCTTATTTATAATATGTAGTAGATATGACTACATTCCAATTATCAAACAAAACTAATCGTTATACAAATGCTATTTATTTGTACTTTCTTCAATAATAAACAGACAAAGAATATAAGATTTAAAAACTGTATATTTGTACAAGCTATTAACACAATTAAGATTATACACGATCAAGATAACGTTGATTGATATAAATTTGATTTGCTGGCCGTAACAGCTGCGCGTTTGATGCTCGACACGCTATGCGAGAAATGTCTCACACATTTTTCATGAACACGACGAAAATACATCATAGATTTCATGATATAAATTTATAAAAAGAACGTTTTATAAAACGGTGAATTTATTTTTTGAAAAAAAAATTGAAGCGCAATTTGTCGTTTTTGTAACACTCTGTATGTGTTTTTGACATGTATTTGCGAATAGTTTTGTCAGATTACTAGTGATTTGCGAACTATATTTTTGTCATGAGCATATTAATGTTATGTTAATCACAAAGGTTACACATAAGTACATAGTATATTTTAACGACTGTCAAGTACTTGTCATTTAAACTTAATTTTTATAAATAAAATATGTACTTATTTATATAAATTCAACAAACTAAGGCGATACTTTTTCCGAATCATACAAAAAGGATTGACTTTGTAAAGGGTGCTTTACAAAAAAAAGTTGGTCCCTTAAAAAACTGGGAAGGATCGTTGAGTTTCCGACTCATTCATTCCCTGGCCAAACATCAGAATACCGGGCTTCTGGGGACGTGGTTCAAGTTATAGGCAGGCGCGGTTTGAAAAGGCGCTCGTGTAAAAGGTATAACCTTCGATATAACAGGCTTTCGCTCAGTATCTTCGTGAGTTAGTAACGTCTACCCGCTACCGTCTATGTAATCTACGTACCTACTACGTGCCCTGTACGTAGAAGGTACGTAGATGTGTGACGTAAGCAGCCGAGACAATACTTGATTTATTGTGAAATACATTATGATGACGTTAATTATAAATCCCGGCGTTCAGTCTGTAATTTTGACAAAAACTTAGCATTTGTCATAATATTTAATAACAAAAAATATATAGCCCAACCTTACATCTATTTAATTTAATATTGTAGTGACTGCAGTATTGTGACTAACTACTTACTAAAATTTAATTTAATTCCTCTTAATCTCAAACAGGACAAGCTTTTATATATTATGTATACCTCTACAACTAAAGAAATAGGTACACTCGAAAAACTGTCCTGGCGCAGTCGGTTAAAAAACCAACCCGCTTCCTCCTATAACATACACCACGTTCGCTGCATGACTGGCGCGGCGTTATTGGCGCGAGATGACCGACACAATATCCACGTGCTTAGCGATTTATCGCACGTACACCCTGTATAACGCTAGTGATACTTTATTGAGACTCTCTTTCTCTCTATTACAAACATTTCTTTAATCTTGTGGCAGATTATTGGGACTCTCTTTCTCTCTATTAACGTTCAAAATATTGCTTATAGTTTATTGACTCTTAAAGAGATTATTATCTTTAGATTATTAAGTATAAGTAGGTTGAAAAACAGCCTTGCAAAATGTGTTGATAAAAGTCTTCAGAAAGATTGGAAAAATATGGAGAAAAAACGCTGGCATTAATAAAAACAGGGAGTGCCTGGTTAACTACTATAACACACATTACTATAATTTATCACATTATCGCCAATAGTTTTCAAAACAATTACAATATGAAAAGACTAAAGAGATATAAAATGTAGTATGATTTCGAAAAATTGTAAAATACACATAAACTATATGAACCTGGCTATGCCTCAGCTATAAATCAAACAGGACAAACAGACAACAACCACGATAAACTTAACCGGAAATAAACGCTATTTAGCATATCATGGGGGTGAGTGATGTGGAATTTCAATATCTGACGTTGCTGTTACGTCATTAATCTTCTTCCCTGTATTATGGGCATCATTAATACAGTTATTTACAGTAACAGTGTGTCGAATCAACACGACTTATTTGATTTTAGAACTTTAAAATTTATTTTTAAATCGAGTAATACAGGAGCGCGTCAAAAATTGGCTAATTATATTAAAGATACAGTTTAGAATAATAAACATAGACAATGAATGAGGGATAAACTTATATCTAAGCATTTAATTTATCTACAAAAATTAAAATAAATCTTCAGTCAGTCTCGCTAAAGCTCGAGAACGGCTGAACCGATTTGGCTAATTTTAGGCTTGAAATATTCGCAGAGGAAGCTTCATATTTGGAGGAAAATGATACGAAGTTCACCGAGTCATCTAGTAATACCTAAAACATATCTACCACCGTACAAAACGGACTCTTAGAAACTTAATTTGAAATTGATAAATTATACAACGTGCTATAAATTTCCTGGTCCTATAAACTTCTCGATAACAAACGATTAACCCATCAGTCGTGGCAAAACGAGACACAATAGCTTTTTCATTGTTATCGCGGCCGGATGTGGCCGCTTGGGGCTTCATGAATTAATTTCTGATCATTTAATTCCGATTAAGAATAAAATTTATAAGGCAAGCAATTATTTTCCCTAATGGATTCATCTTAAGTAGTCTTTAATATATCTACATACAATGGATGTATGAATAATGAATGAACGAATGAATATGTAAATGAATTAATGGATCAAGTCTATGATTACAATAAATCTTAATAAGCTACTGCTTGGACGCAGTAGCTTATCAGAAGCTACTGTATCCAGCTGAGTAGAACAGCATGAGATTAGCTAATACTAGTATAGTACAACATACATATAGCTAAGTAGTGTAAAAATTCTTCTTATTTGAATAATGCACTCATGTTTAAGTAAATAAATTGTAATTTGTCAAAAATCGGAAAAAATGTACAAAAACTTTATATATTTTTAAATAAATCATAAAATCGATGATAATAAGAATCGATTAAGAAACTTTGGAAATAAAAACTAAAGAGTAGGAAAATCGATTAAAATGTGAAAATACATAATGAAAATACAATTATTATGAACAATTATTACTCTAAAGGTGAAGTTCAATATAACAATCAATCGGAATCATAATAGCTTCAAAAGAATCAGATTCAGATGCAATCAATCAAGTCGAGATTAACACGCATAAGGCTAAGCAGACATAAACAAATGGTTGAAGACCAAAATCGAATTAACCGCAAGCCAGTTTAAACCCCAATTAAACCTCCAAAGAGCGAGAAAAAAGTTTGATACATCAACTCTTTAATGTAATCTACGATTATGCAAAAATAAACTGTAACATCGAGGAATAGAATAGAAATTACAATGGATAAACTCTCGAGGTTGTTAGCACTACATCTTATAACGATTAAACACATAATTAATCATGGAATGAATGTGTTAGTGAGCTCTTACCGAATAACAATAGAGGTCTTGATAATGAGGAAATTGAAAGAGTGCTTTATGTTTATAAAGTTGATGACAAAAAGGCGAGAAGGAAAAAGAATTGTGACGACCTAAATAATTAAGGTGTTGTTAAATATTTTGATAATAGATTACGTCTTGCAAACAAGAACTTAACCCTATCTTATAATGCCGAAATTGTTCAATTTAAATGACTGATTGAACTAAACATCGATTATCGTCGAAATCACGATGATTGATTAAAAATAAAAAATGCTAGATTACAATTTAGAAGGTTGATGAAGACAAAGTGCGGCGAAGGCTGGGCGGGGCCGGTTTTCATTACTCACCGCGATAATAAATGATAAAACATTATTAATACCAGATCAGACTGATGGAGAACTTAAGGATAAATTAATTCCAGTAATTAAAACCATGATACCCGAAGGAAATACGTAATCAACAGAAATCATAATATTTATTTCGAACTACTTTTATAACTTTAATTAATTAAAATGTTAAGGATAACAATATAATATTATAAGTAACAGAAATTATAAAAAAATAGTTTAAAGTTAAGTCAAGTTAAGTCAGAGAAATTTGTCCTGGCAAAATCTTCGATATAAACAAAGCAATCTGAACTTCGCAATAAATCCGTTACATAACATGGCCATTGGCCACCCGCAGCCAACTTCACACGAATAAACTTGCATTCGATTAAGCGTATCATTATTGAAATCAATTTCGTTCTAGATATTGTTAACAGAAAAATAACTTCTGTTATCGCCTGCGTAATAACAAGCAGAAGTTTATTGGCTGTGTTTCGAGGTGATAAATTGAATAATAATTTATTACGGACAAGATAAGAGCGATCGCCCGCCATGATCATGTACGACTATTAAACGGACAAGAAACAAACTGTACGGAGATATTTTGCCTCTGGCCGGACCTTTATGACAATGATATAAGAATTAAAATCAGAGAAAAGAGGTAAATAATTCTAAATGGTCACGCTATATTTAGAGCGCGCTAACGTCGATTTCTGATAGGCTTTAGATACGCTTAAAAACCCTTTTATTGATTACAAATTGAGAAATAGTTAATAGAATGCTTCTATAGAATCGCACAGAGCATGAATCTAAAACTATAGGGAACTAATTTTTTGAGCAGTTATTTAAATATTTGAGACGTTATTATGATCAGTTGAAAAAAATATTGAGACGTTATTTAATTTTATGGCGGTTAATTAATTATTGCGACTGTAAAACATGGACAGTAAAAAATAATAATTGAGCAGTCCAATAACTGAATGAGCGGTAAAAATGATGGAATGAGCGGTTCGATAAATGAATGAGCGGTAAAAATGATGGAATGAGCGGCTCGATAACGACTTAACAGAAGGCCTACTTAACCACGGATACCGAAGCGGGGGGACGGGGGCGGCGCATCCCCCCCGAAACGGGGGGCTCGGGGGCGCAGCCCTCCGCCAAAACAAAAACAAACATAATCCAGAAAGTCCAAGAGTAGGTTAGGTTAGGTTAGAACTTAGACCACAACACAGAGGGAGCCGAGCGAGCGCAGCGAGCGTGCTGCGGTAGCAGCCGGCGACCGTCTTTCTTTCGCTTTATGGTACGGAACCCTTCATGGGCGAGTTCGACTCGCACTTGGTCGATTTTATTATATTTTACCACCTCATTGTTTAAAGAACTGCTTAGAATGAGATTTCTTAGTGACAAATTCCGATTTGTTACTGCCCACACGTAACCGCTCATTCATTAATTTTTACCGCTCATTTAATTATTTTACTGTTCAATAATGTTTTCAATAATCCATTTCATTATTTTTTACTACTCATTTTTGTTTACTTTACTGCTTAGTTTTAACTGCTAAACTAGGTATTAAACGTGCCATTTATAATTTTTAAGTTACCAAAACTGCAATTTACAACTGCCCCTTTAAATCAGTGCCAAAACTATATTACGAAAAAATATGACGACGAAAATTTTGCAACATTGTTCAAAACATGTTGCATAATTTTTTTGCAGATGACGTCCATCTTTTGTAATATAATGGAATGTGTTTCGATTATGACAATCTGGACATGAATTTATGAAAACTAGACCAAGAGACACGACTAATTTATAGTTAATTCTCTCGGTTCGGGCGTTTTGAGGGAATTTGGTGGGAATAAATTAGGACATGTAATAAATATTGTCATCGTAAAATTAATTTCATCTTTTATTACTTCGGCGATTTATTTCAGATTAAATATGGAAGCTGGCGGTGGGATCAAGACATTAATTTTGTTCACGTCATCTTCATTAATACCACACACGTTTAAAAGACGAAATGCCCGTTTACCGTGTATAATAATATTATGGTCATGTGGGTCAAGTGTGCGCAGCGTGTAAGTGTGCGCATTGTAAATATCTCGAAAAATATATGACGCTAAGGAACGGCAACCCTCCTCTTCAATAACCCACAGGACGCCCTGCGAAGCCCTCGTGTCCCAGCGGCTGCGCGTGCGCCATTTTGGAATGACAGATAAATGAAGATTTTTGCTCAAATATTAACGATATTTTGTAAATTTTGATATGTAATCTTTTGAAGTCATGTATTTTTTTCTAAATAATCTTTTTGCTATCGAGTGCAAAATAATATCAAGTTTGTTATTTGCCACTGTTTAGGATATTCTGATGATGCAGGAATTAAGGATATTCGTATAACCCTGTTCCTATGCTTTGGGTTAAGTGTGGGCACAAGCATTTTCCCTTATGTGGCGAACAGTATTCTGAACCGCCGACTGAAGATTGGATTGAATGAAGCCTTTGTGGAGTCTGGTGGCAAAAACAGAGCACCAGCTCCGCACACAGCATTTTTTTGTATTACAATTTACATGTATGACGAAGTAACTAAATATTTCTAAGTGAAAATTATTGTTCTCATATTTTGATTTAAGACGATTTTGTTGATAACTTTAAGTTACTATAATTACAAATTAAAATTATAAAAGAATATTCTTTATGTTCTAAAATATATATATTTTGTTGTTGCGTACACTTACCCAAAGTGCTGCGTACACATACCCCGATACTGGGGTAAAAGTGCGCAAATGGAAGGGTTTTTGTTTTCTATAGTTTCTTAAAATATAAGCTATTGAAAAATACTATTGTTGTCTTTAAGTTGGTGACAAATAAACAGTCTTACAAATCAACACAGTTTTGTTTCATTGTACTAATAATATTTTAGATTTTTAAAGCATCAAAGTTTAAATGCGCACACTTGACCCACATGACTCTAATAACAAAAGCAAAGACTAAGATTTTGTTTAATTAACTGCGTACAAGTACTGGCCAGTAAAAAAAACAACAGATTTGAATGAGGAATTGTTAGAGCGAGACAGACAGAGTTATCAATCAAAAGCGCGGGATATGATCGCCCGGAGCTATAGTCGATCTCATAATTATTTCTATTATGATATTTAGATGCAACAATGATAGCTATTGATATGTTTGGGCGAATTCCCACACTCGTTGCCACATTCAGCCCGTAATTTTCTATCGCCGAATTCATTTACATTTTACACTAGCAATTATTATTGTTCCACTGAAGTTTAAGCAACACAATTTGTCAGAATATGCTTAAAAATAACAATGTCCTTATCCTAAATTGTATTCAAATCTCTGTTATATGTTCCTGTTTCCTATCCATGTTATTCAAATCAATGTTTAATTAACACAGCATCAACCGGTCCAGAATCCGGAAGGAATGGGTCAAAAGTAAATTCTGGGGCTAATTGTAGGATTAGCATATCCCCATCTCAATTGATATTACTCTAATTGTCAGACCAGCTGGGATTAGTTAAAACTAATTAACCCAAAATAAATTTTGGGTCAAATGTTCCTTGCCCTATTGGGGCTATTAACTCATCCATTTGACTTTGCACCCCTGTTCCGAATCGTGTTTTATTATCTTTTGTGTAGATTTCAATAAAGCAGTAGCCAGTTTAGATTGAAATACCACAGATTATTGTCATCAAATGTTTTTTTATCGTCCATTAATACTTAAAATCTTTATTTACAGGCAGAAATGATGATAATTTTCTTTTCCATTTCTAATCCAAACGTTGACTATCCCCAATAAGTTTACATGTAACTGAAGTTGGGATTTTAGGACTTTTAATGCCTGCATACATTGTGCATTGTGCATGCATTGGTGAAAACCTTTTTGATATAAGAGATGCTACCCTAAAAACGGCTATTACATTTATAATATTTTTATTTTTTACATTATATTTTTGATCCTCACATATTTTTTTTAACAATTATTATTCAAAAACATTATTTATTACATAACATCATATTATGTAGTTTGTAACCACCCTGTACTTACATGCCACGTACATCTGTAGATAGCTGACATAGGAATAATCAAGGCACTAATACCCAGCTAATTACATATAATATCTCATACAGCCAGTCGTCAATCACGACATCTTATCAGTACACCAATCTGTTTAGTATAGTCCAGGAGCCTGCGTCGGTTTTGCTTACAGTATTAACGTAGTATTTTTTTTATTAAATTAGAAAAGGTGTATGAAGATTTTGGCCGACCTACTGTCTGCCATTGTGTTTTTTCGCGTTCACTTATATTTTTTCAAAAATAGCTTAGCTATCCATTTTTGAAAAAAATATTCGCGAACGCGGAATAACACAATGGCGGACAGTAGGTCGGCCAGGCTCCATAGCTTCATACCCCTTTCATAATAATATAACTGAGACCTAATTGTTTGTATTTTTTTACTTTTGGAGTCGTGTTTAAAAAATAAAAATTTACTCAAATTATACTAAATTTTATGCAAAAGAATCGGTCCACAGTTTCGTCTTGTTTTATGCTTAACTGAGTACCTACATAATTAATAAAATTTTACGTTCACCGCGAAACATAAAGTTTTCTTTAAGTACTATTTAATATCACTTAGGATCAAATTTGACGATAATACTAAGTGATATTCACATTCTCCAAGTGACCATCAAAGAAAAATATTCATAAAACTTTTAAACATCGGCTCTTGGTCTAATACACATCCGATTAATATCAGTGGCCATTTAAATGAGACCTCCCGCGCACTCCGCCCGCCTCACGCGCGGGGTCCATCGCAATTCGGTCGGATCGTGTATAGATCATTTGGATCAATGATAAATTACAAGTTATATCAATCGGGAATTTATCATACAATAATAAGATCGAGATTACCTTGATTTATTGGTACATTGTAAAATCGCTTTCTTCGTCTGGATCTTTGACTAAATAAAAATGTTGAAGGTTTAATTAATAACAACTTGTTAAGTTGTTTAGCTTTTTTAAAACGGTAATTTTAGTATCAATAAGGAACACTTTTAGGCTTAGATATTACTGCTTTTACATTCAAAGTCTAAAATTTAGAATGACAATAATGAAAAAAAACAACTGAAGAAATAATTAAGTATATCAAAGACTTTAGCCAAATTCAGAAGACATTCCAACTTCATAGTTAACTCTTATTTTTAATGAAGCCAAGCTAGTTTTCCTAGATTCCCTAATAAAAGAAAACTTTTGACATACTCTAAACAGCCGAATCAGATAACACTCAAGTTCTTATTTTTAAGAAGCACTTACCTCTTCTCTGCATGAAGGCGAACAGATCGTCCAGAAACTCCTTCCTCTGTGGATCATCGTTTATCTCGTAAAGCTGAAACAAAAGAAGAATACGTGAATAAATACAGTAATCGTGTTAACTAACTTCTAACTGTCAGCTGCAAGAAGCAGTTGAGTGTTAAAATTGAGTTTTTTTGGAGCTGGAGATAGGTAACTAAAGTGTTGATTATAATTTGTAACTTTTTGGTTTGCCAGTAAAATGTTGGTTCAGATGACAGATCTGACCAACTAGCTGTTAAATCACATATCCTTTATCGAAATATATATCCTTTATAGAATGGGTATGCCAAAGGTCAAAAGTCAAGACAAAATATAACAACATAAGTACGTCTCATCTTGAGATGAATTGGGTGATGATTTTAAGGCAAATTGGTTGAGTTGACTGTTACTTTTGGAATCATTCTAATAGTTGACGTTAACTGTATCTTTTGGTACTTTTAACTGTTTATTCACACTTACTATAGTTTAAGTAAGAGAAAAGTCCGTTATAGTTTAGTATAATGACGCGGGCTAGTGCGCATGCGCCGCCACCTGCGTTGGACATGCGGGCAGCACGTGGTATTCCAATTACAAATTGTTCTCACATATAAATTAGTTACCTAGAAACCAGCAGGCTTGGTATGGTCAAAGAAAAAATATAAGAAGAATGAGGAAATAGAAGAAACACTGACAGTTTTTGGAAGAGACAGATTCCCTTTGTGAAACTGTAACTTTGTCTTTTTACCGTAGGAAACGGTTAAAAAAAAGGTTAAACCTTGTCTATGACGACTACGCTAAGGCCCGTATTTTTGGTCAGTACTTAAGATGCGATCCGGTCTCAAGACGCGGTTCGGCTCTGTGATTGGTCCAAATTTTGACAGCCAACCAATCACTGAGCCTGAACCGTGTCTTGAGACCGAGATGCATCTTGAGTACTGACCAAAAATACGGGCCTAAGCATGCTGAGGCTTTATTGAGAACATAAGCTAACGGAGAATCGATTTTGCTGGAATATAAATGCAGGAAACTGCATCATATTATCATTGACATACAACGGAAAAACGAAGAACGCAGTAGTAACAACACATTGATATAACATAATTTCTAGATTACACCCGCACTTACTCCCCCCTCCTCCCCCTGAGGACGTGCCCCCCTTCCTCCCCCTTGCGTGACATTGACAGTAATGGCGACTATATCCGGCACTTAGTCATAATGTGCCTTCATTTCATGAGAACCTGTTAGCTGTCAGCATTGGTGTTATAGTGATTATGATGTTCAGGCTTTTATAGCCTTATTACAACAAAGATTTTTGCCACAACATAACAGTAACCTAAAGGTACAAAACTTAAAAAAAATCCAAAATATGTTTTGATTCTTTTGGGTTTGGGTCTAACCAGCGCGGATCTTTAGCAAAATTAAGGTGTGTGATAAATGAATTTCCTAAAATTACATCAGTATTTTTTAACCCTTTTTTCTCATTATTTTTTGCGCTAGACCTAGTCGCAAATGGGCACATCAATAATTTCCTAGATTAAGCCCTAATTTCACCAACACCTTTTAGGCTTAACAGCTTGTTAAAATGTCATGTCTTCTCTTTCATTCATGTGAAAAACGAAGAGGAAACGTGCTACTAATTCGAGCATTAACTTTAACAGTCGTTGATGAAATTGGGACTAAACTAAATCTTCTTGAAAGGCGGCGTTAGGTATTCTACGTAATACCTAATACAGGCTTTCAAGAAGTATAACGTCACGTTTTTGTTCTCCTATTTCATCTCTTTATCGCATTTCAAACACTCATTAATAGAATCTGACCAAACACTTTCATTCATAAAATGCCCGTTATGCACACAAGTTATCCGGTCCGAGCGCCGCACTATGACATACTATGTTGACATATACGTTGACATAGGGTTGCCAGGCATCCGGATAAAGCCGGACACAGTCAGACTTTTTGCGTCCGGCCAAAATCAAAGGGAGTCCGGCCTTTGTAGAGCCTCAAAAAACAAATTTTAGACGGTTTTACACCTAATGAGATGTAAAATTGTATAGCTATTAGATGTTAAACTGTTTTAATAAAACAGAAAATGTGTACCTACGGTGTACACGAGCTGTCGAACGTATTTCTATATTAAAAGTTTAGATTCTAAGTACTCTTCTTGTACTAATGTCCGGCCAAGCTGACTGCTTTGTCCGGCTTTTCGGTTTACCCACCTGGCAACCCTACGTTGACATATATGTTGACATATACGTTTACCTACATCGGACCACTTAGGCGACACGTCGGGACATCGAAACACCATTTAAACGTTTCCTGCCTCTTTAATAGATAATAGAGAAATTTGCATAGCGTCATTAGTGATGGTAACAAAGAAATTACAGTTATACAGCCTTTGTTTAAAGTGAAATTTTTTAATTGAGGGGAAAATGGAAGGCAGAAATTAGCTTTGCTAAATGGTTGAGCAAAAGGTCGAATTGAAATTATAGCTTCTAGAAGGATTTTTTTCCTAGAAAACAATGCTTATAGGGGACGGATATGTGAGCTGTAGAAGCAAAATAAGTAGAGGGATTTTTATAGTAATCATGGAAAAAAAGGTTAGCGGTAAATAATATCAATAAATACATGATGGTTGACAATAGGCTTGATGACTATTTTTTTTCTTATTGGTAATTGAAAGACCATTAAAAAATAGAAACATCGCTGAAAGAATGACTCTCATAGCTTAAAAATTCACCAAGATATGACAATTCAAACATCTCATAAAATAGACCTGTCCGAAACGCTCCATACAAAGTGCTACGAAAGACTGACGTCACTCTTTCGTAGTTTGTACGGATTGGGAGAGAACTTTGTTCGATAGGTATATTAAATATTGCGTTTATGAAAGTGGTTTCGTAACAAAAGTTGCTTTTAATTGCATATGTTATCGAATGGTATACAAATATTAAGAAATTTAATTGAAAAAAAATTCGACTTGATTATCCAACTATGAAGGCGCATAACAAAAAAAATACAAATGCTATCGAGCTGAAATTTTGGGAACACTTATTTTTTACCGTGATTTCTTTATTTTATTAACAAAATTCTTTGACCTTGTCATCATCCCTATTGACATCATTGCATAATATTTAATAGAATATATTGTATAGATGTAACAAAGATACAACTTACATCTAATTTCTAACCTACCTATATCACAATATCAATAGACAATAACTTATCAAAATGCCCTGCCTGCAAAACATAAATGTTGCATCTAAAAAGCAACATTTATGGCTGATTTACATTACTCCAATCCAGAACAGAATAATGTAAACTGACATAAGAAAGAACTTGAATGCAATTCAGTGCATTCCAGTGCCCGTTCCATTATTCCAGTAGCAATCCAGCGCTCGTTTGGATTACAGAATTTGTAAAATGCAACCCCTTTTACTATTTATATTAAAAACAATTGTATGCCAGACTATATTAAAAAGCGATAGTTAAAAACAAACTCGCCATATAATTGGTGCTTCCTCCTCGGCGCTAATCGAAAACGCCTGGTGATTAATCGTGGGCTGACAGAGTGATGGGCGAGCGCTTGATCCCCTATTGACACCGATCTTATGCCTATCACCTTGATGACTAGCTTTTGCCGCAGGGAAGTGGAAGTTGTTTCGTTTCCTTATGTAGGTTTCGGAAAACGGTTGTTTGGCAACAATAATTTGTCTATTACCTTTGTTTTGGGTTAATTTAACCAACGTTACAGTTTTATTAAGAAAGTTTTATAAAAGTTTCATTTTAATTTAAATTCCGTTTTCTCTTTTCTCTTGTTTTTCGATTTTAGAAATCTAAAACTGTTAGGTTTCTATTCATATTTGACTTCCGTTAGTTATTATATTATGTAATAAGGTAGACGGATGCTTGCGTTAAAATAACATATCAAAATTCACAATAATATTATCTTATGGATTTATTCTTCATTCACAAGGAGTTCTACGTATAAATTTTCTTTTGCATTTCTTCCAAAAATCTTCTAATTAATTGAAGCTTGATCGCAGACTTATGGAGTTACTACATTTTACCTCAGTCCTAATCTATTGCTATATTTAGTTGCCAAGTGTTTACAATTATAGAGTAAATTGTATAGTTTTTTTCCGTATAGTTAGTACTTATAATACAGCATCAACCCCAAATTATAATTTCAAAATAACCCTCATAACGACAAATTTTGATGCAACTGTCAATAACCTTTGTGTTTAGCTGCTACCGCGTGTATTTATTCACGCGAGAGGGGTTAGTGGCTAAATTGTACTGAGCTGTTGCCACGTATACGTGTATTCAAGCGGAAGGGGCTAGTGGCTAATTGGAAGACAACAATGGGGATCAGCGGCTTAGCCGGCCCTGTGGGCGACTAGTTATGATAATATTCATACTCCATGTGAGATTCACGGGATTCGTATGGGAATGTGTTGAATATAGCAATTAAAAGTTGATGCATCAAGAATTTTGGGATATTCTTGATGTAAGCTGTGGTTTTATGGTTGTTACTCTGTCCTTTGTAACACAGAATATTGACAGAAACGTTGTCAAACGTCAAACAAAACTACGTTTACTACCTGTGCTGGTGCTACCTCTTAAACATTGATAGATTACAGCTGCAATCAGTAATATATTACCCTATGTGTATAGCTTTTGACATTTTGCGCTAATATTATGCCTACTGCTGCTAGCAATAATCGGAATCGTGATACATCGTATCCGATTGAATCACCGTTTACTGGGACAAGGTGTATAAGGTGTACAGTTGTGTGCGATAATACGACATTCTGATAGGCCATTGTTAGAAGATATACGCTAGGCCTTCGTGCGACTATAAACCTACTTGCATGTGATAATGCAATATTTTTATGTCATCGCGTCGTAACGATAATTGTTGATGGCTCAGGGTTTTCACAATGCATGCGGTGCGCTGCAGATAATATGAGTGAAAATGTCCATAAATATTAAATACCCCCGAGAACTTTCCCGTTTATACAGGAATGTTTTCGGGGTTCACTTTCCTTTCTTAGTTAGATAGACGCCTATAAATGTCCAAAATGCCCAGACCCACCAATCACCATAGATCTATCATGGCTGCACAAGTTATGTTTTTGCAAGGATTACTAAGTTAAGCGATCCAGCAATCCATAATATTTTAATTCAAATTTGTTACGCATAGAAGTTAGCCATTTAAATTGGTCCTACTGCGTACATAGTATGACCATATTACTTATTGTTGTCTTGGAGTAAAATAACTAAAAAGTTTGAAATATGACAATTTCCGAAAAACTTGTTTATTTTTTAGTAACATGGTTGACCTGTCTACTTGAAACATGATAAAATAAGGTAAAGTCATCAGCGTTTTAGAACTGCCTACAAAAATTCCGATGATAATTTAATACAACGAATCGAATTGAAGCATGAAACCGCAACGCCTATCGTGTCGCAGTTTTCTGCGTATGCCATCGCGGTGTGAAAGCCCTTTACAATTCATTATTTATTGCGAAGTAAAATAGGTGTTACGTTAAGGTTTTATAGTTAACGAGCGATTAAACATAATTTTCTCCGTATTAGACACTATTCAGCATTAAATGACTGGAATGGTAATTAAGGTCTTATAGAAAAGCGACAAAATATTGATTTGTTCCTGGTAAGTTTAATGCGAAGCCTTTAAACTTTCTATAGAACAATTTTCAAAAAAAGAATTCGAACTGCTTCCTATTTCAACTTGTACTATCAGAGAAGTTGATTCCTAGGCAGATACCTACGTAGTTTGGTCGCGTCAAACCCAGCCGACAGATCACAATTTAATATTGAATTGACATGAACTGACCAAATGGCGTTGGTCCGTCAACTGCCTAGGAATCAATTTCCTCGATGGTACCTAATCTAGACAGAAATTAATGAAAGGTTTGAAAAGTTTTCCAAAAATCGAGATTTGAAAAATATCAAAACTAAAGCCTTAAGCTGCTTGGTCCAAAATCAACCTTTTAATCTACACAGACACTATAGGTACTGTACTCGGCGAAACATAGCGGTAGCGGTCATTGACTCCCTGTCAAAAACATGTAATTTTCTATACAAAGCCGCGATTGACAACATCTGACACTTCATTGTCAATCGCGGTTTATATAGAAAATGACAAGTTTTTGACAGGGAGTCAATTAACCGCTACCGCCATGTTTCGCCAAGTACAGTAAAATCTTATATCTTTAAACGAGCAATTCTTGTATATATAATTGGAATCTCGGAATCGGCTCCAACGATTTTCATGAAATTTAGTATGTAGGGAGTTTCGGGGGCGATAAATCGATCAAGCTGGGAATCATTTTTATAAAATGTCATTTTATTCGTGTTTTTTCGAATACCGAGCAAAGCTCGGTCAAATAGCTAGTCGTTTATGTAACAACAATCCTCATCTAAATACATGAAAATGTAAACTCAATAAGTGTAAATCTCGCCGTAAGTTCAGTTATTTATACGCGCACCCAAGTAATGCAGGATTTGAATTATTATCGGCAATTTGAGTGTGTCTCGCGGCGCTTGCGTCTTTTTATTTGCCACATTCCCTTTTGTAGCATAATTGTATTGTTTTTATAATATGGTAAGCAAAAGAGCGAATAGTACCATCGAGAAAATTAATTCCTAGGCAGTTGACAGACCGACGTCATTGGGTCGGATCATGTTAATTATTGTGATCTGCGGGGCCAAAATGGTCACATTTAGCAATTCCTCTCACATTTTATATATTGATATAAAATGTGAGAGGAATTGTATATATTTATTTAATTCACAAAATATATTGTTAAAACTGTCAAACTCACGAATGTCAAAGTAGTACGAATTTAGACATCTAAATTGCAAACAGAGTGTCAATTTTGCGATTTTAAAAAAATGAATCATACTATGATTCATAATATGATTCTCTAAACCGACCATTTTAGCCCCGCTGTAGGCTGGGTTTGACGTAACGTTACGCGACCAAACTACGTAGATCCCCCCATCTGCCTAGGAATCAACTTCTCTGATAGTACTTCTTCTTAGGTTCTAATTAGTGACCCGGTGAACTTCGTATCACTTTCCTCCTAACATAAGCCTACCCTGGACCTCCACGAACTTTTCAAGACCAAATTGGCCAAATCGGTGCAACCATCCTCGAATTTTAGCGAGACTACCGAAATTGAAAATGTATTTTTATTTATATCTAAGATTGATTTTTCTGTATTTTCACTTGTCAGGTTATAATTTTTTAGTCAATCATGGGCAATCATAGCCCCTCTACACGTTATCGCTTGTTCACCATAGCGTACGTGCAGATGAGACATAACATGACGTTGATCATAAAGCCATTATTGACACAATATCCACAAAACGTTTCGTCACGAATCACGATTGTACCTAACTGTACCAAGTTTGTGAATGAACTTTATGATTGTTGATTCTGTATCACATTTGTACGTAACTGTACATGATCGATTTATGAAAGAAGTGACATTGTCATTTTTTCTTTTTAATTTTTGCGTGGAAGCATTGGCTTGTGAAATATTCAGCCAAAATTGTTAACACGAGAATTCTTTCTTTAAACCTAGCAAGTAGCACGTATAATAATTATTCTTTTTTTCGAAGTCACTTATTTAATTTTAGTCCTTTTAAGATCAATGTACAATATTTTCCATGGAAAACCTCGGAGCATATTAGGTATATCACCCTAATTTCACACTATTTTACTGCATTTCCCTCTAAACTGCTACCTAATAAAAAAGTTCGGAGAAACTCGCGTGATTGAGGGTTTACGAGCAATTAAGTCAATGTCTGAGTGACTTGTGTATACAATGTAAATTGTTAACTATAAGTTTGTCTGTATGTTACTACCTACTGCGTTTTCTTCATAGGTACTTAACCGCAAAAATGATTTTGATTAAATTTGATATGGAAATAAATAATTTGCGTCTCGTGAAAAAATCATAGGATATTTTTACACGGCCGGTACGGTTCTATGTGAATGTGACATGTCCGAATTTTCAAGCACCGAAATTATTTTTTGCGGGCGTCATCTAGTTTTAACATCATTAATCTCTTATTTCTTGGTTATATAACCAATAAAGGTTATTACACCAGCTGGTTCCAAAGGGCCAAGTCCCTTACAAGAGCTGTTAATTGGCAAAGTATAGTTCCTAACTTGAGGGCACTGCCCTAGAACAAAGACTGATTGATTGCCTAACTGAGCGATATGAACGTATAAATTGGTACCTAGCTTTTACATTGTAAGCGGTGCTTATTTAGTAGTATTATATGCTGGCTATTTAGGTTTGTAATTGGGCCTAAGAACTTAAAAATTTCAAAAGTCTAGCTATAGCGGTTCTTGAGATACAGCCTGGAGACAGACAGACTAGACGGACAGAGAGACATCGAATTCTTAGTAATAGGGTTCAGCTTTTACCCTTTGGGTACGGAACCCTAAAAATCAGGACTTTGATCAATCGCTGGACCGAAAACGTTTTTCGCCCTTGCTCCTCGCCGAGCCTTGATGGAATACTTTGATTTTCACAACGATTGTAATTTTGTCTATAGAATGCGCAATCGCTGTCGGCAATCATAGACGAAAAAGCCCCTCTACACGTTCACTTGTGGCTCATCGTGAAAAGGGCGCATCAAGTTAAGATACTGTCAAACTAACACTGACTAAGCCAGAACTTTATATAAAACGCTAAGTTTTGCGTTTCTTATGTAAAAATATTTTAATTCCCAACAAACAAACTAACCTTATAAAATTAACTCAATAAGGTCTAAACTCTTATACTTGTTATAAAAGAGCATTCATTATGCCAATGTTACTTATAATGGCACACTATTAGGAGATTTGGCTAATATTACCTTTATTCTTATAATTTGGTTGGGTAAACGTTAATAACTCTAATTTATACGGCAACTATAAGGCTTCGAAATATGTTCATCTTATAGTGGCTATTTATATATAGCCTTATAATATTCAAAGACATATAAAAGCTTTTGATATGGTCAATTATTCTTATAAAAGTAATGCACAAGGTAACTAATAATGCTTTTAACTTATAGGGGTATTTAATAAGACATCTATCCAACAAATGAATGCTAACATTTTATATGACCTTAACAAGGATGAAAGCAATCCACATTCCCTTAAACTGTGATTATAAAGATATTATTCTCTTTAAGGTTATATTAAAATGCTTAACATAACTAAATTCGCCATTTTAAACGTACAACAGATTGTGTGAATTTCTTGCAGAGCGGAATGATCGGCCAAGAGCGAGTCGGACCTGTGCACGAAGGGTTCCGTACTTTCATAGAACAAAAAAAGGCCAAAATTTTTTTTATGTTTTTAGGCCTTTGTGTAAATTTCAGGTGCCTACAGGACAGGACAGACAGGCGGACAGATAACGAAGTCTTAGTAATAGGGTCCCGTTTTACCCTTTGGGTACGGAACCCTAAAAAGGGATTCAAAACTGTGGAACAAGTTGAAAAGGAGCGATGGTTACAGAAGAAAAGTAAAAAATAAAACAATTAATTTGATAATCACGTATTTTTAATATTTCAAACTTAAAATTAGTTTGCAAAAGTGAGCTAAAGTATCCTTATAAAGAGGTCTCTTTCGGCCAACCCAACTACAGTGGAAAAAAAATAATTTTTATATATAATAAACGGGAATAACACTAGCTAGGTGCGATTTTGTTAGTGTGAAAAGAACCCTAACGATAATATGTAAAATGGCGATATCATAAGAAACAATTGATGCCGTTATAAAATCTTTACTCTCATAGACTTCTTATAGACGATGTGTGAATCCTGTTGTTCTTTTAAAAGCACTGTATATAACTTGACTAAATAATTAATGACGTTTTTAGCACAAAAACAGCTTAAGTTCAAGGGCGAGTTGATACCAAAACACACAGCGTATCACATTTTATCATGCATTTTAATTCCCATACACTTTTCACTATAAACGAGCACTAAATCAGGTAAATAAACTATACATAAAATAATGACTTATAGTTTACTTGACAGTAAAATGGCTGACGTTACTATTTCTTCTCCAAGCTATTGCGAAAATGTAAATCCCTTATGACGGCAAAAAGGGCAAACGGAGTTTAACTCCCTTGTATCGGACAATAATATAACACGTATAAGGGTGATCGCCCGTATTAACGCTTTCTATATGTTTCTTATAAGTTGAAGTACCTTGTTCTTGGTCATTATATAACACGTATAAAGAAAAAAGCGGACAATAATGCAACTATAAATAGGGTATAAGGTTATTATCCTTATAAATTGTGCCCAAATGCACCCTTATTAGCGATAATAAGACTTCTAAAAGAATATTATTTTTGGCTATATAAGCCACTACAAGATCAATTTTTGTTAGTTGGGTTACATCGCAAATTGCGAACATTTTTCTAAATATTTTCAAGTCATTTACATGCTATATTAGATTTCTTTCTGCCAGTAAATACTTTTTTCAGATTTTTAAATATTCTTGGTGCATGTAACATAACACTGTCCCAGCGGCCGGCTTTTGATAGGGCGCGCTAACCGCCATATTTACACAAAAATTACACACAATTCAACCGTCCGTCCGTCCGGATTGATACATTACTTCATTACGTTCACAGTACACTTTACACTATCACTTATAGCTCACTAGTTAGTGAGTTCAATATTTCGTCTCTCGGGAACATTTAAAGACAGATTTGATATGAAGATGAACTTCTGTTGCGGCTCAGCTCTCATAAATAGATTTTAAGATATGAAAAGTAGTCAACCATATTAAAAAAACCCCGCCAAAAAACTTTAAAAAGTAATGAAATAATATTTACTGACTTTAAGTTTAAATAATTCCTAAGAGTAAAGTAATATTTTAGTCCATAAATGTTGTCACGGTGTGTCGGGGGACCGCCAAGTAAACTACCACAACAGCGACTTTTGCATTTTGTACCGCCATAATAGTCGCTGATTCTCTCGATTCGGGTCGCTGTGAACTGACCCTTAAACTATAATGTTATGTGAAATCAAACATCTTCATTAGCGGTCCCCCGACACACCTTGACAACATTTATGGACTAAAAACTTAGACTATAGACTTTACTCTTAGGAATTATTTAAACTTAAAGTCAGTAAATTTCATTACTTTTTAAAGTTTTAAAGTTTTTTGGCGGGGTTTTTTTAAATTTCTTAATTTAATTTTATTTTATGCTTTTTAAACTTGCGCATAATAATTCCTATCAACTGGATCATGTCCCAATGAATACCATCTATAAAATATGTCCTCTTGGATGAGGCCGTCAATATGAGCCCAAACGTGAAACCTCAACTTTAAGTTCATACGAAGCTCGGCTCCTATAGAATCCAGGTGATGTTGTAGCAGCAGCATGCAAATATTTACTGTTTATCTACGTCTTACTGGTTGTCGCAATTAAAATGAGCCCAAACACGAAGCCTCTGCTCTAAGTTGGTGAGGTTGGTGGTGTGAGGGTATAATATTGATTACCAGGTGATGCTGCAGCACCAGGTCAACTTTGCAATAATGTGTATATACCTATTCATAAGTGTCACGAACCAGAATGCAAAATATAAAATCCATCAAACGACTGCAAGTTGCTAATTGTCCTATCACGAACCAGATAAACCGTGATATTTCAGCAATGAGCAGGCTGATGATGATGAACTATAGCTAAGAACACTCTCGATCATGTCAGCTTTCAAACGAAAAAAACTAGATCAAAATCGGTCCACCCGTTTGGATGCTACGATGCCACGGACAGATACACACACAGACAGACAGACAGACACGTCAAACTTATAACACCCCTCTTTTTTGTCGGGGGTTAAAAATACATATTCAAAATACGATATATAGTTTTTGTGTGAAAGAGTAACAAACATTTTATTTTGCTCTTGCAAGCAGGTGCATTTTCTTTCGCTCACAAATTTTCCAACTACCTAATACAAATACGGAGTGGCAGGCTTACCTTTTTTTTTAATTCTTAATTAAAGGGCTTTATCGCTAAGCGATTAGGTCACCCTGGTAATCACAATAATATAACAATTATTATTATTATGTAATCACAAATAATACCCATTCATAAAAGCTTTCCTTTAAACAAGAAAACTCCTATCATGGATAAGCTAGGCTTACCTTTGTTTTCTCAATAATTGACCAAAATACTCAGCTACCTATTCTGAAAACTTTGTGATTTTATTTCCATTTAAGTTAGTATTCACGTAGGATTAGTATATAAGTCGCACACTATCAAAGAGGTCTTAATTATAAAGCTATTAGCCACTGAATAGTGGGCAGAGGGACTGGTAATGACCGAGACGGTATTATTCCGGTCAAATAGTTCTCTGATCGTCAAAAACAATTGGGTAGTTGTTAGGAACTATCTTGGAGATTATATTTTCTACTGTAACTACCAATAATTAATAAATAATAGTAGGTAATGACTACCATCAAGAAAGTTGTAAGACCATTTGCAGCAAATCTTCAGTGTTTGTGTTTTCATCACACTGATGATATAAAAGCGAATGTTTTATTGCGAAAGAATACAGTTTACTAACATGTTGTTATTCAAGCTTAGTTATTCACACTTTCAAAAATAGATTCTTTTCAACAGACATGACTTGTTTCTTACATCTATGGCATACTTTTAAACTGGAAAAAAAAGTAGCTTCCTGCAAACTTGAATGGAATTTAAGTTATTCTACAAAGTCTCAGAAAGCAATAAATAAATATTCATCGTTTAGACAACATCCCAATACACATCCAGCGAATTAATATACAGTAATACACACTACACGCCTCCCTTTGATCTCCAATTAGATGAACATTTTGGGGTTCCGCATTATCTGCCCCCAGTCTCCCAGTGATAGGGGACGTAGGGGACGAATGTTGTGCCCCATGTGACCCACTTACACCTGATATGTATTGTGAATTGCGCAAAGGGTTAAGCAGGGCTGGCACGAAGAAGTTTTTTGTTACTATGTAATTAGACAATGAGTATGATGAGACAATATTATGTACAAAATGATGTTTTGCGTTTTTGACTATATTGTAAATATATTGTAAAAGTATTTCATTAGTTAGAAGACCTTATTCACGATTTTTAGTTTTATTTTTACATTTATAACTTAAAATAACTTTAACCTTAACGACAGTTTAAAAAATACGTAGAAAAACTTAATATTTCACTACAAAAGTAGTTAAAATATCTACCCTGTCACTAAAAAGCAACTTTTCTTATTAAACATGGATAGAATTTATTTAAGTACCTAACTATAACGTCTGCATACACAGATTATAACTATTACTAAAGGAGTAAAGTCTAACTATGAAATCACTTTTCCAATAAAAGTAATAACGTATCGCTAAGGCGGGCGGGACGAGGGCGTGTAATCCGCCCTAAGTCACACAGCAATTACGACTGATATCAATGTGATTAGTCACACTACTGTATTGATATTTTCTATGATTTCATTGGAGGTTTAGTAGTGATTTGAGATTTCATTATTGTATTTGTTAAATAGGGTTTACTTAATCCATAGTAATATTGTATACGCAAATGTATGTCTGTCTATTACATATTATTCATGCTTATGCCACTGGACTGGTTTTCTTGAAATTTGACGTAGAGATACTAATTGGTACAGGACATTCGTATTTATAGTACCTATACAGGTGTAACAAAACTAAGTGATAATACTTAAGGGGGTGTACGTTTCCCTTATAAAGATTTCACTGTGAAAGTAGCAGCGCTGAAAGATCATTTTTTTTCACTTTTGTATGGGGAAACTCGAGACGCCAGGGCGTGTGAAAAAAAAAATGTTGGTCTTTCAGCGCTGCTACTTTCACAGTGAACTCTTTACAGGGAACACGTACACACCCTAAAGTATTATCACTTGTTTTTGTTACACCCTGTATATTATATTGTGAGAATTCAGAAGTTAGTAAAGAGTATGGACTATGCAGTCACAAAAATCACATTTAATTAAAATCTGTAACTTTTAGATTTTTGTCAAATAAAGAAAATGAGTGCTAATTATAAAGTTGTCCTTGTTTTCTTTATCAAAAAACCCTTAATTTTTGGTAAACCAACCGGCTAGACAAAGATTTGAAAAAATGGTCCCTCATGACTATGATCTACGTGAATCAGTATCTTTTTCAGTCTTTTTTACATCCAAAATTACGGTACTTAAGCGTTACTTTGCAGTTACACGTCTAATACAAATTTTCACTTAGCTTTCACAAAAGCTCAATACAAGAGCTTAATAAGTTCCATTGAGAGCTGTAAGCTCTCCCCATTGGTATCAGTTTGACCGATAAATTGCGGATTTTACACAGGATTCAGGAAATTTAGAAGTGTAAAGAAAATCATTATCTACAAAATTACTATAGTTACTATACTGTTTTATATTATAGAACAGCGGTTCTCAAACTTTTTTGATGGAAGAACCCATTTAAGAAATACATTTTTGCCGGACTCCCAAAAAAGTTTTGTCTTTGAATAAATGATATCCATACTGATTAGTGATTGCTGCAGGGCTAGCATAACAAGTAGACATGGGAAAGAATCGACATACTGACAGATCTCATCGACAAAATGGCGGATTTCCACTGTCTAACTGTCACTTTGTCCTGTCTAACTGTCACTTGGTCTATTCTTCCGTAGAAAGAAACCGTTTCTATGGTGACCATCCTACGCCTGCTGGTGTTATTTCTAAGAACAATTTATTTATCGCTAGCGAAGCCCCTACAAGGCCTTTGGGGAGCCCCAGCAGGGCTCCGCTCTCGCACTTTGAGAGTAGCTGGTGTAGAAAAATTTTTACGGACGATACCTAGCAGCTTTGTAAAGTAACAAACATTCATACTCACAAACTTTTATTTTTATGTACCTATTAGTGTGACACGAAAGTTACAACTATTATGCAATCACGCTTAAACCACTGAACAGATTAATACATATTGAATACTTTGAAATGCTAAAATGCATGGTTCCAGCTAAATATATTTGCGGCTAACATAGCTTATGTTTTCTTTGTCGAAGAAATAACGAGAAATATCAATGAGCATTTCGCTGTTATTTCAAAGTTTATACGATATTAAACCTTAGGTATTGGACATAAAGGTACTGTTATAGGTAATATAACTGTGGACGAACTTTAACGCAATATTTGCAATTTCCACCCAGGCTGTCGCACGCACTCGCTAATAACGGCGACGTGCGACGATAATGCAAAGTTTTATCGAAAAAGGATCAGCCGGACTTGATAATTGACGCTAATAAGAGTGTGGTGGGTTCTAGGTATGTATTTGTTTTCCTGGAAATATAAGTTATTATAACTTACCCCCCTACTAATAAAACGATCCACAATATACAGGTGTTTAGTTAAAAATAAAATATTCTGTTCTCGAATCTTGTCCATCTATTTTAATTTAAAGAACAGAAAATGGGGTTTCTATAAAATAAAAAGTATTTATTAATAATTATAGTATGGTATACCATGCCATAATTATTATTTTAACACTGTTACTGTGCCCAGAGCTTCCCAATCTTTTTTCACGAAGGCTCCTCGAAGTAATATTTCAGAAAAAAGTTCTTTATTTTCTCTTTACTTTTCTCATAAAAAAAAACACAAGTATGAGTAAGCCTTTCGAACCGCGTAATAGATTACAGTAAACAAACTTAATTATATTCTGAGCTTTATATTTGAATAGTATTGAACAAAGAGTATGGTTTCCAGGCACGTACGAGATAATGAATACTAATTACAAGAAGACGCTCAGGCATTTCCTAGTACATAAAGATCTAACTTAATGCTGGATTTTAGAGTTTAAGGCTTAATACAGACACACACAGACATACATGTTAAGCACACCACTGCGATTCTACTAATGAATATTAATTCAACTTCTATTTTGATTTGATCTAGTCATTTTCTTGTTGAACAGCAAACTACGCGTAATTGGTTGTCTGAAAGAAACCGCTTATAAGGCCGCCATTTTGTACATTCGTTTGTTTTTGTCACTTTCTATGTGTTACTTTTTTTTTGTTTCATGATAAATAGAGAATTTATTTTGACGTTGGTTTAAAATTCGAGAATTATGTAGTTTGCCTATCATTTGAATCGACTGAATCGAACCGAGAACGACACTGCATTTAAATAGTAACACACACGCAAAATACGCGTATTTCATAATGCATGTACGGCAAACATGTGTGGGTTTTACATGTGTACTCAGTACTATACTAACACATTTTAACCCACACATGTATGAGCACATGAGCGTGAGGTGTTTATTCGCAGGTGCATCGGCCGCCATGATAGTTGGCCGAGCGACGATGATGTTAATTGAATTTCGCATTTCTACTTCTTTACGTGACAAACCTACGTTGGCTACATACCACAGCTGTCTTATTGATGACGAAAGATGGATATTGCCTGGATAGAAGGCAAGAAGGCTGTTAAGTGCAGTGGCCTTTCTCTGGCTAAATACGACTTTGATGATAATGAAAAGGTAACACCGTTGAGTTAATTGCGAACTATGATGTGATATAAGTATGTGACAGATTACTATTACACAGCTTTTTTAAACACCCTTTTGTTTTTAAGCTACTGTAAGTTTTTAATACATTAATATTATTATAACCAGTTTTTACCTCTAACACTTACGTAATCGATTTAACTCCAAACGCGACCTTTATTGGAGTAATAAATATAAACCATAATGTTCGCAATAAAATCTAAAGCGTGGACGACAGATAAATTATAAAGTAAGCCGATAGAGCGGTATAAAATCATTAGTTTGTCGCGTTATCCGGTAGTTAAGATGAGCTTTAAAACGCCTCACACTAGGCAGTAAAGAGCCCACCCCATGGTCCATGCCATGGCCCATAATATATAAACGGCTTTTCGTCGCGCGTAGATCAGAGTGGGCGGTTAGATGGTTAAAAGTTACAAAAAAAAACATATCCACAGCCGAACCTACAATCCCCTCCTTTTTAGAAGATGGTTAAAAATATCAAGTACTTACAGTTATAGTACCTACAGCAAAAAAAAAGTTGCTAGATTGACGCAAATAAGTTGGCAGTGGTTTTCAAAATGTAGATTCGACCCCCTGGCACAGTGTTTTTTTTCGACCCCAAAAACGGACATCGTCTTTTTATTGGTAAATTCGAAAGAGTGTTTAATTACAAATCCCCGAGTAAAACATCCAGGTGTCTCGCTTGAATACTTTTATATAATATTATGAATAGTTATAATATTGAATAGTTTTATATAATAGAAAAAGAAAATCCCGATCCCGCGTTCATAAAAAAGTGATAAGTTATTATATTTCAAAATTCGTAAAGATTAGACAAAAATGTCTCATATAATATTTGTAGGACATATAAAAATCTATATTATGAACCCTTTTTCGGTTAGCTATGAGTTATGGGGGCGAAGAAATCAAAGAAAATCGATTTTCAGTTTTAATTTTTTTTTCGACTAAACTAAGCAAGCATCTTTGCAGCATCGGCTGCAAGCGCATGATGCTTTAAAAGAAAGTTAATCATTACCACTAACACAAGTAAAAATCTCAAATCTCTAACCCGTGGAACTTTTGAGTTCTATGACTTTGAAAAATCCGGGATTGGCGGGATTCGTGGATGTTGATTTTTTTATCACACTTTTCTATTCTGCTGCTAACAAGGAACAAATTCTGCGAAGTAACTATGGTTGTGAAACATCAAGAAGTACAATTTTTTTTTAAATACCTACACTTTTCATACATTTTGACGAAATATAGAAAGAAAATGCCTAAGAAAATAAAAATTGTTTGGAATTTGTAAGCAGTGTCACTGACAAGTGACATGTCATCACAATTATTACGCATCGAATCTCTTTTTGTAAGAGACTAAATAAAAACTGAATAAAATAAAAATGTTTTATTCCGTAGATGGGATTTTTTAGAATGTCTATATGTTGACCTACCCTCTAACTTAAAAATATGTATAAACAGTATAATAATAATAATTGACTAGCATTCGCTTCTGGTTAAATCGAATAACAAACTTCGATACCTACATAATAATATTAAATTTCGTTTTCTCTGGAAAGTATGATAGTATTATTATGAAGACTGTCTTCAGCGTCGATGTCATAATTACTATCACCGTCGTCACTGCTATTATTCTTATCATCGGGGCATGGAGGTTCAAAAGGTTTTAATAAGTTTATTACTTCAGGTGGATATGGTACTCGTTTTTTGCGTTTTTGTCTGGAATCAAGGTTTAAATGGGAAACTATTGGGTCAGATGTGGGTACAGCTGCGGCCACTTACCATCTCTTCGGCCGTAGCAAGTCCCACATACCCCGGTGGTCCTTCCCCAATGCTGCCGGGGATGCGTAATAGCATTTCCCGACCCAAAAAAAAAAGTCTCAAGCTTGGTGTATGCAAGTCCGGTCAACGAAGATGCCATTAGGAATGGTATAAGCCCTTTGCATGCCTACATTAGATGTTTAGAATTTCTCCTCCACCTTGGATATTACAGAAATGATCGAAGAGTCAGACAGTGGAGGATTTCCAAACATTCAAATGAGGGTAAAATTGTCGAAGAATGTAAAAATACATCTGGACGCGAAAATAACAACCCAAGACTAAAAAGTCGATATCGTTCGTCCAAGTACTGGCACTACAAATGACGGGAACACGGGTCGGCGCATTTTTGCGACAGCTGAAAATCGTATGATGTTTGCCAAAATTTTAGAAATTAAAGAGTATCTTGTAGATGACTTAAGTATCATTTTAATTACGATTAACAGTAGATTGCCTACCAACACAGAAAATTTCGATTTCTTTTGTAAAATTTTTGCGTACCGATATGTTGCTGAATATGGATGGCATCCCATGACAGTATTAATACATAAAATATTAGTCCACGGCAAAAAACATTATTGAAACAGCGCCTTTGCCCATAGTAGTTCTCTCAGAACAGGCTGGTGAGTCGCGTAACAAATATTAGCGTTATGACCGGGAGCATCATACTCGTAAAAGTTCCAAGATAAACACTATGACCGATTCGTTCTATCGAGTGCTAGAGTCATCTAAATAAATAAATTAGTAAATAAATAAACGTTTATTCCCCTTTTTTGACCATTACACCACAAGACATAATAACTAAAAAAAAATAGTAAGTATAATAATAACAAAAACTAAAAAAAAACCAAAGAAGTAGAACGTAAAAGGTTACAAACATTACAAACATTACAACATCTGACCCAATAGTTTCCCATTTACGCCTTGATTCCAGACAAAAACGCATAAAAAGAGTACGAACTGACGTAATAATCTTATTAATATCTAATGAACCTCTATGGCCCGATGATAATAATATTGGCAGTGGTGATTGTGAAAAAATGTATCACATCGACGCTCTAAACAGTCATATTAATTATTATACTATCATATTTTACAACGAAAACGAAGCGTAATATATAAGTTTTCTTGCTAGTCCTACATTTTGGAAGCCACATATTTTCTTTGGTGTTTGAATTTCACCAGCGGCGAATGTTGAAGACAACTATTATTAATTATTATACATGACAAAAGGTAAATTTTACTCAATGCCTAAAAAATTACTCAGTTAACAAAGACAGATCCGATCCGTATCCGTGATGACGTATCAGAGGCACTGTGTATTAAATTCTATGTTTTAAGCAACTGCTGTGCAATAGCTTAAAAATAAAAACTAGCATAGAATTGTCAATTACTATAATATCTACTATTTGTCTAGCGTCGCTTCAGTTCGGCAGACTTCGACTCAGTGTTTGTGTGCGTGCGACTAGACGTACGCGCGTAGACTAGCTATTGATATGCAATAGCTTTACGCGACAGTCGTCGAATGCCACACATGTATTTCTTTACTTTTTAGACCTTTTTGACCTTTTTAAAAATTTTAAATGAATGAAAAATTCATTTAATTTTTTTTGTGCTTCTTAAAGTTTGACAACTATAGTTACTTCACAGTATTTGTTTCTTGTTAGCAACAAAATCGAAAAGTGTAATAAAAAATCAACATCCACGAATCCCGCCAATCCCGGATTTTTCAAAGTCATAGAACTCAAAAGTTCCACGGGTTAGAGATTTGAGATTTTTACCAGACACTCTTTTAAAGTGACTAATAAAAAGACGATGTCCGTTTTTGGGGTCGAAAAAAACACTGTGCCTGGGGGTCATGAGGGTTTTTCTAAAAAAGTAATTTAGTAATAAAATAATATTATCGCATGTATATTTAATGTTTTAATGTTATGTGGGCTGGATAAAATAATATTGTAACAATAACCTAAATTAAACATCATAGATATCTAATGGTACAAGGGGTCTTAAATTCTAATATTATGAAAAACTTGACCGTGGTTTGTTTACGTATTATATACGATTAATATTTACGTATTAGAATTTAGAAGTGATCACGCTTAAACGTTTTAAGTTTATTGCAATAAACATCGTTGAAGATAAAAAGAAGATCAATAAAAATAAATCCCAACGAGTTGATACGACGAAATGAAATTATAAATGTCATCCAAATTACTACATCGCTTACGAGCATAAACATTTATCATAAAAACTATAAACAGATTAGTCGCTCATAAAATAAAACATAAATTACGTAAATTTATACCGATACCATTTTTTAATCCTAAATATATTATTTTGGTATAAAAACTTGTAATTAACAATCATCAAACAGATCGGCGCGTTAAAAGATTAACAAAATTAATAGATGCGTCGTTATACAGTTTACTCTTTTATTTATTATGTTGTGATTAATAAATATGTAATAGCAATTTAGTCATTACGTTTTCTTCAAGAAGCTTTTACGGAAATAATCTTTTTAAAATGTAATAATACGTAAACTTTTTTATATCTTATTGATATAAAATGGGTTTGAAATAATTATTATGAAACCGAAAAAAAAATATTTAATATTATACTATCCATTATTATGGATAGTCCTATTTTCGATCGATATCGCGATTTAAGTATATCTTATAAGAAAGCTTAGCTAATGAAACTAATCTCAACTACCCCCATAATAAATTAATTAAAAATCATAAAACCCGACTGCAAAAAATGTTAACTAAAAAGAACGAAACAAGACCTAATTCTGCCGGAGGCATCGAATCCATGTTTTAATTGATACGACTCTTGCTTACGAGTTTCATGCCAGGATAAATAGAAGGTTACATAGAAAAATGTAGAAGAAGAAAGTGGATTATAAAATGCAGTCGGAGGCATGTCGCACCAAGCTTAACATTAATTCATAAATCATAAAATATTATGCCTCCGACTGCATTTTATTATCCAATTTCTTCTTCTACATTTTTCTATGTAACCTTCTATTTATCCTGGCATGAAACTCGTAAGCAAGAGTCGTATCAATTAAAACATGGATTCGATGCCTCCGGCAGAATTAGGTCTTGTTTCGTTCTTTTTAGTTAACATTTTTTGCAGTCGGGTTTTTTGATTTTTAATTAATTTATTTTATTTGCGACTTTTTAGTTATAGTCATCTAAATATTTCGACAATCAGTCTAATAAAAAATTGAAAAACTACCGTGCTGATATAACCATATATCGTAGGTACACTTAGAAAAGTGTACCTACAATACGTTATAATAGGTCTGTACATAGGTTTGGTACTGTTTCAATGTATGTTTCTAGTTTTAAGTGCCAAATCATTGTTTTTTTTAATACTTTGTCATTGAATTTTCATCTTGTTTCAGTAATGTCAGTTAATTTTTAATTAATTCATGAAGCCCCAAGCGGTTACATCCGGCCGCGATAACAATGAAAAAGCTATTGTGTCTCGTTTTGCCACGACTGATGGGTTAATATTGGATTTATCCATGCAGGCGGATTTTGGTTTTTTCTTATTTTATTACTAGCGGTCGGCCGCGGCTCCGCCCACGTGGATGTCGGTGGGCTCTGCAAAAAGCATACCCAGGAAAGACTCGGTCAGCAAAATGATTCCCAGGTCAATTCACAGACTCCGACACTAACATCGACGACGCAGTCATTATACGCAGGCTGCACCCTGCACAGCAGGGCAATCGCGTTATTTCTAAACGTTTCAATTCAGGTTCACATCTACTTTGGTTGTGTTTCAGTTACGGTTTGGTTCCGCTGCGTCTGAACAAATTTTAGTATCGTGCTATCGTTTCAACCGTAACTCAACCTTAGATGGAACTCGAACGAAGCGCAACGTTTGACCTTTAGACAGACATTGCAGCGGACCAATCAGCGCCCTTCTGATTTAATTTTGATTGGCTTAAATATGAACAATTTTTTTCCGATGCGTTAATTGGTCAATTGACAAATTGTTTATTTACATATGGATGAATATGACACGAGTGAAGTTGTTTTCATAGTTATGAATGCGAATGATTATTACTTGGAGTTTTTATTTTACTTGGAGTTTTTATTCATATTGTTTTACTATAATTTACAAACGCCATAAGTGTTGAGTTGTGAATAGTGACTTGTGACAAAAGTTTTATGTGACGCAGAAAACATATTTACGTAAAGAAGTTATGTCAAAATTCAATTCACTTTTTAACAAACTCAAATAGTCCGTAGTGTTATTTTACAGCTTTTAAGTAAAACATAAGCTTGTATTATAATTTGATTATAGCTTATTGTTATATTTTTCCATCGATTTTCGTTAATTTAACACACCAAAATAAGAAACGTTTCAGAAACGTGCGAGTAGAAGTTGCATTGTATCAACTTTTTGTTTTGACAGCGTTTGCGCTTGGGCTGAGGTTCAGTAACGTCTCAACTAGCTGTCAAAACGTTAGCGCGATACCGAATCATTCCAAAAGTTGATCAACGTCCGAGTTTCATTTGCGGTTCAGTTGAAACAATTTAGCGCGATTGCCCTGCTGATATTTGTCTTTCTCCCGCACGCGCACCCGCCTTGTGACGCCAACTATCGTAATATTTTAATTTCGCCATAATTTCAAAACCAAATGTCCAATTTTATTCATTCAAAGACCAAATATTATCTACATAAACTGTACTTAGTAATGGAATAATTTATTTTGATAAGGATTAAAAGAATGAGTAAAATAAACGCGTTTAAATGTAGTCCAAAAAATTTCAAGATTTTTAAATAAAAAAATGGTTATTGTGCCTCACTCGACATAGATAGGTATAGTGTGTCGCGGACTTTTTTGTAGATATTTGTAAGTTCTACAATTAATTAGAATTTTATGGTTCTATCTTTTATAGTTTAGGCAGCTTACGTAAAATAAGTAACTTTTCTGGTTGATTTTTTACACCTTGCGTCCGAAGAACCCAAATATCTTGCGGAACCTTATTTTTTCCAAAATAAAATTCTGCCTATGTTCAGCAAAAATAATGTAGAATTCCAATGGTAAAAGAATTTTTCAAATCGTTCCAGTAGTTTCCGAGCCCAACAAACAAAAAATCAAATCTTTCCTCTTTGTACTATTAGTGTAGATTTATCGTTCGATTTAATATTAAAACTGCAAGTTATATTACATAATATTTAGAATCAGTGTTTAAAATTCTTTATTTTGATACCCCACTCGATATGCTATTGGAATGCATATGCATTAATGGAAACTAATTAAATAATTAATTATAATTTGTTTGCAATATAAGATAAATCCATTATAATAAAGTGAAGACTTATTTTAAATGTTCAGTAATCTGTGCTATATTAATGTAAATAACCCTCCCGGCAGTCGGGTAAAAATAAAAAATTAATGTTTAACAAACAGTATAAACACATAAAAATATTGTTTGAAATACAAATTATAATTCATAAGATTTCCATACTCAAAAAGCTACTTATTAAATGAAATATTATGTCATTCAATTGTCATTCCACAAATGAAAGATATTATATATAACATAATGCTTAAAAATATTTAATTTCATTACTAAAAAGTACGAAAATAAACACTTTACTCACCACTTCGTACTTCACGGAAATACTCATTTTGCCAATTGGACACATTCACGAAAAAAACACCAATTAGAAGAAGGAACCGCCAAATCCAATCAGTCAAGTGACAGATTGTCAAACACGTGCGCGTGGCCACTGCGCCAACGACCAATATCAAACTAAATCGAAATTCGGCCGCAAATACTTGGCCGGATGAGACGGCGATAAATAATATTAATTCGGCTAGAGCGAGACAGGTATATCACCCCACAGGGGTTGTATTGTAATTATAGTAGGTTATTATAATTAAGTAATTTGTAATTATTATTGTTACAATATTATTTTTTTTATTTAAGGGTTGTTTACAAAATGCAAAGATAATATTATTACGAACGATTACAATAATCACTAGTATACCTATCCCACAATGTTTACATTTTGTAATACACTTTACGGAAAAACTATCAAGCCTATTGATTTGTGCTTTAACATAGTAATTTTTATTTATATGTAGAATTGTGTTATCATCAGTCAGTCAAGGTTTTTTATATGTAGATGTGTTATCACCAGTTAGTCAAGGTGAGACAACGCGAGCCCTCACAAAGCTCGGCTTTTAGCTAGTTTAACTATCTACTAAAATCTTCATAAACTACACAAAATTGAAAACAGCTATACTAAAATGTGAAACTCCTACTAATAATAAATTAATTTAGCGGTGACAGTAGCACGCCAGTTGTTATGGATTATCGAGGGGTTGTAAATTGAAATTTTACCAGAAAATTATTGCATCAACGGAACAATCGATTAAATTCGCCCTTCTCAGGCTTATCTAGTTATTGATATCTCTGGAGTGGCCAAATCTGGATACGGGCGACAATTGATACGGGTAGATGGATCAAAGTTGTGACAGTCTTAATAAGTAAAGGATTAGCTATTGCAAAGATATTTAATATCTGCATCAAAAACTAATAACAAGGTACCGTAGAAAGTTTGGGAAAACCTTTTTAAATTAATTTATTATTTTATTTAATTTCAATAGTGATTTTCAATAAACAATATTGCCGTTTATTATGTGTTTTAACTGTGATGTAACACTAATTACTACGATGACAAACTTTTACTAAAAATTATTAAGACAGTATTGTGACATCTGGCAATTTGCTCATGTTTAATTTAATACATATTTAAGCTCATTTTGCTCGTCTTCATGGGAACTTTCCAGAGCTTTGTCTCCCTAACAATGAGTGAGTCATACTGCCAACAGATTGAATTCAATAAAACCTTTTTTAACTGCTCCCCGAAGATAGAACAATTTTATCTTTTAAGAATAATACACCAAAAAGTGGGCTTCGTCGCCATCAATGGACATAAAATACGACCGGATAGAAAAATTAGTAACGGAATTAAACATCGTGTAAGTAATGAAGATGTAACTAATTTCTGGCCTAAGTCAAACTCTTGATTCTGGTCTAAGAAACAAGAATTACTGTTTACTGTTTAGGTCAAAAATCAGAATTGAGAGTTTTTAGTATGCACCCTTAACACTTACTTAATAAATGGTAAAGATGCACACTGAGATAATAGAGGAAGATCGTAGATGTAAAACACTATTTTCATTATGTAAGTAAATATAAATATTCAGAATAATCTCACAAAAGCTAAACTTTTTTACTGGAGGTTAAAACCTAATGTAAAACTCAAACAATGGGTGGTAAAAATACATTGTTTTAAAGAATACCTTTTCGGATATGCACTTATGGAATTTCCCATTATGCATGTCTTTTAAATCATATAAAATTTAATCACATCACAGGATCGTGAACTTTGGAAAGAAAGAGGGGAGGTCTTTGCCCAGCAGTGGGACACTGTAGGCTGATAATAATAAAAAAAATTAATGAGTATAAAACCCATTTGTAATATTTACGTCAGATTTTTTAATAGTATGTTTGATGAATAAAAATTATGAAAATGTTTGTTTCAAGAAATTCAATACGTATACATAATTACAAAAGTTGGTATTAAAATAGAAAATACAAAATATACTTATCATTCTACAATGTTATCCGTAAAACATAAAAACATACCAAAAAAAATTTACTCCTAAAAATCCATAATATGGTACTCATTACCTAAAGTTCTGAACGGTACAAACTTAACAATTAATTTCCTCGCTCCACAAAAAACGGGTCTATTTTGTCGGCAAATAAAATATTAGAAGATTTCCTAGAATTATTATTGTATTATAAAACTATCTGGAGCCACGTATTTAAACAAAAGACAAAAAATCCACCCGACCGACGCCATATTTATTTTATTATTCATTGTATTTGAATATTACTTTTACCTGAGATAAGCATAAGGACATTGTTAATTAACATTCTTATTGCCGATAGACATTGTTAAAGATATTATTTCATGTTGGAATGTTCTCGAATCCTAATAAGTTGTTTACCGCTACCATGCCGCTACCTGACTTAATATCTGAATAGGTATTAGGTAGGTAATTTCATTACAGTAACGACTTTATTTGCAAATTTTGATACTTAATATAAATTATAATAACTAGAATATTATCATAACACGTTAAATTATATCACTTACTAGCTGTCCCGGTGAACTTCGTGTCACTTTAAAACCTTCCCTGGACTTCTACCAATATTTTAAGACTAAAATCAGCCCAATCCGTTCAGCCATTTTCGAGTTTTAGTGCGACTAACACATTTGAAAATCCATTTTTATATATAAGACTAGCTGTCCCGGTGAACTTCGTGTCACTCTAAAACCTTCCCTGGACTTCTACGAATATTTTAAGACTAAAATCAGCCCAATCCGTTCAGCCGTTTTCGAGTTTTAGCGCGACTAACACATTTGAAAATCCATTTTTATAAATAAGATTATAATAGAAAATACAACATTATGAATAAACAAAATTATGATAATACGTAGTATTAATTACAGGGGGTCCAGAGAAAAAGTTAGGAAACCCTGGTCAAAATGACTTTCCTTTTTTGTCAGTTTTTAATTCTTGTGCAAATATTAACTTTTAACCAATAACAGTTAGCTTCGCACTTAAAAGATATTATCAATGCGAATTATATAGCTTTTTTGACACTGGTATTTTTTAATTTACCCTAAGGGGGGTATTACATTATCATATATATTGGATCATTTATAGGATCATATATAGGATCCAATAAAAATGATCATTTGATCATATCTGCATATTACATTATCATTTATCATTGATCCTATTTTACGTCATATGTGGTTTCAATAGCCAATGGGGAGCGCTAACGCTGACAGGTATTGACATCAGTGTTACTAGATCTCAGAGAATTCGATTTGTCAAAAGACATCATCATTTTTAATATGGCTTGTTTTATGTTATTTCAGCAAGATTATTCAAGTATATAATTAGAAAAAGAATTACATTACATTATTTGAAACATATTAACGAACAAGAAATTAAAAACTCTTTTTTTATATTAAATAACTGGCAACACCAATTTCTATGACCGTATTGGATCCAATCTCTCAGCAAACGTCAAAAATCAGTCGTCAGATCAAGGAAGAAATGAATCATTTATCTATATTACATTATCCAATATAAATGACTCAATGATCTAGGATCCAATATAAATGATAATCTAATACCCCCCCTAGGGCAGAGCTGGTGAACAAGATCTTAGCTCTAACACGAAGTACGCCGTTTGACCTCTCCAACTTCTCCAAGGTCACTCTTTTTTGACCCCCTAAGTGAGAGCACTTCGGGGGTCAAAAAAGAGTGACCTTAGCAGACGATGACCATAGTTACCATATGGCATATTATTTGTCTGTTTGTCCGTTTGTCAGTTACTACTTACTACAGATGTATGAAGTGTAATTAATGTGGTTTATTACCAGGATATAAAAGTGTAATGACGGCAACACGCCCGTGGTAGGGAGTGGTAGATACCATCAGTACTCACCAGTTTATCGACAGTTTATAGCTGTCATTTCAGACTGATTGGAAACTTAATGAATCTGGTATATAAAAAAAGTTTGCAGATCGATTCGTAAAAAAAGATAAACTGTATTAAGTAGGTTACAACATTAAAGTACTTTTTGACCAACTTCCAAAAAAGGTTCTATGTTCGGCTTTGGATATTTTGTTGTGACAACAAGATATTGCCCGCAAATTCACTGCGCCCGAGCCGCGGCCGAGGTTTTTCATTGCGCGGGAACCGTACAATTTTCCGCTATATAAAGATTTTCCTAGCTGTTCTTTTCCAGAACTTCAGGTATCGTATAAAATTTCGTCAAAATAAATTTAATGGTTTCAGCACGTAAAAGTAATAGACACACTTCGTCATTCATAATAATATAAACTAACTAATCGGTAAAAAATAATTAGTTGCTACTTATTTAAATACAGCATTAACCTATCAAGCCCCAGTACAGAGAATAACAATAGATTTCCAAGAATCCGCGATCGAAGGATTAACTGACACAAACAAAAATATACAAATCGTGCAAACTGCAAAGATTCACCTTTAGACTGGACTATTTTTGGAGAATTGAGTCGTAATTAGGGGGTCCAATAACAGGGGGTCTATTATCGGTGATAATTAAATCGAACGGTGATAAATCTTCGGTCCCCCGTGCGAAACGAAACGTGTTGGGAGTACACCCCAAATTGAAATTATCAAATAGATCACTTGATTGAGATGTCTTCATGTCATCATCATCATCATCAGCTTGCCATTGGTTAGTAGAAAAATTACTGTCTAGCCATTGTCTAGCTATCGGTTCCCCGTTCCTGAGATACAGCTTGGTGACAGATGGACGGATAAACTGACAGACAGCAAAGTCTTAGTAAAAGGATCCACGACTTTTTTTCTCAATTGACTTTCACACTAATTCTAAATCTAAGGGCTAAGGCTTTAAGCCTATTTCGAGGACTATTACTACTAAAATATCGAAATATTAATTAATATTATTATGTGTAATATTAAGGCCGTCCCCCGAGCAAACGACCTTGACCATACATTTGCCGCGTTGCCGAGATCGCACCAAACCCTATTTTTTTACATAACTTAGTTCAAAATTGACTTAAAAAAATTTAAAACGTGGAATAATAATATGTAGTTTATGATATTGTCGATCTATTGGCGTGTGTTTCAAATAAAAGTACATAATTTGTAAATACTAAGGAGATGCTGAATGTATGCTTGAATTTTAATAAATTGGTTTTACTTTGGAAGCTGATATCATGAGTATAATAAACAAAAATAGAAAATTGAAACGTGGAAAGGAATGTTGATATACTGAAGATTATTGCTGTATTTTTATTTTAACTTTGTAGCTTTGAAATTATGAGTTTATAAGGCTACGGTAAATTACGGAATCTCCGTAGGGAAGGCCCGAATTCTATTTTTTTCTACCAGTTTGTGTCGGGCATCGCGCGTTGTCAGCTACTCTTAGCAACGGCTAGAATCTACTTAGGTAGATTGATTTGAAGGCGAATTTCACCGGCATATAGCTTTTAACGAGTAACTTAGATAATATTTGCTTTTCATCATCGTCATTACAATATATTATTCAATTTGTCTATTCGAATTGATAGTGACAGAACTATCTACGCCTAATGGGCATTGTCCAAAAAAAATCACATGTACTTTTTATATTTTTTTTCGTTAAAATGGGTTATTTTAAGAATATAAATTAAATAATTTTGAAATTTATTGGCTAGTTTTTTCTCAATAAATTTTTAAAGTTTCGCTCTGACGTCATCATCGGCGGCCAATTATTGACCTCTGCAGTATGTTTTAAATTTCCTTTCAATCTTATTTATAATGGCTGGTTCGTCAAATGTAAGTTCTCATTATGTGAAAGCTGATACGAGAAGCTTACCAAAAGTTCGAAACGTAATGTTGGTCGAATTTATTGCTAATTTAACGCCATTGAAGGTCAAACTAAGGTTAAACATATTTGTTCAAAAATATAAGTAACTAATGGGTATTTTTTTCGTTTATATACAGAAAAACGATCACTGACCTTATTCCTCTAAATGTTTTTGTAATGAGCAAAATTAAAAAAAAATGGACCATCCCCATTGGCTTCTCTAGCATATAACATTACTAATATTATGTAAGAATTAAACAGTTATTTATAAACGTAAGAGAGAGAAAAAGGTTGAAAGTTAACTTACTCACCAAACCAAAAACAAAAGCATAAGCCTATTCATTATTCAACCCTTCTCAGTAAGCTTATCAGCTCATAAAATAGTTATTAACGATAGCTTATCTATTGTAATGATGATTGGGACCAAAAATATTCGTGACTAGGACCAAAACGGACAGATTATACTATACAGATTATAATACCTCTAGGACCACATGTTTCAGATTTGCAAATTGCAAATAACCATCCTTAGTCCATACTAATATTATAAATGCGAAAGTGTGTCTGTCTGTCTGCTAAACCGATTTTGCTGAAATTTTTTATGAAAACACATTGAGTCCCGGGAAAGGACATAGGATACTTTTTATCCTGGAAAAACGTAAGGTTTCCGTACGATAAACGAATTTTGGCGCAACGAAGTTACGGGCGTTATCTAGTACAAATATAAACGCGATAGTGTCTGTCTGTCACCTCTTCAGGTCAAAGCTAAAGCGATTTTGATGAGGTACAAAGATGGATTTAGTCCTGGAAACATACGATATTTATTGCAGAATAATGTAGGATTCCATCCTGACAAGTTTGATAAGATTTAATTGTAACTTTATTTTTGTGATGTTTTTAATGAACAAAATAAATAAATAATCGGCCAAGTGCGAGTCGGACTCGCGCGCGAAGGGTTCCGTACCATTATAGAGCAAAATCAGGCCAAAAATTGTGTTTTTTGTATGGGAGCCGCCCTTAATTTTTTTATTTTATTTTAATATTATTATTAAATATTAAAGAAGACATATAACTAAGGACTTCGAGAAAAAATCAAGTACCTACCTGTTGCCATTATTGATAACATTAAATGGAACGCGGGGTTAGCTTTGCGTTATGTCAACTTATGTCAAATCTCATAATATGACATCTAACTTTGCAGTTTGCTATAGACTAGCAATAAGTACATTTTGACCAAGCACTCAGGCATGAGGTCAGCACAAAACGCGCGATTCACACGAAACATTTTAATTGATATCTAAAAATATCCAAATCAAAGAGCCACAAAAATATACATGTTTGTGAGGATAGACGCTGTACGTTCTCACTGGGACATAAATTATTGAAATTAATAAAACACCAGTTGGTCAGCTCGTTAACAAGGAGATGTTGCATGCGGTGAGTCCAAACAAACTTTTATAAGGATCCCTTTGGTCCTTGGCGGTATCATAGTTACACAAACAAATAGTTCTGATTAATTTACATCGAATTTCTTGAAAATTTCCGCTCAACAATATTCAGTTAGTCTCGATTTATGCGTCCGTCCCATCGCGATTCGCGCGGTTTGGCGGCTACACCGCGTCTTAGTAATAGGGTCCCGTTTTTACCCTTTGGGTACGGAACCCTGAAAACCGTAGCGCCATAAAATGTAATTTTTTGTACTAGTTAGTAAAGTATGTGTAGTTGCTTTCATACTACAAATTCGATAACGTTACGAATACTTTGCTATCGTGCTAAGGCTGGTCAAAGTGGACCCGATCACGGTGTTTGTTTGTCCATGTAGACAGTACTGTTAAGTCATTAAGTGTGTCCGGGAACTTCATCAAAGGGTTGTTTGTTTTCACACAATTTGATCAAGGGGAGGCATTTAGGGCTTTCCACATAAAAGGGATGGGAAAACAAGATGAAAATTATGGTAAGCGCATAACCTAAAGAGGGCTCGCGATTCGAACATGCTGTTCGGGAAAAAGCAATCATGGCAAGCGCTTACCAACACCGTCCCTACTAGGGGAGACACCAGACATTTTCATTTTATTACATTTCAGCCTAATGCCCTCAAAAGTCAAAACGTACTCGACGAAACAACGCAAGCGCTAATTCACCCAGTCTAGTCGTTTAATCCTTCGATCGCGGATTCTTGGGAATCTATTGTTTTAATTCGACCGCTTGGGAGTTAATAGGTTAAAAGCTGTCCGACGTGAATAATAATTAATCTTGATAAAATTTTACCATTAATAAGTAAAGAAAATCAAGGAAAAGTTTTGCTATTTGTGATTCAATAACTTACAGAAAATGCAGGTTCCCTTGGCATCTAAACTAGGCTGAGTCTGTATCTTAGATGCCAGTTTCTTCCTCACAAAATAGTTACACAATACTCATTCACTGTCGGAAATTATAACCATATTACCACAATCATGAAAGTTATAAAATATGTAATATCATCATATTATATAGTGGATTCTATACTAGACTGTAAATCGAACGCACGCACACGTTAGCGTGATTTCAGATAACTTGAAGTAGCGAAACATATCATCACGAGTGTATGCTGAGTAATTGATTCAAGGAGCTTTTTTTATAAAATTAGAGTGCAAACGAGCAAGCGGGTCACCATAGCAAGCTTAGCATGACAGCATGAGGCCGCGGTTACCGCGGCTTAGGCTTAGCGGTGTCCGAATTGACCAATCGTGCTATCCCAGCGGAATGACAGAGAGCGAAGATTTCGAGCATGGTGATTGGTCAATTCGGCACCACTAAGCTCCTCTCCGCTCCGCTCCGCGTCAGTGGAAACACGGCCTAAAACGGAAAAGAATGGACACACTGACAGAATTTAGTAACAAAATGGCGGATTTCCTTTGTCTATTCTTCAGTAGAGAGAAACCATTTCTTTGGTGACCATGCTAAGCCTGCCGATTTAAAGTTGTTCGCAAGAAAAGCTGCAGGTGCATAATTGCCGTCCTTTTAAGAGGGGGTATACGTTCTCGTCTTGAAGGTTTTTAAATTAATAATTAGTAATTACATTACTGTTTATTTATATTGTTATTATAACAAATGCGATAACTTTGATACCGGCCATTATAATCACGGCGATAAAGGCGTGCGTACACGCGTCGCGAATCGCTAAAGGCGTGCTCACACGCGGGGCGAACCGCTAAAGCCGCCGACGAGTGACCTAATAAACAATTACATTCACTGTTCCCGGTTTATCGACCGAATCGGCGATTGTTTGTTATGTGGAACTATATTTATAATGTATTTTATAATTTGCTGAGATATATTTTATCACCAGCCGCCTATGGTGCCTAAAATCTGAAACGTATCTCGTAAGGTAACTACTATCTAAATACTTGCATATATTAGTGTAGACTGTAGACTGTAGATGAAAATGTTTTTGTCTTGAGAAATTATTTTAGCATCGATAACCAAAAAGACCGTTTAAGGGGGACGTAAGACTAAAAGCATCGCTGGAGTTACCGATTAATGAATTATCTTTTTGACATATTTAATTAAATTTAAGATTTTTAAGATCCCAACATGTTTTCATTTCATATTATAAATAAAATATCAAATCTGAATTCAATGGAACAGGAAGCGATATCGCATGCGCGGGCGCACCCTCACACACACATTCGCACCATCCCTCTGTCATTTAATATTTGGATAAAAAAAAAATAAGTGAGATAACAACAATTTTAACTTATGCCTTGCTTATGCCCGATTTCTATAGTTTTTTGACATTTAGTCAATTTACTAACGTCAAAACATTTGCCAGTTAAGAGCCTACTGTGAAAACGCTAGCCCCACCTACACACAACGCTATCCTCCAATCGTGATACAATAATTCCATGAATCGTGCTTCCGGGCAATGTGCTTTAGGCTGCAGCTAATAGTGAACAATATCGCGTAACAACGGTTCCCGCATTAAAGCACGATAGTAAAGATCGTAAGTCCCAAAACAGTTTTTTGATGATTACTTAAAAACTAAATGCATTACTAATATTTCCTTTAGCTATTATTTTATAAAGTGTGTGATTGTAGTAGTGCAAGTTATTTAATGATAGTAACTCAATAAGTGTAACAGATATTTGTAGAAATGCCCAAAAAGATTCATAATTTCGAAAAATAAAACTATCGAGTCAAAATAAGTGAATCGTGTTTTCCGTTAGCTAAATATCAGATAAATATACAATGATTAAATAAATCTCAATTTCATTTGAGTCAATCGTCTTCCGGGATCGTAATACTTATTAGAAAACACAGCAAAATTGCACAGCCCACTCTTAACGCTTAACAACACTGTTGAATAGCTGATAAATTCCTGTTCAAAACTGTTGTGGTGTTGAAAGCAGACTACTTATCATTTGAAATTCAAAAATCTATGGAATCAAAATGAAATTTCCGAAATACATCGACCATTTGAATCAAAACTTGCTCCAGTTTAACATTTACAAAAAACGAGCCACCATTTTACAGTTACAGCTCACAGCGATCTTGAAACTACTTGAGGATCACATTTTTTGTGCATTATTTATTTTTTGCCCGGGGTGGCAATCTGGCATCGAAATAATCACGCCACTGCACATGTGCGACGATAAACATTTTATAGGAATGTAAGGAGGCAAAAACTGCGCCCAAATGTGGCTTTCGATATTAGGATTAGGCAGAGGAAGTCATGATTTACTTCCCTTTATGGTTATTAATTATAATATTTAATTATTGAGTAAGAACAAGAGTTGTTTACAGGAAGCTCATGTATAAAAAAGTAATAAATATACTGTCGCCAAGAAAGTACTTGAAATAGGATTTTTGGGGCGCCAAGCACTTGAGTTGCATGTTATGGCGCTTGTTTTTTGCTTCAAATTCGATTGGCGACCAATATAATATATAATGTTATCCTTAAAATTCTTTTGCATTTCACACACACAGAAAGATACATAAAGCTTTTATATCCGGGAATAACGATTCCTCCTTCATACTGAATAGAACGCACGCACACGTCATACGCGTAATTTAAGACAACTTAAAGTTGCAAAACAATGTTGGGACACATTGACGTATTAATAAACATGGATCTTTATTGAGTTTCATATTAAGAACACAGTTAGTACTAAGCCCTGTCTCTGTGGTTTTGATAGGTTTTTTAAAGGTTTTTTTCTACAGCGTTGTTAATAATTGGTTGACGTTTTGACATTAGCCAATAGGTGTGTCCACACAGAGCGAGCAGCCTCAGCCTCGCGAGTGTCAATAGGAATTTCGCACATTATCACCTACCGCAAGGCAGAATTCAGCCTTAAATCAGTCTGACAACCCATATTATAGTATTTCAGAAACCATAATATTAATACCATAAACTTACATAATATTTTATAACGTGATACAGCATGCATATCCTCATCATCATGCTATCACGGTACAATGGAATTACATAAACACGCACGTCCTTGATACTACTGAGGGTGCTATTTCTGTCCCGCAGATGCTCCCTGTGTCCCGTGCTCACTATTTTTGTCCCCCTGTCCCCCCTTACCTCCTGTCCCTCTGTCCCTCTCCTCTGTCCCTCCCTATGCACTCACCCCGCGCGTGCAGTAATACGAAACTTAGTTTCTTATCCCCTTACGATAATCACGTTTGTAAAAATATGCTTGTAATATTGAATGGGAGGTTGATGCAGTAGTGTCTTCTCTTAATAATGTTCTTTGCTTAGTTTTAAGGCGTTGTCTCTTTGATATTATCTGACCCTGAGTATCAGAAAAGAGATTCATTGCTACCTACATTGTCCGATTTTTAACCGACTTCCAAAAAGGAGGAGGTTATATGTTCGGCTGTGGAGATTTTTTTTTTTTTTGTAAATTGTTTGCATAAGATTTTTTTCGAATGTTGTCTGTGCTTTCGGCCTTCGCCCGCGAAAAATTATAGATTACGTGTGATCCTTTTGCGAGCAAAATGTTTAAAATACACTTCTTAGTGATAAGATAGTTCTTCATAACTTCATATCATTATCTACATCTAGATCTTATCACATCTTTAGTCTATGGTCCAAAATATAATTTCGCATCTAATGCAGTTATATTTAGTGCGGGCCGGGCCGGAACCCGAGACGATAATGCCCGCTGAGGTGATACATATGGTGGTGTCGGATTTGACGCATGCAACACTTTTTACCATATGAAAATGGACTGAAAATCTCGATTGAACATCGATTTTAGTCAGTCTGTAGCTTACAGCTTGTATGTAGTCATCCAGACTGTATTACCTAACAAGCAGAAAATACTATTCTCATCACATTCTCATAACCGTAATATGACGTCAGACGATTCACTTAATACTTTCGACGTCAAAGGACCGTTTTCCGTTTTCTTGACGTCACATAAGGAAAGGCATCCATTCTGTAGCTATATTATATCAAGCATACACACACGTAAAATCATTTGCCACCGCTTTTATTAAAATTGGATTTATAGCTTAGGTGCAATGGTGGAATATTACACACATTTAGATATTATAATATAGGCATTATCCTTCCTTTTTAAATACATCATTTTACTATAGGCATTACCCTTACTTTTGCCGTCAATTGGGTAATAATTAACTTTGATTTAATAAAGTCTTATCAAACTGACATCGAACCCCCGTCGCTCGACGGAAATAACTCGGGGGCGCAGATAGTGCGCGCGCGCAGATTATGACGTTACTGCACTGCTGTCAAACTGACAGTTGACGCATCAATTAATGTGCAATTACAATACGATTATAAGTTGGTAAAAGCTAGAAATAAGCTGGTAGCTACTAAAAAGCTTGAAGTCTTGGGTTTCTTTCAAATTGCTGTTTTATATTTTCAACTTAAATCTTCTACTTCGTTCAAATTGTTACGTTTTTTTTTATTACTGATTGTCACGCCGAACAATTAAATGTAATGATTATGTATGTTAATAATAGGATGTTAACTATTTTATAATCGTTCGAATTCTAATAAATTGTCTTTAATTATTATGAACACGGAAAACTCCACTTAGAATCGTAAATTTACTAACAGTAATAATAGTATTATTCCTATTATTGTACAAAATAGCGATTAATATTAAATTATGAATAAATTATTCATACTAACATCACTCAAATAGTTGAGCAAACCTTTACAAAACTCTCAACTGCATTACTTTAACCCTTAACCCCGACATTAAAAAAACAAAACGTCATTAAACGAATCGAATTCGAATTTCGAACATTCCGGAACGATAAACGAACAAGATAACGCGTCTAGACGAAATAAATATGGCTCTCGAATGCCAGAAACGTTGCTCACTTGGCTAATCGCTGTTTTTTACCCCACCTACTGCACTTAAAGCGAATCTACCATGTGATGTACGCTTAACGTTTTAAGATAGGCTCTATGGGTGTGGGGAATTAATGTATCAATGCTTTCGTTTGTGAACAAAACTTACATATTTTAATGTAGACTGTTGGATCTATAAGCCATAGATTAATCATTGGTCTTAGATTAACCAATGATTAATCTATGCTATAAGCATTTAAAAAAATTGTAAAAAAAAATAAGTTTCTTGCTTGCTGAAAATTTTATGTAATGAACGCTTGGTCTGAGTTTGGTTCAAATCTACGGAAATTTTCGTCACGTTGAATTTAACTAAAATTGTGGTCACAACAATTTATTTTATTTCGTTTAGGGGGACCCCCATAACCCCCCTATCTGCGTTTGTCCGTAGACAGTAACGTAGCACATTAATTTCTAAATGAACATTATTGATTATTTTCTATTTCTTCCTTTATTTTGGCACGATTCCCACCACCAAATGTAGGAATGGAATACATCAGGCATGTATCACGAGCCCCCCGGCGCGGGAGTAATGCGGGGCCATGTCACCGTGTACGTGTTCGATTCCCGACACGTACGATAAAATCTATGGGAATATTTCGCCATATAAAAACTAGGCTTGGCCTTAGATAAATCTTAGGTCCAACACGCGTTGGATCAAATGACATTGAAAGACTTTATCTACTTACATAATATAATCAGCGAGTAAATAGTGAGAAAGAAACGATAAAATGAAATTCTGAACATGAAATTAAATTATGACGGGAACTGATGAAAATGATGACATTATCAACGATGTCAATACTTGGATATAGCATACGCCATCAAAACTGTAGCAATATTTTTGCAAAATGTGTATCGAGAAAATATTGTCGTCCTTTTTGTCTTTTTTTTTTAAATTAAATAAGGGGGCAAACGAGCAAACGGGTCACCTGATGAGCAACTACCGTCGCCCATGGACACTCGCAACATCAGAAGAGCTGCAGTTGCGTTGCCGGCCTTTTAAGAGGGAATACGCTCTTTTCTTGAAGGTTTGCAGGTCGTATAGGTCCGGAAATACTGCTGGTGACAGTTCATTCCAGAGTTACATAGTCTTACAGTAATAGCATATACTACTATCTCTTTCACTCATTTTACGCTTTCAATGCATATTTTCCGTAATCAATGCATTAAACACGTCCGACTGTCACCGCGTCCTATGGCACACTGCTCTCAGGTGAGTGAGCTCACTCATTTCGAGGGTGACACATTTTCGCGCTGATGATTGTATGGAATACCTTTTCTAAAGGTTTTAATTCTATGGACATTATGTCCACGATAACAAATATTTTCCGATATCGGTTCTGTTGTTTAAGCGTCAAGAAGACATACAGACAGACAGACGTCATAATATCATAGACACGACATTGGACACACATCTTTGATGCATCACCCTAGCTAAAAAGTAAAAGTATGTATACAGCCTTGCAAATATTAATTACTATTCAAAACGATTACGCAAGTTACCTATTGAAAAGCAGAATTAAGAGTAATACATAATATCGTTATTACTTATGAAACAATAGTTATATAAGGCGAACAAAGTATACAATACAAAATTGAATGAAGCATTAAAAGTACGGACAGAAATAACTTTCTTTGAGCGTGATCGAAATAATCGGTACAATTATTGCAATAAAAGAGTTATTGCAATAAAGAAGTTAACAGGTTGTTAACTACTGCAACAAAAGAGGCAACCTTCATGCTTTTTGAAGCTTTTGGTTGCGCAAAACCAACTTTAAAAGAACTCCCGGAGAGCTCGACGGATCCTTTTACGTAACAAAGTGGTTTGGAAGAAAATATGGCACTATAATATATGCTTTAAAAGCTCTTTAGCTTTTAAAGCATATAAAAGAGATTCAATTTAAGAACCTGTACCGATTTAAATACTGTTTTAATCGATTTTAATATAGCTTTCGTCCAGTGTAGATCCTATGATGCAGCAGAATAGCATTCTCGAATAGTCGAATCCATCAGATAAACGTTAAAAAAACCGATTGGGAGTCTTGACCATTCAGAATTCAGAACGCGTCTGACATTAATTAGACATTCAAATATGATAAGAATACCATTCTGTAGATTTAATTTATCGAGAAAGCATAAAAATCATATTGAATTTAGTTATTCTATACACCTACAGAAATATTATAGTCGTCACAATAATTGCCTACTTTATGCGTCTTGTCTACAGGAATATAGTCATCGAAATTGTCAAAGCCATAAACACAAGTCGCCACTGTCCCCTCGTGACATGATTATTACCCACCCTTTGTATCCCTACATAAAATATGTAACGAATAGCCGCCTGACCGTTTAGCGAATAAAGCGAGCGCCTAATGTGATGGAATATGAATAACTTATGTAACCCTTTGGTAGGGTTGCTGGGTTGCTGGTTGCCGAGGGTTGCCGTGAGGGTTGCGCTGTGATTGGTATCGCGACGTAAATATTTATACCAAAACATTCCCGGCTGACAGCGTAATTGCATTTGATTATGTCAAACCTTTGTGAGTCTGGAAACCATTCATTTGTTTCTTTTAGAAATAGCGTACTTTGATTGCTATTATAGTTTACGTGACAATTCATGTACGTAGATTTCAAAATAATATGTCGTAGGCAATGGCTGCAAATATTCACGCAATATTGAATGTGCCCCACGTACAACGTTTTTGGGGGAAAAACGACACTAATCCTCAGTTTTCTCTATGTACAGATTAGACCGTGATTTAGTGTCGTTTTTCCGCCAAAACATCGTTAAACCAAACTTTAGTATTTTTTTAAATTTGAGAATGTACAGTTTACCCGTTTCTCTGTATTTTATAACATTATGGAATAAATTACATTAAGAATAAATTACTAGGAAGAAGGAATTTGAAGTGTGTCATATTGATTTATCACATGCAGAAACCTTAAGAACTTCAATGAAGACATCTATTGCAATATGGTTATGAGGTGTATCAATAAATAGATATTATGTCAGTCATAACTCATACCGTAGAAACGAGTCGATCTTGAGTACTTATAACATTATCACCTAATCGGTTTCTCGGCAAAATCTGCAAATATTTTGATGAGAAGACGCACAAATCAAAGTTTGATTTCCACAAAACAAAGAATTTGGGCATATACTCCTAGCAAAGATCTCCCAAGTACTTTAACGAATTGCCATCTTAACCAAAAAGAACACGCAGTATCTTAGTGTAAATATCTAAAAACGATCATACCTGACGGACCTGCTTATACTGTTCTTCGAAGCTCCACCCGGCGGCACTGCCTTCTGACGATGATGATGACGCGGAACCAACGGGTTGCTGAGGGGGCGGCGGCGGTGGTTGCGCGGGGGCCACGAAGGCTGGTGGGTTGTAGAAATTGCTGGTGCCCCCGGCGATGGCGAAGACGTTGTTGGTGGTAGACAGGGAGGCGCCTTGAGCCAGCGAGACTAGCGACGAAAGATGTGGGTGAAGGGAGGTCTTGAAAGACTCAAAGTTTTCGCGCATCTGGAAGAGAAGATCCTGGTTATTTTCGAATTTGTGGCAAAAATTAGTCAAGCGTTTAGGGTACCTATTTTGAAAAACCTTTGAGAATTGGACTTGTGTGGTGGACCATCTAGAATCTAGATTCTAGCGCCACAATCCTATTTCAAGCTATCGAAGTTTTCTGAGCGTAGTTGGTATTGGTAGGTCAAGCCAAAGCCCAGGTTATACATATAAACAATAAACATATTAAACACTTATCGTAACGTCGAGTCTATAATAATGACTGTCACCGTTTTAGGAACTACCCCGCCAAGAAGAGCCGGTGTAAGGAGAGTAATTTTGGCCTTCGTATTTCTAGATGTGTCTGGTGTATGTGGTTCTCCCGGGTGACACTCTCGTCGTCGGAGCTGTCACAGGTCACTACACTGTACTCACATTGAGGGGCCGGCCCATGGCGGGGGGAGGGGCCGGCACGTGGTGCGGCATGGGGCCGGGCGGCGGCGCGGGGTGTCTGTGGTTCTCCCGGGTGACACTCTCGTCCGAGCTCTCGCTGGACTGGTCAGCGAAGTCGTCTGAACGAGGGGGCTGGAGACAATAGAAATAATTAGTTATTATTTGGTACTAGATGTTGCGGTTTTCGCGCGGGATTCATAGATCTTTTCAAGATTGAAAGTATCCTTAGCTGCAGCTGTCCTTTTATTTGACTCAAAGTATCTCTTTACTAAAAAAATGTTTAAGCGGTTCAAGCGTAAAGATAGACAGAGGTACGGAATATACCTTCGCTAAAATCAAGTATAACTTCAGTAATCTGTGGGCTTTCCCTCCGTTTGACGTGGCGTGATGTTATAGTTTCTACATTTTAAGACCGTCATCCAAATCCCTATCTATCATACTAGGGCAGAGATCCAGTCTTCATCATCTAGCCAACTTATTTTCAATAGTCGCAGTTGGATTTGTGTGCAGGTGTGAGCACATCGGGCTGCAATTACTCAAATGTCGCGGAGTCTTTTACGATGTTATTATTTCAATTTTTTCCTACTAATATCCCTCGCGTGCGTGTGTGTATTAAATATGTATCATATTTATTAAAACGCCATTACAGTTGATAATGTTGTTGTAGAGAATGAAGTTTCTCTCTTTCCTTCTTGTAGTAACTGTACTGCTGTCTTGCTCTAGGTAATTACAAGAGTTGAGTATGTACCACCTCGAGTTTTATATAAGCAAGAAGGTATTTTAAATGGCATGAAACGAATAGTAAATTACAAACATTTTCATTTTAAAGTACATCTACATTTTACTTGGATGCCAGCTAGAGAAATTTATTTAAAGGCAGATGGCAGTTCTACGTAATTTGGTTGTGTAATGTAGATCTCTACATGATTCAGGATCTGTCGGTCTGGCTTGACATAAATCGATCAAATTACGTAGGTGCTATCTACATGAATTATCAACTATGTTATACCAAACTCTGAGCTGCGAAACTAGTCAGAATCGTGAATCGTGGCTCGTACCATAGGTACTTAAAAGCCTTGAATATTTCGGAGTATGTACTGACTACGAACAAAGTAAGTGGGCAAGTAATTATTTTATTTCCATGGCATATGGTAGCCGGGAAGCCCCCGAGCTACTCGTTACAAAACCTCAAAACTTGCAACGTAAAATTTATTGAGGCAAATGATTATTTTTCTCTTGTAGGAGTACTCGCTAAGCGACGAAAAGTTTCAAGGTAGTCTTTGAAAACTGATTAAATATGCTACTCTCTCGCCACACTACTCGGTTGGTGTGATCAGGTCAGGGCTCAGGCCCTATAAGACCCTTGAAATATGTTATTTGTCGTAAAGTATGTCTATAGTCTATACTCTAAAGTAGTCTATAGGGACCGTGCAGCAACTATGGGTGTCAGAACAACAAGTACATAATCAACTACAAGTTTCGGATTGTCGACATCAGTTCGCAGCACTTTGGTTGAATAAATTCCCTATATGGACTGCAATTGTATATAAATTTAGAGTAGAAAAGTGAAAGAATAGACCTACTATGACTACCTACTTAAATTTTTTCCATAAATAATCAAAATATGTAAGAGAAAGATTTTAAAGTTACTCTGTAGCGCACATGAGTTTTTCCACCATGCGCGTGCGCGTCAAACCGGTCGCCCGCAATAATTTTCCGATTCCTGTTTCATTTTCATAACGTTACAATTTCCGTTCACGAACAGCAATCATCGAACCAGTCTTATAAATTAAAGGATAAGTATAATATACTTATATTATATTTATACAATCCGCCAAAACCGAGAACGCTCGAGGCGCACAATTACCATATTATATTATTATTTTTTCATTTTTATTATTCGCATTATTATATTGTGTGGTGTGATTATCGGAGAAATGCTTCGTTCGGATAAACGCTGACTGCAACACGCAACCGGCTAGGGTTCCCTTGGTTATAAAAACCCCTTTTTGAGTTTTGGTGGGTATAAACCTACGAATAATAAAAACTAAGGAAGAGTAACTTCGTCAAAAAATATGCTCCAAAATACTTGTCAAAAAAGTGTACCTTAGGTACACATTTCAATACATTTGCATTATTTAGGTGGCCTTGAGCGGTATAAAGGCTGACGTTACATGACAATTCGAAAGGAACCAAATTTAAAACGGTAATAGTATGGGAGTACGTTTCCTTAGTTTTTATTATTCGTAGGTATAAACCCTTTTTACTATCTTCTTCTATATCTTCTTCTTCATTTTATATTATTGCGTTTTAAATAGTTTCTTATGCAACAAACTACCTGTGATTTGTAAGGAAAATAAGAGCAAATAACTCAACATACAATCTTCGCTTTTAATAAAAAGCCCATTTAAAATTTAAAAAAAAATGTACAAGGTATGGAAGTTTAAAACACAATTTTTACTGATAGATCTGATACTCTGGAACGAACTGTCATCAGCAGTATTTCCGGTCCTATACGACCTGCAAACCTTCAAGAAGAGAGCGTATTCCCTCTTAAAGGGCCGGCAATGCACCTGCAGCTCTTCTGAATTCTGATGTTGCGAGTGTCCATGGGCGACGGTAGTTGCTTTCCATCAGGTGACCCGTTTACTCGTTTGCCCCCTTATTTCATAAAAACAAAAAAAATATCTTCATCTCCACGTATACGGAACCTCAATATTTCGGGTGTATATTTTTTATATCAGTCGATTTTCCCATGGTTTGTGACTGCTACTGGATTCCTGTTTCTGTTGACCGCAATCACTCAAATCGTTTATTGATAAACATTTTGAGAGCTCATATTGCTTTGGTAACGAAACATAAAGTGCTGTAACAAAAATTAACGGGTTGCACTCCTTGAGTGCCGGCAGAGGTAAAAAAAAACAATGTATCGTGGCGCATCAGAAAGAAAGGTGATACTACTTCCTCTCCTACGCTACGCCGACAGTCTTTTCTTGAGCCATCTTACGAATTTTCAATTAATTCACGTGTTCTGACGGGAGTTTTTCCACCCCAAAAAGTGTAAGGGTCTTACTACAAAAGATTAAACATCTGTTGAACAGTTGTTTTGAGACCATTTTGTACTGAAGTTTTCTCTAATCAACTGTTCAACAGGTTTTTAAATCTTTTGTAGTAAGACCGTAAGTGTCTAAACCGAAATTCCGAAATTCCGTCGCGTTAAATTGTACGCGTTTGACATTGCTGACGTAATCATGCGGAGTTTTACGCCGCCGAACTTCGGCATAGTGTGTTTAGACACTTAGGCTTTATATTTCCAAATCTGCCTATTCATATTTTCAGTCCGAAACCGCGTCTGACCCATATTTTTTAAAGTACTTAGATGATCCCCACATTACGGTAAACTTCAAAGCATTCGTTACTTCCATACGAAGATTATTTGGAATTGATTACCTTATACGAGTACCTATGTTTACCCGTCCATTTAACACATAGCACATAAGACGCACCGGTGAAAACGTTTATTTATATAAATGTGATAGAAATCGTAATTGCCAGGCCTCGTCCAACGATCAAATAGAAACTTGTAATAGATGTGCCCACGTGTCAAAGTAAATATGTGGGTACATCAAGAATATTGATTCTATGTTTTAATATTTTAATAGCATTTGTAAACAATCTTTAATATAATCCATTCTAATATTATAAATGCGAAAATATGCCTGTCTGTCTGTTACCTCTTCACGCCCAAACGTTGAACGTTATGCGTTGAACGTACGGATGCTTTGAGTCCCGAGAAAGGACATAGGATACTTTTTATCCTGGAAAAATGTACGGTTTTCGCGAAACGGACTTACGGGCGTAATGTACTTTTTTGTATATAAAACTTTGACATTTGTAAGATAGACTACTTACTACTCTATATTTTCTTCTATCTACATTTTTCGCTAAGTTCAGAACTTTGTCTAAACTTTGCCTAAACTTAGTATCTGTTTCTACTTGCTGCTGACAAGACTAATGTTATAGCGCCTTCTCCATTCAATTTATTATTTTACTTCCCAACTAGCAAAATTTGGTCATTTAATTTTCGAGACAACGTTTTGGTTATAACTTGAGGTCAGTCCTTTTTGGTTATAAAGCATTCGTATTAACCTTTATATGACGCGAAATAGGCGCAAAATATATAACTTTTATTTGTATAGCGATCGTCTCATGGTCGTTTTAGTGGCTAAATATTCGTATAGCAGTCGTAAAGTGGTTAATTTTTTAACTGTTTCGTCGTATTGTGATCCAGTAGATGTTGTATAAACATTGAGAAGTAGTCATCAGCATTACCCTTTTGCGGATACTAATTACTTTACAGTTCTGTTGAAGTAAGATAAAAGAAAAAGTAGTCACGTTGGTAAAAGTTTGTCTGCCATATTTATTATTGAATGAATGCTATTGACTATAATGTATTTGGTGTTAGTCGGTAATAATATCTACTTTTCTAAGGGAAATTAAATTTCTTGACGATTGTATATACGTTTTTTAACAAATTTTTAACGCCCCCTTCGAATAATTGCAAAATAATATTTCTAAATTTAATTTAATTTAAGATTTTACAATTACACTATTTTAGGTAATGATAATGACTTTTATATGATGTCTCATGACTATAAGTCGCATATATCCGCCATTTTTAGGGTACAGTAACAAAGTGGAAACCCATGCATTTTATCGAATTCTCAATAAGGTGATAATTTCTGATGTCGAAAATTTTTTAACTAATTAAAGATTTGAAGTTATTGTAAAGTTCTATATTTTAGGGTTCCGTACCAAAAAGGTAAAAGCGGAACCCTATTACTAAGACTTTGTTATCTGTTTATCTTTCTGTCTGTCCATCTGCATGTCTTCTTTTGTGTCTCAAGAACCGCTATGTTAACACTTCTTTGATAATTCTTTAATAATAAAATTAAAATGGAATAAAAATATATTAAGTGTGCTCCCATAAGAAAAATTTTTGGCCAACGTTTGCTCTTCGGTATAGATTATAGAACCATTTGTGCGCGAGTTCGAATCGCACTTGGCCGATTATTTCTTGGCCGAAGTCGTAAAAGAGAAACATGAAAATATCATTGAATAACTTAAATATTTTATAACAGTAAGTTTTAAAAGTATTTTAAAATCATAACATAAGTCAGTTATTTAAGTTCTCTAAATATTTATATTAGGCTCATAAATATTTTATAATAGTCGTATAATGAGAGTCGAGAATCATGTAAGAAACGTATATATAACGATGTATTTTATAACAGTTAAATATATGGACTTTACATGATAGCCATGTAGAAATTTTATTACTGATAAAGAGTAGTTAAATGGTCGAGATTACAACCAGATTATGATTGTTATATAAATTAATTTTATACAACATCAAATATGTATTTTAAAGGTCACAACTGCGATATTTATAGGATAGTCATATAATTTGGTCGTGTTAACGATTACAGGACTAAATTAAATGACTAAGCTCTTATACGACCTATTGTTCGTTTAGTATATTGTTACACGATGTTGGAAACTTTAATTACAACTATACGATTTCTATACGACTAAATGTCATTTAGGCTTTTTGTTAAAGGACTAATTTGCTAGTTGGGTTAGTATTAACAAATCCAGCAAAATATCACCTGCAGATGATAGTCTCTCTATTTTTGTCTCAATCTTTAACATCGCTTACATTGTTTATGCACATTTTCAACGTTGATTTGTGAATACGGAGAAATCGGACAAAGATATTCCACTCCCTGGAAGGTGTATTAGCTTGTATTAGCAGTGTTAGCCATGGGCATTGGGCGTGCGTTGTGACACGAAGGGAAATCTATAATTATATAATCTTTGGCGCTACAATCTATGTTGAAGGAATTATTTAAATGTGTTTCAAATGTTTGTTGTGTGGCGCCATGAGGTAAATAAGGTACTCGAAGCCTTGTATTTGTGTTATTTCTGAAGCTTGTGTTTTAAATGTATAAAATTAATATCTTTGTTGATTGGTTAAAGTTTTGACGTTAGTTGAAAACGCTAGTGAATAAATCCGGTGAGGATAGGAGTTTTGGTTAAAACTTAAAATAAATTATTACAACCCAATGTTTTAGCTTAAAATATAGAAAAGAATCACTTTGCAAGGCTCCAAATTTTCGTCAATTTCTTACTACAGTAATTATTAGTTAAACTTTTTAAAGCACTCGCATATTCAACTGAGCGTCCTCTAAATTAAAATCGGGTCATACGGAAGGTCAGCATTTCGTTCTATTGATAAGTGTAAGTGCAATATCACGAATCTTTTAGCATTTTGTAAATACTGACAACGCGTACGAGCAGCTGTCATTGAAATTTGCACAAATGACTCATTGCAAACTAAACTATAAAATACGATTCCCGATAGTAATATTAAAGCGGCAAATAAATCTCAAAAGCCTTAACACCTGCGTCAAATGTCAGTTTATTGATCACTATTGTAATCAACATTGTAACACCTCAGAGATCAGACAAAGAATGTTGCTATAAAGCAACAGGTTCCAGGCAAATGTTTGCCGATCCTGGGGTTATTCTGGAGCTAAAAGCCTTCGGTGACCCTGTGTTTGCATACACTCCACGCTAATGGACGTAGGGTTGGCACACGCGAGAAAATTATTTGATTAAGAAAGAATTGGTGAAAAGTGAAAAATTTACGTTTATGTTACAAAAAGCAGGCATTAAACTAAGTATCTAACTAAAGTAATTCTATTTATTGTTGTTAATAGCAAAATAATTTTAAGCTCGAGGGGGAAAGGAATGAAAAATCTGTACGGTACTTCCCATATAGCCATTTTTGGGAACTCGACGCAACGGTTTCGACACCTTGTGCTAACACTTATTTGTTCTCGATACTTTATCGCGTCGCCGTTTCATATTAGAGAAGTCGCTGCAACTAAAATTGGGGACGAGTCGACACAGTAACATTCGGTTTCTTATCTACGTCACCGTGTCGTAACATTGTTACCATATTTTAACTAGATTTCAGAAATCATTCGTTCAATCATTCATAATCGTTCATTCGTTGACATTGACTAGTGAAAGAATTAAAAATAAGAAACTGCCATCTTATCACCAAGGTAAGTAAACAAAGATTTTGTTTTTATTTAATATTATGGTTTTTATGCCTAAATCTGAGTGGAAAATTAAATGCATCGTGTATTTAGTAGGATAGTTCGAAATTTACAAACGCGCCGCATAATTATCTTATTTTAACCATTCCTACGAAAATACATTGTTGGTTTATAATAATAATTTTATTTCGTATTCTCAAAAACTTATATCTAATGCAATAATATACTTGAATATTGAATAGCAAACTTAATATTGGCAGCAATAAACCGTACAATCGATAAATAATGAAAAAAATATTTTTCAAAAAAAGTTACGATAACTATCGACATTGTGTGGAAATATTACCGAAAGTAGTCACAAAGTTACTGTATTTTTATTTTCTGTTCACAGTTTCTCAAACTTTGCCTAGCAAAAGAAAGCTCTTCCGAGTTAAGATACCTCGTACCAAGCACCCTATTCAAACGAAATAAATATTGCATTATGTATATTAATCATTATTCTTTTTCAGATCATGATTCGCCAGACACAAAAAATATTGAATATCAGTTCTGATATTAGTTACTTACATTAACTTACTGTGCAGCAAGTTCAAACATCGATTAGCTACGAAGATTCTAACAAGTAATCTTGATTCATGTCAAGTAGATAATTTACGCCGTCGAATTCGACTCGTGGAATAGTGAAATAAAAATTGTTTTTTCTTTAATTTTTATTTTATTATTACCCCTAACGTTATATCAGTACAGGAATAAATAAAATTTGGGAGATGCAAAGCATGCATAAAAGCACAAACTAAAATCAAACAGACTAAGGAATCTAGTCAGAAATAACTAAATAATCGGCCAAGTGCCAGCCGGACTCACGCACCTAGAGTTCGTCTCTAGGATAGAATAGGCCAAAATTTGTGTTTCTAGTATGGGAGCCCCCCTTATTTTTTAAAATAAAACTATTATTAATTATTGAATTAGACATATTATTATAGTGAGGGCTTTGTGAAAATATCAAGTGCCTACTTGTTGCCATTATAGAGCAGTATGGGAGCCCCCTTTATTTTAATTTTTATTTATTTATTTATTTATGAACTAATTATGATAACCAACAGTTTAATTGTATTTTTGTCAAAAAAGGAGGAGGTTCTTAATTCGACAGTTATATAAGTTCTAACGTATTTTACTCATCTTTTTATTTTAATTAAACGGCAAACAGGCAGTTTACACAACACAAAGTTTTAGAATGACTGGCATTTGGTGATATACATTTATCAAAGTTAGTGTTTAGTTATTACGTAACTTTACTACTCATGTTACAACCCAGTTACTACATATTGTTACCAATATTGTACACTAGTTACATACCATACGCTACGTGTGGAAAACGTGTGTACAAGCGGACACGGTTACAACACGTAGAAGCAAACCCCCACACAGTCGCAAGGTGTCGTATCAGCTACGAAACTGTTACGACTTGTTACAGATTTACAAATCTGCGACCGAAAATGCCTATATGGGATACCACTGACTTTAAATTATTAGAAACACGGCCGTCCAAAAAAAATCCAGGCGAAATGGAAAAGCAGAAAAGTTCAAACTAGATAGGCACTGACTAAAAATGGGATACCATGGTCTTACAAAAAATTGCAACTATTATTCCAAGATAATAATTGTTGCATATAAAAAACATCAACGCGATTAAAGCTCTCTCTAATCAAATCTGATTTTGATACAAAAAAGTCAAATATAACTTTTCTACAACTTTTTTGGCGTGTGGCAACCCTGGGGGTCGATCAACCTGCGTCTTTGTTTGACATCCCTGCGTCTCCCGATCGGTGTCCATTTCACTTTCATCTATTTGTCGATGGCAAGGAATTTTTTATTCCTCGGACCTCGCATCATTATAGTGGCTTTAACCTGAGATATTTAAATGTCATAAGTTTCTTGATTTTGCTATGTGTTCTTTTAATTACTTGATAGTTTAGATTTACGGTCAACGAATAGAATAGAATGTTTTATTGCATAAACTTACTTGTCAATGCTTTCCATTCTAGAATTTACAATATTTAATTATTATGTTTTTTCTGACTAAATTTACACTTTTAATTAAAAAAAATATGCAATATTAAACTAAAGTTTAAACAGCGAATCGAGGCACAAAACATAACATGACAAAAGTAAGAATTTCTGTGCTTTATTTTGATTGATGTTCATGTAATATGATTTGCGTTGTAAAACCTTTTTGGAGTTGTTTTTCAAGTTATGTATATGATAAGAAAAGGTAAACAAGTGTGACACGACTTCCGCGGCCACTGACTTACGCCAGCATCAAAACAACGGTTTAGTGATCAACCAAGGTTTTCAAAACTGAAGATGGGCTATAACTAACGTGACCATTTTTTTTTATCAGAGCGGGACATCGACGGATCTAAACAAGTAAATTTTATTATTAATTATTATGAAAGTGTAGAGGTAAATACAATTGAGTATTTTGTGAATTTCTAGTGCCTATCTGTACAAGCTTGGCAGAATAACCATATTTTATATACTTTTAAATTGTTGTTTCGTCTGTCTGCAAAAGCAGGACAATTTCGGCCTCGCGGGGGACAGTGGGACAGACTGCCTGAAAGCGGGACTGTCCCACCCAAAGCGGGACGTATGGTCACGTTAGCTATAACATGCATTTTACAAAATATTTATTATGTTCAGAAGAAAAGATAAGCCATCCATCTAAATAATGGTTTAATAAATGATTTTAAAACGATTTCAAAACTAAGAATAAGCTATATCATGCACTTTACAAAAAATTAATTATAATATTCAGAACCAAATTATACATTTGAGTAGTGCTGAAAGCTGTTAGACTTTAAAGCAGGGCCATTTATTGAGAAAGTCTTTAAAATATCACACTGCGACCAATAGGAGTAAAGAAACAGTGAAAAAATGTGGAAAAACGGAGAAAATTATTCATCTAATATAAAAGACGACGCATTTAATATTTCTAAAACGTACTAATTCGTTCAAGTTAAAGATATTCGTCACTTCAAATACCGCTAGCGGCGTGGAAAGATGTGCTTATTGTGATGATAATTATTTTAGAAAACAAAACCTAGAAAGCGGCCGCGTCGGTCAAAGATGTGTATCTTCTAATTATTGTACGCTATTGTAGAAGTTTGTGACAAAATGACACGGCTTGATTGACGCACGAAATTAGAAAGTGCAAAATAGACGAAATAATATATTAGGAAATTAAATGTGTAGGTGTCATTCCATCCTCATCACCTTGAGTGTCAGTCTTCCACCGTGCATTTTTCGCGTAACTTTCCACCACGCACAGTAATACTCTGGAATGAACTTATATGAACAGTTACTAGTCCAGCAAACCATTACTAGTCCAGCACGAATCGGCGCACGAGTACCGAAAACTATTCCACCTCAATTTTTTATGCGATCCTCTTCAAATTGCCCTCCTGATGATATAAATGCATGTTGCCATGGTGCAACCCGGTGCCATATTGTTTAAACAATTGCAAGGAATTGTTATTTTTCAACCGGACAATTTTTTTTAATATTCTTTATTGAAATACCAATAAAAAAGGTCCTATGACTTTTCACGATAAAGTTAATATTTTTAAAGATATGAATGTTTAAAGGTTCGAAAAATGTCAAATTTGGGTACTTTCGACCCACGAAAAATATATTAAAACAAATAATAATGTCTAAGTAATATATTTTTTTTAATTCTCTATACAATAGTTAGTAATATGGGTAATAGAGATTTAAGAAAAATCATTGTTTATATCTTTTTTTATCTTAGCAAAAGTAGACAAAAATTTGTGTTTTTTGCATGGGAGCCCCGCTTAAATATTTACTTTATTTTAATTTTATTATTAATTAGTAAAGTACAAATATCATTAAGGATTTTGTGAAATGTTCAAGTGCCTCACTGTTACCATTATTGATTACGAGCAAAAAAGGCCAAAAAAATCACGTTTCTTGTATGGGAGCCCCCCTTAAATATTAACTTTATTTTATTTTTAGTATTTGTTCTTATAACGGCAACAGATATACACAATCTGTGAAAATTTCAGAAGTCTACCTTTTTTTTAATTGTTAATTTCGCGCGCTTACAAGTCGCTGTCTCTAGACTAGACTTCTAGCTAGCTAGACTTCTGAAATTTTCACAGATTGTGTATATCTGTTGCCGCTATAACAACAAATACTAAAAATAAAATAAAGTATAACATTTAAGGGAGGTGATTTTTTTGGCCTTTTTTGCTCGTAATCAATAATAGTAACAGCTAGGCACTTGAAATTTTCACAAAATCCTTAATTATATTTGTACTTTAATAATTTATAATAAAATTAAAATAAAGTAAATGTTTAAGGTGGGCTCCCATACAAAAACACATTTTTTGTCTACTTTTGCTAAGATAAAAAAAGATATAAACAATGAAATTTTTTAAAATCTCTATTAGCAATATAATTAACTCTTGTATAGACAATTCAAAAATATATATTACTTAAACATTATTATTTGTTTTAATATATTTTTCGTGGGTCGAAAGTACATAAATTTTGAGATTTTTCGAACATTTAAACATTCATATCTTTAAAAATATTAACTTTATCGTGAAAAGTCATAAGACCTTTTTTATTGGAATTTCAATAAATAATATTAAAAAAAATTGTCCGGATGAAAAATAACAATTCCTTGCAATTGTTTAAACAATGTTTGTTTAAACAATATGGCACCGGGTTGCACCATGGCAACATGCATTTATATCATCAGGAGGACAATTTGAAGAGGATCGCATAAAAAAATTGAGGTGGAATAGTTTTCGGTACTCGTGCGCCGATTCGTGCTAGACTATACGAAGCAAACCCTCAAGAGAAGAGCGTAAGGCCGGCAATATTGCGAGTATCCATGGGCACAGAATACATATTAGTACAAGTACCATATTTTTAATCAGGTCACCCCTTTGCTCGTTTGTCCCCTAATTTTATTTAAGAAATTTAAAATATTTTTAGAACTGTTTCAACTATCAAGTTATGCTAGAGGTATCTAAGTTATGAATTATGAAGTCCTTTATGAAGTTATATTAATATTTTCATCGAGTATTGGCGCTTAGATTTTACGTTGCATAATTGCATATTATGTCATATTACGTGGAATCTCATGATGGGTCTAGGCATCAAATATAATGATTAATCTAGATAGATGGCTGGAACATTAAATTCAAGCCTGTGACAATTCTGCATCATGTTCATCTCAACAAAAAACCATTTTCTTTTTTCCCCTCTAAAAACCATTCCAAATTCAAATGTGACGGCCATTTTGAAAAAAGAAAAACCGTCAACATTTTAGTGTCTCGTCGTTTTAATCGTATTTGTTATTGGAAATCGTTGAGACAATTTCGAAGTACGTCAAATATTGACGTTTCTCACGAACTCATCCTTCCACTTTTCACACAAATAAGTAATAATCGATCGTCTTTATTGCGCGAGGCGGGTGATAGTTCGAGGAACGAGCGCTAAGTGACATGACAAACTTACATTTTATATATTGAAAGTATATGATGTAAATGCATTTCAAAGCGATGTGGACAGTTGAACATCTTGTCACCTTCAAGTTAAAACCCTCAAAAAAGGGTTGAAATGATAAAAATGTAACCTATCAAGCCCCATAAGATCACCGGTGATCGCGACAACAATATTATAACAATAGATTTCCAAGAATCCGCGATCGAAGGATTAAAATAGTATTTTAGGATGATCCGTGTTTATTTTTTTTCAGAGGTGTTACCATCAGTTCTGCAGTAAATAAAATCTAAAATGTATTTGTATAAAACTTTTGACAGTTTCCAATTTCCATACATTGGATATTCGATAACGTTACGATGTCATCGCTGTCTAAAAACATAATTCCCTACAGAAACCGTACATTAAGCATATTTTAATAATTATCGTTCGTGACGAAAAAAAATTTTTTTATGACAACCCTAACGCTACCTACATCTTTGATGCATAAAACCGTGCCGTGCTAACATTTCTTTTATGAGCGTTTTATTTAGGTTTAATCAACAATGGTGACACACGGTGTTAAAGTGAATTATTGAGCAAGGGCGTGTTTGTATGTCCGCCATCATCGAGACCTTTGTGAGTGACTCACTATGAAAATCCGCGAATATTTGCTAGGGCTGGCACACGCCATAAACTTTTTATTACAGAACATAATAATATTATTACTGCAATGTTTTCACGCTAGAGGCAGAACCAGCATAGACAGTAAACAAAAAGTTTGGTTCGACGTTTGACAAAGTTTCTGTCAATATTCTGATATGACGTGTGCAACATTTTTGGTCGAATTGTTTACTGTATGTGCTAGTAGCGCCCTCTGCTTCGACCTTTGCGTAATAAAATCACAGTCATAATTATTTAGACTTGAGGTATAGTGCATACTAGATGTTGTCCACAACTTCGCTGTGCCGAAATCCGCTATCGTGTGAGAACCGTACATTTTCGCAGGGTGAAAAATTTCGTAAGTCCTTTTACGATTCTCAAACTATCTCCATACCAAATTTCATACATCATTTTAGCGGTTTAAGGACAGATTATGGACCTGTTCTGAGGGTTTAAGCGTGAAAAGTTAATAAATCGAGAGCAGCTTCTTTCCTCATTTGACGTTCTTTTAAAAGTATTAAATAACTTTGGATAACTACCTAATACCTATTACGTTTGAAACGCAAAAGTAAAACCCCTTTTACTAAGTTTTGAATCCCTAAAATTATATAAATTTTTGATACCAAAGTTTTAATTGACTAATACAACCCTAATTACGAGGAAAATGTATATTTGCGTGGCAATTTTAGGTTGACGACTGTCACAAAGTCATTGGCATTGTTTTGACATCGTGACAAATAACATACACGTGAAAACCGTAGAATTGTAAAGGTGATAGCACATTTATCAGCAATTCAGCACGCATACATTTAGAAAATTAGAATTCGTTGTATGAAACTATGTGAAACGTCTCATATTATACGCACCGCATTTCGTGTACTATGCGGTGCGTACGGTCCTCACAAATGTGCGATCAGCTGGCTCATGGCTGACTTGCAATTTGTTGTTGCTGTCTCTATCTATCTGTTACTAACGGCTGAAATAGAAACACGGAAACAGTTACCTGAATTCTGAAATAAAATTAGCATCATTGCCATTTGAAAGGATTTGAAAAAAATTAAATAGGCCGGCAGATCGAGGCATTGACCCCACTTTAGGGCTGTTAGAATCCATTTTGACAATTGACAATAAAAACTGATTTTCAGCCACACTTCGTATCCTATCCTGAGCTTTTAAATATGTGTCAAGTGTCAAAATAGCCCCAATCTACGCCGAATTTATTTGACGTAGATTGGGATTCGGGGCCCATTTCAATCACGCGGTGTAGCAGCCAAAACGCGCGTTTGCTCGAACGCATATAAATACAGCCTACTTGTAATAATAAGCCAACTTTAAATCTTTCCTCTTCTTAAAATATATTAAATTACGTGTAATTTTTTGTTCACGATCTCGTTTATTTGAGAGGAAACCACACAGTGACGTCCGATATCACGATACAATCCGGTCCGGGTTTTCTCAATATTTGAATATTATATGTACGACTTATGTCATTTCCTTCCACGACCGTCATGAGTTCATGACATGACACACTTTTATTAACAGTTAATACATACTTGAAAGTTATTTAAATCTTCCTAGAAACTTGAAAATCTTTTTCGAAGCTAAAGTATTGATGCAAGAGTTTCGTAATTTAGTTTTATAAAAGTGTTCATTCGTCGACATTTTTAATTAAGCTCAAAAGTTATAGGTAGCTCAAAAGTATAGGTTCTAGAATCTAGATCATTGATTCCCAAAGTGGTCCAGGTGGACCCCATGGGGTCCACGGGAGCCCGATAGGGGTCTACGCTTGCGTGAGACAATATTATATTAATAGCAGATTCAATATTACAGAGCGAGCAGATTTAGAAATAAGTGAAAGTGTGGTAATTTTTGTGTCAAATAGCTACAAAACAAGAAAATATTTGCGTTTACTTTTTACCACTCCGAGTGTAAGTCAGACTTAGAATACAAAAAAGTAAAGGTCCAACTGTTGGATGAATACGCTTTTTAGACCGGCCTTGAACTGGGGGGGGGGGGGGGGGTATTAGCTGTGGGGTCCACCGGATCCAGCGAAATGTTAAAAGTGGTCTATGACAAAAAAAAGTTTGGGAACCTCTGTTCTAGATTAATACAGAGCCCACCAAACACTACGTGTCCGTGTGACACTGTATTTACGCGAGTGGAGCCGCGGGAAAAGCTAAACTACCCAAGAAATCTATAAATCTAAATCTATACTAATATTTAAATGCGAGTGCGTGTATTTGTTACCTCTTCATGCTAAATCAAATTAGATATTTGGTGGTTTTTCACGAAATTCAATGCAAGAAACACGTGGGTCGTGGACATCTATGCAGGTGTGTCCATAGGTTATATTTACGCCAGTATTATAGTACTCTTTTGGTTATATTATGTTCGGAATTGGTATGGAAAATTGTTGAAAGGCTACTTTGATGAATTTTCCTAGCAATATCATCGGAATGTTGCAGAGTTCCTGTCATACAGTGTAGCTGACCTGCGGTCAGACTTACCCGTTTATGGTCACCACAAAACCAAGTAATTAAACGGTGGACTTTACTATCCCATTGTCCTTATCTAAACGTGGCTACAATGTAGCTGCGGCTACAGCGAGGCCGATTAAGTAATGTTATGTACGAAACTCAATAATGATTAGTTCTTAGTTCTTACTTCTTACCAATTAACCTATCAAGCCCCATAAGAGCACCGGTGATCGCGACAATAATAGAATAACAATAGATTTACAAGAATCCGCGATCGAAGGATTAATAGTATTCTTAGTAAAAACAGGAATCTTCTTAGGTGCCAATGACTGCTAAAAATTCGGAAGTTTACCCTATATAGATAGGCTGGCCGCATAGGTACACACGTTTTCCGCATGCGATTTCCTAGTGTCGAATTTCGATTTGGAATTCCGTGAGACTAGCTCAAACGGACGTTTTTCTTCACTCGCGAACGTGCTGGCTTGCGCTTGAAACGTACTTGCGGAATTCGTCCCGTTCGGAAAAAAGCGAAAGTGTGCGTCATTTAATGTATCTTCTACTGATTCCATTCATTCGGCTTTCCGAATGCGAGATAGAATGTCCTTTCCCCTTGTCTCAAAGTATTCCCAAACAAACTTTCATCAAAGATGGTTTAGCAGCGTGAATTCCTATTAATATTCAGGAATTCAAGCTTCAAGCCCCAAGCGGTCGCATGCGACCGCGATAACAATACAAATCTATTGTGTCTCGTTTTTTCCACGATCGATGGATTGAGTTAAAATGAGGGATTTTCTTATTTTTTTAATTTGATTGTCAAACAGTTTCCATTTTAGTAACTAGATGGCGTATGGGTAGACAACTATCGGTAATACCAGGGATTACCATCAATACTTGCTACAAAACTGGACAAAAGAATGTAAAATTTGATACATTTCAATTTGAAAAAGACGCAATAATATTCCAATGAATAGGTTAATAGAGTTATTATAACGATGTTTTAGTTAAAACTCACGGAAGAAATAGCCCTGTTTGCCGATATTCACACCAAATGTCACAGGAAACATACATTTTGGTTTTGACAACATCTTACTTACACTTGTGCAAGATAACGGATATTTAATGGCTTATATTTTACCAATAATGAACATCAAAAACACAAATAACACAATTTGGGAAAAAATAATAAAAACCACACCAACAATAAAAAGTAGAAGAAGTTTTGAAAGTGACATGCCCGCCAAAACTCTCTTTCAGTTGTCAGTATTCAGTTTGACAATTTGCGTGTTCCTTAACTGTTACCAGTATACTGGCCTAATCGCTTAGGCCAATGATGGCTTAGATTTGAGATATTTTGATTTACGTCACACTTGACAGTACACTGATATTTTTTTGAAACACTACCAATATGTTGTCAGTGATGCCAACCTGCAGATAATTTCAGATGGGTGGGGGGAACCAATAGAAAATCTAGAAGTGTCTACCGTCGCGCCGTCTGGTGGAAATTTAAAAAAGAAAACTTCCCATTACGGCAATTTTAAAATATAACGCTACTAGCGTCTCTCACTTGAAACGATGTGTGATCCAAATCCCATCATATTATACACAGTCTATACAGTTGTAAAACAAAGCCACGATTAATACAGATGTGTTATCGATAACGTCAACAATTCATATCCGATAAGCTGGTATCACATCAATCAGAGTCATAACAAGCGCCTCCGTTATCCATCACCGCGCCCCGTCACCCGCGCACCCCCCGCGCCCGCCCGGCCGCGAGTAATGGCGTGTATCGACCGACGACCATCAATTCGATTGACATATCGATTTTAAAGTATGAGCTTTTGAGAAGTCAAGTTTTATTGTGACTCCGATCAGAAATAAATTACTCAAAGGCCCCAGGCCCCATAAACAAACGCAGGTCGGCCGATCAAAACAACGGGCATGCCGCAATAATATGACAAAAATAATAAGGCCCAATTTCACCAACGTCTATTAGTGTTAACAGCTTGTTAAAAAGTCATGTCTTCTCCTTCGTTCATATGAAAAAAGGAACCGGTAACGTGATACTAATTCGAGCGATTCGTGTTAAAAAATATAAGTCCAAAACACTCTATGTGCCCTCAAAGACAACAGAACTTTCGTATGAAATCAAATATTCATTCAACTTTTTATGTAGTCCCCAAAAATCAAAATATCAGAATTCATAGATGTCCATCAATACAAACAGACCAAAATCAATAAGAACCCTTCCTGATACTCAAACAATAACCTCCTTTTTTAGTCGGTCAAACTAGTTCTATTGAATTGACGATCAATATCAATGTTATTGTAAGGGCAGGTTAAGGTTTGTTTGACTAAACGAGGACTTTTAAGCCAATCTAGTTTATACTGCAATCTAATACTTTCATTTAAAGTAGTACTGATGCAACCGAAAATAATTCCGAATCGAAAATTTCCTGAAAAGGAAAATTATATTTTTAAACATTTGGAAGTTGTTTCGTTTACCACCCAAAAACATTCGTAAGGTTAATTAAACTAAAATTAATTAAACTAAAATACGTAAAATATACAACCGAACATAGAACTTTCAGCTTTTTTTCATGTAAAAAGATCTGGAGACAGAGCTGCGCGAATTTTCAAGCTATAATTCAGACAAATTTTGCTACACAACATAATAAAAACTATAATATTTAGTTTTGTTTGTCAATAATATTTAATTTATATCATAATTCATAACCCTATCATTCAGTTATTAATAACGGCTGGTCATGTCCTGGGATCACCGCACCCCGCTGCGCAGGCGCATCCTATTTACAAACAATGCGCGACGCGACAAACGCATTTGCGTTTTTATTCACGCATTAGCCCGGACTGTATCCGGAATATTTCCGACAGGAGAAAACGTATAGCACTGAAAATATAGGCTATAAGAATGGAATCTAAAGTGGAGATTGGATAAGTAAAAATCTAGGACGATATTGTAATTTTATGAAAAGAACAGTAGTTTCGTTAAGGCGATAAGCCCCATCCCACCACGTTAGTTTATGATATACAAACACAGATATTTAATCGTGTGAAAAGGGCATATTCGTCGGTATGATTGCCTATGCATCCATGATCGACAACTCCGAAATCATGGTGCCAATCATAATTATCGCAAAAAAAGGCATTTACAAGCGTACACTATTACACTATTACGATACGAGTATCTGTATCTTCGTATCAAATTCATCTTTGTGTATGAATAACAGTTTAATCATTACACATTCCACATACGATATTAAAGAATAACTCATCCAAATCTGATACGGAATTATTAATTATGAATCTTAAACTGTATGACATGAAAGTAAGAGGTATGCCGTATGCCCCGGTCGAATGCTTGAAATTATTGATAAATCAATGCAGTTCCTGACGAAAGGGGTACTAAATCAAGCGGTCATCTTGTTTTGACGCACGTTTTCCGCTAGATGGCGCGATAATCAGGCTCTGTCAATACTGTCATTAAGAAATTAATGGCGGCTAGACGCTTTATTGATGGCTATTGCATTGTTTTATTTACATCGAGTTTGCTACGTCAGCTTCTTATCGACGTAGTTATATTAAACATCTAATAAGAATTTGTCGTTTACTAGTTACTACAGACAGTAGGTATGTTTATAAAAAGAATAACACTATATACAGGCGTTGAAGTCGTTATAATATTGTGTCAAGTCACTTTTTAACGTGTCAGACAAAAACAAAACATTGAAATAACGTCGGTAATCGGTATACACAATGGCCAGTGTGATCCACAGAATATAATTTTACGTTTATTTTAATTTTCGTAACGCGTTTATTTGAAATTTATTTTATCTTGTTTACTTAATTTCCAATATACCTATTAGAAAATTGAAAGAGAATTTTACGATTACCTAAAGTTCTAAAACATCAAATCTCTAATTTTTGCTTATGACTCATTGCTCATATAATATCTACTTACTAAAGTCTGCATTTGCACTTTCATCACCCTCGCACAACATAAAAACAATTGTAATCATGTAATTAAACGAGTCCCGTCACATTACGAGACACAATGGCACCCACGCGACAGAACCCACGTGTATCAGGATCCCTAATTTACATCCAGATATAGGCCACACACCACTGTAAGATCGGTAGGGAAAAGTGGAGCAAATAGGCTCTCATCTATGTGTACACTAATAACGCACACTAGCAGCCAATAGCGGGTCACTGTCTGATCTTCATCTACCAATAATAAACTCACTGATCTACCAATGGAGTGCCTTCACGCGCCCCGCTCACTACTCACCCCGCCAAAGAGACCTAAAATTCGCGCTTTCCCCTTCCGTTTTTGACGACCGCTCTTAAAACTATACGCGGCTTATACCAGCTGTAAAAAACTGGACAAGCCAAACCAAATTTAACACTTTCGCTATTACCTTTTAAAAAGCGCCTGTCTTATTAAAAACAAACATTGAACCGTTCTAAACTTTAACCTTTATTCCATGGGGCATAAGGTCGAAAGCTTGTGATGGGGTTCATGCAAGCTTAGACCACACACGATCGTCAGTATGGGTCCTTATAACAACATCGAAACATTTAGTATTTCACAGGTAAACAAGTAGCTGATGAGGCAAAAAATTCGATTCGGAAACTTTTCGAATCGGAATGTTTTAATCGATTCGGAAAATTGGCTTTTGTTTTTGCTTTAGAGAGGTTACTAGCGGCGAAGTTCTTTTGGAAGAAGCCCTTGCTTGTAATATGTAGGAATTTGGATGGTAACCTTCAACATGTAAAATGTAAATCGTAAGAAAAGCCAACAAGAACCTACCTACCAACCTGCCACTTGCTTGCAAGCCTGCAATTGTTTCCAGTAAATTATAAAGACTTTGTTTTAAATTTTATAATTAAGGCTTGTTTTACAGTCCCTAACGTAATAGCTTATTGAAAAGTATTTTCACATGCTGGATTAGCTGGAGACAAAAAGATTAGAGATAAGCTATTCGTCACTATTATTCGACGATGTAACATCAGACCCTTTATAATAAACGTTTAAAACTCTTCCTTAACAGTTAACACTTTTAATACACTTCAACCCCCTAACAAAAGTTCGAGGTCATACAAAGTAATAGCTATAAAGTTAATACGGGTTCGGATATTATCGGCAGTCGTCGGTTATAATCGGATCTCGTCGGTTATTATCGGCGGTCGTCGGGTGTCGTCGTCGTTTCGGCGAAGTGCTAACGCGCCGCCACGCCTCTTCCTGCCGCGCCGGTATCGCGAATCGTTCAAGTCGATTGCATTAGGGTCATATTATGAGTTTTTAGTTAATATACTGTTGGGTAGAAGACTACAGCTAATGTTATGTGAGGTTGTCATGCAGTAGGTAGTGTAGGTAAAGCTTTTAGGGTAAATTAATAATAAACTTGGTCCTTCGAGCCAGATCTCATGTAAAGTTATTTTGACCAATAATGAAGCTTGGTCCCTCGAACACTATGTTAAGCAGTAAATATGAAAAATTATAAAACTCGGCGAAAAAAACCGAAAGAACCGATACGTATAATATGAACTATGAGCTGTTTCAGTATTCTCAGGTTCGAAGGACCAAGTTTCATTACTGAAACTTGGTCCTTCGAACCTGGTCGTATTATCGTATGAAATCGTTATTATGGCAAACGGAAATAGGTCCTTTGAACCGAATTCAAACCTAGAGTTTCAAACCTATTCCTTGGAGTTGAATAGACGGAGATCCTAGGAAGAATAGACGTCGGTAAAACCGAATTTATCATTTTCGAATCGTATTCAACATATAACCTTTCTTCTTCTTAGTAAAGAATCACTCACCCATTCCATTAAAATAAGGTTGCAACTCCTATTGACCTACCCATTAGGGCCCACAGTTTGTTCGCGCATTCCGCGCTTTTTATAAAAGGGATTAAAAATAAATATGAACATGAACACTTCTTATTAGCGAGGCGACTGGTTGGTGTGGTTTCATTCTAGGAGGGATGTTTCAAGTTTGTATTTGTGGCATCGCAGCTTTTAAATTTACTAAAACCTATTTTGATGTAGTATTTGACGCCCGCAACTCCATTGCGCCATTTGTTTATCGCGCGGGAACCGTACATTTTTCAGGGATAAAAAGTATCCTATGTCCTTTTCCGGGACTCAAAGCATCTCCATACTACATTTCTACAAAATCGATTCAGCGGTTTGGGCGTAGAAAGGTAACAGACAGAGAGATACACTTTTGCATTTACATTATAAAATAATAATACTAGCGACCCGCCCCGGCGTCGCACGGGTATAAAATATATAGCCACTGAAAAAATGATTAAAATCGATAGCCTATGATCCTTCACGTGGTCTATTTCTTATCTGTGCCAAATAACATAAAAATTGCTCCAGTAGTTCGCGAGATAAGTCCTTTCAAATAATTTCCCCGTTTTTTCCACATTCTCCTATTAGTCTTAGCGTGATAAAATATAGCCTATAAGCCTTCCTCAATAAATGGGCTATCTAACACTGAAAGAATTTTTCAAATCGGACCAGTAGTTCCTGAGATTAGCGCGTTCAAGTTAGCCCTTTCAATAATAATATTAGTATTTAGTATGAATTTGAACTATGTTTTTTCATCTTTGACCAATAGATTACCGCAATATCAGCCTAGGCCACAGTGTATCAAAACAAACATGATACACTCCTATGTAGGGAGACCACCAAAGTGTGACTATAAGGACAGTCCGCAAACAGCGGGGGCGGGATCGTAGCACGGGAGCCCACTTCATTCGAGAGTATATGACTTGCTCACCACGTGGATAGTTTATTGAAACTTAAATTAGTTAGATAAAGAATCGTCTTGTTATAAACGACCATCTCGTATAAATATTAGTTCACAAAACGTGTTTATTGTACCATAACTTAATTAGATGATGCCCGCAAATTCTTTGCGCCGAACTCGCAAAAATCGTATATATTTTCGCAATTAATCTGTCCTATCACCTATGTCCTTTCCCAGGACCTACTCCAAATGGGAGCTCCCCAGAGTATTTCCTAGTACCTAACGGACAGGATATTTTGTCTGCAGCATTTAGTTTAACATAACAGTAAACAGTCTCATTTTTTACATCTTGAAGTATAAGATGCCTATAAAATATACTGTTAAATTGTTTCTTGTTTACTTAACCACTTAATTTGAGAATCACGGAGACGAATCACTTAAAATGAGTAAAAACGTAAGATAAAAACACACATACGTAAGCGAAGAAGCAAACATTTTAGGGAGGCACATTATAAGTTTATTGAATCACCATAATGAGATGCGTCCAATACGTGCAGCGAGCAAACAGACCACCGCATAAGAAAGTCAAATTAAGTGAAAAACTAGCTTAGTCATAGCTACGCCTCCAATAACGAAGCTATAATATATGGAAAAGATATTTTGGAAATGGAATAACAAGATTTCTATGAAATAAGCATAAAATAAGCGTTTGTGTAAAGAAAAAGTTTACAAACTTGAATTAAAATTGTGGACACAAATTGAATTTTCTTTCTGCCTGTCTATTTGTTACCTCTTCTTCACAACTCAAATAACAACGTATGATACTTTCATCCCAGAAAAAGTAGTTATTAACAAATTGCTGCAAGCGTATTATACGTCGTTCTTTCGTATTCCAAGTCCGCTAGCCGCTAAATAAAAAACTAAACGTCAATAATTGCAAGTCAATCTATTTAGCACATCCATGTTAATTGCAAAGGTCATTTGCTTCGAGAATTATTGGGCAACTCCTAATCACAGTTACATGTATGAATCAGCATTTTATACTTCCGAATTGACAAAACTTTTTGATAAAAGCAAACAAAAGCAATGCCATAAAATGACACACAAAAAAATGTATAATCCGTCAAGAAAGTGAAGAAATTAAAAAGTGGCAACATCGTAGTGTCATTCCTTTTTTCTTTTACGAATTAATATTAATTTGTACAGAAGTTTTGCTAAGCTGTAGCTTACTGCCGTACTCAGAGACGAATATTACTTTATTGTATAAACTAGCTGTCCCGGTGAACTTCGTGTCACTTTAAAACCTTCCCTGGACTTCTACGAATATTTTAAGACTAAAATCAGCCCAATCCGTTCAGCCGTTTTCGAGTTTTAGCGCGACTAACACATTTGAAAATCCATTTTTATATATGAGACTAGCTGTCCCGGTGAACTTCGTGTCGCTTTAAAATCTTCCCTGGACTTCTACGAATATTTTAAGACTAAAATCAGCCCAATCCGTTCAGCCGTTTTCGAGTTTTAGCGCGACTAACACATTTGAAAATCCATTTTTATATATAAGACTAGCTGTCCCGGTGAACTTCGTGTCACTTTAAAACCTTCCCTGGACTTCTACGAATATTTTAAGACTAAAATCAGCCCAATCCGTTCAGCCGTTTTCGAGTTTTAGCGCGACTAACACATTTGAAAATCCATTTTTATATATAAGACTAGCTGTCCCGGTGAACTTCGTGTCACTTTAAAACCTTCCCTGGACTTCTACGAATATTTTAAGACTAAAATCAGCCCAATCCGTTCAGCCGTTTTTGAGTTTTAGCGCGACTAACACATTTGAAAATCCATTTTTATATATAAGAAGATGACTAGCTGTCCCGGTGAACTTCGTGTCTCTTTAAAACCTTCCCTGGACTTGTACGAATATTTTAAGACTAAAATCAGCCCAATCCGTTCAGCCGTTTTCGAGTTTAAGCGCGACTAACACATTAATTGAAAATCCATTTTTATGTATAAGACTAGCTGTTCCGGTGAACTTCGTGTCGCTTTAAAACCTTCCCTGGACTTCTACGAATATTTTAAGACTAAAATCAGCCCAATCCGTTCAGCCTTTTTCGAGTTTTAGCGCGACTAACACATTTGAAAATCCATTTTTATATATAAGATAAAGAATAAAGATTTTGACATAAGCCCTATATAATATTTTCTGTCGAACCGTTCATTCAATTGAAGTTTAATCATCATTAAATGTGAGTGCGGCAGTTAGTTTAAGGTCCGCAAATCCCAGCAACACCAAAACGTATAGTCACCCCACATTATAAGAATATTTGCTAACAAGATTGTGTATTTACATCATTTATATCAAACGAATTAACACGACCTAGGATGGATTGTCCACTTAGCAAATTGAGTTTTCAATAAAAACATTGAGTTTTCCTTAAACAAGTAATCGGAATGTACATTTTTCATACTAAAGTCGGAAAAAGTTTTATATTTTCCTAGTTAAAATATCTTCAATCAATGAAATGGAGTAGTTATATCCCCCTGTCTTTCTATTCCATGACGAAAATGAATGCCTGCTCTGTAATTTCATTTTCACTTTTTTTTTTAATTAGGAGGCAAAAGTCACCTGATGGAAAGCAAGTACCGTCGCCCATAGACACTCGCAACATCAGAAGAATTGCAAGTTCTTTCCCGGAGTACAACTTGTTGCTTTTCCGGAAGAATTATAAGACCGGAAGAAGAATAATCACAAAATATTATACTAGACAATAGACATACGTTATAACAAGTTAAAAAAAACTTATGGTGTTTGGCGCTACAGCTAAAATATTATTACATCTATCGCTTGCCACTGGTGTAGAAGTCTTATGGACCACTGTGCTACCGATCGAATTGACTCACAGTCATACTATATCATAGTAATGTTTAATCATCATACTTTCGAATTTGTAGGTTGAATTCAAACTTCACTACTGATTTTAATTTATCATTTAATATTTTACATTTTTTTTTTTTGTTTCTTATTGCGTGGCCTAATTAAGCCAAAAAAACGGGTTGCCAAGGCAGTACAGTAATAAAAACTAAACAGTACGCACAGGCACTGTCACTTAGACATAATATTGAGTGTGAGCTAGCTTACTAAATATTACTACCTCAATAGTAGTTAAAAAAGTATTGTCGGTTAGGACAAGTTACCTATAGGCTGTGTTCAAACCAAACTGACTGTCAGCCGCCGAAAGTGAGCAAAACTGACTGACTTTCGGCAACTGACAGTCAGTCAGCCAGTTGGTGTGAACGAATCATGTGAATTGTGAGTTGTGACCAATCCAAGAAACTCGAGTATGTTGAGAGCATTTTATAAGCCTTGAAAAGCTCACGTACGTACCTTTAGAATACTTCACACTTTCATACGGTGATTTGCATATGCAATGGCGGCCATATGCATGATAAAACGGCGAAACAAACCCAAACGAGCCGGCGATAAAAAGCTTCTTTGTCATTACGATTCCTAGAAGTAAATCGACTGGCCAATCGATGTAGGGTTGTCACTTGTCAAGTTGTCGCTTAGTATAAATTGGTTTTCGTTTAAGCCCAGTGGCGCTTAGGATAAAGTGTTTTTTTAGTGTTGTATGTAAAACTTGTTCAAATTTTTTGTAATTTTTCTCTATATATAAATGCATCTGTGTGAATATAATATTGAATTAATATTTCACATTAATGTCAGATACTATACAGTACTTTCATCTAATTTTTGTTAAAGCTTTAAAGCTAAAAATTGCCAAGAATTTTTGGAGAATAACAAATTTTTAGAGGACCTATTGCATACATAAAATACATAATAATTATTATCTTCTTATACTAGTTGACACCCCCAAGCAAAACAAAATGGCTGCTTAATTACATGCTTTATAATATTTCGCTATGACGATAATAATTATTTGCGTCATAAATTACGTAAGCGACAATCTAGCGATATTAAAAATAATTTTCAGCGTCGTTTTCCTAGTTCATGCAAAACAATAGTTTAATAGACTGCGGAGATCATTGTCAGATAGCAAAAAATTGGGAAATTTCACCGAACGTGCTGCCTAAATCCTATTAATTGCGTAAGCCATTTTACTTATTAATTTCAGGTCTTTTAAAAGTATTTCATCTACATACTTAGGAATTAGTAAAATAAAATAAAATTTGCCTTTCAATAATTATTACTAATTATTTATTAATTAATTATACTTTGGTTATTGCAACACCAGTGAATTAGTGATGTCCAGCCGACCCAGTTCCCATTCGTTCATCGCATATTTTAAATCACAGACGCTAATGACCATAGACAATAGCGTTTATCGCAATCGTTCACCGTTCACGACCGCTCATACAAATTCACATTAGTCAACCTCAAAACTTCATGAGAAACAAAAAGCGGCACACAACACCTCCAGCCTCACTCGAGAGACCCAATTTGAATAACAATCAATAAATTAATGTATACCACCGTAATGTATTCATAAGGAGCCTATGCGGCGACGCGACACGAATCCAAATTAAAAACTTTATAAAACGCCTTTTCAACCGTTTCACAAGTAAATACCTACTTAATGTATCATCATTATTGCCTCACAATGGCTTCGAGTGTGTCATTAAGACGACTAATCTCTATTTACACGTAAAACGGACGACGCTCAATGTGTTTCTCGTGTTGGAATAATTAGTCTGCAATTGAAAGCGTGCTTTATTTCAACGGACAGGACGGACGCGGTTGGGCAACGGTAAAACACTTTCACAATACTAAAAGAATTGTGGCCGAAATGTCCGAAACTCGCCTTTTGTTCGAAATAAAATGTCGTCTGCGACATAAATAGCGGCTCGTTAATTACGAATAATCATTTCGCCAAACGTTACGACACACGTGTCCCATCCCTTCGCCGTTCTAAATTTAAATATTTAGGCGGGAGCTCGCGCCGGCTGGCGGGATTGATTCCGAAATAATTTATGTATCTTTGTTAAAGCCTTAAGCATCGATTGCATCCAATCCATACAATAATCCATCGAAATTTATTATCTAAGAACGTAGACTTAACTAAAGTCATGAATTTAAACTTAAATTTAAACATCACTATAAACTTATTGAGATATTTATTTAAAAACTACTTGGCTCTTCTCTTAAGTTCTGACATTTTCAACGGAGAATTTAAGTTAAATAACAATGATTGCGAATAAAATCGATTCCCACGAGTAATCGAGAATCGAGAACGATTCTAACTTCGTGTCAGTCAGGCTGACAGCGCCGATTGCCGGCTTCTGTTGCCCTCAGGATAAGCGGTTACCTACATTAAATTGATATTAGGACCAAAACATTGTAAAATTATTTTATAAAGTTAGCAAAAGGTTGTTTCTCCCGTATTTTATAAATGTTTTTTAATAAATAAATTCGCATAAACGACATATTTTATGTCGCTTACGCTTTTAAGGTAAAAAGTTGCTACAACAAAAAATATAATTGTTACTATTTATAATTATTGATTATCTGAAATTTTAACGCCTGCTAGATTTATTCCCGATATTGTATCTATTTCGGTTCAGCCACCCTAGCGTTGCGCATGATTTGCCCGTTGACGAAGAGCCCCAAACACTATTAAAAATAAAAGACATTATGTTATTTCAGTCCATAATGCATATTATAATATGAGATAAATATAAACTGTCGAGATTGTTGCGAAGAAAGTTTCTCTTTATAACAGGAGAATAGCGAGTTTAATCTAAGCGCCACACACAAAATAAAGTAATTTTTTGCAATAATATACTTTGCATATTTCTCTAATGCATTAAATTACATCTTTCTCCCATTATTTATTCCCACGGCTCCTGTCCTTTGCGAAGATTAGGCAAATAACGTAATTGTACTAATCGAAGGTACAAAATTCGGTAGCAGACCCCGCGGCGTGCGTGATCGCACGCGACGATGTTGTCTGATCCTAATCGATTACAGACCAATTTGATACCATTTTGATGAAACAGTTTTGTTACATTTTAAATTTGTCACAATAGAATAACGCTTTTATTGGAGGCAATAATTAATTTACACAAAGGATAATAATCATTAATTTATCCAATAATCCCACGTCAAAAGACTTTCATAAGGAATGAGATAAAGACAAACATTCGATATATTAGTATATTACTAATATACTAATATATCGATTGTTTGTCTTTAATATAATATTTTTTTTTAGAGAAAGCAGGTCGCTATAGCCCTGGCGTCACTGCGACCCATGAGGATCTATTGTGACTCCTTCGCATTAGAGAATCAGCCCCAACCCAATACTGCTCATAAATTGAACGATATGGTTGGGGTTGGTGCCACGAATTTCCTCTGTGGATGAGTATTCGTGGCGACCAAGGTGCCTGTTCCTGCTCTGTAGTAGAGCAGGACAGTCGAGGAGAAGGTGAATAGGTGTTTCATCCTCCTCCTCACAGAATCTGCAAGTCGTTAAGCTACAAATACCCATTCTGTTAAGGTGTTTGTTGAGCTTGCAGTGCCCAGTTAGGCTTCTGGTAAGGATTCTTAATTGGTTCCTACCCAAGGTGAGCACTAATTCTGATAGTTTCTTGTTGAAGCCAGGAATTAGTGCCTTGGAGTGTTCAAGGCCAGGGGTCTCAGCCCATTGTTTCCTGCAGAGTCTGTGACCCCATTCCTTGAGCACTTGCTTTGTGGTACTGGGAGTTATACCACAGACTGGTTCCGGGCCATATATGAGACTCTCCGCCCCAAGCCTAGCTAGTTCGTCAGCGGTTTCATTGCCGGGGACGTTACTGTGGCCCGGGACCCATACAAGGCGGATGTTGGTGTTCCTTCCCAGTATGTTTAACGTCTCAATGCATTCCAGAACTAATTTGGACGAGACTTCTGTGGCAGTCAGTGCTTTAAGTGCAGCTTGACTATCGGAGAAGATAAAGACGTTTTTATTAACTAAGGCCATCTCCAGGCTTTCTAGTGAACAACCGAGGATAGCGAAGACTTCAGCCTGAAACACGGTCGCAAACTCCCCCAAACAGGCGTATTTGCCCCTTGGTGGCCTGCCTCCGTAGAATCCGGCTCCCGCACGGTTGTCTTTCCTTGATCCATCCGTGAACCAAACTATGTCGCTAGGGCGGACATCGATTGGGATTTTCCTTTCCCAGTCCTCCCTGGAAGGTATAAAAACCTGATATTGCTTCGAAAAGCTATGCACCTTGATCATGGCATCTGATGGCATGGCCATGACAGGTGATTCACTGAGAGACTGTTCCAACTGTCGAAATGGGGTGAAGACCCAGTTCGTCCTGCCCGCCGTCCTGGCCCTGAGAGCCACCTTTTTGGCCTCCATCTGAACAAGCAGAGGAAGCGGAGTTAAGTTGATCAGGGCCTCGAGGGAAGCGGTGGGTGTTGACGAGAGTGCACCCGTGATTATTAGACATGCCAGTCTCTGTACGCTGTTTAGACTTTTATTACAGTTTACTTGTTCAGCCTTTTTATGCCACACTACGCAGCCATATGTGGTAATCGGTCTCACTACGGCTGTATATAGCCATAGCATTGCCTTCGGCCGAATACCCCATTTAGAGCTGACAAGCTTCCAACAGGAACCCAGGGCACATCTAGCCTTTTTCGTAATATGCTCGATGTGCTTATTCCAAGTGAGTCCTTTGTCTAGGATTACTCCTAGATATTTGACATCACCCGCAAACTTAATAGTTTTCCCGAAGAGTGTTGGGGGTCTTAGTCCCTCCAACTTCCTCTTTTTGGTGAAAGGTATCAAGAACGTCTTATCAGCGTTTACTGTTAGCTTGACCCTTTGGCACCAATCCTCGACGACTCTTAGTGCTGACTGCATCAACCCAGCGACCACAGATGCGCATTTTCCCACCACCATAATCGCCAGGTCGTCAGCGTACCCTTGAGCGTAGTAAACTATGAGGTTCAGTTCCCTTAGTAGCTCATCCACTACCAGGGACCATTCCAGGGGTGACAGCACACCTCCTTGTGGGCAACCTTGTGTCAGCCTGATTTTGAGTGTCAGGTCCATAATAGTCGATGAGGCTACCCTGTTGTCGAGCGTGGCTTTGATCCATTTCCTAGTAGTTGGATCTATATTCTTTGAAGCCAGGCCATTGGTGATAGAGCTGGTTGAAGTGTTGTCGAATGCGCCTTCAATATCAAGGAAGACACATAACGCAATCTCTTTATCTTCAATTTTTGCTCTATCAATCCAATCTACCAAGTCCATTAGGGCCGTCTCGGTAGATTTGCCTTTTTGGTAGGCATGTTGTCTTTCATGCAGCGGCATTTTAGTGAGATAGGTGTCCCTTATGTGTAGGTTGACAACCTTCTCCATTGTTTTAAGCATGAAAGAGGTGAGGCTAATTGGTCTGTATGACTTTGGTAGAGCTTTGTCCCTGTCCCCACTCTTGGGTATGTAGGACACCCTAACCTTTGTCCATGCCAATGGGATGTAGCCCCACGCGAAACTTGCTCTGAATATTTTCAGTAGCAGAGGAAGGATAATGTCCTTGCCCTGCTGTAGGAGGGCCGGAAATATATTATCCTCGCCGCCGGTCTTGTAAGGCTTGAAACTGTCAATTGCTCATGTGACTCGGTCAGGCTTAAAGATCACGGAAGCTCTTCTCCAATCGTCAACTGATGGTCTTGAGAGAAGGCTTCGTGATTTTCGAGATGGATACTGTTGGGGAAGTAGACTTCGGCTAGTAATCTTAGCGTTTCTTCCGCCGTTTTAGTATAAGTACCATCTGGCCTCTTCAGAGTGCTGGGATGAGAGCTAGGGGCCTTAGATATGACTTTATATAGTCTGGAGGTTTGCGAGGTGTTATTCACTTCCTCACAGAACCTTGCCCAAGAGCGTCTTTTGGCCTTCCTTAGCTCCTTATTAAACGTCGTCAGGGCGGTCCCAGTTCCCGTCTCTTTTGGCTCTGTTAAACAGAGCTCGGGTCTCTTTCCTGAGTTGCGCCAGAGTACCGTTCCACCAAGGTACATTGCGTTTACTTGACGTTTTCTTAACAGGACAGCTTCTGAGGTAAGCATCATTCAAGCTATGCTCCAGCTCTCCCACCGTTAGTTCCAGTTGTTCTACGGTCTTGACAGCTTTGTTGACTGCTGCGAGGTTTATCTGCAATTCCTCTCTGAATACACTCCAGTTTGTGGCCTTTGGATTCCTATAAGTCACCTCTTTCCCAGGCATACTGTCATGTATATCAAACCTAATGTAACGATGATCGGACAGTGAGTTATCGTCCCATACATGCCAGTTACAGGCGCGATGTCGTATAGGGCCTGTACATACTGTTATGTCAAGGACCTCCTGTCTCAGTGGGTTGATAAACGTTGGTTTAGTACCCTGATTCAAAGTGTGGAGGTTATTAGTAAGTAAGAAGTCAAATAGTTTCTCACCTCTGGAGTTCACGTCGGTGCTGCCCCAACTTGTATGATGTGAGTTGCAATCACTTCCCAGGATAAGTTGGATGCGCTGATTCCCGACGTAGTCTGTTACCGGTGATAGCTGCATTATGGGGTCCTGAGTGTCTCCAGGTAGATATGCGGAGCAAACCATCAGTCTGCCTGCAGTCCCGCCGGGCTCCTCAATATACGCAGCTACTGTGTCATCTGTACACAAGCAAGAGACACACAAAAATTTCATCCTCTTGCTGAAGAGGATGCAGGATCTGGGCCTCTGGCCATGCTGAAAATAAAGTACGTTACCTGCCAGTCCAAGGCCCATCACCGTGTTCCCGTTGACCCACGGTTCTTGGATTAAAGCAATATCGAGCGCCTCCCGGATGAACTTCTGACAGAGGACATCAGTGGCAGCCTTCGCGTGTCGTAAGTTGACTTGTATTACTTTAATCATTTTTTTTTTTGTGTAGTGTTACTGTGGAGTGTAGCTGTAGAGTGTTAAAGTGAATCTTGTGGATGTGTGTGTGTGTGTGTGTGTGTGTGTGTGTGTGTGTGTGTGTGTGTGTGTGTGTGTGTGTGTTTAGTCTGTGTGGTGCAGGTTGGGTAGTCGGAGCAGGGGGTTTCGCGCCACCTTGTATAATATTAGTATCTAATGGTGTAAAATCGCATCACGGATTGATAAACCTAAGTTGACTATCGCAGTCAATTTGATCAGCCTAAAACTTTTATCAAAAATTCAGTATGTTGATTGCTTGGAAGATATTCCTAATTAACCTATCAAGCCCCATAAGAGCACCGGTGATCGCGACAACAATAGAATAACAATAGATTTTCAAGAATCCGCGATCGAAGGATCAAAATAATGTAATCTATTTTCCAACTTTTCACATAACAGTCGGTGATGATGATGAGGCCGATATCGGGTGTATCATTATGTCGATGCCGATCTTAATTCTGGGAACGACATAATTTGCCCGCAACATTAACTGTTGTTAACCATCGCCTCTCAAACTGCACCAACTGTAACATTATCAGCTATTTTATCACGCTTTTATTTGCTTGGGCTGTATGTATGTAACGGAATCTTTGATCACGATTGTAATATTTTAAATGATGACAGAAAATGCATTTAACTGTGGAACAAAGCTCTCCCTCGATTTTTTTAAAAATCGTTTACGTATTTTCTTCAATCTACCTACATGTCCATATTTTGTGTCATTAAAATTACATAAAATCTATTTAAAGCAAAAAAAAGATTAGTAGCATATATTATTATATAAACAAAATTTCCCATCTTTTAAAGTACTGAAATTCCGAGTCTCTGTTACCTTTATTGACGTACCTACTTTGGTACCTTAACTACTGCAGCGCACAGTTTGAGAATATCTGACTTTTGCGTGGCGTGTTAGACCGGTCGTGAGACGATATCGAGCTGACTTACTGATTGTTTCTCTTGCAGGTGGATCGAAATAATCGAATATAATCGATCAATAGCACCATTGTAGGAAAAGCTGAAATATGGATCTGCGAAACTAATTATTAAAATTTTGATTTTAGTGAGCATTCTTTTTTAAAAATATGTCAAGATAGAAAAATGGTTCATACGCGATTTATATTAAGGTACCTACTTTGACGATTAGGTTAAATTATGTACTAGGCGACATCGATTTTTTTTTGTTATATATAAATTATGTAATATGTTTTATAATAATTCTACTTTTACGTAATTTTTACAATTTACATTTTGTGTAGCTTAAAATCGGAGACCACTAATAGTCAGTTCCACTTGGTCATTATGTTAATCATATCTAATAACAAGATATAATATCTAAAGTGTATATTATGCAAAACGGCAAATGCAACTAGGTTTATTTCTAAATAATTAGCTATATCTTGTATGATTATCCGAATGGCCTTCATCGATTCGTGTGGCGCTTAGTCTTAGTACTTTGGTGTATTTTATTTTCATAATACTTATTTATTTTTGTATTACCGGAAAGCAAAAATTAAGTGACAATATAAATACATAGCAATAAGATATGTTATATAATATATTGTTTTCGCATCATACACGAATGAATATTCTATGTTACGAAGTATAATATACCAAGTTACGCTATTCCTACGGGATACCGCCTTAGGTTAGGAGTAAGTTCCTGAGACTGTACAATAGCCTCCACAAGTATTCATGATTCATGACTATAAGGATAAGTGTTGTCATTGTAAACTTAATGTTCAACTCACAAATGGAGATAAATTGTTTGTACTTTAAAATTAATTAAAAACAAACACTGCATCGGCAAATATAATTAAGCGTTAGTAATATCTAATGCGTATTTATTGACATTAAATACACCACTAACACAAAGATGGCGCTTACACGATCTGTCAATAATCCGTGAAAAAAAATGGCGCCACTTAAGTCAGAAAAAATATACAATCGAAATTTTATTATTATGACTCAAGTCTACTTGCTCTCTTCGTTTGATTACAAAAAATATCAAAGGTACAGAATAAAAAAATGGCGAGCTGGCGCCATCGTCACGGCTTTGAAAAGAAGAGCTCTATTCAACTTTTGTTACTCGCAGACGTTTTATAATAGTAGTAACATTAATTATATTCAGTGTTAAGTCGAGCTTTGAAATAATTATCAAATTCATGCAAGTAATTTTTTGATGTCAGACGATAAAATCTTATATTATGTAATACCTACATACCTACAGAAAAACTGTGACATTTTATTTCGTCATAAAATGACGTTATTGCCTCGATACATATTGTAGTTTAAGAACTTCGTTATCTTGCACTCTGTCTAGGTCTCCTGGCAAAAGAAATCTCTAAAATCTTTAACTGAAGTAAAATAATTTAAACAATCATATAATTTTACAGAATAAAACGTCGGCAATTCTCATTATCACAAAGGTTTATTTTTCTCAAAATATACTGCCTGTACCTAAGTCAATGAAGGCATAACGGTAAAAGCAGGTACGCAATTGTTGGTAAAGACTCATAACATTTTACTTATATTAAAATTAAGTTTTTGAGGATTATGTTCGTTGTTTCACGTAAAAACCAATGAAATTAACATATTATCTTCTTATCTTTTTAGTTTTTTTATTTTCATATTACTTGTGTGCTTGGATGCGTATTTTTAAATTAGAAAAGAAAATTACTTATGTATTTATGTATAGAAACAAAACGAAGCCAAATAGTAGGACAATTAATAATTATTTTAGTATCCCATAATATGCAAAGTGCTAAGCGTCAATTAGTCTACTGATCCGTTTATAGACGAATAACAGGCCATTTGCCAATAATAATACTATGGACAACACACGAATAATTTTTGAATCGGGTTTAGGTATAGTTTTTAGCTTTTCTAATACAACTTAAACATTCAACAAAATCGTATGTATTGATCAAACACGTAACAAGCTCAGTTAATGGCGGCGCCTGTGATCGGTGTCAACTCTACCTAGGGTTGCCTCTTGCCAAGAGTCCAGATAAAGCCGGATATTGATTGTATGTCCGGCTTAAAATTTTGTAGACCTTTATATCTAGAATTTGATATGAAAATTCTACTTGACATAGATGTTTTGGCGCGTCTAAAACATTGTCACGAGGGCATGGTGTTAAATCTGTTAATCGAAATAACGCCAGCGATAAATTCTTGGGCCACGCCTAAAATGATAGATGAAGTTCACAGGACATGAGTGTGATTTGTGAATCAGTTTTTTCTTAAGTGACATTCTACGAATAATAAAAACTAAGGAAGAGTAACTCCGTCAAAAAACATGCTCCAAAATACTTGTCAAAAAAGTGTACCTTAGGTTCACTTTTCATACATTTGCAATATTTAGGTGACCTTGAGCGGTATAAAGGCTGACGTTACATGACAGTTCGAATGGGACCAATTTTAAAACGGTAATAGTATGGGAGTTACGTTTCCGTAGTTTTTATTATTCGTAGGTGACATTGCATGGTGGTCTTAGTTTCTGAACAGCAACAGTACAAATACAGTTACAAGTAATTTAAGAATAAAGAAAAAATATACGACATATTATTAGTTGCTACCCACCCACACCTAATAAAATTAAAACACTGAGGTCTCAATCATAACATTCTCTATACATAGATTTCCGGCGTTTTCTCTCAAATGTCCGGCCAAACTGTCTATCCGGCTATTGGGTTTGATGACTGACAACCCTAACTCTGTCGGTGTCGACAAACATGTCGATACGTCTATTGCGACAGATCACGGCAAGCCCTATGAGGTTAAGTGATACATGCGAAATGGTATGGCAAAGATAGACTGAATTTTCACATCATGCCAAATTACGTAAAGATAGGTAAACAGTATTCTGATTTTGTTGAACTAAAAGCTTAAATCCGGTCCTATCATAACACTGCCCTGTTACGCACAAGTATGCTATTTTAAAGTAGACGAGTTACGCCTAACCACTGCAAAATAGTCTTAATCAGTACAGTCTATATGGCACTATAGACAATTTCAAAAAAATATTTATCAGTGAGTCAGAATCTCTTATGGCAAATTCGTTTAACTTTATTTTTTTTTTTGTTTCAGTTAGGCATTACTCATTCAATTTAAGTTAATACAGATGGGCAGAATGTATCAATAAATTTTGGAACTCAAACTAAGTCTGTTATCTTAAAGTTGAAATAGTTACGCGTGGCCACTCGCTGAAACAGTGAGCGCGGCCGGGCCGCACCGACGTGTAGGCAAAGCCGGGGGTTTATTATATTATTTTAGTATATTATTTATTTATAGCCATTCTTACAGAGCATAACACTACTTAACTACTACATTACTATACTATTACATTATTTTCTATATTATATCTAATCTTACTTCTAAATAATAATTATAGTTTATTAGGCATGTTGCTCCGTATGCCATTTGGCAAAGGCCTCCTCCAACCTCCTCCATTCAACTCTGTCCCTGGCTACTCTACTCCAAGTAACTCCCGCTATGAGTTTAAAGTCATCGGCCCATCTTTTGTTTTGTCTTCCTCTTTGTCTTTTGCCGTTTCTAGGGTACCATTCTGTGACTTTTTTACTCCATTTGTCTGTGCCCCTTATCAAATGTCCTGACCATTTCCATTTCAGCCGTTTAATTTTCACCGTAATGTCTTGTACTTTAGTTAATATATTTCTGATATCATCGTTTCTTAGTCGATCCATTTTCTTTATGCCAAGCATGCTACGCTCCATTGCTCGTTGACAGGAGGTTAATTTGGCTAAGTTTTGGTTGGTAAGGGACCATGTTTGGCTTCCATACATTAAAACAGGGAGTACGCAAGTATCAAATAATTTGCTTTTAAGTTTAATGTGTATATTTGGATTTTTCATCACCTCTTTTAAAGTCCAGTAACTCTTCCAAGCATTTCCGACTCTTCTTTCTAGTTCCTTATTCATTGTATTATGGGGTGATATTACTTGACTATATATACTCTTCCACGTATTCTGTCTGCTTATCCTCAATTGTAACATCGTGTTTAGGACCATTCGTCATTACTTTTGTTTTGTCTAAGTTTAATTCCAGACCGACCGCTTTGCTTTCAGTAGCCAATTGATTTATCATTATATTAATATCTTCTGAAGTTGTAGCAAACAGAGCAATGTCATCGGCTAATCTGAGATGTGTTAGTCTGGTGCCATTAATATTTAATCCGAAGCTATCCCATTTCATGCCTCTAAACACCTTTTCTAATACAGCTGCAAAAAGCTTTGGTGATAGGGGGTCACCTTGACGTACTCCTTTGTGTATGTTAAAAGGTTCCCCTTTTCTTTCAAGCTGTATTCTAGTTGTACTGTTTTTATAGATAGTTTTTAAAATTGTAATGTATTTGTCATCTATTATTTGTTCTTCAAGTGCCTCCCATATTTTTATATGCAGTAGGGTATCAAAGGCTTTACTATAGTCAATAAACGCTATATAGTAAGTTAAGCTGTATTCTTTGTATTTCTCAATCACTTGTCTCAATGCATGTATATGGTCCAATACTGAGTATCCGCAACGGAAACCAGATTGTTCCTCCGGTTGATTTTCATTAAGCACTTTTTCTATCCTAGCTAATATGACTTTAGCAAAAACTTTATAGATGTTTGGAGATAGGCTTATTGGTCGATAGTTATTGATTTGGTCTTTATCTCCTTTCTTATGCAGTAGTTTAATTGTGGAAGAGGTCCATTGTGTCGGGATATATTCGTTTATAAGAATTTCATTAAATTGCCTTGTTAGTGGAGTTACAATATATTATTGTAATGTCCTTAAAAGTTCGTTGGATATCTTATCATCTCCGGTTGCTTTTTTATTTTTCTGGCTTAGTATTGCCTTCTCTACTTCACAATTTAGGATCAAAGGGACTTTTTCATGGTTTTCTGATATTTTTTGACTCGTGTAATCTGAACAGTAAGTATTGTCATGATATAAAGACTTAAAAAAGTTTGTAGCTATATTCAGAATATTTTTTCTAGCAGTTTCTGCTTTTTCGTTCTTTTCTTTAATGTTGGGAATCCATGATGTATGATCTCTTAGATCTCTTAGAGCCCTTTTAATACCTCCTGACTTTTCTATGTAGTGTTTTATTTTATTTGTTCTTTCTTCATTTCTATGTTGTCTGATATTTTTATTAATTTCTTTGCTAATTTTAGTTATTTCAGTTTTGTTATCTCTCCTGTTTCTTAACAATTCTTTCCTTCTCACAAGTAATTATCTAGCTCTTTGTCCTATTTTATCTTTACATGTAGGTTGATTGATTATTTCGCTGTTAATATACTGCAGACTTTTTTCTATGTTGTCATATTCATCTTGTATATCATAAAGTTCGTTGTTTTTATTGAGACCTGTCAAATGTTTAGATAATATGTTATCAGGTATATATGGTGGTATTTCTTTTCTGTGCGATTTAAATGTTTCCTCGGTAATTTAGTGTTTAGAAGACTCAGTTTTTCTCGTACAAGGCGATGATTTGTGTAAAAATTTAGATTATTGATTGTTTCAACATTCTTTCATCTTTGTAACTTATTGATGAGGATAAAATCTATTTCATTTTTGTATTTTGTATCTGGCGAGATCCACGTCCACTTTTTGTTTTTCCTTTTTTTGAAGTATGTATTTGCGATGTATAGATTATTCTGAAGAGCAAAGTCTATAAGTCTTTGACCATTATCGTTACGTTTTCCTGTGTCAAATTTCCCTATTACCGGCATCTTAACTCCATTGTATTCGCCAATTTGAGCATTAAAGTCACCCATAACTATGACGTTCTTGTGTGTATTTTCGAGGGCTTTGCCTAATTGGTTATAAAAATCCTCTTTTTGGCTATTTTTGGAGGTCTCAGTTGGTGCATATATTTGAATTATTGCCCCGCAAATGATCAAATTGTTTGTCAAATTTTACGTGTTTGTCAAACAATTTGATAGTGTACAGCTTTGTTTGAAGCGTTTGTCAAACAATTTACAATGAAAACGTAATTTACATCAAACATGTTTGTCAAACAAATTTGATCGTTTGCTGGGTACTTAACACCAATGTTAGTGACGTCACTGACGCCGCGTCAGTGTCTCTGTGTTCGAATTTTTTTATAATAGAATATCATTGGCTTGAATGATGTTCTCTAGAATTTCATAATTATTCAGCATAGATCATCTATCTGTCGCTCTGTCGCGGCGACACTTAACGCGGTGTCACTGACGCTTTATAGTCTCAGATCGAAAGCCTAACTTTCGAACTGAGCGTCTGTGACGCATCTGAAGTCTCCCTCCCGCAAACGATCAAACATCAAACACGTCAAACACGTATAAACTAGTGTTTGACGTGTTTGAAGAAAATTTGGATTACTACGTGTTTGACGTGTTTGATGTTTGATCGTTTGCGGGAGACTTTAGGGTCAATTCAGACCGCAACGCAACGCATAGATGCATTTCTAAATTTGTACTGATTTGACAGATCTCAATTACGTGAGACGTCTTTGAAATTGTCAAATCCATACAAATTTGACAAAGACGCTCACATCTGGCGACATAACGCCGCGTAGAACTGCAGAGGTTTTTACCACCTTTCGGCAGCACTCGCCAAAAACATCTAATACAACTATTAGATAACATATATAAGTTTTCCACCCATCGCGTGCTTCTGATTGCACGCAACTCTTCTAACTTAAATTATCACACGACGCGTAACCACGTTTGTATGAAGTGATAGTTATTCATAACTCGTTTAACTCTATTTAAATATTAAGTAATACAGATATTTAAAAAATATATATGACAATATGTTCTAAAAACATTCAACAAAGTCAATCAAACAGTTTTAAGTTTATAGCACATTTTTATTAATATAATACAAGGAAAAGTTTATTTAAAACTTTTGAGCGTTTTTCTCAAATTTGAGTTTTTTGAGATAGCATACTTGTGCGTAACAGGGCAGAACAGCAAAATCTTAGTAAAAATAATAAACGATATTTTAAGGGTAAATAAACACTACCAATTTAGTAAACTAATTTCACCCGAAACTTTGTAATTCTTACAAGCTTTTAATCAGCACATCCACCTGCCCTACTTTATTTCCGAGTTTTAGTACTCAGAAACGACCAGCGCACTTTGAACCCTCGACTACCTTTATTTTTAAGGAGTTCCGTGTATTTTTCTTCTCCGTTTTGGGTGAAGAGGTCAGCGTGTGCTGGTCGGGTTTAACAGTATGTTTTAGTGGTAGTAAATGAATTAGGTGGATAATTTGATGGTTGGGTAGTGTGAAGAGTTTATGTACAGGGCTGTCACGATCTGCGCTTGTTTATGTGCTCCTGGTAACACGTTTTTGGGGAAAACAGAAATGCTTTCTACGTATTTCACAAGTAAAACTCAGTTTAGTTCTAATAAATTACGTGCGGATATAATAATACAAATTATATTGTTACTAAATACGCAATAAAGAAATACAATGGTCAATGTGAATGAAATTTTTGAAAAAAAAAAGTTTATCCAAGATAATATCAGTAGATTGATAATAATAGATACCTGTAAGATTGGTAATTAACAATTTCACGATAAGTTTGCAATGAGTAATCAGTAGTACCTACTGTTTTTTTTTTTTTTTTTTTTTTTTTTTTTTTTTTTTTTTTTTTTTTGAGCTGGCAACTCTCTTAGCTAGACGTACATTTGTATTCTCCCGACTAATATTTAAGTTTTTTTTAAATTATACGCTGTAAATACTATTGTAAATGTGTTAGAAACTTAATTTATAACTCTATAAATTGTTATAACTTTATACTCACGGCAGTGTTTGTGCATAATAGTGTTTTATTACAAATAAAAGTTCAAGCCCGGTACCAGCTGTCAACGACTGGACGAGTTCAAATTTTGGAGATGTGTTTTCTTATGAATTGATAATCCCGGGGAGTATTGTATTTGATTATCATCTTATTAGTCATCTTTTACTAACTAATAATCACAACTCCACTGCACACCGCTCACTTTAGTGAGCTACGTCCCATACACACTTGGCAAAGTTAATTTCTCTCTTGGCTTGACAACTATTACAATTGTTTTTCAGTGCCTGGGAATAAACATAATATAGCAAAATGATGACCCGTTCAGCCGTGGCCCGTCGTACCGAGGAACAACTACGTGTGGCCCTCGAGGAGTTAAAGGACTATAAAGACCAATGCCAAACACTGCTGAGGGAAAGAGATGACAATGAAAAAGAGATGTTATCTATCTTGCAGAAAAATATGGAATTTAAATCACAACTTAATAAGTTATGTTTAGACTATGAAAATATTCACCAACAAAAAGTGGAACTTCAAAGCATTGTTGACTCTTTTGATCAGTGCAGAGATGAATATGAAGAAACGCTCAAGAACTCTGCTAATCTTAAGAAAAAATTGGACAGTGCTGAGGAATATATACTCCAACTGGAAGACCAATTAGACATTCAGCGATCAAATCAAACACAGATTTTATTCAACCAATTAATAAAAGACAATAAGTGTTCTGTTTCTAACACATCTTGTAACAATATTAGCACCATCGATTTAACTGCAGATGATACAGTACCAGTGTGCATTATGGACAGTAAGAGAAAGCTGAAGAAATATGTAAAAATTAAAAAATTTATAAAGAAAGCTCAGCAATTGTCAATTAAAAATAAAAAAGTAGTTACAAAATTGTCTAAAACAACAAAGAATAAAATGTTTTTGAGTGATAAATTGCTGAAATGTTCTAGTGAATTAGAAGATATAAAATATAATTATGAGGCTGATGTATGCAGCCTTCAGGCTGAAATCTCAAGTTTATTGTTTTCATTAGAAAATATTACAAAAAAATATGAATTATCAAAAAAGGAAATACAGGGACATATTTCTGCCATGGATGATTTGCTTGAAATGTTACACTATAATGAGGAACGAGTGAACTCGTTGTTAAAAGTCAATACTATTTCAGAAATTCAAGAAAATCATTTAACTGGAGGAATATCACCTGATATGAAAAGCCAGAAGGTAAATACTGAAAGCCAGACTAATATCTGCCTATTTAGTGATGGAATAGGAAGAGACTTAGGTACGTATCTTTATAGAATGTGTGGACAATTGGTCACTAACTTTTGTATGCCCGGAGCTACTTACTGTGAGATAATCGACAGGGCATCAACTATGACTTATTGTCCTAACACCACTATAATAATTCTAGTCGGGAGAAGGGGTAAAGTAAATAAGAAACAGATGACTGATCTTTTAGAATGTTTATATAATATAAAAAACTTAACAAACATTATATTATTCACTTTGCCCTATATAAAAATGTTGCCAAAAAGCTGTGCTCATGAAAATCAAATTAGATTTAGGTTGAATAGCATATTGTATAGTGCTGTCAACAACAATTGTATAGTTTTAAGCGACACACAACCAAAATGTCAGGTTGTGGATATAAATAATTTAGATAGTAAATTTATTAATGATATAAGTATAGATAAGTATTACTTATCTCATTACTGTAAGAGACATATAGCAAAGATGCTATCAAATTTTTTATTTTCTTTGAAAGCCAAGAATTTGGCTTCTTTGACTCCTGCTTCTATTGAGCAGTATTCTAGTTATAGTAACGAGTTGGAATATGTTCCAATTAATTATTTAAATTAGACCATAAGACAATGGAGGATGTCTCTTGCACTAATAGCTTAAGTGTGAAAAATCCTACCAAAACTTACTCCAATATAAATAGCAAGAATGTTATAAGCTTGGTGCATCAGAACTTTCAAGGAATGGTAGGTAAAGAGCTTGAAACTGAGTTATTTCTAAAACAATTTCAAATTGATATTATTTGTATTTCAGAACACTGGTTTAGAAAACATGAACTCATTTTCAATCTCAATGATCACCAGGTGGCAAGCTCGTTCAGCAGAGAGAATGCCATTAGAGGCGGATCACTTATATTAATTAGAAAAAATTTAAAATTCAAAGAACGTAAAGACATTGTGAACCTCTCTTCTGAACGGATAATAGAAGTAGCCTGCATAGAGTTAAGTCAACTAATTATTGTAAGCGTATACAGGCCACCATCAGGGTTATATGACTCCTTTGAACAAAGCATGGAACAAATATTATCAAAGATATGTGCATCTAACAAAAAAGTTATCGTTTGTGGTGACTTTAATATTAATTTATTTGACTTGAACTCTACTACTGTTAGATTCACATCTCTATTTAAATCATATAACCTAAATTACTTGTTTTATGAGCCAACAAGAATCTGTGACACAACGGCAACTTGTATTGATAATATTTTTACAAATTTTTCTCCATGTAAAAAAGAAATAATAAATAAGCTTAGCTCTGATCACTGTGGGCAACTAGCCTCATTTAATATACATTGCGATAGTTACCTAGAGGAAAAGCGTGTGTTTCTTCCTGTGAATACAAAACGTATTGAAAAGTTTAGAAATAACTTAAGTTCAAGTATTCAACTATTATTGGATGAGACGAATAGCTCAGATGAAGCATTTAACAAATTGTTTAAGATGATAAGAACCCAATTTAATACTGTATTTACTCCTAGAACGGTTAAAAAAAGCCATAAAAAAAATAATAATTTCACAGTATGGGCAACTACAGGAATTAAAATAAGCAGACAAAGATTATATGAATTGTATGATGAAAAATGCATGAATACTAGTGATAAATTCAAAACATATGTAAAAAACTATTCAAAGATTTTTAAAAAAGTTTGTAAAGCCGCTAAGGCTATTCACATTAGGAATAAAATTAAAAATTCGAAAAATAAAATCAAAACTACTTGGAAAGTAATAGCTGGTGAGACTGGAAACGTCACCTGTCGTAGCTCTGATTTTGAAATTTATTTTGAAAATAAAAAGATTACCAATGATCATGAGGTTGCGACGGTCTTCGAGAAATTTTTTGCTGACATTCCGGTCTCAACTACGAAAAATTTAAACTCCTCACCTGCAGCTGCTGAAAAACTACTCAGAGACAATGTAAAGGAATGTAATGTCAATTTTAGGTTTAGAGAGATTGTCCGCAAAGATATCGTTGATACTTTTAAATTAATAAATATTAAAGATACTACTGATCTCTGGGGTATGTCTACTAAAATTATCAAATCAATAATTGACATCATAGCTCCTCATCTATCAATGATTTTTAATGACTGCATAAAGAGTGGTGTTTTTCCTGACTTGATGAAGCACAGTAAGGTTGTACCTTTATTTAAAGCGGGACTTAAATCTGATCCTACAAATTATAGGCCTATATCGATTCTACCGACTCTAAGTAAAATATATGAAAAAATAATTTTAAATCAGTTACTATTACATTTTAACTTAAATAGTTTATTGCACAAAAATCAATATGGTTTTACTAAGGGTCGATCCACAACGGATGCTGGTATAGGTCTTCTTTATAGTATATTTGAAGCATGGGAGGATTCGCAGGATGCCCTAGGGGTTTTTTGCGACCTCTCCAAGGCTTTTGACTGTGTTGAGCATGCTACATTAATCAGGAAATTGCACCACTATGGCATTAGGGACTCAGCACTCAACCTTTTGACATCTTACCTCAAAAATAGAACTCAAAGGGTTGACATTAATAGTAAAAGGTCCAATGGGACCAAAATAGAATTAGGCGTCCCACAGGGATCCATTTTAGGTCCATTCCTTTTTCTCATCTACATAAACGACTTACCTTATCTTGTTAAGGATAATGAGATAGTACTTTTTGCTGATGACACTTCACTTATTTTTAAAGTGAAGCGACAACAGTCAAATTACGACGAGGTAAATAGTGCTCTCTCAAAAATAGTACATTGGTTTAACGTTAATAACTTACTTCTAAATTCTAAGAAAACTAAATGTTTAAAATTTACTTTGCCCAATGTCAGGCAAGTTAAAACCAATATACTATTAAATGATGAGAAGATGGATTTGGTGGACACCACTGTATTCTTAGGCATTACACTAGATAGTAAACTACAGTGGGGTCCTCATATTGCTAATCTTGCAGATAGGCTCAGTTCTGCAGCATACGCAGTCAGAAAAATACGGGAAATTGCTGACAAAGACACAGCAAGACTAGTTTATTTCAGTTATTTTCATAGTAGAATGTCGTATGGCATCCTCTTATGGGGAAACGCTGCCGACATTAATACGATTTTTGTGCTGCAGAAGCGAGCTATACGTTCAATTTATAAAATGTCAGCTTTTGAATCTCTGAGAGAAAAGTTTAAAGAAATTGGTATTCTAACTGTTGCTTCTCAATACATTTTGGATAATGTTTTATATGTTAGAAAGAATCTTAGTAAATTTACAACCAAAAGTGACAGTCACGGAAGAAACACTAGAAATAAGTACAAACTAGAAATACCGGTGATCAGACTTAGTAAAGTTAGTAAATCTTTTAAAGGTCAATGTGTACGCCTTTACAATAAAATCCCAGAAAAAGTTCAAAATCTTTCCATTAATAAATTTAAAAAAGTAGTCAAAGAACGTTTGTGTGCCAAAGCCTATTATAAGGTCAATGATTTCATAAACGACGGCACATCTTGGGAGTAGGATGGCTGCTTGCAAGGCTACTTCTACATTATTTTATGACTTACAATTATGTATGTATGTTGACATTGTATAATTTTAAGTTACAGCATTGTAAAATTTATTTTAAAAGATTAGTTTTTTTCTCACTTTTTTTGGTAAATAAAGTGGGCCCCCTGCGAGTTTCTTACGCCGGTTCTTCTCGCCGGGTTAGTTCCCGAACCGGTGGTAGGCATCATGTAGACTTTCAGAAAATATTTGCAAAAATTTATTCTGAATAAAAAATTTTGAGTTTGAGTTTGAGTTTGAGTTTTTTGAGTTTGAGTTTGTAATATGTTGTATGGCTGATGTCGCCATGGCGCTTAAGTGATTTTGCATGAATAATTATATCAGCTTAGTGCTAAAAATTATTTGTATAAATTACCTCCATACCAAAATTCTGTAAAATCGGATCAGCGGTTTGGGCGTGAAAAGGTAACAAACAGATAGACACACTTTGGCATTTATAATATTAGTATGGATTTCAACTTATGTTAAAAATTTAATTCACTACAAACTTGAGGGTAACGGCCTATTCAACGTCGCATGTTAAAGTAGATGTTAATTTGTATATTTCATGAAAAGCGCAAATTAGAAAAACGTTTTGGGAAAACCCGAAGATTGTTAATACGCCACAGTATATTGACATAGTTACATGTTTTTCTGGTTTCTCCAGCATTTGCTATATTATCTAACAGTACCTACTAGAAGACAAGATAGTACTACCACAGAATATATATTAGACTATTAGTAGTACCAAGTACCTCTTGATTTAGGGGGCGTCCACAAAATATTACGTGAGGTGTTTAAGGGGGGGAGGGGGCAAATCTCACGTATTTTTTTTCTCATTGTTACAAAAAAAATACCACAAAATGTTCAGGTTGTTGAATATACTAGGGCTTGCTTCGTTTGCCCTGATAGTTAAAGGTTGCTTCTTCGTGCCGTTCGTGCGCGAGTCCTACTCACTTTTTATTTTATTTTATGTATTTAAGTCCGCCGATGACGCCGATGTCCCGCTCTGACAAAAAAATAATGGTCAAGTTATTTGTACTGTATACTGTATACATACCAGAGTAAACATAATTATAGAGTATGCCGACTTAGAACTGATGTTGAAATTTTTAAATTTGACGTATTATGATGAAAATCGTCGCTAGGGTTGTTGACTTGTTACCTACGAATTTAAAACTATGACATATTCGCTGGACGTGTTCCTCTTTGGTCGTGTTGTTGTTTGTGTTTTGGCACATGCGATTAAAATTGTCAGAATACAATTTTGAAATCTTTATTTTAAATATTTAAAAATAAATTATATCAGCCAGCGCGATGCACATACCGTTCATAATCCTAGTGAAACCCGACGAATTTGACAGATATTGAAACCTGTCCGTTTCTTTGCAGTCGAACTACTGGTCTATTGTGCATCTACTGACTGTCAAACAATCCAACGCGTTTACGTAAAACCCACGTCATTTTGAAAAATCGCACGTGAGATTGGGGGGTGGGGGAGAGGGTTGAATAAAATCTCACGAAATCTCACCAGGGGAGGAGGGTGGGTCAGAAAAATCTAAAAAAACACTTCACGTAATTAAATTAATGGACGCCCCCTTGGCATAAGATCAAAATTTTATTTTTGACTGAAGACGAAGCACGACGTAAAACGAAGTTTACGAAAATGGTTTTGGACAAAAGTGACCAGAGTCGGTCGAAGCATTGAAGCCAGAGATCCGTACTTATATTAATTATTAAAAGCATGTCTGTTTTTTATGGAGATAGTTGAGGTCCAAGATAAGAACATTCATATTTTATAAGCTAAGTTATATGGTGTCCGCACGATAAACGTGAATACTCAGCGCAATTACTCCATTGCGACTTGCGGACGTCATCTGAAAGGGGTGACACACGTACGAACTTAAAGTACGCGGTTTTTAAGTTCGCGAACTTACTCGGCTCGCGTCGGTGACACACGACTCACGAGAATCGCTCACACTGGATTACCATACCCCCAGGCTCGCGGCTCGCGACTCTTTGCTGACACACAGGAGATTAAGATCGTCGAGCCATAAGTCCGCGTACTTACTCGCGTGTCTGTCACCCCCATAATGAAATTACATTCCCTCAAAACGCCTCCGTGGTCTAGTGGTTAAGAGCGTGGCTCTTGACTCGGAGGTCATGGGTTCGGTTCCCGCGTTGGAAACACGTGATTTTCAAGTTTGGTTAGGACTTAGGACAAAGCAGGCTGATCACCTGATTGTCTGACAAGTAAGATGATCCATGCGTCGGATGGGCATGTTAAAAGTCGGTCCTGCGTCTGATCTCTCGCGAGTCGTGTCGGTCTTCCGTCCATGGATTATGAGAGTAAAAGGAATAGAGAGTGCTGTTGTGTACTGCGCACACACTTGGGCACTATAAAATTACTCCTGCGTAACGTGGACAGGTTTCAATGAAACCGGCCACCGTCACCGAAACCGGTGTGGGGAGTATTATTATTCCCTTTTTTAATAAGTAAAAGATCGTTTTCTTTAAAAGATTATAAAGGAAGCCATACACAGTAGTATAAATCAGTATCGGGCGATATCAATAGTATCGGGTTACGTCGGCGGCGGTCTCAAGACGGGAAGCCCTACTCTAATCGCGTATCAAAACAATACTGTATCATATTTATACGGTGGACACTAGAAATATTAACTAACTGATCCGGCAAACGTTGTTCTGCCATAATGCTTGAGCGCTTCAAAGGAAATAATGCAGAAGTGTCTCACGTTGTAAATCAGGGATCTAGGAAAAAGGATGTTGGCAGATTTCAAATGAATTGAAATTTTTTTTTTTCTAAGAAGTCTAGTACAACATGAGGGTCGATTCTCTGACCTGCAAGATCAGCACACAAAATTTTAACAAAATCAGTCCAGCCGTTTCGGAGGAGTTTAGCAACTAACACTGCGACACGATAATTTTATTTTTTTTAAGATGCAGGCTACGGTGGAACATGGTACCTATATGTATATATGTCGCAGGGAAAAGAGGATATCAGGGATTTCACGATATCCCTAGGGATATCACGAACTCCCGGTAGATGCCGAATATTCTTGTTTGTTACGTCTTCTTACTAAAAATATCTAGTGATATGTCATTTCACTAAACTAAATCTAGTGAAACGTCAGAAAAGCGGACACCGCCGAATAAAAATCAAGCCACGCATTTCTGTCGCTTGCTCTAGTATACACACGGGTACTTTAATAGGATCATCTAACATCTGAATCTGACAAGTAAGATGTTAGATGATCCATGCGTCGGATGGGCATGTAAAAAGTCGGTCCTGCACCTGATCTCTCGCCGGTCGTGTCAGTCTTCCGTCCCACCGGGTTGTGCGAATAAAGGAATATAGAGATTGCTCTTGTGTATTGCGCACACACTTGGGCACTATAAAATTACTCTTGGCCTGGTTTCAATGAAACCGGCCACCGTCACCAAAACCAGAGTGGGAGTTATTATTATTATTATCACACGTGTAATGCAACTATAGCAGATCTGAGGGGGCATCACCATATCTCTGAATCATACAGTTGAAACCAGCTGAGGGTTCTTCATCAGATACTTCAGACCTTTGATTTTTGACGTCAAATGAAGCGGCCGACCAAGTTGAATATTTTTCTTCAAGGTGGCATGTCGATCTCTAGTTTGGTTAGGCTCTTGTACAGGCACAGGTACTAAAGGTACTCCAGCTCTTCGATTTTCCTAGTTTTTACGGTTCCGTACCCCAAGGGTTAGTCTGTCTGTCTGTCTCCAGGCTAGACGAGCCGCGCCAGCTCAAGCGACGCATTTGTTTCACTCCCACTAGTGCCCGTGTCACGTGTGAGAACTAGAGCGAGCGAGAGAAATGAGTGGCTCGATTTTTATTCGGCGGTATCCGCGTTTCTGACATTTCACTAGATTTAGTTTAGTAAAATGACATATCACTAGATATTTTAAGTAAGAAGACGTAACAAACAAGAATATTCGGCATCTACCGGGAGTTCGTGATATCCCTAGGGATACCGTGAAATCCCTGATATCCTCTTTTCCCTGCGACATATTATATAACCTATATTTCATTTAAAAGTTTTCGTGCGATGCCTGTATTTTAAAGAATATACTTAAGATTATCGTATTAAACAAATTGATTCAAAGTGTGGCTGACCAATGCTTTTTGGTCAGTTTATGTTCCATAACCCGACTAAATCACGTTCGTATTATAATATCATACTAAGAACTAAGGATATTTTATCCCTTAGTAATAATCAAGCAGTTTAAATCCCTTCTCAACTTCCCCTTTGTCCTTTCTAGTGATGTACTATCAGAGTAGTTGATTCCTAGGCAGATGGGGGATCTACGTAGTTTCGTCGCGTTACGTTAAACCCAGCCGACAGATCACAATAAATTTTATTAACATTGACATGCCCGACCAAATGACGTTGCATTTTAAACTTTCGCGTAACATTATAATTAAAACTTATTAATCGGGAGTAGATTAATAAGTTTGAATTAAATGACGTTGGTCCATCAACTGCGTTGATAGACCAACGTCATTTAATGTTTCATTTACGTCAAACCCAGCCGACAGATCACAATTAACGTTGAATTGACATGATCTGATCAAATGACGTTGGTCTGTCAACTGCCTAGGAATGAATTTCCTCGATGGTACAAGTATATCGATTACTTATAAGTTATAAGTGTGTAACACGATAGTTCCGCGTCCTTGCCTCGATCAACATAATATGTTAATTACACTAATGATATTAAGACGTTCTATTAATAAGAAGCACTTTATGAACGGTGAGTACTGAGTATTTAGTTTATATATTGTTACACATGTTGTGCTTGTCATACATGTATGACAAGCATTTTAGATATGCATTATGTACCTACTGCAAAATATGAAGCTAACTTATGTTTTGTAACCTGTTTTATCTGATTGACATGATTAAATCACTGGTCCAAGATTTTGTTACCGAAACTACGGTACACTACTATTTAAGTAGTAGCAGTAGTAGGATGTACGAAGATAAATAAGAGTAGAAAAAGTACAATTCAGCCAATAATAAAGAAACATGTTACAAGATTGATTAAACGCTATAAAAGATTTCAACGCGACAGAATCCCTTTATAATGGCGAGCGTTTAAAAACTACATGTTTGAATACATATATTTTATTTTCATTTATTTCGATTTTCGAGGATTATAATATTTTTATTTATTGTCCAGATTCATTTATCGCGTGATAACTAAAATAAGTAAAATAAATGGCTCAAAGATCGGGCATTTAAATTGAAAATTCTATGTACTGTTTTTGTTCCTGTCCCGACTCCCGGGAATCGGGACCAAAATCATATTCTACCTACTATTCTATATTATCCTACCAAAATCGCATGCTGACATAAAGACAGATAGACAGCTGGATAGAAAAACCATTGACCAACCTCTGTCTCTTGGAGCCTAAAGCATTTTTAAGAGTAGGTACATCCAAATCGACTCAGCGGTTTCAGTTGACAACAAAATCCAGTAATGAAAGATACTACAAAAACATAACCTCCTTTTGCAATCGATAAACTATTCTGCAAAGCTGCAAATAAAAAGGCGAACGAACAGTCGGTGTAAGTTTCATAATATTTAAATTGCCATCATCAGTTAAAGGGCTCGCCCAAGGACTGAGACAGAAACAAATAAAATTCCACAAGGTGTTGTTCCAAATGGACATCTATCTCTTTCGCACATTTGCGGTGTTGCCAGCTTAGCGATTTTGCCAGCTTCAGTGGTTTTGTTGTAGCGGTTGAAGTTGGCACAGTCTGACATAGTTCATAATATGATTGACATGATCAGATTTTGATAGAAAGCCGAAAAATTAAAAAAGTGCTGAATTTCTTTTTAAAGTAGACAAAAGTTAATGATTCATTTTCAAAATCACAAAAACTTTACAAATATATGTTACGGCTTTTAAACACTTTAATAGATTCTTATTTATTTCATATTTTTGCAAAAACCACCTAGTATAGTAATTCTGTAAAGAGTTGGTAACACAAGCCGTCTGTGACACCGTGTGTGGGTGAGCGAGACGGCACAATACTTTCCGCACAAACAAAAGAGAAGTGTATAGACAGGGTATTATGGTATCATATTTAATCATTTGTAACACGCTAATGGCTTTAAATGCCCGATCTTTGAACAATAATGGCCAATATAATATTTAGCGAGGAGGCAAATAAAACGAGCCATTTTAAATATGTACGTAATTAAGCTGGAGACTAGCGAGGACCACAGTTCTGCTAAACCCAACATTATTACAGCTTTGATCCATCCTGAATTCTATGAAACAGCAAATTAGCCTAATGCTTAAAGCACTCACATACGGTATTGTTCGATCGAGCAATAACGTCGAGCAAAACCATCGGCTCGGGATTTCGTCCACACATTCAGCATTGCTCGATAGTTTTACTCTAAATCGATATAATATTTAATTCCATCAAGCCGGCTCGATGCGAGCCTTCGAGCGGCTCGATGCGAGTCTTAGAACTGTGAGTTTTGCGGTCCACGCAGTAAATATTACTCGATTTGGAGTAAAACTATCGAGCAAAACCGCATGTGAGTACTTAGCATTACGTGCCTGAATTCTGAAACGACATTTTTAAAGTTGGTTTAGACTTTAAACAATATAGAAGAAGGTGGTAATGTGGCCCCCCACTTTGTTTATCAAGCTTCATTAAAAAAATACAGGAGTCAGAAACCTAAAAAATACATTATGGGACTTCTCATTTATTTGTTTAAACATGTCTTATTAGGGAATAAATAAAACTCGTACAGGATTATCTAAAAAAATATTTATTCTTGACTAATCACATTTGGTATCTTGAGATCAAGTGATGGTAATGTGGCCCCCTGGGGGGGGTCACATTAAATGTATTGCAGAAGTGAAACTTAACGGCAAAAATCACAAATGTAATAGCCACCTTCAGAACCTATACAGGTTACATAAGCCCATAAGTCACAACTTTGACAATGTACCCATGGCTTTCCAGCTCTGTCATTGGAACAAATTGTGTCGCAGAACGTACATGGCACGTCCGCGTTTTCAGGAACCATATTTGTATACGAGTCGTCATAATCGGTATTTACGGCGTCTTCGTCACTTTCAAAGCTACTGCTGGATATTGTAGTGTCTCTCTGGCGTCAAACGGCATTCCTACCAAAGCCTTCTCCATAGTGGTTATGTCTTCCACGTCATGAAACTCGCTTACATATAATGTGACCCCCGGGGCCACATTACGACCAATGTGAGGGGGCCAAATTACAAGTATTGCTAACATTTAAACAAACGTTCCAAAAATATTTATTAAATGTCTAATTTTATATTTACCTTTTAAATTCCGTAGGAGAAGAGTTTGATGTATCCGTTGTTCGAACCCAAAAGCCAAATCTTTCTATTTTTTAACAACTATCGAAACAAAATCACACACACTTAAAAGTTTCGCCGGTCGCAAGTTTGAACTCGATCAAATAACAATCGAACGTGACAGCCTCTGTTGGATTTGTACGGCACTAAATTAGCAGCATGCCGCGAGCATCCCGTTGCACCAAAATTATATTAGATAGCGTTGTTAAAACATTAAAATATTGAAGGGGGCCAATATATATGCAGGGGCCACATTACCACCTTTTCCCAATATAATATGTACTCGTAATTCAAAATAATCAGTAAAGTAAAATATCATAAGCGCTATTATGGGTACGGCAAAAACGAATAGGCAAAACTTGCTAAGCGCCATAGCACAAATGCAAAAGATTCTATGCGACATAGCAAAGTCAATAAACTTTATTTTTGCCAATTTGTGACGTGGCAGACATTCTGCCAATGATCTACAATGATGAAAGAGTTGTCAATGTCGTAATTTGTCAATGTCAAAATTAGGCATCTTAGTGACACGTCTAGAAAGTACTATAAATTGCAATTACAGCAAAGAATTTATAATTATATATGTATTTATAGTTATATTGTAGCTTGTTAAAAGCAGTTATATCAGACAACCGTGTTCAAAAGTAACCGATTCAAATATTTTATTTCCTCAAAAATTACTGCACAAACTCAAATTAACGAGTTAAAAACTCTTTTCAACATTTCCTCAATGAGGGAAAGCGTTTTTATGACAGGTAGACGTATCATAAGCAATATCAGTTGTTACGTAAGCGGACACCGCACTGCACGGTCTTCAAGAAGTCATACACATTATAATCGCGTTCATATCGGTGCATGGCCCTAATTAAAAATGCGTTCATTTTATCATAATATTATTCCAGTGATTTTAGGCCAAATTAGGTGCATATCTCAGATAATCGACATACCCAGTATAGTACCACGTAAAAAAATGTATTTTGGCATCCTAAAACAGTTCTCAAAATTCACATAATATAATTGGATTGTCGCAAGTTTTAGAATCTGGAGTCAAAAGTCACAAAAATAGATTTTTGGAATGTCGATTTTTAGAGGTCAACCCTCTAAGGCCTAAAATGACTGGGCTATATCTGACTTTAAAGTGAGAGCTTCACATCACAAGTTGTGATTGTGTGAAGTGATTCACAACCACCGTCTCCAGAATAAGCTGGCTGAGAGTCTCTTAATTTAAGAACTTAAAAATGCGTTCTCTTTATCATCATTCATATCTGAGACTTTAATATAAGAGCTTTATAAATCACAACCAGCATCCCCAGGCCCGAACGTGGGTAGCATGGCTAATGCCCAGTTTTTTTAGATTTTTTGACAAGAGTTTATCTATTCACTATTGCTTTTATTTGCCTAACGTCAAAAAGTTGACCAATCAACAACGCTAGTAAAACGATCAAAAAGTCTCAGAAACCGAGCCTAAGAGATTAGATAGAACCAACTTGAGAAGCGTTTAACATAGTCGGCTGTTGAGCGACGCCATGTTTAAAATATGTCTGGCGATTGTTTTTGCTATGATTTATTGCCAATCTTTGTTTAATTATTCGGGGAATAAGTAATAAAATATCAAATCAGAGTTCAGACAGACCGCGACAGACCAAATTCTATGAATGGAACAAAAGATCTTTTGTTTCTTTTACGACTTTTAATATCTAAAAGTTATTGTTATAGGAATAAACTTTGAAATAATACCTCTTATATAAAAGGCATATTATGTACAGATTTTAAGTAAATCCAGATGGTCCACAGGAAACAACACAATACTTATAAGTTATAACTTTTAAGTTATAATATCGCATTGTGATTTACTATTACGACGATAATTTTCCTGGATTTATAAAATATGGTAATAAATAACACTTATTTCTATATCCTACCTCAGCGTTTGGAAATCTGGCAATCTGTGAACAAAAAGGAGATTCTTTAATTATATTGATATAAAACATTTTACTCTAATATAAAATTATAAAATACTCTAATATTATAAGTAAATTAATTTATAAAATCAAGTGTGTTTGTATGAATATAGGTTCGTAGTGCTCACAAATAGTTCTAACTTCTAAGATTACTGATGGGCGATGGCATTAGTTTATAGGCTTGCTTTATTTTGTTGCCTTATACCTTTATTTTGTATCTTAATTTGCTCGAACGAAATCTCACAAAACTTTCGGTATGTAAAAACTTCTCAAGATACAGCACGTCAAATGCTAATTCACAGAAAATATGGGTACATTAAATGAAACAATGTACATTGTACACAACAAATTAATAACAATATTTCTGTGGACTTTCTAGAAAGCCCTACACTTTCTCTCGCCGCAAAATAGCTTGCAAATATGTTTGCCGGTGACGACAAGTGAATCAAAATAGTCATTTCAATTCTGCAGGAATGTATAGTATAAAATATTATAGTTTTTTATTCGTATTCTATTCAGCATAATATGCAAAAAACTATAAAGACATAATTATAACCGATTTGAATAACTTACTTATTGGCATTCTATCTATACCTATAGCATTACAGAACGCTCTTACATTTTAAAAACTTAAAAATATGTCGTTCTATTCTCAAATGACTGAGGAAACGTGACGTCACAAAACCGTTAACCACCATGCCATATAATTAATCGGAATGTTATTAAATAATGAATAAATAACGAAATAATTGCAATGCGGGTTACCCTCACTATCATAAAATCAATTTAATGTCGACTTTATTGCAATGAATTAAAATGTATTCTCAAATGTCGGTTAAACGGAAACATGCCGTTTTAAAAATTAAATAAAAATAATTATGTGACCATAGTATTAAAAATAGATAATTGTTGCAAGCGAAAAATTGTTGTTTTATTATTGCCACAAAGCTAGAATAGCATATCTTATCAAACAATTATTTTTCTAGTGTTTACTTCGATCAGTAATACCTATACTTTAGTTTATTTTATTCACTGTGTGACGTGTCAAAAGTCAAAACCAAAACACTTAAATACATATTTAGTATTTTCTACGAATAATAAAAACTATTTAAGCATTATTCGTAGAGTATTTTAGAGTTTTGTAGCGGGAAAAAAGATTTTGAATCAAGGGGTGTTTTACTTAGTTGCCGCATTCCATGATCTGATAATTAAAAAAAATCAGTTTACTCAAAATTATGGACCATTCTGATTTAAATTAAGGATCAAATCCGCTACTAACACCAAATAAAGGAAATGCCCTTTTATAGGTTATCGGTTTACATTCAGACGCAACGGAGGTGACGCGAGCAAGCCGCATCACGGTCAGATCAGATAAAAGGATATTATTAATAGAATACACAACAATATCGATATTTGCTGCTGTCACACCGAAATATAACGTTAGAAGTCAAGCACAAGTAACGTTAACGGAAGTGCTCTATGAATTAAAATAATTTCGATTAATCTTATATATAAAAATGGATTTTCAAATGTGTTAGTCGCGCTAAAGCTCGAAAATGGCTGAACGGATTGGGCTGATTGTAGTCTTAAAATATTCGTAGAAATCCAGGGAAGGTTTTAAAGTGACACGAAGTTCACCGGGACAGCTAGTAATACTTATGAAAATAATACCTACTGCTAATAAAAAAAATATTGTTTCCGTTAAATGAAATAAGACATTGAGATACTGACTTGGACCTAAACTCTTAGTACACTAGTTTCATTCTTTGAATGAAAGCAGTCGATAAAAGTGTCACAAGTACTCAAATGTTAAATAAAATGTGCGTGAGTAAAGTTATACAATGTAAAACATAAACTGTTTGTTTTATACAACACATCAAATCCACTGTGACATCTTTGAAGGAGAACATGCACATACAGACAGTTATAATAATCTCTAACGAACAGACAGTGCAATTATATACTGTCATATCAAATGTCTCAACAAGTTGCGCAATTTATGCTCTGTTAAACGTAGGAGATTACAATTATGTCTTATCAGGTTTGTATAAATTGCGTTATTTAGTTAAGAACTTAAATACATAATATAATACAGCACAAGAATCTTAGTGTAAGGGTTGTGCACCTTATTGTTGTAACTTCCTGTGTCTATGTTTTATTTTTGTATAATGTTTTTACTGAGACAATAAACTATTATTAATATTATTAAAAAAAAGACGGGTAGCACTCCGGGATTGCCGGCAGAAGTGAAAACTTGATTACTAACGTTGTGCATTATTTTATTTAACCCATTTTTTATGAGTTCGAGTTCGAGTTCGATTGTTCGATTAATCGATTTCGATGTTACAACACTACTCTCCAACCGTCTTACGGTTTTTCCAAGGTTTTTCGATCAGCACGAGAATCTGACGCGAGTTTCACAGTTTTTACCCATCCCACAAAAGTGCTCAACGCCGCTAAAGAAGTTTTCACTTCAAAAACTCTGCAAACAAAGATTGAGTAAGCAAAATGTCGTAAAACCTATAGGTTCTGTTCCAACTTCCAGAGCTGTTCCTGTGTTGAGGCTTCAACTCGTCAGCACAAAGGTATAATGATTTGCGTTACATTTCGGTGTAAGTAGCAGTCAGATAAACCCACGCAACCTCTATAAATATTAAATCTCAATGCGATTTTACACGTTGAATACAAACGAGAGATCTGACGACAATGGCGCTTTGTCAACTGTAATATGCTAAATAGGATCAATAATTAATCATAATGTAACAATGATATCACTTCTGTACCAATGATTGACACACATACATGTTTGATTGACATAGATACAACCGTATAACGTATTTGAAAACATGAAATGTTTTCCGGATTATATACAGGAGCAAAATAATAAACGAGCATATTCTAAATACTTAATTACATTTCAGGTGAAGCATCTATGATATTCTACAGCATATTTGAACGTATAAAATCTCTTAGTTGCTTGTCCCCACGATTTGCTTTTCTAAATTGAACCATTAGTAGATATTCGATTAAATTTTTCATTCGATAAAAAAAAAACTTGATGTCAAAAAACTAACTGCAGACTATAGAGCAATAAGAGATAATAACGTACACGGGTAGTTTTTATCGAAATCCGGCGGTATCAGTACAATGGGCACGTGAGTAGGGCGCCAGCACGCGACCAGGTAGCGGGTTCGAATCACCTGACCGAATATTTGACACCACACGTCACACCCCAGCTCACAAAAAGCGGTTAACCAGGGATGTGTTTTAGAGATAATTATGGTATCCACCATGGTTTCTAAAAAAAGGTCGAACGCTACCACCTATCAAGTTTATGCGTACAGTTTAAAAGGAAAATGAAATAAGATAAAAAAATTAGAAATTCAAAATACCACACGCTATAGAGAAGTCGCTAATTATATCAATTAATGGGACGTCGCGGCGTCGAAAGAGGAAGTTGATCCGAGATAGCTGAAAGATGCAATGAAAATAAAAACTTTATCTCGAAAATCATACGCTGAAAACTCCTTGACCGAATGAAACAAATTAAAAAAGAAGTCACGCGTGTAAATTCTAACGTCAAAACACCGCGGAATTTTAAAAATAAAATATTCTTAATTCAAACCATACGTCAAAACGGTGCGCGGTGTTGTCATCTCGAAATCACGAAAGTCGCCAATTATATCAATTAATGATACGTGCGGACAGGAAAAGGAAGCTGGCTTAGCTGATTGTACATTGAGTGACAGGGTTTGATTAATTAATTCGTTCTATTCGGAGGATAATAAATCGTGCGGCCTCCCGCGAGATGTCGCCAGTATAAATGATTAACAAACATAATCTGTGGGACAGACTTTGACAACTTTTCCGGTTAGTTATAATTTAATTAATATTGAAACGGTTCCAACTTCCAAATAATTTGATCAACATGTCGATTTCGGCTAAGTTGACTGTCATGGCCCATGTGGCATTTAAGATTTTATCTGGGTATTCGAAACACAACAAAATTTTTACACTCTATAATTTAGATCAGAGATCTTGCCGTCGATTGCATAAATACAATATTAGCAATATACTTTTCTAAAAAAATAAACAGGGCAGGCTTAAAGAACTTGCAAATTTTATAAAAAAAGGGGTTAAACAATGTTACAATATAGCCTGTGTAGGTACTTTGTTCTTTCTCAAATCTCAAGTAATTAAAAGTTTTTTTATTTTCTATTCAATTACATTTATACCTACATTATCAAACCAAAGGTTCATGACAACTGGCGTAAACTAAAATAGCAGACTAACGACGTCTTATACAGGTAAGCAATAATGATATCTTCAGATCTGGTGCCGTTAGATCATTAGGATTCGGAGCTATTTTCAGAAAACGTCACATTCAAAGGACCGCCTTTATATCAGTACGCGGTTAAATTCAATTTTGTGACATTATTATTAATGATACCGGAATATCGTGCGGTGTGCTGAATATTTTTGCAAAACGAAAAGTTATTAATTATGCTTATTCATTACTTGTAAAATAGTAGCGCAAGAAAATATCACTGCTTAGATGTGGCTAGGGAATGTTATTATTCGACAAATTTACTATTCGAATAATTCGAATATTTTACAAACGTTTTCGAATAATTCAAAAATTTTGAAAAACGCTGTAAACTCTGAATAAAAATAACAAAAAGCTTCGTACAACCATGTACAACCTATTTTGTTAATACTATGAAGTAAGCAATTCTTATTTTTACTTTTATCAACATAAAGCTTCGTAAACGACATAGTTAATTTTTATTTTAAAACACTTTAAAAATGTATATTTTAAGGTAATTGCTGGGAAATAAAAGAAAGGCTGTAAAGTGTTAACCGTTTTCGATCGTAGCACCTTTTACTTTTCTCATGTGATTATGCTTAGTCTTGCTAGGCAGCAATTGAGATTAAATAGTAATATGATGAATACCTCGATCGTGGGAATCGCAGACACAATATATTTTCAATTGTTATGCGACAGCCGGGAACCGCTTGGGTATTGATGGGTTAAAGCCCGCGATATATAGTTATCATTATCACGGTAAACAAAAAATTTAAGAAAGCTTGAAAGAAGTCAATGGTTACAGATCGTGAGCGACAATTACTGACGATACTGAAATCCATGACAAAGGAGTTTATATCTTCATTTGCATGTCTTTAGGCAAAATAACGTCTAAAACATGGTCAACGGCGACGATGAATGGTCGTATACTCGTTAGTTAGACTAAAAACAGATTTATATATAATGATATGTCATTAAAGATGTAGAATATTCATAAATAATATTATTTTTCTGAAATAAACTTAATTATGTTCTTATTCCATGTTAATTTTATGTTTGATAGCATTTTAAACAAAAATAAAAAATATTTTTACTATTCGAATTATTCGAAAAATAATTTGCCGAATACTCGAATAATAAAATCGTCGAATATTCGAATAAAACGAGTATTCGAATATTCGAATAACATACCCTAGATAATAGTGATAGTGATAGATAGTGGCTAATAAAAGCACGTGATCATTTCTAAAAAAATACAGTCAAATCCAAAAAAAAATATCAACAAACAAACTTAATAATATTGAATAAGTTTTTATTAATCATTTATGTAAAAGGTATACGCATTAAGTCGAAATTTTTGCACCAAATTAATGCACTAAAGCATTTGTGCACATGTGTTTTACAAATAAACTTTTACAAACTTTGTTAAATGCGCTCATCAAAAATTAAAAAAAAAACTATGGTTCCGCTAAATAAACAAAAGTAAGCCGACGCACATGTCAAAAGGGTCGTCCTTCATCCTGTATTATAAAATCTGGCCCAGACTTTGTTATTAATAAACTCATCGGCACAGCTTTACTTATTAAAAAAAGTTTGTCTACGGCAAATGTCCTTATTTGGTCCCTTTTACGCATTTCGAAATTCAAAATTTACTGCGCCGGCTTGACTAAATATGAACAGGCAAAATAGCTTAAGCACCACAATGTTTATTTTTAAATTATTTGTACTGAATAATTTACTCTAAGTCTAAATAATTTTTCAATGTTTATAAATCATAAGTAACCGGTTGCCTTTAAATATAAGAATATTCAATACGGTTGAAATTTCAGACAATTAACTATTATGATAATAATATTACGCGTTTTGAAAATAACTTTATTAAAATAATTTTATGTTCTGTCGAATATTTATACATATACCTTAATTCGAATTTAACACTAAGTAACTTAAAGTCCATGCATTATCTGTCAAATTCTTTGTTTAAATTAAAAGTTAACAATCATTAAATCTCTCTGTTATTAGTTATTACTTATTATTGTAAGTTTTTTGTACTACATATTTCTTTACCCTGGTGTTTAAAGTGATTATTTCATCCGTATCTACCTAGGTTTGTAACGATGAAAGTGAGTATTTACGATTAATCTTATATGTAAAGCAAGAGAAATTATTATTTATCTACGCGGTAAGTAACATGCAAACTACACATTAAATTAAAAATTGACAAATGAACATCGCAAACTGAAATCAATATTAATCTTTCAGGCCCCGCGCGAGCACCGGTGATCGCGAGAACAAAAGAATACAATGGGAATTCCTAGAACCTCCGATCGAAGGATTAATTTTACTTATCTAAAAGAGGATATTGCGCCCAATTGAACCAGTACGGTTTAAAGTTGAAAATATACAATATTCATTTTTACCGTTATAAAAAGTCTATGTCCTTTTCGGGGACTTAAAGTATCTCCATACCAAATTTCGGCAAAATCGGTTCTGCGGTTTGGGTGTGGAGAGGTAATAGACAGACACACTTTCGTATTTATAATATTAGAATGGATTATGTGCAGTAACAAACTTCATAAGATATATTTTTGCATTTATTACATTCACAAAACAGAATTGTAAGAATAGTACATTATCTACAATAGTCATAATCTGAATTCTCAAGTATTAAGCAAACAATATAAAATCTATACCTGCCTAAACTTAATTTTAGGCCTTAGTATCAAATTCTAATTATAACTACTGACCTATCGTAATTAAAGCAATTAATTTTGAAAATGAATTCCTTGTAGTTATAAGTTTACAAAATAATGTTATGTTATCATGAACTTATAATTATGTAGGTAGGTACATGTAGGTAGTTTGATAATAAAATAAGTGACAAAAACATTTAAAGCTCATTTACTGCTTTTTGTTTGCAAAAACCGTTACTAAGCAATTACTACTTTATAGTTTATTGATATGCCGACAATGTTTTCATTTTCGAGATTTTCTAGAAGGTCCTGCATCAGGACTCCTGATTGTCGGCAATAACGGCACTGGCAAACTTAGAAATACTATTTAAAAGTAATTTGTTTGTTGTAATTGTTGTTATAGAGCTTAAATTCAGTTCTAAGTTGTTATTAACTAGCCAGTTGTGTAAAGTTTTAAAAGATAACCAGGGGACTGTTCTCATTATCGTTAACGGCAAAGTTAGAAAGACAATTAACATAATATTTTATAGAAGAAGACTTGATTAATACATAATTGAGATATGTAAGGTTAATCAGGGTAAGTTCGGACACAGGGTAAGTCTGGATAATTGAACTTATCACTAGATTCAGTGTTTTTCTTTTTGCCTGGCCATACGTGCATATACGCCATACTGCACTGCAACCGCAAACTGTAGCACCGTACCGTAACTGCAGTTTAAGCATTAACTTCAACTATCCGGACTTACCTGGGTCCGACTTACCTGACTAACTATATTTATTTGTTTTATTCGTAGCTCAATGACTGGCATGGAGTTAAAAGTCAGTTCAAAGTTGTTGTGTGAAGTTGTTGCAAATTAAAAGGTGTTTCTTACCAGGGGACTGTTGTCGCCGAGGTCCGAATCTCGCTCGGCGTCGTCCATGGCGTACGCCGGCATGGGCACTCGGTTCTTCACGCGAATCTTGACGGTTTGGGTGGCACGAGGGATAAAGCACAGCACTGGCACCGTTACACAGACTACGTGTTGCCCCGCGACCGGCACGGAAAGGTATGCCGGCGCGCGGCGCCCCCACTCCCTCGACTCCGCCCCTAGGGCGTCTCGCGCCACGGCGAATCAAACGCGGGATATCAAATTGATATTTCTGTTATACGCTCCGCCCGTCGCTTATATTGTTTTTATTCGAGCTATAATATAATCGACGCGCGATTTGTTCGATTCCTGGCGTTTAGGCTAATTAGCCTGTAACTTATAATCGCTATGAGACTGTTATAATCTATTGTGAAATTTAATGTTGGTAATAATGCTGATTGTTAAGTATATTAGTTATACCTGTAGAATTACAATAGATAAATTATAACTAATACGTAGTAATAATAATAATGTCTAGTTACAACTACTTTCACGCAAATCTGGAAAATAGCGTGATATTATCTTGTGGTGTGCGCTGTAACTTAGATACTGTTAGATACCTACTTCCTAGCTTCCTACGTTGGTGCTTCTCTGAATAATTTTATTACACAAGGGCACAGTTTATTAAATAGTTACTACGTAAACAAGAGCACGTTTTTCTTGTTAAAAAAAGAGAAGGAGCAAAAACTTTTAGCCACGCGGTGAACCATTGGCATCCATTCTCCTTAAAAAAGAAATTCCAGTTCGCTCGCCTTTAAAATAAGATTTTTTTAAATTGGATCAAGATTGAGGAGCACTAATTAGTGATTATTATTCCCTCAAGCCCCGTAAGGCCCCATATTATGGGCCGCGACAGCAAAATATTTCCTGGAATTGGTGATCGAGGGATTAATATTATTTATTAGCTGATGACGCCTGCAACTCTGTTGCGCCAAAATTCATTTATCGCACGGCGCAAGAACCGTACCTTTTTCCAGGGTGAAAATTATTCTTAGATGTCCTTTCCCGGGACTCAAAGTATCTCCATCTGGGAGCACGATAGTGCGATAGCCGAGTCGAGCCAAGCGAAGCGCATTGGGCACTACGTAACCTACCTTTTCTCGAAGTGTTTCGTCATTTTTTTGAACCCTCATAGAGTTGGTTTCCGATGTACCAGATAGTTCATATTCTCAAGATATGATGTCAACAGTAGACCAATTAAACATAATATGTAGTCTCAATTATTGATAGGTCTAATACCTACTTTAGATTTTATTGATATTTAAAATACACCAGTGTTGTCACTGACACACTCATATATCTACGTCTTACACTGACACACTGATGATCATCAAAATGTTTGGCTACTTCCTGAAGTGCCCGAAAACTGAATTCTGAAAGGTATGTAACTAATCTAAGTTTAGTACCTATCTATACAACCAACAAAAAAATCATAAACTAGTAACCTGGGGGGGAGGTTTATATAAAACTTTTACCAATTTGATGAATTAGGACATAATATTTTTTGATACTTTAAATAGGATCTGAAAAGAGGCACTGCACACAGTGCGCACAGAGTACCTACCTATCGTGAATCTCATAATAATATAATTTACTGTAAAAAAATTGTACAGAAATCATTTGAATCATATTGTCAATCTGTCAGAAAATTTGGACCGTTTTTAGAGTCCGTAGCCAAATGGCAAAGCTATACCTACCTACTATTGAAACTTGATAAGAAGATTAAGCTTCAATTTATACCGGCGCGGAATGGAATGGAAGCGACTTTTTATGAGCCAAAAATTGGACGCGCGCCCTCCGCAAAATTCTCGAGAATTCTCCGCCAAGCCAATTTCCTCGCGTGAGAAGAAAATGACGCTTCCATTCCGCTCCATTCCGCGGCGGTGTATATTGAGCCTAAAATATAATTTCATAAACATACATAAATGATGAAAATCAAAGGGTGAGGAGTTGAGGACTGGAGAGTGGAGGGTCGCGAAATATTTTTCACATGGTCACATTATAAAAAAGGTTTCGAAAATCACTGAGTGGGATAAAAGGTGATACATATAATATAAGTTATAACTTATAACTAATAATATTAAACAGTAATTTACAAATAAGTAATACCCAAAATTCCTACAAGGCTTGTTTTATGGATAAGGGCCAAGGGGGTACCTATAATAATGATAGTTAGAAAACCTGTTTGGTAATGCACCGCTAGCCCTAGCACTGGAATAGGAACAGAATCTGCCATGAATTTCCTATAATATTTACTTCTCGTATTCAAAACTTAGGGCCAGTAGTAGGCCTACTACGAAACCGTTTTAAGACACAAACAATCGGATGAGAATGCCACGTCCTGCTCTAACAACGTGATTTCTCGCTTGTTAGAGTAGGACGCGGCATTCTCGTACGATTGTTTGAGTCTCTAAAGTCTAAACGGTTTCGTGGTACGGCCCCTGATTACACCTACACTTTTTACTTTAGTCCATAGGCCCTACAGATTACTTACATGGGGGCGACGGAAATAAAGTGGCCTACTCTCATAAAACATACTAGCTATTGGACCGAGCGTTGCTCGGTATTAGATAAAACACGAATAAAATGACATTTTCTAAAAATAATTCCTAGCTAGATCGATTTATCGCCCCCGAAACCCCCTTTATACTAAAATTTTATGAAAATCGTTGGAGCCGATTCCGAGATTCCAATTATATATATACAAGAATTGCTCGTTTAAAGATATAAGATAATAATAGTTAAAAATAATTAATAAAAAAAAATCCATAAATTGCTTGTTTAAAGATAAAAGATAAGATAAATTCGGCACTGCAGTACGTTAGCGAAACATTTCTCTCGACCAATCAGCCGAAAGCACTGTCGCCAGTCGCCATCTGTCTCGTCACTGTACTCGGGAGGTGATCTCATGTAGAGCCAAGCTTCTGAATCTACACGGCCTAACTCTACCGGGCACCGGCCCTTAACCCTAACTTCAACAAATTCTAATATCAGTAAAATGTATATTATGGCTTCGCCGTTTCGCTACCGTCGTCGTGGAGGTAATGCGAATATTTAGTTTAAGTAAGTAATAAAACAGCCAAGCCATACATATTTTCTGATAATATTATTTAGAATTTGTTGAAGTTAGGGTCGGTAGAGTTAGGCCGTGTAGATTCAGAAGCTTGGCTCTACATGAGATCTGATATCTTTTTCACAGTGCAAACCTTGTGTGGTCGTCTTGGCAACCTTTTACATGAAATGTTTTTGGTGGGATTTCAGTTCTTTTTGTAAGTTGGTTCATGAAAGTACTTTTGTACTTCTTAATAGGTTTTTTAGTTACTGTCTACAGTCCTGTGTAAACTTTCATGTCCTAATTCATAAAATTGGTGAAAGTCTCATATAAACCTCCACCTCATTTTAGGGGATGGGGGTTAAAGTTACAAGTTTATGAATTTTTTTGTTGGTTGTATACTAAACTTGATAATACATACCAAATTTCAGCTCCCTAGCACTTCAGGAAGTAGCCAAACATTTTGATGATCACCAGTGTATCAGTGACGAAATCGGTGTATTTTAGATATGAAAGACATATCGTCTATCGATAAAATCTTAAGTATTAAAGCTATCCAATTTATTGATATCATATCCTGAGAATATGAACTATCTTGTACATCGGAAACCAACTCTATGAGGGTTAAAAAAAACGACAAAACACTTCGAGAAAACTGAAAAGGTACTAGGTACCCTTGCGCATAACATAATGGCTCGTCTTGGCGGGGGCAAAAAATTAAATAATTATTAACTTTATGTTGTTTTTAATGTTTGGCAGCAGAAATACATAACTTGTGAAAATTTCAACTGTCTATAGCTAGAACGTTTTATGTTCTTGAGATACAGCCTTAAGACTGCAGACAGGCTGACAGCGAAGTCTTAGTAATAAAGTCCCGTTTTTAGTTTTTACCTTTGGGTACGGCCGTACGGTCACGACCCCCAACTAGCAAAATGGTCTTAGGAATAGCAGCTTATAATGCAAGAAGTCCGCCAAAAGCCACAGAATAGTTTTGATTGATGTATGTTGGCTTATTATTGCACTTTGAAATGCTAATCTAAGCATAGCCCTTAAAAGTGGCTGACAGACCGAAAGCCTTATTTGCCAGATTTACGAATTTGTCGCTAGTAGGCAGTAGGCTAAGATTAATTTTTTGCCACCCCATTTGTCTGCTGAAGTGCTGTGCTGAGGGTTTTTTTTTTTTTAATAAAATAAGCAACTACCGTCTCCCATGGACACTCGCAACATGAGAAGAGCCTTGATAATTTGGCTGTAGCGATATCGATTTTTCTCAGCAATGACTAAAGCTAAGAAACTAAAGTTCATTGTCTTTGAATTACCCATAGCATAACACGATTGGTTAACTTTTATAACACAGAATAATCAATCAAAATGACCTCTGTAAAAAAAAGGATTCCTATTTTGCCAACAGAGGAGAGTGATTTAAGCTTCCAAAATTTGTACATAAATTGGTTCAAACTTCAAGCATACACTTCAATTTGCCCATAGCTTATATGAAATGTATTTATGGTTTTTAAATTACGCGACAAAAACCATTTTGTCACTTACGCCCTTTCCATTTTTTGCTGTTCAACAAAGCAATTTAAAACGTATATCAAACACGGTTTTTTACTTTAACGCGGCGTTACCTTAAGGGCCTTCCCTACGGAGAATCCGTAATTTACCGTATTTAGAGCCTTATAAACTCATAATTTGAAAGCTACAGAGTTATAATAAAAATACAGCAAAATTCTTCAGTATCTCAACATTTATTTCCACGTTTTAAATTTTCTATTTTTGTTTATTAAACTCATGATATCAGCTTCCAAAGTATAGCCAATTTATTAAAATTCAAGCATACATTCAGCATCTCCATATTATTTACAAATTACTTTTATTTGAAACACACGCCAATAGATCGACAATATCATAAACTACATATTCCCCGTTTTAAATTTTTTTTAGGTCAATTTTGAACTAAGATAAGTAAAAACAATAGGGTTTTGGTGCGATCTCGGCAACGTATGATCAAGGTCGTTTGCTTGGGGGACGGCCTTAAAGAAAAAAAATTGGCCCTTATTTGATGATGCCTAAAATTCTACTGCCCTAGCCCTAAGCCTGAGCCTAGTCAGCCTTTTGGTAAAACTGCCACTGAAAATTAATAATATATAATATCATTATGATAGAATACGTTTTAAATAAAAAGAAAACATTAAAATATTATACCAATTTCAACGTAAATGCTGTAGCAGCGGCATCTATTTTTCCGTATGGCAAACTTTCAAACGCTCCAACCAACCAGTAACTTACTAGTCATTTTACTACTACAAATCAAACATAGATGGCGCTTTTTCGTCGCAACGTATAATTACGTTTCTTTTCAGAATAAAAATATTTTCTAGATAGTGTCAAAGATATTTAGTTTTAAAAGTAAATAATATTTTTGCATTATAAAACAAATCTGAATAGGATGTTTTAATTATTATATTCGTATGAAATAGAAATGTTTACGCGTTTCAAATTAGATATAATATGTACCAGAATATAATATTTATTATTTTTCTTACCTATCTATTCTCGTGATCTAAAACTTAAGAGAAAGTACATTGTGCTGTACATACAATAATTACATTTCTAGACATATAATTACAGCTGGATCATTAAAATTGGTGTGAAGCGTGACATTCCTCAAGTCGAGGGGTGGTGATGAACGATACAGACAGACAAACAATGATTAATTAACAATATTATTGACTCGAGTTGGATGGTACACACTACACAGTCGGGGCTTTGTTTTTCTAATGTTATGGACTATGGTCTATGGTTTTAACTGCCGCACTCAGAGTGGAACATTAATTACTATTATCGTTTTCGGCATCTGCACTGCCCCGGGGCAGGGTGGGCTAACAGGATACGGAAATAAGCGAAGTTTAAATTAAGAACATAAACTATGTATAGTACTAAGTCCACGTGCTTCGTGGATCATCATAGTGCAATATAGTTTATGTTCTTAATTCAAATTTCGGCTGTTTCCGTATCCTGTCGACCCACCCTGCCCCGGGGCAGTGCAGATGCCGAAAACGAATAAGTGAGGCATTTTCTTATTTTTTTTAATTTGATTGTCAAACAGTTTCCATTTTAGTAACTAGATGGCGTATGGGTAGACAACTATCGGTAATACCAGGGAATACCATCAATAATTGCTACAAAACTGGGCAAAAGAATGTAAAATTTGATACATTTCAATTTGAAAAAGACGCAATAATATTCCAATTTCCAATGAGTAGGATAATAGAGTTATTATAACGATGTTTTAGTTAAAACTCACGGAAGAAATATATTTACCGATATTCACACCAAATGTCACAGGAAATATACATTTTGGTTTTGACAACATCTTACCTGCACTTGTGCAAGATAACGGATATTTAATGGCTAATATTTTACCAATAATGAACATCAAAAACCCAAATAACACAATTTGGAAAAAAATAATAAAAACCACACCAACAATAAAAAGTAGAAGTTTGAAAGTGACATGCCCGCCAAAACTCTCTGTCAGTTTTTTTTTTTTCTTCTTTTTTTGGCAACTTGACACAAAGGATGTGTATGTTGTGCCACAGACAAGGTAAAAAGGTAAGGAAGATGGCGGGAAAACCATATTCCTCCTATTATAATTTTCATCATCGTTTTCATGTATCGTCAGGTCAAAGTCTAGTCAAAGTCTAAGTAAAAGTCAATACAGTCAAGGAGTCAAGTCGGTCGATTCAGTAAAGTGGTAGACGCTTTACTGAAACTTTCGATGGAGTTTTGGAGGGAACACAAAATAGCATGTTTCTGGATATTACATCACTTTCCTACACTTGTGCATGAACACGAATATCTAATGGTTAATATTCTACCAATATTACACACTAAAAACCCAGTTAACACAATTTTAGGAAAATAATATAAAAACACAACAGCACCCTTTTACATTCCCGGCAAAACTCCTCTGTCAGTTGTCAGTTTTTAGTTTGACAATTTGCGTGTTCCTAAACTGTTACCAGTATACTGGCCTAATCGCTTAGGCCAATGATCGCTTAGGCGTATGCTCTTCGTGACTTGACAGTACACTGATATTTTTTGGAAACACAGAACATATGTAGTCATTGAGATAATATACACTAGGAGAGAGCCTTGTATCGGTGTATAAGCGTCAAAAGCGTGTAATGTTATGTCCTACTTACTCGGACATAACAAGGAGTCGGTCTGCATATTTCATGTAATAAAAGTGTTAATAAAGGTTTTTAGTGAACATTTTATGTTAGATATTTCATATTGTTGAGTTTTGTGGTTCCGCTAAATAATAAACCATAAGAATGGCCAAAGAATGCCTCAAACACGTGGATTTAACATTAAATACGTAAGTTTTGAACAACGTTTTTTGGGCTTTTCAATCGGTATTTTTGTAAGCTAAAAAGATAATTTATAAGTTTAATAATTCCTTATTCGTGCTATATAAGGCATTAATGCTAAAAATGTCACCTCAATTAATAATTTGTCTACAAAAATTGCATAGCTTTTTACGTGTGTTTACTCATTACTTGAACTATATTGTTGGATTCTCATTACTTGAACTATAGTTTATCGATATCATGAACTAAATGACTTTCTTTTCTGTATAATAATGTGCTTCGAAATGATCGACAAATAGAAATATTCAATAAAATAAACGCACACTATTTGTATGAAAATAAGCACAAAATGGCCACGCGATGACGGGCTAAGGTTACGTCCTTCCATCCTTAATCTGTGTATGTAGTCCTAAAGCGCTTATTCCACTTATCCTAGCTAGTTTCCTAGGTAGGATCCTAGCTAGGAACCTAGCTTTCTAAATGTTATTCCACTTGACTAAATCGGAAACGATTTAGGATCCTAGCTAGGCTAGGAACCTAGCTAGGATAAGTGGAATAAGCGCTTTAGATGAAGGATCAATGCTTGGTTATGTAGTCAGTGATGCCAACCTGCAGATAATTTCAGATCGGTGGGGAACCAATAGAAAATCTAGAAGTGTCGATCGTCGCGCCGTCTGGTGGAGATTAAAAATAAGAAAACATCCCATTGTAATTAATTCAAAATTCTGACATAGGTAAGCCCTATAAATTATCTGTCAAACTCTTCATTAAATTGTAGGTTATTCGTAATTAATGTCTCTGAGTACGGCGGTAAGTACTTGAGATAGCTGATGGCCCGGCGGCGCCCGCTTCAAAGGTATGTGTAAAGCAGTGGTTTACAAAGTGTTCCCGTGGCACCCTGACCCCTGCAACACTGTGAAACACCACTAATTTCCAACTCAAAAATTGCTTTTGAAATTCAGTATAAAAATGTAAGTATTAATTAATAGACAGCTCAGTTTTATACTGTGCATGTTATTTATATTGTGATTACTGATTATCAACCTAATCACTAGTACAATTATTATTATGTAATCAATAATCAAAAGTAATCTTTAGGTAACTACTTACTACTAACTAGGTAGCCTGCGTATTGTTTCACTAATTACTTTGGTAAAAGATTGGAGACTATACTGCGTGAAATTTTAATGGTTGTTTTCCCGCAGTAAAATGATTCTATCTTAGTAGTACAATAGATTTGTGAAGATTTTTTTCTTCAAATCATTAAAAAAAATCAGCCTAAAGTTTCCATAGTACGTCATACAAAATATTTTGTATTTTCAAAAAATAACTTGCATGATTCGATAGTACTACTCAAATATATACTAGTAATCTGTGGTAAGTACTACTATAGGCAAATCGTCCTGTTGCGGGAAAACAACCACTAAAATTTCACGTTGTATAGTGAATAATAAAAATGCATAACTGGTCTATAATGTAATATTTTTTATTTAATTTTATTACAAAAATAGTGATGTTCTTCATTCCATTTTATAATTCGTTGTCGATTCGTTCCCCGTGTTAGCCAACATCGGGGTAGACGTAGACATAAAAATTGTACTGCTTTAGTGAGGGATGGAAAATTGAAAGTGAGATGAAGCAATAGCTCAATAGTTTGATCACTAATAGCAAAGAATCTCTACATTTTTCACAGTACAAGGTCAATTGCAGTACAATTTTCACATCAACCGTTAAAAATAAATGCTATTCATGTTTCGATCGAAACATCGCGTCGTTAAATGATATTTTGGGGTTGGGAAAGTGTTGATAGTGAGATAAGGAAAAAAATTAAGGGGAAGTGACGATAGGCACCGTCTGCTCCTTAGGCTGTTCTGTCTTCACGGGCTCTGGCGCTTTCGCTGGGCCAGTCTTGGTGATGGGAATGATCCTTTCACCAGCAACTTGGGGCTGGCGTTTCGGTGCTGTGATGGTGAGGACTCCGTCGGAGGATAGAGTGCTGACGAGATCGGCGACTTCGTATCCGGTTGGCAGAATGTATCTGCGAGTGAACTGGCGCGAGATGAAGCCGTGTTCATCCGGTTTCTCCTCATGTTTGCCCTCAACTACCACGCAGTTGTTGCTGGCTTTGACAGTGATTTCTTCGGGGGCGAACTGTTGGACGTCCAAAATAACCTGAAACGCCATTAAAAATGTCTTTAAATCTGGCAACTCCTGTAAATTTCTCTGTAGTGACTTGTGACTAGTGAGTAGTTAGTTGTGAGCCTTTAAATTTCCCCATGAGCTTTGTTTATTACAAGACCAAAATTCGTTTTTTTTTTCGTTTTGCAAGCACCAAATTCTTTTGGAAAACCTTATCATAGGTTTTCCAAAAGGTGAACTTACTTCAAACTTGTCCTTCGTCAGGTTGATGGTGGAAGCCGACTCCTGTCTCGCGAGGCTCGTCCTCCAGGGTCGGAAATAGGAGTTCCTCAGGGGCAGGGTGGAGAGGGATGACAGGAGGTCGTCCCGCTTGATGCCCATGCCGAAATGCTGGTCCAGGAGACGCGAGGGCCTCTCCCAGTCGTCCCACCAGTCGCGGAAAAGCATTGGTACCATCGACATCTGGAAAAATATTTAATTCATTAATTATTGTGAACCAGTTGCATAAATAATTACTGGGCTGAACTTTTGATGGACTGTAAAGACTAAAGTCAGATCTTTAGGTTCAATTTTATTGTTCATAAAATATGTTATCAGTTTTGCAATGTTGTACCTATTTAGTGCTTTTTACCAAGTAAACGCTTTACTTTGCATTTTTAATTTTTCATTATAATAGTATCTAATTTGCGGTCATTTGCATAAAATATTTTATATTATGTATATTTATAGACCAATTCTAGGCACAATAAAGAATATACTTACCTATTTAAATCATAACAATTTTCAGTACAATTTTAGTGCAGATAATAAAGCTTCATCACGGCTATTTGTACCGTGAAAATGCATTTATTTGTGTACACAATAATAGCCGAGTTATTTTAACACCGGCCGACATTTTCGTAATCGCCGAAAATAACGCCGACAAAACAAACAGAGATGTCGGCATTCGGCAAGGATTGTTTTATGTTTATTTATTTTTTTGTGACAAGCTGGAGAAAGGTTGCAATTACTCATCCATACTAATATTATAAATGCGAAAGTGTGTCTGTCTGTCTGTCTGTTACCTCTTCACACTCAAACCGCTGGACTGATTTTGCTGAAATTTGGCATGGCACACTTTGAGTCCCGGGAAAGGACATAGGATACTTTTTATCCCGGAAAATTGTACGGCTCCGCGATAAGCGAGTTTTGGCCGTCATCTCGTCTCGTATAATGCAAATGCTTTGCAGTTTGCAGCCAGTGAAGTGCGATAAAAAGCGTTTTTTTAACAAACCCCTGTTAATCCCTCGATCGCGGATTCTTGGAAATCTATTGTTATCGCGGTCGGATTCGACCGCTTGGGGCTTGATGGGTTGTCTGGCAAGTGGCTTTTGGTACGTATAAGATAAATACAGCAACATAGATTAAATTATAATATTTACAATCTGAGGTAGGCCACCGTGATAAAATGTTGAGAAATCCTATCATATAACCTTTGGGAAAGTTCTTTAGCTGTTTTTAGAAGATTTGTCAGACATTTAGACAATAATAAGTCTCAATAAGACAGGATTTTACCCACTCTTATTTTTGTCATATCGCTTATTTTTACAAATATTTACAAACACGAGCCATCAACAGATCTGTAAACAAGTCAGGGACGTATTCTAAAACAATATTATCAGATGGAGAGAATTTTGGAACCTCTCCAGAATCTGATTCACCGAGGATTGTGGATTTATTTGGATGTGATGTGATTCAATTGACATAATTACCTTGGATAATCTGTGTTTAAGTGCCTTTAATTAAACAATCACTTACAGCTTTACATATTAAACATACAATATATAGCGTACGATGGAACAAAACTCTCAGATACCGTTTTGATTTGGAATGTTTTTTTACGATAATCCAAAGTGTAAGTTATGATAAAATATTATTATTAAAAATACTTTAGTAAAAAGTATTTTATTTAACAGTTTATTTATCATCAGTCATCACAAAAATTTGCTTATCATGGTGAAACATATGCTGCAATGTGTGTTAACCTACTTCTTCTTACTAATTTTCATCTAAATTGATTTAGCAGTTTTAATATTCATAAAGCGATCACAGACAGACAGGCTGATTATCAATTTTAAAGAAAGAATTTAATGAAAGAATTATGGTAGACATGAACAAAACACCGTATAAGCACACGTGAAAATTGGATTTTTGTTTTATTTAAATTCGCGGTGTTTTGCAAGCAAATAACTAAAGTACATTTTTGTAACACGATAACACCGGTCTTATGGCTCCTACATTGCGTCGGCAAGACACTGCTTTACTGATAACGGTTTTAATTATTATATCAATTGACGACCAAAAATCGAAAAACAACACCTAGATTAGTTGTGAAGAAAATTGGAAATTACAAAAAATGCAATACACTTTCACTGGTCACAAAAAAAAAACACATATTATTGTAATAAAAAAATCTACCTTGTGTATGTAAAGTTCGTTGCAGGCGCGCGCTGCGTTTCTCGAGAGACTACGGGATGGGTGTTTCAGTGGTGATTTAAATAGAACAGCATCCCACACGGCTGACTCGGTGACTCACACCTTGAACTTCGTCAGGGTCGCGAAAAACTTCAGAAAATACAGTGACTACGTCAGGGGGGGACCATTAATCACGTCAGGGTCCGGTAGGAGAGAAATATTGATATAATATGCCTCATACAAAATTAGCGTAAAATAGAACGTAGAATTTCGGTTAGTGAAGAAGTTTTTTTGGATAAAAAATCGAGAAGATGAGACGTACTTAATTACTTATAATAGTTGATTATTAAGAAACTTTAATAAGTATATTTTTGCATTCATTTAGGTACAAAATTCAATTTCTTTCTGACGAAATACAAGAATCGCTCCAAGACACCGAGTGTCGGGTCACTCGAAAGTCGGGGGCCGTAGCGCACAGTTTGAGAAACCCTGTTTTTTATTTTTCAAGATAAATAAAAATATTATGGTCTTTAAAATATATGATAATTATTTGAATTTTATTTTAAGTATATTAAGGGGTTGTTTCACCACTTCCTGATAAGTACCGGATAGGCTATCCACCACTTAAATTGTCAGATAGAGTATGGAGAATCTATCAAAAAAGTTGTGGTCTGTGGATACTGGATAGCCTATCTGGCACTCTATCAGGAAGTGGTGAAACAGGCCCCAAGTATACCCATCAATCGTGGCAAAACGCACAATAGCTTTTTCATTGTTATCGCGGCCGGATGTGGCCGCTTGGGGCTTCATGAATTAATTACAATTATAAACACTGACCTCCATTATACAGCGTACTTGTATAATGGAGATCAGTGCTTATAAAGGTTTTTGTAAAGTCAAACTGCATATTTTTATTTTTAACCTGATGACAAAGAAAACAATGATTTTAGCATACCTACGACCTAGGTACGTAACATTTCTTATTTTAGAATAATATTAATGTTGTTATCGTTATGACTTTACACTCTTCACCTACCTACGCATTTCATCGCAACTATTTATTTCGTGAAGACACCAACAAAATATTAATAATAAGACTATTTTTATAACAACATACTTACAATAAAGTACAGTTATTAGTTATAAATTAGTGTAAGCCGTAAGGTAATTATGTAAAATGTTGTGAGAACTCAGTGGCCGTACTACGAAACCGTTTTGAAACTCAAACAATCGGTACGAGAATGCCGGGTGACGGGTCCCACTCTAAACTATGGAGTGTAGATAGAGGAGAAATATCTCTGTATGTAAAAAGTGTCCGCGGAAATGCGTTAAATTAGGGTGAAACTAATTCACCCTAAGGTGGCGCTACAGTAGCAACAAGGTAAATTTTAAATCATTTAGCAACTTTTATTTCAGTTATTTTAGGTTACATTTTTCAAAATATATTGGTATTAACCCAGTAATTCTAGTAATAATTTATATTCCAGTAATAATTTATATTTTGTCACCAACGGCTACATTCATTCCTACACTTCATAATTCATTCCATACCCTTTGCTGCAGCTAGCGCCACTCTCGGAGGATTTTTCAACTGTTATTTACTGCGTACAGCTGGACACTTTTTCAAATATCCCCCATATAAGATAGTTCTTCTCTATCTACACTCCATACTCTAAACCAGAGGTTCCCAAGACCACTTTAAACATTTTGCTGGATCCGGTGGACCCACAGCTAAACCCCCCCCCCCCCCCCCAGTTCATCCAACACTTGGACCTTTACTTTTTTGTATTCTAGGTTTGACTCACAAGTCACAGTACAAGGAACCAATAACCTTCACTTCGGAGTGGTAAAAAGTAAACGCAAATTATTTTCTTGTTTTGTACGGTCTATTTATTAACATAAAAATTACCACACTTTTACTTATTTCTAAATCTCCTCGCTCTGTAATATTTAATCTGCGATTAAAATAATATTGTCTGCCTATATTCATAGGAGCAGTCAAATCGGGTCACCTAATTTTTATAGACCCCCGTTAACGACTCGTGGACCCCCATTTTTTTTCCACGCAAGCGTAGACCCCTATCGGGCTCCCGTGGACCCAATGGGATCCACCTGGACCACTTTGGGAATCAATGCTCTAAACCAGTGGTCCCCAACCTTTTTTTCATGCGGGCCACAAACATGTTTTGGTCTTGGTGTCGCGGGCCGCAACAATTATTTTTTAGGGTTAAAAAATAACATTCTTCAAAATTAACGATTTTAAAGTGGAAAAAATTTAACGACTATCACGTAGACTTTACGTTATTTTGCCGGTGGGCGTGAATTTCAAAATTGTTTAACATCACGCGGGCCACAAATAAAGTCCCAGCCGCCGCATGCGGCCCGCGGGCCGCGGGTTGGCAATAGCGGCTCTAAACAAACGTGAAATGACGCTGTTAAAAGGGTGACAGACGTACGAACTTAAAGTACGCGGGTTTTAAGTTCGCGAACTTACTCGGCTCGGTTCGGTGACACACGAGAATCGCTCAGTGCTCACAAGTCACAAGTCACACCGGATTACCATGCCCCCAGGCTCGCGGCTCGCGGCTCGCAGCTGTTTGCTGACACACAGGCGATTAAGATCGTCGAGCCATAAGTCCGCGTACTTACTTACTCGCGTGTCTGTCACCCCCTTATAGAGCAGGACGCGGCATTCTCATTCGATTGCTTGAGTCTCAAAAAAGTTTCGTAGTAGGCCGCCAGGTCTTAAATTATTAAATAGATAGTTCTTACAAAAGTTTATGATTAAGTACCTAAGCAATCTCGGTCGCAAGTCGCAAGTAGCAACTTGTAACTCACAGCCTGAAATGTTGGGAGGTCAGAAATAGATATGTTACGCTCAAAGACCGAAAACGCTCAGTGAGCGAAAAAATGGCTCACAACGCGTTGTGGTCATAGTGAAACTGCCACGACGCGTTCTGGTAATCACAGAAATACCATATAGCGAAATTCGTGTCGTGACTGACGTGCTATTCGACCACAACGCGTTGTGGTAATCGAGAAAAGCCATGACGCCTTCTGAGCATTTAAAAACAGCCACAATGCGAATCCGTGTTGTGGTCCTAATGAAAACGGCCACGACGCGTTCTGAAACCAGGTTAGTTACTCAGGAGTAATTTTATAGCGCCCAATTGTGTGCGCAATACACAAGAGCACTCCGGTTTCAATGAAACCAGGCCAGTTACGCAGGAGTAATTTTATAGCGCCCAAGTGTGTGCGCAATACACAAGAGCACTTTGGTTTCAATGAAACTAGGCCAGTTACGCAGGAGTAATTTTATAACACGGCCTGGTTTCAGAACGCGTCGTGGCCGTTTTCATTAGGGCCACAAGTAAAATTGGGTAAAAAACGATTTGATTTCGTGGCATAATTTTCATTAATAATGGGGATATAAACAGGTTACTTAATGCACGTCTAGTGCAGTCAGTCAAAACAACATAACTGCCAGCCCGCTGGCTTGCTGTATGCTCTGCAGAGTGTCGTCAACTGCCAAAAATTCGCAACAGCGCAAAATATTATAGCAAACAGCACTAATCGGCAACGTCGCACCGTGCGAAGCGCACGCAATACGCAAGTTGCAAGTTGCAACTTGCAACACGCTCGCCCCGCCCGCCGTCATGTCACCATTCTGCATACATATGTAGCCGGTAATTTTACCGTAATTTATATAAATTATCGTAAAATACGCGTATTTTACCAGCGTTTTCGGTAAAATTACGTAATTTTGCAACCCTAGCCACAACACGAATTCGCGTCGTGGTGTTTTTATAAATGCTCAGAACGCGTCATGGCTTTATCGATTACCACAACACACAGCCACGACACGAATTTTGCTTTGTGGTATTTCTGTGATTACCAGAACGCGTCGTGGCCGTTTTCACTAGGGCCACGACGCGAATTTCGCGTCGTGGCCGTTTCACTATTACCACAACGCGTTGTGAGCCATTTTTTTGCTCACTGAGCGTTTTCGCTCTAATAGATATCAATCATCTCTTTATTCTGAAGCACTCCTATTTCCTCTATTAGTACAGGTTATCAGATTTTAAAAATAATTGTGTCCTTAATTTTTCCGGGCCCTATTAAATTTTGTATAGAATAATCAAAATGTAATTAATGTTTTAACTTTCTATCTCGTTAGCTCATTGCTTCCGAGTTCCGAGTGCAACTTGACCTTGTGGTAGAACTTGACCCTGAAAAAAAATAGTATGGTCAAATTTACACAATATGTCAACGTCAAATGATTTGAGGTTATTTTTCGGAAACAATTCTATGTAAACAAATTCATATTTTAATAAAAATATGTTATAATGTATTATAAAAATACAATTTCTACTTCATTAAATATTTCATCTTCACATATAATACTTAATTCCGCTAACATAAGTTTTAAATCTCAAAATATCCAGAAAAACTAAACACTACATATCTTTATCTTTACTATCAAGATCTAATAAATTGATAGCGCGGCTTCTAATAAACTGGAAATTGCTTAATACTGGTGGGGAAAATGCCTGCATGGATGTGAGCAGTTAGAAGGAAATCGCTATACAAGTTGCGTTTTCATTATAGTTCGAACATAACTAACATAATCATGTTGTCATGGTTAAACCACCGGTGGACGGCCTTGTGGCTGCTTTTCACGGCCCTGGGCTCCTTGACGATGTTTTTATATGGATTCTTTCCTTTAAAATATCACTCAGGGAAGTTGGGTAGAATGGATGACCTCCCAAACTACATAGAAGGAGTCAGGTGAGAAAAAAGTGAAAATGAAAATGTTTAAAAATGTGACAGTATTGTTTCACCATTGCAGTAGCAGAAACAATGTAGCAAATGTTATACTTTCATACTGTTTTCCATCAGTTGCACCAATATTCATCTATTAAATTTTTTTTGGGTATAACTGACCTTTAGTTTTCTGAAACTGAATGTATATCGATGCCAAATTTTAGGTTTTAAGTGTGAAAAGGAAACGGACAGAAAGTGACACTGTTGGATTTATAACATTAAAGCCTAATTATATGTTACTAGCGACCCGCCCCGGCGTCGCACGGGTATAAAATATATAGCCACTGAAAAAATTATTAAAATCAATAGCCTATGATCTACTTCTTATCTGCGCCAAATAACATAAAAATTGCTCCAGTAGTTCGCGAGATAATTTTCCCCCGTTTCAAATAATTTCCAACGTTTTATCCACATACTCCTATTAGTCTTAGCGTAATAAAATATAGCCTATAGCCTTCCTCAATAAATGGGCTATCTAACACTGATATAATTTTTCAAATCGAACCAGTTGTTCCTGAGATTAGCGCGTTCAAGTTAGCCCTTTCAAATAATTTTCCCCATTTTTTCCACATTTTCCTCTATTTCTTCGCTCCTATTAGTCTTAGTGTAATAAAATATAGCCTATAGCCTTCCTCGATAAATGGGATATTTAACACTGAAAGATTTTTTCAAATCGGACCAGTAGTTCCTGAGATTAGCACGTTCAAATAAGCCCTTTCATATAATTTCCCCCGTTTTTCCACATTTTCCTCTATTTCCACGCTCCTATTAGTCTTAGCGTGATAAAATATAGCCTATAACCTTCCTCGATAAATGGGCTATCTAACACTGAAAGAATCATCAAAATCCGTTGCGTAGTTTTAAAGATTAAAGGGACATGAGGAAAAAAAGCGACTTTGTTTTATAATAAGTATAGATTTTGACCTTTCAGTATTGATGGTCATAGCGTGTATGACGCAGGAGAGAACACTGTCATATTGATGGTGATAGATGGACTGCGCTACGACTTTGCCAGCGAGGAGTACATGCCATTTACCGGCCAGCTACTGAGGAACAAGTCTGCCTGCATTTATGTATCTGTGGCCGAACCACCAACAGTCACCATGCCTAGAATTAAGGTAAAAAACATTTGAATTATGAAAGTCATATAACCAATTTTTTGTTTTTATAAACCTTTTATTCCATACTATTTCAAATGTGGATATAGTAACAAATAAACCATTAACAAAAATTTAAAAATAAAATCCCATTTAAAAAAATAGTTTTGTTTATAATAAACAAAGAAGATTACTTAATTCATGAAGCCCCAAGCGGCCACATCCGGCCGCGATAACAATGAAAAAGCTATTGTGTCTCGTTTTGCCACGATTGATGGGTTAATAAAAGATATTTAGAACACCGGAAGGAGTACAGTCACAACATCATCAATACCAAAGAAAAAATAATTTATATTTAAGCTAAAAAAAAACAATTTTTTTACTTAATTATTTTTATGTTCTGTACAGTCACCAGAACGTAAGAAGGAGAAAGCACAGTGGAGGCGCACAATAAACTTCTGGCGGGATATATTTGCAAGTGTCAATAATTTGTATATTCACCACTTTTGTTTTTTTTAATTCAGAGCTAGATACAAGTAGACTTGGTGGTGGTCCAGTAGCCAAAGAAAAAACATTTAACAACATTTTTTAATAGATTTTTGGTATTGTACAACACACATTAATTTTATAACAAAAATTGTTTTTTCTTTGGTGTGGTTGTTGACTAGATAAATATTTTTGATGCAGTTCTCATTGCTTAATATGCATGTATTTTACAAACAAGAACATTAATAAAATCCAGTGCAGGCTGAGTAAAAATATTGTCTGTATTTAGGCTAGTACAGACAATATTTTCACTTTCATACCATATTATAAATTATAATCATAGTAAATCTTAATCTTGGGTACTTATGTATCTTCAGAACAGTTTGGTTATAATTTAATATTCTTGTTTGTTAAGCAAAAATCACAAACCTATACTTTATAACTCATAGAAATAACAGTCACATAGTCTAAAATTGTAAATTCTACTCCAAGTTAATAACAAAAAGAAAACTACAACAAAATATTGTTCGTAATTACTACCAAAATTAATGAGGCTTGAATTTTAACTACTGCAGAGTGCAGTTAACTGTTGTGTAACATCCATGGTTCAGTTGCCGATTGTGAAGTAATAGATATCACATGAACAAGTTACACCTTTAATGCAATAATATTCAGGTCAATAATTTAGATACTAGATGTAAAAGAAAATTATGTCATATCATGTTAAAAGTTGATGAAATAATAAAGGTGCTAGTACAAGTAGTTACTAGTCTCTGAACTAAATGTATTGCTTAGAATTTTAAAGAGTTAGGTTGAACTGGAAAAAAGGTATTTTGATAATCTATTTATTTTTTCATTTTTAAATCGTAAATTTTGAAGAATGTTTTTATTATATTAATACTAGCTGTCCCGGCAAACGTTGCTTTGCCATAATATTTAAAAGTATTTCGCCCATATTATATTATTGAAGTGACTAAATAAGTATGTCGCCATGGCAACGTCGATCGCTATCACGTCGCACAAACAATGGTCGCCGTCAGTCTCAGGTTGTAATAATTTACTATTATTTATTCAACAAAATATGCACTTATCAATATATAAAGTACCCAGTAGCCGATTCTCAGACCTACTGAATATGCATATAAAATTTGGTAAAAATCAGTAAAGCCGTTTCGGAGGAGTTCGTGGACTAACATTGTGACACGAGAATTTTATATATAAGATTATAACAAAAATTTTTAGGTTTATAAACCCAAAAATTTTTGTTGCGGCCCGCGACACACATGACACAGACCAATTAAACATGTTTGTGGCCCGCATGAAAATAATCGGCCAAGTGCGAGTTGGACTCGCGCACGAAGGGTTCCGTACCGTTAGAGAGCAAAAATAGTCCAAAATTGTGTTTTTTGTATGGGAGCCCCCCCTTAAATTTTTATTTTATTCTAACATTATTATCAATTATTGACTTAGACATACAATAAGGGCCTTCGAGAAAATATGTGCCTACCTGTTGCCATTACTGATATAGAGCAAAAAAGGTAGAAAAAATCATGTTTGTTGTATGGGAGCCACCCTTAAATATTGATTTTATTTTGTTTTTAGTATTTGTTGTTATAGCGGCAACCGAAATACACAATCTGTGAAAATTTCAGAAGTCTAGCTATAGCGGTTCTTGAGTTACAGCCGGGAGACAGACAGACGGACGGACAGACATCGAAGTCTTAGTAATAGGGTCCCGTTTTTACCCTTTGGGTACGGAACCCTAAAAAAGGTGGGGACCACTGATATAAGGCTTCTTACAGACGAACGGCACTTACACGCGGCGTCGACAAGTGCCGTCCGTCTGTAAGAACACTAACATAAATAATTTGGATTAATAATAATAGTCTGAGACACATTTTACATTTAACATTACCTATAGAATGGCGTGTCACTGAACTTGTTTTAGTCATTTAGTTGCTGCTTGCCCATAAATGCATGGTCAATGGACATTGTGTTATTTGGTGAAATTTTAGTTTGAATAGGTGTGATGACCCTAATAATAATTTTCCTATTTCCAGGCTATGATGACGGGCAGTGTGTCCACTTTTGCGGACGTGGCGTTGAATTTCGGCGCGCCGGCCGTGCGAGGTGACAGCGTATTACGCGCGCTGACATCGCGCGGCAGAAAATGTGTCATGTACGGTGATGACACTTGGCTGCGACTGTTCCCGGGGATGTGGGCGGAGTCTGATGGCACCACGTCATTCTACGTCACGGATTATACTGAGGTGAGTGCACGGGCGTATATATACTTAGCTTTGATAAGGGGGGGGGGGGGGGGGGGTCCCTAACGTAAAAAAACGGCAAAGTGCGAGTTGGAATCGCCCATGAAGGGTTCCACAGCAGCAAATAGGCAACGTGATTTTAATCAGAGAGGATATTATTGTCGATTGGACAAGTAAGATGGATAGTAATGGGTCCGGACCCCCAGGACACAACCCTTATATACGCCCATGGGTGAGTGGTATGTCGTGGTGTAAAGGATCCAGATGCTAAAAGTAACTTGTTTCTGTCTGAGTGCTATGCAGATGTGGCGTGTGTGTGTCTACTGTCTAAGGTGTAAAAGATTCTTTTAGCACTCTATGAGGATGACAGCTGGTTAAGACTGATAACAGAGGCAAAGAGAGAATGATGTGTCACGTTGTTTTAAGTCAAATATATTAACATCCAGGGCTTGAAACTAGAACAGTAAAAAATTTCATACTAAAATTGAGAATTATGCTTAGCACAAACCTACGCGACCACGCGACTGCGAAGCGGCAGACTTGTCAAATGTGTGTTTTGTATTGACGCTGCCGCTTCGCAGTCGCGTGGTCGCGTAGGTTTGTGGGATCCCTTACTCTCCACCGGTCGCGCGCTTAAGCCGGGTCCAGACGAGTGTAACGTGTAATGTAAGATTACGTGTAATTTAGCGTCAACCTCAGAACAGGAAAATAAGGAGAAGTGTTATGTAGCGCCGTTTATATGGAAACCTATGTCGCCAACTTCAATGACACTACATTGTCAGCATAGTGTCAACGGTACACGGTCTAGTGATGTCCGGTCTATATACGGTGTCGATTAATTATTACCATATTATTACGACAATATCGATGTATTTTGGTAGGTAGGTATTTAAATACTATTAAAAGAATGAAAGTGATAAATAATATTACAGAGAGTAACAAAAATAACTTAAAGGCCGAAAGGGGTTGAAATGATCCATGATTACGGAAAACTTTTACTATGGAACCAACTCAATTCGGCAAAATAAATTACGAAAAACTTTTACTATGGGAATCGTAACTAGGCAATAATTGCCTAGTTACGCTTTTGCCAAACAGCTGATTATTTTGCCGAATGGAGAATTGGTTCCATAGTAAAAGTTTTTCGTAATCATGGATGATTTCAACTCCTTTCGGCCTTTGAGTTATTTTATATCGAAGTCTTTAGATAAACATACATACCTATTATAAATTATAAATTAATTTTTAAGATTCCGTACCCAAAAGGTAAAAAAGGACCCTATTTCTAAGACTTCGATGTCTCATTGTCTGTCTGTCTGTCTGTATCTACCGCTAGACTTCCGAAATTTTCACAGATTGTGTACGGTATGTCTGTTATGCCGCGGCCGCATATGCGTATTGCTTCGCACTAAACCCGATACTATTGGACGATCTGCGTGTATCGTCCAATAGTATCGTCTCATAGCACGAAGCTTCGGACGATAGACGCAGGTGCGGCCGGGCTGTTACCGCTATAATAACAGATATTTAAAAAAAAATATTTAACGGGGCTCTCATACAAGTAACAAACGTGATTTTTTTGCTATTTTTGCTCGATATCAATAACGGCAACAGGTAGGAAGGCACTTGAAATGTTCACAAAAAACTCAGTTGTATTTATACTTTAACAATTAATAATAAAATTAAAATAAACTAAATAATTAAGGATCCATACAAAAAACACATTCTTCGCCTATTTTTGCTCCATTGAGACCAACTTGTACTTGGCCGATTTTTTTCATACATTTATAGAATATACAACAGAAAACCAAGAGAAACATCTTAAGGTGACGCCACGTTAAAGTAAAAAACCGTGTTGGATGTGTTTTAGATTGCTTGTTTTCTATGCGAGGCCGGCCCGGCCTCTCATAGAAAACAAGCAATGGAACAGCAAAAAATGGAAAGGGCGTAGCGACAAAATGGTTTTTGTCGCGTAATTTAAAAACCATAAATACATACATTTCATACAAGCTATGGGCAAATTAAAGTGTATGCTTGAACCAATTTATGTGCAAATTTTGGAAGCTTAATTAAATCACTCTCCTCTGTTGGCAAAATAGGAATCCCTTTTTTTACAGAGGTCTTTTTGATTAATTATTCTGTGTTATAAAAGTAGACCAATCGTGTTATGCTATGGGTAATTCAAAGACAAAAATATGATGAATACTGACAATGAACTTTAATTTCTTAGCTTTAGTCATTGCTGAGAAAAATCGACATCGCTACAGCCAAATTATCAAGGCGTCGCCTAAATGCACACAAATCTTTGTTTTAAGGGGGAAGCCTTTGGCTTAAAAAGCAGGATCAATTTAATCTTCGCCAGTCGTCCGCCAAAGTAAGGCAAACTTCAAAAGTAACGGAAACAAATACTGAAATGACGAAAAAAGATTTATTAACTTGTATTACTTTATAAAAACAAGCTATCTAATTCTGAAAGAATATTTCGAAATTTCAAATCGGACTAGTAGTTCCTGAGATAAGCGCGTTCAAAGAAACAAACTCTTCAGCTTTATAATATTTGTGTTATTTATTATATTAATAACGCAACCGCATAAAAATGTCGATACCAAAATCTGCATCACACCACATCACTAATGCCTTAGTTTGATAGTTCACGGAACATCAAACGGCCTGAAAATGGCGGTGTAGCGGCGAATATTTTTCGTGAAGAATAATTGATTTTTAAATTAAAAAATCGTATAAATTACAGTTGGATGTGATAGGTGATCCCGCAATTTTTTTTATTCAAAGTTTCGCTGCGATTTCTGCACGTAATTGCACAAGTCGGCATTTTGTTCACGATTTACAACGAAGTACAACGTGTAAGCCGTGGAGCGATTTACATGTGACTGACAACTAGTGCCCCCATGGGCTAAATTTGGCGACATGTGCCACGCCCACATAACATATCTCTTATACTTCTATAATCTGTGGCGTCAACAGTGTGGACGGCACACGAACTCAAAGCCAAACGAGCCTTTGTGCTCGCGCGAAAACCGACAGCCGATGGATAAACCCCGAGCGTTACATGCAATGCTCGTAGTGCCGTCCACACGTAGAATTCTTGTTACATTACACGGTGGATTACATTACACGTTACACTCGTCTGGACCCGACTTTATGTAGATTTTTGACCTATAATCTATATATTAGTTGAAAAAATAGCTGTAAGAGATGAAAAGCAGCCATAACAATTATTGTATACCTAGATTTGCTAGCCAAGAAATGTTATGGAACTAAAGTGAAAAAATAGTTTTCGAATGTAACTATTCACATTTTTTTCACACGTCATGCTCATTTTCATTTTTCAGGTTGATAACAATGTCACAAGGCATCTCGACAAAATTCTCACTCCGGATGAAAAGAGAAACCCCTCGTTTGACTTCCTAGTCCTACATTACCTCGGTCTAGACCACATAGGGCACCTAGAGGGCGCTAGGAGTCCTAAAATTAAACCTAAGCTGATGGAAATGGATGAGGTGGTCAAGAAAATATATACTGCAATGGAGACCTGGGTAAGTTTAGTTTGTTTCTTGTTTTGCTTTTTTTGTTCCTTTTTTTTTATTAAATAAGGGGGCAAACGAGCAAACGGGTCACCTGATGGTAAGCAACTACCGTCGCCCATGGACACGCGCAACATCAGAAGAGCTGCAGATGCGTTGCCGGCCTTTTAAGAGGGAATACGCTCTTTTCTTGAAGGTGATACAACCGATAGAGGATGCAGAGTGAAGCTACATCTTGGCGTAATTCCAAGGGGTCCAAGCTGTTTGAAACACTATGTAACAACAAATGTAGATATGTGTAGATTAGATGTATGATTTATCACTGAGATGCATTGCTATTTGGTTGTTTGAATCTTTTTTTTTACATATTACTAAAACACAATTATTATAAAAAAATACAACTACATAATAAATACTTAAATGAATAAATAAACACTATAAGCACAGAATAGATATTAGATTTTGTTAATAGTCTTGTAAAAAATTTGATCTTAAACGTCAGAAACAACAAAAACTGCATCGGATTTCGACGCAACGATATTTTGCTGTTTACAATGGGGACATTGTAAACTTACAGCAAAATATTGTTGCGTCGAAATCCGAAAACCGCTATCGCGGAGAAACGCACATTTTGCCGGGAAAAAAACTATATTTTTTTTAACTGGTCTCTCATCCAAGGCGGTTCAACTATTTATTCGTCAAGAAGAATAATAAATACAAAAAAAATATCCACAGCCGAATATATAACCTCCTCCTTTTTGGAAGTCGGTTAAAAAATATCTGCATCTTCCATATTTCAGAACCGTCCGGGCACTCTGATCGTGTGCGGCGACCACGGCATGCGCGACGCGGGCGGCCACGGCGGATCCTCCGCTGCTGAAGTACTGGTGCCCATGGTGGTCGCCAGACCTGCTGACTTCCAGTGCCCGCACCCGTGAGTAGTACACGTGAGGACACAGTGTGAGGGGCTTAAGAAGGTATATAATTGGCTAGTTTCCTTATTAAAGGAACTCTCAAAAATAAAAACATTGGTGAAATAAAACTCTGAGATCTTAAAAACTCTTCAAGATATCACATAAAATAAACCTTCCCAAAATGGATGTCACAACTCACATGAGGTTACGCCCGCGCCGTGCTAGTTTATACGCATCATGTCAATAGTAGTATAAGTACAAATATTAAGATTAAAAACATCGAATTGACTATCCAACTTTGAAGGCTCATAACAAAAAAAATACATAAGTTATGAAGCTGAAATTTCCAAAATGCTTATTTGTTACCGTTATATTATATTTATTTTATTAAAAATAATAATCTTTGACCTTGGCAGCATCCCTATTGTTTAGGTTAAGAGAAAGTTTGCTGCTTTTGGGACATTGTTACCCGCGCGTGTTATCAGTTCTCGACTTTTAGCGGGACTAACAAAATATAAAATAACACAATTCTTGTTATTAATATTTATCCTTAATCATTAAACTCCCAGGCCTGGCCCCGGTCCAACCGTAGCCCAAGTGGACGTGGCGCCGACTGTCGCGTGGCTGCTCAACGCGCCGATCCCTGGAGACAGCACCGGGCGAGTGCTGCCCTCCCTCATGCCGGCAGACACGCGACAGCACCTGTACCTGCTGCACGTGCTAGCGGCGCATGACGCGCGACACGTCAGTAGTGACACCGGTGAGTGTGAGCGGGGTAGAGGAGGTGAGAGCGGGTGAGAGCAGATGTGAACAGGCGAGAGGAAGTGAAAGCAGACGAGAGTGAGGCAGAGCGAGGTAGAGTAGGGGAGAGGAGGTAAGAGTGGAGTAGAATGAGTGGGTGTGGGGTAAAGTGGGTAAGATAGGGTGAGGGTGGGCTAGAACAAGGTAGAGTGGGGTAGAACAGACGAAGAGGTGAGAGTGAGGTAGAGTGAACGAGAGCAAGCGAGAGCGGAGTAGAGTTTGTGAAAACGGGGTATAGTAAGTGAGAGCGGGGTAGAGCTGGCGAGAGCGGAGTAGAGCTGGCGAGAGCGGGGTAGAGTTGGCGAGAGCGGATGAGAGTGGGGTAGAGCAGGCTAGAGCGGGCGGGAGCAGACTATCGCGGACGAAAGTGGATGAGAGTAGGGTAGAGCGGAGTAGAGCGGGTCTGAGTAGGCGAGAGCTGGCGGGAGCTGGCGAGAGTGAGGTATATAGTCCGCGCGGAACTAGTTGGCCGCTCTGCCCGTATACTCACATACCGGCAGAGCGGCCAACTAGTTCCGCGCGGACTATAGTAAGCAAGCGAGTGAGAGCGGGCGAGAGTGGAAGATAGCAGGCGAGAGCAAGTGAGAGCGAGCCATACAAATATTACATAAAAACGTAGTGTGTGAATATGAGTAGAGGCCACAAAGGAAGATCTTCCGACCGAGCGAGGTGTTACGCTCGGTAAGGCCGTACATTTCAGCTGTCGTATATATACCGGCGCGCTTAGAAAACTTCGATATTGTGAGTACCGTCACAGTAGTAATGTTTTTACCCGACTGTGCCATTAAAAGTTATTTAGTATTTGAAATTATCGATTTCTTGTTTATCCCTAATTTGTACAATTTCAGAGGTGTACAAACAATTCCTGCGGGCTCAGACACAATTCGCGAGGTATCTAGCGACGGGCGCGCAGAGTGCCGCCAAAATCGCTAAGGAGTTTTACGATGAGTCGCTTGGAGAGATGGCCAAAATGCTCACCGAGACGACCACAGAGTTTGATATGTTCGCGATCGGCTTGGCCATTGTGTTGCTGTATTCTGTAAGTTAATAATTTAAATTTTTTTTAAGTTGGGACATTTTTTTATAGACAAACAGAATTTCATGTGTCAGACAGTTGAATTAAATTTAAAAAGTATATTTTGTAATTTAAGTACTATAATATCTGGTCTCTGGTACTATGTATACCTAAGGTGACCATACGTCCCGCTTTGGGCGGGACAGTCCCGCTTTGAGGCAGTCTGTCCCGCTGTCCCCCACGAGGCCGAAATTGTCCCGCTTTTGCAAACAGACCAAACGACAATAATTTAAAAGTATTTTTATGTTTGAAATGCCTGTGCAATGCACGGAGCTACTACTAAGAGCTCCGTGGTGCAATGCCTGAAAGTAACGCATTACAGACAACAAACGTCTTCTGACATATTTTGCTCGATATCAAACCTAGACGTTCCGCGCAGCTTCGCCCGCGTAAATTAAAAATTCCACCGACAAATTAGCCCAAAAAATTGCCTATAATCCTTCACGTGGTCTGTGGTTCTTTTTATCTGTGCCAAATAACATAGACATTGCTGCAGTAGTTCGTGAGACATTTTTTTTCAAATAATTTTTCCGGTTTTACTACATTTTCCTCTGTTTCGTCGCTCCTATTTGTATTGGCGTGATAAAATGAAGCCTATAGCCTTCCTCGATAAATGAGCTATCTAACACTGAAGGAATTTTTCAAATCGGTTATCGGACCAGTAGTTCCTGAAATTAGCACACATGAATTACATATTGGGGGGTGGATTCTGTATTTGTCCCGCTCTGACAAAAAAAATTAATGGTCACGTTATGTATACCCGAAGAAATTTATTCATAGGCAGTTTGAAGACCTACGTCATTTGGTCGGGCTATTTCAATTTAATGTTGGAGCATGGATGTGATCTTGCGTTGGTTATATTACATAGATAAGTTTCATGTTGGTGATAACAAAAAAACTAAATTTAATTTAAATTATCATTTGTCGCCTACTTCTTGAGTTAGAATTTTGATAACTAAATTTTTTTGTGTCTTTTTTTCAGATCGCCGCCGCATTACTCTGCATAACTTTATACTCTTTACAATCCGACAACAACAGAAAGATTAGCGCAACACGGATTCATCGTGACAGCAAGAAAGGCACAATACTAGCTTTCTTTATCATATTCACCATAACCACTTGTATTTTAACAACATCATGCTTCATAACGGAAACCAAAAGCCAGATCTGCTCATTCAATGCTCTATGGCTTATACCATTCTTGGTGGCATCTCTGGCATTTACTATATGCTACTTCATAGTAAAATCAGGAGTGGAAAGAACTAAGGACTTAAGCGTACTCAAGGACTTAAACGCTATTGACTATTTGCTCATCATCGGTACACTATTCCACGCTTGGTCCTTCTTTGGGACCAGTTTTATCGAAGAAGAGCATATGACATGGTACTACTTTTGGAATACTTTGATGTTTTTTGTGCTGGTGCGAACTATAGTGGTGGTAGTGATGTATTTTGCTAAGAGGTGGTCCGGAGCGACTGAGGTTCAGGAGAAACCGCATTTGGAGAATCGTATGAGCTCTGTCGGCATCGGTATTGTGCCGCAGTGGGTTTTGTTGATTGCTTTACATAGGTGAGTTGGTTTAGATCCTACTTTTATAAGTTTAGTATATGTATGTGTTGTGTGTATGTGTGAAAAGGAAATTTCTTATTCATTTTGCCGCAAATCTGCAAAGTGGCCTATGTAGTTTTTGTTGTTCTATTCTGTATCTAAAGAAAGTTATAAAAAATTAGGTCATCAACCCTGTAGGGAACGCGCAGGAACTATATGCGGTTTCTGATGTACCTGCCAATATCTTCACTCCCATAAAATATTAAGATATAATATGTGGATTTCTCACATCTAAAATGTCTGTAATATATCTGTATGTGTTGCTCGTAACTTTTATCGCGAAAATTTTTGAAATTAGTTTAGTTGTAAAATAACCCTTTTTAATTCTTATTTCCAGGTATCTTCGCACAATGAATCAGACAGGTGACCGCTGGCTTTTCCTCCCCGACACAGCTGACTGGCTCAACGCGCCTGAGAATGCATTTTACTTGCAGGCCCATCTAGTCATAGGTTAGTAGTAAGTATACACACCACTCAAAACCACTCAAAAATGCCTAAACAATAATTCTAATACAGGTAGACGGTAGTTCGTTCAACTATTATAAATTAAAATGTTTCAACGACTCCAAAAAGGAGGTGAATTTTTTGTATGTTCAATGATTACTGCGCCATCTGTGAACCGATTTTCAAAACGTTTGTTAGCTATATGAAGTGATAACTGCCTTGTAAGAATATTTCTTCGTGCATCCGTTGTCTGATTGCCATAACACAAGTTTTTACTTAGCATGGGATTAGACGACGTGATGACGTGACGTATGCTACCTAGCTTTTATACCTTATACCTATATTTTATACCTAGCTTTTATTGTATGCTTAATAAAGAATTTGGAATTCTTACATTCCTAAAAACTGTCATTATTTAAAAAGTTATTTTTTAACTGATTTTTTTTTCTTTTCAGGTACAATAGTGACACTAGGAATCTGTCTCTGGAACGTTCGTTACATGAACAACTACATGAAGCTGCATTCAGCACTCACCGTAGTGGCTACATCCTGTATATTATGCCACCGAATAGCCGTAGACTCTCTATGCACACCATTCCCAACCATCAAAACTTGGGACCCTGTTATCATAGTCAACGTTTTCTGGTGCATATTAATAGCCCAAGTAATATTCGAGCTAGCTACATATGTGGGTGCATTAAAATGTGGATTAAGAGAGAATAAGTTTGAATATAAGAAGCCAAAGGAAAAAAGTGAGGATTATTTCTACGATCAAATGGATGATCCGTGGAATTTGGATGAGGTGAAACTTAAGTTGGCATGCTCGCTGTCACATATTATGTTGAATCAGCTGATGTTGATTGTTATATTGCTAATGAGACCTCACAATGTGATTATGGTGCCGAGTATATATTTTACTTGTATGTTGACGTCAAAGTGTCTTGATCATAAGTTACTAGATTCTAGACCAGGGAAGGATACTGAAGCGGTGGAATACCTGAGTCAGGCGTTAGCGCATTTGTGGATTGGCCACTTGTTTTTCTTCTATCAGGTGAGTTATGTTTGTGGTTGTAAGAAATTAGAGGTATAGGGAACATGCAGAAACTATTATAGGTCACATGTCCAGTAAATTATTATTTATAGGGAACAAGTTTTGGAGCACCTTCGTTGCGCACGTGCTCTGTAATATGTTTAAAGACAGTCAACAGTGCAACAATCAATGACGTGTCCAATATCCGTCCTGGTTGTGCGGGTTAAGCCATTCATTTTGTGATGTGTTGCCTGAAAAAACTGAACGTATATGATGTTTTTATAGAACATTCGAAAGAAGTTAAACTTCATTCATCATATCTTATTAGATGATGACATTATGATAAGATTTTCAAAATCATACATTTTAATCAAAACTTTACATTCCAGGGTAACTCCAACAGCCTTGCATCAGTCGACCTGGGTTCGGGGTACGTGGGTCTGCGCGAGTACAGCGGCCCGCTGGTGGCGGCGCGCATGGGGCTGCACGCGTACGCCGCGCCCGCCATCGCCGGCGCCGCCCTCTTCGCCGTAGTCGCTCGCACCGCGCCGCACTGGACCAGGTGGGATATTAACTCACTTGTAGCAGCACTGTGGACCTGGGTTCGGGGTCTGCGCGAGTACAGCGGCCCGCTGGTGGCGGCGCACATGGGGCTGCACGCGTACGCCGCGCCCGCCATCGCCGGCGCCGCCCTCTTCGCCGTAGTCGCTCGCACCGCGCCGCACTGGACCAGGTGGGATATTACCTCACTTGTAGCAGCATTGTGGACCTGGGTTCGGGGTCTGCGCGAGTACAGCGCCGCGCATGGGGCTGCACGCGTACGCCGCGCCCGCCATCGCCGGCGCCGCCCTCTTCGCCGTAGTCGCTCGCACCGCGCCGCACTGGACCAGGTGGGATATTACCTCACTTGTAGCAGCACTGTGGACCTGGGTTCGGGGTCTGCGCGAGTACAGCGGCCCGCTGGTGGCGGCGCGCATGGGGCTGCACGCGTACGCCGCGCCCGCCATCGCCGGCGCCGCCCTCTTCGCCGTAGTAGCTCGCACCGCGCCGCACTGGATCAGGTGGGATATTACCTCACTTGTAGCAGCACTGTGGACCTGGGTTCGGGGTACGTGGGTCTGCGCGAGTACAGCGCCCCGCTAAAATAATCCCTCCCCCCCAACTGTCCCCCATCATTAAAAAAAACATTTGGAGGGACAGCCTACAACCAGTGCCCGGGAATCCATCGCCTACTAAATTTGAAAACTAAAATTGACAAGTAAAAAGATACTCATTTGAATTATCTGACACATAATAACCACAGAATTAAATATAATATCTAGTATTAGATGATAACCCAAAACAAATGCCAGTTACAGAACTTAGTTCTATTAACCTACACTAATGAATATAAATTGTTTTTACAGGTATCTACAGCGCATATGGCGAGTGGTCAACATCTACGCGCTGCATCGAGTGTACCAACTTATGATATATTGCGTCGTAGCCACCGTATTCCGTCACCATCTGTTCGTCTGGTCGGTGTTTTCTCCTAAACTGCTATACGACTTTGTGGCGACAGTGTTTTCCGTCCAAGCGCTCAGCACGATCGGCCAGATTGTGTTGTTGACTCATTTCACTGCGTGGATAGCGAGAACCATCGCTTATGGTGCGCAAAGAACATTCCCCTTGGCGCTGTGAAGTGTGATTCAACAGACTTGTCAGTATGGGCATGAAGTTAATATACCTAGCGGAATAGAAAAACAAAGACCTAAGCAAGCGAGATGTCACTATCAGTAAAACTACGCGGTAGAAAGAGATGCGTGATTTGAAGTGGCAGAACCCTTTATTTCGTCTGTTTTGACATTCAGTCTGCACTTGTCGTCACGTTGACAATTTGAGCTCTAAGAAAAATGTATGTAGGAACATCATTTTCACGCACACGTAAACAGATTTGTACACACAGATGTAAATCAATTTTGGTTTCGTTTGACAGCTCGGGATTGTTCCTCTACTCCGCTAGGTATATTAATTGTATGGTATAGGGACAGTGCAGGGACTATAGGCAGCACTTTACAAAAGGATCAATTCAATGAAAAAGATGAATTAATTTTAAGTCTTGGATGCGACATCAGTTCGTAATGCGGGCTCTACACTCGCGGCGCGAAAGCCCGCGAAGGCCGCGAACCGCGAGTGTGGAGGGTTTCGCGGCTTATTGACAGCCTATTGACACTAGTCCGGTGACCGGACGCTTGCGTTTATCATACCTAAACTTGGGAGTGAAACTTCTGTGCCGTGAGGTACTAATTATGTAGTCTGTGGTTCTGTCTACTCTGGTAATACGATCGTTCCGTATAATGCTAAGTACTCACATACGGTTTTGCTCGACAGTTTTACTCCAAGTCGAAGGAAATTACATATTTGACATATTTAATTCTATCGAACCCGGCTCGAAGCGAGCCTTCGAGCCGTCAGTTTTGCGGTCCACACAGTGGTTTTTGCTCGACGTCGAGTAAAACTATCGAGCAAAACTGTATGTCAGTACGGAGCTTAATACAATACTATACATTATATTAGCATAAATAAAACAAATCCGGGGAGCAACAGACGTAAATTGTGCGTACGGAAGAGATGTAAGATTCAACACAAGTTGGCGTTGAAACTTGAAAGACTGGAATGAGCTGAAATTACATAAGATTCATAAAAGTATTTTGTCACAGTTACCTGACTGACTTCTGTGCGTTAAACGTCGTCGGTAATTTTTATTTTAAGTTTGTAGTGTGTACTTACCTAATTTCCGCGACAAAACATTTGAAGATTTTACCAAAAAACTTATGTTACAGTTAAAATGAACAAAATCTTAAACATTCCAAATAATGTATTTTCTTTTATTTTTTTCAAAACTTAGAATATTATGTTTTTCATTTCAAAACTTTGAATATGCTACGACATATAGAGATAAACTACGATAACATGGCGCTCCAAATTACTGTTTTAATGTGTGTAGTCACATCCTTATGAAAGAGTTTGTATGTAGTAAGTATTCAACCAATCAACCAGTACTCGTAATATTTCACTTAATGTCACTTATTACCAAGTTTTGTTGGTCAACTAATCATAACTAGCCGACCGCGCAAGACAACGCACTTCAAACGTTTTGACAATGCACTTCAAACGTTTTGAATTTTGGAGGGGCGCGCCATGATAACGTAGTTTATCTCTACCTATAGTCCTTTATGACAAAAAAATATACTTACATAGAAATAAAGGTAATGTCATCTTCTGAGGGCCATTCGTTGGATCCAAGTTGGACCACCTTTAGCATGCCATATCTATTAAATACACCTATGGTCATATTCAGTGTTGCCATAAAAATAGTGAGACACTTCAGTATTGTTATAACTTAAAGTTTTAACTTTAAAATTAAATTATTATCCTATTTTATAACTTTTTATCAGCATATAATTTCATGACACTAAAAGGATGTTGAACTTAGCTAATGTAAAGTTAATAATGTAAATAAGGTTATTTTATACAAATAAAACTATAGTTTATGTAACGTTTTATTTATTTTACATAATATACCACCAACCATCCAATCTATTTTAAAATTTAAACATTTGTTCAGGAAGAAAATACAATTTTAGCATTTATTATACATTTGGAATTACTCGCATGGAAGGCAAAGTTTAAGCTTATTTGAAAACAACACGCATTTTTTATATTATATTATTTACTTTTGAGCATGTTATTAAATTTATTTGATTCCAAGAATATAATTGTTTAAAACTCTGAATAATAGTGTGTAGCATCTCAATCAAAGAAATTACTAACATTTACGTTATGTAGAGCTAATTCTTTATTCCTAATTCAAATTCTAGTTCCAAAGCTTTACATTGATCAAGTAATATACTCTTATTAGTCGAATTATTGAAATATAGCAAAAAACAGCAAAATTATCTTAAAACACAATAAAGCACCGCTCAATTTCGAGAATAGAATATGTTCAATAAAAACACTTCAAAAAATATATTCATATTTTACAAAAATATGATTATGGACACTTTGAAATAAAAATTGGCACCGCCATTAACTAAGATACAAAAGTACGAGAAATTGTAACTAGACCATTAACTAGAATAATACAGTTAGCTACCGCTTACTCTACCACCAGATGTTATTTTAATTTGTATTTTTGTAAGCATACTTCACTTATTTAAAAAATCTATTATTCTTTCAGTAGTTTAAAATATGGCAAGATACTTATTTGTTTTACTGAAAAAAGCAACAATGATTTTATATTTTATGACTGCAGTCTTAAGGTAGATTTGGCCGCACCGCACGCACCGCAGTCGCCGCATTCGGAATTCTTTATATGAAGTTATAGGCAAGCTCCCATACATACCTACCCGCGCCGCAGTCTTCGCAACTTCATAATAATATGAAGAATTGCGAATGCGGCGACTGCGGTGCGTGCGGTGCGGCCAAATCTGCGTTCACCTTTAAACAGAAAGAAAATAATGAAATAACTTGTAGTTTTTTTTTTTTGGATGACTATCATTTTTACAAGAAATAAGATATTATGCTTACAATAATCAAAATAAACTTAAAACTAACCTAAGCCCGTTTTTAAAATACTACTAGTGATTCCGTCATTACATTTTGAGGAACATATTATAGTTTAAAATGCAATATGCACATGATAAATATTTTTTTTTCAAATAAGTACTTTCGTAGGAGTTGAAATACAATTTTTTAAAATACTTAAATGTAAGTTTTATGCAAAATAGAATCACAGATTTAAACTACAAGTGTTTTTTTAGTATGGAATTCACATTTAAAATGCAATTGCAAAAAGGTAGTTTAAATTTCAAAATCCTGTCAAGATGCTATAGGGAACGTGCAGGAAAGTGTAGGTGGCACATGTCAAGTCTGATTGGGAATGTTCGCAGCCTCTGTTGCACACGTTCCCTTTTTCGCTCTCAACACGCCTAAAGAAGTTTCACTTCAAAAATCTAAGCTTTTCCATCTCAAAAATGCAAACTTCAGCCTTAAGATAATGGAGTAAGAAAAAATGTCTCAAAAAGTTACTAAAACTGCTAAATAAAAATTAAGTTGCGAAGTCATAACTTCTTTTAAGAATAAATTAACGACTTTAGAAGTCAAACAGAAATACGTCACTTAAATTACAGTAAGTTTAGCTTAGCTAGTTTTGGAATATTTACTTTTAGACCAAACTCGATGAGTAGCAAAAATATGGAAAACATAACTCAACATTTTTTTGTACAAAAATATGGATTGTTCATCTAAATTCTAACATTTTCGCCGAATGAAGGGGCTTGATTCACAATGACTTTCGACTGACAATCGGAAACTTAAGTGCCCCGCAAACGATCAAACATCAAACACGTCAAACACCATATAAACTACGTGTTTGACGCGTTTGAAGAAAATTTGGATTTACTACGTGTTTTGACGTGTTTGATGGTTTGATGTTTGATCGTTTGCGGGAGACTATACAGTGCTCCCAACGTGATAATGCACATAGACATTTTCGTAATTTTTCGGCAACGCTCGTATTTCCCGAGCGTTGGAAGACGTCGCTGCAAGCGCTGTTTTAAACTTAACTTTAAGAAAACGCTTTACTTAGCTTTAAGAAACGACTGTCAACAGCGGACAGCAACCGGCTATATGATATTTACTTCTATCTCCTTTGAATAAGGTGCAAAATGCAAGTGCATTGTTTGGGGTCTTACGTTTCATAGATTCGGGTGTTTTCGTGATTACAATTAGCGAATATTTGCATGCGCATTATTAATTTGGGAGTACTGTAGCGCTCTGTTTTTGGTCGTGTTTTCGAACAGAAATTGTGAATCAATGCGCTGGTCATTTTGCTTTAATAAAAATAAAAAATCCACTCTGTATACAAAGGTTATAGTTAATGATATTCTACTTATACGGATCTGTTACGTTCATACTATTTTCCGGCTTAAATCTCTTCCGAACAAGTTTCAAATTCAAAATTGGAAACATTGACAAATTTTACAAGTGAAACAAAAGATACGAAATGCCATTTACATAAAAGAGACAGACTAAATAAAAGACGACCCAATTGGGTCGTATTTGAATCTTCACAACGCGCGCGGTAGTAAAATATCTGCTTTGAGTTTTTTATATAATATATCATTGGTTATACAGTAGGGCCTCGGTAATCCGGACTCTCGCTTGTTCGGTGATCGCTGTAATCCGGCCGGCCGGAGCTTTAAACACTGCTTTAAAATGGGCTGAAGACATAAGATAACGAATTTGTTAGCCACAAAGTTATGTTTCTCCGTCAAGTTACATACCGAGCTTTTGAAATAAAGTGCGAAAATCATAAACAGAAGAGTTAATTACTTACTCTTTAAGTTAAGTCTGTAATCAGACTTTTTCAAAAAGAATTAACTAATGTTTTATTTTAACTTACTGATTTCTTACATGGTTGTAATTGTAACAGGTACATTTTGTCTTTATGCTATAATTTAAAAATTGGTTAAAGAAACTAGGGTTAAACATGACGTGTTTTATTAACATTAAAATATATTGCCTACTATAATCCGGACGCCTCGATAATTCGGAAAGGGTCTTGTTTTTGCCTCTCCGGATTAACGAGGCTCTACTGTAGTACAATCAAGGGAAAACTGTAGGTATGCTTGCCCTTATCTGGCACATTGTCAAAGTCACATGGCAGACAAAAACAGCGAACCTTGAATTGTTAGACTCTGCATAATTTATACTAAATACCTTTATTAGTATACGTATAAATATAACATTTGTATACATTATGGATTCTTTTTATTATTAAGAGGAATATTTTGTTTTGTCCACTAGAATTTATTAAAGCAATTTACTCACTAATACAGTATTAAGGTACGATCAGTTTTTAAATGATTTTAACATTGACTATCGTCTATCACATTAGACGGACAGAGCCTTTTCATGAATTCAAAGTTATTAAAAATAATTATTTTCTAATCAGAAATGAGTTGCCTTTAGGGCGAAGCCAAACGAGCGTAATTTTGTGAGTCGTGAGCCGCAGAATTTCTGCCGGGCAGAATTTTTTTCATACAAATGACAACTCATTTTGAGTCGCCGTGTGAATCAAACATGACTTTTGTATGAAACTGAATGCAGCAGAATTCTGCCCGGCAGAAATTCTGCGACTCACAACTCACAAATTACGCTCGTTTGGCTTCGCCCTTAGAATTGAGAGGCAAATTCATAAACCCTCGTTAAAGTTAACAGTTGTTTAAAATATCACGCTATCTTCTTCTTGAAAGAAAATATATGATATTTAAATAGCAGGCTTTGGTAAAACTTGGATCTCAAATGTTAGGTTTTTTTATTGAAATTGTGTTTAAAATAGATTTGTCTTCTATCGAATATGCCCTGCCTCAGAATGATCCCATAGAAGTGGTCAGAAACCAAATATGATATACCCCATCCTCTACAACTATTATAAAATATATCTGATATAATTTACAACGATATATTATAATTTTCTGATAAATATTTTCATACGTCACGGCTTCTAAACCCACCTGAAACAAAAAAAAAGTTTTTACAGAGTGAACAGAAAAGAGTTTATGTGACAATCTTCATCAAATTAAAGTTAAGTAGGTAATCCTTAAAACTCTAACCGCCGTACTCAGAGACATTTAATTATGATTAAGCTTCAATTTAATGAAGAGTTTGTCAGATAATGTATAGGGCTTATGTCAAAATTTTGAATTAATTACATTTAACTAAATAATGTTCCACTCTGAGTGCGGCAGTAAGTGCTGATTTCGAAAGTTTCACTAAATTAATTACAATTGACTCAGCTGTTAACAGACAGATACACTTTCGCATTTAGTATAGATGTACCACGAGAGAAAATAATTAATAGGAAGAACGGCGGGCCTACGTTATTTGATTGGGTCATGACTCATGAGTCATGACTAACGTGACCATTTATTTTTTTGTCAGAGCGGGACAAATACATAATTCCACCAATTTGTGAATATATGTATTTGAATTTTGAAAGTGCCTATCTTACAATTATTATTATTATTAGCTTTACTAATATTATAGAGCGGAAGAGTTTGTTTCTTTGTTTAAACGCGCTAATCTCAGGAACTACTGGTCCGATTTGAAAAATTCTTTCAGTGTTAGATAGCTCATTTATCGAGGAAAGTTATATTTTATCACGGAAAGACGACGAAAAGGAGCGCGGAAACAGAGGAAAATGTGGAAAAAAGGGAAAAAAATATTTGAAAGAGGTTATCTCACGAGCCACTGTTATTTGGCACAGATAAAAAGTAGACCATGTGAAGGATTATAGGCTATTTTTGTGGGCTAATTTGTCTGTGAAATTCCTAATTTACGCGGGCGAAGCCGCGCGGAACATCTACTTATTGATATGGAGCTATTATTGCAGAATGATCAAGTTTGTTGTATGGAAATGCGTTACTACAGGCATTTCAAACATAAACATACTTTTAAATAATTTTTGTTGTTTGGTCTGTTTGCGAAAGCGGGACAATTTCGGCCTCGCGGGGGACAGCGGGACCGACTGCCTGAAAGCGGGACTGTCCCGCCCAAAGCGGGACGTATGGTCACGTTAGTCATGACTCATGTCAAGTCAACGTTCTTCATAAAATTATGTCAGTTAAACTTGAAATAGCTTGACCAAATTACGTACGACCACTATATACCTATGAACCAACTTCTTTGATAGTATATAATACTAGCTGTACCGGCAACGTTGTTTTGCCATAGTATAGATTTCGCCCTTATTATTTTATTGAAGTGACTAAATTAAAGTATGTCACCATGGCAACGTCCATCGCTATCCCGTCGCACAAACAATGGTCGCCCTCAGTTTTGAATTGTAATAATTTACTATTATTTATTCAACAAATGCACTTATCAATATAACGAAAAGTAGCCAGTAGCCGATTCTCAGATCTACTGAATATGCATATAAAATTTGGTAAAAATCAGTAAAGCCGTTTTGGAGGATTACGGTAACTAACATTGTGACACGAGAATTTTATAATATATAAGATAATATACTCACACATTACTGCGCCTGCATCTTGTACCTGTACACGAGCACGCTGGCCACGCCCACCAGCAGACTCAGTAGCAGCGAACCCCACACCAACATATTCTGTTAAACATACATACAACTAAACTATGTAGCAAGCACTGAAATAAATCAAGATAGAACGGCTAAGCGGATGGAGCACGCGTGTTTCAATCTTGCACAAGTAGGCAAGATTCGTTGAACGTTCATTCAGTCAGCGCGCACGTCTCGACTTGATTACACCGGAGTGGTTGTGCAAAAATGCCTCATTGTGCAGTGTCTAATAGTAAAAACAGAAGTACGAGAGTGAATTGGTCAAAAGGAGGTATTTTTTTCCACGTGTAAGTTATTTGTTCTAACTAAAAGCAAAGCAAAAATTGACACGCGCGATTCCTTAGCAACGCACGCACGTCGCCGTTCTATCTTGATTTATTTCTGTAGTAGCAATTCATTTGAGAGTAGAATCATTATTTTGTCGGTTTAACGTCTATAAAAAGGTTGTCTGGCAGAAACTGCTGTTAACAGTAAGAACGCCAGTTTGCCTATATTGTGAGTTTAAGTTTAGTTTTGAGTTGTCCAAATAAAGAATTTTCTATTCTATTCTATAAAATAACTGGACCTTGTTTAGCATTTGTGTATCATCCCACAAAAAATTACGTATTGAGTTATGAATGCAATTATATTCTTTAGAATTTAGATCATTTAGAACAAGACTGTATTCATATTTCAACAAAACAAAATTAACAGCGACCAACTAGTATGTACGTTGCTTTGCCATATACAGTAAGGAAATATGCATGAAACTACTGTTATTATTTCAAACATCGTCGTGAAGATGTTTATTGTTTATGTAAAGCCGATTTCAGAAAATTCGATAGGCGCGATTCAGAACTTAGGTGTGACAAATAAATATTGGCCTGTTAACACACATCCGCTATGCTTATTTAAATGTTTTAGGTACTCAATATTCGTTTGCCAGATGTTAGTAATATACTCCAAGAGCTGGCAGCAAATTTTGGGTAGGTATTTGAGGCATGCTGAAAACTTGTCCTATACCTCTCCTTTTATACCCCAATAAGAAACTGCAGACCTGGCTGGTGAGTAGCGGGGCTAAGTAAAAAAAAATTTTTTTTTTCAAAAAATATATTTGATGCTATCTGCAAATTTTATGTTTTAGTTTAATGTTTGTAAAGTATAAAAAAAAGCCAGACGATTTAGTCGAGGTTTGAACACTGCCAGAAGCGTGCAAAAATATTCTGCAAAAAAATTTTAATAGGATATATTATTTATAGCTAAAAAATAAGGTTTTGCCAAAAAAGACAGAAATTAATTAATCATAGACATTCGAGTGCAGCAGGTATTAAAGAAAAATTTTGATATTAAAAAATAATTAGAAATTAGTCTGCAGTTTCGTGTTGGGATATAAGGGTCTACACAGACGGACCGCATTCTTACTGCAATCCAACCGCAAATTGCAGTTCAAGTGCAGTTTGAATGCAGTTGTCACGACTGCAATAGAACTGCAAACCAAACGCGCAGTCGGATTGCAGTTCAGTTGCAGTTGGCGTGCAGTCGTGTGAACTGTTTGGTTTGCAGTTCTATTGCAGTCGTATTGCAGTCGTGTCAACTGCATTCAAACTGCACTTGAACTGCAATTTGCGGTTGGATTGCAGTTGAAATGCGGTCCGTCTGTGTAAACCCTAAAAGGAGAGGCATATTATATGACAAGTTTTCAGCTTGCCTCAAAAACCTACCCAAAATTTGTTACCAGCTCTCCTACTAATAAGTCAGTGGCGTACTCACCGATCTGGAGGGCTTCTTGTCAGGGGTGGGAGGCTCAGGGGCGGTGCCCAACATGCGACGGGCGAGGCGACGCTCCACTGATCGGTCGCGGTTAGCACGTTGCTCGCACCGCTGGAAATATAAATAAATAAAATATGTTTATTTCCAACATAAATTACAATAATTAAGAAGAACACAGTCACCTAGTAAGCTCACGCCTGTATCTATACTAATACTAATATACTAATATAATATTATAAAGCGGAAGAGTTTGTTTGTTTGTTTGAACGCGCTAATCTTAGGAACTACTGGTCCGATTTGAAAAATTCTTTCAGTGTTAGATAGCCTGTTTATCGAGGAAGGCTATAGGCCATATTTTATTACGCTTAGACTAATAGGAACGAAGAAATAGAGGAAAATGTGGAAAAACGGGGGGAAATTATTTAAAAGGGCTTATTTGAACGCGCTAATCTCAGGAACTACTGGTCCGATTTGAAAAATTCTTTCAGTTTTAAATAGCCCAGTTATCGAGGAAGGCTATAAAGGCTATATTTTAGCAAGCTAAGACTAATAGGAGCGAAGAAATTGAGGAAAATGCGGAAAAAACGGGGGAAATTATTTGAAAGGGCTTATTTCACGAACTACTAGACCATTTTTTCTGTTATTTGGATCGGATAAGAAATAGACCACGTGAAGGATCATAGGTTTTTTTTGTGTGGACTATTTTTTCTGTGAAATATCTAATTTACGCGGGCGAAGCCGCGCGGAACGTCTAGTAATTATATATTAATTACTTGATATAAAATTTTTATTGAATAAAACTTTTATTTGAAGCTGCAAAGGTTTGTATTCGATTATGACAGTTTTTGGGTTGTGTAATGGGCAATTTTATACATGTATAATAATTCCATGGTTGTAAAATCTAGCCGGTGAGAAATATTCAACTAGCAGGTTGTATATAGACCGACTAGGCAGCTATAAAAAGGCCGACTAGTGTGATCGACTTGACTAATCAACATATCGACAGCTGGCTTACTGACTAGTTGGCCAATCATAATCGGCACATCTGCACTATTTAGTTCAATTTCAAAACAGTCAATAAGAATTTATATCATGTAGAAACTTGTCTGATAGGCGACAACATATTAAAAGATACTATACTATTGTACCAAATTACGTTACAATATTTCTGCAAGAAACTAATCTACTCGTACATGTACTATCAGAGAAGTTCATTCCTACGCAGATGGGGGACCTATGTAGTTTGGTCGCGTTACGTCAAACCCAGCCAACAGATCACGACTAAAGTCTCCCGCAAACGATCAAACATCAAACCGTCAAACACGTCAAAACACGTAGTAAATCCAAATTTTCTTCAAACGCGTCAAACACGTAGTTTATATGGTGTTTGACGTGTTTCACGTGTTTGATGTTTGATCGTTTGCGGGGCACTTTACATTGAATTGACAGAACCCGACCAAATGACAGATCAGATCTACATCTGCCATCTGCCTAGGAATCAACTTCTCTAATAGTACCATCGAGGAAATTGAGTCGGGCTATGGAGCTATGTCAGTTTGTTAATAGTCGCGATCTGTCGGATGGGTTAGACTTAACACTACCAAATTACATAGGTCCGTCATATGCATACGAATCAACTTCTCTGATAGTACCAATTTAGAGCCAGTCCACACGGCGCGTTGCGTCAGCGTTACGTCGACGCAGCGCTGCCGTTGCGTTGTTTTACATACAAATAACCAAGGTGTTCACTCGGCGCGCTGCATCGTCGCAACGCACACATGACGGACAGCAGCCCCCGAGACGAAGCGGGAGGGGGTGTTGACGTTAAGACTGCTTCGTAATAACGCTGCGATGACGCAGCGCCCGTGTGGCAAGCTATGCGTCAAACGGCAGCGCTGCGTCGACGCAACGCGCCGTATGGGCTGGCTCTTACTTTACAATATTTCTGCAAGTAAAAATATCATCCATATAACATACCTTCAGCTCTTTAAGCACCCCGGCGTCCTCGGGCGCCGCGGCCGCCGCCCCCCGCGCCGCCGCGAGCGCCTCCGCCCCGCGCCCCATGGCGGACAGTATCCGCGACTTGCGGTACAGAGCCTTCGCGTTGTGCGGCTGACATTGTAGAACACGGGAGACCGCCTGGAATTAGGGAATGAGGGTTTTTGATATTCTATTTGCCACCAGAGCGTCTAGCATGCGTACGACGAGATATCTCACTCTTGAGTGTAGTTAAAAACTACTCTTTTCATAATGACAAAATCTCGACAAAATTCGATAAAAATGTGTTATTTTGACGACAGATCTACACGAGAAAAAATGTATGTCATGTAAGGGCCGCGCTACACCGGAATGGCAGCGGCGAGGCGAGCACTTTCAATGTCATATGATTTTAAACTTTATCTTCATAATTGTAATACATAGTATTCGCTTGAGAAGTCTACGGCCGCCCGTGGCCGCTCGTGGCCGCCAGCGGAGGCGATTTCTCAAGCGATACTATGTATTAAAATAATGAAGATAAAGTTTAAAATCATATGACACTGAAAGTGCTCGCCTCGCCGCTGCCATTCCGGTGTAGCGCGGCCCATAGGGTCAATAGAAATGAAGAGACAAACCATCAAACATCGAGAAAACATGTGAGAAAATTTTCTCGTTGGTGCATGCTAGGCGCACTGCAGGTGTCGCTATGTAGCCTTAGGGTCGTGTCAAATAGGCATATTCTCGCGACACGTGACAGCTATATCGTGACACATGACAGCAGTTTGACACGATAGACCCTATCGTGGCAAATAGAATATAAAAAACCTTCATTGATTGATGTTATAATTTTTAATCTCAGCTCCAAAGGATTCTTACAGATGGCGATATTTGTTGACTGAATTGAGTAAATATTCAATAGATGGCGCTATGTTAAAATAAATTAGGAGGAAAGTGAGTGAACACCTGTGAAGTCACAGGTGCGTTGTTGCTAGTTTAGACAGATATGCCTATTGCCTATGCCTAAATGCATCAGTGACGCGGTCAATGTACGATATTTTTTATTTATCACCGTTAACAAAATCAAAGATTAGGGAAAAATATTTTTCCTTGTTTTTACTGACTATAAAAGGTTAACAAAGCGCAAAAATTTTGGCTTATAAAAAGTAAAACTAGGGCTGCGCCGAGGGCACGACACCTGACTCTAGGGGCGAGGGAGCCCTGGGGCGTCGCTACTGTACCTGCAGGGCCGCGTCGAGGGCGCCGGCCTTCAGCTGCGCGGCCGCCATGTTGTTGTACACGCGTATCCGCTCATCGAGGAGCGCGTGCAGGGCGTCGGAGGTAGGGGCGAGGGCACCGGAGGGCGTCGGGTCGGTGATGCCGCCCTCGCTCTCGTCCAGCACGTCGAGGGCCCGCCTGTACAGCTGCACGGCGAGCGTCGCCTCGCCGCGACCGTACCACCAGTTGCCGCGGCAGCGACGACGGGTGCTGTAGAATATTATGAAGAACTATTATACTCTATCCTTCATTATCATCATCGACATTTATCATTTATCACCATCAACATCATACAATAGTAAATTCTTGTAAATGTTTGGTATCTATTCTTTTCCAAGATTTGTTTAATAATTGCAAATTTTAATATCAAATCCATGATGTCTTTATAGCTTATTGCCGTTTACTTAGCTATAAACGTAGACCTAGACTAACGAGCGCTAAGTACCAACTATATTTAAAAGGTGATCGCCCATTTGTCAGCACGGTACGCGCCGTACGCGTCGAACGCACCGCATAGTACACGAAATGCGGCGCGTACGGTGCGGAAGAATGTGTCATGTTTCATATCATATTTTCATACAAAGAATTCGGCGCGTGCGTGCTGATAAATGTGTGATCAGTGATCACCTCATACCAATTTTGGGCAGTTATTCCTTTACAGAGATATTAATTAATAGATTTATACGAAAGCAATAGTAATCTGTCATGTCTAAAACGTGTTACTACGCTAAGTTTAAACGATTGCAAAAAAAACTACGCAAAAAAACTATGCTAATAAATTATATAACGAAAGAAGTCTAATGCCTCAAAATGTCAACAAACACGCCTCCGCGCCCTTGGGCAAAAAATATTTACACTACTACTATTTTGACGTCAGATAACAAGTAAGGAGATAACACGGCCATGACACACATACATTTTAACGTAACTACTTTACATAACTCAATTTTTATTGGCCGACCGTATTGGGTAATTACTAATTTTATATCATTTGGTAACCAAATCCTACGCACATTGTTCTGTAGTCTGAACACTGAATACGTCATTTATTTAAAATACTCAATGTAGGAGGAAGCACGACTTAGCTGGATCTTATTCCTGGAGAATAATGCTTTTTAAAACGCTTTTATAAGCTTGGGCTGTATGTATATTGTATGTAACGGAATCTTTGAGCACAATTTTACTTATCTCCAGTAATCTAATTAACTTAAATCTTTGCATATGTATTAAGAGCTAACGACAATGCAATAATTTGTTAAAAGTTTTTGAAAAAAATAATAAACGCCTAGATACATGCAGCATGTGTGTCTAATAGCTACTTTAAATCATACATACCCAATTTCCATCCTTTCAGCAATCGACAGGGTTTCATGATCAGGCTCCTCATCCCAGTCGTGTAACTCCAGTTGGATCAACAGCCACGTCTCCGAGTCTATCGTTGGCCCCTCATACTTCGGACTGTCAGCTTCACCGACCAATCCCAAACTCTCCCCAGCTTTTAGCCCAGTGTCCCCGTATGCAAAACGTGGTGCAATTTGCAACTCGCATATTTCACCCTTGTGCATAAGAGTTAGGGCCAAATCCATGCCTTGTAGTATCTAAAACAATCCATTTATAAATAATATTATATACAGGTCTGTCTGTCTGTTATCTCTTCACGCTTAAACCGCTGAACCGATTCAGATGAAATTTAGTATGGAGATACTTTGAGTCCCGGAAAAAGGTCACAGGGAAGTTTTTAATCCGGAAAAATGTATGTTAAAACGGAGTTGCAGTGCATTGTAATTAACCTGAAAATGCATTAGTAATTATTGTTAAGTATTAGGTATAATTATGATCTGAAGTATGATTAAATGAATGTATATTATAATAATGGCAAATTCTCTAATTTAAACAACGTAAGTGTATAACCACAAGACAAAATTTTATGATGTTTAATTGGGTATTTGTTCACAAGCTAATGTGTTAGTAAAGTAAGATTTCACATTACAAAGGTCCTTTATAAGCAAACAAGTTTTCTGCTACTTCATTTACATTGGTTTATCGGTTGGTATCTGGCCCCCTAGACAAGTGGCAAGCGATTATCGTGAGTCGATCCTCCATCATTATCCTCCAAAAATATTATAAAATAAAATTATAATATGAATTATTATACAATGCAGGCAGATGATTAAATATTTGCTTATTATTATTTATTTGCTTAACCTAACTACACATAATTATTATTAAAGGTGTTTATTTATGTAATTTTTTGTAATAGCTAGGTAGAGTAGGGCGCCGTGACAAAATATAGACTTGTAAGTGCGCCGCAGGCTGAAAAAGATTGGGAACCCCTGCTATAGATGTTTGATTAAATATTAATTTAATTATTAATAGACAATTGTTTCCTTAATTTGATTATAGCCAGTGCAGTAGGCTATAGACCTAAATTATTTGAGATAAGTAACAGCTTTTATCCACTCTTGTTTATCAACATACAAAACATCACAATGCATTCAAAATAATCAATTGTGTTCAGATAAGATATATTATTGTTTTGATAAAATATGTTATAAACAATAAAATTGTACAGAAAATAGTAATCTAACTCAGTAACAGTAGACTAAATTCTAAAAGACTAATTAGACAAATTTGATATATATGTCTTAAAATAAAGTAAGGCGATAAAATATAGAATATATTGATATGGACAAGATTAAAGCAGGCTAGGAATTTGATCAAGAGATCCTTTGACTTGTTAGTTTGTGATTGATCTTTTAACAAATTACATTTTCTTGTATATCTGAATTTCATTATCTTTATCCAACATAATTCAATATAACAGCTAAAATTATATAGACAGAAAGTTATTCTACAAGAGTTATATTTCGAAGTGTGTAATTGTAAGAAACCAGTTGATATAAAATCATACTTTTTTAGCAAAGTGTTGCAATACATTATGCAATAAGAATGTTGTTCCAATTTTCAGTAAAAGGTAATTAAAATCAGTTTATAGCTTGTTTCTCTTAGTTATGTAACTTGTGTTTACTATTTAATTTAATACTGCTGTTTAATTTAATACATGAGTGTGTAATGAAATCCTACAGGAATCATTGTTATATGATAAGTAGTAACCTACGTCCTTCCTATAACTATACCAAATCTTATCAAAGTTCTGTATTTTTTGAGCCTAGCATTGTTTACAACATACAAACTGATTATTTCCTTCTCTCCTTATAGTATTGTTTACTGTCAAAGTATAACATTTAGGGCCTGTTTCACCGCTTCCTGATAAAGTGCCGGATAGGCTTATTTGACAGATTCTCCATACTATATCTGTCAAGTTAAGTGGTGGAAAGCCTTATCAGGAAGTGGTGAAACAGGCCCTTAAGGTACAATTCCGTGCATCGCGATCGATCGCGGTCGTGCACGACCTACGACTGTCGTCGGACGCTCGCGACCATAGTCAACGTATGAAAATGTATGGCACCGCTTCCGAGGCCCGCGACTGACGCGCGCGGCCTACGATTGTCGTAAGCCGCGCGCGATCGTGCCATATAACTTTGACACGGTCGCGCGGGGCCTACGACTGTCGTCGGTCGTGCGCGACTGTCATAACTTCAAGACACGATCGCGCACGGCTTACGACAGTCGTAGGCCGCGCGCGTCAGTCGCGGGCCTCGGAAGCGGTGCCATACATTTTCGTACGTTGACTATGGTCGCGAGCGTCCGACGACAGTCGTAGGTCGTGCACGACCGCAATCGATCGCCATGCACGGAATTGTACCTTTAGTCTATAAATCCTTTATTTTTCGATTATAATGTATTTTTGACATTTCTTACCTCATTGTCACCAAGGTAAATCTTCACTTGGTTACGTTTTTCAACAGTTACATTTGGTTCATCACGTAGTTTGATTTCATAGCTTATTCTACAGATGTTGCCTCTCTGTGGCCGCAATCCTTCCTCTTCATCTCCAGTTTTTAATATCTATAACAAATCATTGTGAACTGTTAGAAGCTAGATAGAAGCTAATCTAGTAAGTTGCAAGCAATAGGATGATACTTTAATTTCTATACTGTGCTCGGTGAAACATGGCAGTAAAGGTCATTGACTCCCTGTCAAAAATTTGTCATTTTCTTTAATGCTTCAACTCCCAGGTGGCCACATGCGGCTGCGATAACAATAGATAAGCTATTGCGTCTGGTATTTTCACGATCGAGGTAATATAAACCACGATTGACAATGAAGTGTCAGATGTTCCTAGTCCATTGTCAATCGCGGTTTATATAGAAAAAGACAAGTTTTTGACAGGGAGTCAATGACCGCTATCGCCATGTTTCGCTGAGTACAGTATAGTCACTAGTATATTAAAAGAACAATATTCCTTTGCTACAATTTACATAGTGTAGTACTAGTACCTTCTTCATCAAAGCTCCTGATCCAAGTACGTCCTGCCATTCTTCTGCAGTCTTTTCTGTCTTTTCTACTGTTTCTTCTGTGTGCTTCTCTTTTTCTGCAGCTGAAGCAGCAGCCTCGGCGATCTTTGCTTCCTCGATTTCGTGAGCAGCAGCCGATGCTAAATCCTCAAACGAGCTGCTCTCGGACTGATCCACTAGTGTACGTTCTCCTTCGCTCATCTGCAAATAAAATCTCGTGATTTACTGTTCATCACCTACGTAATTTCATTCATACATGACATGTTTTGATATCATCGGTCGTAAAAGTTGGCTTGACAGTAATATAACATGGTTAAATACGTACCTTTCCGTTCGATATCACTCACAATGGAATAGGATTCGTTATAAAAATAAGAAATGCCTTTAGAACATAGCACAACGCAAAAGAAATAAATATTTTTGTTGTTCAGCTGTATTACGTTGAGAAATGCGTGTAAAGATTGGTAAAGATGACAATCAAAATGACAATTGACATTTTTTTTTTAATTCGTCCCGGATGACAATTGTGTCGGTCATTGTAATAGTGGTGTAACTCCATAATATAAAAAAGTTTTTATTTTCCCATAGTGGGCTTACAATGTATCATATCTTTCAATATGAAAATGAAGCAACTCCACTGATACCACTATAGCGACGTAATTGTCGCTGTTTTGTTTAGTCTAGAAACAGATTTGTACTGTTGTTCACTATAAAAGTGAAGTTAAAATAACTTCGTCTTATTTTTAAGTAACTATATACAATTATAATATTTCATTTGATATCTACAATAAAAAATATAAAGCATTGAACAAAAATTTGTAGTTTTTTTTCTACGCGTTAATTAACAAAACTCTTAATTTCTCAAAACTTCATTGCATGGAGATAATTCACTATTATAGTGCGTTTCATCGAATAGTTCCTTTGCCGTCATGTTGGCATTCCTGTCTGTCAATAATGTAAACAAGGTAGACATGCTCTGCGAGTTTTCATAAGTTTTACTGTGAATTCGTGAGAAAATCATGCCGAAAACATTAAAGAGTGGTGAAACAATGATGGTGCTAAGAGTGAAAGAGTTTTGTGAACGTGAAAAACGTAACTTGGCCCCAATAATTCCATTAAACTCGGGTTGCCGCCATTACGGCTTAGTGAAATAGGGTTACCAGCGTCAGTTTAATCACCCTTAAACACAGTAAAACTTATGAATACTTGCAGAGCGTGTCTACCATGCTTACGTTATTAACAGAGAATGCCAGCATGATGGCAAAGGAACTATTTGATGAAACGCACTTCTAGTAACGTAAACTACATACACGCGGACGAAGGCGCGGGTAAAAGCTAGTAGCCCTATTACATCTCACAACCTGTACATTTTGTGGTACACTTTACGGACAAACTATGTGTTATGACGCCTATTGATTTGTGTTTTAAAATACCTAGTATTTACTTGTAAATGTGTTATCATCAGTCAGTGAAGGTATGATGACGCGAGCCCTCACAAAGCTCGGCTTTTAGCTAGTAAATGCGAAAGTGAATTTGGTTGTTACGCCTTCACACATAACGTACTAAGCGGATCATAATGAAACTTTCATAGGTACACGTTGTCCGGGGTATGGAGAAGTACATAGGGGGTACCCTATGTACTTCTCCATACCCCGGTGTATGTGTGTGTGTGTATAAAAGGTATTTTATCCCGGGAAAAAGAACGGTCCCCGAGGGATAGAGTATAGACTTTAACGCAGGCAGAGCCGCGGGCGAAAGCTGTTAGAATTATGTACAATTTTCTATAAGTGCATTTTGTGATAAGTGATAACATAATTATCTCCCCTAATTTAAGGTAGCACAGAAAGGGTAATGTGGCAACATTAATTTGCATTAGTGCCAACATGACTGCAAAGGAACTATTTGATGAAACGCACTCTACAATGAACGACACAATTGACAATTGACGTCATTTGTTCCTACAGCACAGGCATAAGCCATAATGGAGGCACTTCATATGGCTATTTGTAGTTGCTATTGGCTATTTGTTGTATTTGGCAAAATTATTGACGAATACACAAACAAGCAAATATAGGCAAATACGGCCCTCCACATATGGACGTCAAATACCAAACTTTTACTTGATTTTCTTTACTTGCCTATTTGACTCCTTTGATGTGCGTCAAAAACCGACAAAGGTACGGATACGTGTATTTGGTATTGGTCATATTTGTCAAATAAGTAGGCAAATAAGGCCAATATTTGTCAAACATACCCTCTACACATGGTGATTGTTTGACGAATACATCAAATACGCAAATACAAATAGCCATGTGAAGTGCCTCCATAACACAAGTCACAACTCACAAGTTCACAACTCTGAACTCACAACTTCAGCTAAACTCTTTATTGAAATAAACATCAAAAATTATTCATCATTGATCATGTTTACTAATAAAGTCGTCATCTTTCAGAAATAGTGGGAGCAGTTATGAAGTTGACCTTTAAAAATTGTATTAAGCTATGAGCTTCATCACATATGTTCCTTAAGTGATTCTAAGCATTTTCAGTCCGGGGGGCAAAACGAAACAAGTGGCTAGCAGGGGAGGGGGGGGGGGGGGTTCAAAGATGGCCGCCACCCGGTCTCTTTAAAAAAAATCTATCCTCGTCCTGGTGGCTACTAGGGCAAGATTGGTATCATTTTCGTATAAACCAAAGACGTAGAATCTGTTTCTGATATTAATTATACTAAGTTTCATAGTAATTTTACAAGAAAAATGTAAAAATATGAAAATCTCACTTGGAGATTTTTGCTTTGAGAGCTCATTACTTTTATATAGTGCTTAAAAATATCATACAAAAAATACTATAATATAGCGCATTTTATGCAGATTCTAAATATATACCCTTTTAAATATCACCTTCTACAAAAAGATGCTAAAAAAAAATTAAAAACCGCAGTGCGGGAAGCTACACTCGCGCCAGGCGGGTGTAGCTGCTCGCGCTGCGGTTGTTTTTTTTTTTGCAAAACTTGCTTACTTTGTGAATAAACACGAATCAATGTTTTTTTTATAAAATAATTTAATTATCGGGCACAGTTGCCGGCACACAGACATAACTCTGTGCATTTTAATTTTCTTTTAATACAGTTGCAACGGTTTTTGCAACCTGTCTTGCACCTGCATCGAGTGAGCTCTAGGCACACATTTGCCACATCTGGTAAATAAGACCAAACAGGAGTCCAATTAATATTTTCTTCCATTCTCCAGCCCCAGGAAGAAGGACTCTGAAGGTCTTGCTTAGGCACTAAGGCTTGTCCCCAGACATGAACTCCCTGATATATTGCCCGAAGTGTGTGTTGGTGTAGAGCGGCTTCCGTTGGAGGAATATTCTCCAACTGTCTGTCCTTCTTTGTGAACAGATACTTTCTGCATTCGTTCACTGTAGTGCAGGGGCTTGAGCTGAAAAATAAAATATTACAGTAATTCTTATATTGAAATAGGTAAGCTGAATCTGTATGACTCCGGACTGAAAATGCTTAAAATCACATGTGGAACATATGTGATGAAGCTCATAGCCTAATACAATTTTTAAAGGTCCTGTATGGGAGCGATGCATAACTTCCTAGACTAGAAAAGTATTACTTCCTGAGAGTTAAGTAATGAGTAACATTAGAGATTCATACCTACTTTTAGTGATTGATTGAAGAAAGTATCGTGGAAGTCCTTTTATTTCTTTGCCGTATAATATTATTTTTCATTTGACAGAATTTATTGATTGACACATGTGACATGACATTTCTAATTTCGGTTTCCCATTTTCCGGGTTTCCCACAATATATAATATTTCTAATAATGCAGAAATATGAAAAGCTTGAGAAAATCGGTGAAGGAACCTATGGAACAGTATTTAAAGCGAAAAACAAAGAGACTCATGAAATAGTCGCCCTCAAACGAGTAAGATTAGACGACGACGACGAAGGAGTTCCATCGTCCGCTTTACGTGAAATTTGTTTGCTCAAAGAATTAAAACACAAGAATATAGTGAGATTATACGATGTGCTGCACAGTGAGAAGAAGCTGACCCTAGTATTCGAGCACTGCGACCAAGATTTGAAAAAGTACTTCGATAGCTTGAATGGAGATATCGATTTGGACGTAGTTAAATCGTTTATGTATCAATTATTACGAGGTCTCGCCTTCTGTCACAGTCATAATGTGCTGCATCGAGATCTGAAGCCACAGAACTTATTAATAAACAAGAATGGCGAATTAAAATTAGCAGACTTTGGTTTAGCCAGGGCATTCGGTATACCAGTCAAATGTTACTCTGCGGAGGTGGTTACTCTCTGGTACAGACCACCTGACGTGTTATTTGGGGCCAAGTTATACACCACGAGCATTGATATGTGGTCTGCTGGATGTATTTTTGCAGAGCTAGCTAATTCAGGAAGACCACTCTTCCCTGGTTCCGACGTTGATGATCAATTGAAAAGGATCTTTAAGTTACTTGGTATGTATTAATCATTAATATTCATTTTTAGGGTTCCGTACCCAAAGGGTAAAAACGGGACCCTATTACTGAGACTTCGATGTCTGTCCGTCTGTCTCCAGGCTGTAACTCAAGAACGGTAATAGCTAGAGAGTTGAAATTTTCACAGATTATGTATTTCTGTTGCCGCTATAACAAAAAATACTAAAAATAAAATAAATATTTAAGGGGGGCTCCCATACAACAAATGTGATTTTTCGAACATTTTTTGCTTGGTATCAATGATGACAACAATTAGGCACTTGAAATTTTCACAAAAGCCATATAATTAATATGTACTTTTATAATTAATAATAATATTTAAATAAAATAAAAATTTAAGGGGGGCTCCCATACAAAAAACGCAATTTTTGGACTATTTTTGTTCTATAATGGTTACGGAACTCTTCGTGCGCGAGTCCGAGTCGCACTTGGCCGATTTTTTATAAAAAAATGTGCAAAGGTCACATTATTTAGGTACTTCTATAATGTTTCTTTGTATTATGAAAGGGAGTTTTCATTGCTATTGCAATTTCAGGTACTCCAAATGAAGACACTTGGCCAGGAGTGACTCAATTGCCAGATTATAAACCACTGCCCGTGTACCAACCGAGCTTGGGCTTAGCCCAGGTGGTCCCGAGATTGTCTGCTAGGGGCCGGGACCTGCTCGCTCGTCTCCTCACCTGCAATCCCGCTCTACGGATGCCGGCTGATGATGCAATGGCGCACGCATATTTCCACGACCTGAATCCGTCAGTGAAGAACGACCGATGTTAACAGTCAATTCACCCTTACCGGTGTACCTCCGAACTTCTGTTTAGTGATAAGAAACAAGACAGTGACGAGTTGCAGCAGTGTGACGAACAGTCTAATCAATTGTAGTTGTACTATCAGAGAAGTTGATTCCTATGCAGATGGGGGACCTACGTAGTTTGGTTGCGTTACGTCAAACCCAGCCGACAGACCACAATTAACATTGAATTGACATGATCAACCAAACGACGTTGGTCTCTCAACTGCATAGGAATCAATTTCCTCAATGGTACCTAGTAATAGGTATAAAATGGCATAGATTGTGCTAGATTTAGTGCTGCCGTCAATAGTTCAGTTATAATTAGGCTCTAGAATCTAGGTGGTTTCGAGAATATAAACTTAAAGTTTTGGTATGAAGTGCATTTTTCGTAAACCCATCGAGGCCTGTAACTATGCTATTGATGGCAAAATGTAGAGCTAAATGTTTTGTAAGGGTCAGTTTATATAGTAAGGGGTACAATACTTGAAATTGTTTTAAGAGTTCAAAATTGAGATGTATAACAGCTTTATGCATTGTGAATCTGTGTGACCTGACCATAAGATAGTAGTTTAGGGTTTGCAGTTTTTATAATCAGCATTGCATTTCTATTTGTAGTATATATAGAGCTATAACTATACATAAGAACAGTAATTTATTCTTATTGTTTTATTGTGTAAATAATTATTTATATATGTATTTTAGACTAATTAAAAAAAATGATATTTGGTTAAGCATTGTTTCAGTCAGTATTTAATTTTTTTTGCATATAACATTCTTGTTTTTAAATATATAAAAAAATATTTTTTTTTCTTTCTTTGCTTTAAGCTAAGTCAAGGATAAGCAGTACAAAATGAGAATTAGGTACCAAATTAAAATTGAATTTGCAATATCTAAGCACAGGGAATTTGCGCAGGCCAATTTCCAGCAATAGGCTGCGCACATGCCGTGCACTATTTACATTTTATTTATATCAAGTTTAGAATTGTTGAAGCAGAATAAGTGCAGAGTTTTTGTGCCAATTTCACAAGTTTTGAAGTGATTCATTGAATATTATTGTCTTGTTTCTTTCTCTCTCCTATATGTAATAGAATTTAATTTTTTTTTGCTGCCCCTTACACGGGACCTCTGTAATAGAATAGAAGATATAATATTAATAAAAAAAATTATTAACACAATGTGTGAACCCGGGAATAAAAGCTATAGTATGCATGCACTCTTCTTAGGGGAAATTCTTAATAATTACAACTTAATCCTTCGATCGCGGATTCTTGGAAATCTATTGTTATTCTATTGTTGTCGCGATCACCGGTGCTCTTATGGGGCTTGATAGGTTAATTCAGTTAAATATTAATTGTTCTCTTATTAGCTTGGAGTATGTTTGATCTCATTTTTACATAATTAGATAAAATCATTGTCTAAAGACTGGAACATAATGGAACTAAGTAAATGAGATTAGTTAGATATTAAAGATTGTCATCTTAAAAACTTAAAAGGAAAATAAAGAATACCATGCAGTATAATATAATGTTATTATTTTAGCAAAATATTTATTTTACCTCATGATTTTTGTCTTTCCTGAGCTTATATTTATATTAATTATTTACTAATACATTAGAAAATTAAAAAGAAGTAAAAAATTGTTATGTTGTCACCAAATATACCGTCAACTACCTACTTGGGCTGGTTACTACCCCCATAAATCTTTGAACGCGCGCGCTCCAACGGCGCTGCCTTAACGATAAAACCAGCCTAATGGACATTGAGGAGACCCAGTAGCTTAAGAACATAATTGTTATGTTGTCACCAAATATACCGTCAACTACCTACTTGGGCTGGTTACTACCCCCATAAATCTTTGAACGCGCGCGCTCCAACGGCGCTGCCTTAACGATAAAACCAGCCTAATGGACATTGAGGAGACCCAGTAGCTTAAGAACATAATTGTTATGTTGTCACCAAATATACCGTCAACTACCTACTTGGGCTGGTTACTACCCCCATAAATCTTTGAACACGCGCGCTCCAACGGCGCTGCCTTAACGATAAAACCAGCCTAATGGACATTGAGGAGACCCAGTAGCTTAAGAACATAATTGTTATGTTGTCACCAAATATACCGTCAACTACCTACTTGGGCTGGTTACTACCCCCATAAATCTTTGAACGCGCGCGCTCCAACGGCGCTGCCTTAACGATAAAACCAGCCTAATGGACATTGAGGAGACCCAGTAGCTTAAGAACATAATTTAACAAAATATGGTGTGACAAAAGTATTACAATTATAAAAATACTGTATAACATATTGTCATGGTTCCTCACATTTAGAAGCTTACAGTCAGTTTGGTGTGAAAGCAGCCTAAGTAATCTTATCTATAGCATTTCCATTTCTGCCCTCTTTCTTTTTCTATGATTGGCCACCATGCTGGCTATTTTTAAGGGACAATTGCCTTTTTTTAACCAATCACACAAGGCCTTTTCAGTTACCATAGCAGCATCAGTTCTCTCTCTTTCACTCTTAGATAAAGGTTGCAGAGCGTTCACTGTGTCCGTGGAGACACTTGCTGACATTATCATTCTAAATCTTTGCCTGAAGGTCTGCAACAAAATAGTTAACACTATAAAAATATGGTTACTACAAAATATAAAATGATACTTATTATATTTTCTTTGCCCACTTTTAAACCATTTTAATTTTAACCCATCAAGCCCCGTACGAGCACCGGTGCTCGCGATAACAATAGAAAGGCTATAGTGTCTCGTTTTTCCACCATCGAAGGATTAAAAGAGTTTTGTAAACCAAAGAGTGTTTTAAGACAAGTTCAAATTAAGAATAAGCAATACACCTACATCAATTAAAGTATTGGCCACTTCTCCTTTTATGTCATATTTGGCTATATAACAACCCAGCTCGTAAAAATGCTGGTTTATCTTGTGCATATCAACTGTACAAGCATCAGCGTTGAGTATCTCTCTGTATGTTTCTTTGTATATTTTCGGTAAATCTATACTCAATAATGAAGGTCTTCTTGAACAAAGTGACTCAGCAAGCCACAATGGAACCTCCAGGCTTGTACCACTTTTTAAGTCTTCCTCTGCAGCAGACGGATCTAGGAACCCTGAAATTACAAAAAAATCGTATCGTTATTATAATAATACTGTATTACATTTAGCGAAAACCTTAAGTGAAAACTGATTAATTTAAAATAACGGTTAACACTTGGGGCCCATTTTTTTCCTTTTTTAACGTTTAATTAAACTTTACCAGGAGTTAGGAAAGACTAATAAGAATGTAGTTTCAGTGTTAACTTACCCATTTTCGGTAAATCATGAAGAAATTTGCAGGGTACTTTTTCACTTGTAACTAAAATATCTGTTATTGATAAATAATGCGACGAAGACATCTTTTCGCCTAGTTATTGGTGTACAATAGCGTCAATAGCTCATAATATATAACAATTTGTTGATAAAATCTGCAACGCAACTTCAGCGTCACTTTATTATAGTTTAGAAGGAAGCTTTGCGCATTTAGAACTATATTCTTATATTGAGGAAGAGTCGTATAAGTTGAAGTTTATTTCTCTTGTAAATCTGTAAAATATTTTTTACTTAAGAACGAAAAATGTATAAAAGAAAGCTGCGTTATTTTTCAAAATCAAGCAAAGCAAATGATACAAATCCCAGCTGTTTTATGACACTTGACAGTTGACATAATTGACATTTTAAAACTTGACATTGACATGTTACTTTTTATGAATATAAAACTAGCGCAAAAACAGGAAAGCATACGCCAAAAGAAAGAAAAAATGCTATCAAAACTTTTCAAGATTTCCTCGTAGATATACTTACACTGTAGATAAATTTCGTTGAAACTTTGAATATCTTTTCCGCCTCCTCAAGGGTAGTGCTCTCTTGACGCTTCTGCTGCGCCACCATAATAATAATAAGAACTTACTTACTTACTTAGCTTGGCTGGTGCCAAGGAACTTAGGCTGGTACCTTGTATGCCTCCAGGCTCCAACTCAATGCACCATTTTTTCCTAGCCCGGTTACGGTTGTGTCCATTGTCCATCTTCGGGATAGCTTTGTCCAGAGATCAGGATCAGGGGGGGGGACAGATCGTGTATTATGAGGTTCCACCAATAGCGTATCCCCCCAATGAGGTCAGACACTCTTGGCACTCTCAAGGCACTCTACTAGCACAGAATATGTCATAGTGTGGTCATAGTAAGCAAAGCCACTGAATAAAAATTTATTCTGTTTTTTCGTTTATATATCCATAAAGCGAAATAAAAATATAAATAGTGAGATTTTGTATTGTTCGTATTAAAATATTATGATTTTAAAATAAATTCCACCATTAACACTTGTTAAACAATAATTATTGTTTAGCAATTGGGAGTAATGTTACATGTATATTGCCATTTTATAATGGCAACCCTGGTCTCCGCCCTCCGGCCTCATAAAGCTCCGCTTAGACCAAACGAGCGAATGCTCATTCTAGTAAAGCTCTTTTGATGTAAACTAACAACGAGCATTCTTTCGTTGTTCTAGTGTGTTCGCCACTTGTTCGGCGGTAAATAGGTAGAATGCTCTTAGAATCTCGCTCGTTTGGTGTAAACGACGCAAGAGCGCTCGAGCAATTGCCTAGAGCGTTCTTTCGTGTTCGGACGTGCTCGCTCTTCGAGGCGGTCTCTTCAAAGAGATTCTAGTGTTCTTGATATTTTTACTTTTTGGCGGCTGGTTTTAGGTAGTTTATCAAAGGTTATTTCGTAAATATGGATTGGAGTAATGAAAAATGTTTACAAATGATAGAATTATACCATAACAAAAGATGTTTATGGGATCCAACCTTTGATGACTATAAAAATAAATTAACTACTTATCGTTGACGAATGAGCAATGAGCATTCGCTCGTTTGGTCTAAACGGAGCTATATGATTCTCATCTATAGAGCAAAAATTCTTATTCTTGATGTTCTTTTTGATTCGATTGGTGTAAACGATCTGAAGTGTGTTGTAACGAATTATAGTTTACACTAAACGAATACGAAAGAATGTTCTTGTGCTGTTCTTGCTCTATGTTCTCTTGGTGTAAACCCACCTTAACAAAATGGCGTTCGTTTTGTTTTGAGATTTACGAATAAGGTGCTATTGATGTATTCGGTGATTAAAACGTTGAGTTGAGCTTCAATTTCTCCGTTGTATTATTCCTGGATCAATTGCAAAACTGTGTGTGTAAGAGAAATTGACTCGGTGTTGTTGTAAAGTGAGATAATAGCTGATATAGACTCCTGACTCGGTGTTTCTTTGTGAAAATATCTTACAAAGAAAACAGAAGAAGGTGCTTTGAATGCTGCTCGTCAGCTGCTGAAGACGGCGTTAAATTGTTTCGTTTTCCTAGTCCTGAAATAAAAAACCTGTTTTGGTACGTAAATATGAATCTAATGATAGTTAAAATAACCCTCACATTTGAAACACTTACTCCTCTTTCTCATGTTAATTTAGAGCTGTAATAAACTTTTTTAACTTTAGAAGTAATAAAAAAATTTGTCCTTAGGGCTTAGATATTAAAAAAATGGCTAAAGTTTAGAATCATGCCCCACGATTTTGGTGTTAAGATGGGTTGAGGAGGGATAGGTTGGATGAGGAAAACCCCTCCGTACCACTCCCAACCTCAGGAGGGGTCTCCTGAGGTTGGGAGTGGTACGGGTGTCCTCCGTTTATAAATTAACCCATCAGTCGTGGCAAAACGAGACACAATAGCTTTTTCATTGTTATCGCGGCCGGATGTGGACGCTTGGGGCTTCATGAATTAATAAAAAAATATATAATAGGTACCTAAATATAGGTACATATTTAGCATAACATAACAATAATTATTGTTTTATTTGTTATATAATTATTATTTATGTATTCATCTTTTATTTTCAGTTGTGGGTCATGGACAAGATATGTTTTTGAAGTTGGAAACTATACATTGGAAGTCCGAAAAAACTGTACTCTGTGTACATTAGCATAGGATGCTATGTGAGAGACATATTTTCAAAGAGACAGACTTCACTGATGGTAACAAAGAGCCTTATCAAGGACAGCAGCTATCCCATGTGATGTAAGTGATATATTTGATTGTGTCTGTTTTATACTTAATTTGAGACAAAGATTTTTGGTATGTGGTGGCTTTTGGCACTTTGGTGTAACGGACTACTTTTATGTAAAGTGTAGTGTCACGTCTTGATACAATTTATTTTTTAATTACAAATACTTACACAGTAAATTGAAAGTCAATGATTATTTAATGTATTGTATATTTCAATTAACCCCCAAGCGGTAACAGGCTATCTCCCCTTGCAATAGCAATTAAATAAGTCTTCAGCCAATCATGTTTTTTTTCTTTAAAATTTGTGTGTCGTGTCCTTTGCTTGTCAACTTATCCATTGAAAATAAGTATTGGTCAATTATAGTGTATGCGCCATTCATATGTTTTATTATAGTATTTAATTTTTCTCTTGCAGTCTCAGCATAAGTTGCCTGTGTTTTGGCCAACCTGGACCTTCTCAACCTCGAGACAACAATATTTAAAAGTAAAACACTTTTAAGATTAAATAGTGTTATGTGGCAGGGACTTTATATTGACCAAGATAAAATAAATAATCATATTCGTCAAAATTTTGTTTTTATTTGTTTTATAGTGTCGGATTTTTATGTTTAAAAGACTTTGTTTTTGTGAAAATTGTGTATTGTTATGTGAACTAAACTTAACAAACTCAGTTTTTACAAATTCAAGTTTATTGAAACATAAAAATCTGACACGGATATCCTATCCCCATAATATCCTAATACACACATACAAACATAAACGCACACATACACACCTATGGAGTTTTAATCGAACCAATTTCAGATGGCGCTAGCTGTCGCATCAAATGTCAATTCGTGAGCCGTCAAACTCTTCTAAGGACTAAGACGCTTATCTGTCTACAATAATATACTACATATCTGTGATCGGGATCTATTTAGCCATTTACCGCATCACTATGAAAAAAAAGATCAAAATCGGTCCACCCGTTTGGATGCTACGATGCCACGAACAGACAGACAGTCAAACTTATAACACCCCTCTTTTTCGTTGGGGATTAAAATTGAAGGTCTTGTGACCTGTCTGATCTCTTCCAACATAATATGAGACAAAGACTAAACACACACAATCTTAAAACAGCTACCAAGGGAAGTGATTAAAAATAAAACTTATTGTAGGTATTTATGATATTTTATATTTATAAAAATAAACATGTATGAGAAAACAATGTTAAATCTATCCAGGGATTTTCTTCTCACCCAGCACAACTTTCACAACCATGTATAATGTATATTATCAAAAAATTATGTTACACATTAAAAATATGAACAGACTTTAAGTTTTAAAAAACTTATAAACTAAATCTACTAGTTCATTTTTCTTGAGGCCAGTTAAGTCTTTTATATCTTTAGATTTTAGTATTTTTTTGAGTTCTGCCACTGTGTATTCTTTAACAGTATTAAAGTTTATTCTATTTGTTAGCAATTCTTGATCAATTTCAATTTTAGACCTTTTTGCTTCATTTGATGCCGGTGCTGACCTCTTAACACTCAAAGCACCGAAGGGCCCAAACAGTTCCTCAAATAAATCCACTCTTAAGTCTTTAAAGTTACTAATTCTCGGTTTGGTAGTATCAACAAAGGGGTCAACCTCGTCTTCATTTAAAGCTTTTGCTTCTACAGCTCTGTATTCTGACTGCAATTTGGGATTTTCAAACATGTCAGCCCGATAATCAAATTGTGTTTTAGTAATAATTTCTTTCATGAGCTCCTTATTTTTATTCTCAACATTGAAACAGTCATCATTGCCTTCATTTACATCAAAGTCTCTGACACTCTCTACAAATGGTATTACAATCACATCAAATCCAATCTCTACATCGAGATTTAAAGGTTTTGTGCACGGAGAGAGAGCAACATGAATCGGCTTTGCATTAACTCTTGGACATAGGACACATACAGCAACGACTCCCATTTCTGCACAAGCCTTGTGCATTGCTTTGAATGCCACTGTAGATCCTTCAATATCATTTTCATTTGGAAACAAAAAGTATCCAGCTTTTGTAAACCATTTCTCTTTACAAACAATCATTTTTGATTTGAAACCGAGCAATTTCAGGCCAGGTGGACCAAAAGGATTATCCATTGATTTCTTTTCAGCTTGTGTGAACTCAATTCTCTCTCCACCGTATTCAACATAGTAAAGAAGTTCAGATTTTAGAAGTGGCACTGCATTTTGTTCGGGCTCTGCTTCATCCAAGTCCATATTTTCAGCATTTACATTTACCTTTGTGGTCTTAATTGAACTTGTAAGCATTTCATTAGTCTCACTATGCAGATAAGAATTCTTTTGATATGTCTGCCCGGACTTTATCAATTTGTACAGTGCAACACTTATTTGTACATCACTTCCAATTGCAAAATTCAGTTTGGCCAAAGCTAAATTACGGTGTGATTCAAAGAACATAATTTTTTCTATATCCCTAGCATTAGCTATGGGTTTCGGCAAATCGAGTATCAGGCCTTTGTTTGCTTTTGCATAAAACTTGTCAAAGAAAGGATCTGCGGAATAATTCTCTGGGGAGACATTAATTAATCTTATTTCGATGTTTGAGTCTACTAAATCCTCCACTTGCGTGATAGTTAGTCTCTTGTCGGTTTCGGCAGGGGGAATGTGTAGCGGAGTCACCATGTGTATACATTTAGAAGAAAGTTGTCTTTTGCAGTTGGTAAACATTTTACTGCATTGTCTTAGTACCTCGGAAAATATTAATTGTTTTGCTTCCTTAAAACTTGATATTTCGGTGTCTCTAAATTTCTTATAGTCCTCCAAGGACGGTGGAGTCAAGGGTATAATTTCAGTAATAGACTTGCAGTCAAGCAAGGAGGCATTACTTTCTTCTATTCCAAAAACACATACGGCAATATTTTGATTGCTCGCTGATCGCATGTATTGTTTGAGCAGGCGACAAGTTGCTTCGTGCCCCAAAGTAAAAGTATTAAACTCTGCATTCTTGAAAATGTTGATAAGAATAATTGTACCTGGCACTCCTTTCCAAGCAGGGGGATTTTCAAATTCCTCATCAGAATCCATTTCAAGTGCTAGCTTTTACTATTTACTAAGCTGTTTTATTTTAAGAGCAACTGAAATGTACACAAATTTACATTATAGAAAATGAGCATTTACCGGTAGGTGGTAATTTATTGACAGATGCATAATTTGTATTCTGTGGACACTGGACAGATGTCAATTTTTATTGTTTCTTGTACCAGTACACTTTAATATGATCTGTTGTCTCGGCAGCCAATCAAATCTCGTAAAAACGTTTAACGCCCTTTGAGTCTGTATTATTTTTGTACTGGCCAGTATGTAAGAACGCGCTTATCACTTGTCAAAAAGTGACAGTCATGACAATTATATTTTTTAGTTCCTTTGTCCAGTAGGATTAAAGCGTTTATTCCATTTCACTAAATTTAGATATCTAAATGATTTAGTGACTAAATTTAGTCAAGTGGAATAACATTTAGAAAGTTACTAAACTATTAAACTATTACTTAGTAACTTTCTAAATGTTATTCCACTTGACTAAATTTAGTCACTAAATCATTTAGATATCTAAATTTAGTGAAATGGAATAAGCGCTTAAGCGCTTATTCCACTTATCCTAGCTAGTTTCCTAGGTAGGATCCTAGCTAGGAACCTAGCTTTCTAAATGTTATTCCACTTGACTAAATCGGAAACGATTTAGGATCCTAGCTTTCTAAATGTTATTCCACTTGACTAAATCGGAAACGATTTAGGATCCTAGCTAGGCTAGGAACCTAGCTAGGATAAGTGGAATAAGCGCTTTAGGCCTTAAAAACATCTGAAATTTGGTAGGGCTTAGGCCAGAAAAATTAAAAACTATCATCATTTCTCAGTAGAGTCAAATTCCATGCAATAGTATATTTTATGGTATTGTTCAGGATGTTGGAAGAAGCAAAACCATCTATGTACATTTTTCTACTTTACCATCATCACCTTCTTGGTAAAGGTCTACCAGAATCTGATGGCAATTTTTGACAGCAGATTTTCAAAAAATATCCTTGATCATTGGATAAATTTTTGACGTGATAACGTCTTATAATTCGATATGGGGTGCGCGCCCGAAAAACATGACAGTTCATGCGGCGTTACCTCGCTGACAGCTCTGAGGCGTTCCATTTACACTCTCAAGTCTCTCAACAACCGTAAGGCCCACCTGGGCCGCGCTCTTTGTTTCAATTATATTACGTATTTCGATGACTTAGAGAATACTTTTGTATGAAGAAGTTTGGTTAGTTTGATACATTTGATACATTGACCACACTCTGAATGAAAAATAAATAAACAATCTGTGAGCTATTAGTATTATTTCGGCTATTCAAAATTGTGCTCTATTTCCTACGTGTCAAGGTATGACTTAATATATGAAGAATAAAGTATTCGTTTATTTCTTCTGAACAAGTCACTAATTATAGTTTCGAAAGTTTATAATTGAGAAACTAATATCACATCGGACTAAATACTATATTATGATGGCTTGATTAAAAAAAAAAAAATTAACATATATTATAATGTAGTTCACACAAACATAAAATATGGATTGTATGTAAGGATATTACATTAATTTTACAAAGAGGGTAGGCCGGGCGCCATTTTTTTTGCACATTGACCTGCCAACTTTTTTGCATAGATTTTTCCCGGAACTGAGGGGTTAAGGCTATGACGTTGTCACGTTCAACTATCGTCAGTAAACCGACTTTACAGACAACCGATTTTTTTATATTTGCATGTTTCACACACAAAATAAGCCGCTAAAGGAATAAAAAAGGATGAAAATGTTTTATTCCTATTACCCCGGTATTGCTAGAGTCAATTTATTTTCTCACTTTTTGCCATCAGATTCTGGTAGACCTTATATAGGTGTACCAGAATCTGATGGCAAAATGTCCCTAGGTTAACCACACGTTTTTTAAATTAAAATTTAAATTAATCCTTCGATCGCGGATTCTTGAAATCTATTGTTTACGCGGTCGAATTCGACCGCTTGGGATTTGATACTTTACCTCAACCAATTACGTATATTATTATTAGATGTTGTATTAGATTAACTATTACGACATTCCAGTAACTCAAAGTTTATAAATTATAATCGTCTTTACACATTGACTCATTTTGAAAACTTGTCTCTATTAGCATGCGGTGTCTGTATGTAATGGGTTATTATGGGTGCAAATGCAAGAGAGCGAATCGAAAGGCTGTCGATGACGTAGGGTGCTCCAGTGATTATCAGGACTCGGGGGTGGCAGGAGCCGCGCAGTCCTGCGTCGGACGGTTGGAGTTGCGCAGTGCGGCCGGCGCGGAGGCGGTGCGCGGGTCATTCGGACGTGGACCGTCGCGGCGCCATCTCCTTCCTGGCGCGGTCAGTGGACAGTAATACAGACCAAGTACACGCGTGCGCCAAGCGCGTGCGTGCATTTCACGCGCAACGACGAGCCGCGAGCATGGTAGAAGCACGGCGCTGCCGCGCGTAGCGAGCCAAGCCGTGCGCGCCATAGCCATGGGCTGCGCTTCGTCCGCCGAGGAGCGCGCCGCCCTCGCGCGCAGCAAGCAGATCGAGAAGAACCTCAAGGAGGATGGAATTCAGGCCGCGAAGGACATCAAGCTGCTTCTTCTTGGTAATTTCCTCTGCATGCGCGCGCACGGGCCTGTTGACGTTCCCTATTGACTACCGGTGTCGGGCCGGCTTCTGCCAACTGATCAGCTTGTTGCTTACTATGATATTAATAAACAACATCAGGGTTCAGATTCATCTTCTAAGATACTAGCCACTAATACCATTACCCTTAACGTAAGAATATCAGCTGAACTTTGCTACCGGATATATTTAGGTGAAATGAAGAGTTAGTAAGTAGGTAGATCTAAATTCTTTATAAGTACATTACCGTAACGACATAAAGATACTTGGCTCTCTACTACTCTCCATTGAAACAGTGTAAATACTGTATCACAATAATATCACCACTAGACAATTTGGATTAAACGACGAGTATATCATAATTATTTTCTGCCAATTCACCTATTTTAGGTACCACCTCTGTTACCCCTTTAGAATAGCTATTTTACCCCCGCGGGGGTAATTACCCCCAGGTTGGGAACCGCTGATCTAGAGGCTAAGGTCAAGTTAGCCTCGAAGAAGCTTGGTGTTCTTAACAGAGCGAGACAGTACTTCAGTCCGGACCAACGCCTACAACTCTACAAGGCGCAGGTTCGGCCTCATAATATGGAATATTGTTCTCATCTCTGGGCAGGGGCGCCAAAATACCAACTGCTCCCTTTGGATCATACCCAACGAAGGGCCGCTCGAATTGTTGACTGCCATAGTGTTTCAAACAGCTTGGACCCCTTGGAATTACGCCGAGATGTAGCTTCACTCTGCATCCTCTATCGGCTGTATCACGGGGAGTGCTCTGAGGAATTGTTCGGAATCATTAGTACCACCTGCAACTTTTCGCCATCGTCCACCGCGAAAAACATCCTTATCACCTTGATGAGTGGCAGTCTTCCACCGTGCGTTTTTCGCGTAACTTTCTGCCGCGCACTGTAAAACACTGGAACGAACTGTCACCAGCAGTATTTCCGGACCTATACGACCTGCAAACCTTCAAGACGGTTTAACGTGACGAAACTTTAAAAGTAACGCGAGTCCACAACACGAGTTTTATTGTTTTTATAATTCCCATTTTTTTTAATAATGACCGCGAACAAATACGTTTCTCGTGTTATTAAAAATTGTGTTATTAATCTGTGGCTCAATTGGTTGAGTGTGTGGCAGCTCAAGCCAAGTCCAAGATTATAAAAGAGCACATTAGAAGAGAAGACTCGTTGTTTCTTTCATTTGTTATTTGACAGATAGTAGATACGTATGTCAAAGTTTACTACTTAAAAATTATAGACAGATCGTCAAACAATGTTTGATGCATAAAATTCTTTTGAAAAAATTCGTGAAAATGAATGTTAATCTTATAATACTTATAATATTTATTACTTTTTTTTCGTAATTTATTCAAATATTGTGATTATTTGCAAAAAAAACCCACCAAACTGCTAATCTCGCGAGATCTCGAAATTGGCGAGATCTCGCGGTATTGTATTCATAAACTCGCGGGATCTCGCTTGAGCCCCAATCTCGCGAGATTTGCATTCCCTAGACGTGGTGTGAAGCGTCCATAGATATAAAAAAAAATTGGTTACAGACTACAGACAAAGTAGAAATTAATAATTTGAACATGATTTTAACTAAAACTGCCTAGGTACATACGACAGTTAGACGCAGTACTTACTTACAAAATTTTCTAAACGTAATTTCACGCTCAAAAGGTGTTTTTTTCTCTTTGTATTTCCACAGCGAATGCCTATACACTTTAAATATTATCATCTTGCACATTTTTATCTCGATTTAATATTTTTAATGTGATTTCAAAATAATTGTGTACAGCGCCTACTCTTTTATATATCGCTATACGACTTACGAGGTAGTGTAGTAGTTGTTATGGTACTTGTAGAACCACGGGCGTATATATAGCTTTGATAAGGGGGGGGGGGGGGGTCCCTAACGTAAAATCAGCCAAGTGCCAGTCGGACTTGCGCACGAAGGATTCCGTACCTACAATGTGTCCCGACAACGGTGTCCGATCCATCAATGTCATGATTTATGGCATATTTTATCGAAATAATTAATAAATATTAATTTTATTTTGTTTTCAGTATTTGTTGTTATAGCGGCAACAGATACATACACAATTTGTGAAAATTTCAGAACTCTAGTGATAGCGGTTTTTGAGATACAGCCTGGAGACAGACAGACGGACAGACAACGAAGTCTTAGTAATAGGGTCCCGTTTTTACCCTTTGGGTACGGAACCCTAAAAAGCGGCCAAGTGCGAGTTTTACTCGCCCATAAAAGGTTCCGCAGCAGCAAATAGGTACCTAACGTGTTTAGGAAACCAAAAGTATTTTTTAAAATTTGAATATCGGAATGTTGAATATTAAATTATTTTATTTAAAAAAAGTAAAGTGCACATTTTCCCTCGCCCCTGCGACGAACTACGAACGCATCGCGGTACTTACTCTGCCTACGTACACGCTTCACTGTATAATAATAATTATACTATGAATAGAAAAAAAATGTAGTTACCTACATGTAGTTACCTCGCCGATTAAAATCGGTGCGGTACCTACATAATACTCGTATTATATTGTCGATTGGACAAGTAAGATGGATAGTAGTGGGGGGTCCGGACCCCCCCCCCCCCCCCCCTTATATACGCCAATGTGTTATGTGTAGAACTTATCGCTTATGCATGGTCCTCGGTATAGTCGGTTCATACATTGTTGTAAACTTATGATTATAATAATTGTTTATAAGAATATACAGTATACTTTCAAGTTTCAGTATGTAATTTCCAGAAAACCACCTCCAAAACATGCATACTGCTTGATGATGATTAAAATATATGAGTAATTATATATAGATCGATGTTACCAAGTCAAAAATATAACATTTTGTTGATGATTGCTGTGGATTATATTAATAAATTTATATATATACAGTAGGAACGAATATATCTAAGTAGCATTATGGTATTCTAATTATTAATTTAGATTTATCATCATTTCAAATTTTGTTTTTAACTTCAATTTGTATTAATTTTCTTCACTAGTTTCGACGGCATTTTTTATTTCGTTCCGTTTCATGTTGTAGCCTATTTTAACGCATGTGTGAGCGAGCCAAAGCGAAAAATACCGAACGCATCCGAACGTCAGTCGAGCGGGGCGCGGTCGCCGTCAGTCGTCACGGAGTTGAGCTGGTGCTTGTCATCCGGCCGCCATTATCTTTTGCTATTTCATAAAATCAATTGGAGTTTACGTCGCCTTCGCATGTAACGTGTCGTGCTTAACTGAAATTCCGGATCGTGGTGCTAATCGATCGTCCGTGTGAGTGTTTTAGCGGCGCCGCGGAACCGTGTGAAGTGGTACAGTTAGGTTACTGTGTTGAGTGTTTTACGTTGTGGGGGCTCCGGCGAGTCCGGAGCGGCAGGACGCGCGTGGAGCGTATGCAGAGGGTGCGGTGAGAGCGCGCCCGGCTCGGGTGTCGGGGCGGACGTGGTCGGAGCACAGGGACAGCTGCCGATATGGGGTGCACTCAGTCGGCCGAGGAGCGCGCGGCGGCGGCTCGGAGCCGACAAATCGAGAGGAACTTGAAAGAAGACGGCATGCAGGCCTCCAAGGATATCAAATTATTGCTGCTAGGTACGATAAACACGCTCCGATTCCCCTCGCGAGAAACGGCCGCACCCATGTATTGTATTTGCGTCAGTATCATAAATAATCGAACGAACATGCGAGATTCGAACGATCGAACGTTAAAAAGTATGCCGAATTCATAGAAACAATATATTAGAAACAGTCGAGTAGTTAATCACATCGTAACGTCGGTTTTCGATTGAATTGCAAATGCACAGGGAAATGCACAGCTTTCTCTTGAATCGCTAATTAGTATATTGTTCCGTGTGTGCTCGTATTAGATTATTCTAATGACCCTTAATTGCTTGGAAAAGGAAACCAATTATATCTGTTTTACAAACAAACATAGTATATTATAGTATATGTGCTCCAAACAATCTTTACTCACATGTTACATGATCAATACATGGCCACAAGTCAAGTTTTTGACGTCTGTATTTATCTGAACTATTCATTTTACATACATTTGCCCATGTGCACACTTAACTTGAATAAGCTATTTAAAACTTGAAGTTACACAAATTAAGGTTTACATGCATATAACATTAAACACAGACAGCATAGATGATAAAACTTGTAAGAAATCATCTAAACAAACAATAATGACTACTAGATTAACTTACAGTTACATAAACGGTAACAATAAAGTCTAAACTCACCAAAATTAACAATAAAACTGTTCCCAACCTACTGCTGTGGCAAAAAAGGTCATAACTTAACTTTTACCTGTGTATCTCAATGAAAAGTGAGGTAACTGACACTTGGCTTATTGCCATGAACTTGTGAGTGGTTGTTGAATGAACATAATCTTTTACATTGTAAGGACAGAGGATAAGCTGTGATTAACCCATCGATCGTGGCAAAACGAGACACAATAGCTTTTTCATTGTTATCGCGGCCGGATGTGGCCGCTTGGGGCTTCATGAATTAAATAGTAATAGCCGTCAGTTACAAATTACTAACAGTTAAGTAGAATTTAATTCATGAAGCCCCAAGCGGCCACATCCGGCCGCGATAACAATACAAAAGCTATTGTGTCTCGTTTTGCCATGACTGATGGGTTAAAATACTGCTTTGCTATATTAATACCTTGTAGTGGAAAAACCAGACACAAAAGCTTATCTATTGTTATTGCGGCCGCATGTGGCCGATTGGGAGTTAAAGCATTATTGAATATTTTAAACTGGTTTCTTCTATATGATCAAATATTTTTGAGGCATTAAAAATCTGATATTGCTTTGCCTTTCTACAGATCTTAACATAAAGCATCATAGACATAAGGTCTTATTCCAATTTTTGCTCAACAAATGGTAAATAAAACTAGTTGGAAAAAAATCTTTTGTATTTTGAAAACAATGAACAAAAATCCACCAAGTTTTCAACAAAATTCACCATATTGAATGAATTCAATAAAACACAAATGAATAAACTCTTTTTTTAATTTTCTGTTCAATCTCAATTGAGCAATTTTTCTTTTCACTCAAATGGCTGAACAAAAGATCAATAGGCCAAAAAACTAATAGGTAACTTTTTAGATTTTAGAGCCTCATACTGTACAAATTGCAATAGCATAATGATTTCGTCAGATAGTGTTTTGTTAACCTGGACTAAGTGTCCCAGAGTCATTTAGACGTCTAAAACAATTTCAAATATTAAAAATTGCTGCAGGCGACTAGAATCCCACAAAAGTAGTCTCCCTTGGGAAACTTACGCCCCATGCAATAAGCCACCTCATAGTTGGAGTACTAATTGCAGGATCAAGCAAATAACAAAAAAATGTAACTGAATTGAAATGTAGTATAGTAGTATACACAAGATATGTACATAGTTGCATACAAACAAACATTCAGAGTTCAAAGGCTTCTTGAGAGGTTATGAGTCATCTAGGAATGAGACACATGAGTAAGCATCTGTGTTGATAATTACATTTTAAAGCAGGCTTTCAGATCTATTGCAACTTAGATCTATTGCTAGAAATCTGGACAAACGCCACAACTTTTAATCTAGCTGTATCATGTTAGCTGGGTTTTGTATTATGCATACATTTCTCCATTAATTAATTTAGGAGTCTTTTTAACACAAATATACAGATTTTTTCATAATTATGAATCGTAGGACCTCCATCGTGGGTATCGCAGACACAATAGATTTTCAATTGTTATGCGGCAGCCGGCTGCCGCTTGGGGATTGATGGGTTACATCAAAAGATTAAAGAGAAAGGATGCTACACTATTCAAGATTAATTAGAATTTGCTGAAAGTAAGTTTTTATTTTTTATATTTTGCTGCTTATCTTAAAAACTTAATGGGTTTTATGTAGTAAACAATACAACAATAAACAAGCTACCTGAGGTAAGCCCTTAAAATAATAAAAATTTATAAAATTAAAACCAACACTTACGAGTCTTGTACATAATATCACTACTGAATAATATTTCTTATTTAAAGTTGCATTATTTTAATTTGTAAGAAATCATAAAATTATATTACTTACTCTTGAATCTAATTATGTTATGAAATTATTATTCAAATAATCTTCATATACTACATTAATCCCACTCATCCTTCTCATTATCGTCCCATATCCATTCTCCCTTATCTATCCAAGATCCTCGAGGCCTATGCTTTTAAACAACTGTCCAGGTTTGTTAACCAGAACGACATTTTATTTCCACTGCAATCGGGATTCAGACCTGGACACAGTACGACTTCTGCACTTCTAAAGGTTACCCATGATGTAAGAGTAGCCATAGAAAACTCTGAACTTACAGTTTTGGTTTTAATTGATTTCTCCAATGCTTTTAATAATGTCAATCATGAAATTTTGTTAGCTATTCTCTCCTGCCTTCCTCTCTCAATCGAGGCTCTAAAATGGATCTCGTCATATCTTCGGGGGCGTCAACAGTCGGTACGCATGGATCAGTCCTCGTCATCCTGGTGCGATCTCGACACAGGCGTCCCCCAAGGCGGTATTCTCTCTCTTTTGTTCTTCTCATTATTCATTAATTGTGTTACTCTCAGACTTCGCTGCGCGTATCATTTGTATGCAGATGATTTTAAGCTTTATTGCCAAGCAAATGTTGACAATTTGACGAGGGCTATCGACGAAATTAACAAGGATCTTGACGCTATTAGGGACTGGTGTAAAAACTTTGGCCTATCAGTAAACCCTAGTAAGTGTCAAGCTATCTTACTGGGTAGTCCTCGTAATATATGTAGGGTAGATGTAGCGTCTCTTTCACCGGTAATCTTTGACGACTCTGTAATCAATTTCAGTTCTAGTGTAAAAGATCTCGGTTTACTCATAGACTCCACTCTCGATTGGCAAACCTAGACTGCCTCAGTTTGTCAGAGGGTTACCGGTATATTGCGTTCGCTTTATCGTCACAAAAACTTTTTACCGACACACATTAAAACTCTGCTGGTCCAGTCCCTTATATTTCCCATTATAGATTATGGTGATGTGTGCTATTTAGACCTCAATGCGGACAAGCTCGACAAATATGACCGACTCATTAACAACTACATCAGGTTTATTTACAATCTTCGGAAATATGACCACGTATCTTCCTATCGTACCAAGCTGCACTGGTTGCCTGTACGACAACGTCGTTCAGTGCGAGCCCTGTGTATGCTCTATACATTCCTGAACTCCCCTAATTCTCCTGCTTACCTAAAGTCACACTTCCAATACCTCTGCGATAGTCACGAAAGAACCCTCCGCTCCTCAAATAATGCTCTTCTCCGTTGCCCCCCTCATCGTTCCAGTCTAGTCCATTCCTCCTTCCATGTCCAGGCTGTTTTACTGTGGAACGCCCTACCTCCGGAAATCAGGTTAAGCCCAATCAGAGAAACGTTTAAACGTAGAGTCCGACTGTTGTATCTTAAAAAATTGGCAGAATCTTAAGTAAAATAAATTAATATAGTACCCAGTTTTTATATGGATGTGTATAATATTATGTACTTATGTAAGCGTATGTATAATAAATATGCATAATATGTAGATATTATATGTATATATATGTATAATATGTATAATATTATATTTATAGGTTATTATAATTATTATATCATTATATCGTATGCCTAGTATTCGTTATTATCTTTATCAGTATTTATTGTATATTTAATCATGTATTTCCTAAATGTGTGTTCTTTTTTTCTACACAGAAAGCACCGTTTTAGTTTTGTCTCTGTTACCACCCAATGGTTGACTGGTAGAAAATGCCCTATGGGCAGTTTCATGTAACAGTCTACCATAAACTAGGAAAATAAGTACCTGATTTTGGTGTTAAAAATACATAATTATAGTCACAACATTATGGTACTATTAAAATTTTATAGAAGCAACAATTTCTAAGCATTACTTTTCTAGCAAAGCTGCCATTTATGAGATGATGTCGTGAGCTCGGCTGAGTGTGGTTTTGTGTGATGAAGTTCTGACTTAGTTTTCACGTTATGTGTAAAATATGACAAGAATTTAAAATTCTTGTCATATTTTGTTACACACTGATTGTTCAAACAATTAAATACCGATATAGCTTTTGAGATTCGAGAAAATTCATTTTTATGAAGATATAATAGGCTTGTAAGATCACAGTGTCTCGAGTTGTAGTGTCGGTCACATAAAAACATTACTTTTGTCTTTAACTACAGTAAAATTACCTTTACATCAATAAAATTAGAAACTTTCCTACGTGGTGGCATTACTCAAACGATACCGGCATTAAAAATTTGTCATCTTTTTTTATAATACCTTAACTCTAAAAAATATGTTTGTAGTGTCAGTCACATTATAGAGTCGATCACGCCCAAAAGTAGCGTTTTGTTTGTTATTTTCGCTGATAGATGGCGAAAATAGCTATAGAAAGCAGAGAGAAGCAGAAAGCTAAATTATTATTTTAAGAACCTGCCAGACCACTTAAAAGTCAAATAAAATCCAAAATTTAGCGATGTCTGAAATTGGGAAGCAATTGTCACAAAAATCTGGCGCTAGAATATGAGATTCTTACAGATATCGCAAGAAAATAACATAAAATTATTGATCTTTAAACTTTATTGAACGTAAGGTAGACCTGCAGAACTGGAAACCTTCTAAAGTAATAGCGACCGAAACTCCATAGTGTCTGGTCGTTCTTACCTCTATAGGGCTCATATAAAGGAAAATTTTTTGCTTAAAAAAATGACGAAAGTCTGCCTATCGCTGGCTCTTGGGTTATTATGTTAATAGTTTTTGAGAAGATTTCGTGTTGAGTTATTTTTTGACAAATTATTAGTGATTTCGTTTTTGTGATGTTTAAGTTCAAAAAAAGCATTTTAATGAATTAAATAATTACTGATTTGCTTTTATATAATTTAAGAGTTCGTATTTTACGTGCTGAGATACATAAATTTTAAGGTTTCATGTAAAACTACCGACTTTTACCTGCACAAAGTGAGTGTAGTGTCGGTCACGTTTTGGGCTGTAGCGTCAGTCACAATTTCTTTTGCTAATAAATATTTTTTTAAATAACTTACAGGTTATAGGTAACCATTTTATAATAGTTTGTTTCATGCACTTTTGATAAAAATACAAAGTAGAGTTATTTAGTACACAGAGAGGAAGATTATTGGTGTTTACAAACACTCTCGGAAACGACTTCCTTTTGCATGTAGTGTCAGTCACGTTTATGTTTGACTAAATAAATGAAGTTAACTTGTTTAATCTGCTACAAAGCCAGCTTACAATTGATATTAAGAACATGATAATAACCATAAAATATGACAAAATAAAACGCAAGTCGTATCAAATGTAGAGTCAGTCACATATGGAATTGCCCCTATGGCATTAAGTCCGCCATTGTTCATTGTGCAAAAAGTGTTAAATAAATAAATATTATGATAACGAATAGATAATAATCCATGACTCCTCATTATTAGTTAGGGTCTTAAACAGCCTACACGTGCAATCAATCTCAATTTGTAAACAAAAGAACGAATTTCTTAGAAAGTCGAGTTTATTGCGGGCTAGGATAACAATACGACAAAAAAAACGTACACAACTGCGCAGTTTTTACTAATTTTAGTAATTTAAAAGGTACTTTTTACTGTTCAATCGTTGTGATGCTGTCGTTATTGAAAGTTGAAAGTGGGAGTGATATAGCATCACTCCCACTTTCAACTTTCATATAGATATAGTGTATCATTGTATGGTAGGCAAGCTAAACCAAACAAAGTCAATTGATTTCGACGCTTTAGAGAGTTTGTCGTTAAAAAGAGTGCCGTTACATGGAGTTTCCACTGTATTATGTAGGCTAATTTTTATTCTGACTATTTGTTTGGTATTGTCGATCACCAATTCCTGGAAATCTTTTGTTATAGCGGCCCATATGGGCCTTACGGGGCTTGATGGGTTAATTGAAAACATGTTGTCATTGTGTGTAATCAATACTCATATTAAAGCTGAACAGTTTTCACAAATGGTTTGAATTGAAAAATTATATAATAAAAAAATAGTATTTTTTTTGTTGACACATGAATTATTAACCCATCAATTCCCAAACGGCAGCCGGCTGACACATAACAATTGAAAATCTATTGTGTCTGCGATACCCACGTGGAGGTGCTACTAGTTGGCTTTATCCTACAGAATCTTGGTGTAAACTGACCCCTAAAGATTTTTTTTACCTCACTGTAACAATTTTACCTTTACAATTGACATTCCTTACATTGTTTACAATGAAAGATCATTACCATCATTATCTTGGTTGATGATTCATGGATTGTGTGCATTCCATTAGTTAATTGAATGTGTCACACCTATACAAATACCTACCATGGAGTACATACTGTATACTCTGTGCATACTGTATACTCTGTGCATACTGTATACTCTGTTTTAATACCTCGATTGTGGGAATTGCAGACATAATAGATTTTCAATTGTTATGTGGCAGCCGGGTGCCACTTGGGGATTGATGGGTTAAAACATTTACATTTTCTACTAGCTTCCCTTTTTTTATAAAATTTAGCAAACAAGCAAATGGATCACCTGCTGGAAAGCAACTTCCGTCGCCCATGGATACTCCCCTGGGATAGCAAGTTGCCTGCCTTTCAAGAGGGATATATAGATACACTCTCTTTTTGACAGCTTGCAGATAGCTGTAACAGTCTTCTATTAGTTGTTGTCACATTGTTTCTTTGTACCGGCATTCATTTGTTCAGTTTTTACAATGCCCTTGTCATTGACAATCCACCATTGTCCATTAACCCATAAATCCCCAAGCGGCACCCGGCTGTCTGTGATTCCCATGATCGAGGTATTAACATAATTTTCTCAAATAAACTCAAAAATAAAATAATTAAAAACGGAAGTATCACTAGAAGCTACATTGCTTACATTAATTAGACATTAAAAAAATTCTAAGTATTCTAAATGCATTGTTTATAATGCAATAATTCAAATTCATTTTCCAGTAAATTCATGCCTTTTAGTTACTAGCTATTGTGTTTTAGTGCTGAACTAAATAACAATAGAATTGCATATAAATATTAGGAATAGTAAATAATTAAACTTCACACAGATTATAATAATTATTTTAAATTAATGACTTCTATTAATAGACAATTTAGCATACAACCTGAGTCTTAGGAAAAAAAGTTTTCGAGAATCTACTTTATTAGCTTGTTGAGTAAATGAATGACTACTGTGTTGGACTTCTGTAAGAGCTGCAGCTAGCCTGATTTTAATGAAACTTGTCTCTTAGATATTAAATGAAATTGATGTCAGGTGTTTATTATTAACCCATTTACCGCCGCTGTACCCAATTGGGTACACATACAAAATTAAGGTAAGTTCAAAATTTTGTGGTATCACATCTCAGTTTTCTATTTTATATATTTGATTAAAAATAAAGCTTCAACATTTTTAGCAAATTTATACTGGCAACCAATATTTTTAGTCATAAGGTAGGTTTCAAACTTACAGTTTTGCGACCTGCAGGAGTAAGCTCATAAATTCTCTCTTTATTTTAATCGTATAATATTCAGCCACTTTATGTGTTTGTTTTTTTATTCAATACATTGTTATCTATATAATAAATAACAAGTTAGTGGTAGATTATTGGAATAGACGGAAAAATTGTGATTCAAACACTACTGTACCTAGTTGGGTACAACGGCCGAATCCACTAGCAAAATTTTCCTTTTTTCAGAATTTTTTAATATTGAGTTTAATTAATTTTAACATCTTATATCGTTATGAATACTAAGGAAAAGCTATTTTGTGCTCCTTTTATAAATAAAAATTATCATATACATCCAGAAAATTCATATCACAGCGTAAATGTCCGCTTTCTTACACATTTCTTTGTCCTGAAATTACCGACGTTGAAGACAGAAAAACGCAGGTAAAATAGCAGCTAAAAGATTTGACAGTAGCTAAACCTTGTAAGAGGAATCTATCTTGGCAGTAACAATGAAGCAAGTATCAACTAGAATAGATATTATAATACTACAAAATTTGTCACTTGCAAAGTGTTATGGTAACATAAGCTAATATACACACTCCTTCGTAAGTAAGAAATACGACTCCAGAAATCATCCGGTATACTTTTTACTTCTTATACCTATTAGTGAATATCAAGGACAAAAGTTTACTAGCTTCAGCTACAGATACTACTACTAATTATGAGTAAAGATGATGATAGATTTTATTTACTTATTTGAATTATGTTTTTTCTTTGTTATTGTCAATGATTAGCGTTTGCATTTACCACTTACGACTCTTGATGATAGCATGGCTTATATTCTGTTTCGACGAAACATCGTAACATTTTAATTATGTCAGAAAATATAATGAAAAACGAAGTTATCCTCCTCGCCAGTCTTTAGTTTACCTGAAGATTGTATCGATTACTACCCCAAAAATGTTGAGAAATAGTTTCAAAATGTAAAACATCATACAGGAGTTTGTTGTCAGTGCAAAAAATGTAATAAAAAAGTATTTATCAAAAAAGTTAGTTCTAAACCTTATCACACCTAAGTACCCCATAACACGCCGTTGTACCTAACTGAGTACACCCCCCTAAAGGGGAGGATTTCAAAAAATTTTAAATTTTTCTTTCATTTTTCATTTGTTTAACATATAAACCGCAGATAAATGCAAGTTTTGTTAAAAAAATACTATCGGTTTCATTTTGGCGGTTAGTGGGTTAAAGGGTTCAAAATTTGATTCTGAGTGTATATTTAAAATATTTACCGTGTAGTAATGTAGTTTATTAGTTTAAAAACAGAACTTATTTTATGCTAAAATGCAAAAATTTCATATTTGGCCTGAAAACATTTTTTGGAGGCCACCTAGTAGGTAATTATGTCGTAAATAGTTTACGCCCATTGAAACAATAACATTTTGTAAGCCCTATGAAGGACCGACCATAGGAACAATAATTGTAACTTTAAACTTAACCTAGTATTTAAAAATTATTCTAGCATAATAGCCGTGTATATCTGACCTAAAATTTTAGTTTCACTGCAGTGAATAGCGATGCTAAAAATTCTTGGCGATGTTTTGCGATAACTTATTGGATGGTTAAAGTACAAAATTAGAAATTCCGTAGCGATTACACTGTTACGTTGTGGCCTGACTTATTGAATACCACGGATGTTCGAAATTCGAATCATTTAAAATCGGAACAGAGTGACGAAGACTACCACGGATGTTTCGAAATTGGAAACATTTTAAAATCGGAATGACGAACTCGGGGAATCCCTAATTGAGGCTTTCCAAAAATTCAAAAACGTTCGATGGCTTTATTTGAAGGATAGTGATGCACTTTTGACTTTAAAGGTTCTTGAGATGAAAAGTTTGTTTCAAACTTTTTTAATGTGGGCTTACTAAAGGGACGAGATGGATGTTATTATGGTTTTTCCAAGTAGGGTAGTAGATATCCCAAATCTCATAAGAATATGGTTAAAAGGGGTATGGGCGGAATCGTCCCCACCCATCAACACAAGTGTAATGTAGCTCAATTGATAGATCTTGGCAAGATGATATTTTTATACTATGGCGACTTTGCCCAAATGCATGGCGTTCTCATGGTATCTTACGTTTAAACAAATATTTCGTTAACGTACTTATTGACGACTAATTAATTCCAAAATACATGCTCATTTATGTATTCATTAGTGCACAGCACCGTGGGAGAGCCATGCTTCGGCACGAATGGGCCGGCTCGACCGGAGAAATACCACGGGCTCACAGAAAACCGGCGTGTAACAGCGCTTGCGCTGTGTTTCGCCGAGTGAGTGAGATTACCGGAGCCCGGAGGCCCAATCCCCTACCCTATTCCCTTCTCTATCCTCCCCTACCCTATTATCCTATTCCCTCTTAAAAGACTGGCAACGCACCGGCAGCTCTTTTGATGTTGTAGGTGTCCATGGTCGACGAAAGTTGCTTTCCGTCAGGTGACCCGTTTGCTCGTTTGCCCCCTTATTTTATAAGTAAAAAAACAGCGGTGCTTTCAGCGCTGCTACTTTTACAGTGAACTTTATGACAGGAACACATACATCCCCTAAAGTATTATCACTTAGTTTTGTTACACCTTCTTTTGAATAAGAATTTGAATAAGAATAGAAAATAATGATAAAAAAATATATTTTATTTAAATAAAAACACAGAATACAAAAAATAATATGCACGGTAGGGGCTGCAGAACTATGTTACAGCCGCTAATGCCCACCTCCAAATGAAATATTAGACAAAATGGACCCGTATTACAACTAGATCTTGGCAAGGTCTTTTTAATATATATTCTTCGGTTTTTTTAATATATATTCCCACTGAATTATCTAAAACAAAGGATTTTAATTAAATAGGGGGCACTTTAGGAACACGTTGGTATCAGTTCTATGACTGTTGGTAGGTGGGGACGGAGCCCATACATTTTTGCCCATAGCCTTTTTCGAAATTTCTGTAACTTTATTTAATGTTGAAAATTTCGTTAAAACTCCTGTAATATGCTGAAATTGCTAAACTATAATTTTATGATTTCCACTACTTTGTTCGCGCTTGTGACTTGTATGCAGGTATATCGGCACTCCAATAATTATAGTATAGTGCTCCAAGACTCTAAAATCTAAATGAATGTGGACGGGGCGTTGCAGGTAAAGGAGAACTGTCAAACAATGTCAAAAATGACGTTTTTGTATGATAGAAGCGTTAGTTCCTTTTCTCGCCACGTTCATTTAAAGCCTTGTCGAACTGTACATGATTCTTCTGTGATAAACCACAGATTATAATCCATAATATTCCATCCATCCATCAAAATCGGTTAAGCCGTTTAAGCGAGAAGAGGTAAAAGACAGACAGACACTTTCTCATTTATAATATTATACTCTACTCGGGCTAACTTGTCGCTAGCGGTCATTGACTCCCTGTCAAAAACTTGTCATTTTCCATATAAAACCACGATTGACAACATCTGACACTTCATTGTCAATCGCGGTTTATATGGAAAATGACAAGTTTTTGACAGGGAGTCGGCCGCTAGCGACAAGTTAGCCCGAGTGGAGTATAGTATGGATGATAGTAACAGCAACCTGTCAGTAACATATAGTCTGGTCCGTCCAATTGATTCAGTAATTTCATTGTACGATAGTATCGGGGGTCAGAGGGCGGCCGTTCGTCGACAATTATATACGAGCTGCATTTGACATCATTCTGCAACACCTACGAGTGTTGGGCTATTTTACCTCCGAGCTTGTAATAATGAACTTTATGTAGCTGGTTTAAAGGATAGGTGAAATGGTAGGTTGACGGTTCATAGGTTGGAGGCTACTTGATATAACTAATTGTTAGTTATGGCTCTAATAGCCAATTAAAGGCTATAGTTTCTGTTTTAATATGGTAACCCTGATTGCGATATTAAGGGCCTGTTTCACCACTTCCTGATAAGTGCCAGATAGGCTATCCACAACTTAACTTAACAAATAGAGTATGGAGCATCTGTCAAAAAAGTTGTGGATAGCCTTAGATCTGAAACCTTATCAGGAAGTGGTGAAACAGGCCCTTAAATTTAAATCCAATAATTATTATGTTTAACAGCTTTGGAGAAATCTGGATCCTATCAAACAACGTAACAGTATTCTCATAAGCTATAAGATAAAACGTAAAACGACAAAATTTGAGGGGTTTATCAATTGGAATGCTCTTATATCATGAAATGTCAAGCCAACGCGACGTGGTAAATTAATTTTGGACTAAACCACTACAGTCACCCAACAATCAACATCATACTTTGACATGTATTTTATGAAGTTCCTAGCGACCCGCCCCGGCGTCACACGGGTATAAAATATATAGCCACTGAAAAAATTATTAAAATCGATAAGCCTATCACGATCCTTCATGTGGTCTACTTCTTATCTGTGCCAAATAACATAAAATGCTCCAGTAGTTCGCGAGATAAACCCTTTCAAATAATTTCCCCCATTTTTTCCACATTCTCCTATTAGTCTTAGCGTGATAAAATATAGCCTATAGCCTTCCTCAATAAATGGGCTATCTAACACTGAAATAATTTTTCAAATCGGACCAGTAGTTCCTGAGATTAGCGCGTTCAAATTAGCCCTTTCAAATAATTTTCCCCGTTTTTTCCACATTTTCCTCTATTTCTTCGCTTCTATTAATCTTAGCGTGATAAAATATAGCCTATAACCTTCCTCGATAAATGGGCTATCTAACGTTGAAAAAATCATCAAAATCCGTTGCGTAGTTTTAAAGATTAAAGGGAACAAAGGGACATGAGGGAAAAAAAGTGACTTTGTTTTATAATAAGTATAGATATAGATAGATAATTATATTATGTAACTCGACTGTTTTTAAAAAGTTTTTAAACGTCAAGTGTTTTGCCTACTCCAGTATTTTTAGTTATAATCGGAAAATGATTCAAAGTGGCTCACAGGCCACAGGTAACGCTGGCTATAACTTATACTAGTCAGTGGCACTCAACCATTTTTTCAAGGGCCAAAAACACCTTTTGGGCTTGGGACCTTAAGGTAAAGTCTCGGTGGGCCGCAGGTTGAGAAAAGCTATACTAGATCGACTGAGATGGACGTCAACACGTTACTATCGCGATCTCTGGTTCTCTGGCGCGCAGCCAGGAACTTCATTCATTAAGTTTTCACGATCATGTACAGTTTCGGAGGCTCTTTGGATAGGCCGATAGGAGTTTATCTGTTTCGTAGAGATTTTGAATGGTTAAAAAGTTGACCAATCAAAAACGCTACGATAGTTCTGTAAAAAAAATCTGAAACTGGTCATTAAGCACCCATCACATATACATTCACAATCGTTTACGTGTAGCTGAACTTTAGGATTCAATTTATGAATAGATTTACGTGATTCTTGTTGTGATAAATCAAACTAGGTGGTACACATTGACTTACTGTTATAAGGTTTTACTATAATAAAATACATAATATATTAAGATTTTTAAGTTATGATGCGGTATTACTTTGTTTCGTGGAATTTCGTTTATGGCACAGGAACTGTACAATTTTCTGAATTAGATATCATCCCTGTCCTTTCATGGGACTCAAAGTATAGCTATTTACCAGATTTCATCGAAATTGACACAGTGTTTATGTACGAATATTGTTTTCAGCATCAATGATAATTTTTTTTTGTCAAAATTAACGTTTTTTTCTGTTTTTCAGGTGCGGGCGAGTCGGGGAAGAGTACAATAGTTAAACAAATGAAGTAAGTTTTTCTTTTTTTCTAATGCATTAAACGTTAACTTAGTATCTAACTATCCAATCTACAAAGGTCAAAGAATGATGTAACTTTTCCTTAACGAAAGCTATCGCGATTACGATAAAGATAATCGTTATCTTTAGCTTTATTTACAATCTCGGAGGATAGAACACTGTTAAATTGTGTCATAGACTCATGGAAGAAAAAAGTCATAAGCTATCCCGGTTTTGTTCTTTGGCTTTAAATAAAACAAGTTGCTATTTCGTAATTAATTGCGTTTAATTAGCTTAGGAAAACGTTGTTTTTGCCACTTTTTAAACTAACAGCATTCGTATTGTGTCAGGCAAAAAAAACATCTAGAGACGAAGGTGTTGTGTATTGAAACGCCGGCTCGTTGACAACTGATTTAATATACTTTTTAATACAATAAGAACTTCTTATTACGACATCTTCCCATACATAAAAGAAACAAAAATGATTATTCTAAACTAAATAAATATATGTAATATGTATACTCGTATATAAATAAAAATAAAATAAAATTAAATAAAACAAATTGCTAATCTATCTCTGGTTACAACCTCGCGTCCGAGCAGGAGAATAATCAAATTCAACCGTTGATTCTAAATCAGATGGTTCATAGATTGAACCATGGTCCCTATTCTCTTCTTCGGATTCTATCTCCTCACATGAGTTGTCAAAATTTTGCACAACAGAGTTATCTGTTGTATTTGCTGTCACAGGCCTATTCTCCTCTTCGGATTCTATCTCCTCACACGAGTTGTCAAAATGTTGCACAACAGAGTTATCAGTTGTATTTGCTGTCACAGGCCTAATTAAGTGCCTGCGATTGCGCCGATAAATTCCTTTTTTATTTTTTACAATATAGGAACGAGAAGTCTCAGCTTTTCCGATTACCTTTCCACAAATTCGTTCATTATTATTTTCCACCATTATTACATCATCGCTGACACTTAATTCTGGCAGTGGCTTACTGTGCTGATCATAGTACATTTTATATTTTAATTGCTTTTTAACAATATTTTTATTTTGATCAGGATAGTGACCATGTTTCAAAAGGTCTGGATGCACTGGGAGCCTACACCTTAGTCGGCGTCCCATCATCATTTTAGCCGGAGAATCTAAACTTTCCTGGCATACTTTACAGTTTCTCACATATTGTTCCAAGTCATCATTCATTCCTGGCCAAAATAAAACCTCACGAGCACGTCTCTTACATTTATCTATTCCTAAATGTCCATCATGTACAATCTTTAACATTTCGTTTTGTAACATAATTGGAATTAAAACTCGTTTCTTTTTAAAAATTACATTATCTACGCTATACAATTCGTCTCTCATGGGCCAAAAGTACTTTAAATCTTTTCGAACCTTATACCTGTTAACTGGCCAACCATTTTTAATATAATTCAATTAACAAAGCAACATTTTATCTTTCATAGTAACTTTTCTTATAATTCCTAAGTTAACCATCCCATTTAACTCATCTCGTAACTTGTCACGCAATGCTAATGGAGCCTTCCTGGGTGCACATAATATAACTGGCGACACCCCCTTATCAACAACAAAATGGTACTCGTCTGGTAAACACCCGATTCCGTTGAATAAATCCTCGTTATTAGAGACGCTCAAATCATGAACTCGTGTAATAACTCCTAACTCTAAGCATGCTTGCAATCCCAGCATGCTTTGACATACCATGTTTGCAATGGCAAACCTCAGACAATATTCCTTATTCTTAAATGACAATCTCAAGAAACTAACGCCCTATAAATATAAAGTCGCCACTATACGATTGCAATCTAATCTTTTGATTGACATTAATACATTTCAAGTCAAATCCCAATCCTAGAAAGCGTTTGTACGAAATTACATTTATGTCTGCACCCGAATCTAACTTAAAACTTTCAGACCCATTCTCACTATATAAAACTACACTCCAATCTTTCGATACACAATTAATTTCATCAGTATTAGACAAGGACAATATAGTAAACAGCCCTGCGTCCGAAACCTGTGGCTGCTGAAATTGGTCTTTTAATTCTATGCCGTGTACTTTCCGCACCTTACACATTCTAGCGTAGTGATTGATGTTATTCTATATGTCACCGTAAGATTGTAAACACCGCGAGATTGTAATATGACGAAGTGATGGATTGTAAACAAACAGTTTTCCGGTGATTTTAAATTAATTATTTCGTATTTAAAATAACTTTAATGCCAAATGGTATGAGATGTATAACATAAAATAAAATTTAGATATATTTAAAGTGCTGTTTGAATGTTCGGTTATTAAAATTAACTTAATTTATAATTCAAACTGCACTTTAAATATATCAAAATTTTATTCAATGTTAAACATCAAATATTCAGGCAATTGAAGTTATTTTAAATACGAAATAATTAATTTAAAATCACCGGAAAACTGTTTGTTTACAATCCATCGCTTCGTCATATTACAATCTCGCGGTGTTTACAATCTTACGGTGACATATCTATACTTATTATAAAACAAAGTCGCTTTTTTCCCTCATGTCCCTTTGTTCCCTTTAATCTTTAAAACTACGCAATGGATTTTGATGATTCTTTCAGTGTTAGACAGCCCATTTATCGAGGAAGGTTATAGGCTATATTTTATCCCGCTAACACTAATAGGAGCAAAGAAATAGAGGAAAATGTGGAAAAAAACGGGGAAAATTATTTGAAAGGGCTAATTTGAACGCGCTAATCTCAGGAACTATTGGTCCGATTTGAAAAATTCTTTCAGTGTTAGATAGCACATTTATTGAGGAAGGATATAGACTATATTAATTTATCACGCTAAGACTAATAGGAGAATGTGGAAAAAACGGGTGAAATTATTTGAAAGGGCTTATCTCGCGAACTACTGGAGCAATTCTTATGTTATTTGGCACAAATAAGAAGTAGACCACGTGAAAGATCATAGACTATCGATTTTAATCATTTTTTCAGTGGCTATATATTTTATACCCGTGCGACGCCGGGGCGGGTCGCTAGTACATATTATAAAACAAAGTCGCTTTTTTTCCCTCATGTCCCTTTGTTCCCTTTAATCTTTAAAACTACGCAACGGATTTTGATGATTCTTTCAGTGTTAGATAGCCCATTTATCGAGGAAGGCTATAGGCTATATTTTATCACGCTAAGATTAATAGAAGCGAAGAAATAGAGGAAAATGTGGAAAAAACGGGGAAAATTATTTGAAAGGGCTAACTTGAACGCGCTAAACTCAGGAACTACTGGTCCGATTTGAAAAATTATTTCAGTGTTAGATAGCCCAGTTATTGAGGAAGGCTATAGGGTATATTTTACGCTAAGACTAATAGGAGAATGTGCAAAAAACGGGGGAAATTATTTGAAAGGGCTTATCTCGCGAACTACTGGAGCAATTTTTATGTTATTTGGCACAGATAATATGAAGTAGACCACGTGAAGGATCATAGGCTATCGATTTTAATCATTTTTTCAGTGGCTATATAATATTATTTTATACCCGTGCGACGCCGGGGCGGGTCGCTAGTTACAAATATAACATTGTACACCTACGGCGGGGCACTCGTCGACGTTTTTGCACAAGCCTCCACATCGACGACACGTAGCCGTCTTCGCGAAGCTGCGTCGCGGCACACCGGCTGCACCGCCGACCGCGCCACGGTCCTCCCACTGTGTCCAGCTCCGTCGTCCGCCGCAGCGCCCTCTGGTAGCACTACTGCCAGCGCCACTGCTGCTGCTGCTGCCGAAACGCACCATACGTGCGTTCACGCTGTCCACGCGAGATGGCCCCGCTTGCAGCACCCGGCTACTTTCCTGTGTCACCTCTTCGACCTGACAGATGCCAATAGCTGCATCGAGAGTCAAGTTTTCATGCCGCAGCAGGCGATCGCGGAGCGTCTTGTCGCAAACGCCGCACACGATTCGATCTCTGATCAACTCGTCCTCCAGGTCCTTAAACTCGCACGGTTTACTTAAAAGTCTTAAAGCGGTTACATACTGGTCTATAGTTTCCCCAGTTTCTTGAGACCTCATGAAGAAACTGAACCTTTTTACCATAATATTTTTCTTAATTCCAAAGTATTTATTAAATTTTTCTTCCAAAATCTTAATATCGTCTCGGTCCGATTCCTTCTCAAATTTTAAAGTATCATAAATATCATACCCCGCTATCCTCTTTCTGCATCCCTGATGCCTTCGTGAAAAGATGGAATTGAGTGATCCACCTTTTCCACGCGTCAGCCCGGCTGACGGAGTTGCCTTCCAAACAGAGCTCTGGCGGCGGGCGAGCGTGCTCCATACTTGTAGCCCTATAATAGGTACTTCTCTTTACTTTCCACGTAATCACAATAGGAAATGTTAGCGTCTTATTTCCTTTTTAAAATATTTTATTTTTCCGCTGTCACCATGTTGTGTGTTGACAACTGATTTAATATACTTTTTAATACAATAAGAACTTCTTATTACGACAGAAGGTTCTGTTCAAAGATTAATTTTTAGACCGTATCTATATTCTATACTCAGTTTATAATCATTTTGATCTTAAAAAAATCGGCCAAGTACGAGTTGTACTCGCGCACGAAAGGTTCCGTACCACTACAGAGCAAAAATAGACAAAAAATTGTGTTTTTTGTATGGAAGCCTCCCTTAATTATTTAATTTATTTAAATTTTATTATTAATTATTAAAGCACAAATACAATTAAGTATTTTGTGAACATTTCAATTGCCTATGAGTTGCCGTTATTGATTAAGAGCAAAAAATAGCAAAAAAGTCACGTTTGTTGTATGGGAGCCCCCCTTAAATATGTAATTTATTTTGTTTTTAGTATTTGTTGTTATAGCGGCAACAGATTTACACAATCTGTGCAAATTTTAGAAGTCTAGCTGTAGCGGTTCTTGAGTTACAGCCTGGTGACAGACAGACGGACAGACATCGAAGTCTTAGTAATAGGGTTCCGTTTTTACCCTTTGGGTACGGAATCCTAAAAATGAGCCAAGCTCAGTTTGGTTAAAATGCTACCAATTTAAATGTCACGTGTTAACTGTTAACTAAGCAAAGAAATCATCATGATCAGTAGATCACTGACCCCTTATGTTCTTTTTTTTTAAACGGGCAAAAGGCCCACCACACATTCCCACCACTGCAACTCCTGTGTCGCCAGGATCAACAGCTGCTGGCTTATGTTCATATCATCTGTAGAGGATTTTTAAGCGCTACTAGGGGACAAGTCTACCAGGATCTGATGGCAAATTTGGATGGCAGATTTTCATAAAATATCCTTGATCATTGGATAAATTTTTATATTTGCATGTTTCACACACAGAATCAGCCGCTATAAGGAAAAAAAGGATCAAAATGAAAAAAAGGAAAAAAAGGAAAAAAAAATCCAATTACCCCGGTATTGCTAGAGTCATTTCTTACTTTTTGCCGTCAGCAGGCGTAGGATGGTCATCATAGAAACGGTTCCTTTCTACGGAAGAATAGACAAAGTGACAGTTAGACAAGACAAAGTGGCAGTTAGACGATGGAAATCCGCCATTTTGTCGATAAAATCTGTCAGTATGTCGATTCTTTCCCATATTATCTACTGTTGTTATGCTAGCCCTGCAGATTCTGGTAGACCTATACATAAACTGAAGGTTTTGACTACTAGTTGGTGCCTGCAACTCCGTTACGCAGAAATTCGTTTATCGCGCGAGAACCGTACATTTTCCGAGACAAAAAGCATCCTATGGCCTTTTCCGGGACTCAAAGTATCTCCATACGAAATTTTATCAAAATCGGTTCAGAGAGGTAACAGACAGATACGCTCGCATTTATGATATTAGGATTATCCTTTGCCTTTGATTTCTTTGGTAAGACTTTAATTAATACCTATTGTTGTCATAATTATACTAATTCATACAAAAAATGATATAATTGTAATCTGTCGTCGCGTGCTTCATAATCGCTGATTAATAGTTATCACTATTAGCTATTAACAATAATTATATTAAACATCAATAAATGACCAATACGATTATTATCAAGATATTATCTGTGGTATATCTTGACGACTTCTTTAAAACCGATAAAAATGTTGCACAACGATGATAAGACGATGCTGTGATAAGCGAGGTGTAATAGAGGTCGTACTGTACCTTTTGTGATTGTGATTTTAAGGTAAATTAGATGTTAGGGAGATGTTTACTTTCGCCGGATATAGAGGATTTAGATTTCAGCTTATTAGCCTATAGCTGCTTGAATTTTAATACACACAGCTTAAAATACATGCTAAGGACTTAGGTCAATCGTTTTTATACATTTGGCGACTGGACTTTAGTTATTAGGTTCTATGGGAATTTATTTAGATCTCCCTTATTATTAAGCTTCGCTTAGAAGGTTGTATTCCTTAGTGTATGTATTAATTGGCACACTCTAGCTAGAGCCTAAAGTTGGCTTGTCGTTTTTAGCTCGAAAGTTGAAAGTCATCATAAAATTCCTCGCCATGAAAAGAATTCATGAAAGTGTCATAAAAAAACTGTTCGATTTTTTTAACTACTGACTCTAAACTTTAGGGCTCCCAGTTCCCACACAAAACTGCGAATTCTCATCGCATCGCAAATGTCTGCGACAAAACTCATAATAAAAATGACATTGCGATGCGAATCCGCACGAATTCGCAGTTTTTTTAATATTTTTTTTTATTAAATAAGGGAGCAAACGAGCAAACGGGTCACCTGATGGTAAGCAGCTACCGCCCATGGACACTCGCAACATCAGAAGAGCTGCAGGCGCGTTGCCGGCCTTTTAAGAAGGAATACACTCCCTTCTTGAAGGTTTGCAGGTCGTATAGGTCGCACGCGCGGTGGAAGAAGAAGAGAAAAGTTATGTGTAGGAGCCCTTATTCGTTATTCAATTTATTGGCGCCAACTAGGCCAGGTTTCAGTAACATTTACAGTGATTTCTATCGGCGCATACATGATAAGGTAGATCAATACTTGTTTAACGGTCCTTCACAGAAGATGACGCGGGCCATACGTCAGAGCCATGTGATAAAAGGTTTCGTGGCTCTGCTCAGGGCTTTGCCTCTCACATGGCCTTTATGGCGACGACATAAGGATCAATCTCGCAAATTCTATGTCCGTACACTCGACGCCATCGTGCAAATTACCCACCCGTCGTACTAGAATGTATGACGAGGTGGCTAGTTATGGATCGCGGTTGTACAGTGTGAATCAATTTGCTCTATTGATTCCGGATTTTATGTGATTCATAAACGGTTTCACTTTAGATGCTTATGAAATGGACCAAAAAATGAGCTATCCTTTACCATCAGGGAATCGCGCGGTCTTTTGGTTATTTCCTGAACCCCTTACATAAAAAATTAACATGCATCTGTGTACAATATACATGCATTGTAGTTCGATAGACAAGATCAAAACGAAGTGTGAAATAGCTACCTTAGAAAGATTTTCTATCTTGGGAAGAATCGACAAGTTACAATATAACAAATCACAATGAAAATCTTGTTATTTTGTCTTTCAGACCGCAACGCGACGCGTAGATGCATTTCTAAATGTATATGGATTTGACAGATTCGCAAGCCGTCTCCCGCAATTGAAATCTGTCAAATCCATACTTTATGCAGCGCCTCGCCTCGCCTCGCCTCGTCGCGTTGCGGTCTGAATTGACCCTAAATCTGCCAGTATCATTATTCTTGTACTAGACGTTCCGCGCGGCTTCGCCCGCGTAAATCAGATATTTCTGGGCTATCTAACACTGAAAGAATTTTTCAAATCGGACCAGTAGTTCCTGAATTAGCGCGTTCAAATAAGCCCTTTCAAATAATTTCCCCCGTATTTTCCACATTTTCCTAAATTTTTTCGCTCCTATTAGTCTTAGCGTGATAAAATATAGCCTATAGCCTCCCTCGATAACTGGGCTTAGGCTATCTAACACTGAAAGAATTTTTCATATCGGACCAGTAGTTCCTGAGATTAGCGCGTTCAAATAAGCCCTTTCAAATAATTTCCCCCCATTTTTTCCACATTTTCCTCTATTTATTCGCTCCTATTAGTCTTAGCGTGATAAAATATAGCCTTATAGCCTTCCTCGATAACTGGGCTATCTAACACTGAAAGAATTTTTCAAATCGGACCAGTAGTTCCTGAATTAGCGCGTTCAAATAAGCCCTTTCAAATAATTTCCCCCGTTTTTTCCACATTTTCCTAAATTTTTTCGCTCCTATTAGTCTTGGCGTGATAAAATATAGCCTATAGCCTTCCTCGATAACTGGGCTTGGGCTATCTAACACTGAAAGAATTTTTCATATCGGACCAGTAATTCCTGAGATTAGCGCGTTCAAATAAGCCCTTTCAAATAATTTCCCCCCATTTTTTCCACATTTTCCTCTATTTATTCGCTCCTATTAGTCTTAGCGTGATAAAATATAGCCTATAGCCTTCCTCGATAAATGGACTATCTAACACTGAAATAATTTTTCAAATCGGACCAGTAGTACCTGAGATTAGCGCGTTCAAACAAACATACTAACAAACTCTTCCGCTTTATAATATTAGTATAGATTTATACTGCAATATAGCCTGCAGGCCATGTTATGCGATTGTGGCCATGCTATGGCCACAATAGAAATACGAAAGAATAGAAACGCTGACAGTTTTTGCGGACAAACTGACAGATTGCCTTGTTAATCAACCATTTTGTCTACTTTACCGTAAGAATTAAACCCTTCTATCGTGACCATGATAAGGCTGCTGGTGAGGCTTAGTAAGGTTTATTCTCAAAGAATTTATAAAATTTGGCACTAGACTCGGCTGGAATATATTGCAGGTTACCTCATAACTCAGCTGTTGCGTTTTATAGTTAGTTTTTATTGACCACGAATTAAATAAACAAACAAAATGATACTGTCCGGACCAGATGTTGTGCACTGTTGCTACTTGTTACAGTGTTTTACTAGCGGCTAATTGGCAAACGAGCGAGTGGATAGCCTGATGGAGAGCGATTACTGGACGGCCATCGACATGATGGGTGATATGTCATTGGAGATAACTAAAATCATAAAATGTGAGTTTGGTTGGGCTGTAAAAATGGTTAGTGGTAAAAATCAAAGACTTGGTCTAAGCAAATAAGTTCATATGTAATGTTTGATATAAGCTACTTATATCAAACATTACATATTTTAATGTAATGTTTGATATAAGTAGCACAATGGGGGTACGTGATTTTAGAAATTGCATATTTAAATATAAGATACTTTTTAAATCGGGCTTTGGCCCACCACACATTCTCACCACTGTATCTCCTGTGTCGCCAGGATCGACAGCGGTATCCAACCACGAAAACCCTTTGATATGATCTCAGAGAGCCCGAGGGATGTCCCTCGGGCTCTCTGAGATCAGATTAGCATGTGCTAAAGCTGTCTTGGGACCCGCAACGAAATTAATCAGAAGAAAATAGGAGGAGTAGGAAGAATTCCAGATTCCCTCCCCATATAAAGCGGGACACAGCACAAAGTTGCAGTGACCGAAAGTCAAAGAACTCAAAGGGAAGCACCACGGGAATAAGAAACTTAAAAAATAATTTATATGGTAATTACTTGCATAAAAAAATAAAAATCTCTCCAAAACAGTGAAATAACCTTTTTGGCAGTCTGGTAATATCAAACTCTTTTATCGCACCATTTAACCCATCAGTCGTGGCAAAACGAGACACAATAGCTTTTTCATTGTTATCGCGGCCGGATGTGGCCGCTTGGGGCTTCATGAATTAAAAGTAGTAATCAGCAGTACTTTCACCCTAACCTAGTGGAAATTGCCATGACTTGTACATGTTTTGTGGAAAATGCGAGAATATTCGGCACCCACAGGCCACAACACTTTAACCACGCTTTTTGGTACCATTGTTTTGTGGTGAATGGTACCTAGTTGGTTCTCATTAACAACATGTCAATCTTTAGTTTGGGAATGGGTTTATTAAGATTTTATAGGGAATTATTAATTTACTAGATGACGCCCGCAACTCCGTTGCGCCAAAATTCGTTTATCGCGCGGGAACCGTAAATTTTTTCGGGATAAAAAGTATCCTATGTCCTTTCCTGGGACTCAAAGTATCTCCATACCAAATTTCAGCCAAATCGGTTCAGCGGTTTGGCCGTGAAGAGGTAACAGACAGACAGACAGACAGACAGACACACTTTCGCATTTATAATATTAGTATGGATGAAATTCATATCAAGTAGTAATTATTTCTATTTTCACCCACCAATATAGGTTATTGTAAAGGTCTTTATAAAGACCTTACTTTAGTAATTTACCCAAATATAATATTGAAGTCGTCTGATATCGATTTTTTTTTGTGGTACAGTTTATTTTTATCCGACTAAGCCTATAGGCTATTAATGGGAGCTGTCGTCATTTAAAATAGATTTTATTTTTAACTAGATGACGCCCGCAACTCCGCTGCTCCAAAATTCGTTTATCGCGCGGGAAGCGCACATTTTTCTATATTTAATAAAAAATATCCTATGTCCTTTCTTTCCCGGGACTCAAAGTATCTCCATGCCAAATTTCAGCAAAATCGGTTCAGCGGTTTGAGCGTGAAGAGGTAACATACAGACAGACGGACAGACGTCTTTTTATATATTTAATAAAAATTATCCTATGTCCTTTCTCGGGACTCAAAGTATCTCCATGCCAAAGAATCATGGCCAAATTTGTATAGGAGCTGGACTCGACTTTTATTTTTGATGTCCCAAAATAAACTATAGTTAGATTTGGTTGTTCTTATGCTCTAAACATAATTCCGCTTGAAAATTGTGTCTAAATAGCCACGATTTTTTATAATAACGTTAACAATTATTTTGAGGTTAGACTTAAGAACTACCTTTTTCCCGACTGCGGTGTCTACAAGTGTATATTCGGCGATCTCGTTTCTAATTATTTCAATTTATCCTAGAGTATTACCCAAAAAATAGAACGAATGCGAATGATCGCCGGCTGTCAATCAATAACCCGGGTCGATGACAAATGACGTTCCGTTATAAGCACTGAAAAAAAACAAAAATTGTACATACTTACTGATATTTTTTAGTTTTTGACATAGTTTCATTTCTTTATAATAAAAATAGGATAATCATTTTAACGCTGTTATATTATAGTTTAATATAATTACAAGTAGTAACTTGACAGAAAACGAAAATAATTTTTGTTTTTTAAAAAGCAAGTCATTTTATATGTGAAATGAATAGTGAATATAGGGTGCGTTCTGGCGAGCTAAAATGGTCACATTTAGCAATTCATCTCAATCAATTCAGCAATTAAATTGTCAAAACTGTCAAACTGACGAATGTCAAATTAATACGAATTACTAGACATAAATTGCAAGTGTGATCATTTTGCGATTTGAGAAAAATGAATCATATTATGATTCATAATATGACTCTCCAAAGCGACCATTTTAGCCCCGCTGAACAACGTAAACATATAAAAGACAACAACGAAACTAAAATATATTGATCTTTTTTTTGTGGCTATTTAAAGACACATTTCTAATGTTTTTCGATGCCTTAAAATATTAGGGAATTTTTGATACCAATGGCATATCGGGACGTCACCTTTTATCATCTGGTACGATTTGGCCATTGTTCTTTCAGCAAAATCGGTTCAGCGGTTTGAGCGTGAAGAGGTAACATACAGACAGACAGATAGACAGACATACAGACGGACAGACAGACCCACTTTCGCATTTATAATATTAGTATGGATTAAGTAAATTGTAAACTGTATTAATATGGCCTTTTCGTGTTGACCCATGAGGGAAAAGTATAGGCGATAATACTAACTTGTAGATATTCCACTATAATTTATTGTCCATGATCAATGTAGATTGCGCATGCTAGACATATTAAGACAGCTTTGTAATCATGGTAATCAATAATGGCGATCTAAAGAGAGAGGGAGATCCTTCAATACTGCACGCTCTTAATCTCAATATCTGTTTTATTGGCTTATCATAAGCTGACGTGGAGGCCTAAGAAGGAACGTGGATATATGTGCATATAGTGCTCCAAAGCTTTAAAATTTAAATGAATAATGTCAATGGGCGCTGCTGCTAAAGGAGAACTGTCAAAAATGACGTTTTTGTATGATATGAGCGTTAGTTCCTTTTCTCGCCACGTTCATATAAAGCCTTGTCGAACTGAAGGATTTTTTTTTAAATAAAATAAGGGGGCAAACGAGCAAACGGGTCACCTGATGGAAAGCAACTACCGTCGCCCATGGACACTCGCAACATCAGAAGAGCTGCAGGTGCGTTGCCGACCTTTACGATTACACGGTTATCGAATATATCTGTTTATGTTCCCTCTACTTTTAATTTTCATATTTTAATATCTGTTATGCCTAGTATAGACAATTAGCCCAGGTATCCTACCGCTCCCTCGATTATGCACAGGCTTCACAATCGACTGACCTCCACTAAATGAGTCACGCCGGGGTTTCCACGCACCCCACCCCCTACTACCCCCTCGTGGGGTGTAGAAGGTGCCGTGTTCACCCCAGTTTCCATGAATCGTGGCGTGTTTTTACAAAAAAAATTACAACGAATACGTGCGCGGTGTGATTATGTCACTGCATTGTGTGGATTTTGTAAATCCATACTTGTAATATACAGGGTGTAACAAAACTAAGTGATTATTCTCCAGGGTGTGTACGTGTTACTCGTAGAGAGTTCACTGTGAAAGTAGCAGCGCTGAAAGACCAACATTTCTTAATATTATGAAGGCAAAGTGTCTGTAATCTGTATGTTTGTTTCACGCTTTAATTGCTGAACCCATTTTGATGTAATTCCTGTGTAATTCCTGATGTAAGTAATTCCTTATATGTACGATTCTTTCAGCCCCGGGAAAAGGACATACATTTTTAATATTTACAGAAAATGCATGTTTCATTCATATAACTTATTTGCATAAGAAATGAAGCAAAATTTAATAAGCATAATATGTAATTCACCAATAATAAGGTAAACGTTACCTCCAAGTAGGGATTGCAATCCCGCACCTTATTCAATCCCGCGGGATTGATTTGCGGGATTGGCCAATCCCGCGGGATCCCGCATGATTTGATTTATGTTATACTAAAAATTGAATAAATTGAAACTACAGGTTTATATTTTATTAAAAATCAACTTTATTAATAGAAAATGTCATTATGTAATTAATCTAGTCTTATTAGATCTTAAAATTAAATGCTTTGAATGCCTCAGCAATCTTAAAAGTTAAAGTCAGGGACCTCTCAAAATTATGGGTCCTCCGCATTGATTGCGACGACCACCCTCGCGTTTATGCGTGCTTATATGGAGACCCCGAGACGGATCGACTCTTTGAACACCTGCAAGCTGCTTCAGATTTAATGCAGCAGCAGATCCCATCCGCAGAGATCATAATACTTGGCGACTTTAACGCCCACCACGCCGACTGGCTCAATTCTAGTAAAACTGATCATGCGGGAAGATCTGTCTGCGACTTTGCCCTTGCGAACGACTTAACACAACTGGTTGCTATGCCTTCGCGAATCCCAGATGTAGACGGTCAGAATCCTTCCCTGTTGGACCTTCTTCAGACTTCAAATCCTGATGGCTACCAAGCATCCACGACCGCACCTCTTGGATCATCGGATCATTGCCTTATTAGGAGTTCTGTGCCACTTACGACGGTATTGCGACAGCGCGCTGTTAAATACCGTCGTGGCACTACAAGTTAGCGGACTGGGATGGGATGCGGTCGTTTTTTGCATCCTATTCTTGGGAGCACTTGTGCTTCTTGCCGACAACACTGCCAACGCCGTTGCCAATGTGGTTATACAAGAGATGAAGCTTTTCATTCCGTCCTCAGTAGTGCCAACTTGCGGCAGATTTCGTCCCCAGTTTGGTTCATCCTCCAAAAAAGCTTCTCGCCGGAATCAGAAGGCTTACCAATCATGTGGCCCAGGATTTTGTGTGGATTCAGTGTCTGCTCGAGATTTAAATACCAGCACATATTATAAAATGAAGTACTCAATAAAGAAATCACACGTCGAAAATGGATCGTTGGCCCATGACGCAAAAGACAAAGCCGATCTTCTGAGTAAGTTTTTTGCGTCAAACTTGACCCGAGATGATGGGAGACAGAAACCATTGCGCGATGCACAAGCATCATGTCGGATATTTGGTTTCATCAGCGCTCAGTGCAAATAGCCCTCCGTTCCCTTGATATCCAAAAGTCGAGTGGGCCTGACGGAATCCCTCCTATTGTGTTAAAAAAGTGTGTACCAGAGTTGGCTCTGATCTTAACGCGTCTTTTTCGGCTCTTCTGTTCTTCTGGTATTGTACCAGCTTCCTGGAAGACAGCCTTGGTGTACCCGATCCCCAAAAAAGGTGACCGCTCAAATCCTTCCCATTAAAGACCAATCGCTATAACTAATTTATAATATAATTGAATCAATTATCAATAGCCAGCTCCTTCGATACTTGGACAGCCAGGGATTACTAAGTGGCAAACAGTACGGGTTCCGTACGGGTCGCTCAGCTGCTATCTCTTGGCGTACCTAACTCATCGTTGGGCTCAGGCGATTGTGTCGAAGGGAGAGGCATTAGCTGTTAGTTTGGACATTGTGAAGGCCTTTGATCTCCCTCCCCTCTCGCTCCCCGAGAAATTATGCAAATGGGTCATGCGGGATCCGCGGATCCGCGTTTTGTAGGTGCGGGATCCAGCAGACTAATAATTGGCGCGGAATCCCGCGGGATTGCGGGATCCCGCGGGATTGCGGGATTGCAATCCCTACCTCCAAGTTAGTCTTTGCCTTTTTTTTAACATGGCGAAATGCTTTACGCATCCTCGGCAAATTATGGATATCGGCCGGGGTATGTGGGACTCCTGCGTAGTCTACCCACTAAAACCCCATAGTGCTTCTTCACTCATTGTTTAAGGCAGAGTTGCGGGTAAGATAGAACCTACCGAAACTCTACCAGAAGTTTGTCTTTGCCTGTGTGCTTAAAAGTTTTAGTATAAAATATTGAATCCAAACTTGATAATAGAGAATACTGCAAACAAGCCATCTCCTATCTAAATTCTATAAACAAGCTATCTGAATTTTCATGCAAATCCGTTGTTTTATCGTGATTGTGCGATTTCATCTCGGTTTGATGAATTTGACATAACAATAACTTTTTACACCGCAGCATCCAATAAAACAGCGCGGATTGTGTTGATTGAACTGTGATTTTTATTTTCTATCGAAAAATGTTTTTTTTTTGTTAAAAAATGTGAACAAAGTAAGGCAGCGTTGATTTGTTGGTAAACTATTTGTTCATCTTTTGTTTGATAATCCTATGTTTATGGCAAAACTTATAATGACTTCAAAAGTATTAATTATATTATTATCGTTTCAGCGGTTTTAGCGTGAGGTAGTTGTTAGTTGTTACAGAATACAGACAGACAAAATTTCATAATTATACAGACACTTTTTCGTCTTTATAATATTAGTATCATGGGTGTCTGTAATGTATTTTCACAAACTTTGCATTATTATAATAATAATTATCAGAAGAACAGATTCTTACATTATTCTTCAAAATCAGATGCTTGGAAAACATAATAATTCAATGAAAATTTTCCTTTTCAAAGATTACGTAGATTTCCATTCATTTTTTTATAAGAATAAACTCATGATTACAGAGTAGGTAATAACTGTATTATTTAAACAGTAAAACTTGGTAAACTCTGTAGAATAAGATATTAAAATTCTACCAAATTAATTAATAATAGTAAAAAAATACATTCTATTTTTTACTACTTGACATTTACAGTTTACACGTAATTTGGTAGCATAGTGTCCGCACTGCGAATTTTAACCGCGCGGATTTTTTTCGCACTTCTGTAACAAATTGAATCGTATGTAGTGCACTGTGCAGCGCCCAGGGGTTTGACCTCCGAAAATTGTTATAGTGAATGAATTTTTTTGGGGTGTCATTTTCTTTTTTACACTAAAACTTGCAGTTTACCAAAAATTATTTTGTGCTTCAGATTTTTTATTTATGTTAGACATTCCCCCTTTTTAGGGTTCCGTACCCAAAGGGTAAAAACGGGACCCTATTACTGAGACTTCGATGTCTGTCCGTCTGTCTGTCCGTCTGTCTGTCTCCAGGCTGTAACTCAAGAACGGTAATAGAAAGTTGAAATTTTCACAGATTGTGTATATCTGTTGCCGCTATAACAACAAATACTAAAAACAAAATAAAATAAATATTTATGGGGGGCTCCCATACAACAAACGTAATTTTTTTGGCCTTTTTGGCTCTATATCAATAATGGCAACAGGTAGGTACTTGAATTTTACTCAAGGTCCTTAGTTTTATGTGCACTTCAATATTTAATAATAATATTAAAATAAAATAAAAAATTAAGGGGGCTCCCATACAAAAAACACAATTTTTGGGCTAATTTTGCTCTATAATGGTACGGAACCCTTAGTGCGCGAATCCGACTCGCACTTGGCCGATTATTTGTTTTAAATTTTTATCCATTACAGCGGAAATCGGAGGTTTGCATGATTTTTACGCTCTAGGCGCTCCACTAATGAGTGTATCTGCACTTGCGATAAAAATTTCACGATAAATTTATATTCAGAATGAATTCGCTCGAATAAAATCCGCGCGGTTAAAAATCGCAGTGCGGAATTCACTTAGTGTACTGGGTTTTTTTTTTAATAAAATAAGAGGGCAAACGAGCAAACGGGTCACATGATGGAAAGCAACTACCGTCGCCCGTGGATGGAAAGCAACTACTCACAACACCAGAAGAGCTGCAAGTGCGTTGCCGGCCTTTTAAGAGGGAATACGCTCTATTCTTGAAGGTTTGCAGGTCGTATAGGTCCGGAAATACTGCTGGTGACAGTTCATTCTAGAGTTTTAAAAACGCACGGTGGAGGACTGCCACTCATCATGGTGATGACTATGAGGATGGTTTATTTACATTTATTATATCAAAATGGATTGACACTGAGTAAATGTTGTTTTTATCCATACTTCCATACTAATATAATAAATGCGAAAGTGTGTCTGTCTGTCTGTCTGTCTGTCTGTCTGTCTGTCTGTTACCTCTTCACGCTCAAACCGCTGAACCTATTTGGCTGAAATTTGGCATGGAGATACTTTGAGTCCCGGGAAAGGACATAGGATACTTTTTATCCCGGAAAATGATAAATACGATTCACTCGCGATAAACGAATTTTGGCGCAACGGAGTTGCGGGCGTCATCTAGTTAATTATATTTTTCATTCTGTGATTGTATCTCAATAAGTCAACTGTAGTGTTTTAATTAGTATGAAAATAATTATTGCTTATCATATTATTATTAAATTAATAACGTTCTATACGTTCAATAATTATTGTTTTATTTTGTTTGTAAATTGTAAAATGTAAATGTTAAACTTAAAGAGAACTTGAAGAAAGTGGCTGGCAAAGGTCGGGATGGTTGGCGCTTATTGGGGGAGGACTACGATCAACAGTGGACGGCAATAGGATGATAATGATGATGAAAAAATTAAACATAATAAATAATAAATAATAATTAGATGAATTACTAACTGGTCTTCAAAGGACCAGTTCTCAACATCACAAAAAATGTTACTTACATGCACTCAAAGACGAATATTAATTAGGTATTTAATTGTTAATGAAGATTTTTACATTAGCCCCATACTCTTCATTATATTTAACCCATCAAGCCCTATAAGGACACCGGTCATCAATATCGTATTGTAATCAATGCAAAACTGTTTTTGGTCCTAAATAAATAAATAAATATCTCTCAATGCGGTCGTAAAACCCAGCTACACTACTGTCATCTTTAATATCCGAACATAGGTTACAAACGAGGAAATATACAGACAAATCTAACTGGGAAAATCCCAAGTTAAAAGTTGCAATAATCATGAATGAATGAGTGTTATTTCCTGCTTAGTTTACTTCAACTAATGAGCCAATGGCAAATTTTTCATCTTTTTAATGATTTCTTAGCCATAGACAAGTTAAAAAATATATAATGTTATAGCATCTACACATTTTCCCTAGCCTATATTGTAGAGCCCTAACACAGTCACTAAGTTACGGGTTACTTGTCTTTGGCACAAAATACGCTTCCTTTGCGTCAAGGTGTCAAAATAGAAAAAAAGTTACGTGTTTAAAAAAGGAGCTAGTTTTTTTTTTAATTTAACGTCCCTTGTCCACAGAATTATCCACGAGAGTGGTTTCACAAACGAGGACTTCAAACAGTACCGGCCCGTGGTGTACAGCAACACTATCCAGTCGCTGGTCGCCATACTGCGGGCCCAGCCCAACCTCGGCATCCCGTATGGGAACAAGGATCGGGAGGTGAGATATTTCTTGGATCTCGTAGATCACTTAGGTAGGCTATTAGATCATAGAAAATTCCACGAAATAAAGCTAAGAGTTGTCTTACAGTGTAGTGTAATAATAAAAAATATATAGGCACACTTCACAGATTTTTTCTCTAAATGAAGTTTTGTGTTTCGATTCGCTGCTTGGACTTTTGTTTAGTTTTTCTATTAAGGCGAAGACAGCTGCCAATTCGACATCTTTGTGCAGTTTTCTAGACGTATGTATTTCATTGATTGGCACAAAAAAATGTGATTTTTGATTATATTTGGAAAAGCTTGTCCAATTAAAATAATAAAATAATGTACTCCTACTGGATGAAAAAAAATACCAAAGTCACATCTTTCAGGAACTTTAAACAGTTCTAACTAAAGTAATAATACAATCTATGCTTTAAAAATTTGTTTATTTGATACCTTTTACAAAAATCCAAAGATTGCCGGATTTAATTTTCGGTTCTGACATCTAGATTTCCCATAATATTTATTTTTTCCTCTAACAAACAAAAAATGTATCCACGCTACCGAGTGAACACTTCACATCTCTGTCTCTCTAGCATGAAAATCGACAGTGGTGCGAGAGTGGTGCGAGATCAAGGTCATTGGCAGTTGTTAGCGTCTTAAGAGTCCGTATACGAAATTTTGCCGATGAATACGAAATTGCAAAGGTTCGCTACAGAAATATTAATAGGTTTTTTCCTCTTATTAGACTTAAAAAAATATATATTAATTATTAGATTTAAAATATATTTAAGCGCGGAAAGCCGACTCAAGCCTTGCGGCGAGTAATATAATGTGAGATTTAGGTTGTTTTGAATCGTGTTTTTTGGCACAATTTGTTTTTTTTCTTTTCTGTCGAATTGGATAGAATTTTATCTATAGATTATTTCTGTCGTTTTCTTTTTATGAATTACAGCTCCAAGTTGCCGAAATTAACAGCAATTCTTTGCCCATTTTCTCTAAAATTTTGCCGAGTTACATATTTTTTTACTCAACAATTTCATATTAAAGTGGTAAAAAGTAATTCCAACATTTTATAGATGACTTTCTCAACAGTACATTGTATTTTTAACCGATTTCCAAAAAGGAGGAGGTTATACGTTCGTCTGTTTATATATATATATATATATATATATATATATATATATATATATATATATATATATATATATATATATATATTTGTATGTTCAACCATAACTTCGCCGTTTATGGACCGATTTTCATGATTCTTTTGTTGTTGTACAGGGTTGAATCCGAGGTTGGTACCATGTTCACAAAAGTGGTGATCTGATGATGGGATCCATGAGGAATCGAGGGGACTCCTTGAAATTTTTTCTGAAGTATTTCAGGCATATACTACCAAAAAGTAAGATTTTGCACCAGGATATACCCTGGTTCTGAAGGTACCCAACAGAACTTTTGAATCCTTATAGATACAAGTTTGAGGATTTTGGCTTTATTTAAACTACTCCAAGCAAATCCTACATTATTTGTGCTGAACATAGGCTAAATTTTATTTTTGAAAAAATAGGGTTTCGTAAGATATTTGGGTTTTTCGGACGCAAGGTGAAAAAATCAACCAGAAAAGTTACTTATTTTGCGTACGCTGCCGAAACTATAAAAGATAGAACCATAAAATGTTATAAGTATTGTAGATCTTATAAATATCTACAAAAAAGTCCGCGACACACTATACTTATCTATGTCGAGTGAGGCACAATAATTTATTATTGTGCCTCACTCGACATAATAATTAATAAAATTATTTGGACAACGTTTAAACGCATTTATTTTACTCATGCCATTAATCCTTATCAAAATAAATTATTTCATCACTAAGTACAGTTTATGTAGATAACATTTGGTCTTTGAATGATTAAAATTGGACGTTTGGTTTTGAAACTATGGCGAAATTAAAATATTACGATAGTGGGCGTCACCAAGCGGGATGCGCTTGCGGGAGGAAGACAACTGTGCAGTGTGCACTGTACAGTGTACACCCTTCGGATAATGACTGCGTCCGCGTCGTCGATGTCAGTGTCGGAGTCTGTGAATTGACCTGGGAATCATTTTGCTGACCGAGTCTTTCCTGGGTAGGCTTCTTGCAGCCGTAACCGACATCCACGCGGGCAGAGCCGCAGGCGACCGCTAGTAATATTATGTACAACTCTAAGACAACAAGCTATAATATTATAGCCTTGTCGTCTCATATTATGTAACTAAAAAGGGTAAAATTATTATTTTTTAACAAAAAATTAAAACCGACTTCCAAGGTAAAAACAAAACTAATACTTATTCATAATCTAAAAAGAATTAAATAATTCTTATTCCTTATTATAGTGGCGTCTTCAGACTTCGCCTAAACCTCAACTATTTCTGTACTCAATCTTCATGCTTTTGAAGTCGGTACCAGCTTACCTTAGCGTAATTGCTATGTCAAGGATATCAGAACTTTTCCGGGCTGGTACCGACTTCAAAAGTACGAAGATTGAGTACAGAAATAGTTGAGGTTTAGGCGAAGTCTGAAGACGCCACTATAGTAAGGAATAAGAATTATTTAATTCTTTTTAGATTAAGAATAAGTATTAGTTTTGTTTTTACCTTGGAAGTCGGTTTTAATTTTTTGTTAAAAAATAATAATTTTCATACCGTTAAGACGTCAATACAATCCATAAACAGGTGATATTCTAAACCTTTTACAGCAAAAATCACAAAACTGTCGCGGGTTTGAGTTGGATTATTTAAAAATACTTTAAAAAAAATCTAGCTCCAACATTAGATTATAATTGAAATGATCTTACATGTTGTGCATTAAAACTTATAGAAATACTGTATTTTAACTGTTAAATCACGTCTGTAAAATCAGCGAAATCGGCAAATTTCGTATACGGACTCTTAATTCTTATTATGTACTAATCATACATACAATTTTTAGTTGACGTCTTGACTTTGAGTCTTGACTCTTGAGTCTTCAGTCCCGGACGGTCAGAACTCAGAAATGATATTGACTGGTCATCAGACAAGCCGTTATATTATTTTAATATAGTTAGTTAATAAGTACTAAATCTATCTTATATGGCCATACACGCTGTCACGACTTACGATTGGTTTAATGGTACACTTTGGATTGCTTCATTAGGTCATATAGTAGCCGATAGTGATCGTAAAAAGCCAGCCAAGTTCATGTTTCTATCGCTAGAAGATCTAAATCTTGAGAACGTTCAGTGTTCCACAAATGGCAATCGAGATAGGGCTGTCCACTTTGATAAATTACTGCTTAATTACTTCTATAAAAATGGTGTACAAATTACTTACACATTTTAGATGTTATTATAACTCATTTAACATTCATCAGATGTCTGCATAATGTAAATGTGTTTAAGTTTTAAATATTAATTAATTGTTAAATTTTAAACTCAAGGAAAAACTAGTTACTCCTTAAAATGAACTCAGTTTAACGTTTAGGTAAGGATTATCAGGAAAACCTTCTCTTTATCCGTATTCCGTACCTGGGTAAGTTCAGATAATTCAAGTTTACGCTAATCAACGAGTATTTTGTTGGCCTAGCCCAGGGGTCGGCAGACTTACCAATCAGATGAGCCAAATATCAAGTTTGTAGATTTTCCGATACCTTCAAAGAGCCGCTACATAAAATATTTTATAAGTCTAATTTGCTTCACACTACAAAGCTACATTTACAGTTTAAAAAAAATAATTACTGAAAGAAATTTATTACAATAACACTCATTAATTAATTACATTTTAGTTTTAGTTGGAACGGTGTCCTTGCATTGCTTTCGAAAGCTTGTTTATGACTGGCAACTGGCAAGTAATTACTCGTTTTTATTAATTTAAGGCATGACTGTAAAATATAATTGTCGTCGGTTAATTTGCTTCTTAATTTACTTTTAATCTGATTCATAGATGAAAATGTTTGCTCACATGAATATGTAGAGCCGAAGATAGATATAATAGCAAATGCTAGTTGTTTTGTCGTTTCATGTGTTGCAGGAAGGCCATGTATCAAACAGGATTTGCTCTATTTTAGGTAAATTATCGCAAATTGACGGAGAATTCAGTTGTTTCATATTGTTTAGATGTTTTTTTTTATGCTAAAGCGGTACAGTTAGGCAGTGAGTGAGTGTAAGAAGACTCTTCTTAGAAGAGCCATATTAATTCTATGAAAGAACTCGCGAGCCGCGGTCTGCCGACCCGTGGCCTAGCCAACAAAACTGGTACCACGGAGTACAGTAGCACGACAAAATTATTTACCGTGCCGAACAAACTCACCGACTTCCGATTTGGATAATCCGGATTTAACTTGCATCCGACAATACCCTGATTATCATTACTTGCCCATTTATCGTTGGCTCGAATAATCCGTACTTACATTGCTAACTTACCTTGATTTACTTACCTGAGCAATGAAAGTTAAATCTTTACAATATATTTAAAATAGTCAGCGGTGACAGCCCTAGTGACTTGCGTGTCACCAGCTCCACGTAAGGAGTGTTAATTTTTTCATCTCGTGGCCAGTTACGTGACAATACGCGTCATGTCCGTACATGGTCGCCATAATATGTCTCGCTAGATCACGAAGGTTGTGCCTGTGATATCGTTACCTTGTTCGTGATGTATCGATTTAGTTACACTTTCCATGATCGTGTTATATTTTTTCTTGTTACTCATACTAGGTAGGTACTTTTCTCGCTACATGACGCCCGCTCCGTTGCGCTAAAATTCGTTTGCTCGGGAACCGTACCCACCTTTCCCGGAATTTAAAATATCTCCATACCAAATTGCAGCGAAATCGGTGCAGCGGTTTGGGCGTGTAGAGGTAATCCCTTACCTCTACACGCCCAAACCGCGTCCACAAATTACTTGAGGTGTTTTTTAATATTTTCTGACCCTCCCTCCCCCCTGGTGAGATTTCGTGAGATTTTATTCAACCTCTCCCCCAACCCCCCAATCTCACGTGAGATTTTTCACAAAATGTGTGTTTATTACGTAAACGCGTGGAATTATTTGACAGTCAGTGGATGTATAACGTCAAAGTAGTTTCTTTCGAACGAATTATGAAAAATCTTAATCGTCTACGATTACGCTTACGATTAAATTTTAAGTATGCGTACAATCTGGATGAAATGGAATAAAATAGTAAGTACAATTTTTCTTGTAACAATGAGAAAAAAAATTACGTGAGATTTCCCTAAACCCCCCTCTCCTCAACGTGAGATTAGATGAGATTTGACTCGACCCCCTCACCCCCTTAAACGCCTCACGTAATTTGTGGACGCCCCCTAACAGACAGACAGACAAACAGATACCCTGTGGGATTTATAAAATTTTAACTGTAGCTAAAATATTCTAACATGAAAGCTAACATCATAGCTTTCATGTTATAACAAAAGTTGAAAAAAAATATTATATATTTTTATCTGAAAGCTCTAGTTAACGATGAATGCTCTTAAAATGTTTTTCACTCTATAAATAATATGTTGCAGCAAGCCGTAAGTGGCCAATGTACTGGTTTATTACGAGAGCACAGTCAAGAGTTTTATAGGCAAGGATTAGATTAGTCCAGGGATTCCCAAACTGGGTTCTAGGAAGAGGGTTCAAAAAAATCAGAAATGTTGGTTTCATTATGTAAAAAGTTTGAAAAGCCCTTCATAACAGATGTTATGTTATGGTTGGATTCAAAACTTAATTCAAAAGACCTGGTTTTATTTATTTTATTTAATGAGTTTTTTTTAACAAACAGCGAAATTGGCAAACTCCAATCAGAAGATACAAATTAAATGGATGTGGTCACATAAAAAAGCCTACCCATTACATACATAGACCATATAAAACATAGTGGCTCGATGCCAAAATCTCAGAGTGAGATGAAAAAAATCAGCCAAGTATGGGTCGGACTTGCTAAAAAGGGTTCCTTATGGTGGTCATATACACCATCCTTCCTATCGTCCAAGGAAGGATGGTGTATGGCTACCATTACCGACTTGGTTAACGATTGATATCGGGCGAAAATAGACAAAAATTGTGTTTTTGTATGGGAGAACTTGTCATATTATTGAGTTTTTGTGAATATTTTAAGTGTTTACTCGGACCTTTTTTTAGACTTCTGGTAAGGAACCCTAAAAATAGCCTACGTCAGATCTAGGCTTCATATATTATTAGCGGAGCGCAAAAGCCACTCCAAGGTTATGAATCTAATTTATGTCAGCATCTGCACATTGAGGGTATATTTCACTCTCAGTTACGACAACATTAATTCATGAAGCCCCAAGCGGCCACATCCGGCCGCGATAACAATGAAAAAGCTATTGTGTCTCGTTTTGCCACGACTGATGGGTTAAAGTTTAATATGTTATATGGGTTAGTCAGACTCGTACTCAGATATCTTACATACGCTTGCAGAACTCAGAAGGCGCACTTATGTTATAGCGCCTTGTCTTTGGATAAATAGAAAATACAAATGAACTACATATAATGTCCAGTTTCGGTTTTATGATAGGAGTTTAGACTTAACAGCCTTTTTGAATGAGTTGTAGTGAAATGTAGAGTCAGTGAGTCAAAAAATGGGCGACCTAGGCATGACCCTAAACCCGTTAAAATTTTTATATAATTTTAAATACATAAATCATGAACGTAGAAAAAAAGGCGGACGGAGTCTTATTATACACAGCACTGTGTCTTCAGAGTCGGCCACGCACACATTCTTACGTCTGTCAAATGGCCGGACTAGCGTAAGAATGTGTGCGTGCTGTTACAACGCACAAGGATTTTGGCTTTTTAAAAAAAACAATTTTTGATTTTTGATGCACACGTCTAGCGCGGTTGGATATTGGATGGAGAGTGTGGGACTGGGAATGCAACCGAAGCTGCTACACAAAGGAAATGCTGGATAGGTAGGAAAGGGGCTGACTAAGGGATGTTACATACATACTAAAGCTATAACACCTCCCCGGGGTAGAATAAACTTCAGGGGCCTATGTTCCTGAAGTTTAGAAAAAATTAAGAAATTTAAATATTGATTCTAATGCTTGGTGAGGGTATTTCACGTGAAGGAGTTTTCGAATTGCTAGGTGTGACTATGGAATTTTCATCAACATTTCTTTTTGAATTAACTGTGTCGGAAGTAGCTAAATCTGGTATTATTATAGCATTAGTAGTATTTTGAGGTGATTGAAAGGGCCTAGGAAAACGATAGGATAGACGGTGCTCTTTAATGTAAAAATATAACCTAATTATAAAATAAGTACACATTAAAATTAACATTACAATTAGAACAATTGAATAATGGGTCCCATATTTAATTATTGGTTGCTGATTTAGGATTTCATCTGTTTCTTTCAATAAGGAATTAAATTTAGAATTGGCGTCTGATGTAAGAATGTCTAAATCAATATTCTTAAGTTTAATAGGGGACTCATCACGGACTTTAGGGATCTTATCTAGAATACAACAAGGATCCTTAATTATATTAAAAGTAGGGTGAAAAACTGTAACGTTAAGTTTAACATCAGCGTATCTAGGTATTAATTTTGTATTTTTACAGAATGCTACACAATTTTGCGGCACCTTCAAGATGCCTGTACCAATTACATCTAGCTCTATGATCTTTTGGTCAATACAGTCTAGATAAACTTTAATGTTTTCGGATTGTACATATATCCAATTATTATCGGAAATCGGTTTCCATACGTTGAGTATTCCACTAATAGAATCGGTTTGACACTGCACTGGTAATACACTGATAACTTTTGACATTAACTCACTTTCACAGCTGGGGTTTGCACTTGTTGGGGAGACGGTCATCACATTGCAGATGTAGTCGTTGACGTCGATTGCCAGACAGTCCGTGAGTGAATCGAGTTTACAATATTCTGATTTATCTCTGGTCATTGCGATAAATTTACTACTGGGCCTAATAAGACTAAAAGTGTCTGGTTTAACGTCATCATGCGGCGTTGGTAATGCTATATTATGATATAGATCATACAGTTTAGGGGACACCAAAGGTAATCTTATTACAAATACTATCTTAGTGTTTAGGCTAAAACAACTTATACTAGACACATTCAATAGTTTATAAATGTTTCTTAATTCTAAACTTAAAGGTAATGTAACGTCAGCTGGTAGGTGCCTATAGTTGTCGACGAGCTCTTTATACAACTGTTTTGGGGGCAAAATAGCTGGATGTAAAATGTTTCGGCTACCAAAAAGAATGGCATTTGTTATATCTTCCATTTGGAAAGACAGTGTTAGTAGTGACGCTTCCAGATTTGTTAATATGGAATCAATGCTAGTTTTAAAGTTTAGTTCCATAGAATTTTTTGAAATATTTTTCATCTTTAGTGAGAGGTCGTCGACAGCTTCAGTAAGACTAATTTCATTGAGCTTTATTTTAAAAAGTGTATCGTTAAATTTTGACAAAACTGAAGTCGTAACCAATATGTTTTCTTTTATCAATAAACTTAGTCTTTTTTCGTTATCCTGTACATCTCGTATAGCGTTATCGTATCTGATAGCGTCATCTTCGTTTAAAGTACCAAATACTGTTTTAGACAAAGATCCTACGGCACCTATCCAAGCACGCTTAAATCTCTTATTACTAATAAGATGTGAAATGGAAGAATATTCCGAAACAACATCATTGTATCTTACACTCAGTGGCTCCAGAATATTATGGCATTCCAGGTCTTTTATTGTTTCAATTTGAACTTGGTTACATAAAAACCGTACTGTACCTAAGATTGAGTTAATGGTCTTAATGTTCGGTTCCATATATGATATATCATAAGGTGTGATAAGATCTAAGCGGCCAACATTGATCTTGAGTTCGCCAATTGGATCAAAATATATGCCCGGACTCGTGTCGATTCGACGGGTAAACTCCTGAAGAGCGTGAGCCAGTATGCTGTAAGGGAAGATGATTGCTTCCGTTAGGTATTTCCTTATCGACTAAGGTAAGTATGTATAATGTATAATAGGTAAGTAATATATATTATATTGTATAATTTTGTATAAAGTGTAAATTAAATATGTAAATAGTATAACCCTTTTCTTTTCTTTTTCAGGTTTTCAAATTGGAGTATCTCCTTGGATCTCTGCAAGTTTTACTTCGTCATAATGGTGTTTAACATGACGTCTGTTAATTAGTAGCGACAATGTGTGATTGCCGTGTATTTTAACTACCTTGTACGGCCCTTTCCAAACAGGAGATAGGGCTTTTCTTAGTCTTAAATGATTTTTGAGATATACGAAATCTCCGACTTTGTATTCTACTGGGCGAGTATGCGAGTCATAGTAATCTTTTGATGTTTGTTTAGACTTTCTAATATGTTCTAAAGCATTTTCGTGGGAATATTTTAAACGGTGTTGCAACATTTTAACGTATTCCGGGTAGGTCGTGGATGATGTATCGTCGTAAACTGATGTCGGGATGTGGGCTTTGTGTCCGAATAATAATTCATAAGGTGAGTAATGCGTAGTGGAATGTACAGCGGTATTATATGATAATACAGCTGTATATACGTAGCGAGCCCAATTGTCCTGATTTTCGTTAATATATGATTTAAGATATTCTTTTAAAGTGGAGTGCGATCTCTCTAAAGCACCTTGAGTTTGGGGATGATAAGGAGATGAGAAAAGATGTTTGATTTTGAACAGTTCACATGTCTTACTAAATAACTCTGCAGTGAAATTTGTGCCCTGATCTGTGAGTATGCGCTTGGGAATTCCGAATAATGAAATGCAGTGTACGAGACACTCACTGGTTTCTTCAGCGGTGATGCTCCGCATCGGATATGCTAAGCTAAATTTTGTAAGGTCGTCTTGCATTGTTAAAATGTATTTTAATTTTGCAGGGCCGCATTCGGGAAGAGGTCCTACAATATCTATTGCCAACCTTTCGAAAGGAGATGTTGAAGTAGACGTAATAACCATGGGTGCGCGATTAATTTTTCTTAAGGCCTTATTTGTTTGGCATGATGAACAATTTTTTACATAATTTTCGATATCGCTACGCATGTTTGTCCAGAAATACTTTTCTTTTATGCGACTAAGCATTCTGCTCTGCCCTAAATGTCCAGCAATAGGAATATCGTGATTTTCTTTAAGGATTTTTTGGATTTCAGATGGAACAGGATAAATCAAGCTATTATGGTAAATGTGGATGGAAATATTTGTTCCGTCGAAAATGTGACCAAGTATATTATAGATTTTTACAAACGATATCCTATCAAAAGGGTTTCGGAAGTCTGTTATACTAATATCGTTTACGGTTGGGTGATTTATCATTATTTGATCTCTTATAGTTTTAAGCGATTTGAATATATCCGGGTAAGTGCAAGAATCGAAATGGTGTACTTTTGTAAACAGGAAAATATATATTTTATTATTGTATTCGAGTGACAAATATTCAAATAATGTCCTTTCGAGTTTTTCGAAGTCGTTGCGTATAGGTGCAGGACAATTGTTGATAATTTCTTGGACGTAAGGTATATTTTCGTCCATGTCTATTGAAGTTGGTATAATTATGATTTTATAATTGCTTTTCAGGATGCTGCTGTTATGTTCTAAAATTCGGGTATTAAAAGATCTAGAAGGTGATTTAAGGAAATTATTATAGGTTTCATCCGGTGTTGTTGACCGTTCTTGAGGTGCAGAAGGCTGTTCCGAGTGATCAGTTGGCACCAAGGGAGCGTGACTAACTACAGGGCTATCGATTTCGGGTTGTACAGTAGTTTGTCTACTGGTTGACGGTTGTGGATCAAATGTCAAATTCAAGTCAGGGTTAAGATTGTCAGTTACAGGATTTTGAAATTGCTGATTTAGAGGATCGGATTCAACCGGAGTAGGAGGATTCAGTGGTGAGAAGTCTAAGTCTTTTTCGTCTATTGGGCTAAACGTTATTGTGGTCCATTCATTATCATCGAAAACGTCAGAATATGGCTCTGTAGGGGGTATAGGATTGTTATTTTCAGTTGGTGTAGGATTTTCAGGATATATGGGATTAACTGGATATCTTGATAGGGCGTCCGCTGCTGAATTGAGCTTTCCTTTCCTATACACTATTTCATAGTCGTATTCTTCGAGCTTGAGACGCCATCTCTGTAATTTGCTGGACGGATCTTTATGATTGAAAAGCCATTTTAAAGGCCTGTGGTCAGTGACTATCTGGAATTTTTGTCCATACAGATACGGTCTAAACTGTTTACAACCAAATAGGATGGCTAGCAACTCCTTCTCTGTCGTACTATAATTACTCTCGCTCCTGTTAAGGGTTCGAGAGGCATAGGCTATGGGGCGCTCTTGACCTAAGGGGCCTTGGGAAAGGACAGCTCCGAGAGCATAGTTTGAAGCGTCTGTTGTTAGTATAAAGGGTTTGGTATTGTCGGGATAACATAGGACGGGTGCGGAGGTAAGTTTATTTTTAAGTGCTTCTAGGGCTAGTTGCTGTTGGTTTTCCCAAATAAAGGGCTGATCTTTCTTTAAAAGGTTGGTTAGAGGTTTAGCTAGTTTTGAAAAATCTGGGATAAATCTTCGGTAATAGGATACTAAACCGAGGAAGGATTTGACGTCTTTAGGACTTTGCGGGATAGGAAATTCGACAACAGATTTGATATTATTCGGGTTTGGCTTAACGCCATCTTCTGTGATAATGTGGCCTAAATATAAAACTTCACGACGCAGGAATTCGCACTTGTCGGGTTGCAACTTCAGGTTAAATTTTCTTATTCTTTGGAAAATGAGTTCTAAATTTTTAATATGTGATAACAAGTCGTGAGAATAACAGATAATATCGTCTAAATAAATAAAGCAACGTAAGCCTTGCAATCCGGAAAGTGCGTTATTCATTAGTCTTTGAAAGGTTGCCGGTGCATTTTTCAGTCCAAACGGCATCCTTAGAAATTGATAGTGACCTTCTGGTACAGTGAATGCAGTTTTGGGTTTGTCTTCTTCATTTAAAGGGATCTGATGGAAACCTGATGCTAAATCTAACGTGGAAAAGTAAGTACTTTGACCCAGTTGGTCCAGGATTTCAGTAATTTGAGGGATAGGATATGTGTCACCAATAGTCACGTCGTTTAGCTTCCTGTAATCTATTACGACTCTCCATTTTTGAACGTTTGACGCATCTAGTTTCTTTGGTACCACCCAAATCGGGGAAGACCATGGTGAATTGGATGGTTCAATTATATTTTGATCCAACATCTTGTTGATTTGGTTACGGACTTCTGCTTTATGCACCTCAGGAAACCGGTAAGTTTTCGTGTGGATCGGGATGTCGGTAGTAGTTTTAATTTCATGTTTAAGAGCATTTGTATAAGTAAGCTTTTCATCGGGTAAATGAAATATGTCTGAATAATCGGAACAAAGCTCCATTAATGCATTAGCCTCTTCTTCATTAAGGTGTGTAATACGTAATTGTTGTAGAACTTTTTCAGTGCGTTTTGTAAAATTAGGAGGTGAGCTACTTAAATGATTTACAGAGGCAGTATGATAACAGTTTAAATTATTGGATTCTATCGGTATTATTTTTAAATTAAGGTTTGAATTTAGAGTAACTTTTTTTTCTGAAAGATTGACGACGGACAAATTTATTCTGTTATTTTGCTTTACACTAACAACACAGTTTGCAATTAATAAGGAGTCAGAAATTTTTTGGTCTAAAATAAAACCTTCCTTTATTTCAGGATTTGATACTGAACACTCAATAATTTGTTCGGTCCTGGGTGGAATTAGATATGCCGGTTCATTGAAATTTAGTTTTAGTGATGATTCTCCGATATAAAGTAGGTCCTTGTTGTAGTCTATGTTACAGTTAAGAGCATTGAGCATATCTGACCCGATAATACCATCATAAGGTAAATGGATTTTATCAACAACGTGAAATATGTGTGATACGGAGGATTTTTGGATTTTTAGCTTAAGTTCAAAATGTCCATTAGTAAGGATAGGATTTTCAGAGGAGTCAATGCCTTTGAGTTGTATAAATTCTTTTTTAAGGGATGGATGAATCTGTAGGCAGGAATGTTTAATTAGGCTTACGGATGAACCTGAGTCTACAAGCAAGGATATAGGAAGCTTGGATATAGAAGTTTCGACTAGTACATAAGGTAAGAGCATAATGCTTGGGTCATTAGTGATTTCAAATGTTGACAATATTTTATTTTTTTGATTCAGTGAATTATCAGTAATCAAGGAGACTTCAGTTTGGGGCTGGTTACCCTGTCGCGTGTCTCTAGAGGATACAGTGGATGATTTAATACTTTTATAAATTAAGGAGTCTTCAGTTTGGGGCTGGTTACCCTGTTGCGTGACTCTAGAGGAAACAGAGGAAACAGAGGATAATTTTGTGCCGGTTTGAAGTTTTTTAGGTCCCGCACGGCAACAGGACGAGACGCTTATGCGTTTTTTGGCCCGATATCGACAGTGTCGTAGCCTTCAGTAGGGTTAGTGTCTTCGACGGAATCAATTTCGGTAGGTTCAGATATGAAATTAACCCGTTGCGATCTCGGATTTTGATTGAGCCTAAATCTTTCATTATTAAATTGACGCTTCCTACATTCTTCTAGGGTGTGCCCGGGTGCCTTGCAGTATCTGCATATGACCTCCGACGCACTGCTTGTTTGATTAGGTTGTGGTGATCGCGACTGCATATTATTACGATTGAATCTAAAGGCTGGTTGGTTGCTAACGAAATTACCGGGGTTTGGCTTAATCATTCGCGGTCTTTCCGGTCGCGGTTGCGATTGAGAATTTTTATAAATAAATTGTTGGAGTTTTTCCTCGGATATGGCAAAATTCACTGCTTCGTTAAGAGTACGTGGTGCTTTGCACCGGACGATGTTTGAAATTCTCGGCGTGAGACCCATCTGGAAGTGATGGAGTGCTAGTTCCTCCATCGCAGCTGTACGACCTATCATTTCCCTACTTTTATTTCCATGGGCAATTGAAATTTCTGTTAATAGTTGTGACAAACACGTTTCTACCCTTAGGGCATATTGGCTCACGGGTTCGTTAGTTTGTTGTCTACATTCTTGCAGATCGGTTAGTAAGTGGGCGTAGTGTTTGCGCTCACTAAATTGCGTCTTCAAGAATTCTTTAAGTTGCGCCCAATTTACGAATTCCTTAATAGAACATGCAGTTTGTGCTCTCCCTTGTAATTGGCATAAAATGTATTTAAATATAATATCTTTTTGACTATCTGTGGCGAGATCGTGGGCATTGCTACAATTTACTAGAAAAGAATTTAGTGATTCCCTAGCACCGTCGTAAGGCTTTATAAATTTTAATAATGTTGATAAATCTAACTCTACCTTAGGTGCAGCAGTGTTTTTATTTTTTTTCTGGGACCTAGTGATCGGTCCCGGTTGTGAGGACGGACCTGCTTCGTCATCCATGTCATTCACATTTATTTCAGGTCTTTCAAATTTAGGGCTAGGGGCTCTAGATTCAGACATCTTAAATTATATTCAATAGAAGTTAGCTGTAATTTCTTTAAAACAAAACAAAAATATTTCTTAATATTAAATTGCAATGACCAGAAATAGAATACTAAATCACTCACAGGAATCTGGCTGCGGCGATGCACCTTATCATGTTTAGACTGGAGCTCGGCTTATCTCGATGCAGTCGTCGGGCTCGGCGGGTCAGGTTACTTCGGCGAATGCACGACGTATTTAGGATTAAAGTTCGATATTTAACTAGACTTAAAGTGTGCAAGAATAGAAATAATTATTTTTTATGTAAGAGTTCGACTTGTGGTTGATTGGAATTAGCACTTTCACGAAACACTTTTCACTGGATATAGAAGATTTAGGATACTGAGGATTTAGAAGAGTTTTCGGAAGACGTTTTCCAGGGACTTTTAAAATCCCCTTTCGCTGCCACCAATGTTACAACGCACAAGGATTTTGGCTTTTTAAAAAAAACAATTTTTGATTTTTGATGCACACGTCTAGCGCGGTTGGATATTGGATGGAGAGTGTGGGACTGGGAATGCAACCGAAGCTGCTACACAAAGGAAATGCTGGATAGGTAGGAAAGGGGCTGACTAAGGGATGTTACATACATACTAAAGCTATAACAGTGCGGACCGTGTACATGCACATGCAGTCAGCCTGGCCGACTCTGAAGACACAGTGCTGTGTATAATAAGACTCCGTCCGCCTTTTTTTCTACGTTCGCGTTCATGACATAAATATGAATATTTTACAATTAATATTTAATACATGCACAATATACCAAAACAATAAGCCGGGTAACCATAAGTTATTAATAGACACATCAGAATTCAGAGTTTCGACCTTCGGTGACATTAAAGCGGTACATTTTTTCTCCTGTTTTGGTAGCGTTTGCATATTTATTGGCCATCGCACATATTTTGGCAGCAACAATACAGCGCCCAAATGGTGGATCGTACGTGTCTGTGTTCCTTTAATTGTGTGCGAATAAAGCGTAGAGGTCGGGTTTAGGTTGGAGAAACTGCGCCAAGTTGTAAAAGCAAAAAGTTTTTAATGTTGTTGTTGACGACACGACAAATCTGCGGGGCCGTAGTCCTCAATTGGGCAGGCTGGCAGTGGACTGTAACTTGTGAGGGTTCAGTCCTGAGGAGGTAGGGTGCAGGTCGAAGAAGTGAAACGCCAGGTGAAACTTGGTACTGCAGTCACGGTCGAGTGTTGATGGGGCAGGGGTTCACCTTGCTTCTGCTGTGTTCGTGAATCGAATGCCTCCTGCACTGAGAAAGTGCGTGTTTATATGTGAATTTTGTACTGTTAGAGCCTATGGGGTTCTATCAGTTTGTTGTCGGGCATATGCAGTCCGTTTATTGAAAAATACAGATTTACACAGATAACATCAAACGACATTCTTATAAGCTCATACAATAGTAAACAGGCATTCTTATAAGACTAATAACAAAAAAAAAACGTAAATAAAGTTATAAAACAAAAGAGACAACAACAACATTTGCGTGAGACACACTACAATTAGGTGAGAAAAGGACAACAATATTAATTGTGTGAGACACACTACATTTCTGTGCGAAAGGGACAGCAATAACATAAAATTGAGACAACAGTATATTCTAATAGGAAATTATTCAAAATGTAAAAGTGTAAAATAAAAGGAATAAAACCTAAGCTATTATTTACAGTTGTGTACCCAAATATTATGTGGTGCGGATCAAATGTACGAGTGGGATTAAAATGTATGAGTCGAGAGCTCTACACAACTAGACCTCGTTAAGACTAGGGTTACGTGGTCAATCTGCCACCAGTTCAGTCCATCAGATCCAATCCTGATCGTGTAACCGTGTGATTGACGGACTGATATTTTTTTCACTATGTACTTTCCCCCCATCATTCTGGCGTCAGTCTGAGACTGATGGACTGAACTGATGCTAGACTGATCGTGTAACCCTAGTCCCAAGGCTTTGCACAGTAAATAGGAAGCAACAAGTAAAAACAATAATTTAGATTTTAGAAAACGAAAAAACCTAACTGCATTTTGATATACCAAGTTTCAGTCTCACACTAAAGTCAAATCTAACGACATCTCTCAAGCTGATCAAACTGTTCAGGCTGCAGAGCGAGCTAAAGAACCGTACATCCTGTCGAAAAACATAACCCTCCTGACGCAGTTAGGTAAAAAGCTATTAAGTTTGCGAGTATCCGACTGTAGACAGCGAACTGAGTGTAACATTAATTAGGTTTAATTGCACACTGCGGATGTGGGGAAAGAGGATTCCGCACCGAAATTCACAGACATTAGTGGATGAAGCGGGTAACTAACATTTTACAACATTAGTCAGATCAGACGTGCGCGTTTTCTGCTGTAGCGTTTAGAAAAACGTGACTCTGAATCTGCGTGCGTAAGTATCGGGCACGTGACACGTCTGAACCCGCCCTTACTAATTTAAGCTCAAATTATGAGGGGAAAAATGCTATACATAGAATCCACATTTTTTGATTTCAAATCATTTTCCCGGTCCTAAAGCCTTCGTTTAATGCCAAAAACAATAGCTAGTTCATAAGCGACGGTAGTTGCTTTCCATTAGGTGATCTGTGTGCTCGTTTGGTCGTGCGTCGTTATTTTATAAAAAAAAAACAAATTGTTAGTTACCCACTTCATCCGCTCATGTCTTCAATTCACAGAGGAACAAACCGACAGCTCATTAGCCAATCGCATTGACAAAGGGTTTAACAGAGCTAAATGCTTCCAGAAAAAAATGCTTAACCCAATTTTAACCACGGTAAATCTTTTGATGACTAAAAAGGTGTGGTGCTGCAGAGAACCTAGCTGGGATCCTATTCTATTTTCTGTGTTCGCATTTCGTACGCATACTGTTTTTTTTATCTGACCTATTTGGGGTCTTTTTTAAACGTGGATGATTTTTTTCCCGACTGCCATGTATATTTTATGATTTATGAAATGTTAAACTTGGTGGGATATGCCTCCGACTGCATTTTGTAGTCCACTTTCTTCTTGTACATTTTTCTATGTAGCCTTCTATTCATCTTGGCATGAAACTCGTAAGCAAGAGTCGTATCAATTAAAACATGGATTAGACGCCTCCGGGCTCAGGCAGAATAAGGTCTTGTTTCGGTCTAATTAGTTAAAATTGTTTTACAGTCGGGTTTTTTGATTTTTGAATTAATTTATTCCTAATGCTATGTCCTACCTTTCAGACCGACGGCAAGATGGTTTTCGACGTGATCCAACGGATGGAGGACACGGAGCCGTTCAGCGAGGAGCTGCTCGCCGCCATGAAGAGGCTGTGGGCGGACTCCGGGGTGCAGGAGTGCTTCGGACGGTCCAACGAGTACCAGCTCAATGATTCCGCCAAATAGTGAGTATTGCTTGTTGAAAGTTATGTGATATGTGGTGATGGGGATGTACGGTTTGGTTGCTGAAAGTTGTGTTAAGGGTGAAGCCAAACGAGCGTAATTTGTGAGTTGTGAGTCGCAGAATTTCGGTCGCGTAAATATCTTTTCATACAAATCATGACTCAAAAAATTACGCTCGTGTGAATCATACGGGACTTTAGTATGAAACTGAATGCACCAGAATTTCTGCCAGCCGAAATTCTGCGACTCATAAATTACGCTCGTTTGGCTTCACCCTAATGTGCGGAGATTTGGAGGTATGAAAAATGTAGAGATAATGTGACTGAACTATGCAGTGTTATCGTATAGTATTGGAACAACATTTTTTTGATCTCGGCCGGTCAAATACCATATTTTGTTGTGGTTAATTTGCTCACTGTACTGCGTATAATATGTAGTGAGTCTTTACAGAATCAGTAGACTCTATACCGTGATACATCACAGACTGTATTTACCTACACAGAGACAAAAGTAAAAATGTTAAAGTCATAGTCTTTCTAGGATTTAGGTTAATAAGGGTAATAAAGTAGCTTTAATTCTAATTTTTTACATCTACATAAAATGAAACAGCAACAATTTCTTAACATTTATTTATAAAACATAATGTAGAGCTATCACATAACGCGGTATGTAAATGTATCCATTGTTATTCAAAATAAAAATAATAAAAAAAACATTTAACATTATTATTTATTTATTTATTACATGTAAAGTTTACATAATATTTGGTACTAGCGACCCGCCCCGGCGTAGCACGGGTATAACATATAATTATAGCCACTGAAAAAATGATTAAAATTGATAGCCCATGATCCTTTACGTGGTCTACTTCTTATCTGTGCCAAATAACATAAAAATTGCTCCAGTAGTTCGCGAGATAAGCCCTTTCAAATAATTTCCCCCGTTTTTTCCACATTCTCCTTTGATAATAGTCTTAGCGTGATAAAATAGAGCCTTCCTCAATAAATGGGCTATCTAACACTGAAAGAATTTTTCAAATCGGACCAGTAGTTCCTGAGATTAGCGCGTTCAAGTTAGCTTTTTCAAATAAATTTCCCCGTTTTTTCCACATTTTCCTCTATTTCTTAGCTCCTATTAGTCTTAGTGTGATAAAATATAGCCTATAGCCTTCCTCGATAAATGGGCTATCTAACACTGAAAGAATCATCAAAATCCGTTGCGTAGTTTTAAAGATTAAAGGGAACAAAGGGGCATGAGAGAAAAAAAGCGACTTTGTTTTATAATAAGTATAGATGAAAATATGTTGGTACCTACGTAAAAAACTTAACCTATTTCAATTCAGTTCTGGGGAATTCACAATTCGAAATTCGGATTCGATTATTCTTTTGCACCAATAAACGCTCGTTACGCCTCGTCGACCAATCACAGCGCGGTAAAGGCCTGGGCCCGTACCACGAAACGGTTTTGAGACTCAAACAATCGTACGAGAATGTTGCGTCCTACTCTAACAAACGAGAAATGACCTTATTAGAGCAGGACGCGGCATTCTCATTCGATTGTTTGAGTCTCAAAACGATTTCGTAGTAGGCCTACTTATTACACGTACCGAGTAGAGTGACGAAACAGTGCTCCTCGGCCGAGTACATCCATAATAAACATACCGACTGTTTGGCCGAGAGCATTATCTCTCCACTCTACTCGCTTGGTGTAAGCAGTCCCTTAGTTTTGGAATCAGAATTAGAACAGGGATTGTGAATTAGGCCGCTTGTTTTCGTGGTTGGAGGGTGAACTGGAGGGGTTCGTTGGGTACGTAGGTTGGTGTGACGCTGTATGTTAGCTCGCCGTAACGCCAGGACACGTTGTATTTGTGGAAGGTCTGAAAAGAAAATATAAGCTTCATGTCAAGGTGACTACATCAACGGATACATCGGGAGTCGTCATCCGCTGGTGTGAGGAATATCAGCAGATGCGTCTGTTGACGTGTAGAGGTGCCTTATTTTAATGCATAAAAATGGAAGTGCCTCCGCTGCCGGCGCCGGTTGCCGAAATGGTTGCCGGCGCCGGTTGCTGAAATGGCTGCCGGCGCTGTTTTCCGAACTCCGAAGTTTGCCGAAGTCACGCGATGTTTGCCGAATAGGCTGCCGGCGCCTATTCGGCAAACATCGCTTGTCAAATGACAGAATAATGATCAAAAACATCAGCCTTGAGCTAAAGGACTATTATCGTTTTCGGCATCTGCACTGCCCCGGGGCAGGGTGGGCTGACAGGATACGGAAATAAGCGAAGTTTAAATTAAGAACATAAACTATGTATAGTACTAAGTCCACGTGCTTCGTGGATCATCATAATAGTGCAATATAGTTTATGTTCTTAATTCAAATTTCGGCTGTTTCCGTATCCTGTCGACCCACCCTGCCCCGGGGCAGTGCAGATGCCGAAAACGATATATGAAAAGTACAAATAGTAAGGTCATAAATAGTCATATTGTAAGGATGCATATACCTCCGAAAAGCTGCATTGCAGAGGCGGGAGGTCTCCCTGTTTTGGATTATGGCGCACGCAGGGTTGAGAGGGAATGAGAGGGTTGACGAACTAGCCAAGGAGGCCGCGCTGAAATTGAGAAGGAAACCTGACTACGATCTGTGTCCTGTTTCATTCGTCAAGCGTATCTTGAGAGGGGATAAGATTGAGGAATGGAACAGGAGATACGAAGTGGGAAGGACGGCCGGAGTCACGAAGCTCTTTTTCCCAAACGCTGCCGCTGCATACAAAATAGTACAGAAAATAGACATCACACACCACACCACACAGATTCTGACCGGTCACGGCGGATTCGCCTTCTACTTGAACAGATTCAAGCTGAAGGAGGATCCGTCCTGCCTGTGTCAGCCAGGAGTTGAGGAGACGGTTCCTCACCTGCTACTCGAGTGCCCAATTTTTGCTAGCAATAGATACGATATTGAGCAGAAATTGGGCACATCGATAACGGGTGAGAATCTGCCATCCATCCTGGGGGGTAAAAAGCGGGACATCTTCCTGGCTTTTTGCAGAACGATCGTGGGTGTAGTGAACAAGCGTAACAGCAGTATTTTGTGTGATAGTAACAATTAGGTTCTAATTTTCGTTCGGTCGTTCGTTCGTTCGTTTCGTTCGTTCTCGACGACCTCTGTGGCTCAGTGGTGAGCGCGTCGGTAGCTCAAGCCGGGGTCGCGGGTTCGAATCCCGCCGACGGAACAAAAAGTTTTCAAAGTTCCTGGGTCATGGATGTGTATTAAACATGTGTATCGTATAATAAAAATCTTAAATATATGTATAGTATAAAAGTATTAAATATATTTCCGTTGTCTGGTACCCGTAACACAAGTCCTTCAGGTACTTACCACGGAGCCAGACTGACGTGGTGTGAAGCGTCCATAGATATTATTATTATTAATTTAAAGCTGTGATATTAGAATAGTCTCTGTTCTTTTGTTTTATATTTGTGCCGTTGTTTTATTAATTTCGTTTTATTTGTTTATTTTAGTGGAATCATTTTATTGTATTTTTTATATTGGAATTGGTATTTTAATTAGTGTTAATTACATCGTATATTTTATATTAATTTGAATATCATAAATATTGTAATATTGAACATAATTGTTACATCTAAGGCTAATAAGACAAATTGTATTATAGACAAATAGAAAATAAATAGCCCTGGACGAATAAAAAAAAATGCATATTTGAGTCCTTTGATCGGGGATTATTATAGATATATTGGTATATATTGTTGACGCGATCACCGGTGCTCGTATGGGGCTTGAATCTTGATGGGTTAATGGTGGTATTGATGATGCTGATAAATGTGATCTGCATAGTAGCATAATACAATATCTTTGCTTCTTTAAACAACGCTGAAACTCTAATATGTATAAGGAATCTGAAGTTCTGTTCAGTACCTTCCGAAGTATACCACGGGGTTTATAACTGTTATAGCTGTGGTGCAAAATCTTACTTTTTTGAAAAAAGGTAGCTAAGCTAAGAAAATGCATCACAAAAAACTAAAATATCCACAGCCGATCAATAAAGTACCTACTTAACTAACTTTCACCTTTGGAAGTCGGTAAAGTCGAATATATTAATTGAAATTATAATTATTTCTTTTTAAAATTTGTGTATCGGGACTGGAACCTAGCGCTTTACGCATTATCACTGGCTCCCATTTTGAGTGCCATCACCGGCAGCCGTTGTTTTATATCTTGGCTGCCGGCAGTGTACTTACCGCCGGCTCCCATTACTGATATTTTTGGGAGCCGGCGCCGGCAGCGGAGGCACTCCCCATAATATACTCCGAAAGCTACTAGAGAAGCGTTTTGAGTCTGGTTTAATGTTGTTTTCTTTTTCAAATTACTTCGCACATGTCTCCCAAAAGAGGTACAAATAAAAAGGTCTCATATGAATATGTATGTAAATTGGAGCAAATAAAATATCAGTCAAATGTCAATCACAATATCAAGAAAACGTATACAAGTACAGCTAACCCTACTTTCGAGTATTAACGATTTAATCAGTCAGCAACTGTTCAGGTGTCCTAAATTTCAGACTTCGCGCTAGCCCTCATTTATTAATTCAGTCGAATTAGGCTTGTTATTCTTGTTAATTTCTGTTTAAACTCCCAAAATTATCTTAAAATACATATTAAAGGTAAACTTTTTGACTGATAGATATATGCACAGACGTGGCACAGGCCTAAAGAGATACTTGAAATTTTGCACACGTGTTCCTCTTAAGATGTAGACATCCCTTAAGGCGACGCCTTGATAATTTGGCTGTAGCGATGCCGATTTTTCTCAGCAATGACTAAAGCTAAGAAATTGAAGTTCATTGTCAGTATTCATCATGTCTTTGTCTTTGAATTGCCCATAGCATAACACGATTGGACAACTTTTATAGCACAGAATAATCAATCGAAAAGACCTCTGTAAAAAAAGGGATTCCTATTTTTCCAACAGAGGAGAGTGATTTAAGGTTCCAAAATTTGTACATAAATTGGTTCAAGCATGCACTTTAATTTGTGCATAGCTTATATGAAATGTATTTATGGTTTTTAAATTATGCGACAAAAACCATTTTGTCGCTTACGCCCTTTCCATTTTTTTGCTGTTCCATTGCCTGTTTTCTATGAGAGGCCGGGCCGGCCTCTCATAGAAAACAAGCAATCTAAAACATATCCAACACGGTTTCTTGTCTTTTGCCTAGCTATTCTGAATTTTTTTATAAATATAAATTAAAATGTTTTGTTTTTTTTAAAGAATACTTTGATGAGCGATCTAAGTACAAGGGTATATGGTATAAAACCATTCAGAGTGAGCCTCTTCGTATACCATGGTTCTCAGTTTCTGATTTAAGTAGGCAGCAAATAGTCACTGCATGTAGATTGCGATCCGGGCACATCCCTTGTAACAGTTTTGGATTTTTAATGAGGAAAGTGGAGTCACCCAACTGTGAGGAATGTGGTGTGCGGGATGATATCTACCACCGTTTGATGGAGTGTTCCCGGAACGCAAACTTAAGAGAAAATTTGATTTTTAATTTTAAATTAATTAAATGTAATATTGGCATATTTAATAGCATTTTAGCAGAACCTTCTTCTGAGGCTGCTAAAATGCTATATAATTTTAACTATAATTTAGAATTATTGTAAATTAATTTGTTATATTTAGTATAAGGTACGATGGGATTGACATCGTCTTTTTGCACAAAAATCCCTTAAAATAAATAAAGAAATAAAAAAAAAAAAACAAGGTTTCTTACTTTAACGCTGCGTCACCTTAAGAGAGGATTTTTAAAGTTCTACTCTTACGGGGGTAAATAGAGAATCGGAAACGGGCAGCCGCACATAAAAGGTATAGTCCTTAATATTATTAATTACAATAACTTACCTTAGCCAACAATAATTGTAGTTCCGCCTCGGCAAATCGTTTTCCAATGCACATTCGTCTTCCGAAGCCAAACGGTAGGGACGCGAAGGGATGTATGCCAACTTCTTTCTGCTTCTCACACACTGCTTTTGCCTTAGAGTGGGGGCAGGTATCCGTGGTCTTCTCAGGCATTTCCCTCAACCATCTCTCTGGCACGTAGTCCTGGGGTGATGGGAAGTATCTCTCTTCGTTTGACATGATGTAGTGAGGGAAGACGACGTGGGACTGTAAAGATTAGAGCAACTTCTGAAGGTGTCTTTTATAAGAGGGTACTAGTCGATGCTTTGAACTACGGATACGTCAAAAATGCTTAATTTTAAATCCTGGATCAGGGAAAAAAGGATTTACCCATGTAAATATAAAGGTCTACAATGTTTGAATTAAGATTAAATTATGTATAAGTATCCGTTTCTTAGTTTTTGACAGGATTTCATTTATTTGCTAGCCTTTGATTGGCTTATGCCATTAACCAATTAATATCGTTGTTGAATAGATAAACTACCGTCTTAAACCTTAGAAACTTGTGCGTTTGTAGAAAAAGTCGACTAGCGCAGCTTTAAAGGGATATAAAGAACTTAAAATAGATGGCTTTTGTTTTGTCTCGCTGCGGTTGTGCAGTCATTATTATAATAGCTCCAAGAACAAAAGAATGTTGAGACTTGGGGTGTGGAAATACGAAACAACTTACGCCTTTGGGTACTTCGTATCCGGCTATCACTGTGTCGGACTGCAAACAGCGGCCATTTCCCAAAATGACCGGTTTGATCCTGGAAAAAGTCAGTAATAATAAAAAAAAATATATGCAATGGGAGAATTTGGGTACTCCGCTAAACAGAGTTGATCACAAAATTGTAATTAAACTTGGTTTAAACTGGTACAGCAATGTTTTAATGAATGCAGCAATTCCAGATTTGTTTTTTTTTCTCCCGAAAAAAGAATTGTTTACGTATGTAGGAATGTAGTTTAGAATTGTAATGTAGTTGTTAAATTACGAGAATTTCACTGCATGAACAAACACAATTTCTAGTGCTGTTAGTGTTATGTCAAGTGCGAAAAATAGTGGTTGTTCTAGAATGAGTAGTTTAACGTCATTCCGTATAATTACGTATATTGTTACGTGCTTGTCGTATTATGATAACGTGTAGTTTTGGTTTGTCGTATGCTGGTATATTAACCCATCAGTCGTGGCAAAACGAGACACAATAGCTTTTTCATTGTTATCGCGGCCGGATGTGGCCGCTTGGGGCTTCATGAATTAATTTTCCCCTACACAATAAGGTGCGGCCACACTGCTCTGGTGCGTTGCGTCGTCGGAATGGAATAAACGCATTTTTTTTGCGGCTTCTTTTACGGGACCTCCTGTTCCCCCTTCCAAAGGGAAGAGCCAATTTTTTACATTTTTCATTAAATCATTTAAATTGTTTACAATTTGTTTACATTTTATTCTTACAAACAGTTATAATATCATATCTCACTTACATTTAGATCAATTATTTTAAGCTTCTTGTTACATTTCTTATACAGTTAATAGTGCCTATTTTGTTACCATTATTATTGGAGTTTACTCCTTAAGAATCGATTTTCATATTATATAAGGCGCCCGGTATGAGAAAAATCCGAGGGGTAAAACCTACTAACAAGTAACGAAAAATCGTGACACGTTTTTGGTGCGCACCTTTAGTGCGCAACTTTCTAATTTGGCTGTGAGTGTATTAAGACCATAAAGGTAATATACCTATCGGAATATTATATTATATTATTATATAATTATATTATTATATAATATTATATTCCGATAGGTATATTAACTTTATGATTAAGACGTACATATGGTATGCTGTATAGGCGACTATACCTATATACTATATGTTATTGGGCTTGTTTGTTTCTATCAGTGTCGATGTATTTATATTGCTATACTCGTACTTAAGGAGTAAACTCCAGTCGTGCGTCGGAGCTGACACACTTTTTTTTCTTTTACAATTTAGTTTACTATTTTGCTTCGACGCGGCGTGTTCGGTGCGAATTTGTTTTGCTAAAGTTATTTACTTACGAAATAACTTTTTACAATTGAGTGGGATGCATAACTTATAGTTGCATATTGTTGTTATTCCTATAGTTCTATAGCATTGACATTCCATTTACATTTTTAATTACCTATATATATAATTTTACAAATACTTTTTACAGTTCTATATTATAATATCTATTTAATACATATTTTTATTTCTTAGTGTTGTTTACATTATTATATATAAATGACTTGGTTTTTGATCTGTTATATTGTTACATACACAATTACCTATTCTTTTCTATATTATAAATAAACGCATATTGTATGGTATAGCTTTGTTGCGGCTACGCGCGACACTTCATCTCCATTAAAACACCATTGGCACAGCAATTAGTCAATGTGGCATATCATCTGTGGATACTAATATTATAAATGCGAAAGTGTGTGTATTTCTGTCTATTACCTCTTCACGCTTAATTCGCTGATGTAACTTTGATGCAATTGGTATATGCAATATACATATTTTGAGTCCCGGAAAAGGACAGGAGGGTTTTCGTCCCTGAAAAATTAAAGTTTCTCAAACAATTAATGAATTGCAATGCAAAAACGTTAGGGACATTCACTAAATTACATTGTTGCGACTTGCGAAGTTGCGACGCAACGCAGAAGAGTGATGTGGCCTCACTTTAGTATGAATCTAGCGTTGGTGTTCCATTTGTGGTGCTAGAGTTAATATCGTCTGCATTGCAATATGCTGTACATATCCCCATGGAAATCAGTATCCATACTAATATTAAAAATGTGAAAGTGTGTCTGTCTGTTACCTCCTCAAGCCCAAAACGCTGAACCGATCTTGCTGAAATTTGGTATGGGGATATTTTGAATCCCTACCTACCATATTTACAGCATCTAATAAATTCAGTTTACGTCTATATTATAATTTTTATTCCACCTGTATTATATAAAATCAATGGCCCTCTATGGAGTACTGCCCTTGTTTTACATTTAATATCAATAGGTACATTTAAATCTAATACCCTACTACTATTAACCACTTGGAAATAACTACACCACCATAAATAACACGATTTTTCAACCGCAAGTATACCTCATGCGAGTGACTCATTAAAATGAAAAGCGTATGTTTATAAAATGAATTTCCATTTGCATAACTGACTAGAGTGCCAGCTATCCCCAACCCGCGGCCCCCGGGCTGCTAGCGACCCGCCGGGACTTTATTTGTGGCCTGCGTGATGTTAAACCATTTTGAAATTCGCGCCCACCTGCAAAATAATGTAAAGGCATCGTGAGTCGTGAATTTTTTTTCACTTTTTAATCTTTAATTTTGAGGAACGTTATTTTTAAACCTAAAAATTTTTAGATGCGGCCCGCGACACCAAGACCAAAACATGTTTGTGGCCCGCATGAAAAAATGGTTGGGGACCACTGGACTAGAGCTTTAGTGAAAATGTGCATGGAGTTTCAAATTATGGAGCTTTTAAATAAACATTAGGTTATTTAGTTCAACTAATATGAATTACAAAGATAATATTCTACACTAGATGACGCCCGCAACTCCGTTCTGAAATTCGTTTATCGCGCTGCAACCGTACATTTTTACAGGATAAAAAGTCCTTCACCGTTTCTCAAAGTATCTTCAAACCGAATTTCATTTGAATCGGTTCAGCGGTTTAAGGGTGCAGAGGTGACAGACAGGCACATTTTCGCATTTATGATATGAGTAAAGATGGCATGTCTGAAATTTTCTGACTCGTCTCGTGATGGCCATAGGTTAGTTAATTTGTCATTTCTATCATTAACGTTGAGTTGAATGTCCTCCCATTCATCATTATATGCTTGTTAGCTACATTAGAACCTATTATTGTCACGACTTCAAGGTCTGAAGTTGTCATTCCATCACGGACTTACTGCACTCAGGGACGAATATTAATTATTATTTAACTTTAATTAAATGACAATTTTGACATTAGTTTTATTATCTGTGAAACTCTTCATTAAACTGAATTTTAATCATCACTAAATGTTTCCGAGTGTGGCCGTTATTTTTTTTACCATCGTCTTAAAAGTTTGATTCTTCACCCTTTGGTAGAGAATCATTCCCCTTAATTTTACATCTACCTATAAGGCAATATTTATGCAATCTCGTTTCTTATTCGATTCAATCTAGTTCCGCTATCCCCAACCCGCGGCCGTTATTTTTTATCCCTAAAAAAATTTTGTAGCGGCCCGCGACACCAAGACCAAAACATGTTTGTGGCCCACACGAAAAAAGGTTGGGGACCACTGATCTAGTTCCTATCAAATTATTATTATTAGGTATTGTCGTGAAATCTTATTTTCTTTGGTTTGACATTTCATGAGAACAGCAGGGCTAAAATGGTCACATTTAGCAATTCCTCTCAATAAATTCAGCAAATGAATCGTCAAAACAGTCAAACTGACGAATGAATTGCAAGCAGAGTGACCATTTTGTGTTGTTTTAAAAAATAATCATGATTCTCCAAAGCGACCATTTTAGCCCCCCAGGACTAATTCGAACAAGGAACTGAATCAAAATGGTAGAATCGGAGCTGATCTATTTCAAAGAGTTGAAGTAGAGTCATTCCTATAGTTTCGTAATTTTAATTCTAATTAGTTTCATAACTTAATTCTGATTTATCGTATCACGTACTATTGTTATATTATAATCTCATAATTTGAAGTGTTGCGTGTTAGGTTTCAGTGGTAATGTTGTCGGGTTTTTGTTACTCTATTGTACTTGGTTTTGTGCAGCATTTTCTCTTATGTGATTGATGAGCTCTTTTAGATGTGACTTCGTTACCACGAACACCTTTTGTCACGCGATAGGACAAATGTTCAGGCAACGCCCTTAGCTATTTATCAAATGACTTTAATTCTACTTAATTATGCAACGCTAATGCTGCGTTTCAAATTACCCGATGCAGTCATTTTTCTATCAAACAAAAAAAAGTTTTTCTGGGGTATTTTTAACAGATTCTTGTTTTAACATTTTTTTGTCTGCTTATAAGCGTTGTTGATAAGTTACGCATTTGACGTTAGCGAATTAAACACGTTATAGAATGAATAAACAGTCAAAACCGGACTTTAGCGCAAATTTAATCTTCATCCGTACTAATGGATTAAGCGGTTTGAATTCGCTTTAAAAATTAATTGGCTTACCGCAAAGCTTCCTTTATGCAGGCGCGCAGATACGGCAGTTGATCCAAATCTCTGCAATCCAACACTTTATCCACAGGCAGATTATTGTCCAGCTCCGACTGCAATCGCCTTTGTGCTCTACTGTTTATGGCTAGAAGATACATGGTGCTGGCTGCTGCAGCAGCTGTAGTGTCCACTCCGACGAGCAAGAGATCCAAAGCCAGTATAGTTGCTACCTTTTCGCCGTAGTTCTTAGCAATTTGAGCACATGCCCCTTTGTCTGTTAGTCTTCTTAAGCATAAGGAACGGAAGGCGTCTAACGCTTCTACATAAGTCTTGTAAGCTGGTGTAGAGTATAGGCGCCATAATGGTGCCGACAGCTCCAATTCTGGTACACTGTGGAAGAACCCGTGTATGCTCCTGATTATGTCTCTCGCTTCGTTGTCGTCGTCGCTCAGGCATCCGAATCTTGTGCCAAGCGCCCAAGCTCCTACCGCTGAAAATTGAAGAACTACGTATAAAACTAAGTCACTGGTGGCTGTTATTATGTGTTCTAAGTTTTTACTATGCCCTGGATTTTGATAGTTCTTTTTAATGAGTAACGTTTCTTCACTAATTTCTTTGGGTTATTGTAATAGGCCCAAACAAGAAGTTGCTCTCGATCCTTGATAGACTATTTCGACGCCCATCAGAATTGGTTAATCGCATCGGTCTAACCTTGACATCGCAACAAACAGACAGACACACTTTCCCATTTTGAATATTTGTGTGTCTACTTTCGACAGACTTAACGCGATAGAACAAAGATTGCACGTTACGTGTTTAACGAAGACGGTGATTTACGTTACATTAATTGGGGTCATAAGGCTAAGCGTAATTGAAGACGTAAGTGGGTAACTAACATTTTGAAATTTTGAGTTTTTTTTGCATAAACGGCGGTTAAATACATGCATAATGGAGGAAATATAAAAATATGCGGTCCTACCACAAAAAACTAAAAATCCATTGAACAGTTGTTTTGAGACCATTTTGTACTGAATTTTTCTGTACCTTATCAACTGTTCAACAGGTGTTTAAATCTTTTGTAGTAAGACCGATGGACTTGATGTATACTTTAGCAATAAAACATCCATATTTTTATTGCAAATGATTTTCCTGGTCCCGAACGAAAATTTTCAAATTGTTAGTTACCCACTTGATCCACTTACGTCTGCAATTATGAGACGTATGAACTTGAATTATGTAATTGAACTTACATTCCAAGGCCCATTTGTACAGCTCGGTGAGAAAATCTTTGGGCAACTCTCTTTTGTCATCGACCAAGCCCTCCATCCTAGAGGACAAGAAATATTTGATTAGTAGCACATCCATCGTGGGTATCGCAGACACAATAGATTTTCAATTGTTATGCGGCAACCGGCTGCTGCTTGGGAATTGATGGGTTAAATAAAATATAGTTAGTACTCACTTAGTAGTTAACAACTTACTAAAAAGATCCAGTTAACTCTATATTAGTTGTACAATGTTTTGCTATTGACTTTTGTTACGTGCGTAAAGGAAGTTTGCATCTTTTTATTTAAAAGCAATTTAGACTTCAGTGTTGACCAAAATTGCTGTCTAAAATCTATACTTCTATACTAATATTATAAAGAGGTAAACTTTGTTTGTTGGTTTGTTTAATTGTAATGAATAGGCTCAAAAACTACTGGACCGATTTTAAAAATTCTTTCACCATTCGAAAGCTATATTATTCACGAGTAACATAGGCTACTTTTTATTTTGTAAAATATAGGGTTCCGTAAGATATTTGGGTTTTTCTGGCACAAGGTGAAAAAAATCAACCAGAAAAGTTACTTATATTGCGTACGCTACCTAAACTATAAAAGATAGAACCATACAATGTTCTAAGTAAATGTAGATCTTATAAATATCTACAAAAATGTCCGCGACACACTATACCTATCTATGTCAAGTGAGGCACAACAACCATTTTTTTATTTAAAAATCTTGATTTTTTTTGGACCACATTTAAACGCATTTATTTTACTCATGTTGATAATCCTTATCGAAATAAATTATTTCATCACTAAGTACAGTTTGTGTAGATAATATTTGGTGTTTAAATGATTAAAATTGGACGCTTGGTTTAGAAGTTATGACGAAATTAAAAATTGCGATTTACGCCCGTTTCGAAGTGGGCGCTACCAAGGCGGGGACGTGCGCAGTAGCGAAGATTATGACCGGCCCTGCAGCTGGTGAATTAGCTCATATACTAAGAATACCAATGATCCCTACTGATTTGCCTATAGGAACCTTGCAAAAGGCTCCAATTTCCTGTGTGACGTAGCTTTTGCGGCGGTACCGACCAATGCGGGCCACGGGTAGTAATAATGAATAATCAAAACTGCTGAATCAATTTTAATCATTTTTCCAGCGGCTTTATTATATTTTATACCCGTGCGAAGCCGGGGCGGGTCGCTAGTGTCTTAATATATTATTTAAATTACTCATATTTTGAACACACACCGTTTTAGATTAAAGATTATAATGATAATTGATAATAAGGGCCACATGTGCAAAAGTAAGTTAACCTAATATTTATATTTAACCCATGTTTAACTTTAACCCAGATCCGTGCATGAACTTATGTAACAAGCTCAAAAGTTAATCTACTCCAACACAAAATGTTGAATTTAAGTGTCTAAGATTGAAGGAGGCGGTTTCCAATTATAGACCTAAAGTTCATTGTAAAATCTAGACACGTGAATGGAGTTTTAAAATTGAAGACGTAGGTGGTGGAAGTGGGTAACGAACAATTTGAAAATTTTCGTTTTTTTGCATAAATGGCGGCTTTAAAACCGGGAAAACGATTTGAAATGAAAATAATAAAAAAAGTGTCGAAGTCAAATAGAGGTCGAACATCGTTCTGTCTAGCCCCCTTTACGCCGAACGCGCGATAAGGAACTTCGTTCCAAATGTGTATTTTATGTACAGCAGATATGTTAGCTAGTTGATGAAGTAGTTAAGTTTCAAGTTTACTTCTAATTATAAGGGAAATAATGTACTGATATTATAAAATTTTAGTTATCCACTCCATTCACCTTCTTCAATTGTAAAAGTGAAAATCTATTTACGACAGATCCATATCTGACACGTCTAGCTGATTCCCTGGAAAAGATTTGACCTTTTCGAATGTGAATACATTTTTAGAAAAAGATCAGAAGTAAGACGTACTTATATATGTACATATTTTACAAAATATGAATATGACATTCTATCTGTGTAGATAACACATATGACAATCTAGCTTTTTATCACAAGGTGCTTATAGATTATATAGACTATACTAGCTGTCCCGGCAAACGTTGTTTAGATTTATTCAACAAATGCACTTATCAATATAAAAAGTAGTCAGTAGCCGATTCTCAGACCTACTGAACATGCATATAAAATTTGGTAAAAATCAGTAAAGCCGTTTCGGAGGAGTACGGTAACTAACATTGTGACACGAGAATTTTATATATAAGAAGATAGATACGGCATAGGGGCATTTTCAAAAAAAATTATACCCCTGGTTTTTACCTTATCCCTTGACTTCGCTGCAGATTATTTGTAAAAAATTACATACTAACATTTTGTAATTTTAATGTAGGAGCAAAAACAAGTTTTCTTTTATTAAAATAAATTCACGTTTGTATAAAATTTTATTTAGTATGAGATTTATAAGGGTTTTTATGTACCCAAAACTATTAAATTTACCTGTCCAATTCCCAGAAGTTGTAGAAAAATCTTTAATAACTAATTTTTTTCTTAAAGTAAGTTGCTTAAAAACATATTTTTGATTCCTAAATAGTTAATGTATCAATTGAATGTGTTGTTATTGAAAAATCTAACATAATTTAACTAAAAATTAATTAAAATTATAATCATGACGACCCGACCGGAATGTTCAGTTTAGTGACCGTTTTTTTTTTTTAGTTTTATAAACATACTACAAAAATATTTCGGCACTAAATGATAGCACTATATTTCATTGTACATCGAGAAACTCCAATTTGAATTTAGTAGTTAAAAATCTGCTACAAGACGCGGATGCAGGTTGGACGGTTCTTCAGGAACGGTTTCTTTGTTCAGATAAGTGACCATATTTTGTAAGCATTAATATACTTTCTCCAACTGTTATTACTGTTGACACGTTGCAAAATTCGTTTAGTATTTAGTATAAAAAATGAAATTGTGATAACTATAATTATCGGTTATTTACAAACACTTTAAAAGTAAAAGAAAGTAGCATTATGTGACTTCCGATTTGTGACTTTTTGTATGGTCACCTATAATGGAACGGACAAGTCACAACAGGCGGAAAGCATAAGGCTTAGTTCACATTTTAAATAAATTATTTTTTTATTCACAGATTTTACTAAGAAAATTGGAGATTTTTAAACTGGTACGATTAACATACATATATTTTTTTTATTACTTATGTGATAAGGTGACGCCGCGTTAAAGTAAAAAACCGTGTAGGATATGTTTTAGATTGCTAATTTTCTTGTTTTTTAGTTTTGTTGATTGCTAGTTTTACTTTAGGCCGGGCCGGCCTCTCATAGAAAACAAGCAATGGGACAGCAAAAAATGGAAAGGGCGTAAGCGACAAAATGGTTTTTGTCGCGTAATTTAAAAACTATAAATTCATTTCATTTAAGCTATGGGCAAATTAAAGTGTATGCTTGAACCAATCTATGTACAAATTTTGGAAGCTTAAATCACTCTCCTCTGTTGGAAAAATAGGAATCCCTTTTTTACAGAGGTCTTTTTGATTGATTATTCTGTGTTATAAAAGTTGACCAATCGTGGTATGCTATGGGTAATTCAAAGACAAAGACATGATGAATACTGACAATGAACTTTAATTTCTTAGCTTTAGTCATTGCTGAGAAAAATCGATATCGCTACAGCCAAATTATCAAGGAGTCGCCTTAACTTAACAATAACGAATATAGTATTTAAAATATACCTAAAAGTTTTATTTCTTAAATAACTTTGATTTTATTTCCACTACTTTTTTATCAGTAAAGTTGAAAATAATTTTGTGTCATTGATATTTGCAGATTTATAATAACTTAGGAATTCGTAGACATGTGAACACATCTTTATGATTATGAGATGTTCGTCCCTCTAATTAATGAAGTTAAATCTGTGAAATCAAAGAATTTTCTACTTTTATAAGTAGTGCAACAATAAAAATGTTTAAATAAAAGGTTTTTGTGTTACAAAAACTTCTTTAAATATGTCAAATATTACTACTCGTGTAAAAAAATGAAAAATAACCTAGTGGATAGGTCACAAAGTCACACTACGGAAAAAATAATTGCTACTCTTGTTGATCCTTGAAATTATCTATATTTTCTTTGAATAAACAATTAAATATGCATTTCACTAGATTAAATGAATGAATAAATCCATTCATTGCTGTATTTTTTGTATTAAATTATATTTTACATTTAGTCCCACAACGGAATCTGTTTCGGCGAAAATTCGATTTTGTTTCAACAATATCAGAATAATATAACGTTTTCGGCGTTCTTTTTAACTTATTCCATTAGTTCAATATTTTTCCTTGTAAATGACATTCAAATATAGATAAATAAATGACCTTAAAAAATAAAGACATATTTTTGCAATGGTACACGTTTTTTTGAAAATGCCCATAGAGAAAGCGCTAAAATGCTGATAGATCCACATGATATTGAAGACTTGGAGGCCCATTTCGTGACTTATGTCCATGATTTTACTCTTATTTGGTGGTGAAAGAGAGTGAAAATGCGACCAAATTGTAAACTATTTCGGAAGAATAAGTTACCAAGGTCTATGTCACAATAAAGACATGCAAAATTAATGAGATGATGCTCAAACATGCTAACACATTCGCGTTGTATGAATGGGAGTGCTGTGTGAGTCAGAGCTAACTCAACAACGGATGTGGCCATTACAGTTAACACTGAGATTCACAATGGTACTATTGACCATGTGAGAACGAAAGAAATATGCCAAAGATATGGGCAGATTAATGTTGATGTAGTTACTATATTCGTATATTGCCCTAGCGATAGTCCAGGATTAAAATTAACCCCGAGGTTACACAGACTTAACTTTAACTCAAATTCACGCAAGTGGGCCAAAGGCAACTATGTAGATGTTATGTGCAAGTTATTTGAGCAATTCAATCTTTGTGGCATGCCACAAAAATTACAATGCTCAAATAATTAAAAGGATATTCCTATGTTCAATCACAGGACTCAAAGTATTTACAGATAATTTTTTTTCAAAATCACTAATTAGTGGAGCGGTTTAAGCGTGAAAAGTTAACAGACAGAATATGTGCTTAACACCCTCGCAATTATAATATAAGGCTCCCCGCACACGGGCCACCGGCCACAACCACAAAACGCCGCTACCGGCATATTTCCTGTAGTTTTCATACATTTTTTGACCCCGGTGGCCGCCACACGCTACAACGATCCACTTTACTACCAATAGACGGCGTTTGTGGCTGCCGCGTGTGGCCCGTATGCGGCGACACTTAGATATTAGTGGACACATCACTCAGGTTGCTAGTGAATAAGCGCCAAACGATCATTCTTAAATCACATTCAGAACATTAATTGCTTTCTAAGTTGACTGGAGTCTCGCTCGCCGTGAAAAAACTAGGCCTACAGCCTACAGGCTACAGCAAATTGTGTCAAAATACATCGCGATAAAAGCTTTCGTGCTTAGGTTGAGAAATTAGATTGAAATTATTTTGTAAGGCCGTACATTTTTGTTGAAATCGTTCGCTATAGTATTATATGTGTCAAAGGTTAACGTTTTTTGATTTAAACGTTCTGCTATGAAAAAACTAACCTATTCTTTGATTTAAGATTTATCTGTTAATTTAAACGACATTGAAAATTATAACTGATTTTTTTTTATTCGTAGAATTTTATATAAATTGTGTAATTATTCACCATTTGAACGTTGAGTAACTAACAAAAAATGTAAATTTTGTATTAGATTTTTGTCGGAGGTGAGTTTGTAAATTAATTACAGCCAAAGTATTACGTTTTATAAAAAAGTTTATGGTTTAAAGTCCTTTAAATGTTGTGCTTTATATCTCATATTTTTACATTTCGTTATTATATTGGAACTAGGTAAATCGGGAGTCACGGAATAACAAATTGGGGTTTATGCCCGCCTTAAGCCAAAAAATTTGTCATACTAGGATCTGTAATACAATTTTCACTGCCCTGTTTATGAGAGTAACTGGAGGCATAATATAAGAGGCTTATTGTTCTATAAGATAGTATTTAGACGTGGTTAACCATATGTTTCCCACGACCATCTCATCTGCATGATATTCACAAACTTTCGCTATATTAATTCAGTGTAAAAAATTATGAACACCATCAGATAAATTTCTACTTAAAATTCCACAAGAGTTTACTATTAATGATACAAGTGTTTCTAATTCTGGTTTAACTTGTTTCAATTTACTTTTGTTAAATATGTTGTTAAATTAAGTTTTCTAATCAAGTGATTAGCAAAATTAATGAGCTTCTTTACGAAAGTATAGTTTGAAAATTTTGTCGAATTTTGTTGTCATTATGCTGTTCCTGCTAAAATGTTTCGGTAATAGGGTAAGCCAAAATACCAAAATAACAATGCTTAAGAAAGAAAATCTTACCTTCTTACGAAGTCTTCAGCCACATGATCCAGCGAAGGCACCGCTGCTCTAGCCGCCTCTGGAGCGATAAGGGATTTTGATACTTTGGATCGAAACTTCGACCATCTCGGCCCATGCCTGCGATGGTAAAATTCATTTGAGTAAAATATGCCACAAAGTAGAAAAGTTCCACCAAAGAGATCACTTACACTCCTATCAAACCGGGCTCGTCCCCAAAGAAATCTTTCCTCAACTCCTGTTTGTAGTGCTTGAGACACGGGGCGACCGCTCTATGTGGTAAAGAGTCCTCCCGCCTGTATATCTTTGCCGTCTCCTCCGCACAAAAGGGAAAAACTAGATCGGGGTGCCCGAAGAGTTTAGCCACTTTAGCTGCACCGCCAGCACCGGCCATCGCTCGTAAGTTCCATAGCGTGACGTCCAAGGAGCGCGTGCTCCACGGCTTCTGACCGATGGCGAAGCGCCAGGAGTTGCCCAACACGGGCAGGGGCTTCGGCCCCGGCATCAGCGTGAAGCGTCGTGCGTGGTTCATCGCGTCCCCAACAATAACTCTTCAGCCCCTGAAGATGTAACCGCCGCGGCCGCGGCAGTGGGGCTCTGTTACGTTTTCAGATGTTTCGTAACGCGTGACCGTGTTGTGGCAACGAAGAATAGTGAAATGCGCGTATGGTACAATGTTCCCATGAGAACCTTGGTGATCGTAAAATTACTATAAAACTTAAATTACTTACTTTAAATATATAAAACTTAAACTAATTACTTTAAATTACTATAAAGCTTTTGTTTTTTTTTTATTTGGAACAACGTGTCATACTTTTTGCGTACATTGTTAGACATACTTTTTGCGAACATCGCGTGGGGCTAATTAGTAGGCGAATGCCCGTTATAGAAATAAAAAAATTGAGATTGGAACGTTACTTAAGTAATGTGATGTTACTGAGATACCTGCCCCCCTACCATGAGCTCTTATAGCAGTATTACTTTAATATTACTTTCAGATTTGGCACAATCAAAAAACATTGTTATGTTTATATAAATAGAGATCATGTTTACTTAAACTGCTATAAGAGCTCATGGTAGGGGGGCAGGTATCTTATGTCTTAGTAAATTACTAAGCTTTTCTGGTTCGTTTAGATTATGTTACTCGATTGTTAAAAAAAAACTTAAGTAACTCTATGTCTGATATCAAAGATATCTGATTTCGAAATTTGAAAGTAATAAGCGTATTGGGTATCTAAAATTATGCCCTGATTTTTATTATCTTGCAATTTCTGTCAATTTACCACGTCTGTAATGGCTTATTACATTGCATTTTAAAGTTATTTTTTGTAGTTGATTCTGTAAGAATCGGTGGTGTAAATGCTATATTGTTGTGTGCTATGGTTAATGGTAATGCCACTGCTAAGCTTCGATTGTATTTTCTCGAATGACTCGGCTAAACATGCGTGTGCAACAATGCGTTCTCACTTAGCATGTCCTCGTTAATGTCAGAAACCTATTAGCGACGACCTAACTTATGGTTTATATTCGCGATTATTTGGCAGTAAGACTGCCTTCACATCAGGTCGCCAGTAGGGCGAACTACTGCTAGAAGGGCATCACGCCGCACGGCAGCCGCGCGGCTGACTTACATCTGAAGACTCTGGAACGAACTGTCACCAGCAGTCGTTTCCGGACCAATACGACCTGCAAACCATTTAGGCCGTCCCCCGAGCAAACGACCTTGGCCATACATTTGCCGCGTTGCCGAGATCGCACCAAAACCCTATTTTTTACTTATTTTAGTTCAAAATTGTCCTAAAAAAATTAAAACGGGGAATATATTGTAGTTTATGATATTGTCGATCTATTGGCCTGTGTTTCAAACAAAAGTAATCTGATTCTCCTTAAGATTGTAAATCCTAAGGAGATGCTAAATGTATGCTTGAATTTTAATAAATTGGTTTAGTATATAGAGTATATATAGAGTATAATAAACAAAAATAGAAAATTTAAAACGGGGAAAGGAATGTTGATATACTGAAGATTATTGCTGTATTTTTATTATAACTTTGTTGCTTTCAAATTATGAGTTTATAAGGCTTGAAATACGGTAAATTACGGTATCTCCGTAAGGAACGCCCTTAAGAAACGAGCGTATTCCCTCATAAAAGGCCGCCAACGCACTTGCTGCTCTTCTAAAGTTGCGAGTGTCCATGGGCATCGGTTGTTGCTTTCCATCATGTTACCCGTTTGCTCGTTTGCTCCCTTATTTTATAAAAAAGGCACTCTAACTGTGCCTAAATACTCAAATGTTTAATGACATAAAATCGTTCAATTAGCTCCCTCTATGGGTGCGCGCGCCGATTGCCTCGTCCGGTGGCTGGGAACGCACGCGTTACATTTGCACATCCATTCATTCCTTCCGCAATCTCTCCGATAAATTCTATATTTGAATCCCGTTGGGGCTTATCGTGCAATCGGTCTTCCAATTTCAACTGAACTGGAATGGTCTCGCCATCGAAATGCGATGACAAAGGAAACTCATATACGTCTATCGTTTTGATTCTGGTGTGAAACACACAAAAATATAGCAACAAAAAAAAATACACCTACACTTTCTTATGCTAAGTACTGACATACGGTTTTGCTCGATAGTTTTACTCCAAATCGAGCAATAACCACCGTGTCGACCGCCAAAACTGACAGCTCGAAGGCTCGCTTCGAGCCGGCTCGATGGAATTAAATATGTCAAATATGTCATTATCGAGCAAAACCGTACTTAGCACAGCATTTTTCGTTGATACTAATCTCAGAACAGGAACTACTGCTCGACAAAAAAATCTGCACATCATAATACCGTGCTCAAAATGATGAACTGAAACCTACGACCACAGTAGTGACAGATTTTTGGCTATGGTGGTAGCCTTTTCGTGTTACCAATTTTTTACATAGTCACATTCCGTTTGTATCGTATTGCAATGGGTATCGCTGCTATCGCAACATGCATTATCCATGGCCTGTCCACAATGCAAGCTGTGACTTGCGTGTTTCCAACCTGAAAACAGTGCTAAACATCCTAAATGACATATTTACTATTGTTTCAAAACCGTGACAGGCGTTTGAACAGCTTTAGAAATAGGTGTATCGAACTTGTTTAGTAATTAGGCATTTCACACCAGTCCTCGTGAATGTTTAATGGAATCTGGCGGAGATTCGCTACCCTCGTGCATAAAAGATGCACAAAGCTCAAAGAAAAACAGTATCCCACTTCTTTGACTGTATATTTCAGGTTCTAATTGAATTTACATGTGTTGGGTTTTCTGCAGTGGGAATAAAGATTTTCATTTCAAATACAAAGGCGGAGTAATTATTTTTAGCGCAGACCACTCTACTTTGTACACTGACACTTTTCTCTGGCACTACTTAAAACGCCATGACCTTGACATGTAAAACTCCCCTAACTTTTGGGATAGGGGAAACAAAATTGTATGTCTGCTCTCGACTATACCCGAGTTCCAAACCAGACATGTACGCGTATTATTTTACGTATCCTGCGAATAAGTAACATGATATCTCGCTACTTGTGTTTATCGTGCTATCACTGGCAGCTCGCGGATGCTGGCGTGATGGTATATAATAATGCCTGCACTGTTCCAACTTCCACCACTGATTAATGCCTAACGAATGATTGCGCAAATCTTTCTCTGGTATTATACCTTTCGACATTACAATTTGCCTCGTAATCTGTCATCGGTTCTGCTTGTGTGTTCGGAAAATTGCTATTTAATGTCCTCCTCGTAATCGTTTCGTAAACAACGGAAAGGCAATCGAGAGCTGTCATTATTTCATTGATTGGTAAAACTTGGAAATTGAAGATTGAAAATTCTAATAGTGTTTGCTGTGACAAAATACAATGATCAAAGTCGTAAACGTTTAACTGCATATTTTATTTGTTTTATAATAGGTTTTGTACGATCAATAAGTATTATGTTAGTTATGTTACATCTAATGCACTCCATGTTGGCCCATAATTAAGGTTTAAATAAACGCGTATAATGGCAATCATGGTTCAACGACCTTAAAATGTCCTCTAACATTGGATCAAAATTTAAGGCCCATTGTTCATACAAATTGCCATCAGAGGATACATTTCGTAGTCTCAACGTGGACCATGAAATGTTAAAAATGGAAAGAAACCCGGTATTTTAAAGTCATACCTTCGGCCCACTTGAATATTCATGTTTCGAGCTCCGTGCCGAGTGTCTGTTGGCTTCAGCCCAGCGTTTCGCTTATGGACCTAATATTGGATATTGCACCCCTATGTGAATATATCTCGTTGCATCCAATCTTTTGATGCATTAATTACCTTGAAGTGTTGGTTTTTACCCCGTCGTGGAGTGGAGTGTTTGTGTTTTGTTTTCATTATGAGCGACCTCGCTCGTAAGCTTCTATAACAATTTTGGCTTTTTATAACTTTTAATATTGAGAATATTAATATCATGTATGCGAAATTCTGTCTTTTTGTTGACGGTCTGTTTTTTGTTATCTTTTCACGTTTTTTTAAACCGCTGAATCAATTTTGATGGAATTTAGTAGAGACTTTTGAGTACCGGCAAAGAGCATAGATAGTTTTTATGACGAAAGTTGTACGGTTCCCGTGTACCTAACAAACGGACATTGCTGGCTATATTTTCGTCAATGATTCATGCAATTACTTTAAAATGAATTTTTCACCAAACTGTACCAAAAATTTCAAAGCTCTATGTTCGATTTTTTTTTTCATTCCTCAATGCTGAATTCAATTTGTATAAAGCAAGCTGGAACGATCGTAGATCTCTAACAGTGTCACATTCAGTCCAGCTGCAGCCAACTGCATCGCCGAGGACAGATTTATTGTTTGTGCGCAATTGAGCCTACTACAGTGGAACCGTTGTATGTCCACTGTCCAGTTCCTTCTGATTTAGAGTAGGTGTTTTGTTACACCTAGATGACGCCCTCAAGGTGCCCGCAAGTCGCAACTCCGTTGCGCCAAATTTCGTTTATCGCGCATACATTTTCCCGGGATAAAAAGTATCCTATGTCCTTTCCTGGGACTCAAAGGATCTCCATACCAAATTTCAGCAAGATCAGTTCAGCGGTTTGGGCGTGAAAAGGTGACAGAAAGACAGACAGACAGACACACTTTCGCATTTATAATATTAAGTATGGGTGATGGTTTGATTAATAATAATACATAGTATAATATTATATAATGCGTAATTGTAACGAAATGCAAAGTATATTAAATATTAATTCATGAAGCCCCAAGCGGCCACATCCGGCCGCGATAACAATGAAAAAGCTATTGTGTCTCGTTTTGCCACGACTGATGGGTTAATAGCAGGATTGAAGAAGTGCTCTAGGCACTTGAAAACCTTATCAAGTACTCTGAAGATGAACGAAATGAGGATTGAAACATAATATTGCAATTAAAAGATTTATGAACATATTCATAAACTCTTCATCAAAATTACCAAAAATAATTACTACCATCAACTTCTAAAAATATTTAATAGTATTTTATTACTAGCTGTTACGTAGTTCAGAACTTCATGTGTAAAATTACTCCTTAGAAAATAATAATAATTATTATTTAAATTAATTTAAATTAATATCGTAGATAAAAATTGCATATTTAGTTACATTATATTATACAGGAATCAGTATAATTTGCATAAAATCTAATTACTTAATTTAAAATATTAACAATCAATCATTTCAATTTTAATAAATAAATTACGTAAATAAAAATTACCAAATACTTCTTGCTGGTATTCAATTTGCGAGAAAATCAGCAGAATTTGCAATTTGCATTAAGATAAATTATTATAATCAGCAAAACTTTGATGACCTAAATAAAAAAATATCATAACTGATAAGCAGTAGCTAACTAACTACGCAGTTACGAGTATATTATATTATATTTTATAGCGGTTGCTGCAGTCATAATTAAGGGGGCGATTAACCAAAATTGTCGATTTTATAATTCATTTTTATACTTGAAAATAAGCCCCAATTGTTTCATTTTCTAAACATAGATACTACATTATATTTCCGAGGATCCGACCTAGCGAAAACACGATATCTTAAAATTTTCTCAATACAAAAAAATCACAAAGATGCATCTAATTTTCACGAATTTTTCATATATTGCCATAACCGTGCATCAAACTAAGTTAATATTTTAACACATTGTATAAAATTCTATTGTTGAGAATCTGACCTAGCGGATTTTTAAAATGTTGTATATTTATTGAGTTTTTGAGAATAAACTAATTTGGCGATGAATCCGCGTCGTCCTTTTTCACCTGGCATATGAAAGACGGGCGTGAGTGTGAAGAGAGAAGGACGATGTTTGATTTTTTGCGTTAGTCGCCCTCTTAATTCACACAGGGTTAGAAATGGAATGGAAGAGATTGTCAACTTCATACGGTACAGCGTTTCGTTGACCAAACTACAAAAAATCCTAGAGAATAGGAAACGGTCTGGATCGAACAGAAAAGAAGCTGTATCATTGACAGCAGAATCAAGGTTCATTCGAGTAGCTGTAGTTGGCATTTGCAAAGACAATGTTGACGTCAATCGAGCAACGTTTTGGTTTCAGTAACAAGTTTTGGTGGGACTGTTTTTTTTTTCAGACCTACACTCAAGTTAAACTTTTAATAAGTCAAAAACTGTTTCATTCATCGACAATGTCGAAAAAAATCGACAAACAATCAAACAACATTTCAGTATAATATCGATTTATATGCAAAAAGTTGTAGTATAAATTAGTCAAAATCCGTTCCATTGTCAATAGATATCGTTTCGCATATCGATTGTGTTCAGTGCACGGCCGTACCGTGTCGACTCCGGCCGGGGGCGCCGGGGCTCCGCTCGTGCGGCGGCGCGGCGCTTATTGATCGCCCAGACACCCAGACCTGTTGCCGGGCAGACACCCATAGGCTGCAATTCTAACCACTGCCAATAACTAGGCTAAAAGTGGGCATTAGGCAAATAAAACGCACGCCTCGCATGGTTCAGGATTTTGGCAGCAGCAGAAATATGATAATGCTGACAAATCTGACGGGCATACTCCACCCATTATATGTTCTAACTTTTATGCAATTCTAAGCACTGCCGATAACTTGGTGTTAGATAACCTTACGAGCTAATTAGGCAAATAAAATGTCAGAGATGAGGTGGAGATGAACGCTGCGTGTCTGACGCGTGGCACTACTGACAGATTTAACAGGCTGACGCCCATAGGCCTTATGCAATTCTAACCACTGCCAATAAGTAGGCGTTAATCACCATAACCTAAAGGGCTAAAACATTTGGTGGGCAAATGACATATTATCAGAGAAGGGAAGCTATTGCTGCGTGTCTGACGCGTCGCATGGTCCAGGCATTTGGTAGTAGCAGTAGAAATGACAATAGAAATACTTACGGACCTGAGGACCCATAGTCTCTAGGCCAGTGTTTCCCAAACTTGTCGGGACCGCGACCCATCTACAAGAAAGTTTAAAGTTGGCGGCCCACCTTGTGTCATGAAGACAAAAAGCAGCGGTATATTGCTGCCGCAGCATTTATCCGGTACACGGCGCCACGGGCCCACGGCCCACGACGACGAACGAACGATCACAATGACAATCGAACGAGTACGACAATCGTCCTATAGTTTCGGCCCGCCCAAAATCTACCCGCGACCCACCAGTGGGTCGCGACCCACACTTTGGGAAATACTACTCTAGGCAATTCTAACCACCGGTCCTTCAATAAAATTAATCGTTAGATACGACAGCTAAAAGAGTGGTCATAAGACCAATAAAATTCCAAAGAAGAGGTAGAGATGAGCCCTGCGTAGCTGACATATCGCATGGTTCAGGATTTTGTTAGCAGAGGAAGTCAGAATGAATAGAAATACAGAGAGATCTATTTCTGTTCTGATTTTACACTTTGTCTGTTCTTCCATTAGGAAACCCTTCTTATGGCCAGCAAGGCAGTGCAGCAGTAGAAATGAGAAGAAATAAAAATATTCACAGACTCAGCTATGTTCTGATTAGACACTTTATGAATTCTGTTTTTTGTAGGAAACCTTTTCTATGGTGGCCAATCGCCATACTAAGCGTAGACGTGGCAGCGAATTTTGTAATTTGACTAGAGTTCGCCGAACCTGCCGTTTAAACAGCGCATACGTAATGTAGGTAATGCAATTATTATGCTAATGCTTCTGGTTTTTAATTACAATCCGAAATTAATGTAAAAATTCAGTAGCCAAGTAGGCTATGTAGTTTCAAGTTTTTCGTAATGCTAGGCTGGAGTTATATGCGTACGCCCGAACACGCAGTTTGGCGGTTACACCGCGAGATCACAAGCAAATACATATATGCAACGATTCATTTAAATAGCGGCTTGTCGCTCTGTCATTATCATAACGCCACCGTGGTCTAGTGGTACAGAGCGCGGCACTTGACTCGGAGGTCGTGGGTTCGATTCCCGCGTTGGAAACATGTTATTTCCAAGTTTGGTTAGGAAGGCTGATCACCTGATTGTCTGACAAGTAAGATGATCCATGCGTCAGATGGTCGTGTAAAAAGTCGGTCCTGCGCCTGATCTCTCACCAGTCGTGTCGGTCGTCCGTCCCACTGGGTTATGAGAGTAAAGGAATAGAGAGTGCTCTTTTGTACTGCGCACACACTTGGGCACTATAAAATTACTCCTGCGTAGCTGGCCTGGTTTCACGTCACCGAACCCGGGGTGGGAGCTATTATTATTATTATTATTATTATCTTACATTCCATCTATTCTCTAGCGGTGTAGCTGCTAGACCGCGCGTTTGTGCCGCTGTGTAATCCAGCCTTCGTGATGTACCGTCCGAACTCGATCTATCCGCGTCCTGAGTCCTGACCTATTTATGTTGACAGTTGACGTCAGAGACGCTAGAGCAAGGACCGGCGGTAAGCCTATAGGTAATAGGGTTCAATGTTGTTGCCTGTTGGATCCGATGGATGTTCACTTATTGGAGGAGCAAAATATCTTTAAAGATGATTTGGTTTGTGTTTCTTACCTAGTTTTTGCAACTATGAATTTTGATGGAGTCGCTTTTGTTTTCGTAGGCTAAGTTTGTTTTAACTCTTTCAGTTTTGTTTGAAAGTGTGACTTACCAGAACTTTCCTTTTTTTCAATTAATTCAACAATTATTATCATAAGACTTCATAATTTGCTCAGAGGCTTCGAATTTATTTCGATTTAAAGGTTTCTTAAAGCTATTTGACGATTATTCAATCCTCTAATGAATTGGCTTCTATCCCTGAATTCCGCTTTAGTTATTCTAAATGCATTCTGTATTTGGGATGAAACATCTCGATTAATCGCCTTTGAGGTTTCAGCAATCAGCCGGATAGGTTTCCAATGCTCGAGTTTTAGCGATAAGTAGAATAGGTCTTTGCGTTGGCGTCACGCCAATAGCCACTAACTGACATTGAAGAACAGGCTCTCGCTTTCAGCCGTGTGGTGGGCTAAAGTTAGCCTTTTTATCCTAAGACCTAAATCGATATCTGGAGAATATGGAGTTGTACTTTAGATATTATATCAGCCAGTGGCGTAACTATAACATCCGGGGCCCGTGGCAACCTCACGGCCTCTTGGGTCGGCGCGGCGCCCGTTTGGGTCGGGGGCCCGTGGTATTTTGCCAGCCCTGCAACCCTTTAGTTTCGCCACTGATATCAGCCGTGATTACTCTTTTCTGTGAATTTTTAAGATGCGTTTGGGATAAGTTTTTTAGGTATAGTAAACCTTTCTTAGGAACAGTGTAGTTCACTGTTTGCTTCAATCAAAAGCTCCTTAATTTTCGTATTTAGTAATTCGTGATTTTCATTCTAGAGATTCTCTTGAAGTAACGTAGAGAGTAGAGAGTAGAGACTGCCGAGAGTAGATTTTGTCGATATTTTTAAGGTAATCGCAAAATGTATTTAAATTATGCGGCTCAACACGCCTCGTCATAAGTGCGTACCTTTAGATATTTTTCGTGTCATCTGAAATATTTACTCCTTCATAGCCTCATTGTGTTATAAATAACTGTAATAGGATATCACGGGTGAATGCCGTGTCTACTTAATGTAATTGAGGTAACCCAATCTGTCCAGGCGCGGGTGTGGAACGGTCGTTGTACACGATATGACATTGATATCTGACATGAAATATATGAAACAACCTCAAATTCGGAACGGTCAAGTAGTTTTTGTTGTAGCTATGAAAAACTTCGTTATTGTTACTTGTTTATGCTAGTTTTTAGTCTTGCAAAAACTGGGTGGAAATTTACAGATACCTCTAGAGTCTAACAGACCATAGGGGTAACAGCTCTAAAAAGGTTGGGAACCACTGCTCTAGATAAAGATGATTGAAATGTTGTAAGGATGCAAATTGAAGGCCTATTTTAGGAGTTGCTGTTTTAATATAGATTTCAATTTATTTTTTTCCAGTCAAACACAGATGCACACAATCCGAAAACTATTGTTCTCGTTCACATTGGCGGTATTCCACACCGTTCTGAAGTGAAACTAGTTTAAAATTCAAGTACACTGTTGCTCGCTATTGTTCACCCTGACACACGATACGTTGGATAGCTGCCAGCTCGCAGGCCTTGATCGTGATACCTAGGCCGGCTAGGGCGTCTAGGGCTTGATAGTGCTCTCATTATTATCCCCATCTCGATCGGCGAAACATCTTTTGTGGTTTAGCTCGTTTAATCTTTACGATGGCCTGTTTGTCCACTTTGCGTCTTTCTTGAGTATCTTTTGTAGATTTTATGTGGCCTGTCGATAATGGTGCATGATCCAATACAAGATTACGTGTTGAGGGGCATATTCGTCTTAATTGGCATGGACAGCTTTGTTATCATGGTTGGTTATTCATTTTTGTTCAACATCCTTTGATCCTATTTTGACAAATTTTGGAATACTTATCTATCTTGCAAAGTGCTTACTTATATTATGTCTATTTTCCTTGCTATAAACGTAATCTCTGACTTTGACAGATACTCTATAATTTTCGAATTAAAATCCAATTACGTAAAAAGCGATTCATTTCCCTTACCAGTATTGTGGTGTGTAATTTGCATCTTTTAAGTTGGCGTGCGTCATTAGCGGCATAATGTAGGTCGAATGAAGTATGTGTTATGCTATTGTAAGTTGGCGTAGTACGGGTTTGTTACATTGTACAGCTCTATACGTAATGGACTAATGGTTATGTATCGTAAATGTGAAAATGGCGTTCGAATGGTCTATATTTAGCTTTTTTTCTGTAGGATTGCTATCTAAGGTAGGTCATCTTCCCTTCATACATTTTTTGGGCAGGCAAGGGTTTTGTGGTTTGTTTCTTATGTTACCTATTCTTTCTTGTCTTCTCTTGTTAAAGTAACCAAAAGCAAGGATTTGTTAATACATTGACGAGCGAAAAAATTGGTAATATACATATATTAACATTGACGACGCCACGTCTGCGGGTCTGAAGAGGTCTTGCCTGCAAATAATAGAGGAAAAATAATTTGGGGACGTCAGCGGCTGAGAGTTTTGGATCTATACTCCATAAAGTAGAGCATAATTTTCGTATGTGCAGCAGTACAGTTATTATATTGTACACACTTATCTATACTCTATATGAGTGTCATCCTGAATTCTAAACGCGCGCATGCGGCCCGCGAACGTTTTACTTGCGGCCCGTGAATGTTTTGTGAATAAGTTATGTGTATTAAAAACAATGTTTTCTAATACTGCCAGTAGTTATCGCCACGTAAGAACGTAGCTGTTTGTGCCATTTTTAATAAAAAAATTCCTTTCATTATATTGTGTAATATATATTGTGCTTCTAGGGTTAATACGAGTATGAGGTCTGCGGCCCGCCTTTAGTTTGTTTTGCCACCTTGTGGCCCTTGCCTGCCAAAAGGTTGCCGACCGCTGCTTTACATTATGTCACACTTCATCCATAATACTTTTCATACTTTTTCATTTTAGCTGATTCGGATTGCTTTTCGCTTTGTGTGTGCTCCTCTCATGGGGATTCTGGGCTTAAAATATCCAGATAAGTAATTTTAAAAGGATTGTACAGTCTATTTTTAACGGGCAATTGACTCACCACAAATTCCCACCACTGCAACTCCTGTGTCGCCGGGATCAACAGTTGCGAGTTGCGACAAACCACGAAAACCCTTTGATATGATCTCAGGGAGCCCGAGGGACGAGCTAAATCTGTCTTGGGATCCGCAACGAAATTAATCGGAAGAAGGGTAGGAGGAGTAGGAGATATGCAGTCAAAGATCCGGTTGACCACTGTTCGACCTTATTTTTGAGATTTAAAAGTGTTAGATCTATTTTTGACTATACCTCTATCGTTTCCACATCCGCCTGCCGTACAAGGAAATGTCATGATCCATTCACCGTTACCCAGCCTCCATTACTCGGAAGATGACGAATACATGATTCACTAATCATCGCGACCTGACCCCATCCATTCAGATTCGGTCGATCAGACGCCGGCCTTGGGCGCTAATGTTTGATAATGGACGACTAATTGACCACTTGTAAGGTCCTGGACCAAGATGAAGTATCAAGTGTCTGGTATGTAATGGCTAGGCTAGATGCTGTAGGGCAGGGATGGCGAACCTTACCTTATCAACGTGCCACTTTTATGATGAATTCTTTAGTGATATCATAGACGTGCCATAAAATTATATTTTTTATTTAAAAATATAATGCCCCAAGCCTAACTTGGCGCTTTTGTAGAATAATCACTATTGCACTTACACTTTTGGCACGCGTGCCATCGGTTCGCTATCCCCGCTGAAGGCAAATGTAGGAAGTGACGGAAAATTGTGATAATACGATGAGAGCGTGGTTGCATCGGCTTTAAGGCTGCGTTTCCACCAGAGATGTGTTGCGAGAAATGTGTTTTTAAGGCCCAATAGAATCGCTGCACTGAGCGATGTCACGTCAATGAAGCGATTCAATTATTGTTTCTCAAAAACACATTACTCGCAATACATCTCTGGTGGAACCGCAGCCTAATTATTAAATTTGGAGTCCCAATTTTGAATTTTTGGACGACTATTAAGTGCAGTGGCTACAAACTATGCTGAGATATAGTCTTTAGTTTGAACCAGAAGCGTAGTTTATTGTAGAATGTAGAGCATGCGTAATTGCGTTTATGTCGCCTATTTCTCCAAATTCCGTGGGATAGATACGTTCTTTTTCAATTTATATTTCTTGCTAAGTTGAATTGTTTTATTTCTAAAATTATTAAATAAAAATTATAAGTAAATAAATTTCTAAAAATGAATTCGCATAATGTAATCAGAGAAGTTAATTCCTAGGCAGATGGAGGACCTAAGTAGTTTGGTCGCGTTAAGTCAAACTCATCCGACCGATCACAGCTAACATTGAATTGACATAAGCCGACCAAACGACGTAGGTCTGTCAACTGCCTAGGAATCAATTTCCTCGATGGTACCTTTTGTTTTCCCTCGTGCTCTACAATACGCTAGAGATAACGTTTATTTAAATCGGTCTAGTATTTTCTAACTATAATAATTGCATTTTTTTAAAATTCCTTTCTAAAGATATAAAACAGAAACAAAAACTTGGTTATAAAAGTCATTAAACTGATAACATTTGCATTGAAAAGGAAATGTTTCACATAGAGGCTTTTAAAAAGAACATTTTAATTTTGTAGTTATACTAAAAGCTTCCGAGCATTAGTCGGGATTTTATTGTACACACGTAAAAACAAAGGTGGAGGTTACAGTGTAATGAAAATTGTTTTTTACAAAAGTTTTGATACTTTTATCCCCTTGATAATAAAAATATCTACATTGCATTTATGACAGACGTTATTTATTATGTTTTGGTAGTGTATTGCCCTTGCATGTCAAGCTTTCCTAAGGTCCACTTACGCAGATCCAGGTTAAAGTTAATACCGGGTTAAATAGTGTGTTATCTCTTACATTCTTCATATATTTTACGATAGAGATAACGTGGTTAACTTTAACCCAGATCTGCGCAAGTTTGTTTCACGTTGGGCCGTGGTGGTTCGTCTGTAGTTGGCACAATCGGCGTCGCCTATGAGCAATCATAGACAAATCGAAACGTTCGTTTCAAATTTCAATAGGATACTGCAATGTTTTCATGCTTAGATACTGTACTCGGCGAAACATGGCGGTAGCAGTCATTGACTCCCTGTCAAAAACTTGTCATTTTCTATACAAAGCCGCGATTGACAACATCTGACACTTCATTGTCAATCGCGGTTTTTATAGAAAATGACAATTTTTTGGACAGGAAGTCAATGACCGCTACCGCCACGTTTCGCCGAGTACAGTATAGACGGCAGCACCAGCACAGAGAACAAAAAAATTAGTTCGACGTTTGACAACGTTTCTGTCAATATTCTGATTACGTGTGCAGCATGTCGGATTTTGGTCGGATTATTTTACCTTATGTGATAGTAGCGCCCTCTGCTCCGTTTGTAACTCGCTTCGTGTCTAAGACCATAGCCACCATAGCATTCAATTATTCCTACTTGCTGAAATGTTTTATTAAAGCCATTTAGTCATTAAGTCATTAAGATTCTGCAATAATTAACTTGCAAATTGCAACTCATAAGAAGCGCTACCTTTTTAGATGTGACATTGTTTCACGTTGTCGCATAATGCGATGCACGTGCTCATTATAATGTTAACGAGACCATAATATACATTATTGTAATTACTGACGTCATATCATAAAATATTTCATGATAATAAAACATGGTAAAAACATAGAGCGTGCTTCTAGTTTTGTTCTGAAAATCTGTAATTAAATATCTTTATGTACCTATAACTAGACTCAACTCCGTTGCGCTAAAATTAGGTTGTCGCGTAGGAACCGTACATTTTTATTTTTTCCGGGATGCAGTATCCTATGGCCTTTCCCGGAACTCTTTAAGTATCCCCATACAAAATTTCATTAAAATCAGCGGTTTGGGCGTGAAGAAGTGACAGACAGACACACTGTTGCATTTAAAATATTAGTATGGATTTTATCTGAGTAATAGTTTTATGCATAATGAACCACAAAGCTTAATTGCTAAAGTATAACGCAACTTTTCTAGAAGTCCGTGAAAGTTAGCAGTACAAAGTTGTGTAATGTGTAGCCCAGAGCCATCGCCCATTAAAAATAAAGTTTTTAATTAATAAATTATGAACATTACCTGCATAATTATGTATCAAAGAGGTCACTTCATAATTTCAATTAAAAAATCAGGGTTTTTATTCGTTATGATAGTCTGCTCTAAAATTGTTTCAACACAGATCTAAGACAATTTGCCATTCTTACAAGAGCAATAACTGAGATATTGCAAAAAGATCAATTTGAAGGAAGTAGAGCATACCCTCATATCAGTTGGTTGATTCGTAGGTTGATTCTGATAAATAATATTATCTTACATAATTTCCATATTCTGGTTTTAAATGCATTCGAGGTATAATAAAACTGTGTTATTACTGGATAATTTATTAAAGGTTATTCTCATAAATTTCAAACGTATTCTGATTAATTTGAAATTATGAAAAACTAAAAAAATGAGTTTTCGTTTGCTTTCACGTAACTATATTAAATGGCAAAATAGTAGTCAAAAATACTATTTTGCCATTTAATCAGATCCGGACTGAATCGAAGTTGCATTAATGTTGGATTTAAAAAGCGGGAAGTAGTCATGAAATTATGACGCAGTCGAGTCGACTTGACTAGCAAAATCCAGCTGTTGACTTCGAAATCCATTCGGCGGCATTAGCGATTCCCTCTGTATGCAGATTCGTCTTTTTTCGTCTGGCAAATGCCAAAGCTAAAAGCCAATAGCTGCCAGCCATAACCCAGATTTAAGGCTGAAGATGAAACTCTTTGGTATGGGAATTACCTTCAAAGGAAGATCAAAGCAAAGACTTTTAGTGCGACCGAAATTAACTGTTGTTACCTTAAGGACTTGTTAATTGCAAGAGTTCAAAATAAAGAAAAATTGTGAAGCTTATTACTTTTAGGCGTACTATTCAAGTATTTCAAAATGTTTAGTACTTGCGTAGGTAAGTCGCTTGACAGACAAAACATTTTACATCCATGCTATTTTCATAAAGGCGAAATTGTGTATATATATCTGTCTGTCTGTTACCTCTTCACGCTCTAACCACTCAACAGATTTTGTTGAGTATGGTATATTTTGAGTCCCAAGAAAGGGCATAGGATTCATTTTATCCCGGAAATAATGTTGGCGCAACGGAGTTGCGGGCGTCATCTAATGCTAAGTACTCACATACGGTTTTGCTCGATAGTTTTACTCCGAATCGAAGGAAATGACATATTTGATTCCATCGAGCCGGCTCGAAGCGAGCCTTCGAGCTGTCAGTTTTGCGGTCCACACGGTGGTTATTGCTCGATTTGGAGTAAAACTATCGAGCAAAACCGTATGTCAGTACTTAGCATAATACAATAATTTTTACGTCTGTAACTCTGTACATACATGTGGATCTTTTTTTAGTGAGGGGATAAAAAATAACAATTGTATTATTTAGAATCAGGATATTCAAGGTTGTCTTCGTTTAAAATTCTCGTGTCGCGGTGTTTGTTAGAGCTTGTCTAATTTGAAATGACGCGCCCCACCACTTCAAAGCTGATATAAATGAAACATTTTTGTACTGTGAATACGAGGGAGGGGCCTCTACCAAATTATGACGTTTTGGGTACTTGATAGATTTTATAGAAATTTTGTATGTTTATCGAAGTTTCTGGGACTACGTGACATACCTACAACGTCAGAAATGGCCAGTCTTCAGTCGGAAGATCGTCCTTTGAGGCTCTCTGGCATATTCCCAGAACGTAAATGGCAAAACAACGTTGTCGGATCAGTGAGCTAGTATATCATAATATTATTGTCTTTTATATCTCTCTTGCTGTTAGTTCCAGTATATGTGTCTCTATTATACAGAGTTACTTGAACGCAATCAATGTTTTCTCATAATAACGTTAAATATCATGAGTAATGCCCAACAATGAATCATAAAATTTTATAGCTTAGTCATTACCTATTATATTATGGTTACATTTTAAATAACTGTTTTTATATAAGAGTTTATCGCGTATTGTATACTTTACATGTTTTCATTCTGTTAAATATTTATTATAACTTGTTGAAAATTTTCTCAGTATTTTGGTTTTTCGGTGTGAAAAATTGCGATTTGCGGGTATTGAAAAGTATGGATTGCTTTGTAAGATAGAGTACAGACATTTTAGCTGCTGAAATACTAGATAATTATACTGATTAGGTCTTTGGTAGGAAAAATAATATATTATATCGCTTTTTTTATGCCAAAGTTAAAGGACTATCCTTTAACAGCCGTTTTACCAAAAGTCCCCTAACATCAAGTGTCCCTTAGTGGTCATTAAGGATATCTTAAAATGTTACCATAACTTGTATCATCTATGAATTCCTGTATTATTACCACATTACACATTATAAGTACCGCTTAAAATGTTTTTGTCTTTAGACAAACAAAACATGACATAAGTTTTTAAGGCTACTTTCCACCAATTCTTCTAGTCTAGAGGTCTTTTTCACCAATCGCTTAGTGAAAATGGACAGTTTAGTTTTATACTATAGTCCACCTATAACTGTAGCCTAGACTTATGAGCTTACAAATTCGTCACGTTAGACGTGCAATCATACAATACTTTGCTATTTACATACCGATTTGCATGATGTCCACCATGTATGTATGAACCGTTGGATGGCGCGTACTTTCATAAACATAAGTACCGTTATTATACTATTAATTATAGCTGTTGGATGAAAGGCATAAAAATTAAGGCGTTTGGTGAACTGTTTCACTATTCGAATTCAATCTATTTTCTGAAATAATACTTTGAAAATGGTTCTCCTTGATCCCTACTGGTTTAGGAAAGAACCCCGTCAAGAGAAACCGCCGTAATTTTTTTTATAAGTTTACAATAGTTTGCTCTGCAGCTTATTTCATGTTGAGAGACAAAGACAAATTATGTAAATTAGTTATTTAATGTTGATTTACCTAGGAATATAGATTAGGGTTCAGATTTTACAAAGGCGTACTCTATGTATAACTTGTGCCTTACACATAATATTCATTTCCTTCTCCTTTATTTCCGCTCACGGTATCTAACCAATATATCTTTCTCTATTCCAGTTTCCTAGACGACCTAGACCGGCTGGGCGCGCGGGACTACCAGCCCACGGAGCAGGACATCCTCCGGACCAGAGTCAAGACCACCGGCATCGTCGAAGTGCACTTCTCATTTAAGAACCTTAATTTCAAGTGAGTGTTGCTGTGTTGTTATAAAGATTTATTCCTTTGTACACCGGGAATTTCTGAGTTAAAGCCCTCGAAATAGTATAAACGGGCTATGCAACTCAACTTTTTAATACAACTAAGGGTCAATTTATAATAGTGCAGAGTGGAAGCGAAGCGAATTACCAAAAACTGAACATAGAAAATTCAACCATAATTCCACAGCGTAACGCATAATTGCTTCTGCGAGGCCAATTATCGTTGGTCGGGCGCATTCATGCGAATTCGCGCGGATGCACGCGTCTTTTTAAATTCTCAGAAGTAATAAAGTGCGTTAACGCTTTGGAGTTAAGGTTGAATTTGTTATGTTCAGTTTTAATAATTCGGTTCGATGCGCTTCGACTCTGCGCTAGTATAAATTGACCCTAAACGCGATCCTTGTTCAATTTAGCCCGTTCTTGTAGACTACAAATGATGTTCTCTCAAGAATTGTTAAACCAACATAAGCATTTGGATTGTTCATATCTGCAATGTTAGAATTTTTTGCTGTTTGTTTGGAAACGGACAGGATCGAACGAGGAAGGAAGCTGTATTTAATGCAGCATAGTAGAGTTGGGATACAGATATTTCGTATATCAACGGTTTGCTAACTTTTTTTTGTGGCGGAACCCTTCAAGAAGTGTCATTTTTGATAACTTTCCCCCAAAAAATCTGAATAAATTGTTTTCATGCTGGTGTCTGAGTGATGACATTTCTAAAAACAATTTATGTATCGCTCGCGGAGTGCCAGCAAGGCCTGTAGCGGAGCACACTTTGAGAATGACTGTCATATATGTATCTTGTACCCTGATTGTACTAATCGGCCGTGTGTATGGAGAATTTCAATGTTCAAATGAACTCGGCACGTGCTATTATTGAGTTTTTTTTATTTAAAAAAATGTATGTTTATTTCTTTTATAACAAGATTATACTATAACATTCTTCTATGACGTGTTTCCAGATTGTTCGACGTGGGCGGTCAGCGGTCTGAGCGCAAGAAGTGGATCCACTGCTTCGAGGACGTCACCGCGATCATATTCTGCGTCGCCATGTCAGAGTACGACCAGGTGCTGCACGAGGACGAGACAACGGTACGTGATGATGATGATGATGATGGACGATGATGGTGATTATTACAGAGTAAAGCAGCCTTTCCCAAAGTGGGCGATAACTTGTGGGCGCTGAAGGTCTAAAGGGGGGGCGTTATGGGACCCAGAAAAAAAATAGGGGCTTTGTGTAGAAGCTTGGGGGGTAATTAGAAATTTGATTTCATCTGGGCGTATTTTAAAATCTAAAATTAGGGGGCGCTTAAACATAATAATTTGTTCTCAAAGTGGGCAGTAGACAAAATAAATTTGGGAACCCCTGGAGTAAAGGACAGCTGGTGTTATCTTCACTTACTGTAGATTTAGGGCTCCCACACATAACTGCGAATTGGCAGCGCATTGCAAATATCTGAGACATATAATAAATTCATAATAAAAATGACATTGCGATGCGATACGAATTCGCAGTTTTGTGCGGGAGCCCTTAGCTCCCACGTTTATAGTGTCTGTTACTCGGGAGTATAGTGGACAGATGTGTGCGCAGTACACAAGACCCTTGACTAATTATTGTCGTAAGCAAGCATGACAGATATCAGATATAGATATGAGGTACGGGTATTATAAAAAACTTCAGCCCTGATGCCCGGGTCAAGAGCTAATCGCTAAAGCACTAGACAAATCGAGGGTTACCTTTGTATCACCAATTGGCCATTATTTATTCTGAATGACCAGCTATAGAAGCTGTCTAATTCTGGCTTATAATTATTGTATATAGTGCAGACTCAAACAAGAATGGTGATTTAGCTTCAATAGTGATCACTGCACTGGGCTCGGCCTATTGTGAGCTTCTTTACTGTCAATAAGCTATTTTCCAATCAAGGTCTATGAACCTGCAAATTAGTCCTGTCTGCACTACAATCGAAATTAAAATTGAACTTATTTCCAAAAAGTTTCCTAAAAGCAATGTGTCTAGCTGACTTATGCGTGGTGTATAAAGATAACGGTTACTTAAATATGAATTAAGTATTACATGTAAGAAACAATCTTATGAAAGATCAAATAGTGACGTACGTTTTGTATCTTTTTACAAAGTTACTTGTGTATTCTTTGCTTACCTAATTTCAATTAAAAAGATAATTTTTTGTTTACTTCTCTTGTATGCAATAACAACGCAACGCGCTAAACGAAAAAAAAACATATTTTAAATTTGGAACACATCACCTCACTTCTTCTCCTTCTTACCTTATATTTTATAACGTTACAGAATCGCATGCAGGAGAGTCTGAAGCTGTTCGACTCTATCTGCAACAACAAGTGGTTCACGGACACCAGCATCATCCTGTTCCTCAACAAGAAGGATCTGTTCGAGGAGAAGATCCGCAAGTCCCCGCTGACTATATGCTTCCCGGAGTACACTGGTATGTAATATGAAGCAGGGAGCTAAGGGACCTATGTTATTTGGCCGGGCTATGTCAATGTTAGTGGTTATGATCTGTTGAATGAGATTAACGTAACCTGACTCAATTATGTAGGTCACCACCCGCATAGAAATCTCCTTAGATATATAGTAAAAATCGGTTGTCTGTAAAGTCGGTTTACTGACGATAGTTGAACGTGACAACGTATGACGTTGTCATGTTCAACTATCCTTAACCCCTTAACCCTCGCTTCCGAATCTCTATAAATAGAAACAAACTTTTTCGACTGTAACCTAAAGTTATTTCGATGTATTTCTTTCAAATGATTGTCTAAAAATATTTATAATGAGTAAAATAAACTATTCGCAATACAAAACGCTACATACATTCGAACAAAGACGAAATCCAGTAAAATCTTCGAACAAAGCACAAGTCATACCTTGACACGTAGGAAATAGAGCACAATTTTAAATAGCCGAAATAATACTAATAGCTCACAGATTGTTTATTTATTTTTCATTCAGAGTGTGGTCAATGTATCAAAGGTCATAACTAACCAAACTTCTTCATACAAAAGTATTCTCTAAGTCATCGAAATACGTAATATAATCGAAACAAAGAGCGCGGCCCAGGTGGGTTGAGTACGGTTGCTGAGAGGATAAATGGAACGCCTCAGAGCAGCTGTCAGCGAGGCAACGCCGCATGAACTGTCATGTTTTTCGGGCGCGCACCCCATATCGAATTATAAGACGTTATCACGTCAAAAAGGAAACTTTGTAATTTTGAACCATTTGAAATCTAAAGTTCATAAAACACAATTTACAAAGTTATAATTCGAAAAATTTGTCACTACAAAGTCAAGAATAAGCCATATTTGTCCCAAATACATTAGTAATTTACCACGGATATCCGATAGTATAACCGTATAGTCCGTGCAATCCACGAAGACATGCCCCACCAATTTTTGGGTGAGCACCTTTCCCTTTGACCGTGAGGTTTTTTATTAATTGGTCTATTTATTGTAGTGTGCGCGTGCACTCACAAGTAATTAGTGTGTACTGATAACACTCAAACATTGGCGAAAGCTTGCACACATATACTATTAACGATTAGGAGGAATAGTGGGGCGCGTCTTCGTGGATTGCACGGACTATACCTTTGTAATGTTTTGACAAACTTTATATACAAAATGCATTACTTCTCCATAAATCTAGATATTCCTGTTATTAACATGTTCACTGCTGACAATTCCAGGGGCGCAAGAGTACGGCGAGGCGGCGGCGTACATCCAGGCGCAGTTTGAGGCCAAGAACAAGTCCACAACCAAGGAGATATACTGTCACATGACGTGTGCCACCGACACCAACAACATTCAGTTCGTGTTCGACGCCGTTACTGATGTCATCATCGCCAACAACCTCCGCGGCTGCGGCCTGTATTAGACGCTTGTTGTATGATAGAGGCGGAGTAGACGGAACTAAGGAGTCAAACAAACAAGAGTGTGGTACTCGACTGGTTTTGCAATGCTGAGGAACCAAGGAGCACCTTGACTTCAAACAAACCTACGCAAGTTGGGCGCCAGTACCACTTGTTAGGTTTCGCAATGTTAAGTACGCGCCGGCCGATATGATATACAAGTGTATCGAGATCTTTTCTTAGGCGCAGCGCAGACGACAGACTATCCGTGACGCACTTTTTAGTCTGTGGAAATAGAACCTATGTAATTATATGCAGTAACGCGGCGGACTTTTTGCGCGTCGTGTGCGTTAGTGCATATAATTGCATAGGTTCTATTTCTCAAAGACTAAAAAGTGCGTCACGGATAGTCTGTCGTCTGCGCTGCGCCTTAGTCGGCCTACTCGTTAGTTCTGTTTACTCAGCTAGAGGCATAGACGCTGCAGAAAGAACCGCGCGTTTCCCGTGCAGATACCGAGCAGTATAACAACACCTTTGTTATAAGCTGCGAACGGTTAAAACGTGGTTCTCGCTGGGTCTGAACCGGGTCTAAAGGCTAGACCGCATTGCGACACTATGCTGCAGCTTAAATGTAATACATTACGGTTGAAACGCACGATTCTAAACGCGGTTCCCGCTGCGTCTGAACCGGGTCTAAAGGTCGCAATAAGCGACATAATGCAGCAGAGCGGCACTTCACGATCTATAGAACGGCGAAAAGCTGCCGAACTAGGCTTAGTATATGATCGTACTATGGAGTGTAGATAGAGGAGAACTATCTCTGTATGTAAAAAGTGTCCGCGGAAATGCGTTAAATTAGGGTGAAACTAATTCACCCTAAGGTGGCGCTACAGTAGCAACAAGGTAAATTTTAAATCATTTAGCAACTTTTATTTCAGTTATTTTAGGTTATATTTTTCAAAATATATTGGTATTAACCCTGTAATTCTAGTAATAATTTATATTCCAGTAATAATTTATATTTTGTCACCAACGGCTACATTCATTCCTACACTCCATAATACTTTCCATACCCTTTGCTGCAGCTAGCGCCACTCTCGGAGGATTTTTCAACTGTTATTTACTGCGTACAGCTGGACACTTTTTCAAATATCCCCCATATAAGATAGTTCTCCTCTATCTACACTCCATAGATCGTACAAAGAATATTTGGCTGCGGCAGCGTAGTGTCGCCTAATGCTTTAATCAAAATGCTTCCACCAGTTTCGGTAGCGAAGTTCTTCTTCTTCTTTTGGCGTATGTCTCCCCGTTTAGGATTTGCCAGATAGAATTTGACGCATCGCTAAGTGTCATGGTGCTTGCGTTGTGTCAAATACATTTTCTACATCTAACTTCACTAATGATACTGGCGAATGCACTTTGACTAAGATCGGTTTCGATAGCCCACTACAGATAGTAACGATGGAACTAAACAGTTTGAACTGACACTACTACCTACATGTGTGAGTACAAGCGTCTTTTAATTTGTATAATTTTGATCTACTATAATATACTAGAAAACCCAAAGCACTCTTTTACACGACCGCTTATACAAATTAAGTTTTGTTTGTAGTGCTGTAAAGACGTAGCGTGGGTCAGATCTAGTGTGTCCGAACTGTGCAGTTTAGCATCGTTACGTGTAGCGGGACTGATGGTTATGCCTCCTTCATCACCAATAACGAGCCTAGCATGATATAACGAACGTACAGGCGTTACAGTGAAATTGGCACTCAAAGTTTCGGCCAGTTACCGCCCTTCGCGATTTTAACCGCCGGATAAGAATTCAAGTTTGGAATTAAGCGTTCAGGGTTTTTTATTATCGTATGTCACTAGCACAAAGGTCGTTTAAGGTCAAATCCCTCTAGCGCAAGACCAAGACGAAGGCAAACTATTGTCAGATATTATGATAGTCAAAGTTTTCATTAGGAACTCGTTTCGACTAATGATCATATTGAGCGGTTGTGATTGATCGAAATTCAAAGATGGCCAACGATTATCGAATATGGCGCGAACGGTTGTGATTGGTCGAAACCGGCTTATCCGTTTCGAATTCGAAATTCGAATTTTCAAAAGTACGGCTTCTGTATAGCGTGACCGTTCGCTCCTGAGACTTGTAGCCCCTCACGTTTAATTTACCTATCAAAACGATGCATCCAATGCATAATATTATTTATGATTAGACTAATATGTATTATAATGGCATTTATTTTTGTAATTAGGTAATCCGCGATCTTTTATCTAGCTAATTAAATACATCTAATTGATAGTTGTTAAATGTTACGCTGTGTCGGTGTTATGTTGTACTTTGTAAAGAGGGTGACAGACGTGCGAGTAAGTACGCGGACTTATGGGTCGACGATCTTAATCGCCTGTGTGTCAGCAAAGAGCCGCGAGCCGCGAGCCTGGGGGCATGGTAATCCAGTGTGAGCGATTCTCGTGTGTCACCGACGCGAGCCGAGTAAGTTCGCGAACTTAAAACCCGTGTACTTTAAGTTCGTACGTCTATCAGGCCTTTAACTGTGTGAGGATATCGCGAGCCGGTCAGACTACATAGAAGCCTGCAGCCTGCACTGTCTTATCGTATCGTATTGGCATGTCGCCTCTAAACCGAGCGAAAGAGACGGAAGTCGCTAGTTGTTAAGATTTTATGTCACAATTTAATAATCGCAAGGCAGTATGTTGTGTGCTTTCGCTGCGTTTGGACGCGACATACGCATCGGACTTCATATAACATGTATTTTTGTGGTCGTGTGCTGACGGGTCGCTCTTTCCTAATAGCATTTTGAGCATATCATTCCCGCGTTTCTTCATAGTGTGCGTCTAGGTCTCTTTGGTAATTGTAGTTTATTCAACTTACACCGAATTATAGATTAGCACAAATATACTTGATTCTAAATTTTGGTGCTAGATTTATATTTATTTGGGACCTGGATGCGATTTTTTCCTTTCGACGAGACTAAGAGTAGTTTTAATGCTCAATTCGGAGGCATTTCTTTTTTTGTATTTATCCAAGGTACAGAGCGATTCGTCACGCCCACGTGTGCTTATATACTCACTCTCTTACGGACCAAACCAGAATGGAACCAATTTAGCGAACAGTAGTGAGACGCAAGAATATGTTCACAGGCCTACTGAGTACTTTTTGCATAATATCATTCCATTTTTAGGTATTTTATCACTCACGAGAAATTATTTTTGTAAACTTTTAAAGCACAAACTCTAACCGTTTATATTAAGGAGCCGTGTACCTCGGTCGATCGTAAGCTAATCGATTATTTACTTTAAGCGATGTACTATGCACAAACTTTATTCCTACTATAAAATTCGTTATGCCATATATACGAGTATATAATTTTTTGTGTTCATATTTTCTATATCATTTTACTGTAACTTTTAAGGGTTAAATGTAAGAATCTTTTTGTAATCGACGATACAATCATTTTAGGTATTTATTTCGTCTAGCGTTTGTATCGAACGAGTATATTTTTCACAATTAATTTTATAAGTAACCGTTTATGATCATAGGGGTGGGTATATTGTGAGGGGTGAGGGTTGAGGCTGAGTCACTTTAGCACGCCATTTGCGTGCACATTTGCGGACTGTACGCTCGCAGCGTGCGCGTTTGCGTATCGTACGCTCGTAGCGTGCGCGTCGCTCGGTCTCGATACTGATTGTCCCGAGCGAGCCGCACGAGCCGAAGCCCATAGCCCGGGTTCAGTTCGCGTCTAGAGTAAGATACGTGAGTATATAAACTTGTATACACTCGCAAAATGGCGTAAGCGAACACTATACATATATAAACTATATAACATAATTTATTATTAATACTAAAATAAAAAAAATCTTACTTTAAGCATTAGGGCAGTAATTGTATCAATAAACATTAATTAATAAAGCAATTAGGCGGTAAACCTTTACTATTGTCATAGTTAGGTATTTTATTTTCGTTTGTGTTTACGATGTATGTAAAAAGTGATTACGTAAATGATGTAACGCCTACACCGACCGCGCGGGCGCCCCCGGAGCGACCGCATCGACGGCACACCACCGCCGACGCACAGTCGGCAGTCGTTGCGGTCGGGGGCCCGCGCCCCGAGCGCGGCGCTCGCTTGTTGCTAGGTAGGTTTTTTACTGTTATGTAACGATATGTGTATGTAAACAGAACTAATATATATAATTAGCGCCGTTCTACGATCCGATATCTTTATGTATAAGTAAGCTTCACTTTTCGAGGGGATATCGGCGGTTCGCGGCGGTCTGTCGCGTATGTTTTTGCATTTCGAGTGTTCCTCCGCTGATAACGTGTATGCTTTAATATTTCGAGTGGATGTGATGTAAATTTTGTACACTGCCGCATTGTTTGTTCGCTCGAATCACGTTTAGTTTAAGGGTGACGGAGACCGACACGGACGGTACGGTTCCAATGGGGCGAATCCAGTGCGTGCGTTGTACCCCGATCCCGCCCTCGTCCGAGCGCTCGCCGACCGCCGACCGGACAGGGCCGCTACTTTGGAGCCCCTGGCCGTTTTCTTTGTAGTCTATAGAATCGCCGATCAAAAATGTATGGAATCGACGTGAGATGAGTCGAACGTCGACTTCATATTGTCGAATTTACATTTTTGATCGGCGATTCTATAAAAAAGCGATAAAGAAAACGTGTTGGCTAGGCTCAGTAGGCCTACTACGAAACTTTTTTGAGACTGAAACAATCGAATGAGAATGCCGCGTCCTGCTCTTACAGCGTCATTTCTCGTTTGTTAGAGTAGGACGCGGCATTCTCGTCTTAAAACGGTTTCGTGGTAGGCCTACCTACAGCTTATATAGTTTCGAACACCGTTTCTCTCGCCCCGATCGGCCGTCGGCCGTCGGCCGGCCACGCGAGTAGACTTCCCGTGTGAAGACTGAATGTTGCTGCTCAACAGACCGCGTCTGGATTCACACCGGCGAGGTCAGTATCGAAGTTAGCGTTAGGTATGTCAGCTTAGATGTGTTATGTAAGTGCCGTTACGCTCGGGTCGGCGTGCCGGCGGCGTTCGGTAGTCACTCTCGCGTCGCGTCATCGAGTCGAAAACGGTATCACGCTTCACTCATATTTGCCAAAGTTACTACTAACCTCACTATTTATACTGTAAATGTTCGCGACGCTGGGCCCCCCGCGCCGGCGTCGCGTCGCGGGTACCGATCAGAGTACAATGTGAAGGATACTTCGTTTAGAATTGAAATATAACACTTACTTGTAGCGCGCGCGGGGCCGCTCGGGGCCGGCCGGCGCGCCGCAGCAAAGGAAGTCGCACAAACGCGCCGGTCGCTCACCGAACGGTCCCCGACTATTGAACAAACGTTTAAAGTAAATTTTTAGTCACTAGTGGGTAATTTTTGAATGTGATTCAATCTTATCTTTATTTTTCTATATCGAGTGACTTTGTAAACTATATTACTTTATGTTGGAACTTATTTTTTTGTGATGCATTTACTGAAAGCGATATATTTAACCAACGATGTTTAAACAATATTTTCTCTTTTTTGTATCTCGCCTGCACTTGTATTTTTTATTGAATTTACTATAAATGTACTTTAAGTGTATAATTTTAAATAATTACTGAAAATGATTATATTCTAATTTTTATGTTCAAATAATGATGTTTGTTTTATTTACTGACCTAAAGTCCCCTAGCATTTTGTAAAAATAAGTACATAGGTGCAGCAACAACTATTACTTATTTACATCCGCAAAACGCCCGTGTGCATTGCACACGTTGCACATATGGTTGCGGGAGCCCTGCATATAGTTTATACTTTATAGTACAGTGTAGGTACACCATCTACACTCTACAGACTACAGTTGCACGTTATCTAAGGATAGTGTAGATACGTGCAAAATAAAATCAGCTTTTTTAGGGTCATGCACGTAACATACTGGTGATGATTCTTACATTGAATTTATTTAATTTGAGACATAATGAATAATAATATGTATTATAGTACTGAATTTTCCCCATTAGGACTTTAAAAAATTATGATAACGGGTCGGTGTAAAAACTTTCTGATGATGCTAAGGGTCAATTTATATAAGTAGCGCAGATGTTTGGTTGGTTGGATGATGGAGGGTTGAATTTGTGCGCTACAGCCTACAGGCTACTATAAATTGACCTTATTTGAGCCTAAGCTTCTGTGCCCTAAAGCCTATGGAGTGTAGATGAAAGGAGGAATATCTCTGTATGTAAAAAGTGTCCGCGGAAATGCGTTAAATTAGGGTGAAACTAATGGTGAATTAATATAAAATAAGGTGGCGCTACAGTAGCAACAAGGTAAATTTTAAATCATTTAGCAACTTTTATTTCAGCTACTTTAGGTTAAATTTTTCAAAATATATTGGTATTAACCCAGTAATTCTAGTAATAATTTATATTCCAGTAATAATTTATATTTTGTCACCAACGGCTACATTCATTCCTACACTCCGTAATTCATTCCATACCCTTTGCTGCAGGGGAGGAGGATTTTTATTATTTACTGCGTACAGCTGGACACTTTTTCAAATTACCCCCCATATAAGATGGTTCTCCTTTCATCTACACTCCATACCTAAGCCGAATAGTTGTATAAAAAAATGACACACGTCAGTGTCAAAATGACAAGTGCTTGAAGGAGTTTTGGCGGGCATGTGAAAGAGTGCTGTTGTGTTTTTGTATTATTTTCGTAAAATTGTGTTAGCTGGGTTTTTAATGTGTAATATTGGTAGAATATTAACCATTAGATATTCGTGTTCATGCACAAGTGTAGGAAAGTGATGTAATATCCAGAAACGTGCTATTTAATGTTCCCTCCAAAACTCCATCGAAAGTTTCAGTAAAGCGTCTACCACTTTACTGAATCGACCGACTTGACTCCTGTGACTGTATTGACTTTTACTTAGACTTTGACTAGACTTTAGACCTGACGATACATGAAAACGATGATGAAAATTATAATAGGAGGAATATGGTTTTCCCGCCATATTCCTTACCTTTTTACCTTGTCTGTGGCACAACATACACATCCTTTGTGTCAAGTTGCAAAAAAAAAAAAGAAAAAGAAAGAAAGAAAAGACTGTAGAAGAGGGGAGTTTTGGCGGGCATGTGAAAGAGTGCTGTTGTGTTTTTGTATTATTTTCCTAAAATTGTGTTAGCTGGGTTTTTTAATGTGTAATATTGGTAGAATATTAACCATTAGATATTCGTGTTCATGCACAAGTGTAGGAAAGTGATGTAATATCCAGAAACGTGCTATTTTGTGTTCCCTCCAAAACTCCATCGAAAGTTTCAGTAAAGCTTCTACCACTTTACTGAATCGACCGACTTGACTCCTGTGACTGTATTGACTTTTACTTAGACTTTGACTAGACTTTAGACCTGACGATACATGAAAACGATGATGAAAATTATAATAGGAAGAATATGGTTTTCCCGCCATATTCCTTACCTTTTTACCTTGTCTGTGGCACAACATACACATCCTTTGTGTCAAGTTGTCAAAAAGGAAGAAAAAAAAATGCTTGAAAAAAAGTTTGCGTCAGCCATCATAGATAACCCGTAACCGTAGATAACTGATAAAGTAATGGTTTGCGTGAGAAGAGTGTGTTCTGCAACGTTATCAATATACATGCAAGTGCCATTTGACGTCTAACAGCCAATCGAATCTCACCAAAATCTTCAAATCGCACTGGCTATGATACTTGGACAAGTAAAGAACAGTATAAACTGGCATAAAGAGGACCATAGAGTTTGGTAACGACGCTTGACGCTTCTGTCAATGAAATACAAATTGTGAATTTAGTATTTTGATTTTTGGTTACCTATGTGAATGTGTTATTTGTATATTAATAGCAACTAATTGTGTCTTAAAATGAAAGATGTTATTGATGTAATGGCGTTACAAAGTAATCGACGCGAGAAACGCTTGCCCGACTACCGTAGTGCCACCGGTCACAGCTTGGCTACCAACTTCATATTCGAGTGCGGCATCAAACTTGGTTTACAGCCGGCAACAGTCGCGGCCGCCGCCGTGTTTTACCACAGAGTGTTCAAAGAGGTCGACAAGAACGACTACGATTGCTACGTAATATGTACGGCATGTCTCTGCGCGGCGGGGAAGTCCAGAGATGAGCCGGTGCGGCTCCGAGATGCAGTGAACGTAGCGCACAACTCCATCAACCGTGGTGCGGGACCGCTGGAGCTCGGAGACGAATATTGGTCATGGAGAGGAGCCGTGGCCCAGGCGGAGCTGCTAGTATTACGTCTACTAGGTTTCAATCTGGACACATCCTCTCCTCATAGATATCTGTTGCACTATCTGAGATCGCTACAAGAGTGGTTCCCGCCCAACGAATGGCGTGCGGCGCCGATCGCGCGGACTGCCATGGCGTTTCTACAAGACTTCCACCATTCCCCGGCCGTACTAGAGTATAGAGCACCGCATACTGCTGTGGCCTGCCTGACCCTGGCACTGCATGTCCTCGGTGTGTCCGTGCCGCTAGCCTCCACGCTAGATGACGACACAGCATGGTATTCTGTAAGTGCTTTAGTTTAAACCTCTATAGTCTATACATAAGCAGTAAATAAATGATGTCCTAAATATAATAATATGTAATAGGAAATAAATAATTATTTGGGCTATGTCGCATAACATCATAACCTGACCAAATTACTTGGCAGGGTTACCTGCCTATAAATCAATTTATCTGATGGATGGCAGTCGGCTGCCGCATAACAATTGAAAATTAGAGTTTTGGCGGGCATGTGAAAGAGTGCTGTTGTGTTTTTGTATTATTTTCCTAAAATTGTGTTAGCTGGGTTTTTGATGTGTAATATTGGTAGAATATTAACCATTAGATATTCGTGTTCATGCACAAGTTTGGGAAAGTGATGTAATATCCAGAAACATGCTATTTTGTGTTCCCTCCAAAACTCCATCGAAAGTTTCAGTAAAGCGTCTACCACTTTACTGAATCGACCGACTTGACTCCTGTGACTGTATTGACTTTTACTTAGACTTTGACTAGACTTTAGACCTGACGATACATGAAAACGATGATGAAAATTATAATAGGAGGAATATGGTTTTCCCGCCATATTCCTTACCTTTTTACCTTGTCTGTGGCACAACATACACATCCTTTGTGTCAAGTTGCCAAAAAAGAAGAAAAAGAAAGAAAGAATTGAAAATTAATTGTGTCTGGTATACCCATGATGGAGGTGTTAATTTGCATTCAACATCAAGAATATAAAGACTGAGTAATTACTGCATTGCTTACAACATATTTTGCAAAATACTCTTCAAACATTTTTATAAAGTTAATAAATTTTTGCAAAATTTATTTCAAATTGTTTATTTTTTCAGGTATTCACAAAGGATCTGCAAAAAGACAAGAACTGGGAAATAATGGAAAAGATTATGCAAGTTTATAGCCGTGAACCAGAACCAATATAGTGTGATAGGGTCACATAATTTAGGGTCACAAAAAAACACGGATTAAATATTAATTTATAAGAATGTGGCATAGGTTATTAACAAAATAAATGAGTTTTTAAATGATGTTTTTTTTTTTGTATTGACTTATCTGTCCAGACGGACAGCGGTTCTTGAGATACAGCCTGGAGACAGACAGACGTCTGTCTCCAGGCTCTTGTCTCAAGAACTGCTATAGCTAGAGTTCTAAAATTTTCACAGATTGTGTATATCTGTTGCTGCTATAAGAACAAATACTAAAAGCAAAATAAATTAAATATTTAAGGGGGGCTCCCCTACATTCCTACAACAAACATGATTATTTTGCTATTTTTTGCTCAATATCAATAAGGGAGATCGCACACGTCACACTTTTTGTGTGATCGAGTCGGCGGCTTACATACAATCTGCATGGCGCGCGCCATCAGACTGTATGGAAGCCGCAGACTCGATCACACAAAAAGTGTGACGTGTGCGATCTCCCTAATGGCAACACCTAGCACTTGAAATATTCACGAAATACTCAGTTGTATTTGTACTTTAATAATTTATAATAAAATTTAGGGAGTGCCTCCGCTGCCGGCGCTGGCTCCGAAAAATATCAGTAACGGGAACCGGCGGTAAGTATACTGCCGGCAGCCGAGATATAAAACAACGGCTGCCGGCGCTGGCACTCAAAATGGGAGCCGGTGATAATGCGTAAAGCGCTAGGTTCCAGTGCCGATACACAAATTTTAAAAAGAAATAATTGTAATCTCAATTAATATTATATTCAACTTTACCGACTTCCAAAGGTAAAGGTTAGGTACCTATTTGTTGGGCTGTGGGTATTTAAATTTTTTGTGATGCATTTTCTTAGCTTAGCTTTACCTTAGCTACCTTTTTTCAGCTACCAAAAAGTAAGATTTTGACACAGCTACAGTTATAAACCCCGTGGTAGGTATACTTCCGAAGGTACTGAATAGAACTTCAGATTCCTTATACATGTTAGAGAGTTTCAGCGTTGTTTAAAGAAGCAAAGATATTGTATTAAAATGGTACTATGCAGATCACATATTTTATCAGCATCATCATCACCACCATTAATCCATCAAGATTCAAGCCCCATACGAGCACCGGTGATCGCGACAACAATAGAATACAATAGCATTTTCAAGAATCCCCGATCGAAGGATTCAAATATTATGCATCCTTACAATATGACTATTTATGACCTTATTATATTTTGTACTTTTCATAGTCCTTTAAAGATTGATGTTTCTGATCATTATTCTGTCATTTTACAAGCGATGTTTGCCGAATAGGCGCCGGCAGCCTATTTGGCAAACATCGCGTGACTTCGGCAAACTTCGGAGTTCGGAAAACGGCGCCGGCAGCCATTTCAGCAACCAGCGCCGGCAGCCATTTCGGCAACCGGCGCGCGCAGCGGCGGCACTCCCTTAAATTTAAATAAATTAATTATGGGGAGCTCTCATACAAAAAATACAATTTTCTGCCTTTTTTTGCTCTATTGTGGTACGGAACCCTTCGTGCGCGAGTCCAATTTTATTTATAAATAAAAGTACCTAGGTGTGTTTTAATAAATTATTCATTTCTGAGTCCTTCGCTGACGAAGTCGCGGGCAAAAGCTAGTATTTTTAATGCATTTTAATCAACTAAATATTAAAAAAATAATACATCTAGTAACGCTAGTTTCGAAGATTAAAAAATATTTTTAACTAACTAGCTTTTTTATTTAAGTATAAAATGTATTTTCTTTTCCATAACTTAGAAATACACGAGATTATTCTACTTTTCTTATCCAGTACGTTACTAAAGGTGTGAAATATATTGAAAAGTTTTACATAAAATCCACAAAATTGAGTGTTCTGATATTTAACTATTTTAATTTGTCGTATTTTGATAAACTACATTATTTCTGAAAATAATATTTGAAATATTTTAAACTTTCTTAAATAAAATCAACATTTTTAGGAACATTGGATTAGGGGACAGTCTCGTAACAGGACATGCTAACAACGAACAGGACCCTGTAAGGTTGAGTTCACATAATGCTTATTATTAGGGCACTCTTAACATATTTATTATGAGATCGTTAAATCGTTAAATAACAATTATTTTAGTTTTTAACTAGAAATTATAAATAAAAAACATTTAGGTAATTTAGTAAGTAGGTAGTAGAATGAAACGGGAAACAAAAAGTATACTTCTTCTAGCTATTTTTAGGTAAAACAAAACAGTCGACATATTTACATACACAAACATTATTATTTTTCTAATTTTTCGGTATCCCTATCAAAATCTCAACTTCGATTTTTTTACGATTATTCACTTCGCATTCGGAAGTATAAAAAGTTCACACAATGTAAACGTTTCTTTACGTGATCCCGTTCGTGACTTTCATGTCCAGCCTATACGTTACCACCGCGATGGTAACGAACATGAGGTAACGAAATCGAGAACTTCTTATACAAAACTATCAAATTTCTACAAATGCTGACGTTTATCACAAAAATTTTCACATTTAAGTTTTCTTAAATAGTTATTTAATGTTTTAGACATGAAATCTGCATAGAAAACACGTTTTAACATCTAAAAACAAATAAATTTAGTCACCGGACAGTGTGTGTAAAAACACGACCTCCCACCAAACGCCAAAAATTAAACCGGTTTTTTAAATAAAACGGCTGATTTAATCATAGACAACTGTTCTTCTTTTTTCGGTCTTACTGTGATGTTGTCATTTAAATAAAAAAATAAATAAGCATGGAACAAAAAATATACAAATTTGACGAAAAATGCGGTAACGGAATCCGGACATGTCCACTAAGTCCATATGCCGGGGACAGCTTTAAAAATTAAAGTATTTAGTAGAAATTCTGGCTCTAGCAACATAATTAACTTAAAAAAGTATTAAGACCCCGCCAAATTTCAAATTATAACCAGAGCTTTGCCAGTGAAATAACTTATTTTCTCACAAATCGCTGTTAAATAGCGGATTTTTTTTGGGGGACAGTACTACAAAACAAAATTGTGATTTTTCAAACTCGATTTTTTATAATTAAATATAGGTTTAGGCGTAAAATTTTAACAAATATGACTTGCCAATTTCATCTAAAATCAAATAATATGAATTTTTTTTTAGTAAAACTTATCAAAGTTGCGCAGCAGTACGATATAGCCTGGGGACATGTAGAAAGGTCCAATGTACAACTTTTCGCGTTATTGCCCAAGAACAAAACTTGGAATATTGGCTTAAGGGACCCCTAAATTTTAGGTGTAGTTGGTGAAAACGGGCATTAGTGTCTAAACACACTAGGCTGAATTACGCCGGCGTAAATTCCGCCGCAAATGTCAAACGCATACAAATATGCGACGGAATTGTGTGTCGTGTCTCGCGTTCCGCCCGTATTTTGTATGAGTTTGAAACATGGCGTAAACGCGGCGGAATTTACGCCGGCGTAATTCTGCCTAGTGTGCTTAGACCCTTAGGCCCGTATTTTTGGTCAGTACTTAAGATGCGACGGTCTCAAGACGCGGTTCGGTTCTGTGATTGGTCCAAATTTTGACAGCTAACCAATCACAGAGCCTGAACCGTGTCTTGAGACCGAGATGCATCTTGAGTACTGACCAAAAATACGGGCCTGACAGTAGCAAATATTAAAGCCAAAAATATATACTTATAACTTATAAGTTACCAAAACGGCAGACATGTTGCGATCACCTTTTTGAAAGTCAATACTTATGCTACGTATGTAGGAACCCTCGTTGGGAATAGTGAATGCCCATTGCATCAACGGCAGATGAAACAGTATACCTGTCATTAATTTGGTGTTTGCTACTGTAGGCTCGAATTCATTGCGGCGCGTTTGGTGCGTACGTTGCTGACAAGCGTGCGATCACCTTAATAAAACTACCCGTCAACTTGATATAGAAACAATAAAAAAGGCGATTAAACTAATTTTTTTTTGTCGACCAGTTTTATGTGTTCTCTATTAGTTACTCCATAATAATATTATGGCCAAATATGGCAGCTAGATCTCATCATTAATTTATGAAAGCTGAAAGATTTTCTGGTCTAAGATACGGACGAGGTGATCGTGACAAATACTATAATTCGGCACCAACCCAAAATGAGTCTTATTCTAGTTATATTGGGAGTAGGGAGACACAATAAAAACAACAATATAAGATCTACAAACAAATATAATTCAGTTTTCTAACATTTTACGATACATAATTAATGTACAGGGTAAGCTCATGATGTGGATAAGCGACAGTATGTTGACTACAAGATGTATTGTGTGCAATGTAGGATGTAGCAGAGACCCTCCCACTGATATGCTTCCTTTATGAACGTCCCATGGACACTATGTCCTTGCCAGGTTACAAATCTACATTAGACACCAATGACTAGTAATTTATAAAAATTTACGCTAGTATTAAGCGTATAAAATTCCTTCACATCTAATTCATGTTTCACCTGTACTCGATAAGTTTTCTGTGCGTCCCGTTGGAAGACAACACAAGACTTGATAGCTGTGCTTGTATCATGTAATCGAGACTCCGTAATTGAAAATTTTGCTAATTAACATTAGGGATAGCCTCGTATATTGTATTAGGATTCCATTACGTAGGGTTACCAGATGTTGGAAGAATAAGTGATTCCACCAAACCTATTTAACCCATTGTGCTTTTATTAATTCATGAAGCCCCAAGCGGCCACATCCGGCCGCGATAACAATGAAAAAGCTATTGTGTCTCGTTTTGCCACGACTGATGGGTTAATATTACTTCGGAGTTTCAAGTGTTTCAATAAGTTATCAGCCTTAATATAGCTGATATTTTAGCTCAAAATATTCAACCAGCAAATATCCTGATGTTCTCATCTGGCAACCCTATTATACATCAATTTACATAGACATGTCTTATCTATTTTAATAAAATCTATATTATAGCTTACACCGAAAGAATTAAAAGCCACCACTTCCACTTGAGCGGCTCGGCCAAATGAGCGGGCTCATTGACGCCTGAGCACGCTCGAACTCGCACGAATGAGCGGCTCATTCGCCCGAGCATGCTCAAGTGGATACGAGGCTTAACATATGACAACAATGACAGTTATTTATTGCACAATATTACCACTACGGGAGGTACATAGGGACACACAGAGTGTACATAAAACAATATCATCGTAGAAACGTTAAATAATATATAATCTTCAATAAAAATATTCATTGGACGCATGGATTATAGGTACACTTGTATATTTAGATGTATATCAAATAATTTCATCTCAGTCGCACCGGGTTATGGACATTTTCATATGGATCGTAAAAATTAAATTTGTGCTAATCGCTTAAATAATTTAATGTCAAGTTCGACTTGGTATTCAAATAATATTAGGGAACATACTCTACATCAATACACCACACGAGTCGTAAACCACACAAAATTCCAATGAAGGCAGCACGAGTGAGTCAAAAACATGAGAACGGTTGTAGGAATAGTTTGTTCTTAGGCACTCGGAATGAGAGATACAATTACAGCAACAAAAATAAATGTCATTTAAATAAATTAAAACAAACTATTTGTATAACAAAAATAATCATATTAACATACCATCAACTAGGGAATGTAAAAGATAACAAGGTCAAAATATATCGTGTAGCGGTAAAAAACAAAAACATCTTCTGTATTTCATTAACAACTTGAGTTGAGCAGCACCAGTCAGATAAAAGAATTCTAGAACATATTTTTTTAAAGAACTTTTATTTTAGATTTATTTTCTTCTATGTTTGGTAAGTCAAATCATAAATAAAATTGCAAAAAATGACGAGGTACGGTTCAACTCAAAAATATTGTATGGCAACATAAACAATTTGTACAGTGTATGTACGTACACAGCGTGAGAGGCCACATCTTGGGACAACTACACTCCATCCAATTACCTAATCTACATATATTTAAATTACAATAAGAAGTGACAAAAACTAACTACTACATAGTAAATATAGCCTTAAATATAGTGCTACATGATTTCAATGTACTCGACTACTTTGGCTTTCACAAATCAAGGATTTAACACAAATTAATACTGGTGCAATTCACCTGAGGGAATCGAGTTGGAGTGCAAATTTCTCTTTAACCGGACTCCAAATGACCTATGCCCGGGTTCTAGGAAAAGTTTTTTTCCTTCAGTGTCTCATTTCATTACACCTCAGATCTAGAGTTGCAAGACTGAAATATAGGAACTAAACTAACACAAATTCCCATATGTAACTACAACATTAAAAAATACTTCTGCAAATAAATACATTTGTTTTTAAACAATGTTTTAATTTGCATCAAAGAGCAAGATGTTCCACATATAGTATGTCCATAATACATTCTCAATATACACAGATACATTAATTTAATCCACTAACCGTAACAAATAAATTACCACGTGAAGAGATTTAATCTAATCACCGAATAAAATTAATTACCCACAAGTTATGCCATAGACGCCTGGTCAAATAAATGTCTTAATAAATAAATTGGCGACAGCTGGAAATGTAGACGAGTGCCAGATAAAATTGCATCGTCATTCCACTAAAAGACATATTTAATAATGATAATAATTTAACGACTAAATGCCTTTCAATATAGTTTATCTAGGTGTTCCCATTTGCAGTCATTGTTAAGCAACCAAGTGTAAAAAAAATGAAGTATTTATTCGAATTTGGAATGTGGAATTGAAACATAATACTGGCTGGTTGACGCTAGGCGCCAAAAAGTGTTCGAATCTCAAAAATTAAAATCTTGTCTATGGTTGCTTTCCAATGACAGATCATAAGTGCATTTAAAATTATGTCTACTAAGGCATTTTATCTATCTAATATAAGCGTATTTTTATAACGATGCAATATTATCCTGCAGCGTCTCTTGTCCGTTCCGATCCATGACGTAATCATAAAAAATGGCACTTAATCTTTGAATTTAGCTACAAAGAGAAAACAACTACAATATACGACAAACACCAAGAAAATTCAAATCAAACTAGGAATTTTTAAGTAGGAATAAGAAATTTTCACGTTAGGTACAATAATATTGTAAGAAATAGCATGTAGACAAAAATATAGGATGTACTTTGTATAATATGGCACCTACACATTAAATAATATTTGAAAATAAATATTTCATCTATTGTATGATAACGGAATAATATAAAAATATGTAAAATAATTTAATGTTCACATTTTTTAAATTATATTTTAAGTTATTGTTGGCATATTGTACGTGTAAATTTCTCTTTTGCCCGGAAGAAAAACCTCTCATATGTATTAAGTTAATTTCGCTTAGGAAATTTAGAATCTTATTCTATGTCCATTATATCTGGCCATCACTTCTAAAGTGACCTAGCCTGTAACAAAACAAGATGGAACTTTATAACATATTTTTTATATGCAGATTATTATTTATCGGTTTAGGGTAAGATCTATATATAATGGTAAGGTCGACATTAGAAGTGATAGCTTTAGTGCGAATATATTAATTTAGAAAGACTTCTTAAGTTCTAGGCAAAAAATTTTTTCAAAGAGACATTCTTCAAATAAATATAAGGAACCTCGAGGTACACAGAAAAGGAATCGATGGAACTAAATATATTTTATGCAGTCTCACAAACAAATCTACCCAATATAGCGCGAATTTGACTCATTTTAGGTTTGAAAGTGTTAATAATATTTTAACCGAAATTGAATCAAATTATGAATACATATTTAAATTTGGTTTATTTAAAGCCAGATCATAATTTGAAGTTACACATAATTTAATATTAAATTGTGAATTACTTTGGGGGTAGTCCGTAAATTATGAGGTTATGGGGCCAGGCGAGTTGCGTGTGAGACGGCAGTCGGGTGCGGGCGAGCGCGCTCATCGCACGTCCGTGAGGTTGCTCTTGTCGCCGAACAGTTTGACGAGCTGCTCCTCGTAGTCGTCGATGTTGCGCTTCATAATCTCCATGCACGGCCCCAGCAGACGCTCGAATGTCTCCACGTCCAAGACTGGAATTGCGATAAATTGGTTTTAATTTACATTTGTAATTACAGTAAAAACTCGATTAACCAGACTAATTTATGTCGTTAGGCATTTGGATAGTCGAATCTATAAAAAGAAAAGCGGGTTCAGTTTTCTTGGCTATCATTTGATATTATGGGAACCAGCCTCATAATTATCTTTGTGGGAAAAAGTTATAGCTAAAAAAAAGTATGAAAAATCATTTATTCCAGACATAAAGAAAGAAATATATTTATTTTATTGTCATTTAAAATTGTTAAAACCACGATGAAAATGCGTACAAGTGCATTGCCGTTCCGTACTCGACAGCGCCGCGGCGCACAGACCGCTCTGGGTTAGGTTAGCCCAGGGGTTCCCAATCTTTTTCAGTCTGCGGCGCACTTACAAGTCAATATTTATTTTGTCACGGCGCGGCGCCCTAATTTATCTAGCTATTACCAAAATGTGCCTACTTTGTATAATTCATATTATAATTTTATTTTATAATATGTATTTGTGGTTACGGATAATGATGGAGGATCGCCTCACGACGCGGCGCCCCTCTTGCCTTTCCACGGCGCACCAGGGTGCCGCGGCGCACAGTTTGGGAACCCCTGGGTTAGCCTCTTGGGTTTGATTTGGCTCAGTATGGTCAACGTACTGCGTCCAGTTTAGACAAAAACCTACGACCTTCCGCCTAAGGTAAGGTTGCCAGGATAAAGCCTGCGCCAGCCTGCCATGATTGTGGCGCTGCGGAAAACACGTCCCAGCACACCAGCGAGGTGTGCGATCGTTGGGCCGTGCAGCGCCATGATCTCATAGCAGTGCTTGGGCGGGACCTCTCGCTCTCGAGTGTGGTTCACTGCATGCTCGATAGTGTAGAGGCTTGGCAGGCGGCGGTCTCTTTCTGTGAAACCGTATTTCACAGAAAGAGACCGCGAAGCGGAACAGAGGATGATCCATCCTTCGTTCCCCTCCGCTAGCGTAGGACGAGAGTGCGGAGGCGTCGTTACGCGAACCTCTAAACTTTCGTCTAATCGAGGCTCCGGGAGAGGAAGGGAACCTCCCCGGCTTAGCCAGTCCCGGCGCCGAGGGGAACGCTTGATTTTGACGAAGCGTTCCCTTATTTTGGTGGAAGTCCGGTCCCTTAGAGGTAGACCGGCCCGTCGTGGATGGAGTCCTGTGTTTGACAGATCCAGGACATCCTTCTTTATACGGCTGATGGCAAATCGCAGGTGGTTTTAGTGGGTAGGCTCGGCGCTTCTCGTCGGCCAGTCCCACATACCCCCGGGGTGCTTCAGCTTAACTGAGGCACATCCCCAACTCGGGGTTGGGGGTGTGCCTCAGTTAAGTTGAAGCACCGCGGAGCCACCTGCGATTTCAGCCGTATAAAGAGGGATGTCTTGGATCTGTCAAACACAGGACTTCCTCCACGACCGGCCGGTCTACCTCTATTTCTAAGGGATCGGACTTCCACCAAAATAAGGGAACGCTTCGGCAAATTCAAGCGTTTTCCTCGGCGCCGGGACTAGCTAAGTCGGGCAGGTTCCCATCTTTGCCTGGAGCCCTGGATTAGACGGAAGTTTGGAGGTTCACGTAACGACGCCTCCGCACTCCCATTCTACGCCAGCGGAACGGAGGATGGGTCATCTTCTCTGTTTCGCTCCGTGGCCCCTTTCTGCGAAAGGACGATTTCACAGAAAGAGACCGCCGCCTGAAAGGCCTCATCGCTCTCGAGCATGCAGCGCACCATACTCGAAAGCGAGAGGTCCTGCCCAAGCACCGCCATGAGATCATGGCGCTGCACGGCCCAACGATCGTACACCTCGAGGGTGTGCTTGGCCGTGTCCTAAGCAACCTGCCATGATTGTGCATGGCAGGCTGGCGTAGGCTCCCTCCTGGCGACCTTGCACAAGTACGCACCCAAGCATGCGTGCTCGGTGAGCACCTGTGTAAGGCGGACTAAGGATGAGGAGTCGTGCTCCGCCCACCCAGAGGAGGTTTACCTCATAACCTAACCTAGGAGCGGTCTGTGCGCCGCGCCTAAGTACGGAACAGCAACAGTAAGCGTACGCATTTACATCGTGGTTTTAGCAATTCTAAATGACAAGGAAACAAATGTAGCTCTTTGTTTATTATCTGGAATAAATGATGTTTCATTTACTTCTTTTAGCTATAACTTTTCTCCCACAGTGATATGAGGCTGGCCCCCATAATAACAAATGATAACAAGAAAAGGGCTTTCTAAGGGCCGGGACACAAAAACACGATATACGACGTCGTGTCGTGGGAATCTACGACGCGCGTCGTAAAAAACTACGACACGAAATCGTACGACGTCGCACGACGTCGCGTCGTAGAAACTCACGTAGAAATTCAAAGATGAGTTTCTACGACGCGACGTCGTACGTTGTCGTGTCGTGGTTTTTTACGACGCGCGTCGTAGATTCCCACGACACGACGTCGTATATCGTGTTTTTGTGTCCCGGCCCTTAGAAAGCCCTTTTCTTCACAAAAACACGACACGACGTCGTTGCCATCACGTGCCGTTATATGTAGACTCATGACAGCTATATCGTGACATGTGACAGCTGTTTGACACGATATACCCTAGGGCCTTATCACACTGGCGATTAGCGAGCGATTTGAAAGCGACGCGACTGCGCAGCGCGCACGCACCGGTTGCGCGACGTGCACGCCGCGACAGCGCAGCGTCGTCGCGGCTTGGCGTTTACGCCATTTTGTACACTCGTATTTTGTATACTCCCTAGACGAGTGTACAAAATGGCGTCCACGCGACGCCGCGACGACGCTGCGCTGTCGCGACGTGCACGTCGCGCAATCGCGGCGTGCGCGCTGCGCAGTCGCGTCGCTTTCAAATCGCTCGCTAATCGCCAGTGTAATAAGGCCCTTAAGCTCTGGTTTCCTTCAGAAGCGGCGCCGTCATGCAGCGGCCGCAATACTGCGGTGAATGACGTCACTAGAACGTTGTCCATGTAAGCAATATGGCGCGGTTTCCTAGAGAACAATTGACACCGTTCTCTAGGAAACCGCGCCATACCGTCCACATAGACTACGTTCTAGTGACGTCATTCACCGCTGCATCACGGCCGCCACACGAAGGCACCGCTCTTAGGGGAAACCAGAGCTTAATGCTACATAGCGGCACCTAGTGGCAAATGGAATATCAAATCCCTCATTAAAGAAATATGGGCACACGGGTGTTTAAAATATCAAAAGCATCGCTTTTTTAGATTGTTTCACCGTGTGGGATCAGAGTCCAATTTTGAAAGTCCTATGCTATAAGTACACAATATACTCACATGCCACCTTGGTGGGTCCAACAGCATAGGCGGAGGCGGCACGCGGCTTGTGGGTCACCAGAGCCAGCTCACCGAAGTACCCACCCTTGCCTGCGAAAACATTACATTAATGAACAGCGCGATTACTTTCATACTATAACTAATAAAAGCGAAAGTTTGTCTGTTACCTCTTCACGCTCAAACCGCTGAACCGATTTTGCAGTTTGGCTTGGAGCTATTTGCTGCCCTTTACTTTGTATAACTACAAGCATGAGCTGTTAATTTTGAAATGTTGGCAAGATAAATTATATTTTAAAATTAATTTTGTGAGCCATATTTCTTCTATTTTATTTCTGGTTGTTCTTTATTGAAATACTTCAGTCTTTGTTACATGGCGATGTATGCATGTTGTCAGAATAAAGGCCTATGGACTGATCAGTTGCCGTAATCACACTTTGCTGTCCGGCCATCACTAATTGTCTCACCAACATATTGTTGTACATTATATAAATTAGAGAAAGTGTGTATGATAAATATTTGAATTATAACACTTTTATTATAAACGTTGTTATTATTGCTAACTTATTTGACATTGGTCAGAAACTTAATTTTAGTACTTAATAATATGATATCTTGCCTCAAGTTTCTTACTAGTGTCAAACAATACCTTATTCTTATTTAGGGCCTGTTTCACCACTTCCTGATAAGTGCCGAATAGGCTATCCACCACTTAACTTGACAAATAAAGTATGCAGAATCTGTCAAAAGTTGTAAATTTCGGCACTTTATCAGAAAGTGGTGAAACAGGCCCTTAATATTAAAATCTGAGGCGTCGACCCCACTGCTTGTGGTCTAGCGGTCAGAGTTGCAAATTCTGTGTTCTGCGTTCTCTGTAATGTAACCTATGTGGTGGCTTAGTAGAACCGTACACACACAAAAGCAGGCGGACTGCGACCTATGGTGTGTATGGGGTTCTAACTTCTAAGCCACGTAGGAAATATGTTACATTACAGAGAACGCGGAACGCAGAACTCGGAACTCTGACCAGTGACCGCTAGACCTCGTGCAGTGGGGCCGACGCCGAAGCAAGCAACTATTATACTGTACTCGGCGAAACATGGCGGTAGCGGTCATTGACTCCCTATCAAAAACTTGTCATTTTCTATTTAAGTAAACCGCGATTGACAATGAAGTGTCAGATGTTGCCGAATACAGTATAGTTATTAGTTTTCCTATAAATTGGTACACATACAAAGTTTGAGGGGGCAGCCCGATAGATGGCGCTAGTATATTCCGGCCCAATTTTTAGTATGAAGAATGAAGGTGATGTTCTTCTCCGTGAATATATTATGTGTTATTAGTTTATTACACATTGCGCGTTGGTAGAGCATCAGTGTTATAATGAGAGATATACCTGTCTTTGTCTCTTTCTGAATTACCTAAACTACCGAGTCACAGATGGCTGTTCTACGTCATTTGATTGGGTCATGTCATGACTCAAGCTAATGGAAGTCGTGACCCACGGACATAGATCAAGGTAAATACCGCATGTCGATTCATTTGTATGAAAACGAGCGTGTCACTTTTTTCCTACCACTGTGACGTACCGATGATATGGTACCGATGGCCAACGTTTCTATTTGAATTTCTACAGCTCAATACGGCACTTTTAGGCAATAAGGCATTTTTAAAATTCCGATTGACGTCCGATGTCTGTGTCGTGACCTCACAGCTAGACATGACCCGACCAAACTACGTAGGTCCGCCATCTGCTACAATACAAGAGCATAAGGCACTCACCGAGGCGCTTGATCTCGTGCTCGTTGCCGTCGTCCCTCGCCAGCTGTATGGAGACGGAGCCGTCCTCGACGAAGTACATGCCGTCGGCGGTGTCCCCCTGCCGGATGATCAGCTCGCCGTCGGCCAGTGTGCGCGGCAGCAGCGCGTCCGCGAGGTTCGCGCGCTCGTACGCCTGCGGATGAGAGAATAATGGTGATAAGTATGAATACTATACACGTTGGTTCACAACCTACCTACAGGGGGTTAGCTACTCTAACTACAGACAAATTGTTATGTGTGAAAGTGAACTATTTCAAATTTGTTAGTGGACATTAGGGAATGCAATACCGGGATACCGGGATCCCGCATGCATTATGCGGGACTAATCCCGGTCGAAAATTTTGCGGGATCCCGCGGAACTGGCGGGATTACAAAGAAATGTGATTCATATGCGCGCGCGACCTTGTGTCGAATATCAGGAACCGTTTCGGAATCTTTGGGCACAATTTTTACCTATATTTCGAAAAAAAATTCGATAAAATATAGAAATAAATAAGCGATTTTTTTTAAGTTTTTTTTACTATTATTATTACGAAGCCATTTCCAAAAAAATGATTAGTTTTTCTTTCATTTTTTTATAAAGTCTGAAGTATGGAGGTGATAATAATTAAACCCTTGAAAAAAGTGTCCGACAAAGTTTGTTTTATTTGAGATTCTAAGAATAAAACGGGGTCTATCAAGTAAAGTCATTATAACGATACATTTTAAAAGTTTAAATCCACCCAGCGGGATCCCACAAATACCGGGATCCAGCGGGATTGTGATGGTTCAATCCCGCAAATACCGGGATTGAAATTCTCTTGCGGGATTGCATTCCCTAGTGGACATATTATAGCTTAAATAAATAACAACATAAAATAGTAAGCAGAGACTGGTTGCACACGCAGGTTTGATACCAGCAGGCCACCTGGCACCACCATAGTAAGGGCCTGTATTCACTTTGATCACTGACCTCTATAATACACTGGACCGGCGATCGCTATCAATAAAATGTTTCTATTTGAAAGTCGCCATATTGGCGCTGATTGCTATGTGTAAGCAGTAGTGAGTCTACTTGGAACTACTATTTTGCAAATGACGGTTGTAATTTTCTATGTAATTAGTTCACAGTACGCTCACCGTGGCGCTTCAAATCGGCACAAAAAATAGCTGTCATTTTGTACGGCATAGCAAGTCCAGTGTATGACTATGATTGGTGCGAGTGCAGGTGATTAGTGATTAGGAGAAAATGAAGAAGTTGCACTAAACAGTCGCGTCGCTGTCCACACTTGCTTTCTCCTGATTACTAATCACCTGCACTTGCACTCATCAAAGTGAATACGCATCCTAATAGTTAAAAGAATACAAGTCATGACTACTGACAGATTCAAGACACATACCTAATTAATCTAATTATACATTGCCCATTTGTCACTTCGTCTATTCTTGAAGTACGAATAATAAGAACTAAGGAAACGTAACTCCCATACTATTACGTTTTAAATTTGGTTTCTTTCGAACTGTCATGTAACGTCAGCCTGATACCGCTCAAGACCACCTAAATATTGCAAATGTATTAAAAATGTGTACCTAATACACATTTTTGACACACTTGTCAAAAATGTGTACACACAACATGTTCTACAATATTTTGTAGAACATGTTTTTTGACAGAGTTACTTTTCCTTAGTTTTTATTATTCGTAGATTCTTGAGTAGAAAAAGGGCAACTTTTAAATCTTTAGTTTAACTCATCTTCAACCACTGAACCAAAGTTAACGTTGTTACTAAACAACGTTTAGTTCAGTGTGAGCACACAAAATATGTAAAGATTTACGATACAATTAGGCTGGAATTTGGCGACGGAATCCCAACAAATTGCCAAAAAGTTACAAAATTCTGTATCTACGTCATCCAGTTATGCACTTCATCTTTGAAACATCTCCAACTGCTAATTCATAGAAGTCTTGGCAACAGTAGTATTTTACTAGCTAATAATAATAAATAATTATTATGTTACGTCAAGAATTTTATAGCTAAAAAGTAATTTTAGGGCGCTTTTCCTGTCATGCATGTTGTCACCCGCGTGCGGATCTGGTCCGCATGCGGGTGACAACATGGTACTGGCCGCGCGCGTTGCCCGCATCACGCATGACAAGAAAAACATCTCTGAAATGTCAAATGATAGGATGCGGGCAACTTTCATGCGGACCAGATCCGCGAGCGAGCGATTACACGCATTCAATGACAGAAAAAGCGCTCTTATGCCGCTTCCAATGTTGGGCCATGATGGACAATCGACAAGCTATTACGATTTACGAACATGTAAAGGGGCATCACTCCTCTATATTTGCCCATGGTCGCCGTCGATTGTGCATGCTATAAACATCTTTGATCTTCGTAATTAGCCAGAGCCTCAAAGGTTACCACGGCGTTACGAATAATAAATATCTAGGTAAAAGCCGAGCTTTGTGAGGGTCGCGTCGTTTTTTTGCGTGGTAATAATCTTTAAGGCAGTTTTTTTAAATATTTGAATAGTACCAAAACCTTTACTGACTGATAATAACACATCTACATTCTACATATAAATAAAAATTACCATGTCACAAATCAATAGGCGTGATAATTTTTCCGTATAGTGTACCACAAAAGTGGTTTGGTTGTGGGATATAGTAGGGCTTGCTTCGCTCGTCCTGACAAAAGAGTGACTGACTCAAAAATCATGTTTAGCGGGTCAAACCGTTTTGTAGCACAGACGCTTATAAATCGAGCTAATAAATGGTCCAAAGAAGACAAACACTTTGACCTAAGACCTTAACCAGCGCGATAGAGTCAAAGTTCAAACTATATTTAGTAATACGTTAGCAACGTAAAAAACCCAGCGAAAACAACGTAGCAACGTTGAAAGCCAATTAATTATACGTAATAAAGGCTGCAATTCAATTAGTAAGCCATGCACGAGTGAGCTAACAGACTATGATTTCCCGCGTAAGGATGGGCCCGGATACTTGAACGTAAACGGTAAAACATCACTGATGTCAACTGTCATGTAGTTTGAAAAAAATCAGTACGCGATTTTACGTTGGCGTTATCCCATATTTTTAGTACTTTAATGCAACATTGTTATTTGTTCGCTCAAATCCATTTTCTATAAAATGGGAAAATACTTAATTAAGGCGAAGACAGCTGCCAATTCGACATCTTTGTACAGTTTTCTAGACGTATGTATTTCATTGATTGGTACAAAAAAAATATATGTGATTTTTGATTATATTTGGAAAAGCTTGTCGAATTTAAATAATAAAATAATGTACTCCTACTGGATGAAAAAAAAAAAAAAACCAAAGTCACATCTTTCAGGACCTTTAAACAGTTCTAACTAAAGTAATAATACAATCTATGCTTTAAAAATTTGTTTATTTGATACCTTTTACAAAAATCCAAAGATTGCCGGATTTAATTTTCGGTTCTGACATCTAGATTTCCCATAATATTTATTTTTTCCTCTAACAAACGAAAAATGTATCCACGCTACCGAGTAAATACTTCACATCTCTGTCTCTCTGGCATGAAAATCGACAGTGGTGCGAGAGTGATGCGAGATCAAGGTCATTGGCAGTTGTCAGCACTCAGCGCCTTAAGTAAAATGGATAAACAACGACATTGATTTCATGAGGAAACCATTTTGTAATTTGATAGGTAACGGACAAAACAAAGCTGCATTAGTGTTGCATATTAATAATATCCTTTTAGCAAGAGATAAACAAACCGTTCTCAAATCGCGGAGCGTAGAGTTTGCAACAAGTTGCGTTGCCTTTATTTAGGCACTCAAGTTGGAGACACTTCGAAGCTGAGACAGGGCCTGTCCTTATAACAACAATAGTTTATTTTCCAGTATATTTTCTACCCGATACAAATCCCTGGTATTCCTTTCATGAAATCTTCTCTAGTTGGAATTTATAATAATAGTACGCGCGTAGGTGTATAAGTATTACGTTTTGCATGAACTTTAAAACTTTCGCGTTGCATTATATTTGATACTTATTATTCGGGACTTAACGCGACTTATATTCTAGTAGTAATGCTACTACATACTTTTCTCGACGTTTCGGCCGTGTTGCAACGGCCGTGGTCACGAGGGGACTGCAGGAGCGCGGCGTCTTCGTTTGCACTGGGCGGTCTGATCTACGACTACCCACGAATTGTCCAACATTTGTGTTCCAATGTATTTATAGTCAGTAGGCTCAGCGCGACACACAACACTCACTGTATCCGGGTTTACACTTATTGACAAAGGTGACACACGCGGTTTGCACTTATTAATCACTGGATTCCAGGTTGGAGATAATTTAAATCCGTCCTCACGATTGAAATTCTTGTGCTTTTTAATTTCAATGGCTTCACGTATTACTCTTGAGTGGTAATGGCGATCTGTAGAGAGGATTTTGGGGTCGTGTAGCTCCATCCAATGATTAGTCCCCATATCAAGCAGATGTTCTGCTACCGCGGATTTATTTGTTTGCCGATTTTTCACTGCGGCTATGTGTTCTTTCACTCTTTCCCCAATAGTCCGTTTTTTTTGGCCAATGTAAGAACTACCACAGCTACAATCAATTTTATAAACCCCAGGTGTTTGGAAAGGTAAGGAATCCTTTGGTGACCGTAGTACAGAGCTGAGGAAATACTCAATTAAAACTGTGTATACTCCGTTACGTAAAATATCACAAGTACTACGGTCACCAAAGGATTCCTTACCTTTCCAAACACCTGGGGTTTATAAAATCGATTGTAGCTGTGGTAGTTCTTACATTGGCCAAACGAAACGGACTATTGACGAAAGAGTGAAAGAACACATAGCCGCAGTGAAAAATCGGCAAACAAATAAATCCGCGGTAGCAGAACATCTGCTTGATATGGGGACTAATCATTGGATGGAGCTACACGACCCCAAAATCCTCTCTACAAATCGCCATTACCACTCAAGAGTAATACGTGAAGCCATTGAAATTAAAAAGCACAAGAATTTCAATCGTGAGGACGGATTTAAATTATCTCCAACTTGGAATCCAGTGATTAATAAGTGCAAACCGCGTGTGTCACCTTTGTCAATAAGTGTAAACCCGGATACAGTGAGTGTTGTGTGTCGCGCTGAGCCTACTGACTATAAATACATTGGAACACAAATGTTGGACAATTCGAGGGTAGTCGTAGATCAGACTGCCCAGTGCAAACGAAGACGCCGCGCTCCTGCAGTCCCCTCGTGACCACGGCCGTTGCAACACGGCCGAAACGTCGAGAAAAGTATGTAGTAGCATTACTACTAGAATATAAGTCGCGTTAAGTCCCGAATAATAAGTATCAAATTACATTTTGCAATTTACGAAGAATATTTCATGGATTTAATATTTTACACGCGTCTTTACTAATATTTTAAACGCAAAAGTGTGTTTGTCTGTCTGTTACCTCTTCACGCTAATACGACTGCACTGATTTAGGTGAAATTTCGTATGGATATACATACTTTAAGACACTGCAATGGACACTTTTATAGTCCTTGTCGCAAAAAAACGTACGCACGAATTTTAGACATTTACTTTTTCATAGAATCCGCAACAGTTACCGCGCTATAAACTATAGGTCTACTAGAATCTGATGGCAAAAAGTGAGAAAGTAAATTGACTCTAGCAATACCGGGGTAATTGGAATAAAACATTTTGATCCTTTTTTTTCCTTATAGCGGCTGGTTCTGTATGTGAAACATACAAATATATAAATTTATCCAATGATCAAGGATATTTTTTGAAAATCTGCTGTCAAAATTTGCCATCAGATTCTGGTAGACCGTAGACCTATAGTTTCGGCAAGTTGCAGCGTCATCATATAGTAGCAAATAAAATAGAAAGTGATGACTGATGAATTTTCCACCATGTAATACTTTATTTTCATACTAGAACTAGTCTGAAAGGGGCGCGAAGTTTACGTTTGAAACATAAAGACGCCTTAGGGACTGGGTTAAAAATAGTAAAAGTATGTAAAGTAGCGCCCAATTTAACATACACAATATTATTATAATAACATGCAAATGAAGGGTAGCTCCCACGTTTAGAACATCATAACCTATAAAATTAGTTAACGACTTCCAAGAAACGAGGAGGTCATATGTTCGGCTGTGGATATATATTTTTTTATTTTTTTATTTTTGTATGTTCAACGATTACTCCGCCGTTTGTGAACCGATTTTCTAAATTTTTGTTTTGTTATATTAGGTTTCACTCCAATTTGGTACCATGTTCACAAAAGTGGTGACCTGATGATGGGATCCATGAGTAATCGAGGGAACTCCTCGAAATTTATATGGAAACATATGGTGATTTTGGTTTTATGTGAAGTGTACTAAGAATATGCTACCAAAAAGTCAAATATTGGGTCAAGTATACCATGGTTTCGAAGACGCTGAGAGAACTCCTGACTCCTTATAGATACACGTTTGGGAGTTTCGGCGTTGTTTTAAGAACAAAAAGCATATGCTACTATGCAATTCACATTCATCATCATCATCATCGTCATCATCATCATCATCATTACCACGTCGTGTTAAGGTCACCAATGTCTCATGGCACAGAATAGATAATAGTACAAGGCATAGGTATGGATACAATAATAATTATGTACTGTATAACAACACCTGTTTGTTTATACACGGCGGTCGGCGCCGAAGAATACTTTACTAACTACTTTATATACAGATCGAATACTTTACTAACTACTTTATAAAATTTAAACAGACAAATAGAATTAAAACAAAACAAAGTCATTAAGTGTCTTTTTAATTAGTTACACTTATTATCGATAGATGGCGCACTAAGTTTCGATTTGACTTCTTGATTACAAGAACAGCTGTCAATTATGATAATATTAAATATTATGAGTAGCTACGCTACGTCCTATGCAAGTTTATACAATTTTTTATTTGATAGATCCTTCGATCGTGGAAAAACGAGACACAATAGCCTTTCTATTGTTATCGCAATCGCCGGTGACTGCTTGGGACCTGAAGCATTAAAATTGTTAAATTACCTAGCACAATATGTTCACTTCACTGATAATATATTTTGTGAGTGTGTGTTGTGACTCTTAACAAATTGTAATAAGATACGTAAAATATACGCGATGGTTTACCTACTAATGTAACTAAAAAGAGTGAAATTATTATTTTTAACAAAAAATTAAAACCGACTTCCAAGGTAAAAACAATAATAACATTAATATGAACTAAAAAGTATTAAATAATTTTTCCTATCTAATAGTGCCTTTTTCCGAATTCAGCCAAACCTCAACTATGTCTGTACTCAATCTTCATAATTTTGAAGTCGGTGCCAGTTCCAAAAGTTTCAAATATTCTGTCAGAGAACTAAAGATTCAGCTATCTGGTACCGACTTCAAAATAATGAAGATTGAGTACAGAAATAGTTGAGGTTTAGCCGAATTCGGAAAAAGGCACTATTAGATAGGAAAAATTATTTAATACTTTTTAGTTCATATTAATGTTATTATTGTTTTGACCTTGGAAGTCGGTTTTAATTTTTTGTTAAAAATAATAATTTTTCTCATATTCAGCCTTGGTCTACCGCGACTCTATTTTATTTCTTCCCAGAAGGGGAAGGTTCTATGTAGGGCTGCAGGTTTTTATTGGCCGTTTTGAAGACCACATTATAACACGTATCTTTTGCTATATTTTATAAAGATAATATATATTATACGCGAGAATTTACTCACCTACCTCTCACCTACGCTCATAGAATTATAACCTTTAGAAGAGGCATTCCATACAATCGTCAGCGCGAAAATGTGTCAACCTCGAAATGAGTGAGCTCACTCATCTGAGAGCAGTGTGCCTTAGTACGCGGTGACAGTCGGACGTGTATAATTCATTGTGTACCGCGTTGTTTTTCACAACATTTCGCTCCAGAATGTCGTTGTGTGCTTCCGACAGTGCAGTAACAACACGAGGAATACAAAAGAAGCAAAAGGTGTAATATTTCACACGTAATTACTAAGATTTTTTTTATTATTATAAAATTGGGTTCGTCTATGGGCTGTTCGCCCATAACCTTTTTTTGTTATTTAATTATTTAGATTTTTCGCACCAACGGTTAATTGAAATAATATTTTTAATTTTAATGAATTATAGTCCATCACGCCATGGACTTTAATATAATATATAATAGAATAGATTATAACAGGGACCGGAACCGCTTTCCCTTTAAAGGGTTTTATCAGGGTTTTTGGAACGGCTGAATATTTTAAGTTGATTAAAAACCCTATGATTTGATGTCCCACTCGTTCCACTTACCATTTAAAATGGTAACCTTTTCAAGGGGTTACCCTAGGGTTACCCACAAACAATTCAAATTTTTACCAATTCACAAAAAAACCCTTATGAAGGGGTAACCCTTTACTAAGAGGTTACACATATAAAGCGCTTTCCTGCCTCAAGTCTCAAGCGAGTTTCGTATTTATGTGTACTGCGGTGAACTCCTTTGTGCTGTACCCGAAGGCGCGGCGTCGGCGCGTGTGAGACAGCACATCAAACGTCGCCCCGCTTCTTCATTCGAAAGTATGCCTTATTGGTATAGTAGTACAATCTTTGTTGTTTAAAATGCACTCGGTTGTTTGTTTTGGTACATTTTGTTGCATCATTATTTTATTAATTTCGCGCGGGCGCAATCCGAAAGATATTTTCATATTTTGTCGTGGTTTTTTCATTCAGCTTTTTTTGACACTTGTTAGTTATTTGTGTACTTTTTGTTGCATCATTCTTTGATTAATTCCGCGCGGGCGCAATCCGAAAGATATTTTCTATTTCTCGTGGTTTTTCATTCAGATTTTAATTTTAATTTTACTAAGTATGCCTCCACTAAAAAAAGATGCAGTACATAGATATTTCGATTACGAAGAGACTAATAATCACAGCCAGTGCCGGCTATGTAAAAAGAAAATTAAGGTAAGTACATATATTTTCACTACTGATAAATATACTTACGCCACTTATGAAAACGTCCGATAATTTGTTTCTAGCTTTGTATTGAAATTGAAAAATGTCACTTATACACAGTTACATTGTCGTTTTTTCAATATATTATCTGGTATATATACATACTAGCTGTCCCGGCAAACGTTGTTTTGCCAATATAGGTACTTAAAGTATTTCGCCCATATTTATTGAAGTGACTAAATAAGTATGTCACCATGGCAACGCCCGTCGCTATCCCGTCCCACAAACAATGGTCGCCGTCAGTATCGAGTTGTAATAATTTACTATTTTTTATTCAACAAATGCACTTATCAATATAAAAAGTACCCAGTAGCCGATTCTCAGATCCACTGAATATGCATATAAAATTTGGTTAAAATCAGTAAAGCCGTTTCGGATGAGTACGCTACCTAACATTGTGACACAGATAATAGATATTTAATAATATAACAATATTGTATTCGCGTGCCGGTAACACGGAAGCACACGCACTATAAGAAAGAGTACAGACTACAGTCTACAGAGGTCCCGGGTCCCGGGTTCGAATCCCGTTCAGCTTAAAATAAGTTTTTATTTTTCTCGTAAAAAAAAATGTTTAAATTTTTTAACTAACTTAACAACTACACTTTCATTAATATAATGATATGTTGTACATATGTTTTTCATTATAAATATTATTTAAAAAAATGTCAATTTAAAATTAGAATCAGATAAGGAAAGTAAAAATAGAATAGAAATAATCGGCCAAGTGCGAGTTGGACTCGCGCACGAAGCGTTCCGTACCGTTATAGAGCAAAAATTGTTTTTTTTTTGTATGGGAGCCCCCCTTAAATGTTTATTTTATTTAAATATTATTATAATTATTAAATTACACATATAAATAAGGCCTTTGTGACAATTTCAAGTGCCCACCTGTTGCCATCCCATGTAGCCATTTTCGGTCGCAGATTTGTAAATCTGTAACAAGTCGTAACAGTTTCGTAGCTGATACGACACCTTGCGACTGTGTGGGGGTTTGCTTCTACGTGTTGTAACCGTGTCCGCTTGTTACAGAAAAAAATGTGTACACACGTTTTCCACACGTAGCGTATGGTATTTTTTTTATTATTTATTTATTAAATAAGGGGGCAAACGAGCAAACGGGTCACTTGATGGTAAGCAAATACCGTCGCCCATGGACACTCGCAACGTCAGAAGAGCTGCAGGTGCGTTGCCGGCCTTTTAAGAGGGAATACGCTCTTTTCTTGAAGGTTTGCAGGTCGTATAGGTCCGGAAATACTGCTGGTGACAGTTCGTTCCAGAGTTTTACAGTGCGCGGCAGAAAGTTACGCGAAAAACGCACTGTGGAAGACTGCCACTCATCAAGGTGATGAGGATGGTATGTTTTTCGCGTGGGACGATGGCAAAAAGTTGCAGGTGGTATGATTCCGAACAATTCCTCAGAGCACTCCCCGTGATACAACCGTTAGAGGATGCAGAGTGAAGCTACATCTCGGCGTAATTCCAAGGGGTCCAAGCTGTTTGAAACATTATGGCAGTCAACAATTCGAGCGGCCCTTCGTTGGATACGATCCAGAGGGAGCAGTTGGTATTTTGGCGCCCCTGCCCAGAGATGAGAACAATATTCCATATGAGGCCGAACCTGCGCCTTGTAGAGTTGTAGGCGTTGGTCCGGACTGAAGTACTGTCTCGCCCTGTTAAGAACATTAAGCTTCTTCGAGGCTAATTTGGCCTTACCCTCTAGATGATATCGGAACTGGACTTCGCTCGATATGTTGACGCCAAGTATCTCAATGCTAGGGGAGATGGTTAAAGATGTGCCCTCGAAACGAGGATATACGACCATTGGTGACTTTTTAGTGGTGAACGCGCAGACTTGTGTCTTGGCAGGGTTGAATTGGACCAAGTTACGTCTACCCCATTCAGAGACCTTCTCCAATGAATTCTCCACCTTAGACACAAGTTCGTTTCGACTCTCAGTGACATTTTGCCGAGAAATATTGGGGAAGTATGGTCGGCGGTTTCTGCCTCCCGTCATCCAGGGTCGAGTTTGACGCAAAGAGCTTGCCCAGAAGATCGGCTTTGTCTTTTGCGTCCTGGGGCCAACGACCCATTTCCTACGTGTAAGGATGGTAGGGTTGGCTTGCAGAAATTTCCTTCAATAGCTTTGGCCAGAGACCAGAATGCACGGGTTCCCGAGGGGAGGCGCTCAAGTCTCTTGCCAATTCCATTGACGTGCTGTTGCTTTGCCCGAGTAATCTCTTTCTTGTGGGACCTAGAGGCAAGGTTATACTCCTTTTTATATGTGCTGGTATTTAAATCCCGAGCAGACACTGCGTTGGCCCAGGATTGGTAAGCCTCCTGCTTCCGTCGAGAAGCTTTTTTGGGGGAAGAAACAAACCAGGGACGAAATCTGCCGCCAGTTGGCACTACAGAGGACGGAATGAAAAGTTCCATCCCCTGCATCACCACATCGGCAACAGAGTTGGCAGTGTTGTCGAGATCATCCGGCGAGAAGCACACTTGCCCCCAAGAATAGGATGCAAAAAACGACCGCATCCCATCCCAGTCTGCTGACTTGTAGTGCCACACACGACGGTAATTAACAGCACGCTGTCTTAACACCGCCGTAAGTGGCACAGAACTCCTAACAAGGCAATGATCCGATGAACCAAATGGTGCGGTTACAGATATTTGGTAGCCGTCAGGATTTGAAGTCAGCAGGAGGTCCAACAAGGAAGGATTCTGACCATCCACATCTGGGATTCGCGTAGGCGTAGTGACCAGTTGTGTCAAGTCGTTCGCAAGGGCAAAGTTGCAGACAGATCTCCCCGCATGATCAGTTTTACTGGAATTGAGCCAGTCGGCGTGGTGGGCATTAAAATCGCCAAGTATTATGATCTCTGCGGATGGGATCTGCTGCTGCACAAAATCTGAAGCAGCTTGCAGGTGCTCCAAGAGTCGGTCCGTCTCGGGGTCACCACTATGGGACCTATATAGGCATGCATAGACGCGAGGGTGGTCGTCGCAATCTATGCGGAACCATAAGATGGACAGGTCCATGACCTCAAGATTTCTGAGGTGGCGAGAGCTGATATCATCTATGATATACACACACACTCCAGCTTTGGGTAGAAAGGAGTGCTCGAGATAATACCCTGGGTGGGAAAGGTATGATGTGTCATTCGGAGATGATATCTGTGTCTCGGTTAAAAAGAGCAAAGCCGGCTTTGCCGTCTCAAGGTGGTAATGGACGGCATTAGGGTTGGAGTGTAATCCCCTGATATTGCAAAAGTCCACGTTTAATATCGAGGGGGGTGCCTTTATGTGTTTGCTCTTGCCCCGAGCAGATTGGAGCGCAGTTTTGCCCTCCCCAGAATACGAGGGGCAGCCTGGACGTCCACGTTCAGTTCCAGGGGTTCCTGAGCATGGACGTCCAGAGAGGGAATTGTTACCCCAGGAGGGGTCCAACGCAGTTGGTACCTCCTGGGGTAACAAATTGTTTTTCAACTGTGGCATTTCTAGGGGGGTAGGGGATTGGGCCTCCGGTAAACTCACTCACTCGGCGAAACACAGCGCAAGCGCTGTTTCACGCCGGTTTTCTGTGAGGCCGTGGTATTTCTCCGGTCGAGCCGGCCCATTCGTGCCGAAGCATGGCTCTCCCATGGACAAATACCGGCGTTCAGCCACCCCTCCCGTGTCACCGTGAAAAAGCTCACGATGGCACGGGGGAGGTGCCCAGGGACACGACGTAACAATATGTAGTAACTGGGTTGTAACATTTGTAGTAAAGTTACGTAAAAACTAAACACTAACTTTGATAAATGTATATCACCAAATGCCAGTCATTCTAAAACTTTGTGTTGTGTAAACTGCCTGTTTGCCGTTTAATTAAAATAAAAAGATGAGTAATACTTTACTCATCTTTTTATTTTAGAACTTATATAACTGTCGAATTGGGAACCTCCTCCTTTTTGACAAAAATATAATAAAACTGTTGGTTATCATAATTAGTTCATAAATAAATAAATAAATAAAAAATAAAATAAAGGGGGCTCCCATACTGCTCTATAATGGCAACAAGTAGGCACTTGATATTTTCACAAAGCCCTAACTATAATAATATGTCTAATTCAATAATTAATAATAGTTTTATTTTAAAAAATAAGGGTGGCTCCCATACTAGAAACACAAATTTTGGCCTATTCTATCCTAGAGACGAACTCTAGGTGCGTGAGTCCGGCTGGCACTTGGCCGATTATTTAGTTATTTCTGGCTAGATTCCTTAGTCTGTTTGATTTTAGTTTGTGCTTTTATGCATGCTTTGCATCTCCCAAAATGTATTTATTCCTGTACTGATATAACGTTAGGGGTAATAATAAAATAAAAATTACAGAAAAAACTATTTTATTTCACTATTCCACGAGTCGAATTCGACGGCGTAAATTATCTACTTGACATGAATCAAGATTACTTGTTAGAATCTTCGTAGCTAATCAATGTTTGTACTTGCTGCACAGTAAGTTAATGTAAGTAACTAATATCAGAACTGATATTCAAAATTTTTTGTGTCTGGCGAATCATGATCTGAAAAAGAATAATAATGAATATACATAATGCAATATTTATTTCGTTTGAATAGGGTGCTTGGTACGAGGTATCCTAACTCGGAAGAGCTTTCTTTTGTTAGGCAAAGTTTGAGAAACTGTGAACAGAAAATCAAGGAGATACCATTTTAAAAATACAGTAACTTTGTGACTACTTTCGGTAACATTTCCACACAATGTCGATAGTTATCGTAACTTTGTAACTAGTTGTGCCAACAAAATATCTTACCTGTTTTAAATGCCGATTCACCTAGATTGGCAGCTGTGCTAATGGCAGCAGTGGGAATTTGAGCCGCTGAAACTTATAGAAAGTACTCAGTACAATGAGGTTTATAATACTTAATCTGTGACTCAGTATAATATCTATACATATATATACACTATATAAAATTGGAGTGTCTGTTTGTTATATTGAAATAACCGTTTAATACTAAGCGAACTCACTAAGCTTGTGCCCACGACGCGAGGCCGCGCCGCGTGCTTGTTTTATGTTTTTTAAATTTTAATAAAGCAACGCTTCGTGAAGCGGGTCGTCCCGCGTCCGTCGCGCGGCCACCCGTCAAAAACATGAAACAAGCACGCCGTGCGACCACCGTCGCGGGCTCGCGCTTAGCGCAGCGAAGGGCCTATTGCCTAAAGTTAAACTGTTTTGAGACTCAAACGAACGAATCGGAATGCCGCGTCCTATTCTAACAAACGTGACATGACGTTGTTAGAGTAGGCTGTAGGACAGCAGCATTCGGCCGAGTCCGAAGATTTGAATGTGCCGTTTGAGAGTACAGCTCCTGAATTCCTGATAGATGAGTAGATAAATATAAAATATCTACTTATGTATGCTCGTTTTACGGCTTGCTTACCAATAAGTAGATAGGTAATTATTAGTGTTCTGTGAGGTAATTACTTACTTTCAAGAGCACGGCGAATACACTCCTTTAGTTCCTCAGTTGCCTCCATCATTAAAAAAATGCTCACTTTAATCACAATTCACAAATCACAATACGTCACACGATCGCTAAACTAGTACGCAAACAAGCACTGCGTTGAGCGATCTGCAAGAGACGCGAAGAAACTAAATTGCCAACTAATATGAAATACCAATCACAAATCAGAACCAAAAATCGGACGTGTGGGGATAAAACCCCTTGAATAGCGGAAACCCAAACCAGGAAGCGCTTTCCTTTTCAAACAAAACCCTGGTAAGCGCTTAAGTTTGTCTTAGGGTTTCCCAGTTCATATGGTTTGATAAGCGCTTAACTTACTTGAAGGGGTAACCCTTTCAAAGGAAAGCGGAAAGCCAAATACTGCTCGAACTGGATTAAGCGCTTACCCTGTTTTAAAGGGGTAACCCTTTCAAGAAAAGGTTAGCGGTTAGTTTATCGATATTGCTTAAATATCCCCCTTAAAAGGGTAACCCTAATAGCTGGGTTATCTTATAAACAGTGTTTCCTTAATTTTGGGATATTTTGTTAAAGGGTTATCTATTTTAAGGGTATTTATATTAAGCCGCTTGTCGGTCCCTGGATTATAATATATATGTACATATAATAAATAAATACATATTTATTGTTTTATAAATTACATTGTTATAGTATTAATGTTTTGAACGGTGTGGTCCCAGTGTGGCAGCCAGTAGATACGATATTTTTCGATTTCCTTAGATATTATGCTGCTCCACCCTTTGCCTATAGATGTTGTGACATTGGCTTGGTGACAATTACTAAGATTTAATTAATTATTTAAATTATTGTCTTCCATTTTAGTGAAAAATCAAAGAGAAGCGTAAAATGAGCGAAAGAGAAAGTATTATATGCTATTACTGTAAGACAAAAAAGGACGACAATATTTTCTATTTTCTCTATTATTATTTAATTAATTATTTAAATTATTGTCTTCCATTTTAGTGAAAAATCAAAGAGAAGCGTAAAATGAGCGAAAGAGAAAGTATTATATGCTATTACTGTAAGACAAAAAAGGACGACAATATTTTCTCGATACACATTTTGCATGCGAAAACATTGCTACAGTTTTGATGGCGTATGCCTTATCTAAGTATTGACATCGTTGCCTTCGCTAGACACCTGTACCGTAGTCCGTACGTTTTGCCCCTGTACCGTACGTTTTGCCTCTGTACCGTACGTTTTGCACCTGTACCGTACGTTTTGCCCCTGTACCGTACGTTTTGCACCTGTACCGTACGTTTTGCCCCTGTACCGTACGTTTTTCCTCTGTACCGTACGTTTTGCCTCTGTAGCGTACGTTTTGCCCCTGTACCGTACGTTTTGCCTCTGTACCGTACGTTTTGCCCCTGTACCGTACGTTTTGCCTCTGTACCGTACGTTTTGCACCTGAACCGTACGTTTTGTCGCGACTAACTGAATTTTGAACCCCGAAGAAAACAATTTATATCCCTTAACTAGCGACCCGCCCCAGCGGCACGGGTATAAAATATATAGCCACTGAAAAAATGATTAAAATCGATAGCCTATGATACTTCACGTGGTCTACTTCTTATCTGTGCCAAATAACATAAAAATTGCTCCAGTAGTTCGCGAGATAAGCCCTTTCAAATAATTTCCCCCGTTTTTTCCACATTCTCCTATTAGTCTGAGCGTGATAAAATATAGTCTATAGCCTTCCTCAATAAATGGGCTATCTAACACTGAAATAATTATTCAAATCCTGTAGTTCCTGAGATTAGCGCGTTCAAGTTAGCCCTTTCAAATAATTTTCCCCGTTTTTTCCGCATTTTCCTCTATTTCTTCGCTCCTATTAGTCTTAGCTTGATAAAATATAGCCTATATCCTTCCTCGATAAATGGGCTATCTAACACTGAAAGAATCATCAAAATCTGTTGCGTAGTTTTAAAGATTAAAGGGAACAAAGGGACATGAGGGAAAAAAAGCGACTTTGTTTTATAATAAGTATAGATGAAAACTTCAGTCATTTTTTAACCTAAAACATATCATTGCTTATAATAGTTACGTACTTTAGCCCTTAAGTTATCCTAGAGGTAAAGCTGGCGCACATTATGCCGTAAGCGTAATATTTTACAATTTATTTTTGCAACATTAGTATAGAAAAAAACACTCCGTATCTGAGGCGAGAGACCGGAAAATAGGGTTGTCACATAGCTGTAGCTTTTCCTAGTGTAGTGGCGTTTTGTGTGACAAGTGACAATCACGAAAGAATAATAAAAATGGGAAAAACTAAATGGTCAATGCTATGTTAACTAAATTGTAATGTTTTTCACAAACACCAATGGAAAACGGGAAAGAGAGTAAAAGATTTACGTTTTGCCTCTTTGCATTTTTCCTAAGATTGTCCTATTATTGGAGTCCTAAATTATTGATATTGTTCGCATTTTGAAATTATATTTATAAATATAAATAATAAACGAACGAAGAAATGTAATAATTTCGTAAAATTGTACTCCACGTACACACATCTTAGGACATGACACTGTGACAGTCTATTGGAGCTCTATCTATGTGAGGACCCTGTCGTGTCAGCCCTGGGTCTCCCCTGGCCCTTTGAAGTGTATTGTAGCGTGCACCGTAACGCGTCTAATCCAGCCCACACACGCTTCCGCACACAACACACATACGGCTTTAAAAAAAACACCAGTTTCTGAAGAGCTTGGCAAAATGTTGGTCAACTGAGGCCCGTCCTCATCAGTCAAATCAACTTAAGTTTATGGAACATTGATGGGTTTAAAATTTCACTAATTTTTACAAAAATTTCTTCGTTGAATTGAATGTTTGACGTAGCTGGCTTTGTTAATAACCAATACGAGCGATTACTAAGGGGTAGATTCGTCCAAGATTACATATGATCGGCGTCTATCAATTATTATCATGCTAGAGATTTTGCAATCATGGTAGCAATTAGGGCTTCACGCCAGAGCGAGATTTTTCTCGTCTCGTCTCGTTCTCGAGAACGACACCAGACGTTTTGGAAAATATTATCGGCAATACCGAGACCACATACACGGCAACCCGAGAGTCTCGTTTTGGGCCTCGTTAATTTTTTAAAATTAAGTTTTTATTCGAAAAATCAGAAAAGGTCTACTTAGAAAACAATATATTTTACAAAATATAAAATCTGGTAACCATCCAAACTGCATTTTATCATATAAATACGTTAGTCATAAAATATTCCTTATTCTCATTACAGAAATAAATCATTATTTACAACTAAGCGAGACGAGACGAGACAACTGGTATCGAGACGAGACCGAGACTTGTACGAGACTCAATTTTTTGAGGATTGACGAGACCGAGACGAGATTTTTGTTACCACGAGACGAGAACAACCATGCTAAATTCAACATGGGTCTTTATATATTTTACAGCACATTTTTTACGCTATTTACGCCAAGCTAAATATATAGGAGACGGTGTTTATAGAGGATGCTGCAGGCGCCTCCGTAATGCGCTCGTAAGTTTTAATGTGATGATACGAGGTGCAGCTGCGCTATTGTGCCAGGAGGGTGTGAAAATGCACATTGAACTTAGTACAGTTTACAGATACTTCCAAATTCCATCGCAGACAAATTTGTTTAATGCTGTAAACTGTAAAGGGTCCCGGGAGTAAAAGTATCTTAATACCTTTAATCCAAACGAAGTAAAGTGAAGAAGGTTTAGCGTAAAGAGGTGACGACTGACGGACATACAGATAAACTCAAACCATGACCTCGCAGAAATTTCAAAAATTAAACATAAAATTATATAATCTCGAGGCCTATAGTAGTAAGCCTCGACTTCGAGGGGCTGGTAGTAGTCCTAGCCCTAAACTACCCCATTTCTATGGTTCTTTGAGGAAATTTTAATTTTTGTGGCGTATCTTTTTTGTATGATTTTTTATGCACGTCATAGCCCACCCTTACCATCAAATCATTCCCAGAATCCAATAACCATCGCATAGAATTATTTATTTAAACGAGAGAAACTGCACATTTTCAGCGGAGGAATTCGCAAATTAAAATACATTCCGCACCGAGCATATTTGAAAGTCACAAACGTGAAACAGAAATAAATCGAAAAATTATTCAAAACTTATAAGGTCGCTGTCAATCATTTAACAAGTGATTTCTTTCGAGAAATGAATATTTTCACGGAAGTGTTGACACGGCGAAAACAGATTTAAATACTTGGTACTTAGACAAATTGCATTCGGTAATTTTAATAGCAACAGACTTTAACAAAAATATTTGGGATTTTTTTAACGCATCGATATCCATATTTTAACGATAGGTCTCGGATGTAGATACTCAAGGTTATTTTGACTTTAGCTTCAAAGTTCTACAGTTGTATTGACTTAGGGGGATCGCACACGTCACACTTTTTGTGCGATCGAGTCTGCGGCTTACATACAATCTGATGGCGCGTGCCATGCAGATTGTATGAAAGCCGCAGACTCGATCACACAAAAAGTGTGACGTGTGCGATCTCCCTTATGGTCTAATATGACTTATGCGTTATGGTCAAAAATATGTAAAGTAGGTTAAGCATAAATAATTTTTCTTTTAGTGCCAAGAAATAGATACCTAGTTTTCTGGCTATTTGTGCCCATAGATCATTTAATATCACTCTCATTCTGATTTCGGTTCACATCTAAACCTTGCATCATTGTAACAATTCAATACGCATTTTCTAACCTCCAAGCAACAAAATATGTTATTTCTATAGAATTTTAAAAATGGAACGCGTCATATATCATGAATTATTGTATACAAGATGGCGGCCGTGACGTCACGTGACGCACGCCATGGTGTTAACGTGCATGTTGCGTTAATGTTAAACACTGTCTGTTGCTATGCCATAATCATCAGCTAGAATATAGTGCAAACTACGAGTCTAGCCTATACAAAGTCTGACATATTTTAGAAGTTTTGGGATTCACTCTGTTTTTGGAACTCCAAACTTTGGAGCACACTATTAATTATTATATTAAAAACTAGATAACACGCGCCCGCAACAGCTCCCTTACGCCAAAATTATTTTATCGCGGGCACCCTACATTTTTCCGGTATAAAAAGTGTCCTATATCCTTTCCAGGGAGTCAAAGTATCTCCATACTAAATTACAGCAAAATCGTTGCGTCGGTTTGGGCGTGAAGAGGTAACAGACAGACAGACACACTTTCACATTTATATAATAAGTATGGATGGACTATAATTAATGTGCAGAGGGGCATATTCGAATATGATTGTCTATGCTAATTGCTAGTCAACTGTGCATGTTATAGCAGACTGCGAAATTACGGTAATCTATCATAGCCAAAATTGGCAAGTGGAATGAAGCAGAAATAATACAGAACCTCCTCTTTTTTTGGAGGTCGGTAAAAACATGGTGATCACGAGAAAAACATGTTGAGATTTCCGACAGAAACGTAAACATACAGCAATGGTACACGTAAACATGGACTTTTACATATTTCCAGCGAAAATAGTCTCACACGTGTACACTGTACAATATGGAGTTTCTGAACTTCTACAACACAACATTTCTCATCTAATCACTTTTGCAGAAAGTTCTAGAGTTAGTTTAGAAGGCATGATGGCATAATAATTATGTAAAGCGAGAGATACTTTGCCGAAACTCCAAAATTATTATTTTTATTCAACGTAGGTTATAAAGGACCCTCTACAGCACCTACGTGATACGTCACAGCTTAGGGGGAGGGAAGGGGTTATACCAAAATGTGACAATACATGTTAAAAGTACTCAAATTGGGTTTAAACGCGAGTCAGCTTAAGATCTGCACGAAACGAACGTTGAAATATTGAAAAAATACTTTACCGTACTTCCGAACGGTAGCTTTGAAATTTGAGAGCAACAAAAATAGCACGGTTTTTTAGCTTTGATAGGTTTCGAATACTTTTGACGTACACTCAGCAATATTGGTTACCTGGATATTTACTAAATACAAACAACTAAACATTAACGGTCTTACTACAAAAGATTTAAACACCCGTTGAACAGTTGATTAGAGAAAAATTCAGTACAAAATGGTCTCAAAACAACTGTTCAACAGATGTTTAATCCTTTGTGGTAAGACTGTAAGCATTCAGCATCAAGTCAATTGTATGACGTATGTACATGCATTCTAATTTCTAAGCAAATAAACGATCTCTATCAGTCTTTTAAATAAGACACATCACACAGGAGATGCAGCGGTGGAAATGTGTGGTGGGCCAAAAACCGTTTAAAAAAATAAAGTCTTTTAAGTAAAGGTTTTTAACAAATGACATTCTATTACTATTTTTACGCATAGTCGAGATCATTTTGTATAGATTTGAATAGGGTTTTTAACGGCGAAGCTACACAACATCGGGCGAAATCTGTATGTTTAGGCGCTTCGAGGGTACGAATATTTCTGTTACCTTTTCACGCTTAAAAACCTAAACCTAATTTGATGAACTTAATAAAGTATAAGTGTCGACAAAACAACAAAGGATAGTTTTTTATTGATCAACTTTATAGTCTATTACAAAATAAGTTAAACTCGTAGTTATGTCGCAACAATCGAACACCTTATCACTTATCAGGCGTCTTATTTCATTATAATAGCTACTTCGCCTAATCCGCTGTGACACCCAAATTCTGATAGCTGACGTCATGACATTGCCTTAACGTTATCAAGATAGCGCGTATCGTACGAAAACGTAGAACTCTATAAAATTGGTGTTTAAAATTCCAAAAGAACTGAAGATTTATATGTCTGCTACACCCAACATATAGTTATAACTTATAGCGTAGAGCAAAAGCAAACATAGAGATTTTTAAAAATTTCACCCCTAAAGGGATTAAAACTACGAAGATGTATTGCAGAAGATGTAAAGTCAGGGCCTTGATTCTCATACCTCGAACACCGATTCGATTGCATGCTGTGCCAATCGCTTAAAAACATGCTAGACCCCCTCAAAACTGCGACATTCGAGGTGTAAGGGAACCAACCTACCATTATAGCTTCGTAGTTTCATCCCTTGGGGGTAAAATTTCAAAAACCTTATGTGGATGCCTTCTCTATAGGTACTTACCTAATTATTTTGTTGTGTAGCTTTTAGCGCAGCACAATATCCGTACTTATCACCATTTTATACTGATTCAAAATGAGATTTTCAAAAGACAGAACGAACGTAAATTTTTAAATATTTTCTTTTTTTATGGCTGACTTATTGCGAGGTTGGCTCGCGTTGGTTTTTTAATTAAATCCAAGTTCGTTACTGATTAATTAATGTAATAAATTAAAATCCACCATGACACACCACTAAAAACAAATATTCAACAATGCTCGCTATTTTCGTAACAAGTAGCTGGCATACATCAAAATGTTTCAACAATATGGGATTCACACAAAACCAATAAAACAGATTTATATGATGTGAATTTTGTCTTGACATGAAGCATATTTTCAACTAAGTATGTACATGTTCTATACAAAAATACATTGCAATTTGCACTACAGTTTTTAAGTAACTATGCATAATTTTACTATAGTCCAGCCAAAACGTTGCGAAGGTTTTAAATATGTAAGAATATTATAATAATGTAAGGGGCACACAGTCTAAGGTTACTTTGCTTTCATTTCATAATTTTTGGAACTATAACATTGAGTCCAAATACTACGTGCCGGTGCAAATGTAGTCAAAGTTGCTATGATGTCTTTAGTGACCCCACAACCTTAGAGGTCACAAGAGAGCTATCATTGTTATAATCATTTGACCACGATTCTGGTTTTGCCTCATACATTGTAACATTGATGCGATTTTTTTTTATTTATAGAATACTAGATGACGGCCGCAACTCCATTGCGCCCAAATCTGTTTATAGCGAGGGAACTCCTCTCCACTTTGGGCGATTAAACATAACTACTAAATTGATCGTTAAACTGTTTATAACATTCACAACCGCCGTCGATCACAGACAATCATAGACGAACAACACATGTTACTAATCGTTTGTAAATTGTATTGGTCCATCATGGACCAAAGTAGAGCCCGCATCATGTACCCAATTCCTAAAATGTTAAATATGTTGTGTGTTGTGTTGTAAAAAGACAAAATTAGTTTCTGAGAAATAATACTTTAAAGATAAACGCAGACTTAACCTTGTAGTTATTATGGCTATTATTACGTAGCATTTACTAATCTGCGATATTAGTTTTTTATATCCATAAAGATTTTTCCAAAGTAGGTAATATACAAAGTTAACAAATATACATAAAATCGTAAAACGTTGAGAAAAACGTAGTACTAATGTGGCTTAAACCAAGTTAAATATTTTTTCCTAACATTATACTCCAAGAACTCGGTGCAAAAAATGTGCACTATATAACTAATTAACTACCCGTTTATTTTCTTTAAAGTTAAAATTTTAAAATCTTCAAGGCCATCCACCTCAAAGTTTTGAATAAATTAGTGAATAAGACAGAGTCATAAGGGTCCGTCTTAAGTGTGAGTGGATTTAATTATGTACGAGCCGTAGGGCCGGCTAACGACTCGAGGGACGTAGACCCTTAGTGGAAAATCATAACTATCTTCTAGTTAACTTGTTGCAGGGGGAAAAACGCTTTAACAGTTTGTGCCGTTGAAAACTGTATACCAATTACCAGGTGTAACAAAACTGTATACCAATTACCAGGTGTAACAAAACTGTATACCAATTACCAGGTGTAACAAAACCTAGTGATAATACTTTAGGATTTGTATATGTCCCTTGCATAGTCGATTGTGAAAGCAGCAACGCTTAAAGAGCAATTTTTTTAATAATTTGTAGCAAGCGCCCTCTAAATAAATGAATTTTCCCAAACAAAAAAAAAAACTCTTTCAGCGCTGCTATTATCAGAGAGTAAATTCTATAAAGGGGAGACATACATATACAAGTATTATCACTTAGTTTCGTTACATCCCCTATATAAACCTAAAAAAGAATACTCTAAAAATACTTTTATTTTTGTTTTACTTTTGTATGGAAAAATTCAAGACGCGGGGGCACTTGCCGATACAAATCACAAAAAAATTGCTCTTTAAAGGTACAATTCCGTGCATCGCGATCGATCGCGGTCGTGCACGACCTACGACTGTCGTCGGACGCTCGCGACCATAGTCAACGTATGAAAATGTATGGCACCGCTTCCGAGGCCCGCGACTGACGCGCGCGGCCTACGACTGTCGTAAGCCGCGCGCGATCGTGTCTTGAAGTTATGACAGTCGCGCACGACCGACGACAGTCGTAGGCCCCGCGCGACCGTGTCAAAGTTATATGGCACGATCGCGCGCGGCTTACGACAGTCAGAGTAGACAGAATGATAGAGTATGCCGACTTAGAACTGATGTAACAAATTTTAAGTTTGACGTATTATGACAAAAGTCGTCGCTAGGGTCGTTACCTACAAATTTTTGGTTGTTTGTATTTTGGCACATGCAAAGAAAACTGTCAGAATTCAATTTCAAAATCTTCTTTTTAAAAATAAATTTTACCAGCCAGCGCGCCAGCCTTTAACTTATCCTGGCGAAACCCGACAGAAATGACAGATATTAATACTCGTCCGTCTCTTAGTAGTCGAATTACTGGTAGTTATGTCTATTGTGCGACAGTCGTAGGCCGCGCGCGTCAGTCGCGGGCCTCGGAAGCGGTGTCATACATTTTCATACGTTGACTTATTAGTGTAGGAAACGAACCGATCGTCTTTGTATGGGGACCCCGGAATAATTTCTCAGTCGATGAAACTTTGCTGGGTTATAGAATAGTATGAGCCAATACTATCATATAAAAATCCAAAAAAAAAAAAAACATTAGGAAGTCAGTTATTTATATCTAAAAGTACAAATCTGTGTATATATCGAATGCCATAATTTCTCAGTCTAAATTTATTTTACCAAATGATTTATTTATACAAGTATGTGATACTTTATAAAAATCCAAAACTTTTTTCAAATATAAGTATTGCTTTTGTATGACAATTATTTTTTCTAACCTCATTTTCCCAGCAAAATTTCTCAGTATTGTTTTTTTTCGCATATGACTTAAGAATGTCATTTGGCGTCATGAGTAAGAAAATCAAAAAAAAAAAACCATGTCAATAAAAAAATATTAAAAATCTATAAAAAACTTAATATGCAAAATTTCTCAGCATTATTTCTTTTCAAAACTATGTTATGTAGTGACATATACACACAAATACAAAATATCCAAAAGAAATACCATCCAGAACACCGAAATTTTAGAAGCGAAGCTATGTATGTACAATGTATGTACATTGGCGACCTCTGTGGCTCAATGGGTAGAGTGTGTGGCAGCTCAAGCCGGGGGTCGCGGGTTCGAGTCCCGCCGACGGAACAAAAAAGTTTTTCAATGTTCCTGGGTCATGGATGTGTATTAAATATGTGTATGATATTATAAAAATCTTAAATACATGTATAGTATAAAAGTATTACATATATTTCCGTTGTCTGGTACCCGTAACACAAGTCCTTCAGGTACTTAGCACGGGGCCAGATTGACGTGGTGTGAAGCGTCCATAGATATTATTATTATTATTATTATTATAATGTATCTATCCCGTGTTTACGCAATAATGTACCGTCTTGATTTACTAGTTAGGTGCAGATTAGCGTCATCTAGGGACCTCGCGGGTCGGTGTGTGATTCTTTACATTTAAACATTTTTATTTTCTTTGTGGGTACGTTAGTACGTACGTACGTATACGTACGTACGTAGACAACACAAAACTAATTGAGATAGATAATATATTTTTATCTTCGCTAAAAATTAAAAAGTTATAGGTACTTACTTACACGTAAGTATCTACCTACATAACATAATATTATGTAGAATAGAATAATAAATAATTAATAAAACTTATTTACCTCAGTGTTAATAAGAAATTATTTTTATTACTAATTATTATGTTTACGAATTGTACAGTTGCTTGAAAAACACCACAAAATATAAACTATCGGCTATGGCAGGGTCGGATTAAGTCTGAGCTCCTCAAGATAATAATTTATTATTAAAATTAGTTAAGTACATTATTTATTTATAAAAATATAAAATGAAATATTTGGTGGATTTGTTACATTAGGAAATCAAGTATTTTTATTTAGGACGTATTAAGGCCGTCCCCTGAGCAAACGACCTTGACCATGGCATACAATATTTGTCGCGTTGCCGAGATCGCACCAAAACCCTATTTTTTACTTATCTTACTTCAATATTGACCTAAAAAAAATCTAACGGTAAATAATATGTAATTCGTGAAATTATCAATCTATTGGTGAGTGTTTTAAAATAAACTTAATTTGTAAATACTTGGGAGATGCTGAATGTATGTTTGAATTTCAAGTATAAATTGGTATTACTTTGGAAGCTGATATTATCATGAGTATAATAAACAAAAATAGGAAATAAATAACAGTAAAAAGAAAGGTTATAATTATGCTGAAGATTATTGCTGTATATTTATTATAATTTTGTAGCTGTAAAATTATGATTTAAGCATCCTTTTCTCAAAGCAATTCAGACTCTTTTTGATCCCCTAAAACTTCGTTGTGTATAAAACAATAATGCTTAGCACATACCTACGTCAAAGTCAATTTTGTATTGACGCTCCCGCTTCGCAGTCGCGTGGTCGCGTAGGTTTGTGCTAAGCATAAGCTTGAATTTTCATTTGCTAAGCAAGCGTTGTATAAACACGGAATACTTAGGTATTTAAAAATATTTCATTCAATTTGAACCAGTGGGTTCAAATTGAATGAAATTTACTGAAAATTTATTGAAACTGAAAATAATAAGGTTTTTACGGACGGGAAATTATTTCCCTTTGCCTGTTCATGACTAACCAAGATGGGGGATTATTTCCCTTTGCCCGATTACGAAAGAAATGTATAAATAAATATACTAGTTAGTTGATCTGACTCTACTTTTGAATTTATTTTCCTCGATTAATGTGCACAAAATAATGCCACTTTGCATTTTTAAAGGCATTATCTAAAACAATTGATAATAAAAATTTAAAATAAACTAAAATAATTGACAAATCTTAAAAGTTGACAAAAATAAATCCCCATTTTTTTATATAATATAGTGACGCTAAATGCAGTTGCTAATGGACAATGAGAACTATTTCCCCACTTGCAAGTATGTATTTCAAATGAATCAAAACCATATAAACACTACGTTTTTGCACTGAAAATCATAACAAAGCTACAAAGAATGTACATAACAAATTAAATATCTACTTATAAGAATCTTTTTTGAAGAAACTTTGCAGATTTATGTCTCCACTATGTGAAAATTGCGCAATTTTTTCAAAACTCACTATTATTTGATTCTTACATTGACACTAGACCCTTGAAAGGGCTGGGTTGCTAGTAAGATAATGTTGTACTTATCTTAGATTCTATTTGTGAAAAGAAAAAAACATAAAAGGTTGCCATTTCAAAGATATTCGGAATTTTAGATAGATTGAGAAATGAGAGGGTGGGAAAATACTTCCCTGTACCCGATTAAGGGTTAAGAACTGAAACTTGTTAAACTTTCTTAATTTTGTCACTTACTGTCTGACTGACTGATTTCTGTCCAGTTTTCAAGATACACTTAACATCGTGTCTAAATTTGTAATCCCATACAAATGTAGATTACAAAGTTACATATTTTGCAGATTATGATTAAGAATCATTGTACCCGTATCATCGATATCTCCGCTATATCATCGGTAGACAGATATCTAGCTGTTAGTGCTTTGGGTCTTAATCACGGGAAAACCTAAACATTTCATAATAATTTCTGTCCAGTTTTCTAGATACACTAACTTCGTGAATAACTTTGTGATCCCATATAAATGTATAGGATTACAAAGTTACATTTGCAGTTTATGAATCATTGTTGATTGTACCCGTACCATCGATATCTCGGGTATATCATCGGTAGATAGATATCTAGTTAGTGCTTAGTGTCTTAAGAGCGGGCTGTGCAATTTTGCTGTATTTTCTAATAAGTATTACGATCTCGGAAGACGATTGACTCAAATTAAATTGAGATTTATTTAATCATTGTATATTTATCTGATATTTAGCTAACGGAAAACACGATTCACTTATTTTGACTCGATACTCGATAGTTTTATTTTTCGAAATTATGAATCTTTTTGGGCTTTTCAACAAATTATTAGGAACATACATAAACGGAGTAGTAAAAATAGAATTTATGTTACTTAAATTTGTCAAATTAAGACAACATTTTTGAAAAAGATATTAATGTACTTTCTTAAAGTATTGGAAAAATCGGTTGTCTGTAAAGTCGGTTTACTGACGATAGTTGAACGTGACAACGTCATAGCTCGTTCGTCGTTTCGTCAAATAGTTCCTTTGCCATCATGTTGGCATTATCTGTTAACCCCTCAGTTCCGGAAAAAATCTATGCAAAAAAGTTGGCAGGTCAATGTGCAAAAAAAAAAAATGGCGCCCGGCCTACCCTCTTTGTAAAATTAATGTAATATGAAATATCCTTACATACAATCCATATTTTATGTTTGTGTGAACTACATTATAATATATTATGTTAAATTTTCTATCTATCAAGCCATCATAATATAGTATTTAGTCCGATGTGATATTAGTTTCTCTATTATAAACTTTCGAAACTATAATAAGTGACTTGTTCAGAAGAAATAAACGAACGAATTCTTATCTCAATGATAAACTCCTATACTAACTATTTTTGTAAACAAATCGACGAATGATGTTGAGATGTATAAAAACAAACTACTTGAAATAGGACACTCCTCTGCAAAGAAAAAATAGTCCGCAAGCAAACATTGACCTTAGTGCTATACAAATAAATTTCCAAATGGCCGCGGCCGGCAGAAAGCCCTTAAACATAATATTGTGTCAAATGTTTATCGGTTCCCTGCCGGTCTGTGTGCTTAATAGGGCAATAAATCATTTCGTACAATAGTGACTAGTAGTTCTACAAGCTTTTAACGTAATTTATTTACAAACAAATACATTAAAAAAAATATTTTATTTATGTTTTGGATTTTCATTTTGTGGCTATAAAACTTCAATATAAAGTCATTCCCGTAAAAAAGTTCGACAGAGCAATTTTGGCGTCCAAGCCACGCCAAAAAAACATATTTTATTAAATTTTGGTGTTTCTGCTGGGATAATTTTTTGGATATTTCATACATTGTTTCTATACGTTCCATGAATATGTCCAGTGAAAAAAAAAATTGACGGAGCATTTTTGCTACAAAAGATATTAATTAATTACGAATTTAAGTAAAATACCTAACTTCTATTATTATTATTTTTTGGATATTTATACAAAACTTTTAATTCATGATACTTTACCATGCTATAAAGTTTTTTATGACTGAGGAATTACTCCGAGGTTCACTTGGTTCGTTTCCTACACTATATGGTCGCGAGCGTCCGACGACAGTCGTAGGTCGTGCACGACCGCGATCGATCGCGATGCACGGAATTGTACCTTAAGTGTTGTTACTTTCACGGTGAACTCTATATAACCGTAACCCATACACAGGCTAAAGTATTATCACAAAGTTTTGTTATTACACTTTGCATAGATAAAGTCGACGTGGGCTCCTATACTATATTCAGATTAGTCAGCGAGCCAGTGCGTGCGTGCACCTATTGTATCATTCAATATTGTCACATCGTTAGGTAACAATTGCGAAATAACCGATCACGAGACTGCATACCAAACTCGCTACAAATATTCGCATTGTTTACGTGCGGATCATACTGGATTTAGTCTTTAAGATACGGATTTAAGCTAAAGAATTCATTTTTTGAGTGAAAACTTCTATAGCGGCGTTGGGGATGGTTAAAAATGTTAAATGTCAAGACACGTGACCTGACCGAAACTTTGTAAGACGAGGGGAGCCGAGAGAATAGACAACTGGTGCAAAGTAGGACATGAAGTAATATCAACCTCTCTACCACACGGCGAAAATGTAATATGCTTCTGTTTTGTTTAATTTTTACTTCAGTTCTCCCAAAAGCTGTTGTGTTTCTACTTTTTACTAAAATCTAAAGCAGAAACCAAAGCGAAGCATCTATCTAAATCCTAATGTTACCACCCAAATTCGAGGTATCTCCTACAACCGGGAACACCGAACCGTATCGTATGGAGAATTAACACAAGTGTAGTTTAAAGGCGGTCACGCGTATTTTCGGACTCTAACCGGGCCGGGCCGCGCTTTGTTCATGACCAAACACTACAATAACACATTAAACGCGCGCCTTTGAAATATTTAACGACCGTATTTTCAGGAGAATAATGCTCATTGCTAGGGTTGCCAAGAAAATCAGACAGATAATAATAATATTATGATGGCATCCAAATCATGTAAATATAATATTGTATACGTTTTTCCGAGGCTCGCTAAAGTGTTCGCAATTAAGGTTGCTGGACTTTTGGCCAACCCTGACATTTCTGTAATTCTACAAGCCGACACTCTTTTCCCAACCTTGTTTAAAGTATAAAATAGTTTGGCCTCAGGCAACGCTAAATATTTAGGGTGTCTAAAACCTCTTATAATTTTGCTTTATCCTTCTGCCCTCTTTTGATAACGTGAAGAATCTTAGCAGAACAGGCCAAACTTCTTGCAATTCCTGGACACTGTCTTAATTAGGCCCTCGACCCTAAGATTTCGCCAGAATGGCTGCTCTATCTTTAGAACCAGCCTTATCTCTATTCAGGATCTTGAACTGTTTTTATGTCCAAACTTTTAACAAGCTCTTAGTTACATTCTGGAGCAAACAGTCTCCAAGCTAGCTCGCTCACTGAGCAGCCCTACTAACTCTATACAAGAGCGTAAACTATTTATGGTGTAAGCCACAGGTGTAATTAGCGTGTGATTTTTATGGCCATTTGAGTCATGCGCCGTAATAGGCAAGTTAATCATGGCCGATAATCCGTTTACTGCACGCGAAACAGGCCAGCCTGTTACGAAATATTATCTCATCTAGAGCTTAAAAAGGCCATAATTTACCATGATTGCTATTATGATTAAGAAGCTGCCTAGATGCACAATCGAACTTAGACGAATATGGCACATTCGCCACTCTTGTTTTTTCATTCGTTCACCATTGAACCATCGTGGAGAAAACTCGATAGGTACGGTAGACGATTTCAATTAACTCTGTCGGTGACATATTTTTTAAAGATGTTATTAGTGCTAATTGCTAAGCCTAAGAGGTAGATAGTTTTACTCATAAGTTGACCAATATATCAGCCACAGCATGGTGTTAATTGGATATAATCTATTATTATCAGACAATTAAGTCCCATACTCCATACCAATCCAACAAAGCGTCTAGAAAAGATGATCCTACAAATCTGAATATTCCAGCCTCCAGGGCGCATTGCAAGCGTCGACGCCTAAGAATTTGAGGCACGAAGCCGTGATAAATTCCGTATATTTATTTAATTGTATTCTGGATGATTTATAACTATTAGGGGTTTTATTTACTTAACCGGCGTCGCATTGTCGAGTCGAACGGACTTCCTCTTGGCTTGGTGGGCGGATGTACGTACACAGTAGAGATGCAAGCCAATAAGGCTTATATTATGCTAAAAGATTATACTCTATCTTTGATATTTCTGTCTCCTTCATTTGCATGGTAACATCGCTATCACATACCGGTTAATATTTAGCCTTCCTTTTCACAAAACTATTTTATTCTTACGCAAGTAACAGAGACAATTAATCGCAAAACCTATACTTAAACCTATCGCAGGACCTACACGACCTGCAAACCTTCAAGAAGAGAGCGAAGGCCGGTAACGCGCCTGCAATTCTTCTGATGTTGCGAGTGTCATGGGCGACGGTAGTTGCTTACCATCAGGTGACCCGTTTGCTCGTTTGCCCCCTTATTTAATAAAAAAAAAGTTTAGTGGTCCTTTTGTTTAGAAATGGTCAAACTAGTAAAAAAAACATTCAGAAAGTACTACAAAGTGGCGCGGCGTTGTGAATTTTTGGGATGGGTAAAAACTAAAAATAATGACGTGTATGCTTGCTGTTTATATTAGTTTACATTTCCGGGACTCTCGCAGTGCAACCTTTTTCATTGAAATGACGATGGAGTAAGAAAACGATGTGCTGAGAGACTTGTCTTTAGATGACTCGGATTCAAAAACTACACCGCACGACATCCAATAAACGCTCGCCACGCTAGGCAATTGACCAATGACCGCACGGTAAAGTTTCCGAATCCGTGTCAAACGGGAATCGTGAAACGGCCTGCAGGCCTATGGTACCCTAGTGTGCACGTTCCCTAAATGGTATGGCGATAAAAAGCGGACTTTTCCGGGTACCCCTCCTCCGGATCCTCGGCACATATCGGCCGTAAATCGTAATCGGCTTAACGAGTGTTCGGCTTAAGCCGGCTCCGGCGACGGCTTAAGACATTTCTTCATAAAACTATCACATTTAACTAATCGATTTTAATAACGTCCATATATTTTGAGCCTAATTAAACGAAACTCGAAACGAAAAAAAGTATCCTATGACCTAATTTTCTTTCCCGGGACTCAAAGTATCTCCATACCAATTTCAGCAAAATCGGTTCAGCGGTTTAGGCGTGAAAAGGTAACAGACAGAAGACAGAAGGACACACTTTCGCATTCAACTATATTAGTAAGGATTAAACAAAAAATAATTCTCCCTTCATAAGCAGCTTTTTGAGGACCCCTTAATGAGGATTAACCAACACCGGCTGACTTTAGCCGCTAAGTCGATTAACGACCTAGCTAGAATAACTATGAACTCTGTAGTCCGTGCTAGGAGTTAGGTAAAAATGGGTGTTCAACTACCCATTTTTACCTAACTCCTAAAGTCGTCTCTTTACATTGGGACATGATAGAGACCCATGATTGCGAAATCGTCTGTGGCATGCACAATCGAAGTCGATCATAGCCATGGATGGCCATGGGCAATCATAGACGAACATACCCCTCTAAAATATGTTTGTAATCGCTTGTACATCATGATTCATGAGCCAATGCAACGTGGCATGGCGAAGTAAAAATTCTAAGCGGTTAAATTTAACAGAGCTATAGTCACGATTCACGCTGCATTCGACATTTCTACAGTAAAGTTACAATTAGAAATGTTTGATATTTGCGAAAAGGCAAGCAAAATCACTCAGCGATGTATTCAAAATCCTATATTTGTAACATCGCCATTAAAACTATCGAATGCACCCTGACTAAATACCCAGGAGTGCCCAGGACGTATTCCAGGATGTAGTAACTTGATCAATTAGTATGGCCAAGCTAGTTAAACAAGGTATCCCTAACCTTACTTCGTCCTTTGACACACCCTGTCTAGCCGGAAGCCATACAATTACATATTTCAATAACATAGTACACGCGTCGTTTGTTGATATTCTGTGGTATGAAGTTTTATTTTACGTTTAAAAATTAACTTAATTTACGAATACTGACCCTATATCAGCAAGGAATAGGGTTTTATCCATAGATTATTTTGATATCGTATTTTTCTGTCATCCATTGATTGACAGTTGACACGTAAATTAAGATGACTTTAATTAGCAGATGCTACGGAACTTCATGTTAGGCAAAAATTTTGTTTTAGCACTACAATTTAATCGTGATGACCTACTACAGATAAGGCGATTCTATTATCGCGGGTGCAACAGTTTGACACACTTAAAGCTTCCTACAGGCAAAATGAAGCATATTTATTAATAAAATATCCCTTAAAGGGATACATTTTAACTAGTTTAACAATGATTTATAAATTAAAACCTTCATCAAATGTATGAAGGGCCACAAAACAGGCCGAAGTGCCATCGCGGGTGCAACCAATTTAACCCTCCATTAAGAACTGCGATCAGTTCATATGTGAATACTGGTTATTGCGAAACTTTTACAAAATAACTTGCCTATATTTTAAAATAGCATAAAGCAAAGAAACTATGTAACTAAATAAAAGTAATTATAGTAATAAGTACTAGAAATTATTAACCATTTCTACGATCGCGGGCGCAACATCAAAATTCTCAAATCTCTTAAAGGTAAATTAAATCGTAATTCTCTAACTAATTTTAAAAATTTCAATATGGAATATACAGGGTGTAATAAGACCACTTCCGATAACTTTGGGGTATGATTATACTACATTTTCTGATTACGAAAATGTATTTTTTTTTTTTTTTTTTTAATTTTAATTTTAATTTTTTTTATAATTAAAACCTTTTAAACATGATAATAAACCACATAGAAAAATAATTTAAAATATTTTTTTAAATTTTATTATTTTTACTCCATTATGCAATAGGCAGCGCGCAGTCAACGTTCTCGTGTGTACGAAGTACCTACGAACTCGAGAACGTTGACCGCGCAATCAGCTGTTAGCACTTAGTTCCGGGCTCCGGCCTACGCACGCGTCGAAAGGTCGTATGCGAAGAATGAAGATACACTACGACAGAACACACAGAAACCCTAATGTATGTGGTGTCTTTTCAATTTTAAACCCATGAAGGTCGCCAAGACGTGGAACTTAGAACTCTCCTGTGACCTCTTATCTAAGTTACTTGCAGTGTTAAAAGTTTAATGGTAACTTGTAGAAAACTGTAAGCAACTGTCTGTGCACAACTTGCTACACTTCTAAGTTTGCCATACTGTTGTACTTGTAACTAGTCTAAGCTTATCAGACTACATAGTTACAAAAATTTAATCGTAACTAGATAACGAAACCAATACGGATGAACTGTCTATCCGCAATCGTCACTTATCAATCGAAATTACAGATGATACACGAAAAAACCTCATACATAAAACTGGCAATTAACTTACGTGAAAAATGTTGAGTGTGTTCTTACTTCTTTATGCATTTTGAAAATAGTCCTTAATACCAAGCAATAAGACCAGTGACCACCAACAACGTCAAAAACACTTCTCGTTTTAAACGAAATCTATCACACGGCACACCACAAAGTATTTTAACACAACTGAAATAATAATCAATTAACACTTAACACAATAACTACTACCACGTTTTGATACTTGAAGTAATTGTTAAATAATCAAACTTATCTCTAACAACAACCTATTACCTCAATGCCCAAATGGCTACTAAATTAGAAAAATCTATTTTAATTTTTAAAATAATGTTTATCGGCTTTCGGTGAAGACGTCAAAGGACACCGACACCTGCCGACACGGGCGGCGGCTTGCTTTGTCCTTTGATGCGGACCCGACAAAGCGCCGCCGCTCTGCCTAGCACAACGCACGTGTCGCTAATCCATTTCAAGGACAATCTAAGTGTTGTACCCAATTTAAAATTCAAAACTATTTATTTCAGTCGATATTTAAATTACCATTAAATAATAAAAATTATAACTATTATTTAGTAGATGTAATCTCATTTTTAAAATGAACTCTATTAAGAGGTCAGAAAATTTTATCGGGATATATAGTCAAGTTGCATTCGATAATTTCGATACCTACATTACCGTGATAAAGTGATTGTTATACTATGGTACGCGTTATGCGTTATACGTATGCGCGTATACGCGTTTACGCATGCAATGAAAATACTTTAATAATACCTATTTAATTTTAAATAACTTTTAATTATTATTGTAGCTATTCTTAACATTGAGTAGGTATTTGTTTTTTTTAGTTTGACTGTAATCAATACTTACTCGTATGTAAAACAATTAATAACGATTTATCGATAAAAAATTATCGATAACTCAAAATATGCAGAGGGATACATCCCTATTATTTAACAAAGTTTTTTCTTTAATTTTATTTAGTCTGCTGTAAACACGCGCCGCGCTGGTGTACTGTGAAGTTTTTGTTTAAGTTTTGTAATTTTACGGATGTTCTGGTCTTATTGCTTGTTTTGTGACATTCTTAACTATTTTTTCACGTGATACGTCCGAAGAATGTGCGATGAAATGTGAATGAACTTTTAATACTCGTAATCCTTTATGGAACGAGGGTGAACATCGTCGTCGATAGACGATAGTGCGGTTTAAACAGTGCAGTAAAAAGTGTTTTTAAAAGAATTGGAATGTCTCCTGTTTACTTTTGTTTCGTGTTGAAAAACTCTGCAATCTACATTGAGTTAGATGGAGCACAGCTCGAACTGCATTTCATAAAAGCAGACAGCTGATCACAGGTCAGTGAACATGTTATCAAGTATTTTTTTCCATAGTAACTGTGTATTGTATTTTTACAACCTGATTCGGATGTGAATTATGATTACTTTTCCGTTTTGGCCGGAAGTAAAAACTGAGTATTTTTGAGTAATAAACCTAAGAAACGGTAATTAATAAATTCAAACATTTTATTAAATCGTGAAAACAATTGTAATTTAATAATCATTACAATATTGGTGGTTTATTCACTACCTACGGGCTAGGGCCTACGGCACACCACGATCAGCTGTTTTGTCTAGCGCAGGGCCGCTCGCGCGGGACTTGGCGCGGGCTGCGCGGGGGGGCTGGCGCTGCCCCGGGGCCGGCGGGGCTCCACTGGCGCGCGATATTATCGCGCATTTACATCAGCATTATACATTGCGTGTTGAAAATTTTGACTATTTAAAAAACTGGCGATTTAAAGAAAATTACTTGCACCAATGGATATATCTCATGCCCTATAATAACCCCACGAAGTTATCGGAAGCGGTCTTTTGACACCCTGTATAATTATACTAGTATCGAATAATAAGTATCAAATATAATGCAACGCGAAAGTTTTAAAGTTCATATACTAGTAAGCTTGTAATAAAACTGCACCAAATTGTAGTTTTTTTTAAATTTTCAGTTGTTTATTGGCCTGACAAAATTAATCGTCTAAATCATTAAAAACGATTTAATATTGTAATTTATACAAAAGATTTCGACGTATTGCTGTATACCTATACTACAACTAAACATTAATCTATACTAATATTATAAATGCGAAAGTATCTCTGTCTGTCTGTCTGTCTCGCTTTCACGCCAAAACTACTGAACCGATTGTAATGAAATTTTGTACACAGATAGTCTAAAGCCTGAGAAAGGACATAGGCTACTATTTACCTGGAAAAAGGGGTTGTAAGGGGGTGAAAATGCGTAAATTTGTTTAAATTAAGTTAGTTCCAAAAATTCATAACAGATGGCGCTAAGAGTCGCCTACATCTCGCTATCGCTTGCTCATAAGTCTTTCTTTAAGAGGTGGCACCATATTAAGTTAGGTTTTTCGATTCTTTCGATTGTTATTCACGTTATTAAATAACTCACTACTCAGTACTTTATCTATGCAGTGACGTAACCTTAAGGGTTGGACCTCATCTGGCAGCACGGAATTGCCTTTTTCGTCGCCCTTACTCTTTCTGTTGCTTAGAACTGCCATTTGCTAGACCGAGACAGAAAGCATAATGCGATAGCACGCGGCGGAATCCTCGAGGCTATCGCATTATGCTTTCTGTCTCGGTCTAGCAAATGGCAGTTCTAAGCGACAGAAAGAGAAAGGGCGACGGAAAAAGGCGATTCCGTGCTGCCAGATGAGGTCCAACCCTAAACCTACCAATGATAAATAGTTTATGGGTAAAGCTAAAGTTGTGTAATGGGGGGCTAAATAAGCTTTAAATTTGGTATTAATATAGTTTACTTAATTTAAAAAATGAAATATTACGTGCACACTGCACAGCTGTTTTTGGGTATTTTGATTTAAGGGGTACCAAGGTTTTAAAAAGATTTTAAATTTGAGACCAATTTTGTTGACACCGCGCGCTATAAACTGAAGTCCACGCGGACGAAGTCGCGGGCAACAGCTAGTTTGAAATATTATATGCTATTTTAATTTTAAAATATGGCAAAAACATCGCGTCCCTTAGATGATATTGCTCTAAATTATTCGAATTCCATTTTTTACCGATAAAAGTTGTTTTGTTACTAAATACACATCTCCTTACGTATATTCCAATTGAAAAATGTAACTAATGCCGCATTTAAAAAATTCTCGTTAAGGGCGACGGCCCTTAACGAGAATTTTTACGCGCGCAAAGTTACGCATATGAATCACATTTATTTGTAATCCCGCCAGTCCCGCGGGATCCCGCAAAATTTTCGACCGGGATTAGTCCCGCATAATGCATGCGGGATCCCGGTATCCCGGTATTGCATTCCCTAGTGATGACCTTCGAAAGGTTAGCGGATGAACAAATTATAATATGAACATCAACAATAACAACAGGGTAGGTTCGGCATACGGATAAAGCGTAATTCCGGATAGTTCAAATTAACGCTAAATCAGCAATTTGTCCTGTATCCTACATCCAAAATAGGCCTCTATAATATATCTCATACAATCAGCCATTCAGCCCTAAATTCAAAGTCTAAACGCATACTTTCGTATACACCTCTAATTAATCAGGGCGAGCGAATCGAGCCCTATAGTATACTGTATATCTAACGTGACCATACGTCCCGCTTTGGGCGGGACAGTCCCGCTTTCAGGTAGTCTGTCCCGCTGTCCCCCGCGAGGCCGAAATTGTCCCGCTTTTGCAAAAAGACCAAACAACAATTTAAAAGTATTTTTATGTTTGAAATGCCTGTGTAATGCCTGGAAGTAACGCACTCCCATTCAACAAAATGTGGTTATTGATTATTCTGCCATATTTTGCTTATACCTACAGATAGGCACTAGACATTCAGAAAATACTCAATCAATTGTATTTACCTGTAGGTATACTTTCATAATTAATAATAAAATAAAATTTATTGGGGGGGTGTCCGTAGATGTCCCGCTCTGACAAAAAAAATAAATAAAAGGTCACGTTATGTATATCCCACAACCTGAGCATTTTTGTGGTACACATTACGGAAAAACTATCACGCCTATTGATTTGTGCTTTAACATAGTAATTTTTGTTTATATGTAGATGTGTTATCATCGATCACTCAAGGTTTTGTTACTATTAAAATATAAAAAAACTGCCTTAAAGATTATTACCACGCAGAAAAACTTCGCGTAACGCGAGCCTTCACAAAGCTCGGCTTTTAGCTAGTTATTATTAAGGCTTAACCTAGAGTCTGTATTAACTACCAACATACCTGCAGGGCCTTCAGCATCGGCACCTTATCCAGCAGCTCTTCGTACAGCTTGCGCTTCTTGAAGGCGCTCTTGAGGAGGATGCGGCGGAAGGTGTGACGGTCCATGGCCCACAGCGCGCCGGGCGACTGGGCGCGGACGGACGCGGCGCGAGGCATGTTGTACATGAGAGCCAGCTCGCCGAACGAACCGGAACCGTTGTACGTGTGGACCACCTGGAGGGAATATACCCTGTTAAATCAGCAATCTATGGGATAGACAGGGTAAGTTCGGATACGGGGTAAGTAAGGATAATTCAAGTTAAAACTCAATCAGCGCGTATTTGTGGTCTGGCACCATAGTGCGCGTTGGCATAGCTTTAGCATAACGGAGCACTCAACCACTGCATAAGTGTATTGAATATTGATAGAGGAATTGTATTAATTATAATTATTATTGGTCCATGGTGTATTATACATAGAGCACTCGCTAATTTAGCGCTAACTTGAACTATCCGAACTTACCCTGATTAGCATATAGCACACACAACTCACAAGGCCTATAGGCCTTAGAGATGGACACTTTCAATTTTTTTTAAAAAGGTTCACAAAACTAGCCTAACTTCTTGATGTGAACACAGCATGCTAATACATATAAATTAATATTAAAATTTCGCAAACATTCGTCTAGAGAGGATTTTCTAAAATTCCACCCATAAGGGGGTTAAATAGAGGATCAAAATTTGTTTATCAAGGCCGCAAAAGCTGCGGGAAAATGCAAGTCAAATTTATTAAAATATGTCGTATACTGCTCAATAAATCTGTCGCAGCCATTTAGTTGAATTGGTCAGCCAATGAGACGCCTTGTTTATTACGCGCAGGTAAACAACGAAATGACGTTTAACGACTTGACGTATTGAAAGTAATTCACTCCTAACAACTATTCATTAATAAGTTATAGTTTCGCAATCTTGTAATAAACCGTACGCATATTTTTCTTATTCGCATATACTTCGCAGAATAGCTTATTGGAAAGTTTTGTCATTGCTTACTTTATTGCTTACTTTACAGAGCGATAGATACAAAACTTTCAGGTAAAATATTCGCACTCGTAAAAAGAGCAGCTCCAACATTCATAAAAATAAAGTCATACTTAACATGAACTGCATAGTAAACGGTAAACGGGTGACTTCGAGACAGAATTTAATAAAGTACATTGTAAAAATTATGACAGATTTATTTTTTAATTAAAAAAAGTTCAAACGTCAAAACGATAACCATAGAGAATAAACTTTTATCTTAATGAAACTTCAGTAATGGGGTTATCAATCCCAGACAAATAACCAAACTAAGAACACAATACTACACGATTAACCACAAAATAACCTTTAGCATTTACAGAACACAAGAAGCCTCTCGTGTACACTGTACAGCGTTGTACATAAATCTGAAATTCTATCAACAATATTGCTGCAAATTAATCCTGTCTTTGTGCGCTGCCTACGCGTAGGGTTGCCAACCGTACTATAATATAATATTATAGTATTGTACTATATTTCGAGCCTCCGTACTATATACTGTTGAACTATTATATAGTACGCAAAAATACTATATTTTCAACGCTAAAATTATCTCATTCCTGCTCTCTATTCCCGCCACTTCGGCATTCACAGAAAGGGTATTTTCGGTTATGAATTTGAAATGGCGGGAAGAGAGAAACAGAAGTAGTATCTCATTAATAATAAAAAGAGCTTTTAATTTACATGAATCCCTCAAGCCCCAAGCGGTCGCATGCGACCGCGATAACAATAGATTTCCAACAATCCGCGATCGAGGGATCCAAAAATTGAATGTAATAAAGCATAATATTATGAGGACATTTTTTTTTTGACAAAACATTGTTAAAAAATGCAAGAAGTGCAAAAAATATAGTTTTTATTGTACATATAAACAAATAATACATATTTAATTGAACATTTTTTAATTTTTCCATAAAATACTATATTTTTTAGAAATGTGCTATATTTTTTATAGTTTATTTTGAAAAATACTATATTTCGCCGGAGAAATGTTGGCAACCCTACCTACGCGTGACGTCACGGGGAAATTCAAAATGGCCGCTCTGGTGTGACGTCGCGAAAATTCTGTTGCACTTTAATGCTGTTAACTTATTAGGGGTGTGTGCTACCGAAAGAGCTTAAAGGCAATTATCGGAGTCCTTTAAGTGTGATAAAGTTAGTAGTAAGAATAATTAAACATTATGTTTATCATAATATTAGCCATATTACGTTAATACGAAAGTACTAATAAAAGGATCCATCTTATGTATTGCAGACTATACAGTATACAATGTTAAACAACTAAATCAGACAAAGGTATCACACAAGGACATATTATAGGTACATAACTATATCATCTGTATACCAGTGTGGATCTTCTATGGTAAATATTTTCGTAAAACCATCAATTTCATGAAAAAACATTCCAGTTGCTGGAATGCATCGTGAACTTTTGACCCTTTTATTGACCGACTTCCAAAAAGGAGGAGGTAATACGTTCGGCTGTATGTTTCTTTTTTTTTTTTTGTATGTTCCACAATTACTCAGCCGTTCGTGGTCCGATTTTCAAAATTCTTTTTGTGTTGTATAGGGTTTAACTCGAATTTGGTACCATGTTCACAAAAGTGGTGATCTGATGATAGGATCCTTGAGGAATCGAGAGGACTCCCTAAAATTTGTATAGAAACATATAGTGATTTCGATTTTTTCTAAAGCATTCGAGGTAAATGCTACCAAAAAGTGAGACTTCGCACCAGGTTATACCCTGGATCCGAAGGTACCGAACAGAACTTTTGAATGCTTATAGGTACAGATTCGGGGATTTCGGTGTTGTTTAAAAAACTGAAAGCATAAGCCAACACATCAATTTGATTGATCATCATCATCACAACCATAATTTTACCATGAGTCATCACACTATGACCCAATAGGGGTGTAGACTATTTTTAGGAAATATATTTATTTTACAGATGTACTATTGTTACACCTAAAAATATATATAAAAAATAAATACACTCGTATTTAAATTAAAAAAGCCACTTATTAAATTTCGTTTCAAAATTTCCCGCTAAAAGACTAAAGTCATCATGGCGTCTCTATGACGTCATGGTCCTGCAAACAACCATAAACAACAAGAATCTTTGTATGGGTTTGACATCGAAATGTCAGTGTCACACACAATGTTTTGGAGATCGTGACATCACATCCTGTGATGGCTGTTTGCGATCACGTGATATTACGGATTAAATATGTGGGAGAATAAGAAATATTTTTAACTTAATTTATAAATAATTACTTCCGCAATAGTTTTTGTGGGATAGTCGATTGATATTTGGATAGTCAGTTGATACGTCATAGACGAACACGCCTCTCCCCCAGTCGGTTTTCTTCCCCTTCTATCCCCACAAGTTTATAAAAAGGGGATGACTTATTATCGACAGATCAGAAGTTGTCTGATTTTGGGCACGGCAAGACGTTGCTCTGAACTGTCTTTAGAATAACTTAGAAATATATCTGGTAAGTTGTTCTATGTTTGAAGTATATTATACATATTTTGTTTATTTGTGATGTAGTTGTTATTTTAATAAATTGTTTGTTTTATATATTTTATGTTTCTTTTATTTATCTCCTACAAATATTTACTTTTTATTAAATAAAATAAAAAATATTATAAAGTTAATGAGTAAATAATATGTCATTTTCGGTAATTCTATAATACAAACTCTCTAAAAAACAATAATTTGTGTTATATTTCGTTTACTGTCTACACCCCTATTATTGGTACTTTTCGTGATATTTTGCATCGAAGCAGATGTTTTTGATGATTATTTCGCTGTTTGTGGACCGATTTCATAAATTATTGTGTTGTTGTATAGGATATAAACTTAATTTTGTATAACAATTATTACGAAAGTGGTGAGCTGATGATGGTATCTATGAGCAATCGAGGGAAATCCTTGAAATTTAACAAAGCACTCATAGTGGTTAAAATGTTGTTTCTAGTAAGTTAAACATATGTTACGAATAAGAGAAATTTCATACGAAGGTGTCTCTTGGTCCAAATGCACTGAACAGAACTCCTGAACGTTTAAAGATAAAAGTTTAGAAATTACAGCATCGCTTAGATAACTGCAGGCATTTACCACAATTTCGCTTACATTTAGAATAGTTAACATTCGTATTAGTTATTTACGCATAAAGCCTTATTTTGTAGATAACTAAAGAGTGAAATTATTATTTTTAACAAAAAAAAATAAAACCGACTTCCAAGGTAAAAACAATAGTAATATGAACTAAAAGGTATTGAATAACTCTTACTCTTTAACAAGTTGCCTTTTTTAGAATTCATCTAAATGTCAACTATTTCTGTACATACTATAGGCTTCATTACTTTGAAGTCCCATAAGTTTCGGATATTCTGACATTGCTGAACTTACGATTAAATTAGCTGGTACCGACTTCAAAATAATGAAGACTGTAGTATGTACAGAAATAGTTGAGATTTAGATGAATTCTAAAAAAGGCAAGTTATTAAAGAGTAAGAGTTATTTAATACTTTTTAGTTTATATTACTATTGTTTTTACCTTGGAAGTCGGTTTTATTTTTTTTGTTAAAAATAATAGATTTTAACGTTCAGTAACCAAAATAACATTTGTTTTTTCTGTTCAAAACCAATAACTAGATTCACTTTATTCTGAAAACAAATGAATAAAAAACTTGCAATTCGAATAATGGAAAAAAATAAATTGCTAACCTTATGAAAAGCACTATAATCTTGGTTGAAAATATTATTGACTGTGCAGAGACTATTTTTTCTTTGATGTTTTGTTACGAAAACTTTGTATGTTAAGTAAACGATTGTATCTTATATCTAAAACACGAAATTGCTGTTTAAATTATCAACATAAAAAGAAACAATTAACTACAAAAATAGATAAAACATAGTGTAAAATTACCGTCATTGTTTTTAATACTTCCTAATAAGGTTTTAATTTTTTTTAAGTCAGTAAAAATATCTAATACGTTCTTGTTTTTTATAGACATTTAACAGAAAAGGTGGCAAAGTGTCTGTTGTTTCCTAATATTTTGTTGATCTAACACTGAAACAATCATCAAAATCCGTTGCGTAGTTTTAAAGATTAAGGGGAACAAAAGGACACGAGGGAAAAAAGCGACTTTGTTTTATAATATGTATAGATTTTTGGACTGCAATAAAGTGTTTATGTAATGTTATTGTATTTCATTCATGTTACCCTTTTCCAGAATTGAAAATAAAACACATTAATTATTTAACATACCCTTCTTCTTCTGCTTTATGTTAGGATCATAATAAAATGAAACTAAGTATTATGGTTTTTCAACATCAATATTCCAGGCATACAATCATCATATAAAATTGTATAACTCCTAAATCCTAATTTTGCAATCAACTTATTTCTCGAAATCGGGATAATAGCGTCGCTTGTCGTTGTAAAATAAATCCTAACAAAAACAATTCTTTTGGATCATCATTCTTTGCTGAGACAAAGTAATAAGAGGGACACTTCACTGTTGACCCCTCGTCATTTCTTTTTCAACTTTTCCTCGACAAAATCAGGGATATTAAGTGGAATTGATAGCGTTTATTTCGGGCTTGCGTTTTAATTAGAGTATTTTTTTTTTTAATTCAATTTTATTATATAAATCTAGGGCAACTGATTTACTTGCTATGTAAAAAAGTTAAGATTATTAAAATTAAAAAATCTAGTACAGAGGAAAGTCATTGAACTTGTAGCTACAGAAAATGTTTGCGAGTAAAACGAAAAGTTTATGACGTGATAACGTCTTATAATTTGATATGGGGTGCGCGCCCGAAAAACATGACAGTTCATGCGGCGTTACCTCGCTGACAGCTCTGAGGCGTTCCATTTACACTCTCAAGTCTCTCAACAACCGTAAGGCCCACCTGGGCCGCGCTCTTTGTTTCGATTATATTACGTATTTCGATGACTTAGAGAATACTTTTGTATGAAGAAGTTTGGTTAGTTATGACCTTTGATACATTGACCACACTCTGAATGAAAAATAAATAAACAAGCTGTGAGCTATTAGTATTATTTCGGCTATTCAAAATTGTCTTCTATTTCCTACGTGTCAAGGTATGACTTAATATATGAAGAATAAAGTATTCGTTTATTACTTCTGAACAAGTCACTAATTATAGTTTCGAAAGTTTATAATTGAGAAACTAATATCACATCGGACCAAATACTATATTATGATGGCTTGATAGATAGAAAATTTAACATATATTATAATGTAGTTCACACAAACATAAAATATGGATTGTATGTAAGGATATTACATTAATTTTACAAAGAGGGTAGGCCGGGCGCCATTTTTTTTGCACATTGACCTGCCAACTTTTTTGCATAAATTTTTCCCGGAACTGAGGGGTTAAGGCTATGACGTTGTCACGTTCAACTATCGTCAGTAAATCGACTTTACAGACAACCGATTTTTTTTCTAGCTTTATAAACAGGGCCTGGTTCTGTTTATTATTATCATTAAGGGCATTCTTTGTTATTTTACTCTACTTTGTTCCTCATAATATATTAATTAATAATTACAAATAAGTAATGATAACACAATACAAGACCAGAAGTTCCTGTAATCTTTCTGCCCATATATAAACATTTCTGAACATTGACATAGGTTTTCTGTACATTGTGTATACCTTCTATTGAAATATGTTATGGAGCCATCCCAAATACACAAGGAACAGTTAATAATCGGCCAAGTGCGAGTCGGACTCGCGCACGAAGGGTTCCGTACCACTTTCGAGCAAAAAATAAGAAAAAAATTAGTGTTTTTGTATGGTATTTAAATTTATATGATAAGCCTCTAAAAAGGGTTAAGCAATTTAAATATCTGGGGCATTATGTGACTGAAGATTTAAAAGATGATGTTGACATGGAGAGGGAACGCAGGGCGCTTTCGGTAAGAGCGAATATGTTGGCACGCAGATTTGCTCGATGTTCCATCGCAGTTAAAGTGACGCTTTTTAAAGCATATTGCACATCATTTTACTCGAGCAGTCTGTGGGTCAAGTACACGCAAAAATCGTACAGCGCCTTGCGGGTCCAGTATAATAATGCCTTCAGAGCACTGTTAAAGTTGCCCCGTTTTTGCAGCGCCTCCTCTATGTTTGCTCACGCTGACGTAGATAGTTTTAGCGCCATCTTACGCAAAAAAGCGGCGTCATTGCTACATCGCATAGGGGGCAGCAGTGACGGTCTTCTGAAGGAGATAGCAGATGGCGGGAGATGTCCGTTTGTCGGCAATTTAATGAATATAACTATGTCCCTAGTTAAATATAAGTACTTACAAAACTATATATAAGATTATACTAACATTTAATGGATCCTATAAGTTGTCCGAAAATAAATATTTTTATTTTTATTTTATTTTATTTATGGGAACCCCCCTTAATTATAAATTTTATTATGAATTATTAAAGTACAAATAAAACTGAGTATTTTATGAGCATTTCAGGTGGCTAACTGTTGTCATCATTAATAACGAGCAAAAAATGTTAAAAAAATCACGTTTCTTGTATGGGAGCCCCCCTTAAATATAAAATTTATTTTATTTTTAGTATTTGTTGTTATAGCGGCAGCAGATATACATAATCTGTGAAAAATTCAACTCTCTAGCTATTACCGTTCTTGAGTTACAGCCTGGAGACAGACGGACAGACGGACAGACATCGAAGTCTCAGTAATAGGGTCCCGTTTTTACCCTTTGGGTACGGAACCCTAATAATAGACTAAAGTTTCGTAGTTAGGAACAGTTGGCGGCATAATATTATAGAATAGAGGTTTATACTCGTACATAAACTCGGCGTATGCCTTCGAAATGATAAGCGGTACCTAGGACTTCTACAATAATAAATTAGAATTGAAGAAGAAACGAGTAAATTAAGAGGGTACGCGGGTGCAGTAGAATTTAAAAAATAGGTACTTGAAGAAACTATTGCCATCGCGCTTCACCCTGCGCCGGCACGACGTGTATTGTGATTTGTGATAGAGACAGATACAGTAAATCGAGGTTACGTAGTCCTCTGATTCCTCCTTCAAAATAGAGCCTATCTAAATTTTTTAAATATCTTCAGGAAGAGTGAGTCTATGCCTCTACGTTTTTATTTTATCTTAAAGATCTTTCAAATTTGTTTTATGGTCGGTCGATTGGCGGGGTACGGCTTACGGGGCATTAATTTTTTGTGGTTTTTGAAGGGTCATAGTTTTTCATTTATTAGTAAATTAAAAAAAATCGAACGTAGAGGCATAGCTTTAACAGATACCAATATTGCATAAAGAAATCATTTGTCTAGACGCATTGTCCAGGGAGTAAATTGGGGATTCATACGTTTGTATGAAAAAACAGTGCTAGCGTATCCTCTTAAAGAAAACGAAATACTTTTGCAACTTCTTTCTTTCTAAGGTTGTCCTATGTTTTGAGTCTAAAATTACTATTGCTACTGATTTGAAGGGTAAGGCCGTTTGTCCACTGTCGCCGTCTACCGAGAACGAGATTATTTTGGGCCGATAAAATGCCACTGTACGACATAGGCTTAAGGTTTCAATTTGCTCTACACCACTACAAAGCAGCGGCAGCATGGGTCGCTACTCGCTAGCTAGAGCCTAGACCAGTGTCGGTACCCCAGGCCAAAAGTGGCATTTTATTGGCCCAAAATAATCTCCCTCTCTGTGGACTCGGTTAATGCGATAGTGGTTATTCCAACGTCACGTGAGGACACAGCAACCTTTAAGTACTAGTCTTTTAATGCTAGTCTTAGGCCGTGTTCACTCCAAACCGACTGTGAGCCGCCGAATGTGAGCGAACGTTACGTAGTTTATCGTATTTCCATACATATTGACTTTTTCGTTCACACCTAAAAAAAGGCGTAGGCGCGGACATTCGATACCGTATATTTTTACGTTCACACTGGGGTTCAGTGAGCCTGCTCACATTCGGCGGCTCACAGTCGGTTTGGTGTGAACACGCGCTTAGACATTATCATTCTGTGTTCTCCCTCCCTCTATCTCTCACCTACTCTATGCCGTTATCACCAGTGACTACTGACCAACCCATTGTTTGTTTCTCTCTCTCTCTCGATTATTCTACAACCTATTTCTTTCTCTTTATATAATACTATCTCCTACCTTCTCAACGCCGTCATCGCCGGTGACGAGCACGTCGAACACGCCGTTCTCGATGACGTAGAAGTTGTCGCCGTCATCGCCCTGCCGGATCACGTACTCTTCGGGTTCCGCGCGCTTCTCGAACATGGCGTCCAGCACCTGCGGACAAAAAGAATAATTATGCTGCGTTTCTATGCTTGCCAAGGCTTGACCAGCGTCCACAAGCACAAGCTGCGTGTAAAACGAGTATCTGGCTTGGCTTGCGTGAGCTTGTGGACGCTTGTATCCGATCCGGTGTAGTGTCTGTTTTGGACACAGATCGAAGGGCGCTTGCTTGGATTTTTGTGGACGCTTGTGCATGGAAACCCAGCATTAGAGCTGAAGGAGCGTTGCCAGCCTTTTTAGAGGGAATACGTTCTCTTGAAGGTTTGCAGGTGGTATTGGTCCGGAAATACTGCTGGTGACAGTTTATTCCAGACTCCAGAGTTTTACAGTGCGCGGCAGAAAGTTACGCGAAAAACGCACGGTGGAAGACTGCCACATTGCAGGTAAGCAGAAACATTATGTAGTTAACGTGCCTCACTAAGGGCCTGTATTTACTTTTATTAGTAGCAGTGCAGGTGATTAGTGATTAGGAGAAAATTTCTTGCACTAATAAGTCGCTGTCCACACTTACTTTCTCCTTATTAGAGATCAACTACGATAACATGGCGCGCCCCTCCAAATGACTGTTTCAATGTGTGTAGTCACATCCTTATGAAAGAGTTTGTATGTAGTAAGTATTCAACCAATCACAGTACACGTAATATTTCACTTAATGTCACTTATTACCAAGATTTGTTGGTCAACTAATCATAACTGGCCGACCGCGCAAGACAACGCACTTCAAACGTTTTGAATTTTGGAGGGGCGCGCCATGTTATCGTAGTTGATCTCTACATGTTATTACTAATCACCTGCAATAATCACTTACCACTAATCAAAGTGAATTCAGGCCATAAGTTGCTGCATTTAATGTCTCCAATTTGCAACTTGTACTCTTGTATTTAATTTGCTGCTATAGATCCTGTACGGTCTCTTGTACAAAGAAAATGCTGCCTTCTGGCGTCACAAATCCAAAACTTGTACTGTATTATTATTTATTTACTTGAAATAATATGCTCTCACCTACCAATTTTTAGCATTTCAAACATTATTCGGAGGGGTAAGCAGAAATATATTGACAGCTATGTAAGATTAGAGTGCCACAAGGCTTTAAATGAACGTGGGCAGCCGGCAGTGGCGCTGCTTGTAAAGGAGAACTGTCAAAAATGGCATTTTTGTATGATGGCGTTAGTTCCTTTTATTGCCACGTTCATTTGAAGCCTTGTCAAGCTGTACGTTAACGAATGTCAATATCAAATGTATGGGAGCTGTCAAAATTTCCATGCAAATGTCATTTTCGACAACGTTTCGAAAACAACGGTTGCAAATTTCGAATGAGTTTATCGCATTCAGCGCAAATTTATACTTTTTACTAAGGCGTCTATTTTAAATACAAAACACCGCATTGAGTTATTGAGTTGTCTGCTTACGACAAATAGATATTTAAACGTAATAATTACTATTGGCTCATAATCAAACAGTGCATTAATCTTTAATATGGGTTAAGGATAACCGTTCCGTTATATTAGCAGCGTTTTACCTACCAATAAAACGCATATTAAAACACTTAAAACATAACAAAACACTCGAAGCCTATATATATATATATATATATATATATATATATATATATATATATGAGGCCATGAGAACCAGAGTGGCCTAACCAGCAAATTGTGAAAAATGGTTTATGTGCATGAACTGGTTCCAATTATGCCTTTCTTTAGAGACAGAGTGGCCTAAGAAAGTTATCAATATTTTATACAAGGTGGCAGCACTATCACCTCCTAAACATTTTATTAATTTTGCATAATTCTCAATGCCAATGTGGCCTAAGTTAATAGGCCACATTGCCACAAGCCACAAGAAGTTAAGCCACTCTGGTTCTCACGGCCTCATATATATATATATATATATATATATATATATATATATATATATATATATATATATATATATATATATATATATATATATATATATATATATATATATATATATATATATTATGAGATAGCGTGTTTGTCTTTGTCATCCGTGGCGGTTACTCTATTTCTATCTCTTTTCCCCTTAAACGTCATCTGACTTTTCACACCTGTCAGTTGCTCTTGACATCTAGATGTAAAACTTAAAAAGTATAAATGTCGGATGTCGGGAGCAGCGCGCTCATTGGCGGTTTGTTTTTTGATCCGTGCGGTTCTCTAGTGTTTTAAAATTTTTAACGGTGTTACCGTTCGCTTTTTATTAGTTATTTTGTTAAAATATTTAATTGTTTTAAAGTAGGTAATTATGAATAAACGTAATAATTCAAAAGAATTGTTTTCGGTTTCGGCTAAGCGTCCACGCTATAGCAGTGAAGTTATAGACAATTTACTTTTACAATTCAATAACATTCAAAACTGTATCAGTAACATTTTGCCTAGTGAAAATACCGTGCAGGACGATAGTCCAAATGCAGACAAAGGTGAGTTATTTAAAAGTTTTAACTTGGAGGATAGAAACTTGCATGAAATACTTGGCTCTGCCGAATTAAATCAGCCTCACTCGATACCTATATCTGAGCCTTTGTTTTCTATGCCGATTTCTACTATATTAGCTGTTAAGGAACTAAACATACAAAAAGCCTCGTTATGTCATATTGAAAAGCTAAAATCATTGCAGCATTTTGAAACCGATAATTGGTCGGAAGTACGATATTCAGACGTACAACAATTGTATTGTGCCAAGCCTGGCTTCGTAGAATTGGATTGCAATGACGAGTTAAAGCCATATTGTGACTCGTCTTTAAATTTAGCATGTACAGAGCGTGGTTTCGCAGCCATTTCATTAGCTATCCTCAAACAAAATGAGGCATTGGGACAAGTGATTAAAGATTTTATTTCTTGGTTTAGTTCCTTGCAAGTTACTGACGCTAAGTCGGTAGAATCTAAACTTTGTACACTTTTTACCCAAGGGGACTTAAGTAAAATCTCTAACGACCTTTTGCAGATGGCATGTGGCCATCGAGCCGATATTATACAGCAGCGCAGAGACGCTTTATTGAAGTCAGTTAAAAATAAATGTGTTAAATCTACCCTCCGAAAAATACCTCCAACTTGTGAAAGTTTATTCAATAAAGCGATTTTTCGGCTGTTGTTGACAAAAATGGAGGTAAAATTCAAGCTAGAAAATCTTTTTCTGAAAAATTTTTTAACATTGTACCTGCGCAAGGTCAGAACTTGACGTGGCGTGACGTGGCGCACAGTAGAACAAATTTTGGACGCAATAATAATAATAATTGTATAATTGTACCTACGCAAGGTCAGAACCTACTTCCACTGGCGCACAGTAGAACAAATTTTGGACACGATAATATTTACATAGCATCACAAAATATTGCATCCTTTAATTATATTTTGCTACCTGCGCAAGGTGTGCCAAACCAACAAAATACATTTAGCGACTTTCCACGCAAGGAAGGAATTTCAGTCCCAGAGGTTTTCGGCCCTCAGGGAGCGGGCAAAAAGCCAATAAAACTTAAATCTCCTCTCTGCCTCTCGTTGAGACGGAAACTTTAAAAATAAGTACTCACTTATATATATATATATATATATATATATATATATATATATATATATATATATATATATATATATATATATATATATATATATATATATATATATATATATATAAATAATATATATAAATTTTAATATTATAATGTTATTGCTTTTTGTAATTCAATTGTAAACAAGAGTAATTACTAATTTCTTTCTTTAGTATGAAACTAGTCTCTCAAAATGCTTAAAAATTAACGCTTTTAGTAGAACGTCGGAACTCGGACGTCTGTATACAATGTGTACCGACACCGGTGTCCGATCCTTAAATGTCATAATGTATTGGCATACATTTAATACATAAAATATGGCTATTTTATTGATAAATTGGCTTTCAAAATTTTTTTTCTCTAACTTTTGATTTTTTTTTCTGTAGCTCTCATACTAATCTGACCAATACTTCTAATGAAAGCCCGAGAGAAACTAAAATGGCTGCCATTTTACAACCGTGAGAGAGAGAGAAAAGAGAGCCAATTTATCGATATAATATGCCATAGATCATGATTCATGACATTAAAGGATCGGACACCGGTGTCAGGACACATTTTAAAGGATCGGACACCGGTGTCAGGACACATTGTATGAGGCCTACCAACGATTCGGGAACTATCCCGGCGTAAGAAACTCTCAAATAGCATAATAAATGTGATTATTTTGCTATCAAATCCTTATTTACCAAATTGGTTTTTGGGTTAGAGAATAGAGATAATATTGCCAACAAAAACCATTAACCAATTCAGTTGATTGATGTTAAAATAATAGCATAAGCTTCATAAAAATCTTTTATCCTTTGTCACTCATTAAAAGACTAAGTGCACTGCGTACAAGAATTTAGTATTTTGAGTACAACCTATAAAAATTCAAGGCCTTGCAGTTTATTGTCCATATTTTTTACAACCACTTTTATTGTTCACTTCCAAAATATTTCATTCGTATAGACTACACTCAAATTTTTAAACAAAAAAATAATAAAGAGTCTAATAAAGTAATGCCTACGTTCTTTACCCCTGCTTTTCAAACAAATAGTAACTTTTTTTCTTTTTTCATCAGAGGGCTTTGCCAACCAGTCTTTTATCACTTCTTTATAGGGACCAAATCAGAGATATAAATGTATGGAATTGACACGAAATGAATCGACAGTCGACTCGGCGATTCTATAAAGAAGGGATAAATAAAAAGTCTTGGCTTATGGCTAATCCCCCTTTTTTCATTAGTTTTTGGCACATATAACTAAAAGACATAATTTGTCCCATTATAACTGATATACTTAATAACTCATTATTAACAGGTACTTTTCCAGAATCATGGAAAAGAGCTAAAATTATCCCTTTACCCAAAAAATCTAACCCACAATCTTGTAAAGACTATCGACCAATCTCTATTTTGCCATTTTTGTCAAAAGTACTGGAGCGTCTAGTCCATCATCAGGTTGAAAGCTTCTTAAACAGGTTAGAATTTTTTAACCCCCTGCAGTCTGGATTCCGTCCTGGCCATAGCACCTCAACAGCATTAATAAAGGTAACCGACGATATTCGTCGCGCCATGGACAGCGGCGAATTAACAATTTTAACACTGTTGGACTTTACTAATGCTTTTAACACCGTTGATCATGATATTCTCCTGCAACTCCTGATCTCTATGAATTTTTCCCCTAACGTAGTGGCATGGTTCCGAAGCTATTTGCATAATCGTAAACAACGTGTTGTGGTCGAGGATGACGCCTCTGAGTGGTCAACAGTCATGGATGGAGTCCCCCAGGGCGGTGTCTTATCACCTTTATTGTTTAGTATCTTCATTAACAACATAATAAAAATAATTACCTTCTCTTGCTCTCACATGTATGCTGACGACCTGCAAATTTATCTTCACACACCTGTTAATGACTTGCCATCAGCTATTGCAAGAACTAATGAAGACCTTAAAAGTATCTGTGCTTGGTGTAAGTCTCGTGGACTGGTTATAAATCCTGTCAAATCACAAACAATTATCATTGGCAGTCCAGGGCTTCTGACAAGGGCTCAAGTTCATAACCTTTGTCCTGTGATGGTTGATGGTAAAATTATTCCTTTCTCGCAAACTGTCAAAAATCTTGGGATTCATCTTGACTCAACGTTGTCTTGGAACAAGCACATAAGTGAGACCAGTAAAAGAGTTTTTGGTGCGTGGAGTGCGTTGAGGCGGTTCCAGAATTTTTTGCCGATCCCGACTAAAATCCTGCTTGCAGAGTCGCTCATATTGCCCATACTTGATTACGCTGACATATGTTTCACAAATATTACAGAGGAGCAGCTAAATATACTTGAGCGTCTCCAAAACCTCTGCATAAGATTTATTTTCGGTTTGCGAAAGTATGATCACGTTTCCCAATTTCGTGTCAAACTCAAGTGGCTGCCAAACCGACTTCGGCGGAATGCTCATATACTGTCGTGTTTATACAATATTCTATATGACCCTAAGACACCACCCTACTTAAAAGAAAGGTTTACATTTTTAGATGACGATGTTAAAATATTTCGAAACTCTCATATATCACTAATACCGCCCACTCGTAATACAAAATTTTATGACTCTTCGTTCACAGCTCGTGCTGTCAGTCTGTGGAACAAATTACCCACATCTTTGAGACGTGCTCAGTCCTCGTATGTTTTTAAAAATGGGGTTAAGGAACATTTTTTGTCACAATTATTAATCCATAATAACTGATAATAATCGATATATTGTATTATTTCCATTTATTTATGTTTGTATGTATTTATAATGATTTATATATATTCTTTAGTATGTATGTATAAATTATAATTATATCGTGTATATGTATATGTTATATGTATGTATATTGTATGTATTTGTAATATACTTATATGTTAGGAAAAATCACTCTTAGCTGTTTATGTAGTCACCTACCATCTATTACTACTGTTACTATAATATTATAATTATATAGGTTGTCTGGAAGAAATCGCTTGTAGCGATAAGACCGCCTTTTGTACTTTTTACTCAATAGTTCATAAGTTCTGTAATATGTCATGGTTGTTTTGGTGCAATAAAGGATTTTCATTCATTCATTCATTCATTCATAACGGTAAGTATAATATTATTATCGTTTTGGCCAAAAAAGACATGTAACACTACTGTCATAAGTCGTGACTCCTGTTAAATAACATTTAGTGTAGGAAACGAACCAAGTGAACCTCGGAGTAATTCCTCAGTCAGAAAAAACTTTATAGCATGGTAAAGTATCATGAATTAAAAGTTTTGTATAAATATCCAAAAAATAATAATAATAGAAGTTAGGTACTTTTACTTAAATTCGTAATTAATTAATATCTTTTGTAGCAAAAATGCTCCGTCGAATTTTTTTTCACTGGACATATTCATGGAACGTATAGAAACAATGTATGAAATATCCAAAAAATTATCCCAGCAGAAACACCAAAATTTAATAAAATATGTTTTTTTGGCGTGGCTTGGACGCCAAAATTGCTCTGTCGAACTTTTTTACGGGAATGACATTATATTGAAGTTTTATAGCCACAAAATGAAAATCCAAAACATAAATCATGTATTTATACTATTTTTTAAAATTGCCTTTTTACTAGCAGGGCAAAATTTCTCTATCTGTTTTATTTATTGATTTAAGTACACTGTCAACTTTCTTTTCAACTAGAAAAATATCTAAAAAAATCATCAAGCGTATTAAAAACTAAAAACATTTTACATAGATTTGAATATAGCAATCGGGAGCGAGCGAGGTGTATGCGCGGGGCGCAGGCGGGAGGTACAGGCCGCCCGCCGCGCCGCCCGCCACCCCGCGCGCTATTCATTCGTGGCTAATAAGTAAATTGTTGTTGTAATAGATTTAGGATTTTTTTTTCGCTGCGGTTGTTTGTTTGACACTAACACACGTTACCGTCTGGTTGTTGCTCGTTATGGAACGTTGTATTATGTGCAACAAAAGCCTCAATGGCTTAGAAAGTGACAGTAAAGAAAAATAAATCGGCCAAGTGCGAGTCGGACTCGCGCACGAAGGGTTCTGTACCATTATAGAGCGAAAGTAGGCAAATATTGTGTTTTTTGTATGAGATTCCTAACATACATAGGCTGCTATTTATGTATCCGGAACTGGCCACTTACAAGAACAATATTTAAAAAGTAATTACAACATTTGATAATAGAACTCTTTGGTTGAAGAATACATTTTGTTTCGTGTGACTGTCAATTATTTTTACATTGTGGCGTCATTTTGAAAATTGCGTGTCTTCATTTGCCATGGATTTAACGCGTGAACATTTTCGTGCAATGATTTACTACGATTTTCGGCGTGGGCTAAATCAACAACAGTGCTTTATTAAACTCACCGCAACTTTTGGAGATGAAGCACCATCAAAAACCACTGTTTATCACTGGTACAGTGAGTTTAATCGTGGGCGGTCTATGCTCACGGATGAAAATAAAGAAGGTCGCCCAAAAACAGCTGTTGTCCCACAAAATATAGATGCTGTGCGGGAACTAATAATGCGTGATCGTCATATCACATATCGCGAGATAGAGGCGTCCTTAGGCGTAAGTATGACGAGCATACATAAGATATTACACGAACATTTGGCTGTAAAAAAAATATGTTCGCGTTGGATTCCGCACAACTTGACAATCGATCAAAAACGGGCTCGTGTCGATTGGTGCAAAAAAATGATAAAAAAATACAACCGTGGTACGTCAAAAGCCGTTTATAATATCTACACAGGTGATGAATCTTGGATCTATGCATATGACCCCGAAACTAAACAACAGTCAACGGTGTCGGTGTTCCAAGATGAGCCGAAACCAACAAAAGTTACTCGTGCAAAAAGTACTTTGAAGCAAATGGTCGCCTGTTTTTTTGGAATTAATGGACATGTGGCTACAGTGCCATTAGAGAATCGTAAAACGGTTAATTCTGAATGGTATACGACCATTTGTTTACCAGAAGTCTTTGAAGAAATAAGAAAGGACAACCGACAACGCAGAATCATATTACATCACGACAATGCTAGCTGTCACACCTCAGCAGAAACAACTCAGTTTTTGGAGGGTCAAAAGATCGAATTGACTGGTCATCCGCCGTACAGCCCTGATTTGGCACCTAACGATTTCTTTTTATTTCCATACGCGAAGAACAAATTACGTGGTCAACGTTTTTCGAGCCGCGAAGAGGCTGTTGATGCGTTCAAAATGCACGTTTTGGAGATACCTCAATCAGAATGGAAAAAGTGCTATGAAAATTGGTTCCAGCGTATGCAAAAGTGTGTCGATCATCGCGGCGAATATTTTGAAAAGCAATAAAACCATATTAAATGATATATGTTTGTTTCTTTTTTTAATTCCGGATACATAAATAGCAGCCCTCGTACTAGGCAAATGAGATATTCATGTCTGTGTGCGTTTGCAATCTGTGCACCGATACAAAAATCTCATCGCACACATATGCCCGAGGTCTGCGAGGCCTCAAATGCATATATTATCTCCGCTCGGCGGGCCGTTGCGATTAAATAATAATGTTTTTATGAAGTTTTGCAAATTAGTTTTTGCTATTTTATAAATTTAGGCGTTTTAAGTGTATTCATTTTTTACTTTATATAATAACTAACGTCATCTAAAACGTGCGAAAGTTAAATTAAAATATGTGTATAGCAAGTATTTATCATTAGGTAAGCAGTGCATTTATGCCTTCATGGTACGCACGCCCATGTTATTTTCAGTTTCAATATTTTTTTTCAGTAAATTTCAAAGTAAAGTTTCAGTAAATTTCATTCAATTTGAACCTAATAGTTCAAATTGAATGAAATATTTTTAAATACTTAAGTATTCCGTGTTTATACAACGCTTGCTTAGCAACTGAAAATTCAAGCTTATTGTTTTATCCACAACGAAGTTTTAGGGGGTTAAAAAGAGTCTGAATTGCTTTGAGAAAAGGATGGTTAAATCATAATTTGAAAGCTACAAAATTATAATAAATGTACAGCAATAATCTTCAGCATAATTATAACCTTTCTTTTTACTGTTATTTATTTCCTATTTTTGTTTATTATACTTATGATATCAGCTTCCAAAGTAATACCAATTTATACTTAAAATTCATTTTTTTCATTCATTCATTCAAACATACATTCAGCATCTCCCAAGTATTTACAAATTAAGTTTATTTTAAAACACTCGCCAATACATTGACAATTTCACTCATTACATATTATTTACCATTAGATTTTTTTTTAGGTCAATATTGAAGTAAGATAAGTAAAAAATAGGGTTTTGGTGCGATCTCGGCAACGCGACAAATGTATGCCATGGTCAAGGTCGTTTGCTCAGGGGACTGCCTTAATACGTCCTAAATAAAAATACTTGATTTCGTAATGTAACAAATCCACCAAATATTTTATTTTATATTTTTATAAATAAATAATGTACTTAACTAATTATAATAATAAATTATTATATTGAGGAGCTCAGACTTAATCCGACCCTGCCATAGCCGATAGTTTATATTTTATGGTGTTTTTCAAGCAACTGTACAATTCGTAAACATAATTAATAATAAAAATAATTGCTTATTTAACACTGAGATAAGTAAGTTTTATTAATTATTTATTATTCTTTTACATAATATTATGTTATGTAGGTAGATACTTACATGTAAGTACCTATAACTTTTAATTTTTAGCGAAGATAAAAATATTATCTATCTCAATTAGTTTTGTGTTGTCTACGTATCCACAAAGAAAAGAAAAATGTAAAATGTAAAGAATCTCACACCGACCCGCGAGGTTCCTAGACCGTGCGGGTCACGCGGTCAAGGTCGTACTATATGCACGATGACGCTAATCTGCACCTAACTAGTAAAGCAAGACGGTACATTATTGCGTAAACACGGGATAGATACATAGCTTCGCTTCTAAAATTTCGGTGTTCTGGATGGTATTTCTTTTGGATATTTTGAATTTGTGTGTATATTTCACTACATAACATAGTTTTGAAAAGAAACACTGCTGAGAAATTTTGCATATTAAGTTTTTTATAGATTTTTAATATTTTTTTATTGGCATGGTTTTTTTTTGGATTTTCTTACTCATGACGCCAAATGACATTCTTAAGTCATATGCGAAAAAAAATAATACTGAGAAATTTTACTGGGAAAATGAGGTTAGAAAAAAGAATTATCATACAAAAGCAATACTTATATTTGAAAAAAGTTTTGGATTTTTATAAAGTATCACATACGTATCATTTGGTAAAATAAATTTAGACTGAGAAATAATGGCGTTCGATATATACACAGATTTGTACTTTTAGGTATAAATAACTGACTTCCTAATGTTTTTTTTTTTTGGATTTTGATATGATAGTATTGGCTCATACTATTTATAACCCAGCAAAGTTTCATCGACTGAGGAATTATTCCGGGGTCCCCATACAAAGAATCGGTTCGTTTCCTACACTAATTGTTTTTATAATTATATTTATAACAAAATATAATTATAAAAACAATACCGTTTAATTATTGGTCCACCGCGCTGCAGTATTTCGCTAAGGAAAACGCTAATAAGGTTGGCCATCGGGTTTTATTGCCGATAAATTAAGGTAACCAAACCTAACCACCTAACCAACCAGCTTTCAGGTTAATAGTTCTGAAGAATTACTAAAATCATTTGTACAGAAAACTAAAACGCATAATTATTTACTGTTTGTAGACGTAAGAAAAATTTATCTTAAACAAATATAATAATTCGCTGCTTAGGCTAATAACTTATTAGCAATTACCCAATTATTTTAGCCGATACTGGTGTATATTCTTTACACAATTTTTCATACGTCAACGATAATCCAGATGGCGAATATGACATAATCTCCGAAAATCATACCGGATAAGCTGTTAACGATCGAAAAGCGATAAACAATTTAATAAGGTCGACAGCTGATTAGATCAGCCTTATGCTGCCTCCCCATATAGACGAACGCACTGCCAACGCGTTGGCCCACGCGTTGGCGGTGCGCTTGCAACGGCGCTTGTGAGTAATCCACACATTGGAAGGTCATTCAGTATGCTTTGGATCGCGCCAATGTGCGGACGGATTCAAAATGGATGTTGAGTCGCTAACAGCTGCAGCTGTATATTTATTCACAGCTTATAATTACTTTATAAATGTGGACAACAAAAAGTTTTTAAAGGGTATTCTCGAAATAAATAAGTAAAAAGCGAGAAAACGTAACAAACAAAGAAATAAACTCACTTTTACATATTTTATAATATTAAAATAATATAATTATTTTATTACTTATTATTTTTTATCTATAATAATTATTACCTTATAATTATAATTATCATGATTAATATAATATATTTATTATTTATTAAATATTTAATTTATTTTGTTTTTAGTATATTTATTGTTAATAGCGACAACAGATATAAGTACACAATCTGTGAAAATTTCAGAAATCTAGCTATAGCGGTTCTTGAGATACAGCCTGGAGACAGACAGACAGACAGATAGACAAACAGACAGACAGACGGACGGACAAAAAGGCAGACAGAAAGGAGACAGACATTGAAGTTTTAGTGATAGGTTCCCGTTTTTACCCTTTGGGTACGGAACCCTAAAAAACATCGTGAGGAAAATAGCATGTGAAAGAACCTTATTTTTAGCACTTATTTTGATATGATTTTTTTGTTCCACAGGCAGATTTACTCTGATAGTTAACTCTATAAATTTAAATGTTTACTCGATACTTATATTATTCGCTATTTCGTCAAGTTACATGTTAATTCGCCACAAGAAGAAAACGTGCACTCTTCAGCGCTGCTCCGGGCGAACTGATCGCGCGGCCTATGTGTGGATGGAACGCAAGCCTTGCGACAAATTTCCTTTGATCATTCCGACACCGCGCGGCAAGCTCGCAAACGCGTCGGCCAACGTATACCTACCGCGAACGCGCGAACGCCTGTTCTACACATTGGGCCAACGCGTTGGCCAACGCGTCGGCCAACGCGTTCGCCTATTTGTAGTGCCGACATTAGACGTTAGAAAGTCTGTGTGCTGTGTCACATGGTTTATTCATGGTCGGAGCATACGAGGGCTGCTATTTATGTATCCGGAACTGGCCACTTACAAGAACAATATTTAAAAAGTAATTACAACATTTGAAAATAGAACTCTTTGGTTGAAGAATACATTTTGTTTCATGTGACTGTCATTTATTTTTCCATTGTGGCGTCATTTTGAAAATTGCGTGTCTTCATTTGCCATGGATTTAACGCGTGAACATTTTCGTGCAATGATTTACTACGATTTTCGGCGTGGGCTAAATCAACAACAGTGCTTTATTCAACTCACCGCAACTTTTGGAGATGAAGCACCATCAAAAACCACTGTTTATCACTGGTACAGTGAGTTTAATCGTGGGCGGTCTATGCTCACGGATGAAAATAAAGAAGGTCGCCCAAAAACAGCTGTTGTCCCACAAAATATAGATGCTGTGCGGGAACTAATAATGCGTGATCGTCATGTTACATATCGCGAGATAGAGGCGTCCTTAGGCATAAGTATGACGAGCATACATAAGATATTACACGAACATTTGGCTGTAAAAAAAATATGTTCGCGTTGGATTCCGCACAACTTGACAATCGATCAAAAACGGGCTCGTGTCGATTGGTGCAAAAAAATGATAAAAAAATACAACCGTGGTAAGTCAAAAGCCGTTTATAATATCTACACAGGTGATGAATCTTGGATCTATGCATATGACCCCGAAACTAAACAACAGTCAACGGTGTGGGTGTTCCAAGATGAGCCGAAACCAACAAAAGTTACTCGTGCAAAAAGTACTTTGAAGCAAATGGTCGCCTGTTTTTTTGGAATTAATGGACATGTGGCTACAGTGCCATTAGAGAATCGTAAAACGGTTAATTCTGAATGGTATACGACCATTTGTTTACCAGAAGTCTTTGAAGAAATAAGAAAGGACAACCGACAACGCAGTATCATATTACATCACGACAATGCTAGCTGTCACACCTCAGCTGAAACAACTCAGTTTTTGGAGGGTCAAAAGATCGAATTGACTGGTCATCCGCCGTACAGCCCTGATTTGGCACCTAACGATTTCTTTTTATTTCCATACGCGAAGAACAAATTACGTGGTCAACGTTTTTCGAGCCGCGAAGAGGCTGTTGATGCGTTCAAAATGCACGTTTTGGAGATACCTCAATCAGAATGGAAAAAGTGCTATGAAAATTGGTTCCAGCGTATGCAAAAGTGTGTCGATCATCGCGGCGAATATTTTGAAAAGCAATAAAACCATATTAAATGATATATGTTTGTTTCTTTTTTTAATTCCGGATACATAAATAGCAGCCCTCGTACATAATGCATTTACCTATGTATTATTTAACTTTGTAAGCCAACAGACTGGCTATTTGAGATTTTTGAGCCTATTGATCGAAAGACGGCGATTTCAAAACAATAAATAATTGGGGGTAGTAACGAATGTTTTAAGCACGTAAAGCCGGCCGGCATTAGGCCAAAGTGTAGAAGGCCTACTTGGCCATACTGGGAGCCGTATAATCTCGCTGTAAAGCCGTGTGATGTAGTCGCCAAAGTGACCAAACCGCGCGTTTGGGCGGGCGCATATAAAATATCCAGCCTAAGTCAGACGTTTGACGTATATTATGAGAATGAAAGGGACTGGATACTACAACGATAACGAACCTTCATAAAATAATATGTTTTTTTTACAATTATATAAAATCTCGGTAGCGTCTCTTGCCGTCTAAAAAAATTATGCTTACTTCTAGCATAGCTTCGTCTCATCTATCGTCTCTCTAGTCTTTGAATTTTTACAGGCAATTTCGCGTAATCATTCAACAATCAGGTATCAGGCCCTTATCTAAAAGGTCAAAAGGCTCTATTCTTCAATTTGCCAAATGGCTTGTAAATCTAACCTTTCTAGGCTCTTCTCGGCAAACACTAATAAAGTAATAAGCATAATTTTCTTGGAGATTTATTTTTAGTGCTCGATCAATACGCTTCAAAGAAACTATCACTGATACGATTTCCTCAGCATAATTTATGTGCCGTTAAAAATGTGATAGATTCATCTCGGAACTTCACGTTAATTTGTGCTTTAAATCCACCGGTCATGGCTAATGATGCTATCAAATGGAACTTGGAACAGATTTGCAGAAATGTATTCGAATTTCAAACGAATTTAACCGTGCATGTTTAGAGCGATTCGAATTTCGAACATCTGCCCCCCTACCATGAGCTCTTATAGCAGTATTACTTTAATATTACTTTCAGATTTGGCACAAACAAAAACCATACTTATGTTTATATAAATAGAGATCATGTTTGCTTTTACGAAATCCAAAAGTAATATTAAAGTGATACTGCTATAAGAGCTCATGGCTGAACCGATTTTGACGAACACCATATAGCCCGGTCTAATTAGACGCAAAAAAATCGTAACCTCGGAATAATTCGCATAGAGCTGAAAATTGGTAGAGACGTTAAATACACCATTACAAATAAAACCTCAAAAGTCCCCGGTGATCCTCCTTGTGCAAAAAATTTTATTCAAGGTCAAAAGTATGAAAATGAGGTTTTTCCTGTTTTTTTCCAAACTGTAGATTTAATCACAAAAATAGGTAGTGCAAGAGTGTAGATCATAGAATTCTCCACAAAAAATATTCAGACACTTTTTTCACACGACTTACCAATCCTTATAAATGGCGGCCTTAAAGTTTGGGAAAGTCATATCTATGCTTATATTTATTTACAGTTTAAGAATTTGTGGAACTACTGTTTTGAATTGAAGAATTCGTTTTTTATTGGATAGTCTTATTATTTTATCAAAGAAGACTTGAGTTATATAACATCACGTTGGCACCAATAAGAGCAAAGAAACAGAGGAAAATGGGGAAAAACGGGGAAAATTATTTGAAAGAGCTTATCTCACAAACGGCTGAAGCATTTTTATGTTATATGGCACAGATATAAAGTAGACCACGAGGAAGGACATAGGCTATTTTGTTTCTCGGGAAAATGTACGGTTTCCGTGAAATACATAATTAATAGGGTGGAGCGGAACTTCTTGTACTACAGCAAACGAGGGCTGTTCACATCCAAACATACTTCTGTGTGAGTTATTACCGTTACCAAATCTAAACTTTTCGAGTCAAGAAGAGCAACAGTACGCTTGCAAGTCGTTCAGAAAGAAGTGTGTCAGGCCGAGAACATTTAAATTTTTTCAAATCCTAGTATGTAGCAGGGCTCGAAAAACGTTATATTTTTCGAAACGTTATCGCCTTAAATACCTAAAGAACGTTTCATTTCGGTTTCGTTCGGAACGGAACGCTATTCGGAACATTTTTTGAGAACGTAATGATTTTTTCGTTTTTGATCCTTAAAATGGTTTTAAACGGTTTTTCCCGTTTCCTCGATCAAAAGTTAAATATATAACAAAAACTATTATTTTTCGGGCATTCGTTTGCGGTATCACGGCGAGGCAATAATCGGCCAAGTGCGAGTCGGACTCGCTCATGCAGGGTTCCGTACCGTTACAGAGCAAAATAAGGTCAATAATTGTGTTTTTTGTATGGGATTAATTTTATTAATTTTTTATTAGTTTTATCTAATATATATAAATCTCCTGTCACGATGTTTGTCCGCGATGGATTCCTAAACTACTTAACCGATTTTAATGTTTTTTTTAATGTGTGCTTTTTTCCAACTTGAGAGATAGGATAGCTTAGATCTTTAATTATAGTCGCAATTTTATTTTATTGCAAATTATTTGTCTATAAAGAGCGACCATTGTTTATGCGACGCGGGTCATAGACATGGACGTTGCCATGGTGACATACTTATTTAGTCACTAATTCAATAAAATAATACGGGCGATATACTTTATATAATAATATGGCAAAGAAACGTTTGCCGGGACAGCTAGTTAATTAATCTTTCAGGCCCCGCGCGAGCACCGGTGATCGCGAGAACAAAAGAATACAATGGGAATTCCTAGAACCTCCGATCGAAGGATTAATAAAGAACTCATATAGTCAAGGACTCTATGAAAATTTCAAGGGCCTATTATCGTTATTGATATCGAGCAAAAAAGGCCAAAAAATTACGGTTGTTGTATGGGAACCCCCCTTAAATATGAAATATATTATCTTGTTTTTTAGTATTTGTTGTTATAGCGGCAACAGATATACACAAATCAAGTCCATCTATATATTTATATTCGAAGTCTCAGTAATAGGGTCCCGATTTTACCCTTTGGGTACGGAACCCTAAAAATCTGGTAGATTTAAGATAGACTTAAATAAAAATTTGGGATCGATTACGTTTTACCCTTTAATTTAAAATTGTCATACTACGTAATTGCGTTTTTAGGGATGGATTTTTTAACCCCCCTTGTTTTTAAATTTTTTTTTACCCCTTTTCCTAAAAATGCAGATTTAACCATTCTGGCTTAACTAATTGTGTTTAATTAGGTAAAAAACATGTTTTTAATATTTGTATTTATGATTTTTTATTATATAACTACTAGCTTTCTCGACAAAATATGTTGTTTTGCCATATAAAGTGTTTCTACTTCACGAATAAACTTTATTAATATAAATAAAAAACTTATTTTTATAAAAAAAGCTCAGGGAAATTTTAATCGAAATAGAGTGAAAAACATTTATAAAAACATTTAAAATTAAAATAATTTAAATATTTGAGGGGGACTCCCATACACCAAAACACAATTTTTGGCCTATTTTTGCTCTGTACCTAATGGTACGGAACTCGGAACCCTTCGTGCGCGAGTTATGCTTGCACTTTGCCAATTTTTTGTATAATAATGAATGTACATTTTTTTAAATGAAGGGTTGTATACATATATTTTTAATGTCACGATATAGAAAAATAAAAAAATATAAAAATTGTACAAAAATAAATAATAAATGTTAAGGGTGAACACTAAACAACCCTTACAACTAAGGAGCATGAAAAATAGATAGTAGCCAATGCTCAGACCAGTAGGTCTAAGAATCGGCTGCTAGTCTATGTATTTTAAACTGTAACGGCTTTACTGATTTTTACCTTTTAATATGCATATACAAAAATATGTGCACATAGGTAAAAAATCAGTAAAGCCGTTAGGGCTCCCTGGAAGTTAGAGCATTTTTTTTATTACTATCAAGCTAATTTTTGTGAGTAGCTTCATTTTGATAAGACGAACAACATTTTTGTTTGCGAAAAATCTTGATAATGGTAGGTAACAGAGATAGAAAGGACTTCATATTTTAATTTGATGGGCCTAAGACCTAAATTATGGATTGTTCTATTTGTAGGACAATGTTACTCTTAAATTCACTTTCAATTTTTAACTTCCGTTTATTTTCTCAATTTTAAAAAGACACATACATGACGTGTATTTACTATTTACTAAGGACTAGATGACGCCCGTACATTTTTTCGGGATTAAAAGTATCCTAATATTATGTTCTTTCCCGAGCCTCAAAAGTATCTTCATACTCAGTAAACCAGTTGAGTTGTTTGGGTGGAAGAGGTAAGAGATAGACAAAAACACCTTCGCATTTATAATATTATATTAGAAAACGTATTGACACGTTTTGCTACAATATTTGCATCCCAATTCTCTGCTTCAAATTTAAAAAAATCGTTTTATCACAATGGCTCTAATAATTTTTAAGTTATCGGGTTCATTAAAAAAGCATTTCAAAGGTTATTTCAAGTGCCAGATTGTTTTAAAAAATATTTTCAAAGCCCTTACTTTATAAAAGAAGCGGGTTCAAAAGGTCCCGGTTGCATGGTTCTCGCAGTAAAAGTCAGGCTCTACCTTGGTTATTTTTTATCTTATAGATATAAAAAAGAAACAAAAATATTTTTCAGAAAAAGATTTCAAATTTCTTCCTTAATCATTTTTTACGAATGTTTATATTTTTGTAGTTATTTTCAAAACAAAATGATATTTAGGAAAATTTGAATAAGTTATTTTATTACGTCTTTTTTAAAAAACTAAGCATAAGCCAGGGAAAATCTTTGAGGTCATAACTTATGTTAAAAGAAAAAGTAACGGACATTTTTTCTTGTCAAACATAAATAAGAATAATTATTGTATTACAATATTTGCGTCCCAGATCTCTCCTTCAAAATTAAAAAAACTCGTTTTATCACAATCAAGCTCTATTAATTTTGAAGTTATTGGGTTCATTCAAAAAGCATATCAAAAGTTATAGTTTTACGAGCCTTTAGAACGTTTTGAAAAATATTTTAAAAGCCCCTATTTTTTAAATAGGGGGATTAAAAGGTCCCGGTTGCATGGTTCTCGCAGTAACAGTAGTCACGCTTTACCTTGGTTATCTTTATCCTTTAGAAATAAAAAAGAAAACAAAATATTTTTCACTAAAAGAACTCAAATTTCTCCCTTAGTCATTTTTTACGAATACCTATTCAATGTTTATGAAGTTATTTTCAAAACAAAATGATAATAAGGGAATAATTTCTTTTTTTAAACTAAGAGAGAGACTAATTGATAATAACCATAAAGTAGAATTATTGTAGGAATAGTAAAGGTTTTATTTTTTGTTTTTGCCAAAAAAATTCCAAATTCCAATCTTATTTTTACCATAACTTGCACAATTTTCATGCTATCAACTTTTTATTGCTCATTCGAAAAGTATTTCTGAGCACTTTAAAAAGTGTTCAGGAAGTACATGTCATAAAATGCATCGGTTTACCGTTATTTAAGTTTGAATACTTAGATTTAATTACTTGCCTAAAAACAAAATACGTATTCACCTATAGCTCACTAATTTGAAATAATATTAGAAGGTATTTCAGAGTAGTAATTTGTTTTTTTATTGACTTCTTTGGTAATAAGTAATAACATATTATTTTTCGTAAAAACTTATAGTTTTTTAGTTAATTATGAAGAACAACTTTAAGACAATAAGTATTTTTCTCACGCAAAATCTTTGATCTTTAATTACCTATAACTCATTTAATTATTGAATTATCAAAAAAAATGTACATAACAAATAATTTTTGTGTCTATTGATTTCTGGGGCTTTTTATTTAAAAAATTCACCCCCGAGACGGGATTGCATTCACCCCCAGGGCAAAAGCGCAAGTAGGTAGTATGCCACTTTTATTTCTTAAATTATCCCCTTATACTCACCAAAGAAAATCGATTGAGGTTCAACAAAATCGGTGGTGAAAACCTTTACTGACTGCCCTATGTCCCGCTGTTTGGATTTAACCGTTTTATTTCGGTTTTTAAAACGTTTTCAAATAAGTTTTTGTTCCCAAAAACGTTATTGCAATGAACCGTTCCGAACGAATCAAAACCGTTATTTAAAATAACGTTTTCGAGCCCTGGTATGTAGTACTAGATGTTAAGCGTGGCTGCGCCCGCGCTCCACCTTTAACCTTGAATAAAATTTTTTGCACAAGGAGGATCGCCGGGGACTTTTGAGATTTTATTTGTAATGATGTATTTAACGTCTCTGCCAATTTTCAGCTCTATGCGAATTATTCCGAGGTCGAATGTTTAATTTTCCTGGGGTAATAGATGTGAGCAGTAAACGAAGGACATAGACAAGATCTAATTTTTTTATAACAACAGAAACTGGATTAACTATCATCTTGTTAGGTACACTGTATACGACGATAAATGATAATGAAACTCGGATACGACGGTGTCCAGTCTAATTTTCGGTTAATGACGGCGCGTCATGAACTCAGGACAGACCAGCCCCTCGGGATGAGCAGACGGACCAATGGGTAAATTGGTCTAATCAGACAGCAAGGTATATTACTCTAGTCGACAAATGTCTGGCGTTTTTTGGACATAAGTTTATCTGTTCAACGGTGTTGTTAATTGGTTATTAAGGCTGTGGTGGGTATAGTAAATTTTCGTGTCAATTTCAGCTTTACAACTATGATACTTCGTTGAAATAAGGTCTATAAGATTGTGCCATAAAGCTCTAATATTGGAACAATAATAATTTAACAAGTTATAGACAGTTAAAGATCACAATAATATTGTTTATTGTATATCAATTATTAGCAGCACACGTTATTTGTTCACTTAAGAGTAAAGCTTCAAATAAAGAACTCAAATAAAAGAAACTTGGATCTTAAAACTTTGCAACTTTTATTGTTTGAAAAAAAACTTTCAAAAGATCATACGTGGGTTGTTGACTGTTTTCCAAGTTCTCATTGAGGCTATAGATTATATAAACTTCATTCATATAACATTCTAGCATATTATAGTCAATCTTTAAAAATAACAATTCAACTATTTCTTCAAATAAATAAAAACTAAAACTGAATTCCAAAGCCAAAAAAATAAAATTGACGTTTCTTTTTTTTAATCCATTTGGCGCGCAAACTTTTCCCGCTCTGTCAACACTCGTGCAGTTCGTGTGCAACAAAAGGTTTTAATTACGAGACTCTTTCAGTCCTGCAGTGTTCTTAACTTTTATTAAGCTTCAACCTTTTACTTTTTTTCATGTCTGTTGAAGTACTTACAACAAACAAACTTTGGATCTTAAGGGGCCGGGTACCCTCGAAATTCTCATACATACGTAATTCCAAAATCATTTTCTCATACGAAAATATTTAACATGTTTGAGTTGTTTTTCAGTTTAAAATAGTAATTATCTAGGTTCCTGCACAAAAATTTACTTCAAAATATTTAAACATAAAAAAAAATATTGTTTTTAATTTTTTTTTAGTAAATTTAGTACTTAATATTTAAACACTAAAAAATAGAGTAAAACACTAAAAAATATGTAAATAAATAGTAAATTTACTACAAAATATTTAAATACTAAAAAATATTTTTTAGAGTTTAAATATTTTGTAGTAAATTAACTATTTATTTATATATTTTTTAGTGTTTTACTCTATTATTTAGTGTTTAAATATTTAGTAGTAAATTTACAAAAAAAAATTTGAAAGCAAAAAAAAATTTTTGTGTTTAAATATTTTGAAGTAAATTTTTGTGCAGGAACCTAGGTAATTACTATTTTAAACTGAAAAACAACTCAAACATGTTAAATATTTTCGTATCAGAAAATGATTTTGGAATTACGTATGTACGAGAAATTCCAAGTGTACCCGGCCTCTTAAGGCCCAGTAGTAACTAAAATTAGCAGGTCGATGTCTGTCAGTACGAATATCGACGTAAAGGACATTAAAATAGGCACTGATTTAAAGGGGCAGTTGTAAATAGCAGTTTTGGTAAGTTAAAAATTATAAATGGCACGTTCAATAACTACTTTAGCAGTTAAAACTAAGCAGTAAATTAAACAAAAATGAGTAGTAAAAAATAATGAAATGGATAATTGAAAACATTATTGAACAGTAAAATAATTAAATGAGCAGTAAAAATGAATGAATGAGCGGTTACGTCTGGGCAGTAACAAATCGGAATTTGTCAGTAAGAAATCTCATTCTAAGCAGTTCTCCGCACTAAAGTAAAAAACCGTGTTGGATATGTTTTAAGGGTCCCCGAGACGGTCAAACGGTTTGATTCAAACACGTAAATTTTGGTTCGACTCAAACCATTTTGATCGTTTACAAAGCTAGCTTGAACGATTTTTCAAACATTTACGTGTTTGAAGCTCGTTTGTTGAAATTTCATATTTTTGTTGTGTTTGACGCGCCGTGTTTGTGTTTGATCGTGTTCCGACTTCCGATGCGTTTGAACAAACTCGGCTTAGTTTAGTACTGGATTTTGAAGTTTGAGAGCAATCTTGTCTGCATCACACACATCTAATTATGGCGGCGCACTGAACCAAATGCGCAATGCCGTTTGACAACCGTTCAAACCGACATCAAACGGTTTCATCAAACACGTAATGTTTGAATCAAACCGTTTGACCGTCTCGGGGGCCCTTTAGATTGCTTGCAAAAAATGGAAAGGGCGTAAGCGACAAAATGGTTTTTGTCGCGTAATTTAAAAACCATAAATATATTTCATATAAGCTATGGGCAAATTAGAGTGTATGCTTGAACCAATTTATGTACAAATTTTGGAAGCTTAAATCACTCTCCTCTGTTGGCAAAATAGGAATCCATTTTTTACAGAGGTCTTTTTGATTAATTATTCTGTGTTATAAAAGTTGACCAATCGTGTTATGCTATGGGTAATTCAAAGACAAAGACATGATGAATACTGACAATGAACTTTAATTTCTTAACTTTAGTCATTGCTGAGAAAAATCGATATTGCTACAGCCAAATTATCAAGGCGACGCCTTAAACAATGAGGTAGTAAAATAAAATAAAATAGGCAAAGTGCGAGTCGAACTCGCCCATGGAGGATTCCGTACCGTTATAAAGCGAAACTAAGGCTGGTATAAATAGTCAGTACTCAAGATGCATCTCGGTCTCAAGACTCAGTTCAGGCTCTGTGATTGGTTGGCTGTCAAAATTTGGACCAATCACCGAACCGAACCGCGTCTTGAGACCGGGTCGCATCTTAAGTACTGACTATTTATACCAGCCTAAGGGCCGGGACACAAAAACACGATACGACGTCGTACGACGTCGTGTCGTGGGAATTTATGACACGGTATCGTGTAAGAAGCTACGACAAGGTATCGTGCGGCGTCGTACGACGCTGAATTACGCCGACGTAAATTCCGCCGCGTTTACGCCGCGTTTCAAATCCATACAAAATATGGGCGGAACGCGACAGACGACACACTATGCCGAAATTCCGTCGTGAGCCGAATTTCCGTCGAGCCGAGTCGAGCGTAAAATTCGGCAGCGATTCGGTGGTAATATTTTGTATAGCAACACACTATACGCGACAGAATTATCAAAACCGAACAGCAAATCCAACCTTATCTCCAGCGTTAACGCACACATTACATCTGAGAATTTTAAATACTTACGCGCGCGTTCGGCAACGGAAATTACGCCGCGAAATTTCGGTTCTTCGCGTAATTTATAGTGTGTCGCATCAGACGTAAGCGGCTGAACGTAATTTCGGCCACGTAAATTACGCTGGCGTAATTTAGCCTAGAGTGTTTAGACACTTAGACTCTGTGTTGTGGTCTAAGACATAATCTTGAGATACAGCCTGGAGACAGACAGACAGACAGACAGACGGACGGACGGACGGACAGACGGTACTTGGTGATGAAAAATTAAATTACTTTTACTTTCATTGAATGTTTCGTATTGAAACTGGATTTTGTTAACTTTGATCCCATTTTGAGCATACTGAATAAAATGCAATTTATATGAACTTTTGTATATTAGTTTTGTAACAATTGAACAGCATTACAATGCAATAAAAGAATGGACGAGACAAGAATATATCGACTACCGCCTACCAATTAGCAAAAATAAAAATTATTAAAACGCCTGTAAAAATTACATTGCAAAACATAATTTTAAGAAACAAAAGAAACTAAATTAACATTAAAAGATTTAGGCGCTGCAACACTGAATAAATTTAAAACTAAATTAAAAATAATAGGAACTTTTATTCGTAATTTGAAACATACTTAGGTTCTTTATCGAAATGGCATAATATTATAAAAACAAATAATAACAATTTGCTTAGTAGCAGCTAAAATTAACTTATTGTATAATAAGAGCAGGTTTTTATAGTAATAATATAAACTTTTATTAAACATACGTAACTCGAAACATATTACTTAGGTTATCGAACCGCTCATTCCATCTTTTTTACTGACCATTCCATCATTTTTACCGCTCGTTCAGTTTTAGAATTGACATTGTATGAGAAAATAACCGTCCAATTGATATTTTATTACTGTCCATGTTTTACTGTCGCAATAATTAATCAACCGCTATTAAATTAAATAACTGCTCAATAATTTTTTCAACTGATAATAATAACATCTCGAATATTTAAATAACAGCTCAAAAAATGAGTTCCCATTAAAATAACATTCATATCAGCGCGCCTTGTACAGTGGCGGTTACGCGCTCGCCGCGTGCCTTGGTAATAAATAGGAAATAGGAGAAAAAACCTTTTGTTTTTAGTATTACACAAATCAAATATATCAAATCGTTTAGGTTAGGTTATGACAAATGTACTACATTTTTTGTTTTTTCTAGAAAGAGTGTAATTTAGCCATAAAATGATTTAATTATGAAAAACAGCGTTATAATAGTCATCTTTGAGATTTTTTTCTATTGAGCAGAATTTTTCAAATTGTGTACTGATATACCTTTGCGTAAGTAAAGGAAATTTTCTGAATTTAAACCGGACTTTATACTCAGATAATGACATTTCCTTTACAAAAAACAGTATTTAAAAAACCCATTTTACGTAGTTGCAACAACCACTGCACCTTAAATTGTCACTTACAAATCCTTGCAGGATAATACTAATTTTCCTTAGTAAATGCGAAAGACTGTTACGTCATTTTTAAACCGCTACTGAAACATCGTGATTAAATAATAAATAATACTGTATGGAGTTATTTTGAGTCCCAGGAAAGGACATAGATATAGGAGAGAGTTTTTATTGAGTAAAAATATACGGTTCCAGACTCCAGCTGTACGACGAACGAATTCCGACTTACAGAAGTTGGGGATCTCATCATCATCAATATTATCGTAATGTGAGTTGTAACAATAGTTAAGACATTACTAATAAATATATTAAATATATGTTTTATGTTAAATTGTAATTTAGTTAAGTCTGTACAAATAAAGATTTTTTTATCTAAGTATCTAAACTCACCGGCACGGAAACTTGGCCAAGTACAAAAGATGTGATAACTGTCTTTTTTTTGCACTTAGCTCTACAAATTTTGATTAATTAAGATCTGAGTCTATCCAGTTAACGTTCCTGATCACTTTTTCTCACAGTTAAAGGTTTTTTAAATTGATAATGAAGTTTATGCAAAAAAACACGTTTACACAAAATTTAACACTTAAGTTTAAAACACTACGAATTTAAAATTGTTCGATTTTTTGTCGCTTTCTGTCCTTTTTAATAGCGCGTGTTACCTCCTCTAGCCCTTATAACCGCCTGCATTCGGTCTGGCATGCTTTGGATGACGTTCTTGATATCGACTTGTGATAAGTCGCGCCACGCTCTCAGTGCAGCATCTCGAAGCTGGTTAATGGTTTGTGGTGGGTTCGATGATGATTTTATTGCTCGTTTCAGCTTATCCCATATGTGTTCTATCGGATTTAAGTCCGGGCTGCGAGCTGGCCACTGCAATTTTTGAATACCAGCCTCTTGAAGGTACTCATTTACTATGCGTGCGACATGTGGACGGGCATTATCATGCATTAAAATGAATTGTTCATAACCAATGAACCCTCCAAAGGGCACAACATGTTCTTCGAGAATTTCCGCGACGTACCGAGTCGCATTTAAGGCGTTATTAACGATGACCAATTACGTACGAGCATCAGAACTCACGCCACCCCATACCATTATAGAGCCTCCGCCAAAACTGACCGTCGGAGTGGTTGTTATCGCCAAATAACGTTCGCCTTTCCTTCTCCAGACACGTTGTCGACCATCAGGTGCATTTAAAGCGATCCTGCACTCGTCAGTAAACAAAACCTTTGCCCATTGCTCATAAGTCCAGTTAGCGTGTTCGCGGGCAAAGTGAAGTCGAGCTACTCTGTGCTGAGGGTGAAGCTGTGGACCACGGGCTGGTCTTCTTGCCCTCAAATTAACTTCCTCCATACGTCTTCTCACCGTACGCTCGCTAACATTCACACCTCTGGAGATTTGAAGGCGCTGACGGATCTCGACTGCGGTCAGGAAGCGATTTCTTGAAATCTCTAACACAATAAAGCGGTCATCACGAGCTGATGTGCATCGTACACCACCACTACCTGGTCTTCGGGTGTAGCGGCCAGTCTCTTGATATCGTTTTAGTGCATATTGCATCGAGGAACGCGGCACGTTTAGGATAGTAGCCACTTCACGATGAGTCATCCCCTGTTCCACTAAAGCTACTGCCTGCGCTACCTGACTTGGTGATAAAGGCATTTTTATGAATCCTAAGGGGTTCTTAGGTGTTTATTAACCACAATAACAACAAAAATCTTTGTCAAATTAAAATTCAAAATGTTCAGAGCACAATTCAAAACTGCGACTTCGCCGGATAAATGACACGATTTAACTAAACTTTAAAACACAGACCAATATGCACTTCAAATTAGTGAATTACCCTCTTGAGATTAACGTGACCATTTTTTCTACCCACCTACACGATAAGATCCACGTTAGAACCGCTTAAAAAAGTGTTATTGCATATTATGAGTTTGGCCAAGATTCCGTGCCGCTAAGTATCTAAACGCCCATAGCTCCGTTGCGCCAAAATCCTTACATTTTTCCGAGATTTTTTTTTATCCTACGTCCTTTCCTGGGACTCAAATAATCTTCAAAAAGACTTGAACCAAAATCGCTTCTGCGGTTTAGGCGTGAAGAGGTAAAGGACACACATACACATGCGAAAATCGTTTATTATACTAGTAAACAAAGATTTTTCTACGAATTATTATAAGGTTAACAACACATGTTTTTGCACTAACTAGTTACAAGTTAATCTGAACATAAATCTAAGCCATTCTAAACTAGATCTCTATCGGTCGTCCAGTTCAGTAACGCGACATAACAAGTCCACATTCTAGGACAAAGTTTTGTGATACGTTAACTCGTAGTACATATCTTAGGCTAACTAACTTGTTACTTTACCTTATTTCTTGTTGAGAGCAAAAATTCTATATCCATACTAATATTATAAATCCGAAAGTGTGTCTGTTTGTCTGTTGCCTCTTCACGACAAAACCTCTGAACCGATTTTGCTGAGGTATGGTGATACTTCCCGGGAAAGGACAAAGGATACTTTTTATATCGGAAAAATGTACGGTTCCGACGCGACATTTGAGTTGCAAGCGTCATCTAATTTTCTAAATAAATTAATCCTTCGATCGGGGATTCTTGGAAATGCTTTTGTATTCTATTGTTGTCGCGATCACCGGGGGGGGGGGGGGGGATCATCGTATGGGGCTTGATGGGTTAATGCATGATCCACCGTCCAAACTACAAACCACGAGGCTTAATCACAATTTTTTTTTTAATATTATGAAGTTTTTTTACAGCAAAGTTATGTAATATTAGAAGGATAATTATAATTTATATTTTGATATTTATTCTAAGTACATTAAATAGGCTTCTAAATTACTGAACAAAACATTTAAGGCTACTTTATAAGACCTTCCGGGAACTAAGTAATATTAGTGATACCAATAATTATGAACATTGAAATCTTTCTATCAGATAACAGATTAGACTTAAGTATGGAAATAACATACAACAATCCATCATTTCCTTCAAACAAAATAAAAACATTAGAAAATGCTTTATACAGCCTTAATAACTTTGATCTCATTTCTAGGAAAAGATTTTCTTACTGGACCCAGACTGAGATAATGAAGAATTTTGGACGAATAAGCCTCTATCTAAGCGGCTTATTAACGATCATAATTTCATCTTTATAACCAGGTGTTAATAGGGTTCAATTTTGATTGTTTACGGGTAATTCAGTATCGATTTGTGCTGACCTAAAGAACCGCTGAACCGATGCCAAGTTAAGCATCGTTTACACCTTGCTGATTTGCAGAAAATCGATATGAGAGCTTTAACAGTATTATGTAAAACTTCACTATAGTACACAGGTGAAATATGTACCCTGGAACCTAAGCCTATGTTACTGTTAATCCATACTAATATTATAAATGCGAAAGTGTGTCTGTCTGTCTGTTATTTCTTCACGCTCAAACCGTTGAACCGATTTTGCTGAAATTTGGCATGGAGATACATTGATTCCCGGGAAAGTACATCTAAGGATACTTTTTGTCCCGGAAAAATGTACGGTTCCCGCGCGATAAACGAGTTTTGGCGCAACGGAGTTGCGGGCATCATCTAGTGCAGGCGTTCCCGAAGGGGTTTATTTTGTCCACTGCCCACTTTGAGAACAAAAATACTATATGTTTTAGCGTCCCCATTGTTTCGCCTACTTTTCTTTCCCTAATTTAAATTAAGGGGCTTTTGCCACAAATTTGTTGGTAATATTAGCCCCCCCCCCCCCCCCCCAGCCTCTACAAAAGGCCGCCATTTTTTTCTGAGTCCCACACCACCCCCTTAAGACCTTCAGCGCCCACAAGGGGGCGTTATCGCCCACTTTGGGAAACACTGATCTAGTGCAACATAAATGCGGTTTCATTTCCTAGTCAATTAATTTCGTTTTCAATCAAAATATAGAGTGGTATTTCCATAAAATGCAAAAGTAAAGTCAAATTATGCGATCTCATTGGTCGAAACTATGTGGTTTGATGTAAAATTGTCTTTCTCATTTTATAAGAATGTAATTTTCTAGTTTGATAGGAAACTAAATGGATCACAAGAAACGGGGTTGTTTGTATTAAAATAGTAGGATCAGGGTCATCAGGCCATACCTATGCTCGTTTTTTAACCCCCGACCAAAAAGAGGTGTTATAAGTTTGACGTGTCTGTCTATCGGTCTGTCTGTCTGTCTGTCTGTGGCATCGTAGCATCCAAACGGGTGGACTGATTTTGATCTAATTTTTTTTTGTTTGAAAGCTGACATGACCAAGAGTGTTCTTAGCTATAGTTTATCATCATCAGCCTGCTCAGTGCTGAAATATCACGGTTTATCTGGTTCGTGATAGGACGATTAGCAACTTGCAGTCGTTTGATGGGTTTTATATTTTGCATTCTGGTTCGTGACACTTATGAATAGGTATATACACATTATTGGAAAATTGACCTGGTGCTGCAGCATCACCTGGTAATCAAGAGGATACCCAACTCCTCACCAACTTAGAGCAGAGGTTTCGCGTTTGGGCTCATTTTAATTGCAAAAACCAGTAAGACGTAGATAAACAGTAAATATTTGCATGCTGCTGCTGCAGCATCACCTGGATTCTATAGGAGCCGAGCTCCGTATGAACCCAAAGTGGAGGTTTCATGTTTGGGCTCATATTGACGGCCTCATCCAAGAGGACATATTTTATAGATGGTATTCATTGGGATATGATCTAGTTGATAGGAATTATTCGGCACAAGTTTAAAAAGCCAGTGGCGCGTGAGCTTTCGGTCTGTGCGTACGCGTATTGCGATCGTTAGTGCAAGTGTACCTATTTACGTAATACGTATCGTTTGTTTCGTTCCAACCACTATTTTGCATGATGGAGGAAGAGGAAGATTTAAATTTACAAAGTAGCAATAGCAGGGATTCTGAGTACATCAGAGAGTGTGAGGTTGAACTTCACAACCTCGAATATTCGGGAGATATTACAATTCAAGATGATATAAATCATCAGCCTATTGTTCAGAAAAGGAAAACTCGAGAAGATGAGACGGAAAGTAGTGATGGTTTTACAACGGTTGTGCGTAAACCGAAACGTTATATACGTAGTACATCTTTGATTGATAAGTCTGTTCAAAAACAAGTGGGATTTGAGCAAATGGAAGATTTTGAGAAAAAAAATGAAATTTGTGTTACTTCTAGTACTGAGTCACCTAAACAGATGGCGATGGCACGGTTATTACTAAGCGAAAATATTCAGAATATTATTAAAATAAAATACAAATCGCCCTACAAAGTTTCTATACAATTTGAAAACGAAAATGATGCCGAAAAATTGCTCAACTGTTCAAAATTCAAAGATTTAGATTATCGATGTCAAAAGACTTTTGAAAACTCTGTTTCTTATGGATTGGTTAAAGGTGGTTTGGATTTAAAGGAGGATGAGATGTTTAAAATTTTTGAGTGTGAACACAGTATATTAAACATAAAGAGATTGAAAAGGTTGTCCTCGGAAGGAAAATGGATAGATAGCGAATCAGTTCGAATATGTTTCCAAAATTCTACCTTACCTCCGTATGCATATTATGGTTGTAGGTTTAAGGTAGAACCTTTCGTATTTCCGGTGACCCAGTGCTTTGGCTGTTGGAAGTTTGGACACTATATAAAATTTTGTCCCATTAAAAAAATGTTGTGCCCCAAGTGTGGGAATTCAAGTCATGCAAATTGTTCATTAGAGAACATTCAATGCTTAAATTGTAAAGGCTCACATTTTGTACTTGATCGAGGCTGCCCAATGTTTGCGAAAGAAAAAGAAATCCGTCTTTTGATGAGTGAACAAAGTGTCACTTATAAAAAAGCTCTAGAGATAATGGCTAAACGACGTGAGGAAAAAAATAAATATAATTCTCATATTGATGACAACAGAGCCAACAATGTTGAGATTGTGACAGAGAATAATTTGACTACACCAAATTTGTACAGCGATGTTGTGAAAAGAAAAGTTGGAATACGTGAAACACAAGATTTGATTTCTGAAAGCTCTGAATCAGAAAATGGGGTTCGTACTTCAACAGGAAGAAAATCAAAGAGAGTGCAGAAACAAAGAAGGCTACGTAATAATGAATCAAGACATGACAGAAATCAAGGTGAAACAGTTAAAGAAATGGAAGTAGATAATCATATTGAAGAAGAAGAAAATGACACACAAAGAAATTATGTAGAAAAGGAAGAAAATAAAATAGATGTTAAAAAGTTATTGGAAAAGTTATACCAAGCCATAATGTCAAAGAAAACGTTGGAGGAAAAAATTGGTGCAGTTGTTAATATTATTATTGAGGAATGTAAAATATTTATAGTTAATTTCTTTAATAGGTTCAATTTATTTGAGAGTATATTAGAAGCTGTACTTAATAATGGACAGCGATAGTACGAAATTTATTGATATTAATATTGTACAGTGGAATGCTCAAAGTTTGCGCCCAAAATTGACTAGCTTTAGTGATTTTTTAATTCAAGAAAAAATTCACATTGCTATAATTAGTGAAACCTGGTTCGACTCCAATTTGGAAATTCATATAAATAGTTACAATATCTTCAGAAAAGACAGAGAGGACTCATATGGTGGTGTGGCAATTTTAATTCATAAATCCATTCGATGTTCGGTAAGCACTTTTCAATGCAATAATTCAAGTATAGAGACGCTTCATGTGAAGTTTCATAACTGTAAGTATATTGAAAATATTGTTTCTGTTTACTGCCCGTCGTCTTCTAGAACAATGTTAGAGGACTGGCATTCTTTGTTTAGTTCTTTTCCTAATAAAACTATTATAGCGGGAGATTTTAATGCACACCATAGTGATTGGTCGTATAAAACAGATTTGAGAGGAACTCAGTTGTCGGATGTTATTTCAGACAATAATTATGTATATTTAAATGATGGGACACATACTCGCATAAAATTAGTTAATCAAAATTTACAAAGATCGTCGCCAGACATCACATTCGTGTCTGCGGATATTGCTATTAATTTTCTATGGGCTGTTTTAAATGAGAATTTTGGTAGTGATCATCTTGTAATTAAGTTCTACACAAAAATAAATTTTTCAAATGATTATTTTCAGAAAAGAAACTTAAAGAAAATTTCATGGTCTAAGTTTCAAGAAAGTTTAGTTTCATCTTTTTCAGAAATTACTGTAGAATCCTTAAATAGCGATGTACAATTAATGTATGATGTTTTCCTAAATATGTTAAACAAAGCGATTGACACCAGTGTACCTTTAATAAAAATATGTAATAACCCACAGTCTAAGTTTAAGGCAAAAGATTATTGGTGTCAATCACTCTCATTGGCTGTAGCCCAACGCAGATTAGCTCTTAGTACATTTCGTCGAAATCCCACCCCTGATAATTTTATTAAATTACAATCTAAGATTAAGGAGGCAGCAAAAATGATTAAAATTAAAAAACAAGAAAGCCGTAAAAAAATTTATGATTCTATAAGTTCGGAAACTTCACCTACAGAAATGTGGAGACGAATGCAATGGATTAAAGGTATTCGTAGAAATGTGTCGTATGTAGATGTAGATAGTCGAAAATTTTTATTAGAATCACTTACTCCAGATTGGGTCGAAAATATCTCTCCGACTTTTTCCTCCGAAAACTATGAATAAGAATAGAATTTTTCCTTACAAGAACTTAAAAATAGTGTTAAAAATAAAGATACGGCGCCAGGAGATGATGGTATCACATACTCTATGATATCTTCGCTTCCAGAAACTTTATCAGTCTTTCTGTTGAATATTTACAATTTGATTTTTAATACTGGACAGATTCCATGGCAATGGCGGGAGGTGGTTATTTTACCGATACCTAAAGTGAATCAACATGGGGCCAATTTACAATTGAGACCTATTTCTTTGATGACCTGTATTTGCAAAATTTTTCATAATATGATTCTTAAACGTCTAGAATGGTTTTAGAAAGTCTCAATCTTGTATGGATAATTTAGTTCGTTTAGTTTCTTATATTCAAATTGGGATGTCTGATAATATGCCAACTCTTGTCTGTTTCTTGGATATCGAGAGTGCTTATAATGATGTTTTAATAGATAAAGTGATTTTAAATTTGGATGAAATTAATGTTGGTAAAAAAATTTGTAAATACTTTTGGTCTTTTTTGAAGGAGAGACACTTAAAAATTAAAAAAGATGATGGACTAGGAGATTTTATACGATGAACTTTTAAAGGCTTGGCACAAGGAGATCCGCTTTCTCCTACTCTTTTCAATTTAGTAACCCGAAAGATATGTAAATTAGTTTTGGATGAAGGAATTGGTGTTTCTCACTTCTCAGTTTGCTGATGATTTTGCTATTTTTTTTTAAAATAAAGATCTTAATGAATGCGCGAGAAAAATTCAAAGTGTTCTTGACAAAATAATTGTAATATTAAATGAAATCGGTTTAAAATTATCTATATACAAAACAAAATTTTGTGTTTTTAGCAGAGGAAGGAGAAAGAATATACCGGTTTTAAATATTTATAATAATCAATTGTCTTCAGTAGATTATTATAAATATTTGGGTGTATGGTTAGACAGGAGTCTCATTTGGGGTAAGCACATTAAAATGACGGAAGAAAAATGTAATAAATATTTAAATATTCTAAAGGTTCTCGTGGGAACGTCATGGGGAGTTCATCCAATACATATGAGAAGTTTTTATTTTTCATTAATTAGATCTAGACTTGATTACGGTAGTATTTTATATGGTAGTTCAGCTAAAAGCAACATTTCTAGATTGGATAAAGTTCAAAACCAGGTTTTAAGAATTATAGGTGGGTTTATTAGGAGTTCACCTATTCATTGCATGGAAAGTGAGCTGAACATTCCACCACTATTTATAAGAAGACAATTTTTAGCATACAAATATATTTTAAAGTCATATTCTTGGAAAGATAATATAACAGTAGATTTAATAAAAGAGCTTAGTCCTAAATGTCAAGGTCGATATTGGTATAGGAAAAAACTCCCACTTTTAGTTAATGTTTACCGTGAAACATGCAATTTAGAAATTTACTCTAGTCATCTGCTGGATCAGTTTCGTTTGGATATATGGTTGTCTCAAATAGACATAAGGAGCTTTGTTATTCCCAATTTAAGCAGTGTTAAAAAGGCTAAGGATGAATATGAACCAAATAATTTAAAATTTACAATTCAAGACGAAATAGCAGATAAATATAGATCATGGCATAAATTATACACAGATGGCTCTAAAAGTAGTTCTGCAAGAGGGGTAGGAATCTATGATCCAGCAAATGATCAAGGTTTTATGTTTAAAGTGATAGGAGAAGTTTCAATTATGTCATTAGAGTTAATTGGTATTTATGAATCTCTAAAATATGCTATTGAAAATAATTTGAGAAAAATTGTTATTATGTCAGACAGTAAGAGTGCACTACAACATATCGTCCGATGTGCGATGGGATTACGAGGGATATCGATTGCTTATAATATTCTGGGATGTGTTTATGAATGTGATAGTAGACAAATTGATTTAAAGTTACAATGGGTCCCGTCTCATATCGGATTATCAGGTAATGAAGAGGCAGATAAATTAGCAAAAGAAGCATGTTCATTTGGAAGTGAATTAACCATTTTATTCGGAATTGTTATCAAAATTTAAAAACAAAACATTTTCTTTGTGGAAAGAATATTTTGATGAGAGATGTAACACAAAAGGAATATGGTATAAAACAATCCAATGTGAGCCTCTTCATATCCTTTGGTTTGCAGACAGTAACATCAGTAGAAAATTGTTAAAAACAGCCTTAAGAATCCGTTCAGGACACATTCTATCAGTCATTTGCATTTTGAATGAAGATAGAAGATTCAGCTATCTGTGAAAATTGTAATAAAATAGATGATGTCTGGCATGTTTTGATGGAATGTGTCAAGAATAGAAGTAAAAGAAATTTACTCATCAATCAATTTAATATAAATCTTTTAGATGTGGGATGGATCCTGAGTTGTTTGCACATGCCTAGGTCTAATGCAGCTTTGGCTATTTACAATTTATTGCTGGAAATTGATGAGTGAATTTCGTTAAGGCGGATACGATGGGGTTGACATGTCTACGACAAAAACCCCCATAAAAAATAGATTAAAAAAAAAAGTTTAAAAAGCATAAAATTAAATTAAATTAAGGAATTTAAAAAAACCCCCGCCAAAAAACTTTAAAAAGTAATGAAATAATATTTACTGACTTTAAGTTTAAATAATTCCTAAGAGTAAAGTAATATTTTAGTCCATAAATTTTGTCAAGGCGTGTCGGGGGACCGCTAATGTAGATGTTTGATTTCACATTTACATTATAGTTTAAGAGTCAGTTCACAGCGACCCGAATCGAGAGAATCAGCGACTATTATGGCGATACAGAATGCAAAAGTCGCTTTTTTGGTAGTTTACTTGGCGGTCTCCCGACACACCGTGACAACATTTATGGACTAAAATATTACTTTACTCTTAGGAATTATTTAAACTTAAAGTCAGTAAATATTATTTCATTACTTTTTAAAGTTTTTTGGCGGAGGTTTTTTTAAATTTCTTAATTTAATTTATGTGAACATTCAACATCTCTTAGTTAACTCAAGTTACATAAATACTTTAATCAGTACCTACAGATAAGAAGATAATAACTACGATCGTAATCTCATCGCCACGAAAATGTTTACGGATTAATATTTGCGGTTTGTTTGATATTTACAAAGTTACACCAAAGGCCAAAATCTATACTTCCTTAAATGGAAACTAGCTATTTGACCGAGCTTCGCTCGGTATTCAAAAAAGCACGAATAAAATGATATTTTCTAAAACTGATTCCTAGCTAGATCGATTTATCGCCCCCGAAACCCCCTATATACTAAATTTTATGAAAATCGTTGATTCCGAGATTCCAATTATATATATACAATATACATATATATTTATATACAAGAATTGCTCGTTTTAAGATATAAGATAAATGAGTATTCCGTAAGGAATCCTTACTAAATAATGAGGGGCAGTCCCTAAATTACTCGAGACGTTTGAGGATTTTTTAGCTTAGAAAAAAATACCCTGTTTTGGCTAGGACACCCCTCCCCAAACCTAGAAATAAGATTTGGTGTGTCCTAAGGGTTGTTGGTTGAAATGCGAAATATATTAGCTAGTGTTAAACATTAATGTGGCAATCACGCGACACGCCTAAACTGCTGCACGGATTTGATGATAATATCATAAATCATAATATGAATTTATAACTGTAGTCTGTAAGGGTGAAGCCAAACGAACGTAATTTGTGAGTTGTGAGTCGCAGAATTTCGGTCGCGTAAATATCTTTTTATACAAATCATGTCTCACAAAATAACGCTCGTGTGAATCAAACAGGACTTTTGTATGAAACTGCATTCAGTTCTGACTGACGGCTGGCAGAAATTCTGCTGCATTGCAGCAGAATTTCTGCCAGCCGAAATTCTGCGACTCACAACTCACAAATTACGCTCGTTTGGCTTCACCCACTGTAATATGTACGGTTCCGCGTTGCACGAATAAAATGCAATATCTAGCGTCATAGTTACTACTAACTAGTTATCTACTTCTTTTCACCATATTTGGATACAAAGCTACGTTAGGCTAATGATTTCTTAAGTTTTCGCGAGTATCACTCATGATATTATAAGTTTAAACACTTACGGATTTTGTCGCGGAGCACTTTTATTAATCCCGACGTTTCGGCTACTTTACAGCGGCCGTGGTCACGGGCGGACTGAGGTGACAGGTGTCCAATTTCTTGAAGTTATCCAACTACCCGACGACTCATCAATATTTGTTTGCGTTCCGATCTACGCAGAACGAACTCACAGTGTCTTGAAGCCGAGGTATCATAGATTTGTGCTTTAGTTTGTTTATCACTGGATCCCAACTAGATGGCAGCACCCAACCATCTTCGCGGTTGAAATTAGGGTGTTTTTTAATTTCTATGGCCTCGCGCCCAAGAACGATACCGCCCAAGAATGATACGCGAGGCCATAGAAATTAAAAAACACCCTAATTTCAACCGCGAAGATGGTTGGGTGCTGCCATCTAGTTGGGATCCAGTGATAAACAAACTAAAGCACAAATCTATGATACCTCGGCTTCAAGACACTGTGAGTTCGTTCTGCGTAGATCGGAACGCAAACAAATATTGATGAGTCGTCGGGTAGTTGGATAACTTCAAGAAATTGGACACCTGTCACCTCAGTCCGCCCGTGACCACGGCCGCTGTAAAGTAGCCGAAACGTCGGGATTAATAAAAGTGCTCCGCGACAAAATCCGTAAGTGTTTAAACTTATAATATCACTACGTTAGGCTAGCCTACATAGAACAAATAGCGCACAAACTACAGAATTTTTTCGTACCAATAACATAATGCCCAGCAGTGGGACAGCATAGGCTAATTAAAAATAATAATAATAATAGCGAAAGTGTGCCTGTCCGTCTGTCAGTTGTCGGTTTGTCTGTTATTTTTCACTATTTTCAAACTTTGAGGCATGGGATTATCACGGCAAAATGTTAAGTTAATAGCTCGATCGTGGGAATCGCAGACACAATAGATATTCAATTGTAATGCGGCACCCGGGTGCAGCTTGGGAGTTGATGGGTTAAAATTTAGTCACAATGTAATTTTGATATGATGATGGATATGATGATGGGTGCTATGATTGATGAAGATATAGCAATCTACGTCGATCATAGAATTCATTAGAAATCTCAAATCACAGACGAATATTCCCCTTTACACTTTCACCATCATATTGGTCTATCATCTGCCAACCTGGATTGTTCTTATTGTACCTCTTGGTACGTCAAATATCTAATACTGATACAGTTTACAGTTATATCCAGTTATCTACCAATGACGGCCGTCTAAACAAATCAATATCGCATTCAGAGCAGAGTATGCAATTGTGTATTGAATCACAGCAAATAGAATATGCCGATGGCCGACCTATCCTTGACTGAGCTAGGGTTGCCACAACGAGCAGGCGGCGGTTTCTTTCTGTGAAACCATCCTTTCACAGAAAGAGGCCGCAGAGCGGAACAGAGAGGATGATCCATCCTCTATTCCGCTCCGCCGGCGTAGGACGGGAGTGCGGAGGCGTCGCTATGCGAACCTCCAATAACTTCCGTCCCACGGGGCTCCGGGACAGGATGGGAACCTGCCCGGCTTAGCAAGTCCCAGCGCCCAGGGGAACCTTTAGTTTGCCGAAGCGTTCCCTAACTTGGTGGAAGTCCGGTCCCTGTGGGGTAGACCGGCCGGTCGTGGAGGGAGTCCTGTGTTAGACAGATCCAGGATATCCCTCCGTATACAGCTGAAGGCAAACCGCAGATGGTTTTAGTGGGTAAACCCGGAGTCGGGAGTCCCACATACCCCCGGGGTGCTTCAGCTTAATTGAGGCACATCCTCAACCCGGGGCACCCATAGGCTCTAAACACACTAGGCTGAATTACGCCGGCGTAAATTCCGCCGCGTTTCAAACTCATACAAAATACGGGCGGAACGCGAGAGACGACACACTATTCCGTCGCGTATATTTTGTATGCGTTTGACATTTGCGGCGGAATTTACGCCGGCGTAATTCAGCCTAGTGTGTTTAGACACATAAAGAGTTTCCCCTGCGCATAAAAAAAAAGGGTTGCCACAACGAAGTTTTATAACTGTGAGTGTAAGATTTTATCACTTTTCAACGTGAGGACGAAAGTAATATGTAGTATGGAGATCAAAATGTCACCCCTAGTAACAAATAATGTCCTTTCCCGGGACCCAAAATATCCCTACACACAGATAAACAAAAATTCGCATTTTTAACATTAGCAACGTCGCCCTACTTCAATATCTTTTTGATGTAGCAGAGATCCAGATCTTGATTTCACTTTTGATAAGCTGATAATACCTATTTAAAACAACATAACTTTTTCTTATGTTTCAATATTAATATGGTTGTATAAGGTCTTAAATTGGAATAACGTTTGATTAATTTACTAATTTTGGTAGATATTTTGCTTTGTTGCTTTAGTAAAAGTTGTTAAATTATATTATTAACCATATTTTCCTACTACCTGCAAAGTGTTATATAAATAAAACTAGTTTATGATTACTTGAATTTTAGACATTTTTTGGGCATTAATATCTGTCTAAACTCTAAAGCCCTAAAGATCTATACTTTACGATGTACACAATTCTGTAAACTGTAAAGTATTCGATACATCATAAATAATAAAAGCTTCGCAAATAAAATTAAATTAAGAAATTTAAAGAAACGCCAAAAAACTTTAAAAAGTAAAGAAATAATATTTACTGACTTTAAGTTTAAATAATTCCTAAGAGTAAAGTAATATTTTAGTCCATAAATGTTGTCACGGTGTGTCGGGGGACCGCCAAGTAAACTACCACAACAGCGACTTTTGCATTTTATATCGCCATAATAGTCGCTGATTCTCTAGTTTCGGGTCGCTGTGAACTGACCCTTAAACTATAATGTTATGTGAAATCAAACATCTACATTAGCGGTCCCCCGACATACCTTGACAACATATTTTATGGACTAAAATATTACTTTACTCTTAGGAATTATTTAAACTTAAGGGCGTTCCTTACGGAGATACCGTAATTTACCGTATTTCAAGCCTTATAAACACATAATTTGAAAGCTACAAAGTTATAATAAAAATACAGCAATAATCTTCAGTATATCAACATTCCTGTCCCCGTTTTAAATTTTCTATTTTTGTTTATTATACTCATGATTTCAGCTTCCAAAGTAAAACCAATTTATTAAAATTCAAGCATACATTCAGCATCTCCTTAGGATTTACAAATTACTTTTATTTGAAACACACGCCAATAGATCGACAATATCATAAACTACATATTCCCCGTTTTAAATTTTTTTTAGGACAATTTTGAACTAAGATAAGTAAAAAAAAATAGTGTTTTGGTGCGATCTCGGCAACGCGGCAAATGTATGGCCAAGGTCGTTTGCTCGGGGGACGGCCTTAAAGTCAGTAAATATTATTTCTTTACTTTTTAAAGTTATTTTGGCGAGGTTTTTTTTAATTTTCTTAACTTAATTTTATTTTATGCTTTTTAAACTTGTGCTGAGTAATTCCTATCAACTGGATCATATTCCAATGAATACCATTTATAAAATATGTCCTCTTGGATGAGGCCGTCAATATGAGCCCAAACATGAAACCTCCACTTTGGGTTCATACGGAGCTCGGCTCCTATAGAATCCAGATGATGTTGCTGCAGCAGCATGCAAATATTTACTGTTTATCTACGTCTTACTGGTAGTCGCAATTAAAATGAGCCCAAACACGAAACCTCTGCTCTAAGTTGGTGAGGAGTTGGGTATCCTATTGATTACCAGGTGATGCTGCACCATCAGGTCAACATTCCAATAATGTGTATATTATATTCAGAAGTGTCACGAATCAGAATGCAAAATATAAAACCCATCAAACGACTGCAAGTTGCTAATCGGCCTATCACGAACCAGATAAACCGTGATATTTCAGCAATGAGCAGGCTGATGATGATGAACTACAGCTAAGAACACTCTCGGTCATGTCAACTTTCAAACAAAAAAAAAACTAGATCAAAATCGGTCCACCCGTTTGGATGCTACGATGCCACAGACAGACAGACCGACAGACAGACACGTCAAACTTATAACACCCCTCTTTTTGGTCGGGGGTTAAAAAAATCCGTAAATACTTATAACTATAACATGTAAGTTGACAGCCCTACCTGTTGCATCTGCTGCGCGTCGAGCGAGCGGAAGAGCAGTATCCCGCGAACCGCCTCCGCTAAGCGGGCGCGTTGGGCGTCCGACTTGGGGAACACCACCGCCGCACCCTCGTCCGAGTCATCCTCCTCTGGATCGTAGGTCTCCGCGAAGACAGACTTGCGCCGGTTGTTGAACCGCGCCACCGGCGGCTCTGTTTTGAAAATGGAACGGTTAGAACCATAGACAATGTGTCAACTTTTTTATAAAGCTGTGCACTTGACAAAGGCAAATTGTTCATTCAGATTTATTTTACCTCGTAGTTTCAACAAATGAGATAAGTAATAATAAAGTATTTGTCATTTAAAGATCCTTAAAGGTAAAGTAACTCTCAATAAACAATAATACGTTACATCCAATACAAAAAAAAAAAAAAAACTACCCTACAATCAGATTAAGTTACGACTTACGACAGATTTTATAGGTACACTATATTTTAAAGCTAAAACTTGATGGCACTGATGAACTTGAATCTGTATTGATGAAATCCTATTAATAGTGAGAAATCGAAGAATGTTTAACACTATAATTAAACTTTATTTAAATCAAATTAAAGACTACTTACATAATATTTATATTTTGCGCAAATATACGCAAAATAATATACCTTTCAATTCGAAAAGCATATTATTTTGTGTCTATTGTAAAACCTAATGTTATATTCTGTAAAACTTTCAATAAGAAGTTTTAAGTACGATAGATACCTAGCAGTGGCGGGGCAAGACCTAAATTATGTGGGCAAGATATATCTTGCGAGGCCCCCTAAAATATATTATGCGAGCCCCCAATTGGATGACGCTATAGAACGGATTTATTGAGAGAAATAATTTTTTGATAAGTACTCAAAGTTTTTTTATTTATGAATATTTGAGTATCACGTACAACTCGTAAAACCTTTAAAAAAAACCTAGTGGTCCAAGGGGCGCGAGGCCCCTAGGACCGCGAGGCCGTGGGCGGTCGCCCACACCGCCCACGCCTTGCACCGCCTTTGATACTTAGGTACACCTATAGGTTGCATTTAGTTTATTAATTTACCCAAAGTTTCCTAAATAATGATACCCACAGACATCTTGATCTATTTCTGTGATGATACCTATGTTGTTGGCATAAAAGTCCTGACAAAATTAAAATAAATTGTAGTATATTATTATTTTTAGCACCATTCCGAAATAAGAATCAACCTTTAAGAGGGCGACTAACCCAAAAAATCAAATATCGTCCTTCTCTCTTCACACTCACGCCCGTCTTTCATATGCCAGGTGAAAAAGGACGACGCGGATTCATCGCCAAATTAGTTTTTTCTCAATAACTCGATAAATATATAACATTTTAAAAATCCGCTAGGTCGGATTCTCAATGATAGAATTTTATACACTGTGTCTGATGAATGATAGAATTTTATACATTAATTTCAATGCACGGTTATGGCAATACACGAAAAATTCGTGAAAATTAGATGCATCTTCGTGTTTTTTTTCTATCGAGAAATTTTTTAGATATCGTGTTTTTGCTCAGATTGAATTCTTGGAAATATAATGTAGTATCTAATTTTAGAAAATGAAACAATTCAGGGCGTTTTTTCAAGTATAAAAATGAATTATAAAATTGAAAATTTAGGGTTAGTCGCCCACTTAACCCATCAATCCCCAAGCGGCAGCCGACTGTCGCTTAACAATTGAAAATCTATTGTGTCTGCCATTCCCACGATCGAGGTATAAGGGGGGTATTACATTATCATTTATATTGGATCATTTATAGGATCATATATTATAGGATCCAATCAAAAATGATTATTTGATCAAATAATCATTTTTGATTGGAATATATGATCCTATAAATGATCCAATATAAATGATAATGTAATACCCCCCTCAGGTAAATCGCATAGTGTATGCATAAGTAGAAGTAATATAATAGAAGGAATAACTCGGAACACACTGAACTTGCTGTAATATAGCCATCAATGTTAGATTTCACATGAAGAAGGATACTACACAATTATTATTAAGTAGTTAATATTTATGCTGTAAAGATCCGATAATAATTTATTGTTTCTAAAGTCAATTATGTAATGTCCTTAATAATAATCAATAACTGGTATTATATTTTATAATCTAAGCAGAGATTAACAATTTCATGTTTAATAGGCACTTAACATGAAAATTGTTTGAGGAAATTAGATTGCTTTGTTACAAGCTGTTTTTAGGGTTCTGTACCCAAAGGGTAAAAACGGGACCCTATTACTGAGACTTCGATGTCTGTCCGTCTGTCTGTCTCCAGGCTGTAACTCAAGAACGGTAATAGCTAGAGAGTTGAAATTCTCACAGATTGTGTATATCTGTTGCCGCTATAACAACAAATACTAAAACTAAAATAATATTAATATTTAAGGGGGGCTCCCATACAACAAACGTGATTTTTTTGGCCTTTTTGGCTCTATATCAATAATGGCAACAGGTAGGTACTTGATTTTTTCTCAAGGTCCTTAGTTTTATGTGCATTTTAAAATTCAATAATAATATTAAAATAAAATAAAACATTAAGGGGGGCTCCCATAGAAAAAACACAAAAATTTTTGCCTAATTTTGCTATATAGGTAATGGTACGGAACCCTTAGTGCGCGAGTCCGACTCGCACTTGGCCGATTTTTAATAAAAAGCAATTAATAGGTAATAATGTACAGCTAGATTTCTGCTTTTAAACGAGATTTGCCCTATATATTTTAATTTTTCTATTTATATTTTTATTACTGTAAATATATAATATGTATTCATTCATATTAAAATGTGATATGTTGTAACTTATCTATATAGTAATAAAAAAAATATATCTTCTTTATTTTCTTCTTATACATAAAAATGGATTTTCAAATGTGTTAGTCGCGCTAAAACTCGAAAACGGCTGAACGGATTGGGCTGATTTTAGTCTTAAAATATTCATAGAAGTCCAGGGAAGGTTTTAAAGTGACCTGTGACATGAAGTTCACCGGGACAGCTAGTCTTATATATAAAAATGGATTTTCAAATGTGTCAGTCGCGCTAAAACTAGAAAACGGCTGAACGGATTGGGCTGATTTTAGTCTTAAAATATTCGTAGAAGTCCAGGGAAGGTTATAAAGTGACACAAAGTTCACCGGGACAGCTAGTTTTGTATATTTTTGGTGTGCAATAAAGTGTTTTTGTATTATATTGTGTTTTCAATACCCATTTCTCCATACATTCAATTCACATACATTTAAAATACTCGTAGGTTTCTCAATTTTTTTTCATAGAAACTTAATTAACCCATCAAGCCCGTACGTGCTCGTACGGGCTTGATGGGTTAATTGGTGATCGCGATAACAATAGAAAGGCTATTGTGTCTCGTTTTTCCATGATCGAAGGATTAAATAATAATTATTGTAGTACTATTACTATCATCTCCAGTATAAATTCTATAACACTCTTCTACCAATAGATTATTAAATAATTAAAATTTAATTTACTTACAAAATAAAGGTAATTAAAAAAACCAAAAAATTGCTGACTGCATTGTACAACTCATAAAAATTTGCATTACGGTCATACTCCATGCATATTAAATATAAGTAAAGTTACTTAACTAATAAATTTTAAGTAAGTACTCAAGTACTAAATTATATTTATGCATTTTAAAAAATATTTTTACAGAAAATTTTTATTGCAAAACATGAATATTTTAGCTAAAACTTGTGTATATTTTGCTAATGTGGGTTTTATAATCTATTTTATATTTGAGCAGGTGGTACTGAAAATATTAGTCATGTTTTTGTTACTTGGTTAGTAGTGTCACTATTTTGTAATAGGGCTGCCACTAGTTCATTTTCATGAATGTTAAGAAAAACTTTATACTGTTTTGAAGTAAGTATTATGTCTCATGGTATTTCCTGAGTAACATGAGAGTCTTATTAACATTTATATCAATAAGAATGAATAGACCTTCTTCAAATTTTATCTACAGTTATACTGTAAGAATGATGGCAAAAATTTGCAGATTTGGCTTTATTAGTACAATATAGACTGATATTGGTATAATATATTGTACTGTATTATGCAATAAAATAATAAAACAGGGAACTTGAGATAGAAAACTAAGCTTTAATCCATGGGTCTCAAATATAATGAACTTGCGTCATGACAAATTTTTAAAATGAAAACTAATGTTAAATTGAAAATTCACATCAAACACAAATATTAAATAGACAACCCTAGACACATGTCACGTTAAATTTCTATAACAAATAATGACCAAGGATTTTAGCACCTGTATAATATTATAGCCACCCAATAGGCCGATACAATATATCACCTTGACTAATTTTACACATTAAAAAGGCCAACATCTGCTTTAGTTTAGCGCATCTAGAGCTGTTATAAACAAATATGAAAATCATACAGCATTAAAGAGTCAGGATGCACGAATTAGTTTATGGTTTATATCACAAAATTGTAGACATATTGTGTAAACTGTAAATAGTTTTATGACAGTTACATTAAACTTTAAGTCAGTTCAAAGCTATTTTCACTGCAAAACTTTAACGCCAACAACAGAGATTTAGAGGAATAACTCTCATAGAAACTAGTACGTAATGATTTAAAACAGACTTAGATATATTCTGAAAGTTACTGTAGTACAATTCTTAGAACTATTCTACTACTTGTTTGACTTAATTGTAAAAAGTAATCCCTCTTAAAAATCTAGGATCTACAAATAAAAATAAGATATTATTATTATGATTATTTGCTGGTTCACGCATGTTTTTCAAAACAAAACATTAATAAAATCTCCAGATGGAGCTTATCACAAAATGTATGTTATAATGCTGAAGATTTATATGCAAAGTTATTAAACTCTCGGTATTTGGCTCATCCTTTGACACCTCACATGCCTTGGAAGTGTTAAAATTTATGTATGTAAAACAAACATTTCACTACACGCAATGGTTATGGCATACGGCCAAAATTTACAGGTTGCTGGGTATAGGCACAGCTATATAAATACTATAAATTAACAGCTGTTCAAATAAAGTTGGAAAGACATGCATGTATGAGTTCTCATAGATGAAAACTGGCATGTTTTCATTCACAGTTTTAACACTAATGATATTATTTTTATATTGTAATAGATAAATTGCTAGGCCACAGTAATGATTTTAATGATAATTATGACAGGAAAATGAAAGGAGAGTTAAATTTTTGAACAGATTAAGCTAATTAGTGCTTCAACTCCCAAGCGGTCGAATTCTACAGCGAAAACAATAGATTTCCAGGAATCCATGATTGAGGGATTAAGATAATGTTAGGAAACCTATAAATTGATGATTTGAACAAGTTAGATATTATTTTTAAGCAATTTCTTATAGAGTTTGAAATAAAGGTGCATAATGCAGTAGTTAAAAAAGGCAACTTTTTTTTAACCCAGATCAATTTAGACTTAAGAGTTTTTATTCAAGTATCAAACTATTGCCAAATTTTTGTTTAGAGCAGTATTTCCCAAAGTGTGGGTCGCGGATAGATTTAAGGTGGGCCCTGAAACTACAGGACGATTGTCGTACTCGTTTGATTGCGAACATACCGCTGCATGACACAAGGTGGGCCGTGAACTTTAAACTTTCTTGTAGATGGATCGCGGTCCCGACAAGTTTGGGAAACACTGGTTTAGAGCTTATGACAATATAAAATTAATATTTTATCCCAAACTAAAAACCTATTAAAAATGCATTCTAAGAGTAGAGTTAAGTATTGAATAATTGCTTTCAACGCTTGATGAAATGATCTAAAACTTAGCATGAAAAACCAAAAGGTTAACTATAAGCTTGGCCTCTAACTAAACGACCCGATAGCAAAAACTGGTCTGTATCTCTTTAAACCAACAGGCTGCCGACTGACCTTGGTGCTGGTGCCTTCAGTAATATTTACAGGTAAAATAGCGTAAAATAGTACCTTCTTCGTCTGATATAATCGACTCGTCCGGAGTCCCAGCCGACGGGCCCCGCACTACGGTCGTGGTCCTGTTCTGTTGTAACCTCGTGAAGAACTCCACAGCATAGTTTATGACGTCGCCGGGCTGCTCCAGCAGGTAGCTGATGGTGAACTCCAGGAGAATCTCTCGGAGGTCATCTGGGACCTGGATCCGACCACCCTGCGGCTTGCTCATCTCTGACCGCACCGCTTCGCCTTCCTCTCTAGCCCTCGCAGACAACGTCTCGGCGGCTCGTCACGTTAATTATTCAATATCATAGCCATCGAATTAGCTAAGCGACACACCAACGAGCGATCTTACGATGGAATAGCACTACATAAACGTTAGTAATAAATAAAACCACACTATAGTACTAAAACTCACAAATAATACTTTCGACTACTGATAATAAATTTTAGGGACACACTTTTTTCGAAATATTCTTCGACCTCCAGCCTGACAAATATAAAATCTCCTTTCACTGAAAAGTAAAAATTAAAATGGCGAAACAGGATTGCCCTACTTCGGTCAACTTCACCCAAACTTCACCTGCAAAGCACAGATAAAAATAATCAGATAAATCGATGTTGCCAGTCTTCATAAATTCATAGACAAAACGTGTATACTTTTTTTAAATGAAGGCCAGTGAGAATGGTCTTCAACTTTTCACATTACGTGGTAAAATATAAGGGATAGGGATATGAACATGCTGAAATTGGAAACATGGTAAGCATAAGACTGGCCATAGACGGACTGCAAGTCGGGACCGACTGCTCTAGAGCGGTCGCGTTGAAGTCGTACACGAGTCACGACTGCAACACGACCGTATCATGCAGTCGACTTTGGTTGACTACGATTGCTTGGAGCAGTTGTGTTTGATCGCAAAATAATACCGATGCGAGTTCATTTGCATGCAGCAACCGCTTGCAGAGGCGGCGCAAGGCGCCCGCCCGCTCGCCCACGGCCTCGCGCCTCTTGGACCCCGAGGATTTTTTTTAGGAATTTTTCTCGTTCTGAGACTTAAATTTTATTAAAAAAAATGATTGTCTAAAAATAATCCATTCGGGCCTAGGGGGCCTCGCAAAATGTATCTCGCCCACATAAAATTTTGGTCTTGCCCCGCCACTGACCGCTTGTATAGCTATCCGTGTATGGTGGGTCCGGCAGCTCTAAGCCAGTGGTCCCCAACCTTTTTTCATACGGGTCACCAACATGTCTTGTTCTTTGAGTCGCAGGCCGCAACAAAATTTTTTAGGGTTAACAAATGACTGCTCCGGCCGCTCAAGAACTGCTCGAGCGGCCAGTGTATTGCCGATATGAATTTAGTATGGAAACTGCAGATCGCCAGCGGCAACTACATCTTGCATTCAGTCTCGACTGCAAGATGCGGTCCGTCGGTCGGCCTAAGACATAAGGCCGGCCTTATTTTCATGACTCGAATATCACTTCGAGCGCTGGCTCTCTCACTTGCGCACACAGACACTGTCCGATCACCGATGTCTCACGACTCACGGAATCAGGCTGTTTACACACGGCACCGCTCCATTACTCATCCTTGTATTTCTACGGGCCCTTATGGCAGCGGCGATACCGTGCCGCTGCCAGTGCGGCGCCGTAAGGGCCCGTAAACACGCTTACGAGTCACGCCGCACGCGTGAGTGTACAGCCTGCGATCGAAGCGGCATTTAAGGCAGGATAATAGTCATTGACGGTTTTCAATTTGAATAAGTAATATAAACCACATTTAAAAATATTTTTCTAACATTTTAATGTGTACATAACTAATAATAAAGTTACTTTGATACAGTCAAATGAGTTAATTGACAGAAACAAGAAACCGCTGCATTTACATTTATGCACATTATATAAAAAGTAACATTTAATAACATTACAATACCTATTCATGTGGTAGTAATAATGCAAATTTTGTCAAACAATTTTTATCAGGATACACATAAATGTCTTCAAAAGAATAATACGGATTGAAATCACCATCTTCCAGCACACAATCGTCATCCGAGAACAAATCTATTTCTTTAGGTTGTAAAGTTTTTAATATCATACATTCACATTTCTCTAGAAACATACACATATTTAGAACGCTTCTACTGGAAATACACTCACAATGGTCGCTTAAGGTACTTATATTTATGCCTGGGCTTTCAAAGATTTTATTTACAATGACTGTTGCCCACTGAAAAAACACATTTTCTTGGACTCGACCTTCCAAATTCAGCCACGGCGCTGGTTCCAAGTAAGTATCAGGCGAAATTTTCTGTAGAAACGGCTTTGTATATTTGGCCAACATTATGATATTTTGGAAATAGCCAACTGTTCTGATAATTCCCTTAGAAGAAAGTTCTGATAGTTTTTCTGATAATTCTTTGGCGTCAATTGTTAAGTGGTCCTGGAAATCAGAAAATATTATTTATGTAGTATTTAATTGAGCTATAAAGTCTTAAAATATAATATGTGTATATTTTTCGCTTTGGTAATGTTAATACTGGCAACATTATTCCAAATTTGTAATGATTTGTGATAAATTCTGCCAAGAGTAAAGCCATATCCAATCAATTTGTTTACTTAATTGTTATTAAACGAAAATTGTAAATAAAAATTACCTTTAGCTCTTTAAATGAGCATCCTTTAAAGCCCAGTCCATCTAAATATGACAATATCTCGTCGTTTTTATCATAGTTCAAATTTTTTATGGTGACAATGGAATTTCTGTAAAAAAAAGGATAAAAATACGTGCAAAATAAGAAAAAAAAGACGGGTTGCACTCCGGGAGTGCCGGCAGAAGTGAAAACTTGATTATTAACGTTGTGCATTTTTTAACCCATTTTTAATGAAAATCGATTATTAAAAAATCGTTTTTTTTATTAATCGAAACCCTTACAATCGATTAAATTTTTAACCCATTTTTTATGAAAATCGATTATTAAAAAATCGATTTTTTAAATTAATCGAAACCCTTACAATCAATTCGAGTTCGAGTTCGAGTTCCAGTTCGACACAAAACACTACTCTCCAATCGTCTTACGGTTTTTCCAAGGTTTTTCGATCAGCACGAGAATCTGACGCGAGTTTCACAGTTTTTACCCATCCCACAAAAGTGCTCAACGCCGCTAAAGAAGTTTTCACTTCAATAATTACATTTTGTATTATTTCACACTGTTATATAAAAATATTACCTCGATATTGTTTTTATTAAATCATCCTTGTCAACTTTTTTGTATAGCTCCGACAATAATTTTATATTCATTTTATTCTTCCAACCGATATATCCAGACTTCAGTTTATATTTTGTGTCTACGTCCGCGACATTTATTTGGTCCTCCAATAATATAGATCCTGCAGACCCGACGACAACCGGGACGCTATCGGAGAATATGTCTATAGCATCAGAGTTTTGCAGCTCAAATAGCAAACAATTTAATTCAGAATTCCCTTTGAGACCGACGGTCGTAAGCTCCGAATTCAAAAGCTTCGCGAGGTCCCTAAAGAATTCCCTCATCAACCTACTCGTCCATTTTCGACGATAATTCGCCGAAACTTTGAACGCCGAGTGCGAAAGTTTGTCGAAAGTTTCTTTGTTGTGAAAAAACGAGGACTTCTCCCGTATCACGATAGCACCTCCTTTTCTCAGCTGGTCTATCGCGTCGCGTAAAACCTTCTCTGGGTACGTTTTGAGCAGCGAGTATATCTTATGCGCGAGTTTCTTGGGTATAGCGTCGTCGTTGGAGAGCATAACGATGGTCATTATCAACTCCTTCAGCATACCGAACTGCATTTCCTGGGACGGGGGAGTTTTGTACATGTTCACATCCTGAGCCGGAGTGGACAGCTCTATGCTGTATCGATTGTTAAAATCGTCGATGCTTCGAGCGATGCACTCGTACTCGTCTCGTATCCCCTTATTCTTTTCCATCTGCAATATCAGCCATATCAGCTCCAGCATAGGTAATCTCATTTCGTCCACCAGTTTCAGAATGTTTCCCTGGTTGTAGGCTCTGTTTATCTTCAGCAGACCCTCGTAATCCTTTATGGAATCCCTCCGCCGCTTCAACTCGCACAGGACTCGCTCCTTCCAATGCTTCCAGATGGAATTGGACTCCAGCACCGTCCCTCGTCTGATAGTCGCTGCCACCGTCTTGGTGGGATCTATCAAGTACAGCAAGTCCCTGGCGACGTAATTTCTGATCATCAGTGATCCCGCCTGCGTAGTCGGACTGATTATTTTGACGGCGATCTTGCACAGCGTCAGGATTTTATCCTCGAGGGCGCTCCACGTGAAATCTTTTCGTCTCGGTGCCGCCCCCGGTGGTCCTTTTACCCTTTCCTCCGGTTCTCGTTTGATCGCTTCCAATTTTACTTTCGTGTTTTTGACGACTTTCTTCCTGGCTCTCCTTTTCACGACTCTTTTTACTTTCTTGGGCGGGGGGAGGGATTTTTTCTTGTTTCTCGTGTAGTACTCGTTCCATAAGCGAGGCATGTCCATGAAAATGCTGGAATCGAAGCCACAGGGGCCCATGCCGTCGCCGTACCTCTGGCCGTTGTCGTGTTCCTCGACCTCGGTTTCGTCGCGCATCGGGAAATTCATTTTGGGTCGTTCCCGCTCGTTGACGGTCACGATCGTGTTCAGGCTTATGTTGCGAACTTCGTCCCAGTAATGATGAACGTCCTCCATCGTTTCGAATGAGAAGGATCTCTCCAGAGCCTTTAGGTCCTCGCATCTCGGCCATTTGCCGTGCGTATCCAAGATTTTGGCGTGACGATTGACGTAGAACACGTAAAAGAGGACGGTATTCTTTTTGAAGAGCGACGGGGTGGGTTTCTCGATGACCTGAATGAGACCGAGCGTCGCCAACATTTTTAGGCTGTGGCAAACTGAGTTCTGCAGCTTAGTCGATTGCAGCAAAGGTTTCTGGACTTCCGCTGGCGCATCTTTGAGTTTCATTCCCAGAGTTTCCTTATCGACTTTGGCTACGAACGCGATGGAGCCTATCGCGTATTCGACTGTGATCTCGGGTATAATAGAGAACAGAGTGGAGAAGCCGGGGGGCACTCCCTCATTCTTGACCTCATTGAAATAGACCAATTGTATAATGAGTTCGTGTAGTTTTTGCACTTTCATGTATCTCGGGTACGTCACTTTCGCCAGAGGTTGGGTCTTTGCTTTCTCACTTTTGCTCTTCTCCTTCTCTTCTGCTTTTAAACATATCTCCTTGTATTTGGCTTTGATGATCGGATCCGTCGCCTTTATATGTTGAGCGCATATCAGATAGGAGTACCTATTGTCTGACCCGGGCCATTTTAATTTTAATATTTTCAATTGCTTGTCGCAAGCCAACTTCTGTATGAAAAGTTTCATCGCTTTCGTGTCCATTGGCGGTTGTCCGATTTCCTTTGAGACTAAAGATCCCAACGTTTGAAAGCCAATCACGAATTGTCTCTCTTTGATAACTTTTAGAGTGCCGTTCGCGAACATTAGTTGTTTTAGTGTCAGGTCCTTCTTTGCGTTTATTATGGATCCTTGCATACTCTCAATTCCTGTTAAGGAATTCGTTTCTACTATAACATTGTCCATGCTTTCCTCTTCATCATGTTTCGCTTTCTTTTTGGGCACTTTAGATGTGCTTTCGCTCGATTCCTCTGCGATTCTCTTCTTTGAGCTCTTAACTGCTTTTTTTGTATCATTCAAATGGTTCAAGAATTTCTTCTTTTCAACTGCATACTTTTCGTCCATTTCGTCCTTTTGTGCCGTTATAGCTATAAACCTGCGAAAAACATAATATATATAAATGAATTAAGCGTCGCTTGTTTTCCTAAAGCCTCCATGCTAATTTTATAAAGCTTATTTTTTATATATTTTCACAAACTGCGTACGCACAGAAAACGCGCACATCCTACCGCACTCTAATAATTATTATTGCTTTTCGAAAAGAAACATGCTAATTCATATTTCAAGCCATTTTCAGCTTAGTTTTAGAGTATGAAAACTATTAAATCACAGCCTTCTGGTTTAGACGATATATTTTGTGTTATAGGTCTTGCAATCTACGAGCGCGCGGCGCCTTTAGTTGTGTGAGTGACCATATCTATACACGCGTACATGGCTCGCTCGCTACTGACTGCTCCGTCAGGTACGCACACTAACGAAAATGTCTATTCACATTTTCAACTACAAATAAAGGCTACGCGCGCTCGTAGATTGCAAGACCTATACATGAGGTATATATTCATACTTTACTTTATTTACCCTCTCACCATACAACATTCATACTCATAAGTTCACCAGCTAAACTAAATCAATAAAAATAGGAGTACAAACTTACCTTGCAGTCCTCTGTCTGCCTTTATCCTCTAGAAACTCTCTTATTATCTTCCTATCTCTGAATATTCTGCATATACTTCTGCTCGTGTAGAATTCTACGCCCAGCAGTTGAGCGAGCTCTATCTGAGTCAGCCCACTCTGCCCGGCATCTAAGAATCTCTCGTAGGCTTGTCTCAGGAGCCCGACCCCAACTTTGTATGTGCATTTTAATGGTGGTGCCTGGTCTTCATCATCTGACTCATCATCTTCACTCCCAGGGTTGAGACATACGAATCTTCGCCTCATCACATAGGGTGGGCCTTTTTTTGAAGTTGCCTCTATAGCTTTTTCTTCCTGTAATTCAAGTCATATCTTTTTAACATGCTTTTATTAGCTTGGGCTGTATGTATGTAATGGAATCTTTGAGCACGATTTTTACCATCTCCAGTATTCAGATTAATTCGAAACTTTTCATACATATTAAGAGCCAATGACAATGCAATAATTTGCTAAAATTTTTGAAAAGAAAATAAAGGCGTGTTTTTTCTTTTTTTAAACTATTATATTTATTATTATTTTAGTATGAAAATATTAAAGAAATTGTTAACACATAACATACTTACAAAAGAAAATATATTAAATGTTTTCTGGAGTCTTTTACTCTGTTTTGATGTAAGAAGTCCTTTTTTGATCACCATATCAGTCCGTTCACAGTAATCAGGCTGCTTCAACAGATATTCTACCATTTCATGTACCTTTCCCGACTTAGGCAAAGACAATAGCAGAGGTTTATGGTATTTCTTTATTCTTAACAGAAGGGTTTTCATGGACCTCCCTGCTACTACTTGTGTGATGAAGATTACACTGATCAAATTCAATTTAAGTAAATGTTTACGATTGTAAAACAAAAGTTTTGATTCATTAATTATTTTTGTTAAGTTTGTTTTGCCTACAGTGATTTGTCCCTGAAAAAAAATTACAAAAAATGAAACAAATCAATTACTATGGAGATCCTTTTCATATTTTGTTAATTATTTCTAACAGGTTACTGTTTGAGTTTAATAACTGAACATTATAATCAAACTTAACATTTTAAATGCAAAAAATGCATGGGCGTCTCAAGGTGAGGCAGCAGTCAAACCCCCCCCCTTATTCAGTTATTCTACGGTAATACGGCTCGCTTTCAAGAGACCGCTGTGTGCGCGCGTTTTGTTTTCATCGCACTTTTTTGTGTCAACATGTCGACAAATTTTTTTGTGTAACTTTCTTACGGATATTAATTATTTAGGTGCCTAACAAAATAAAAAAAAATTGTTGAAAAAAAATTTTTTATAGGGTAAGCCTACGCCTATAGGCTACGCCCATGAAAAAATGCCTGTGGATTAATAAATAGTGGTAACAGCATAAATCTTGTTATGAGAGAAGAAAATCTTAGGTAGCATTTCACAATTTAAAAATAAAACTTACATTTTCTCTGGCTCGTCCAATTAGTTCCAGCATACAATAATGTATGGGAGTCAGCATTGTCAAATATGTGATGGGTAAATTGGAGGCCAAAGCTCTCCATCTCTCTTCTATAGAAGCCACCATGACTAATTTATTTCCATATTTCACTTCCACTTCTTCATATGACATTTTCTCTAATTCATTTACAGAAAGCAATTTCCTTTCATCAAAATTTGTACAAGAACCATACTGGCCATCTACTGGACAATACTCGTAGGGGCCATCTACGAAATCTGGCTAGAAGGTTAAAAAACATACTTATTATAATAATATCAAAAATCTATACATTTCTAATTATAAAAATTCCACTCTATGAATATGGGCAGCGATTACAGTGCAATTTTTAAGCAAACACCTGCAAAAGGTATGTACATTTTTGACGTGATAATGTCTTATAATTCGGTGGAGCTGGCTGCACGCACGAAAAAACATGACTCATGCGGGGTTACCTCGCTCTGAGGCGTTCCATTTTCTTATGACGTTGTCACGTTCAATTATCGTCAGTAAACCGACTTTACAGACAACCGATTTTTGTTTTTCAATAGAATATTTAAATTATAATTCAAGATATAATAATGTAAGTCGTAAGTAAACTAAAAGTACTTACTGGATCTAAAATATGGCCTGTGTTTTCGTCAATTATGGAAAATCTGTCCAATATTTCTACTTCTTGTAATGGCTGATTCTGAAGATAGAATTCTATAGAACGGTAGTTTTTTATGAAATCCCAGTACCGACTTTTTTGTTTTGTCGTTACCAGTGTATTTAGGCATTTTCCCACTCTCTTCCAGAGTAAATTCAAACCAATTCCTTGCAATCCATCAAGAGCTATCTCTGTTAACAGAATGTCTTTATAATTAAGAGATATGGACTTTAAAAACGCCATGTCTGTTAGTATATCGACAGAGACACTGTAATTGTTTAATTTAATTATTAATTTATAAACTTTTAATCGAAATATTTACAGAAGTAAACATTTTAGGATCCACACGTTTCGTGTTTACAATTATTGTTCCCAAACGTCAAAAACTTTGACGAGTGACGACTGACGTTATTTTGACGTTGACAAGTAAATTTAGGGATGTCCATTGCGATCATATTGCGATTTGCGATGTAGGTAATCGATTCAGAAAAAATGTTGCCTATTGCTATTCCAATTTTTAAATCGAATTGATTTTGTTAGGGTTTGCTCAAATCCGTACCATAATTATTAATGACCAGTTAAGGTTTTTTTTTACAGAAATAGCTGTAGAAAATAATATAATAGCAATAGACATAATAAATATTTTGTGTTCATACATTATATTACTTTGGATATGCAAAAATGAAAATGCGGATGATTTTCAGTTTTCATTGATTTTTTGGTAAAACCAAACAGTAGGAAAAAAAACAGTTATTGGGACAACATTTCAGTTATTGGATACCCAAAACCAGTTATTGGACAAGTAAATTATTTTGAAATTAGGTTAAAATAGGATATATTATAGGTAAGAATAAATATAAATTATTGTTGTTTTGTCATAAAAAAGTTATTTATCACAAGATAAGATAGTTTTATTTGAATATCAAACATAATTTATAGAAACAAGAAAACACAATTATTGCCTGTATTCGGTACTTGTGTCGTGTGAGGTTCATTTAATTCAGTTACCCATTGATTTCAGTGGGCTTCCTGGCATAAATTATAATTTCTGTAATAAACCTTTCAAATTATTCAAAGTTTTTAAAGGTTACCTATCGCGTCTTATCACTGGTTAAGTAAACCTCAGACAACAGTGGCGCCAACTAGTGAGCAAAATACTATACTATATTATATCGAAAATGAAATACTAAGAGCTGCTTTAATTCCGAGTAGCCATCCAAAATTTGGAGTCAGAAAATTTATTTAAATCTTAGGAAATTGAAGAAAAAGACACGAGAAAGTTTCAATGTTTTATTTACTAAAGAAAAGGAATACATTTTATCCTTTGCTAAAATATTTAGCATATATTTAATATTTTAATGAGAAAATGATCATAACATTGCAACATAGGTATGAAATATAAAAATTTACACCATCAAACACATAATAATATTATATTTCATACATATGCCCGTCAATCTATTCATCTCTAATTATAAAAAATTGCACTCTATAAATATGGGCAGCGATTACAGTGTAACAGTTCTATCACTGCGTTTGGATTTTGCTTCATTATAGTAATATTATAAAACTCCTACTTAACCTATGGAGTGTCTAAAAAGCAAACAAATGCGGTCTTAACAACTTAGTATAGAATAATTGTGATTAACACTATCTTGATGGGAAGGTAATATACGAAATGACGTGGTAGATGTAGGTATACAAATTTCTCAAACCACCATCAGCTGATGTGACGATAGGTACAATAAAATGCATGGTAAATTCTGTATGCTGGTGTCCGCAATAATTATTAGTATTCGTAGAAGAAGGGTTATTTAAGTCATATTAAATTTTTGGTTAAAATATTTTAACCACTTTGTTACTGTTAGTAACCTAACATTGCAGAAAATTTTGCGCAAAAACCACGGGTTACTAATATTTAAAAGTGCTGTGATAGTTGACACCTTCGACCTTGAATTATCAGCGCTGCACCACATCTCCACGAGGTAGATACGCCACTGTACTAAAGGCACGCTAAAGTTATTTACAAGGACAGGTTTCATGGTTGTTGTAGGGTCTACAATTGTTTTATTTAGGCACTTCCATTTCAACTATGGTTGATCTTTTATACTTTGTTTTGTAATAGTAAAGTGATTTTTTAAACAAATTATAGGCAATTAATAATATTTTTAACCAAGCAAACATTATATTGCTTCCTTTATAAAAAAATTGGCACGCTTATTTGCAGTCAAAAGAAGTGGATAAAACAACTCGAATTCAGAATTGATCCATATTTTATTGCTACATTATCATCCGAACAAAACGCGTGTTTAATTTTCCCGGGTTAAAAATGTGTTGTTTACATTCTCATAGTGTCTGCAGGACGATCTAAGCTGTAGGTGCAGCGATGGTTAGTTTGAGATCAGCGTGAAGAAAATCCGCTAAGTATTATAATTATGATTACTTGGATGCATTATTTCGAATCCCTTTTAATTACAGTAATCTCTTTAATTATTATTATTAAAGTCTTCAATTTCTAATGCTAAGGCTTCGAGTCTCAAAATAAATTTAAGCGGTCTACATAATAAACTACGTTACGTTACAATAATATAATTCTCAATATTTTATAAATTAATAATAATTTACGCTTACTTCGAAAGACTTTCTAGGCATGTATTATGAGTATAAAAGATGTTTCAGTAATTAAATCGTAGAAATGATTATTGTACATTTCATCGATATCCATTAAATCAATACAAAATGAACAATCTTAACAATTTTACTTTTCGATTTTGCGCTTAGAGTCTAATGCTTAATACTAGTAACTCGACAAAAAGTATAAATTACAGAACTCGCTATTTACATTTAAATACTAGCCCACCTTACGTATGTATGAATTTGCAAATTTTGTACCATATATTTTTAAATGGTAACCCTGTGGCAAACAATAACATAATATCACTTCACTGTTCATTTGAAATTGTTAGATAAAAAAATGAGTACTTATCTTATAAACAAACTTTAAAATGTGTGCAATATAATAAATAAAATGTCCAAATATAAGAAGTACAAAAATACAGAGTTACCGTTTAAAAAAATCACTTCCAATTGTATTTGTAGATGCAAGCGTCTACACGTTCCAATAAATTAACAACTAACCAAACCGTGTGCGTTTTATTATTCAAAATATATTCAAAAATTGGCAGTTACATATACAATTAAAATAACAATTCACTAATTATTATTACATATAAATTACATCTATAAATAAATATTTAAAAGTCATGGCATCTTTGGTATATTACTTGAAACGATTTGAGAGTATTTAAGAAGGCAATGTTTAGAATGCCTTTTACAGTATTAATAATGTATAAAATGTTATCATAACATCTGGTCTTTCAACGTTCACTATTGTACTCGCTACTCTAACGATCGCGCTAATATAAGCTAAAACCAAAGCCGATTCAATGAAACGTATCGTTTCCAACATTTCAGTTAGATCACTATCTCAAACTCTTCACGGTCTTTAATCGCAGAGAGTAGTAATGATTAGTTTTCTCGAACTGATCTACTGGAGCCGATACAGATCACAAAGATCACAATCTCGCCACACATACTTAGGCACTAGGTTATTACAAATAGAATTGACATTTCTTTACATACATTCAATTGTCAACAATTAGTGAAGGAGAGTATAAATTCTCAGATTGGAAATAACATGCTAGCTAATATTGAAAGCTATAAAGAAATGACTAAGTATATAAAACAGCAACAGGAACGTTTCAGAACAAAACTTTTAACATTTGGCCCACTTTTCTGGATTTTAAATTTAGAATCAATCGTTGACTAAAAAGATGTTTTAGAATTGGTGCACGTGGCAACACTTTCAACCCATCCGAAGGTTTAGCTTAAGGTACCATTCCGTGCATCGCGATCGATCGCGGCCGCGCACGACCTACGACTGTCGTCGGTCGCTCGCGACCATAGTCAGCGTATGAAAATGTATGGCACCGCTTGGCCACGCGCGACCGTGTCTTGAAGTTTATTATGTATTAACTTCAAGACACGATCGCGCGCGGTTTACGACAGTCGTAGGTCGCGCGCGTCTGTCGCGGGCCTCGGAAGCGGTGCCATACATTTTCATACGCTGACTATGGTCGCGAGCGGCCGACGACAGTCGTAGGTCGTGCGCGGCCGCGATCAATCGCAATGCACGGAATTATACCTTTAGGATAATTAGAAATTACAATTTGCGGGTGTAACAAAAGGCGTTTCTAATTATATTTGTCTTAAACAATGTTTCGACTCAAATATGAGTTACAAAATGATACCACGTACCTCAGTGTCACAGAATGTATGTACATAATGATCACTAGACCACAGTAAGTTTACATATGGCGCACCGACAACTCGAATTGGCAATACTGCACCTCAGTGCGCTTACGCTCTATAATCTACCTATGTATACAATCGCTAAATCTAAAACATTATCGAATAATTATCAAAACGATCCCCTAAAATCTAGATACATCCATAAGAAGCACTTTTAATCAATGTGTGAGTATCAGGACTTTACATAATATTTATACAGGATAAATATAATTTATATCAAGTTTTTGTAACGTTTACATAACAATCTGTAAACGTATCGCAGTTATACCTCGACAATGTTAAATATTTGTGTCTAACATGTTTATCGAATACACAAATGATATTCAAGTCGGTGATCACACGTCGTACTCGAATTTATTTAAGGTCATAAAAACAACTTACTTAATCTATTGTTTCCACACCGTGTTAAAACAAAAAATATTTTTACAGCATTTAACATTGTCCAGTCATAACAATAAATTTTTGGTATCAGCGAGATGTCGCTAGTAACGCTACATTATTTTAAAAAAGCGATTTGTGAGGTCATTCCGTCAGTCCCGGACATATCACGGGGCGCGCGCGGGGGCCGGCGCAATGACGTCACAACACAACACTAACTCGTCAACATTACCAACAAAACTTATATTTCACCTAGAATATAGGTAAACTATTTATATCCTAACGAACTACTCAGTTACATTAATCATCGTACATACACGTCGATATCGTTTCGTCCTTTAAAAAAAATACAATTTCTCTATCGCGCTCGATAGGCGTACAAATTTAGGTAAGGGGATAATCACGAGTACGTATATATCATTTATCATGGAAGAATGATTGAGTCGTATTCGACTTTGAACTGTCCGATTCAATCTCAGTAGCACTATTCCGGCCTACCGTCGGTGACACGCAAAATAGGCTCTAATGTTTCTAGTTTATAGGCAAATCTCGTACGATGCATGTAACGTTACATCGTCCCAAACTCCCAACAATAATTTTCGTAGCTAGCGCCGAACTACCCGAGGACTCGTTCACGAAAATCGATTACACAATCGGACTGTGACGTTTTCGATTCGACGAGCACATCACTATCGAAACGTTCGGAAACCGATACCAAATATTCGTGTGAAGAGTTCATTCACCGTTTCACAAAACTTTCTAACAACGACACGCTTTTAAAGACAAATGAAGCCCAAATACGTCGAACACGCAACCGTTTCTAACATTTCGCTTCATCGGTCTTATCGAATCGTCGGGCTATTCAGCGCGCTACGCACATAACAAGTTCTGCGGGGCGGCGCTAGTTGCGGTAGATGTACGCGCAGGGCTGCGGCGCGGGCGGCGGCGGGGTGGGGGGGCGCTCGGCGGACGGGGAGGGGGAGGAGGAGGGGGGCGACGGCGACGACGACGACGCGCTGCCCGACCCCGAACCCGACCCGCTGCTGCGCTGCGACACTGCAATTCCAAATTTGAACGATTTGAAAATAGAATTTTAAATCGAAGTAAAAATTGCCTACAACTTACAAGAATTACATAGGGTAAATGACTAGTCATTGGACAGTACCAGTCATTGGCCAAAGCACTAAAACACAATATTGATTATGGTTGCCTGTTTTTAAAGTAATAGCACGCCTAATTTTAAAGAAAAACAGGTAGTTTTTAAAGCAACCTTATTAAATATAGTGTTTTTTTTGTGCTCTGTCCAATGACTAGTACTGTCTAATCGTTAGTCATGTTCACCCTACATACGGGTCGAATTGATAATCTTCTTTTTTTGAAGTCGGTTCATAAAAGCGCTTTCAGTCCGGTGGACTACGAAATATATTAGGCACCACGAAAGTCCGGTGAAAACCGTACATTTTACTGTGACAAAAAGTAGCCCTTGTCCTTTCTCGTAGTTTACTCTGTGTGTCGTGTTTCATCACATTAACGCTTCAGAAGTTTAGCAAAATATTATACCTTTGCAACCTACAGTTATCTAGGCACCAGCCTAGATAACCTGTAGGTTGCAAATGTACAATATCTTGATTACCAAATCAAGATGGCGTCTCACCCAGCGTATGGTGGTGGTGCGTGTTGTGTTTATGGAGTTCCCGCGCGTCCGCCCCACTTGTTTCTCAGAGGTACACCTTCTTCACTGAGCGCGTGGTCGAGAAGCCGTTGTCGGCGCCGCGCCGGTAGCCATCGCCCTGCCGGAATACTCCTGCGTTAACTGACGTGCGCGTCGATGGTGAGTATGGATAATGGTTAGTGGGCAGACCGGGGAGAACTCCTTGGCATTTATATTCTATTTAAAAAATCGATGCCAAAAATGACAGATGACAGTTTACTTTTTTTCTTGATTCTATTTTTGAAATTCAAATCAAGATCACAATTTGATCATGTCAAGGAATTTGCCACGATCACTGCATGAATTAAAGCATTGTTAGAATGATGATGCAAGTGATTGAGAAGAAAGCGGTGATTAACATTGAACGACAGAAATGATTGAGACAACATTAACATGCAAGAATAGTTGAATTGATAATATTTATTTTATGTCAATATTTTGTAGGTCATAATACAGACACAAACAATCATACAATTAAAGGTTGCATTTGTACGATGCATACAATAGTATATTTTTAAATCGGCTATTTAGACTCAAAGACGCCAGTCAGATATTGTTTCTAGTTATGAAAGTAAAGGCATGATATTTCAGCAAAGTATAACCATTATGACGGGCTGGCGCTAGTGGGTTCCAATTTGTTATTAAAAAAGTGAAAAAGTCACAAGAGATAATAGAACCTCCCCCAAAATCTAGGAGTATGTACTATCAGAGAAGTTGATTCCTAGGCAGATGGCGAACCTATGTCATTTGGTCGCGTTAAGTCGAAGGGTCAGACCGCAACGCGGCGCGGCATAAATTTGTATGGATTTGACAGATTTCAATTGCGTGAGGCGTCTTGCAAATCTGTCAAATCCATATAAATTTAGAAATGCACCTGCGCGTCGCGGTCTGATTCAACCCAAACTCGTCCGACAGATCACAGCTAATATTGAATTGAAGCCGACCTAATGACGAGGGTCTGTCAACTGCCTAGGAATCAAATTCCTCGATGGTGCCATGCAATTCTCTTTCTTAGAAACAACCCTCAAAATCTCTTGTCCCCTCAAAATGAACACTGGGTCCTCTTTGAGTGGGACTACAGAAGTTTCTTTTTACTACAGAAGCCATGCACATATACAAAGCGCACTGACATTGACCTGATGCGAGCGGAGCGTGGCGAAGTCTCGGCGGTAGTCGGGCTGGAACTGGAACAGCGTCTCGTGGTGGGGGTGCTGCTGGTGGTAGGGGGGGTGCTTGCGGAGCGTCGCGCGCGGGGACGCCGGCTTTGGCTGCGGCGCGAGCACCGGCTCTGCGTACGTCACTTCCTCCACCTGCTGCAGGAGTTTCGGCTCCGCTTGGATCCTGGAAGGAGAAATGATTTAGCATACAAGACTTAATTTTCTTAGACCGGCCATAGACAGACTGCAAGATACGGTTGTCGCACGGCGATCTGCAGTTTCCATAATTCATATCCGCAATACACTGACCGCCCGAGCAGTTCTTGAGCGGTCGGAGCAATCGTTCAACGCGACCGCTCTAGAGCAGTCGTTCCCGACTGCAACTTGCAGTCCGTCTATGGTCAGTCTTAGTCCAAATAAAATATTATAGTAGTTTTGGGTCAAAGACCAAAGTTACAGTTTTAGTCTGTCTCACGAGGACTAATAATAATTATTATTAGGTAAGTAACATTTTCAAGAAATTCCTCCTTATGACAGGCTGCGCCTAGTTTGGAGGATGGAAATGCTCACATGTACTAAATTTATATATGCTAATAAAGATTATTGATTTTTTTTGTGTAATAACCTATCAATATTAAAAGTCTTACAAGTAATTTGCCAAGACCATTTAAATAGACAATCACTTTCTGAATAGAATGCGCTTTGAAATAATACCGTTTTTGTGGGATTACCTTGAACTAAATCTTAAGGGTTTTGATCACAAAACTCACCTATTAATATTCTGCCTCTGCTCGAAATACTCGTATTCAGTATCGGGGTAGGGCATGTTGTCATCATCGTCCTTCTTGCACCGGCGGCCGCAGATGTAGCCAGCGGCGAACCCGGCACCTAACGCTGCGAGCGCCCCCGCCGCTACCGCTAGAGCCAGGGTCTCCACTGAGTAGGCTGCGGGAGGCGGATCCGCTGCTAGGACTTCGGGACCTGGATTGATGAGTGAGGATGTAAGCAGAAGAATTAATGGTTTGGCAAACCGAATAGTATCCTGTATGCTATCATGGCACCCCAAGTCGGCCCATGTAAATGTAAAATGCCCCAATAGAGTTAAAATAAACGAGGCATCAAAAGCCATTTAGCCGTAACTCAAGCGAAGACTCGTCTTATTACGAATGTCTTCCCAACCCCGATGTAAATTCTAAAACACTCATAAGACAATTTGATTGAAAAACAGCAATTTGGCCAACAGTTGATTCTGCAAAACTTGGGAATTCTCTGTTCTGAACTGAACGGACTCCTAATAATACATTTATGGAACGTACGAACGTAATCCCAATAATACAGTATGTTCGGCAGTAGATTAACAAAAACTTTCGTTAGTGTTACTGCTACTTTTCGTTTTTTCTATAAAAAACGGAGGCAGTTCTACCAACCTTCGTTGCTGCTGCTTCCGCCCTTCCCGTCCTTGTCCTGCACAATGTTGATGACCTCGCCCTTGCTCTCGCCGCGAGCGTCGTCGTACAACCCCGAGCTTAGACCGCCCACTGCACCCGCGTCTTTACCTGAAGAAAGCAAGTTCAGAATTATCATTGATATATTGGGCATAGACCCTAAGGGCCTCTTGAGCCACAATGAAAAGTTACCACGCAGAACTTGGCTCTTACAGCTTGTGAGTTGTGACTTGTCAGAAAGTGCCAGTTTCTGAGATTTCTTGACAGGACCTTATATTATATTCTACTAAGGTTATTGGCCAACGCCAAGAAGTTAACCAAACAACTACCTACTCTGTTTAATGGGTAAACTACTGTCAAAAAACCATTAAAATCCGGCATCGTCAAGAAGTTAACCAATTAACTACTTGCTGAATAGATAAACTCCTGTCAAAATCTCAGAAATCCGGCATTAGTCCGTTAGAACTCGAAGGTTATGCTACTTAGTTACGTCTACTCTGCTAATACTCACGGCGGCATTGCTGCCGGTGTAAAGTCCTGTCAAGAAGCCTCAGAAACTAAAGAACATTGCGAAGGTTATGCCGATACTCACTGTGTGGGCAGACGGTGTAAAGTCCTATCAAAAAGCCTCAGGAACTGAAGAACATTTCAAAGGACAATCTTGTACTCACTGTGCGGGCAGGCGGCGTGGCTGCCGGTGCTGACGCTCTGGTAAAAGGAGTTGTCGTCGAGCCAGCGCGCGACGCCGTGCGAGTACGCGCGGCACCGCCCCGCCTGCTTGTCCCACGCGCAGTACGGGTCCTGCAGCGCCACGCACTCCCTGAGAGAGTGGTATAATGTGATACTCACTGTGCGGGCAGGCGGCGTGGCTGCCGGTGCTGACGCTCTGGTAAAAGGAGTTGTCGTCGAGCCAGCGCGCGACGCCGTGCGAGTACGCGCGGCACCGCCCCGCCTGCTTGTCCCACGCGCAGTACGGGTCCTGCAGCGCCACGCACTCCCTGAAACATAGAAGTGATGTGTTTAGTGCTGTCAATGCCTTACAATCTAGGGGTTTTTATTATAAAATAAGGGGGCAAACGAGCAAACGGTTCACACGATGGAAAGCAACTACTGTCGCCCATGGACACTCGCAACATTAGAAGAGCTGCAGGTGCGTTGCCGACCTTAGGAGCAGGGTTCCCAAATAGCTGTTGTAAAAAATTAAAATAATTTCGTCGAAATGTAAATAAAACATGATTTTGGAAATTAGTTTAGAGGTTGAGTCTCAACCTCGAAGGTCGTGGGTGCGATTTCCTTGTTGAAAGTGTTGAAACATCTTAAAGGATGTTTTCAAGTTTGGTACCCAGTGGCGTAACTATAACATCCGGGGCCCGTGGCAAATAGATGGGGCCCTATCAGTAAATTCATAATTAGTAATAAAACCTGACGGCCTCTTGGGCCGGGGCCCTTTTGGGTCGGGGGCCCGTGGCATTTTGTCAGCCCTGCCATCCTATAGTTACGCCACTGTAATGGTACCTAATATGTAACAAGAAACATCTATAAGTCGGATGGGCATGCAAGGTTCTGCGTCTGATCTCTCGTTAGTCGTGTTAATCATCCGTTTGAGTGTATTTTATAACACTTTCTGCCGCGTACTGTTAATCTCTGGAACAAACTGTCACCAGCAGTATTTCCGGACCTATTCGACCTGCAAACCTTCAAGAAAAGAGCGTATTCCCTCTTAAAAGGCCGGCAACGCACCTGCAGCTCTTCTGATGTTGCGAGTGTCCATGGGCGACGGTAGTTGCTTACCATCAGGTGACCCGTTTGCTAGTTTGCCCCCTTATTTCATAAAAAAAACTCAAAGCGATCTTTTGCTTTTTTTTTTATTAAATAAGGGGGCAAACGAGCAAACGGGTCACCTGATGGTAAGCAACTACCGTCGCCCATGGACACTCGCAACATCAGAAGAGCTGCAGGTGCGTTGCCGGCCTTTTAAGAGGGAATACGCTCTTTTCTTGAAGGTTTGCAGGTCGAATAGGTCCGGAAATACTGCTGGTGACAATTCGTTCCAGAGTTTTACAGTGCGCGGCAGAAAGTTACGCGAAAAACGCACTGTGGAAGACTGCCACTCATCAAGGTGATGGGGGTGGTATTATGGCGAAGAATTGCAGGTGGTATGATTCCGAACAATTCCTCAGAGCATTCCCCGTGATACAACCGATAGAGGATGCAGAGTGAAGCTACATTTCGGCGTAATTCCAAGGGGTCCAAGCTGTTTGAAACACTATGGCAGTCAACAATTCGAGCCGCCCTTCGTTGGATACGATCCAGAGGGAGCACCAATATTTTGGCGCCCCTACCCAGAGATGAGAACAATATTCCATATGAGGCCGAACCTGCGCCGTGTAGAGTTGTAGGCGTTGGTCCGGACTGAAGTACTGTCTCGCTCTGTTAAGAACACCAAGCTTCTTCGAGGCTAATTTGGCCTTACCCTCTAGATGATATCGGAACTGGACTTCGCTCGATATGTTGACGCCAAGTATCTCAATGCTAGGGGAGATATACGACCATTGGTGACTTTTTAGTGGTGAACGCGCAGACTTGTGTCTTGGCGGGGTTGAATTGGACCAAATTACGTCTACCCCATTCAGAGACCTTCTCCAATGAATTCTTCACCTTAGACACAAGTTCGTTTCGACTCTCAATGACATTTAGCCGAGAAATATTGGGGGAGCCTCCGCATAGCAATGAATGTCGTTGGTGTGTAACATGTCATTGATATGCAGTATGAATAGAGAAGCCGATAGCACACAGCCCTGAGGGACACCAGCATCAACAGACTGAGTTTCCGAGCATTCGCCGTCAACTACGACCTTTATGCTTCTGTCTGCTAAGAAACTAGTGACCCACTTACATAATTTCTCGGGCAGCCCGTATGATGGAAGCTTTGATAGCAGCGCTTTATGCCAAACCCGATCTCCTGTGTAGCCAGGATACCACCAACACCAAAATCGGCGTTGGATTAATCTGAGCCGGCCTCTATACAATTAATTGTATTGTGCAATATCACACTTCAATTTTATTTCACAATTAGATTGAAGGCGCGCGATGTTCAATATCAACCCTAGACGGTCAATAATATTACGTAATATGTGACATTGCGCAATAAAATTGCTTGTCTAGGGGCCCGCTGGGGAGATTATTCTAGTGAAAAAAACCATCCATCGTCATCAAAACCCTTCCAAGAGCTAATACTCACGAGCACGAGCTGATCTTGTCACTGGAGCACCTGTGCAACCGCAGACTCAGCACCTCTCTATCAGACACAGCTATCAGTCTTGCCGCGTCTCTCCCCGCGCGCGCCACTCGCAGTGCCCGCACCGCCGCGCCGCCCGCGAACGCCTGTAGCTCCTCTATTACCACGGGCACCGCGCGCTTGTTGGACTCGTATGAGACTGCGTTGATAGCTTTGATGATTTTGCCGTTGTCTGGAAATAAAGAATGAGTTAAGAAATGGGTAGTTATCATTGTACTGGAAAAAGTTTTGTGGGTGGGTAGTTTGTAACTTCTTCACGTTTAAACTGCTGAATTGATTAAGATATAATTTGGTGTGAAGATACTGTCAGTTCTGAGAAAGAAGTTAGGGGTTTATTTTGCGTACCTGTGCCTATGAAGAGGACGTCGTAAGCTTTGCCTCCCGGGGTCTTCACTTGTGGATCTACAGCTATTTGTGTAAACCGATAGCTAAAACACAAAAACCAATACATTTTTACATGGTAATCCACGTTTTAGTCACTCAAAAGAATTTGGCCCATAAATAACAAATATTACACCTTTTAAAAACTGTTACATCGCTGCATTGTTTGATGACTAATCAGGGCCACAGCGTATTATCGTGAGCTCTCTGCCGCCGTATCACGTATCTTGCGAGAGCAATGCGATTTATTGCGCGATAATTGCTCCAAAATCGCAATTTTGTATCACATAACAGCCAAAACAATACGATTGCAATCGATCGCTTACATGACACCATTGTTTTTAACAACCAGCAATCGATCGCGCGATTATTGCTAGTGGATTGTTGATCACTATGTCACTCCCCAGTTACCATGTGGGGATGTGGCTTCCCTCGATCGTGGAAAAAACGAGATACAATATTTATTGCATGCGACCGCTTGGGGCTTGAAGCATTAAATCGAACTTTGTATCGTCATTCGTCAGCCTCGATCAGAGAAACCAATTCACAGGCAAATGAATTTGTACGTTATTTGGTCTGGTTGTGTCAAGTCCGCTGGGCTTGACACGTAACCCGACCAAAAACTAGTCTAGGACTCAACATTTTGGGCGGGACCAAAAACGTTAGTCTAGGACTCAAACATGTTGTCGTCTTAAGAAGTAGTTAACAAACTTACTGGAAACTAGTCCTGATGACGATGGGTTCGCCGAAGAAGGCGGGCACCGACTCGTCCATGAGGGCGTGCGCCTTGATGAAGTTGAGCGTTTGGTCCGGCAACGTGCGCGAGTCGTTGTGACACGTGCCTGGACGAGGCTCCGGCACCTAAGGGGGAAAGGCAGTTAAATAAAATGTCGTCGTCTTTTTTTAAACGAAAGCTAATCCAAAGTCTTCGTGTTCGATATACTTATAAAACTTAGGGGCTGTTTCACCACTTCCTGATAAGACGTTTAGGCTATTCCAGATTCCTTTTTGATCTTTAGGGTCCTCGCAGGCCTTCAAAGGCTAGTTTGATTTTTTTCACAGCCGGATATGCTTTTGGGTGGAGTCGTGCAGGTGTCGTAGATGAACTGCTCTGAGCCCAAGTCCAACGTATAATAGACATAACCCTAAATGCTATAAAACGTGAATTATCTTGGCGCTGTTAACTGGCAGCCAATTAGAGTTGATAGAGCTCTGCTCCTTGAATTGAATATGCCCTCGAATGTATCAGCTATGTCCTGCATGCTGAACGCGCAAACCGCGCTGCCTGATATGCTGTTGGGTGGAGTCGTGAAGGTCTCGTAGATGATCTGCTTTGAGTTCCAACGCAAAATAGACGTAAGCGCTAACGCTATTAAACGCGAATTACCTTGGCACCGCTAACCGGCAGTCCCCTGCCCCCTCAAATGTGTCAGCGATGTTCTGCATGCTGAACGCGCACACCGCATTGCCTGATTTACTGTTGGGTAGAGTCGTGAAGGTGCCATATGAACCTTTAGCTCCCATTCAACGCATAAAAGACCTAAGCGCTAACGCTATTAAACGAGAATTACCTTGGCACTATTAACGGGCAGCCAATTGGAGTTGATCGCACTCTGCTCCTTGAAGGTACCCTCGAATGTGTCAGCGATGTCCTGCATGCTGAATGCACACACGGCGCTTCCCGATATGCTGTTGGGTGGAGTCGTGAAGGTGCCGTATATGAGCTGAGCGTTCAGACCCCCGTATACACCCTCGATCAGTTCTGTTGTCGATTCTGGAATGTTAAGATTTGTTATGAGGTCACTGTTACACTCTTCATACACACAACACTCTGAAGTAAGCTTGTTATAGGGTTACCAACTTAGGGGGTTTCCCACAGGTGAATTTATTGATTGGATGGAAAGAATAGGTAGGTACACTGAACACTGGTTTGGTTACGAAGATCATAGTTAGACACTTAGTTAGTCACACGTCTAGTGATAAACATAAGATTCGAAACAAAAGAAATAGTTTTTTTCAAAGTCTACTTTCAAGGCCCTTTTGTTGAGGTTCAGGATAACTGCCACATTTGCTCTAAGCTAATAGTTTGGATCTTCAATATATTATTGTCAAAGAAAAACTAAGAATACTTTTTTTTTCGAAACGGTTAAAGCTACTGGTCTGGTTAAGACCTAGGTAGTTTAATCGGGGCTATAACTAGTCTATTGCTAGTTGATTTGGAGATAAACAATGAGGGGGCCTGCCCCCCTCCCTAAAGTCACACGGGTGACCCGAAGAGAACCCCTAGAATCGCTCGCTCACTTAGAGAAGTGGGCGGGCGATTCTAATTAGGGAGAACTAGGGAAAGCTTTTTAAGAATACTCACGTATCTCATTGAAGTAAAACGGGAAGTCTCCTGCCACTGAGCAATTCAGCCGTGACTTGAGGAAGGAGGTCCAGCGCTGTTTGAACCGATGTGGGCCGCCGCGGTCGTCGCGACACACGCGGGCTACGCGGGAGAATACCGCCTGGAAATATACAAGTAACAAATAAATATTCAAGCAATATGTAAATCATGACCTATAAGATTAAGAACATAGGTAGGTAGGACCAATCCAACATTTAACGTTGTTAAATGAATCTTAAATCTCAAACTTATTACGTTCCTACTTTCGTCAAAGATTAACGGCAGAGCCATAGATTTTTGTTAACATCATGGCTTCGATAAAAACTATTTATTATTCGTAGCTTTAAGGTAAGTTAAGTACAAAATGTTATCTGAAATATTTTACCAGTATTTTTTGCTCAGAATGTGGACAAAAAACGAAGGTTCTATTTAAAAATAAATAATAAGTTCGTAATTGATTGTACTTTCGGTTCTTGGTGGAAATTCATGTTGAACACTAATATAAAACTTTTTCTACTATATTTATTACTCTATGCATTAGCATAGTAATGTAGGTATTGTAGGTAATGTAGGTATTAACCTACATTCAATCTAAACAATATACTTTGTTTTGGTTTATTATCATCTGATTTTCTCATGGTAATCCTGATTATATAAATGTGAATCAAAACACGTGATGAATTATTCTAGAATGTATAAATCTAGCCACACACCTTGCCACAGTTGATGTACTCTACGGCAGTCTCCCGGAAGAAGAAGTAGACGAAGTTGCCGTGCACCAGCGAGTTGACAAAGTCCGGCGCTGAAATACAATAATTACATTACACATAATATGTAACAAAACCCATACACATCCTAAAGTGATAATGGAGAAAAGGTTGTGTACGGGTCCCCTAAATAGAGTTCGGTGTGAAAGTAGCAGCCTGAAAGAGTTTTTTTTCACATTTGTGTGTAAAAATTGATGACACGGGGACGCTTGCCCATACAAATCACAAAAAAATTGCTCTTTCAGCGCTGCTACTTTCATAAGGGACACATACACACCCTAAAGTTATCAAATAATTATTTTTGTTACACTTTGTATTATGAATTTTATTATGGTACCTACATACAATTAAATTAGAACATATTATAAAATTATATTCTAACACATAATATAGTTATACCGTAACTCGATTAGGGTTGTCGCTTTATATCGGGCTTTGGCCCACCACACATTCCCACCACTGTATCTCCTGTGTCGCCAGGATCGACAGCGGTATCCAACCACGAAAACCCTTTGATATGATTTCAGGGAGCCCGATGCTAAAGCTGTCTTGGGACCCGCAACGAATTTAATCAGAAGAAGATAGGAGGAGTAGGAAATATACAATTTTTCCCTCCCCATAAAAAGCGGGAGACAGCACAAAGTTGCAATGACCGAAAGTCAAAGAACTAAAGGGAAAGCACCACGGGAATAATTAATTATGTTAATTATGACTACTAAGCTAGATCTAAGTTAATGTCGGAATTTGTTGTGTTACACTGTTTCCAGTACTAATTTTGACAAAAACGCTTAAAGGCACGGAAGTTCCTTGTGCTGTCTACGAGATCCTCGTGATATGGGACTCCAGATTTGCAAAGTATGTTGTTAAGCATTTTAGATCTTTCGTTTTGCCAGAGGTTGCACTCCCAGAGTGGAGTAGGAGTGGAGTAGGGTTGTCGCTTGCAACAAAATACTTAAATTATACATAGTTAGTACTGTTAGTAGTATGATATTAGGATGTAAAAATCGCAATTTTGTAAAGTTATTCACTGTGTACATATTATTTTTATTAGTAAGGCTAACGCGGTAAATGTAAGGGCAGCTGAACGTAACATAATTTTTGATCTCTACCTAAATTCTACAGAAGTAGAGAGAAATAAGGTGTAAATAAGAGTAATGTATTACAATCTATACTGTCAACAATATATTCTTCGGTGACAACATTTTTACTGTATCACAGAGTTGAGTATACTGTTATTGAGTATAAATTAATCTAAATATTAGGAACAAAAAATATGGTTCCCTAAAAGTAACATGGTAGAATAATGCTAAATAAAATAAAAGAAATAACAAACTACGAATATATTATACTTACTGTAATCTTATTATGCATAATAGGCATATCATAATGCTACTAAATTAAGTTACTTTCACTCATCTCACCGCATTCGACATCACATGTCAAGTTATGTCACAAATAGCAATCAGCATTTTGATCCTCTAAAGTGGCACCCCTAATGCGATGCTCATGAATAGCATCCTAATCATATTACCATAGCATCAAACATCAGCCGTTTTATTCAATTAACATGGAGTAGTTTGAGTTATTTTATCGAGTAGGTATGGCGTAAGGGGAGCCGAAGAACTTATTTTTGAAGTAAAACCTTCTTCATTCGGCGTTATGTACTTACCTTTTTGGGATGAGTCAAAAATGTTAGTCACATGGACTAAGATTAAAATTCGTAAGACGGAGTAGAGCATGGGAGAGTATATTATCCTGTCTCTTATAGGACGAACGCAAGAGTGAAAGTAATACTCCCGTTTCTTTCTAGCGTGATCACTTCTGTCGGCAATCCCGGGGTGTCTATGCTGGGTGGTGTTTTTTAAGTTCGGCGCGGTAAAGTTAGTACATACTACATTATACATATTTAGGAATCTGTCATGGTAGTGGTTGTTTCAGCTCTGTGCCAAAAAGTGCGGTTTCCACGGTAATACCATATTTATATATTTAAGCGAATACGACACTGACATAAGCGAAAGGGGTCAAAAGCTAGTCTAATATAAAATATGTCTTTGATGAGAATCGAAAATGTAACTAGTAACTTTATGTGGAAAATCACCAAATTTGTTCCACGTGTAGATCTGTTTAGATTTATTTTACCTTTGATAGTACCTTATTACAACGACATAAGGATTACTCCCAAAAACTACGAATTATAGGCCACATTGCTTCGTTGCCTTGCGGTGCGTCGTCGCAGCGTTAATGCTCCGACGTTTGACGATGGACAATAGAACGTGTAACGTGGCTTAATATTCGTCTATGATTGCTCATGATTGACGCTGATTGCGCATGCTTGAGACAGCCGCGCAATTATGGTGTTATTTGTTAACATGACTATTCGTCATGGCTCAAAGTGGAGAGGAGACTTTTACATACATAATATGAAATGAGCGAGGGAAACCACTGTCACGTTCTTGTATTATTCCTTCGATCGGGGATTCTTGGAAATGCTATATTGTATTCTAATGTTGTCGCGATCACCGGTGCTCGTACGTGGCTTGAAGGATTAATATTATGTCGTGCGTCGACATAATATTAATCCTTCCTTCAGTTCAGTCAATACATTGGTTAATTCCTTAACCAATGTTTTGACTGAACGCAATAAGATGCGGTATTTCGTTACGACGACGCGACGCAACTTAGAAATGTGGCCCCACTCTCACTGCGAGCGTGGGTAGAATATATTCGATAGCTGAGCTGTGTTATTTGCCCGGTAATACTGGGAAATGAAAAATCACTGAATACTAAACACAACTTCAGATGAAAATGCGTTGTACTAGGAATATTATCCGGTTTTTCGGCGATAAATCTATCGACAATTATTTTTAAATTATGACGAAAAAGAAGGCAATTACGTGTTCTACCTCTGCGGATTAAAACTGAACAATGTTAATTATTATTTTCACTTTTTTTCATTATATAGATTAGTTATCTTTATAATTATTAGCAATAGTAATTTTGGACCCCAAAACTGGGACAATCTTAGAAAGAAGCGCAGCAAACATCTTTTCCTTTTACTCTTAAAAAGCCTTTTATTTTTGTAGAACAAATAATCGGAAGTATTTACCTTAAGTTTTACTACTTCAAGTATTGTTACTTCAAGTATACTACATTCCCAAGCGTAACAAAGTCAACAAACATGATGCTACGGCTCGATTTTTGCAATTTTCCTTCCAAGTTTTAATTGGCAATGTTCACAAAATCAGTGATGGCGCTCTAACGTGATTGGCGCGGCTAATCGCCCGTAATGGCGATCGCAACGGAATACTAATGGATGGTTATTGCAACACATAACGCTGTTTAACGAACACGAATAAGACAAACAAACGAACACAAATATTTATGCCTTTTCGCTTTTCAACCTTCTTCCTATGGTTGTCTAGGTTTTGAAGTCCAAAATTGCTCCTATTGGCAATTTGTAAGGTAATAAAAATTCACAAAACACGCTGTAGATATTATCTACAGCGTGTTTTGTGAATTGATAAGACCTTGTTGGGTATACAATAATTAGTCACTAGTACAATATATCGAGCGTGGGTACACTCTACGGTTCCTTAAGACATACTAAACTTAAAACTCTAAAGAAGCGTGTGAACTATGCACTCTACATATTACGTCATAATGACCCTTACAACCTTAGGGCCGTCCCCCGAGCAAACGACCTTGGCCATACATTTGCCGCGTTGCCAAGAGTCTATTTTTTTACTTAGCTTAGTTCAAAATTGTCATAAAAAAATTTAAAACGGGGAATATGTAGTTTATAATATTGTCGATCTATTGACGTGTGTTTCAAATAAATGTAATTTGTAAATCCTAAGGAGATGCTGAATGTATGCTTGAATTTTAATAAATTGGGTTTACTTTGGAAGCTGATATCATGAGTATAATAAACAAAAATAGAAAAATCAAAACGGGGAAAGGAATGTTGATATACTGAAGTATTTTAGTTATTGCTGTATTTTTATTATAACTTTGTAGCTTTCAAATTATGAGTTTATAAGGCTTGAAATACGGTCAATTACAGTATCTCCGCAAGGAACGCCCTTAATGCCAACACAGAGACATAACACTTTCCCAAAGTTTATCGATAGCGCGATTCACTTACCATTTAACGTCATGGAGTCGTAGGGCTCCGTCTGCAGCGGCTCCCGGTAGATGATGGGCTCCATGTTGCTGAAGTCCGCCACTGTGCCCGAGTACAACTCCGAGTCTGAAAAAGTAAAAATTATAGTTATACTACAGTGATAATAATAATCAGGTCAGGTTTGCGGTAGAACAAAATGTTTTTCAATATTTAGAAGGGGAATTTACACTGAGATATAAACTGCGTGTGCTCTGCGCGTGTTGTACTATAGCGTATGGGAAAACACGCGTGCGGACTGCGCGCAGGGTTGGCGCGTGATGCGCGCGTGTTTTCCCATACGCTATAATAGTAGAACACGCGCGGAACACGCGCACGTCTGAACGTAGCCTAACAGGCGCTACGCATGCCGTTGTGTGTCAGTGTGAGCTGACCCTTAGTAGTAAAATACTAATCCATACTTCTTCTTCTGTCTTCTAATATTTTAAATTTGCGAAAGTGTGTCTATCTGTCTGTCTGTTACGGGTTACCTCTTCACGCCCAAATCGCTGAACCATAGACTAAGGAAAATTTACGCTGAACCGATTTTGCCGTGTATGGTGATATTTGGACTCTCGGGAAAGGACATAGGATACTTTTCATTCCGAAAAAATTTACAGCTCCCGCACGATAAACGAATTTTGACGCAACGGAATTGCGGGCAACGAGTACCAAATACAATAAACATAGGCATAAGATTACACCAAATTATAAGGTGACTTAATACAAAGTCAACATTAATGAGAACATTCACTATAATCTAATGATACGAGCTAACACGTGACCAGCATTCAGACTAAATGACCAGAGGATTGCTATAATGCCTGACTAGATAATAATAACTACATAATATCTATCTCTGTCTATAGTACAGTGCTTTTCAACGTGTAGGTCGCGTGGGGGGCGAAGCTTTTTTAGGAAGGTCGCCAGAGGTCGAGGGGACTATTTCAGTAAAAATCAAAAAGATTTTAAAGATTGAGATGTTAGGTAGGAGAATTTTAACAAAAGGAATATATAAATAAGATGCAAAGGGTGGGTCGCAAAATATTTTTTTCTTTATAAAAAAGGTTGAAAAACAGCTCTATATATGCTCTTTTGTCATACGCTATTTCAGGTACGAAAAATTGGTGTTGGCAGATTCGTAGATACACCACATTTCACCAAAATCAATCCAGAAGTTTCGGAAAAGTTGGCAACAAACACTGCAACACGAGAAAAATTCTCTAAAACTATATTGATAGAAGCCAGAAGCTAAATAGCGTGAATGAGCCATCTCAAAATCGAAAAGGTGACCACGGATTTCCAAAATTATTTTCACACAAAGATTAACGTAATTAAATAAGTTTAAGCACCAAAGAATATTTCATATTAACAAACAAGAAACGGCAAAAATGCCTATCCGCCATCCTTTGTTCGGCTTTCACACAAAAACGCGCCGTATTATGTGGGTACAGATATCAATGTTGTTTGTAGTATTTCGTGTAGTGGCCTGCATAGTACCGCATTGCAGTGGGCCGGCCGGTCGTTAAGCGAACTATTGCACTCTAATATAGTAATTATAATTAACGACATACAGTTAATTTGACGTGATTCTAGTACTTCAGGTATAGAGCGTAATATTGTTCACTGTTATTGGTATTACCAATAATAAAGTAAATTATACTTACTTTATATTATTTTTGATATTATTGTGAATGTGAAAGTGCATCAGCTGTCTTTACAAAACGGCTGAACTTATCTGGATAAGATTTGATAAGGACACAGACCACAGTAGGTATGTATTTTAAAACGAAAGTAGAAGTAAAAAAGCTCGACAACACAAAATCTATTCCTTAGTCCCTATTTTCAATTTTTAACCCCCGACAAAAAAGAGGGGTGCTATAGTTTGGCCATTTTGCTAAAACATCTTACAGCAAAAAACTTGACTACAACGAAGTTAAATGTAAGGGTAATGATTAAATATAATAAAATTCTTGAAATGTTTTTTTTACAGTTGGCTAAACTATCAATACGATTTCAAATAGGGGAATTGTGCTTAAGATGGCATAGTCAGATAAGACGACACATCGGCAAAATTCGTTGAAATAATTGTGATTTCTGTGGACTTGTGACGGATTATGGAGCACCTCTGTGTGCCCCTAGTAGCCCAACTTAGTATGCCGGACAGGGACCGTTCTTTACAAAGTAATAAAGGTTTTCCTAATTTTGATGAGAGAAAAATTTTCTTACACTTTTGTTTTGTGGTGAAAAAACGTATAAAGTCAGAATCTTTTCTTATAACAAATTGTTATTATGGAGATGGATTCTTATAGGCCACAAATATTAATAAAAGCGTGTTCTAACGTTAAGTTTTTTTTCACAAAATGTAAATGTATCCACTATTACTCATTTGGTAAGATGACATACTAGATGTCGGCTTAAGATGACATACTATAGTTACTTAAGTTTCCGTTAAATCGGTAACAGAAGAATTGTATATTTTTTGACGATGATGAAGAACGTAAGAATCCTCAATCCTTACACCACTGACAACTAGAGGGACGATAATGCAGCTTGGATTTACGTATATTGTATAAGACGACATACCATCAAAGTCTAAGGAATCATAGTATGTCGTCTTACCATATCGATATGTCATCTTACACTCGTCGACCTGTCGTGCAATTTATGTTTTTTTTCACTGTTATATTCAGTTGATTTTTCTAAAACTGATTAATTTTGTTGTTTATGAATCATTTATTTATAAAAGTAAGTTACTGATCTCATGTGACTTATTTTATTTTAAATATTTACCTTCAAACAAAAAGTATGTCATCTTAAGCACAATTCCCCTAGGTAATTTAATTTTAACTAATAACTAATAAGTAATAAGGTATCAATTCTTAATCTTTACTCTTTAGTAAGTCTTAATTTACGTTCTCTAGTTTAATGTTTTCAACTTGTAACAAAATGATCAAAAGTTGTCCACATAAGCGCACAAGGGTATTTAGTTATTTACTATTTTGTAATGTACTTTTACACAACATTGTTCATCTGAAATCCAAGTACAAATCTCGTTGTTATATAAGTTACGTGGTCCAGACTGTCCCGCGGGCCGGCTGCACTTAATTGGACCAGATCAATAGATAACCAGCCGTGGCGGTGCTAATGGCCACTGCTAGGGTTGTCACAACCCAGAAGCCAGATATTTTAGGCGAATTTTTGGAAAAATAAGCAAAAAAGGTGAAATGAACTAAGCGACAAACAAAAGAAATGACGTTTAAAGGTGAACGCAGATTTACGCACTTCTTCATATTATTATTATGACGCAATTCTTCATATTATTATGAAGTTGCGTGGACTGCGGCGCGGGTAGGTAGGTATGCGAGCTTGCCTATAACTTCATATAAAGAATTGCGAATGCGGCGACTGCGGTGCGTGCGGTGCGGCCAAATCTGCGTTCACCTTAAATGTTTTTGAATCGGTAAATAGATAACCAGCCGTGGCGGTGCTAATGGCTAGTCCTAGGGTTGTCACAACCGACAAACCAAATAAGTTTTGCCGAAAAAGGGGAAAAAAGCTGAGCGACAAACAAAAGAAAGACGTTTAAAAACATTGGAGACCACGTATACATTTTTGGACCAAAAAAATAGATAACCAACCGTGGCGGTGCTAATGGCCACTGCTAGGGTTGTCACAACCGGATATTGGAATTTTGCAAAAATTTGTGAAAAAAGGTAAAGGAAACTAATAGCGTTTTCGGCATCTGGAACTGCCCCGGGGCAGGGCAGGCAGGGCAGGCCGAATGGATACGAAAATAGCTGAACAAAACCGATGATCCACGAAGCACGTAGACTTAGTACTAGTGCAATACGCAGTTTATGTTCTTAATTTAAACTTCGGTTGTTTCCGTATCCTGTCGACCCACCCTGCCCCAGGGCAGTTCAGATGGCGAAAAGTCTATAAGCGACCAACAAAAGAAATGACTAAATGTTTTGGATCAGTTAAATGGATAACCAGCCGTGGCGGTGCTAGTGGCTACGGCTAGGGTTGCCACAACCGACAAACCAGATTCCTTTAGCTGAAAAAAGCGAAAAAGATAAAGCAAGCTTGCTTTTTGTCGCTTGGCAAACAAAAGAAATGACGTTTAAAATAATTTCAGACAAAACCAATAGATGATAACCAACCGTGGCTAGGGTTGTCACAAGTCACAACCTCGAAACCAAAGTATTATAGCATATTTTTTGGTAAAATAAACCAAAAAGGCTTTTCTAGGGCTGTTACAATATTCAAACTAGATAATTTTAACCGAATTTTAGAAAAAATAAGCGAAAAAGGTAAAAACAAACAAATATTTTTGGACCAGATCAATCGCAACATAGAAACTAATTTATTTTGGCCGAATATATGGTTCGAAATGTTTTTAAATATAGCCAATATCATTGCTCTTTTTCGTCGCTTAGCTCCCGCAAAATGACACCATCGTTAAATTGCTACAGCTAATGGTTAGTGCCAGGGTTGTTACAGCGTCGAAACTAGAGTAGATTGGAGGGGTACCTATTTGGAAAAATGAGGTAAATAAATAAAACGACTAATAGTACGGGAGCCCTAGAACAATTTTTTTTATGATTAGTGATTACTAACAAGCTAATTTTTTGTGAGTAGCTTCATTTTGATATTAAGACAAACAACCTTTTTATCTGCGAAAAATCTTGAAAGTGGTAGCTAACAGAGATAGAAAGGATTTCATACTTTAATTTGATGGTCCTAAAATATGGATTGTTTTATTTGTAGGGCAAGGTTACTCTTAAATTATAATATATAACTATTAACCTACAAATATACAAAAAATCAGCTGGTTAGGGTTCCGTTTTAGGGTACCGTAGTCAACCAAGTTTTGTTGATTACAGAACCCTAAAACGGAACCCTAACCAGCAGATTTTTTGTATATTAATTGTAGGTTAATAGTTATATAATTTAAGAGTAACATTGTCCTACAAATAGAACAATCCATATTTTAGGGCCATCAAATCAAAGTATGAAATCCTTTCTATCTCTGTGAGCTACCACTTTCAAGATTTTTCGCAGATAAAAAAGTTGTTTGTCTTATCAAAATGAAGCTACTCACAAAAATTAGCTTGTTAGTAATCACAAAAAAATTTGTTCTAGGGCTCCATAATACACTATAAGCGACAAACAAGAGAAATGATATTTTAGGATAAATCGGAATATATTATTATTCCTTTAAGTAAAAAGAAACAATATTTCATTTCGATGTTGGCAGCCCTACCTAGGGCGAACTTTACGCTTTATAAAGCACTTCTGCTGTCTTTATTTATTATGCACTCCATGAGCTAAAAGCTACGAATGTTATATTATATTTACTAACATAGTGATTGCCTTTCCAATACTTGTGCACAATTTACCAAATTTTGTGTTGATGTTTGTAATCATAGCAATTTATTACGTCTTGTTTGTTGTATAATTTTGGCGCTTATGTATGTGTTACGACTTACGCATTTTGAATTTAAAGAGTTTGCCGAAAAATGTATACAGTTTGTCTATCACTAGCTAAAAGCCGAGCTTTGGAGGGCTCGCGTGAAGGTGAAGTCAACAGTTGACTGACTGAAATGATGATGCGACCGTATTTTTTAGTATTTTAAATTAAATGAGAAGGGGAGGAATCGAATGTTTTCTTAAATGTCTGTACAATATCTACCGAAAAAAAAACTAAAAAGAAAAATAGCGTAGCTCGTGTAAGTTGGTATAATAAATCTTATTTATAGTTCAGTGAACCGTATGTGGTGCAGTGAATAGTTTGGCAAGTTGGCACGCTCATAAACCGCCAGATTTTATGAGATTTGCAATTTATGCGATAACGCCTTACGCCAAGGTTTTGTTGAAAATATTTTTCTAAATCTCGTGTCACAAGCTTCAGTTAAAAATATGAAGCTTTCAGCACAATAGGCAGATCACAAAACTAGCCTTATAGCTCTACAAGGCTTTTTTTGACGAACGCCGCCATTTTAAAAAGGCACAGAAAAAAAGTTTCAAACTCTTGTTAAGGTGACGCCGCGTTAAAGTAAAAAGAAATCGGTTGTCTGTAAAGTCGGTTTACTGACGATAGTTGAACGTGACAACGTCATAGCCTTAACCCCTCAGTTCCGGGAAAAATCTATGCAAAAAAGTTGGCAGGTCAATGTGCAAAAAAAATGGCGCCCGGCCTACCCTCTTTGTAAAATTAATGTAATATCCTTACATACAATCCATATTTTATGTTTGTGTGAACTACATTATAATCTACGAATAATAAAAAACTAAGGAAGAGTAATTCCGTCAAAAAACATGCTCCAAAATACTTGTCAAAAAAGTGTACCTTAGGTTCACTTTTCATACATTTGCAATATTTAGGTGACCTTGAGCGGTACAAAGGCTGACGTTACATGACAGTTCGAACGGAACCAAATTTAAAACTGTATTAGTATGGGAGTTACGTTTCCTGGTTTTATTATTCGTAGATTATAATGTATGTTAAATTTTCTATCTATCAAGCCATCATAATATAGTATTTAGTCCGATGTGATATTAGTTTCTCAATTATAAACTTTCGAAACTATAATTAGTGACTTGTTCAGAAGAAATAAACGAATACTTTATTCTTCATATATTAAGTCATACCTTGACACGTAGGAAATAGAGCACAATTTTGAATAGCCGAAATAATACTAATAGCTCACAGATTGTATATTTATTTTTCATTCAGACTGTGGTCAATGTATCAAAGGTCATACTAACCAAACTTCTTCATACAAAAGTATTCTCTAAGTCATCGAAATACGTAATATAATCGAAACAAAGAGCGCGGCCCAGGTGGGCCTTACGGTTGTTGAGAGACTTGAGAGTGTAAATGGAACGCCTCAGAGCTGTCAGCGAGGTAACGCCGCATGAACTGTCATGTTTTTCGGGCGCGCACCCCATATCGAATTATAAGACGTTATCACGTCAAAAACCGTGTTGGATATGTTTTAGATTACTTGTTTTCTATAAGAGTCCGGCCCGGCCTCTCATAGAAAACAAGCAATGGAACAGCAAAAAATGGAAGGGGCGTAGCGACAAAATGGTTTTTGTCGCGTAATTTAAAAACCATAAATACATTTCATATAAGCTATAGGCAAATTAAGTGTATGCTTGAACCAATCTATGTACAAATTTTGGAAGCTTAAATCACTCTTCTCTGTTGGCAAAATAGGAATCCCATTTTTTACAGAGGTCTTTTTGATTGATTATTCTGTGTTATAAAAGTTGACCAATCGTGTTATGCTATGGGTAATTCAAAGACGAAGACATGATTAATACTGACAATGAATTTTAATTTCTTAGCTTTAGTCATTGCTGAGAAAAATTGATATCGCTACAGCCAAATTATCAAGGCGTCGACTTAATAACTTTCATTCAAGTGTCATTTTGCATAATGTGGCCGACTTGTTTCATGACCAGTACAATATGGCTTCGGTTACATCATGAACACTGTACACTGAGTTATATTTCGGAATTTACGCTGAAAAATGTCATCCAAATGCCTCGTGGTTTTGAAAAGTAATTTTTTGATACATACATGATACATGAAGGATTGTTCTTTACAGTCTGTATCCCGATTAGAAATACGGTTAAATTACATCCAGCGCATCTCAAACTCGATAAGTGAATGCCGAAATTATGCAAACCGTTTAGGCGTTTCATTAAATTATGACGTGTCATTTTTGGTTCGGTGTACGCATGATAAATTAGACGGGTGGTTGGGGGCCGCGGGGCCCCACGGAGGCCCCAAGGAGGCCCCAAGGAAGCCCCAGAAAGGCCCCACGAAGAAATTGTACAAAGTGACAGTAATTGATGATCGTCATCGTTGCATTAAGTGTTTATATTGACATTGACGTAATGTATCATACAGATAAATTGTTTTTAGACGGATTCTCATGCAAATTATCTCGTGAAAATTCGTTCGCAAATCCATCATATTATATTGTTTACTGAACATACATGGTTGTTTTATTTATTTATTTACTTAACTCTTTATTGTACACAAAAAAACACATAAAGATACAATTAACACGCAAGACGACACAAAGGAACTGCTTATTTCTAAAAGAAATCTCTCAGCAGCCCTACTACGGAAAGACAAAATACAGCAGATAGGAGTTAGGACGTGCACAATCAATAGTTAATAACTATTTTGTTGTTTTTTGTTGTTGCTTTTTTTAAACCAATTCACTCGTAATTTGGATAAGTATTGTTTCATTTATTATTTTAACTCAAAGTGAGATACTTTTTTCAATTTAATCTAAATCAGTTGAAGCTTAAAGACGTAACAATCAGATACACTCTTGCGTGTTGAAAAGTTTAAAACTGTCTGTGTATGTTCGCTAATCACGCTTGAACAGCTAAATAGATTTTGATAAAATTTGGTATGGGGATAATTTGAATATGGGGAAAGGACCTAAGGTAGATTTCATCTAGGAAAAATGTACAGTTACAGCAAGCCAGAGTTTCCCCGCAACTTCGTTGTCTAGGCACGATGAAGTTGCGGGCAACACTAAATTATAATCTAGACTAAACAGCATAAAAGTCACGTTCTTTCAGAATCGATACAAAAATCGTCCCCTGTATTTAATGGCTAAGGGCCTCTCATCCCATGGGGCCGGTGAGAGGCCCTCAAAGCCCTTACACTGGTCCGCACCTGAGTGTCACGGGGAATCAAAGGGACTACGGTAATTAACGCTGTACGCTGCCCTTTTACTGTAATGTTAGACCTTCGTATACCTACAAATTACAATATATTAGACGACATACATAATATATTAATTATAATTATTGTGATATATGCTTGCTTGTAATATGCTAATTTATGGTGTGAAATCTTTCGTACTTATAACATCAGTTTGTCATTTCAAACAAATATTCATGTAATTTTTTCAGTATTTTTGGGCGGCTATTTAATGTTTCTAGCTAAGAAAGTAGACAAAATATACTCCGTAGACCGTAATATACTCGATCAATTTTGGTTAAATTATGACAAAAATTGTCAAGGGTATGGAGTATGGACAATGGTAAGACCACTCACCACACAGAACATGGACATAGGCTACTTTCAAGTGAAAAATGTAGGGTTTCCATTAGATTTTAAGTGTGTAGTCGTAAAACTGTCACTATAATTCGGCAAATCCAACGTGGGGTGACCACAAGCCTCAGGCTCTCTCCGTTACAAGTTCTAGTTGTCTAACTCTCCTCTAGGGCTTCAGGTAGGTACTTTGTGCAAATAAGGAATATGTAAAATGATTTAAAACTTTATTTCATGTACTATGTATTCAAAACTTACCTAGAGAGGTTAACAAAATGTACATTTTCCGGGAGATCTAGGGAAAAGTAAGGACAGGTGACAGTATGAGAAGTGGGCATGGGTTTTTACTTCTTACACTAATGTAAGGACACATCAGTTTTCCAGAGAGCTTTCTTTGACATCAATCTAATTATTTTAAACGATAGCAAGCAAATCTTATTTCTCGAATCATAATATTATTCTACATTTCTAACAGTAGCATGCACAACCCAACTAGCAAATTAGTCCTTTAACAAAAAGCCTAAATGACATTTAGTCGTATAGAAATCGTATAGTGGTAATTAAAGTCTCCAACATCGTGTAACAATATATTAAACGAACAATATGTCGTATAAGAGTTTAGTCATTTAATTTAGTTCTGTAATCGTTAACACGACCAATTATATGACTATCCTATAAATATCGCAGTTGTGACCTTTAAAATACATATTTGATGTTGTATAAAATTAATTTATATAACAATCATAATCTGGTTGTAATGCCGACCATAACACTACTCTTTATCAGTAATAAGATTTCTACATGGCTATCATGTAAAGTCCATATATTTAACTGTTATAAAATACATCTTTAAATAAACGTTTCTTACATGATTTTTGACTCTCTTTATACGACTATTATATAATGTTTATAAGTCTAATATTTATATTTTGAGAACTTAAATAACTTACTTAAGTAATGATTTTCAAATACTTTTAAAACTTACTATTATAAAACATTTTAGTTATTTAATGATATTTTCATGTTTCTCTTTTACGACTTCGGCCAAGAAATAATCGGCCAAGTGCGATTCGGACTCGCGCACGAATGGTTCTATACCGTATATAGAGCAAAAGTTGGCCAAAAATTGTTTTTCTTATGGGAACACCCTTAAATATTCACTTTATTTTAATTTTATTATTAAATAACAAATATAATTGAAAATTTGGGAATATTTCATGTACCTACTGTTTACGATCTATTACTAATATTATAAAGCTAAAGAGTTTGTTAGTTTGTTTGTTTGAACGCGCTAATCTCAGGAACTACTGATCCGATTTGAAAAATTCTTTCAGTGTTTGATAGCCCATTTATTGTGGAAGGCTATATGCTATATTTTATTACGCTAAGACCAATAGGAGCGAAGATTCAGAGGAAAATGTAAAAAAAAAACGAGGAAAATTATTTAAAAGGTAAAGATAAATTTGTGAAAAATGTACGGTTTCCGTGAGATTCCTAATTTATGCGGGCGAAGCCACGCGGAACGTCTAGTTTTTAATTTAGAGCATAAAAGGCCAAATAGTCATGGTAGCCCTCCTTCAAATATATAAATAATATTTTGTTTTTATTTTTTTTCCTTCCAGCGGCAACAAAAGTACAAAATCTTTGAACATTTCATAAGTCGAGCTATAGCGGTTCTTGAAATACAGTTCCTGAATACAGGCAGATGGACAGACAGAAGGATAGACAGACATCGAAGTGTTAGTAATTAAAGGGTCCCGTTTTTACCTTTTTGGCACGGAACCTTAAAATATAGAACTTTCCAATTACTTCAAATCGTTAATTTGTTAAAAGTTTTTCGACATCAGAAATTATCACCTTATTGAGAATTCGATAAAATGCATGGGTTTCCACTTTGTTACGGTACCCAAAATGGCAGATGATAAAATAAATAAATGGTAAGTTAAGCGACTTATAGTCATGAGACATCATATACAAGTCATCATCATTACCTAAAATCGTGTAATTGTAAAATAACAGGTAATCTTAGATTAAATTAAATTCATAAATATTATTTTGCAATTATTCGAAGGGGGCGTTAAATATTTGTTAAAAAACGTATATACAATCGTCGAGAAATTTAATTTCCCTTAGAAAAGTAGATACTCTTACCGACTAACACCAAATACATTTTAGTCAATAGCATTTATTCAATAATAAATATGGCAGACAAACTTTTACCAACATGATGGCTACTTTTTCTTTTATCTTACTTCAACAGAACTGTAAAATAATTAGTATCCGCAAAAAGGTACTGCTGATGACTACTTCCCAATGTTTATACGAGTACAACGTCTACCGGATCACAATACGACGAAACGGTTATAAAATTAATCACTTTACGACTGCTTTATGAATATTTAGCTACTAAAACGACCATGACACGATCGCTATGCAAATAAAAGTTATATATTTTGCGCCTATTTCGCGTCATATAAAGGTCAATACGAATGCTATATAACCAAAAAGGCCTGACCTCAAGTTTTAACCAAAACGTTGTCTCGAAACTTATATAACCAAATTTTGCTAGTTGGGAATTGACAACAATACTTTTGATCAAACATAAAATTACCGACCATACCTGCAGTGTTGCCATTTTAAATTTTACACCCATGAAATGGTTGATACGAAATTATTTTAATTGTAAGCGCCGCACCAGTGCAGATATTGATAATTTGCTTTATAAATTATTCATTTTGTGCGCGGTTTTCGCTCAAACGCGGCCGAAGTAGGGGTGCTTATGTAGTGCATATTTAACGGCGTTAAAGTTTAATGACCCTTGACGTTGGACAATAAGGTATGTGATTTCGTGTTTCATAATTAATACGCCTTTTATTGAATTTCAGTTGAAGCACTAACTACTTATGTAACATACTATGAGGCCAGCTTACGAGCTGTAGTGTGCCTTACATAATATTCTGTCCCTGTCTACACCTACGTATTAGACAAGCGCGAAATATGCTGTAGCTGTAATCCCGCTATCCCCAACCCGCGGCCCGCCACCGGGACTTTATTTGTGGCCCGCGTGATGTTAAACAATTTTGAAATTCACGCCCATCGGCAAAATAACGTAAAGTCTACGTGATAGTCATTACATTTTTTCCACTTTGAAATCGTTAATTTTGAAGAATGTTATTTTTAACCCTTAAAAAATTGTACTTGCGGCCCGCGACACCAAGACCAAAACATGTTTGTGGCCCGCATGAAAAAAAGGTTGGAGACCACTGCTGTAAGCTATTGTTTTAGAAGCGTAAAAAAATATGCAGAAAGTTAAGCAAAATAATTTGTTTTAAGTAGAATTTGTTTTAAATTAGAGAGTAATTAACTAATTATTACCTCTCTCCATTAAACTTATTTTAAAATAAACTCAAATGTTCTTTACAAAGGCTTCTAAGCTATCGGACCGATTTTGGAACATGTTATTATATTATCGCGACAGATCACAGAATGTACGGTTTTGTCTCCTTATGGTAAGTCCAACAGGACCAAAAATTTTCCTGTGTTCAATGAATTGTACAGTTCGACAAGGCTTTAAATCAATATGTCAATGATGTCTGGGCGCTGCTGGTAAAGGAGAACTGCCAAAAATGACGTTTTTGTATCATAAGTAGAAGCGTTAGTTCCTTTTCTCGCCACTTTCATAAACAGCCTTGTCGAACTACAGTTCGAGTATACGTATGATATGTATTTTGTATGTCGAGACTCGAGACTTGCTAACAATATCTATGTACACATTAACAATAATAATTATTATTATTGGACGCACTTATTTTGCAGAAAACGATAAAACACGTTGTTTTTTCACAGGGGGCAATGACCGTTGCCGCCTGGAATCAACGCGTAAACTATAGTTGAAACATTGAGAGCGTATGTGATATTATAATACTTTTTCGGATGAAATCTTCTATGAATTTCACTGTCGAAACGCAGGTGATCTACATACCGGCCACTTATATTAAAAATCATTTAGGATCACACAATAGGCGCCCCTTACAGGAGCGGGTCGTGCGGAATCGTCACGTATCTTCCCTTCAGAAACATTATTATACAAAAAAGATCTCTACATTCTTGACATAAGGGTTCTGTCACAGGTAAAATAACTACGGACGGAGCGTTCAATACTTTTGCCAGTAGACTGTAAACGCGATGCCCCTTCATTTCCTGAATGGGTATAATAGGGTCCCATTGTCATTGGCGGGGCTAAGAGAATTTTCTTGAAATCGTCTTTAAAATATTTGAAAATTCGTAAGGATAGTTGCAAAATACATACATATTGTAAACGCTTTTATTTTGAATACAAACGGCCAGACAAAGTGCCTTTTGTATTGCATTTAGTTGAGACAGGCGACAGCAACACCAACCAGTCCTTCTTTAGTCCGTTGGCAAACCAACATCTAAGCGTCGAAACTCGAAACACACTAGGCCGAATTACGTCGGCGTAAATTCCGCCGCAAATGTCAAACGCATACAAAATACGGACGGAATGCGACGGAATAGTGTGTCATCCCTCGCGTTCCGTCCGTATTTTGTATGCGTTTGAAACGCGGCGGAATTTACGCCGGCGTAATTCGGCCTAGTGTGTTTTGACACTTAGGCCGTGTTCACACCAAACTGACTATACGCCGCTGAATGTGAGCGAGCGTTACGCAGTTTATTGTATTTCCATACATATTCACTGTTTCGTTCACACCCTGTTGTTTCTGATATCTATGTTCACACCTAACGGACAATACGCCATTACGCTAGGCGTAGGCGCGGACATTCGATACCGTATATTTTGTATGATTTTCACGTTCACGCTGGGGCTCACAGTGAGCCTGCTCACATTCAGCAATCAGCGGCGTATAGTCAGTTTGGTCTGAACACGGCCTTAGAGTCAGAGATCAGACACACAAACATATTTTAATACTAGATGATATAGAAACTCATTTATCGCGTGGGAACCGTGCACTTTTGGCATAAAAAGTATACTATGTCCTTTCCCTCAAAGTATCTTCATACCGAATTTCATCAAAATCGGTTTGGGTGTGAAGAGGTAACAGACAGACACACTTTCGTATTTATAATATTAGTGTGGAATACCTATCAACTTAATCTAAGTATAACGTACGTGAAATTCTAATATTGCCACAATTTCGGGAGTTTTCGTCGCACCTCGCAACACCTTCTCTTCCGATGTTCCAATAATTAAATTTAGTTACTCGTTAACGAACTAATTAAAAACTGATCGAAGCATAATTACCGGTGCTAATTAAAAAATTGCTCGTTAAATTACGTATTTTATACCGCCATTGCGATTTTAATGACAATTGGACAAACAGTCATAATTGTTGAGATATAATCATTGTTTGTGGGAAAATTATTTTGCAACATCCTGTATCAACATCGTCTGCTTCTACATAATTAAGGAAAAATATTTTTTTTGGTTTAGGGCCGAACCACACCGGAATGGCAGGGCGCGGCGAGCATTTTCAGTGTCACATGATTTTAAACTTTATCTTCATTACTAGCTGTCCCGGTGAACTTCGTGTCACTTTAAAACCTTCCCTGGACTTCTACGAATATTTTAAGACTAAAATCAGCCCAATCCGTTCAGCCGTTTTCGAGTTTTAGCGCGACTAACACATTTGAAAATCAATTTTTATATATAAAAGAAGACTAGCTGTGCCCCGCGGTGTTACCCGCGGCTTATTATGGAAAATAGATTGTAATATGTTCGCGCAGTAAAAAGTAACCTATGTGTTAATCCAGGGTAACAGCTAACTCCATACCAATTTTTATTAAAATTGCTCCAGCTGTTTAGACGTGAAGAAGTAACAAACATACAAACTCACAAACTTTCGCCTTTATAATATTAGTAGGATTGTAATACATAGTATCGCTTGGGAAATCGTTTCCAAGTTTCTCAAGCGATACTACGTATTACAATAATGAAGATAAATTTTAAAATCATATGACACTGGAAATACTCGCCGCTGCGCTGTCATTCCGGTGTGAGCCGGCCCTTACATTGAGTAAATGAGACGGACTTAAGTTACTACTTACTAGATAACGCCCGCAACTCTGTTGCGCCAAAATTCGTTTATCGCCCGGGAGCTGTACATTTTTTCAGGATGAAAAGTATCCTAAGCCTTTCCCGGGACTCTAATATAACAAACAGCAAAATCGGTTTAGCGGTTTAACCATGAAGAGGTAACAGACATACAGACTCACTTTCGCATTTATAATATTAAAGTATGGATAGTATGGAATAATGTTCATAATTTTAGATTCTACATTAATCCCACGACGAATTGTAACATAAAATAATATTTTCTATTTAATAACGAGCTTTTAACATTACCATCGAGGAAAGCTGCTTTATTTAAAGCAGTGGTTCTTAACCTTTTAGTCATGAGAGACCATTTTACCAAATGTTTGTCTAGCTGGGGACCACCCAGTTGGTTTAATTACTTAAACTAAGGGTTGTTTGATAAAGAAAACAAGCACAACTTCATTTTAGGTAGCACTTTTTTTTTTATTTGGCAAAAATATAAAAGTTACAGATTTTAATTTAATGTAATTTTTGTGACTGCATAGTGCATGCTCTTTACTAACTTCTGAATTCTCACATATTATTAGGATGGCTTCGCGGACCACTTGGAAAGCCTCCAGGAACCACCAGTGGTCCGCGGACCACCGGTTAAGAACCACTGATTTAAAGTATACATTATTCCAGCGTTTATATAACTGTTGAGCTTATTTAAGCAGTTGTGTAAATGAGGTCGGGTTTTAATTGGGTTTATTATTCATCAACTTCATCAACTATCTTTTGCAGCCACCTGCAATATGCGAAGGTTCATAGGTGAGTTCCAATCTTTATACGCTTAAACTGCTGAACCTATATTGATGAAACACATGCAAGGGGGTAGGTATACCTTGATACTTGGGAAACGAGTATAGTTTTATTACGAAAAAATGCACGGTGCCCGTCAGATAGTAAAACCCATCCGCAAGTTGCTAACGGCCTTTCATCCACCAGATAAACCGTGATTTTCAAGCACTGAGCAGGCTGATGATGATGAACTATAGTTAAGAACACTCTCGATCATGTCAGCTTTCAAACAAAAAAAAAAGTGCATGAAAAGTGTATATTATTACTGTGAAAAAGAATTGATCAAAATCGGTCCACCCGTTTGGATGCTACGATGCCACAGACAGACAGACAGACAGACACGTCAAACTTATAACACCCCTCTTTTTTGTCGGGGGTTAAAAAGAAACTAACGACCCACTTTCATGGTACCTATTATACAGGTTGTAACAAAAATAAGTGATAATACTTTAGGGTATGTACGTGTTCCTTGTAGAGAGTTCACTGTGAAAGTAGGAGCGCTGAAAGACCAAAATTTTTTTCACTTTTGTATGGGCAAGAGCCCGAGCGTCACGAGTTTCCCTATACAAAAGTGAAAAAAAAATTTTGGGTCTTTCAGCGCTGCTACTTTCACAGTGAACTCTCTACAAGGAACACGTAGGTACACATCCTAAAGTATTATAACTTATTTTTGTTACACCCTGTATATTTTGTAAAAGTAGTCGCAGCGACGCTCTGGCAACGCACCAACGCAACGCAATGTGAGCTCACCCTAAGCGGGTGTGAGCGTAATTCGTGTCGGGTAAGCCTATTCGTCGGCTTAGTCCGGCCCGTTAGTTAGGGGCTAGGGGCCACGTTTGTCACGGCCCATGACGTGCCTACAGAAATGAATCTGGATAAAAGGACGGTACTGGCCTATATTCCAAAGCGTAGAGAATTTACAGTGCATTTGTTCACAGGCAGATGAGGGATCTATGTAATTTAGTCTTGTTACGTTTTGATCCGTCCAAATGAGGTAGGTTCAATATCTGCCTACGAATCAATCAATAAAATATTAATCTAATACTAATTAGGTACTAATTAGAAATAATGCACGGTGCCCACTCGCTATACTTACTAATAGAACCATATTGTAAGAGCAATTTCAACGCAAGGATAAAGGAAGAATAATGATAAACTCTTACCTGTTAATTAAAAAAAATATATTTTTTAAATTTAGAACCTAGTTCGCGCCATCCAAATTATTTTTTTAACAGCGAAGACGATGACGCACGTTTCGGCACTAGAGTGATATTATTTATTCATTGTGGACATAAAAACCGTTATAACGATACTGGAACGGGGGTATTTACAACTTGGGAGCGGAGTTACAAGTGTCCTTTGGAAACATTAAAAACTTTTTAAAAACCTAAGAGAAGTTTTATAAAGAGAAAGGCAACGGTCGCGAATAAAAAGTAAATCGCAAAGATATATAACCGTTTAAAGTGACTCTGGTTTTCTTTTGTCCGTCTTTTAAATTCTTTTAATGCTCTCTTCAGCAATCTTTAGGAGCTTCCTAGTTTTTTGCTATCAGAAAAATTCGAAGATAGACCGCATCTGAAATTATTTTGAAAATCAAAAACTCTAGTGTCGAATTGTCAGATTTGAATTTGACGTTCGGCTCTACACTTCGATTTTCAAAATTGAAAGATGCGTTCTCTTACTCCAGCAGTATACTGTCCAGTACGATTTGAGGTCTTGCCCAATTATTTTGTTGTTATTTTTACCGGAGTGCTGTAGTTTTATACTTCTAAAATCTAAATCATTAATTTTCAGCCTTTATCTTTCAGCACAGTCTACAGTGCATTCAGATTAACGGATTTCCTTCACCCTATCGTTAACATAAAAACTATATATTTTTTTACCTGCATAAACAGCAGTGGAATTGTGGTCAGGGTCATACGGGCAGACCGCCTGCCCGGACTTCTCCTTCTCCATGTGATACGAGTCACGCTGGACGCTGTACTCCCGGCAGTAGGGCTTGAAGCTGTTGGTGCCGCAGACCAGGAGTCGCCCGGTGCCGAGGGAGACCAGCACGCGGATGTAGTTCTGACACCGCTCCTGGAATAACATGAAGATTACAGTCCCTGCAGGTGTAGGAAGAGGGGTTCTTCTTCGTTCTTTTTTTGATATTTGAAATCAAAAATGGAAAAGTGTAGTAGGTAAAGTGAACACTATTGGAGTGATTTAGATGAAGAAAGAAGTACTAATACACTCTTAGCATGGTGGAACATGATATTGGCAAAACGTGTGTTTCAATGAGTAAAAAAAAACGAGGTTTTTATCACGTTTCCACTTTGATTAGCTAACCCATGATTTGTAGTTTTATTACACATAGATTACGTCCTATTTTTCCGTATCTTAATTATTATCAGATGCCGATTATTATCGAATCGACACAAACACTCTTACAACAGCTTAAAAGAGAAAATTCGTACTCCGTGAAAACTCTAACTACAATACCTATGTACAATGATTGTACATAGGAAATTGTACGGAGGAGATTGTACTACAATCCCATCTCCACTAAAAGCATACCAATTGACACTACATATACTTAAGATAATCTAGTCAATGGCATTGGACGGCATATGGGAATGCTAATGTAATCAAATCTTCCTTTATCCGTCGCCTGCTCTCTGTCGTATGAATTGCTAACGTTGACCATCAATATTCAAACATATTTTTACCCAACTGTGGGAAAAGGGTAATGTTTTGGTAACTATTTATAAAGGCGTGACGAATAAGTCTTGAGAAGCAGGTTCGATTTCAGGTGAGAGAGAGAAAAAATTTGAGAGCCAATTAGTCGATAAAATATGCCCATACATCATGACAGTAAAGGATCGGACACTGGTGTCAGGACACATTGTATAACATCACGCTGTGACCAAAAGGAGCCAAGGAACAGAGGAAAATGTGAGAAAAAAAGTGGGAAAATTATTATTTTAACGCGCTTATCTCACAAACTACTGGACCGATTTTTATTATACAGCCCATATACAGTACTAGACCACAGGAAAGGCTACTTTTTTTCGGAAAAAATTACGATTTCCGCGAAATATTTTATACACGGAGGCAAACGTCTACCGTCTAGTTATACATACATGATACAACGTTATCTACTTATTTACTTTAAAACTCCCAAACACATAAATAGAATTTCGAATGCACTATACGCCGAAATCAGTTTGTATCGTCTAAGCACGTCTACGTCCCGTCTACGTCTACGTCTCGTCTCTACGTCTCTATCGGAGCATGAGTTTCCGACCGAGCAGCTCGTAATCTACATGCTGAAGTACCTGGGGTAAAATTTACCCCATTGTGCTCGACGTTAACCCTGTGACCGATAGCGAAAGGTATAAATGGAACGTATCGGTCTTTTAATAAACTGAGTGTACAGTAAAATTACATTGTACCAATGAGTATTAATATAGCCTTCCTTCCGTCATAGAAGGACCTTCACCGAGCTGTTTACTGGATGAAAAGTATTTTATATTCAATTTCGTATGTCAACAAATTAATTGCAGGTGGGTTGCCTAAAAAATTTCAGTCCAGAATAATAAAAAATAGAAAAAAAAAACAAAACTTTTTCTTTAACATTTCGCTGGTTTGGTTAATAGACAAATTCTACTTCTTACCTCATCTTTCCCTTTAACAACACACATCTGTACATCTGTGTCTGTGGAGTACCACACCAGTCTTCTCTGTTCTGTCAAGTCTGTCAGACTGAGATTGTACACGACATTCCTGAAACAAACAAAAAAAGTTATACTTTTTGAACCTCGAAAGAAACCATTAAAGTTTTAGGAGGCAAGTCCGACATTTTGCAAATAGCCCAGTAGGGTTAATTCAGCCTTGTATGGGAATCTGAAATTAATTATAGTCAGAATTTTTTTTTCACCTGTGTTTAGGGGGGGTCATGAATAGCTTAAATTCAAAAACTCGACCAACCCCGACGTGTGCGTTAGCCGCCATATTGGTTTGAAGATCAAATCTTTGTTTAGACATATCTCCTTTATTTTTTATTTTTTTACGAAAATGATAAGAACTAAATTTGTTGTAAATTTAATTTTCTACATTTTGAGCTATTATAATTTCCATTGTAAAATCAATATTTACGGAGATAAATGTAAAAAACAAGTCAAAGTATAATTTCGCTTGTATGTCAATTATTATCGGATTTAGCGAAAATAATTGTAGAAACAAAGTTGTTGGTGATAGATCATTAAATTTCCTACAAATTTAATCCTTATGATTTTTTTTACAAATCAATATTTAAGCTCCTACACCTATGGTAAATGTACCGGGACCCAAGCGACTGGATAGAACTGAATATTTCTGATCATGAATTAGACCTTTTAACAATAATTACGGCACAACCTACACCTGAATAATTATTAAAAAAATGGCCAAGTGCGAGTCGGACTCGCTCATGAGGGTTCCGTACCATTATAAGGCAAAGATAGACAAAAATTTGTGCTTTTTGTATGGGAGCCCCTAAATATTTATTTTATTTTAATTTTATTATTAATTATTAAAGTACAAATACAATTAAAATATATTTTATGCATATTTTAATTGTCTTTGTGCTGCTATTTTTGATAAAGAGCAAAAAAGGCCACTAAAATCCTGTTTGCCCCATCAAATATTAAATATAATATGTTTTTTTAGTATTTGTTATAACAACAAATACTAAAAAAACATATTATATTTAATATTTGATGGGGCTCCCATATAACAAACAGGATTTTAGGGGGGGGAGGGAAACAAAATACATAATATCTGAAAATTTCAAGTCTCTATCTATCTCCGTTCTTGAAGCCTGGAGACAGACAGACGGACAGACAGCGAAGTCTCAATTTTAATTGTGGGTAATGTAAAGAGCTACAAGTTTATTTCTGTTTTTTTTTCTGTATTTGACAATAATCGCGATACAGGTCGAACAGGTCAAAATTATATTTTGACTTGTTTTTTGCAGTTATTTCCTTAAATATTGATTTTACAATAAAATTATAAGGACTAAAGTTGTAGAAAATCAAATTTTCGACAAATTTAATCTTACCATTTTCTTAAAAAAATAATAAATAAAGGAGATATAGCTAAAAAAAGATTGGACCTTCAAACCAATATGGCGGCTAACGCACACGTCGTGGCTGGTCGAGTTTTCGAATGTAAGCTATTTGTGACCTCCTCTAAACACTGGTGCAAAAAAATTTCTGACTATAATTAATTTAAAAAAAATCTAACTCTACTGAGGTAAAAATAATTTTATGCGATTTCTAATAAATAATTAAATAAGTAGTATATTTCTAATACTATTAATTCTATATTCAAAAGCATCCTGTCAAATTATTTTGTAGTCAATGTACTTTTTGCAGGTAGTTTTAAAATAATTTTGTTTGACATTTCGTAGCAAAAATCCTACTCGTGAGTCGTGACAAGTATTTTTTTTTATAAATTTTAATAGTAAGTCCTGATTTAATATGTAATAGATTATTTTTAGATTATGTCACCAGGAGGGTCATAAAATCTTAACATTTCCACACCTCATTGAGGTAGAATTTGTAAAACGCATAGACCTAAAAACATAATTGTATCAATTTCTTGGAAATAAAGGATATGAATTTGAATGATTAGAAAATTATGAACTAACTGTTATGGGCTGTCTCGTAATTAAAAAAAGAAAATCCCCAAATATACAGAATCCAGTATCAATATTTTCCCTCACTCGTGCGACTTTTAAACAAAAAGTTTCATCGGAATTTTGTTGGGCAACTCCGCCCAACTTTTCACAACAAACACGATCTGTTTTAAATCATTACGCAGGTAAGTCACACCGCCTTTAATTACTGAAGTTCATGGGATTTCTTCATGAAATCCCCTCCCCCCGGTCCCCCTACCGATAATTGCTAGCAATTATGAGCAGATCTAATGTTGCTACAATTAAGCTCGGAGCTGGATAATAATGTTTATGAAAAGTTTGGATATAGGTAAATATAAATAAAGCACAAATACACGTATAGCCTATAAGGTATTTTTAAGCTTGCTGAAAAAAATGATAACGTCATTATAGTCATCCAAGTGGTGAAATTTCGAATTAAAGGTCCTGCGTCTCCCAGACTCTCCAATAAGTAGATTTTGGTAAAATTTCGCTCAGTTACAAATATAAGAGGTACGTACGGGAATGTTCAGATAATAATGTGTCTAAACATACCATATGCCGAAGTTCCGCGGCGGAAATTCCGCATGATTGCGTCAACAATGTCAAACGCATACAATATAACGCGACGGAATTTCGGCATGGTGTGTCATCGGTAATTTAAAATACATTGCAGGCCGAACTTCGGCCGCGGAAATTTGGCATCGTGTGTTTAGACACTCTCAATACACGTTTTGGTAATGCATGTTTACAACACACATCAAATCAAATTAAAACACGTGTTGAGCACTTGTCATCTAAACACTCTTTGGCATTGCAAGAGCCATTTCACGTGGCGATGACTTTTGCCATTTCTTATACACTTCCTATTTTTACTCTCGAAAGTAGTAATTAATGCAGTTTGACTAAACACTCAGGTAACTTTTTATAAAGCGTAAGAATATATTTTCACAAGAATACGAGTGCCAAATAGTCAAAGCAGCTGCTTAAAGTACTGCATTGTGAAGTTAAACACACGAGAATAAAATCCTCTTGCTCACTACAGTTAATTATTCAGAACAAACCGGCGGTTTTAATCAGAAAAGTTTGGTGGAAGTTGCTCTGCTGGTCCCAAATGTAACATCCACACTCGGGGAAGTAGAATTCTCTCTCTTTATTCCAAAAGTCAAAAGTAAAATAAAGACAATAATCCATACTCATATTATAAATACGAACCGATTTTGCTGTGACATGGAGATACCTTGAGTCCCGGGAATGACACCGGATACATTTTATCCCGAAAAATGTACGGTTCTCGTTATATAAATCGGATAAACGAATTTTGTAGCAACGGAGTTGCGGGCGTCATCTAGTTGTTCTATATATTTCAACTGAAATCATTACTAGAGCTACTGTCGTTACTGATGACGTATCGTGACGCGTTTTAAAAATTACGCACGTAAAATACAGAATCTGAATCACATCAAAATACAGATTTTTGATTTTGGTTTCAAAATAATATAATATCAATGAAAATACAAAAAGATACAGTTTTAATCCGATAAGAGATAACTCATTGAACAGTAACAGGCAATGTAAAATTCTCTAACTTTTCAGGCTCTTAAATACATGATATAGATTTTTACGATGTTTCTCTATTTTTTCCAATAGGCATTTCCGGTTACGCGCGACCGCTGCTGTTAAAAACGAAATAATCGGCCAAGTGCGAGTCAGACTCGCACACGGAGGGTTCCGTACCATTAAAGAGCAAAATTAGGCCAAAAATTTAGTTTTTTGTATGAGAGCCCCCCTTAATTTTTTATTTTATTTCAATATTATTATTAAATATTAAAGTACATATACAACTAAGGATTTTGTAAAAAATTCAAGTACCTACCTGTTACCATTATTGATATAGAGCAAAAAAGGCCAAAAAATGACGTTTGTTGTATGGGAGCCCCCCTTAAAAATTTATTTTATTTTGTTACACAAGCTGTGAAAATTTCAACTCTCTAGCTATAACCGTTCTTGAGTTACAGCCTGGTGACAGACAGACGGACAGACGGACAGACAACGAAGTCTTAGTAATAGGGTCCCGTTTTTACCCTTTGGGTACGGAACCCTAAAAAGACCACGCTTGAAAGTTAAGTTGCTTGACCGTAATGTAAATATAATATGCCTAATAATACAGATGCGGCAATAAAATATATTAATATAAGTATTTAATATAGTATAAAGCCTACCCAAAAATTCTTAGGGCGAAGACAATTTGGAAGGGCAAGACCCTACATTATAGACATTTTTTGTTCTCTAACGAAGTGCGATTGGACGACCAATTTGGCCACACTGACAGTTACTGATAATCTCATTATCTCCACATAGTGATCTACAACATTACATGCTATTGTTGTCTATTCTATTTTCTATTATCTTGTTTCTTGCAGTCTGCAAAGCTGTGATTTTTGTCTATAATATTCATGGTTTCAACAAGGCAAAGACATGTTACGTGCTCCAATTTAAAAAAAGGGCCATTTTGATTTTTTAATTGCATGTTAAAAGCGACTTTTCTCTCACTCTCTCTTGTTATTGTAATTTGGTCGTGTTGTGTTAAAATCGATCACAACTAAGGCTTCATACAGATGAACGGCACTTGTCGACTGCCGTCGACACGTGCTGTCGACAAGTGCCGTTCGTCTGTAAGCGCGCTAACATGGATATTATAACACGACTAAACAACGCACTAAAGACTAGATTGCTCATCCGTAGTTGTAATGGGACTTCAGTCTGAATGCCTTGTAACTGTGCCATGATAAATTAAAAAATAATACGTCTGGCACTCGGGGACTGCCGCAGTAAAGCAAAGCATGCAATTATAATTCGCAAACGTCTAGTCACACGCACACAAACACCATGCCGAAGTCTGGCAACGCACCGAATGGTCGGAGTATTAGGTCTTTCGTCACGGAATGTTTTGATTCGGTCGTCGCGCTTTAAGCCCGCAACTACAGCTATGCAATGGCCAAAGAATTATTCTATTTGGCAATAGCTCAATAAATCTGTTCATGAATCATTTTCTCCAGCGGTACATCATTGTCATGATATTTTCCATTCGTAACATCAGACCGTGTCCCATGTTTGTCAATATGCATGCGATAACAATCGTTCCATGAATTAATACATAAGTTGACAGCTGTTCGGATATTGACCGGTTCCCGGACTCATCTACGGGGTTTCTTGAATTCCGAAATCTCATCATTTTATTTTATTACACATACATACTCGTATTTATGGTGACCCAAAACGAAGTGCTGCAATCACAGACATTTAATTTAACTCCAATTTAATGAAGAGTTTGACAGACAATGTATGGGTTTATGTAAAAATATCTTCATTTAATTACAGTTAGTTAATTAATATTCGTCTCTGAGTGCGGTAGTGGGATAATATTTTAGGCCTAAAGTTTAGGGCGTACGTAGGTGTGCATGAAAATGTTATCCCACCAAAAACATAAAATATGTAAAAATGGAAAGCCAAGTTCCATACAAACATTATTCTTGTCTATGGACTTCGCCGTAAAAAGGATGGAGATCTAAATGAGTGCCAAGTTCCATGGAAAATCGAAATATGTATGTATAGGAACCAAATAACATTATGAACAAATAATAGAGTCTATTTCTTTGCTTTATTGGATATCTATAACAATTAATGTTATTTAAATGATGTGAGATCTTAAACTAGATTAGATCTAACTTGGCCAGTTTTCATTACATCAGTCATTTCATAAAGTTATTGAACATTTTAATTCTGATGAAAACTAGCCAAGTCAAATCTAATCTTGTTTAAGATCTCACATTATTTAAATAACATTAATTGTTATAGATATTCAATAAAGCAAAGAAATAGACTCTATTATTTGTTCATAATGTTATTTGGTTCCTATACATACATATTTCGATTTTCCATGGAACTTGGCACTCATTTAGATCTCCATCCTTTTTACGGCGAAGTCCATAGACAAGAATAATGTTTGTATGGAACTTGGCTTTCCATTTTTACATATTTTATGTTTTTGGTGGGATATCATTACTTTTTGTACAGAAAACTTTCCGAGCAAGGGTAGACAGTAGACATCTTAATCTTCCCAGTTCAAACATACATAATATTCGACTATATTCAATCGCAACCTTAAGGTGTTGTTTCGCCACTTCCGACGAGTATCGGATATACTATCCGCAACTTATCTGGCAGATACTTCATCTGTCAGATAATTGTGAATATACTATCTGAAACTTAACTGACAGATCCTTTATCTGTCAGATAAGTTATGGATAGCCTATCTGAAACTAATCAGGAAGTGGGGAAATAGCCCCTAAGCCTTGTTGAGTATCAGACGAATAAAACAAAGAAAATTCAGGCGAATGGAAAAAGCAGCTACCATCAGGAGGAATTGGAATAATACGGTATAACACAAGTGTATTTCCAACGATTAACTATAGGGTACAGCTTATTGTGCGGAAGTAAAGTAGCTATTATTATAGCTGTCTAACAAACAGACAGACAAACGGACGGACGGACGGACAGACGGACAGATGGACGGACAGACGTATTAAAAGAATTCTATGTCTATTCCCGGGACTCAAACTATATCTCCATACCAAATTTAATAACAATCGGTACAAGCAATTTGGGCGTGAAGAGGTTACAGACATACTTCATAAAGGCACCTTCTATTAATTTCCTAAAGTTTTTTCACTTCACAAATAAATATTTACGGGGAGCTCCCATACAATAAATGTGATTTTTTTGGCTTTTTTTGCTTAAAATCGATAATGGCAGCCGGTAGATACTTGAAAATTTCACAAAATCTTTAATTATATTTTTATTTTCATAATACATAATAAAAGTAAAATAAAATAAATATTTAAGGGGGGTCTCCATACAAAAAACACAATTTTTGCCTAGTTTCGCTCTGTCCGACTCGCACTTGACCGATTCTTTTTGTTTTCTGATTTTTCCCTACGCTTTCACACAATTACCGAGCTGGATTCCAAATTTCAGCCTTCTAGGTCATCTGGAAGTGGGTTAGAATTTTGATCTATAGGTCAGTCAGTCAGTCAGTGATAAAAATGTAGATTTTCGGACGTTAATATCTTAATAACCGTTTGAGCTGTGCTTATGAAATTTAGAGCGTGTAGTTATCTCGCAAGTCTCATTATATGAGCCAAATTTGAAACGTTTGTGTGAAATAGTTTCTGAATTATGTGAGGGTCAAAAGTACCTGCAAATGGTTCGTGTAATATTACACACGGTGCTGCTCGCCATTCTGTTATACTGGAACTTGGCTAACATTCTTAAAAAGACTATTCAGCCGAGGATTCTCAAAATCACAATTAAGGGTGAAGCCAAACGAGCGTAATTTGCGAGTTGTGAGTCGCAGAATTTCGGTCGCGTAAATATCTTTTCATACAAATCATGATTCACAAAATTCCGCTCGTGTGAATCAATCAGGACTTTTGTATGAAACTGAATGCAACAGAATTTCTGCCAGCCCTAAGGGGGTGAAAAAAAGCAATCGAAATTCGACAGCGAAGTTAAGGCATTAAACTTACCGAGTAGAGTGGCAAGACATATATATAATAAACATAGCGATTTACTGGCCGAGATCACTGTCTCGCCCATAAAGTTAATATACCTAGCGGAATAGAGAAACAAAGGTCTGAGCAAGCGAGACGTCACTATCAGGAACACTGCGTGGTAAAAAGAGACGTGTGATACATGACAGCAGAACCAATTTTTTTCATATTTTTGACGTCCAGTCGGCACTTATCGGCACGTTGACAATTTAATCTCTTAGAAAGATGCTTGTGTAAGTGTATACGTAAACAAATTTTTACACACAGACGTAAATCAATTTCAGTTTCGTTTGACAGCTCGAGATTTTGGCTCTATTCCGCTAGGTACCTATATTAACGCATGGCGCGCGCCATGCTGAATGTATGTAAGCCGCAGACTTTGATCGCACAAAAGTCTGTCGTCTGCGATCTCCCTTAACAATGCGTCATGTCAAATCCTATACATAATATATTTTATGGACTGGATTTTAAGGCCATCCCCCGAGCAAACGACCTTGACCATACATTTGACGCGTTGCCGAGATCGCACAAAAATCCTATTTTTTTTACTTATCTTGGTTCAAAATTGATCTAAAAAAAATTAAAACGGGGAACATGTAGCTAATGAAATTGTCTATCGATTGTCGTGTGTTTCAAATAAACTTAATTTGTAAATACTGGGGAGATGCTGAAAGTATGCTTCAATTTTAATAAATTGGTTTTATTTTGGAAGCTGATATCATGAATATAATAAACAAAAATAGAAAATTCAAAACGTGGAAAGGAATGTTGATATACTGAAGTAATCGTAAAGCAATAATTTGCTGTATTTTTATTACAACTTTGTAGCTTTCAAATTATGAGGTTATAATGCTTTAAATACGGTAAATTACGGAATCTCCGTAGGGAAGGCCCTTAAGGCAGGCTTCTCTTCTTCTTCTCTTCTTTTATATAAAAATGGATTTTCAAATGTGTTAGTCGCGCTAAAACTCGAAAACGGCTGAACGGATTGGGCTGATTTTAGTCTTAAAATGTTCGTAGAAGTCCAGGGAAGGTTTTGAAGTGACACGAAGTTCACCGAGACAACTAGTAATATAATAAACATATCGATTTAGTGGCCGAGATCACTGTCTCGCCACTCTATTCGGTAGATGTCAAAAATGTATGGGATTTGAGATAATTATGACATAATTACAGTTCGACAAGGCTTTAAATAAACGTGGCGAGAAAAGGAACTATCACTTTTATCATACAAAAACGTCATTTTTAACATACGTGTTCTCCTTTACCAGCAGCGTCCCGTCCACATTAATGCCTTGGAAGTTGGAGCACTATATAACGCATCGCAAGCGTATCATGATACTTAACAATGCGTCATGTCAAATCCTATACATATATGGACTGAATTTTAACTATGTACTGAGGAGTCCCAATACGCGGGCGAGGCCGCAGCCCGTAGGACACAGCTACTTTCTAATATTTACTAGGAACATACATAAACTAAGTAGTAAAAATAGAATTTATGTTACTTAAATTTGTCAAATTAAGACAATATTTTTAAAAAGATATTAATGTACTTTCTTAAATACTATTGTTTGTTAAAACTAATATGTATTCTGTGCTATTGTAGTTATTTGTAAACGCTAGTGAGTAAATTACCAATTACGTCACATACATATCCGTACTCATATTATAAATTATTACATTGAGAATTTAATTTAGTTGATATAATTAAATACATGATAATTTAATATTCATATAATATTTTTAATTATTTATAAGTACTTAATTTGAATGTATACTGCTGATTTGTATTTGTTTGTAATTCCAGATGTTATTGTAGGTAATATTTGAAAGTGACGGTTGGTTATTGTTTTCAGTGATATAAAAAAAATGACGGTACTTTTTTGTAAACCGACACGGTGGTGACTGAACGATTTTGTAAGGCAGAAGCTTTGCCAAGTCTGAATAAAGTTATTGTGCTGCTAAGTGAATTTTATTATATTCTTCACATGGAGCTAATACAGAGATTCTTCATATATTATGTGTATGTAAAATTACAGGAGAGGATCTAACGAAGCGCTCCATACGTGAGCAGCATTATTTGCAACTACCCTCCAACGCATGCCCTTCTAACGTGCGTTTCTAAACCTTAAATAACCGAAAACAGGCATTCAAAAAGGTAAATCGTCCTTGAAAAAGTCCTGAATTTTGTTTCATTTAGTAGAAGGGTCTAAGATAGATTTAGCCCCAATTTCACCAACGTCTAACAGCTGTATTAACAGCTTGTTAAATTGTCCTGTCTTCTCTTTCATTTATAAGAAGAACGAAAGATGTAACATGATACTAATTCGAGCGTTAACTATAACAGTCGTTGGTGAAATTGGGGCTTAATACTTTTAAAAGTGGTAATCTGTTTCGACTGTATCTATTGAAATACGAAAATATGTAATGCAAAAATACTGATTGGTACAACCATTTTTATCTGTTTAGCAATATGCAGAATCAAAACCTAAACTCTACTTACCATAATAGCTCTATCTCTTTTGTGATAAACAGAAGGAGATGATATTATATTGACAGTGTAACGCGGTGTGTAAACTAAAACTGGGGGCTATCCTAAACAACGAGATGGGAGAGACGATATTTTAGGGAGTTAGCCTACCGTGTCCACAAAGTTGTTGTCGAGTCTCCAAGAATATTGCTGAATATAGCACATTAGCTTTGTCCACACTGGGCCTTTTTTTGTTCATCAAGGGCATGCGTTATAGCGCAGTCAACAGCGAACGTGAGGCATGCCCGTGACGCGCGTTGAAATCGTAGAAGACACTTTTCTTTCAACGCGGGTGGATTTTGACGCATTCAATTATTGAATATGCCAAACGAAAGTTGAATAAAAAGAAGATGACGAAAATTGAAGATGAAATTGCATACCTAATGTGGGCATAGCTATAGAATATTACTGAGTCCTCTTTCTATTTTTTTGTAAGTATCTTTCGAGTTCAAACCCTCATTTTTATTTCACTAAATTGCTTAAAAATGTTGATTTATTTCAGCCTTTCTGACTTTTTCAAAATTTACAACATGAAATTATAAAAAATGGAATGACACCACTCTTATAATATTCGGAGGTTATTCTGAGATTTAAGAAATTATGGTATAGGTTTATGCTACAAAATTCGTTTATTGCGTGGGGACCGTACATTTTTTCGGAACAAAAAGTATTCTATGTCCTTTCCCATGACTCAAAGCAACTCCATGCCAAATTTCAGCAAAATCGGTTCAGCGGTTTGAGCGTGATGAGGTAACACAGACAGACACACTTTCGCATTTATAATATTAGTATCCAGGATGTAAACTCGTCTAAGCATGTAGACACCGAGGAAGTAACAGATAAACATACTTTTGCAATTTATAATATTAAAGCCCGTTTGTGTCTTGATCAAATCTGCATTTATCAATTAATACAAATACAACTATGGACTGTGAAATATAGAATTGAATACTTGATAACCACGCGGGACTGATCGTTCAGGACACCGTCTCGATGACATAGCAAATTTGTGTCCCGATCTAAACACGATACATGAGTCTTATGGGATTACTCGGGAGCATAAAATGTCTAAAACAACGACGACAGGGGAGATACTGCATCACAATACACAATTAACCAGTAGGCCGACTTCAAACAAGCTGACAAATCGACGCGTGACCACGTGGTATCGCTGCAAGCATGCTATGAACGGCTTAGAGTCAATTTATACTAGCGCGGAGTCGACGCGCATCGAAGCGAATTACCAAAATTGAACATAACAAATTCAACCTTAACTCCAAAGCTCCCAGCACTCTGCGCTGGTATAAATTGACCCTTAGCATCGCATTAACAGGGCGCGCGAAGGCCGATATGGCAAGTATGCGTAGTAACGTCAAAAGTAATGAAAACACTTCTATAATACGGTCAAATTAACTAGACGCGCGGTTTGATGACGTCATTACGGAGCTCGCATGTTATTGCATTCCAGCGGTGCGTCAAGTTAATGTGACCGTGTTGTAAGTCGGCCTACTGATTCGCTCTGTCTATTGTGGCTGCATTGTTGAAAGAATAAATTATCTGCAGTGTCTCGGGGTGCATATATTTCGGCCTTTTTGCGGACATAGTGTGCTCTGCTCGTGATATGAAGTGAATGCGCGTAATTTGTTAGCCGTCCAAAGTTTGGAGGTATGGTTTTATTTTGGAGACTATTAGCATATTGTCGTAAGTACAGGTTATTTATTTTATTCTCCATTTATTGTATAATCACATACCCATACTATAAAAATAATGATAAAGGCGAAAATGTGACTGCTTATTATTATGTATTTTGGCGTTTGTTACTGAGCAGATTTATATGAAAAGCAATTTTTTGAGTTTTTGGATAGTTTCTATCCCTGTAAAATGTTGGGTTGCCGCATGGTATAAAAATTAAGTTGCTAACCAATGTATGGGCAACATTTATAATATTATGGTTATTATGACCTGAGTGGCGTCGAACTTACGCCGAAAAGAAATAACATGAGATAAAAATAAAATGTTTATATCATTAACAGAAATTAAATCCAACACTATTCTTTCCAACCACCAAATACTAGTCCATCAATCACAATTAAAAAACAATGTCCAGATAATACCCAAAGCGTGGCAGCCCTGTATCTTTCAGATAAATGGATCTATCCCCTCACAATCAGCGAGCACAGCCCTAGGGCTGTGATCAGATAAAGTGTAATCTGTAGCGATTCATTTTGCTTAATTTCTTTTGTGCTTAGAAGTGTTCGTGGAAGCAGTGCATTTTTTATTTTCTTGTTGTTTGTTGTGGGCCAGTTTGATTAAGGTGACGCCGCGTTAAAGTAAATAACTTGAAAAAACCGTGTTGGATATGTTTTAGATTGCTTGTTTTCTATGAGAGGCCCTCTCATAGAAAACAAGCAATGGAACAGCAAAAAATGGAAAGGGCGTAAGCGACAAAATGATTTTTTTTCGCGTAATTTAAAAACCATAAATAGATTTCATAATATAAGCTATGGGCAAATTAAAGTGTACGCTTGAACGAATTTATGTACAAATTTTGGAAGCTTAAATCACTCTCCTCTGTTGGCAAAATAGGAATCCCTTTTTTACAGAGGTCTTTTTGATTGATTATTCTGTGTTATAAAAGTTGACCAATCGTTTTATGCTATGGGTAATTCAAAGACAAAGACATGATGAATACTGACAATGAACTTTAATTTCTTAGCTTTAGTCATTGCTGAGAAAAATCGATATCGCTACAGCCAAATTATCAAGGCGTCGCCTTACAACAAGCCACGAAGAAGTTATTTTTATAGAGCCGAAGTGTGTGCGCAAGTCTCTCTTTAATCCGACAAGGTCGTTATTTACTTCTAGTAGGTAAGTAGCATACTTCGAGTATATAGCCTATAGACTTATAGAGTATGGAGTTATAGACCGAGGTATAATTACCGTTATTCGGGATGCAACAAACTTTATGTTACTACCATATCTTACATAAATATTCGTAATAAAATTTAGCCACAACAACACAAATTAATCTCTATTAGTAATGTCGTCATGCATCTACGCAATAGTATTACCGGTATTATAACCGACATTCAAAAAGCGGTTTAAATAGTAGAATTATATTCTAAGCTATTCTAACTGAATATGAATCTAGTGGCGAATATCTGATGTAATTTGTTTGCCTGCACTCGACACAGTTTCGATATTGGAAAACTTTACAAGCTCAGTTTGGAACAATATCAATAGCGCATTGGGACACGTGTTCAATACTACACACAACGCAAAAAGACGTCGAGTCGGCGAAAGGAGGGTGGCAAAGTCGTGTACCTAGTCAATACACGTTACATAACAAGCTAAAAGCCGAGCTTTGTGAGCGCTCGCGTCGTCACACCTTGACTGATTGATGATAACATATTATCAATGTATAAATAAAAATTACTATGTTAAATCACAAATCAATAGGCGTGATAGTTTTCCGTAATGTGTACCACAAAATTTTATTTTATTACAAACAGTAGTGGTAATATTCTCGACTTATGTTTTTCCACATTGCCATTACAGGTTGCCAAGGCAAACCATCCCTTATTATACGAAGATAGATATCATCCCGCATTAGACATTAATGTACTTGACATATCATTGCAGCCTTTTACTGAGCGCTATGTCCCGCAATTTAATTTTAACAAATGTAATTATGATAACCTTAACAACTATTTTAATAATATTGACTGGAATAATGAATTGAATGTTGGATCATTGAATGAGGCCTTAGATAATTTTTATAAGGTATTACATGATTGCTTTATTCTCCACGTACCCCTGCGCCATCATTCTCTCAACAAACAGTACTACCCAATTTGGTATTCAATACCTTTAATTAAAATTATACGAGAGAATTGGAAAGCTCACCGTGCGTGGAAAAAATATGGTAACCCTTTGGACTATGATGAATTTTCCTTACTGAGAAAGAGACATCACAAGGTTTTGAGCCAATGCTTTGAATATTTTAAATCTAAAACAAAGGAACACATTAGGTATTCGCCCAAATACTTCTGGAAATATGTTTGTTCAAAAAAAGGCACCATCAAGTATCCTAAACAATTTACATTAGGCACTTCAAAGTATAATGATGGACAATCTATATGTTCTGCATTTAGTAGGTTCTTTGAAAGCGTTTTCACTGCTCCATCATCTGACTACCCTGACCGATACTATCATGACTCATATTACACAAGCTCAGATTCAATATCTAATACCACTGTTTCCACCGAAACCGTACTGAAACTATTAAAATATTTGTTTCGAAGATCACTTAAAGAATGCATTTTTCCTGATATATGGAAGACAGCACACATAATTCCAATTTTCAAAAAAGGAAGTAGAACACTAATTTCTAACTATAGACCCATATCTATCTTAAACACGATAAGTAAAGTATTTGAAAAATTAGTATTCAATCATATTTATCGGCCATCCTACGAAGTGACCAAAATCCTGTTCGCTTTATTTATCTCCTTTTTAAACATAGTCACATTTTAACAATAGTGTGTATTTTGCTTTATTTTCAGTTTCCTATCACCACATAATTCAACTAATATCCAATCTCTCTTATTTATTAAAATTTTGCGCTTTTCCTGTAGACCAAATCACGTCCTGTCGACTGTTCGCGGCATACGCTGCCAGATCCTGATATCTTTTAAAAATACTCTTCTATGTTTGAAGTATTTAATGTGAATCTGTCATATTACAAATATAATAAAGTAAATTTTCATGTAATTAAAACAAAACGAATTTCTTTATTAACGAAGTTACAAAATATTCTACAGTGTTCGTAAAAACCTAATCACACCTGCAGTCAAACATAAAAATACTGATATTTTTATAAATATTTTCAACAACAACACTGTTTTGTGTTGATAGCAACACTGGAACAGTAGTTGTCATTGTGTAACCGTTTTCGCTGGCAGAGAAAAGTTAATTACCCAGTTTTTTAATAAGATTGAGTGATTCTACGAAGTGTAAAAGTTGCTGCGTCACTTCTAAAGTGGCCAATAAACAGTAAGTCCTTAATCCCAAATTATAATTTTCATTTAGTCTTGTTAATTAGATGTAAAATAACAGAACGTGATTGAGGCCGCGGCTTATAACCTCAAATATTCGCTTCGACATGGACTAAAGTATTTGTACAGTTACGTTCAAAAGTCCAGTAGCAATCGTACGCAGCTATAGCATCAACACTTAACGTTACTTGTGACCTTTTTCTATAAAGACAATTCACACACACACATACACTTTGTTTGGCTGTATATTCATATCGTCAATTTCGTCTCAACATGTGAGCACTGCCGTGGCCTAGTGGTTAAGCAAGTGCGTGTGTTTATTCTAAGATCATCTGCATCAGCTAAGTTACAGGATCGAATCCGACCCGTATTGAGTCTGCGTCGTTTTTACGTAAAACAATTTTTGAGAAATGTTGATACAACTATGTAGAATAAAAAATTACGTTTCTAACTAAAAGCACAGAAACGTATAGTTAGAAACGAAACATTCTAGTCACAGCAAAGAATGTGAGGGTAGATTTAAAATAAAATGGAACGATTGCTTGAAGATAACAAAATATTAAAATGTTGTTGGTTGGTGAACTCAGCTACGAGTGTTTGTGTTCTTACTGTTGCGATACAATTTATCCAATATGCAAGCAAATATTACTATTGAAGCAAGAGCTAAAATTGTGGCCCTATATTCGGATGGCCTGAATATTTCTCAAATTTCTAACGAAACTGGCTTCTCAGTAAGTAGTAATTAATTATATTATTAATGTGATGTGTATTTTTTCATTGGTTAAAATCGTCTTTTACAATTTATTCTTTTTTTTAGAGAAATACTGTAAGTCGATGGGTGAAAAGATACGAGGAAGAAGGTGGCTTGCAGAGTCGTAAACGAAGTGGAAGGCCACTTCTTATTAACCAGACTCAGCGGCGTTATATGGCAGCGGAGTATGAAACATGTGGTTTCATACCGACAAGTCGTTTTGCCGACGAATTTAACACGTCATTGGTCACCGTTCGTCGTGCACTTCATGACGAGGGATTACACCACCGAAAGCCGGCGAAAAAAACGTTTTTGACTCAAAGGCATAAAGACGAACGGCTACGCTTTGCACGAGAGTATTTAGATTTTGATTGGGAAACAACATTTTTTTCCGATGAGAAGACTTTTAAATCCTCTCAAAAAGGAAGACTACATTTATGGCGTAACGATAACACCCGTTGGTGTGAAAATAACGTGGTGTCAAACACTGAATCTGGCAGAATAAGTGTGAACATGTGGGGATGGATTAGTGCTCAAGGGCCGGGTGAACTTGAATTTATACCTACGCGAGCCAACAGTGCAAATTATGTAGAAGTGTTAGAGGACATTATGTTACCTACTGTGCGAAATGTGTATGGTGATAGCGAAATAAGTTTTGTGCATGATAATTGTCCAATTCACCGAGCCTCCATAGTTCGCAATTGGTTCAGTGAACATTCTAATATTAAAGTTATTCCGTGGCCAGCACGATCCCCAGACTTAAACCCGATTGAAAATATATGGGGTTTAATGGTGCAAAGATGGCGAGCACGCGATGATAGATGTCCGGAGCTGCTCAAATCTCATTGCATGCAGTTGTGGGAGGATTTACGTGGAACAGATATCTGTAAGAATATTGTGGCTTCCATGCGCAGACGTCTTCTTAGTTGTATCGAAAATAATGGAGGTTACACAAAATATTAAGAATCATTATTTATATTATTAAATTAAAAATGTATTTCTATGTCGCAATAATAAGTGTAAAGTAATTGTTATAATATTTATATTTCGTAAGTTTCAATTGGGCATTCTACAAAGGAACGTGCTGGCCAGTAATTGAATGTAGGTTTAAGATTTTAAGGTTGAGGTTAAGTTTTAATCCTCTTTTCCTCGGAAAACGAATAATTAAACTATAGCCTCAACAATATGAAATATTGATAACACAATAGATATAGGTATTATTATATTGATAGACCTGTGAATCAAAGATTTTACCATCATCCGTCAATCAATTCAATTGTTCAATAATAATTGTTATGTCATTGAAATAAAAATATATTTTTTTTTGAAAGTGTTGTTTTATTATAATATATAATTATCTAACTAAAATACTTTTACATTTAATATTATCTTATCACTATGTTATAATTTAATATTATTCTTATTAAATAAAACTTTCAAAATAGTCATTTCATTAAGTTTTCAAAAATGCTGAGATAATAAAAACAATATGAAAACTTTAAAATAATATGATAATCTGAGATTTGAACCGTGGCCATTTTTCGTCCTAGCTATGATGCGAGGCCAACTATTTACCGATGGAGCTACGAACTATCTTACGTGTCTAGTGAAATTTTTGCATTTATTGACACAGTGCAGTGCAATAAATGAAGAAGAATGAATGAAGAAAACAAACATAATATATGTTATCTTTGTCTTTCATCCACTACACGCAACTTTCTTGTATTGATACTGTACGACATTTAAGTGTGTACACGGTAACATGGCGCACACATAAATATGCACTGTACCGGCAAACGAATATAGTCGTTACGATGCTACTGGACTTTTGAACGTTGACTGTACATCACATCTGTCGAACTCACTTCTGTAGAAAGGGTTGTCTACAGATGTGATGAATGCCTACAGATGTGAGGCTTTTAAGAAATATATATCTTATTGCTATTTAATAAAGATTCAAATTCATTTTTAGAAAACCTTTGCTGTGTATATAATTTATTTTTTAGCTCAATATGCGTTTTTTAGCTTAGTTAGGTACAAAATAAAAATTTGTATACAGAAGTGACATAATATTTCGACAGATGTGATGTTGTTTTGTTTTTTCTTAAATTTTGTGATCACAATCCTATTTTTAACTAAACCCTTATTCATATTTTTGTATATTTATCGTGTACTTGAAGCATTATTAATACTTAATATGATTTTGTGCGAAAAATATGCAAAGCAATGTTTGTCTACAGAAATGACATCTGTCTATAGATGTGATTTGACGCTTTCAATTTTTTCCAGGAGATCGATCTTAATTGCAAGAATGGCGAGGAATAAGAAAAAATTGACTGAAGAAGAAAAAAAGGAGCGTCGCAAAGAACAGAAAAGGAGATATATACTCGTAGAAAAAAAGACAGAAAATGTCGGAAGCTGAATTAGAGGAAAGGCGCAGAAAAGACAGAGAAAGATACCAAAAGAAAAAAGCATCAGGAGAGATCAAGACGATTAAAGAACAAACTATAGATATTTATAATTAAGATATTTTCTAAATGATTGGTTATCCTACTTGACTGATTTATTTCTTATTACATATTTTTTTAATTGCTATTATATATTGTCTACAGAGGCGAAGTCACATCTGTAGACATAGTTATTATATTTTTTTATTGTGTAACCGTTGGCTATTTTCATGTTGATTATGTTCTAGAAAGTGAGAAGGCATTTTTTTCATGTTATTACTTTTTTATATAAAGGATTGTAATGGGATTGTATTCATTTTCGTTATTTTTGTAATATTGTCTTTTCTGTCGACAATAGCATCACGCCTGTCGACAGGCAAAAAGCTCAAAAGTGTCATAAATGGTCATATTGTGATTGATGATCTCTAAAAGTATTTTTAGATTTAATAAAGATATATTTTAATTCGTCCTACCTCAATAAAACCACCGAATTATTAATTTTGGTTTTATTTATTTTTTTAATTGGCTTCATAGAATGGCCGTTATCCAGTTTTATCCAAAGGAATACCTATCTCACAACACGGATTTTTAAGAAATCGATCTACGATTTCGAATTTATCTATCTTCTCTACTTATGTCTTACAAAATATGGAACGTGGTGAGCAGGTGGACGTGATTTACACAGATTTTGAGAAGGCATTTGATCGTGTGGATCACGGTCTCCTGCTCAAAAAACTCCATAGACTCGGTATACACGGTGATCTGTTGCGATGGATAAAGTCTTACCTCTCTAAACGTTCACAGGCGTTAATCTTGGGAGGGTTTAGATCTGATTACGTTGTGATACCCTCTGGTGTGCCACAGGGATCGCACCTTGGGCCATTACTATACAGTGCTAGTATATTTGATATTAATAGGTGCCTCTCATATGCTAAACATTTACCTTATGCCGATGATAAGAAAATATATCTCTTAGTAAAAAATCAGTCAGATTGCGAACTCTTACAGCAAGACTTAAATAATTTATTCGATTATTACCGTAGAAATCACATTGCAGTCAACATAGGCAAATGCCAATGTATCAGTTTCACACGCAAAAAGAACGTTTTAATTTTTCCATATAACTTTGGTGGCGTGCATATAGACCGAACTAACTTTGTACGGGATCTTGGCATTTATTTTGATTCCAAAATGCTTCTTAATATGCACTACGACTATATTATCGACAAGGCTCATCGTATGCTTGGTTTCGTTCAGAGAACTTGTAAGCCCTTCAAAAGCACACATTGCATTACAGTATTATATTGCGCATACGTTAGAAGCATTTTGGAATATGCAAGTCCAATCTGGTCTCCTTCATATACTGTGCACGAATCACGTATCGAGAAAATCCAAAAAAAGTTTCTTAAATTTCTAAATTTCAAGTCTGGAATTATACTTCCGTCTGATTATGATACTCAGTGTCTTCATGGTAAACTATTGAAGCTATCAGATCGACGGGAGTTATTGGACATGTGCCTTCTGCACGACATTTTAAGTGGACATTTAGACTGTCCCGATCTCCTGAAACTTATTTTTTTCAACACACCTCGACGAAGGACATGCAATACCTGTCTGTTTAATGTCCCCTTTCGACACACTAACTATGGCAAAAACTGTGTTCTCACTAGAATCTTACACACATACAATAAAAAATATTCTATGCTTGATCCGTTTACAACCTCGAAAAATACCTTTAAATCTAAAGTCATTTCAGAGATTACTGCTAACGTATGAGCCTGTCTCAAACTGTCTCAAACTGCTATGAACCACGGTATCAATTAATCCGTGGATATTCGCAGTTCAAATCAAAGTTCTTGTATATTTACAGTTTTACTAGAGCTTAACTTATTAAATATCATTGAGCCCTTTTATTCATTTATGTGCTTTCATTTGTATGTATTAAGTATCTATTTATATTATAGAATAGTATTCCACACACAAACATTCACCCAGTGTGACACCCTAGCAGTCATTATGTGCTGATCCCAAGACTATGTCGTAGGGCTAGGGGGTCACTCTGTCACTAGTACACTTTACATAATATAAAGTTTATAAGTCCTTGATTATGTTAATATCTTCTTATATTGTCTTCTTGTATCTCTATTGTAAAGGTAACTTATACTTACCAATTGAAACTTGTTCCTATTAGTCACTCAATTCAGTAGGTTAAAAAATGTAATTTATTTATATAAATTTGTACTATTCAGATTGTAATATTACCTATATAAGCTTGTAATATGTTTACTTTTTATGTCACTCACTCTAGTATGTAATAAACGTAACCTAACTCAACTACTTAACTTATTTTCTTACATAAGTTTGTAGTATTAAGATTTTAATATTATCTATATGAGTTTGCAATAGGTGAACAACTGTTATTGGCCCTATTTCCTATTGTTGGTATAGCATTTAATGCCTAAAATGTATGCTTATGTACTAGTTTACAAAATAATATGTATAAGCTATACAAGTGTTAGTGATATAAGAATGATGGCTGTTGTTGTTCCAAATAAAAAAATAAAAAAATAAAATAAAAATAAAAAATAAAAACAAAAATGTTCTGGTTGTGGCCTGTGGGATATACTAGGGCACGCTTCGCTCGCCCTGATTACGTTAATTGTAACTACTAACTGGTGCATAATATTATTACTAAGTACTACCAACTTTTAATCAGTAACGTATTGTTTGTACTCCTAAGTTCTAAACACTTTGACTTTACTTACTGGATGCAGGATGCTACGCTATATTTCGGTGGACTCAAAGGCTTAAGTTTTTTATCCATACTAATATTATAAATGCGAAAGTATATCTGTCTGTCTGTCTGTCTGTCTCCCTTTCACGCCAAAACTACTAAACCGATTGCAATGAAATTTTGTACACATATATTCTAGAGCCTGAGAAAGGACATAGGCTACATTTTGATGAGGGAAAATATCTTATTTCCATGAAAATATCTATGAAAATTAATTCGCATTGTAGTTCTTATACGTGACAGCAGATGTCGTTTTTATTGCCGATGACTCCGTAGCTCAGTTAGTTAAGCGCGTGGTCAGCGCTCATCCCGGGGGTCCTGGGTTCGAGTCCCGCTGACGGAACAAAAAGTTTTCAATGTTCCTGGGTCTTGGATGTGTATTAAATATTATATAATATGTATCATAATAATATTTCAAAAATCTTAAATATATTTTATGTATAAATATTATAAAAGTATTAAAATGTACAGACCTATATTATTTCCGTTGTCGGGCAGGGCTAGGTGTAAGCTGTTTTTAACTGTCCTGTAGGCACTTAGCACGGAGCCAGACTGAAGTGTCCATAAATATTATTTTTATTATTCATTCGTAATATTTAAACATGCTCATACCTGTCCGACATCCGTATTAAACAATGTTTAATACGGATAAGTATGAGAATTTTTATGCAATTTTAATTTATGCTAAATGTAAGACGTTTAATATATTATAATATAATACATTTAATATAAAATAAAATTACATAAAAATAGTACTTAATAACTAATAAGTATTGTAAACATGATTACAGTGCAGAGCTATCCCAATTCCCACCAAATAAAAATATCGGCAGTCAATAGGGAATTATTTTAGTTCGATAGGCTCTCTATTATTTTAGTTTTATTAAGCATAAATATAAAATTTATGCTAAAATATAAGCTTTAAAATTTGTCGTAAATAAAGTTTAATTTAAAATAATGAAATATTATGTGCACACTGCACAGCTGTTTTTGGGTATTTTGATTTATTTTAAAAAGCTTTTGACAACAATTTTGTTGACACCGCGCGCTATAAACTGAAGTCCACGCGGACGAAGTCGCGGGCAACAGCTAATAATGCTATTAAAGTGTTACAATGGGTGCAAATAAATTATGTTTAAAGGGAATATAATATATATGTATGTATATATGTACCTTGTTTCTGTTATCTACAGAGAAATCTACATTATTTACAAATATTATCATGATATGTAATCAATGGGATAATATTATTTCTAGTGCGAATTAAATGGGTAGGACCATGCTTTCATATATTTTACCCATACTCCTTTAGGACACTAACTTTTAAAATAATATAACAACTGCATGATACTAAACTAATATTTATCTGTCGAGAACTGTCTCCCGAAAAATACTAAATTCCACTTAACAATAATTTTTCGTGAGGGAAATACCATCGCATTCAGAAAATCATTTTAAAGAAAATTCAATGACATTCGTACAGTCGCGAGCGGTGTTTGTCATCAGTATTTGACTGTCAAATGGCTCATGCATTGCATGACGGCCATCTTGGAATCGTTTTTGGCGCGATATTGGAAAACTTTTAGCTTTATTGCGATTGTTGCTAAACATTTGTTTTAATAATTTTTAAATAATCTTATACTGAATAGAAACGAAATTGCTAGCCAGCATTCGATTCTACATATTTTAAATTTTGGTCATTTAACATTTTGAAGCAAGTTTTACATTTTTGTTTGCTCAGATTTTTTGAACAGTAAAACCTGTTTGAAAGCAAATTTCATGAATAAAGCGATTTCTATGGTGAACTTTTATTATATGTATTTACTGACACTTTTAACGTTCTAAAGACTATTTCTATTGAACATCTTAAAACCTTCATCTAAATGAAATCTGAATCAGAATACACATTGTATTTGTAAAATAGTGTAATGTCCTATTGGGCCAAATAAAAGTTTATTTATTTTTTTATTTTATTTATTAAGACGCCCTCCAACTCCATTGTTCCAAAATTCGTTTTTTGGCTCAACTGCACATTTTTCCTGGATAAAAAGTATCCTATGTCCTTTCCCGGGACACAAAGTATCTCTATATTAAATTTCAGCAATATAAGTTCAGTGGTTTGGGCGGGAAGAGATGTCAGAGAGACAGACACACTTTCACACTTATAGGGTGGGTTGCACCAACTTACTTTAACTATAACTGTAACTTTAACTATAACTACAGTGCAAAATGTCAAGTCTATGGTTAAGGACGCCATATTTTAACGGTAACTTTAACCGCTTATATACCTATATCGAAAAATTTTCGTGAAAATTTACTATGTTTCAAAGTGTTGTTATAACAAATAGGTATTTTTCCTGTTGATTTTTACGGATAATTCCATTTTTTATACTCTCAATCCCATTAACTGTAGCTTTAATAAAAAAATAAACGCAACAGACATCTGTCAAATTCTGTGGTCAAAGTTAAGTTAGCCTTAAATATAACCATAACTTTGACCATAACTGTAACTATAACCACGCCTCTGGTGCAACCCACCCTTAATATTTGTACGGATCGTAATTTGGAGTTTTAAATCCGACTGGATTTTGAGAGTCAATTCGGTATACGGTTTCAGTTCGTTAGGTAAACACAACTAGTGCTACAGTCTTTTATTTTCAGCGTGGGGCTATTTTTGAATTACACATTTAAATATTTTGCTTAAATTTTAAATATAGAACGCGATACTGTCAAATATTTGCGTCGGCCATTTCGAATCGAGAATTTTAAAAGCTGTTTATTTCTACTACTTTTCAAAATGGCGTTTACCCAACGATGTCAATACACGTTCTAGTTCTATGCGTTTACCTACATCTTTATCACATGAAAATATTCTTCGATACTCTAGGCTAAATACTTATTTAAAATAGGCAGTATTTTCAATGTATTTTTAAATTAAAATAGTGCCTGATTTTAAAAGTTTTTTGACAGTTTTTGGTGCAATTTGCAACGTAAACCAACCAACAATGCTGAAACCAGACATAACACAAGAAGTTTTTTAAGTTACTAATAAGCGACATATCGCTACTTTCACTTCTCATTTCGATATTCATCATGATATCTTTTTATATCTCAATTAATTGGGAGTAAAGTTATATAAAATGCGTTGCAAACCCTTGGACTGTGGAGCTACCCTTTAAGTTTATCTATCCCAGTTTAGGAGCTATAAAATAGCGTATACAACTTTACTGTGCACCCTGTATAAATCGCTTAAGTTACTGCTCGCTCAGAGCTGTTTTACGGACAGGACCTTTATGTCATAGTATAAATACAGTAGGCCATCGTCATACTGGAAATTTATGCCACAATATAAGTACAGTAGACTTATACTGTGGCTTAAATAAACTAACTAAACGCATCTGTCAAAACTGACATCTTGACATTTATTTCGTCTATTTTTCGTTCCGCCATGACAGGACTGAAACGGGTTTTATGAAGTTAAACCTCGAACATTGGGCGTTCAGAAGATAAAACTCGGTTTTGCTATAAATGCGTTTAGTTTATGTTGGTGAAATGCAATTTGGAGTTTTAAACGCGATTATACGTTTAAAACCGGTTTAGTGTGCACTAAGCGCGTTCAACTTCTTTGGTGAAATCACACTTTAGAGACTCCTAAATATATTTAGATCACAGAATAAAGTTCTTTTACTTCAATTTTGTTTCCTACGCAAATCCATACTAATATTATAAATGCGAAATTAGTGTGTCCGTCTGTCTGTCTGCTTGTCTGTCTATCTGTCTGTTATCTTTTCACAACCGAAGATACTTTGAGTCTCGGAACAGGACATAATATTCTTTTTGTCCCGGAAAAATGTACGGTTCCAGCGCGATGAACGAATTTTGGCGTAACGGGGTTGAGGGTGCCATCTAGTACATTATAATGCACGATTTACATACTACACAATCAAGTAAACATCTTCACAAGCAAGAAAACATGTTTCTTTAGCGTACTTCTAGTCGGAGGAATACCACCTCTAAGCTGCTTGTTGATGTAAACGCCATACCAGACGATAGTTATATTTTGACTCAATTGAAAACTTCTAATTTTTCAGCATCGCAGACAAAAATCCATTATGTCAATGTAATAAAAATCTAATCCAATGCTTTTCAGTTAAAAGTTTTTTCGTAAGTAATAATAGACTGAAACATAACCTCAAAATGGGGAAAAATTTCATGAATATCAATGTATTTCTCTTATTACTTTATCCTCTGTCACGCGATAGGCACATGCGAGCTATTACGTAATTGGCCAATCACTGCTGTAGTATTATTACAGAATATTACAGACTATTACAGACTGTTACACAAAAATAGAGATGAAATGATTAGATTCTTGTTTTAGTTCAACAACTTGGAGATAACTTAAAAATTTTGGGGATAAAACTTAGCTTGATTTTTTGTGTGAAAAAATCAAAACAAAATTGCAAAACAAATTAATACTAATATTAAAAATGCGAAAGTGTGTCTGTCTGTCTGTCTGTTACCTCTTCAATCCCAAACCGTTGAACCGATTTTGCTGAAATTTGGCATGGAGATACTCTGAGTCCAGGGAAAGGACATAGGATACTTTTTGTCTCGGAAAAATGTATGGTTCCCGCGCGATAAACGAGTTTCAGCGCAACAGAGTTGCGGGCATCATCTAGTTGTGTATAATAATTAAAGCATTGCAGTTGCTGTTGATGATAACGAAACAAACAAAACATCTGATCAAAAAGCGATGAGTGGATTTTGATCGCATTTTTTCTTTAGGATCTACGATGCAACAGGCAGACAGACCTAATGTCATTTACGGTTCCGCACATTCTTATAAATGATATTTTGTGGGGTGTGGCAACAAAGACGTAATTTTGTATTGTTTAAAAATTCCTCGCAGCCATGTTGGACCCGAAAGCGCCGTTAATCAAACACGTCCAACAATGGCCTATTTAATTAAATTGTTTTGAATTTGTGTGCGTGATTATACTTGGACGAATTATTATGGATACTGTCACAATTTTAAAATGTTATTTTTATAACAGCCGGCTTTTCCACGTAATGCAAAACTTATTTAAAAAGTTAAAGAACAGCACTGGCCGGTTACAAAATATAAATTTTCGATGACAGTCCTGTTTCAAATTTTTCGTTCTAGAATTTTCGTTGCTCAGAAACTCAGATTTTGAAACCTGTAAGGGTGAAGTCACGAGCGTAATTTTATGAGTTCTGAGTTAGAAAGTCTACTGCATTAGGAACCATAGGAAATTCCTACTATTCATACGAGCATACTTTTGCGAGTTTTGATTAATTATCCTTAGTCTATGAAAAATAATTGACACGACCGAAGATCTGCTCCTTACGACTTATGGAATTACGTTTGTGTGACTTCGCCATAAGGCTTATATTGTTACACTTCATATAAGTTATACTTACTTAGCTAGCTTGGTCCCAAAAACCATACCATGTTCCAGTGGGATAAAAGTGATGATGGTAATAACGTTCCTGGCAGTCGGGTAAAAACAAAGAGATCATGAAGGCATCAGGCACTCAATAAGTTAGCGGCCCAACTACTTTATTTGTTCAGGCCAACAAACACCGCAATTGTATTGCGAGTTCCGCTTTGTTTAATCAAAAGGGGAATGTGGTTAAAAATAGATTTGATCAACATTTAGGTTTCTTCCGGTCTACGTGCCTGGCTGAAAATATATTATTTAGGTGTATAAAAAATCTTAAGTTAGATTTTTTTTCTGAAATCCGGTAGTCTCGAGGAAACTTCTAGCGCTGAAAAAGGTACTGCGCTAATAGAATACATTTAAAAATCAATATAAATTCATCAAATCTGAACTCAGATACAGTCATATCATATCACATTGGCGTATTTTAATTTGACACTCGTGTGTCAGATTTGCCGATCAATTTTTTCTGGACTACTGAATTCAGGACAATATTATAGCCCCAGCTGTGGTATTTCAAAACGGGCAATTAATTTTTTGTAGTCAAACCACTCTTGTTAGAAGGATAACGAATACACTCAATACCAGACCAAAACTTGGATTAAACTCACAAGTCACAAGCACTTTCTATCCACCTCTAATTACCATTACCCTGTAATATACGCAAATAATCGACCAGCAAACGTCTCCGCGCTGAGAATTAGGACCCTAGCTGAAAATCCCCCGGGTACACTTGGTGGGGCTGTCGTGATGGATGCAATGATTACCTTAATTCCTTTTTTGCCACGAACTTGGAAACGCTGAATTAGAGAAACATGGGAGGAATTACAACGCGAATTATCTTACTGTTAATGCGCACATTGTGGCGCAGTGGGGTGGGGCGCATCTTCCATATATAAGTATTTTATTAGGATAATCCATACTAATATTAAAAATGCGAAAGTATGTCTGTTTGTTACCTCTTCACGCCCAAACCGCTGAACCAATTTTGCTGAAATTTGGTATAGATATACTTTCAGTCCCGGGAAAGGACATAGGATATTTTTTATCCTGGATAAATGTACGGTTCCCCCGGGATAAACGAATTTTGGCGCAACGGAGTTGCGCGCGTCATATAGTATAAGTTATAACATAATATTATCCATGTTTAATTTGATTCTGTTCAATACAGTGATTACACTGATAACTATAATTATATTGGCACTGTACGACCTAAAAACATAGCGCGTCGCATAAGCAATACACACGTGGTGTACGTGGACTCTATTTATTGTATTTTTGTATCAGTATGTCAGTAGCTTAGGCGCTCCTAAGCTACTGACATACTGATACAAAAATACAATAAATAGAGTCCACGTACACCACGTGTGTATTGCTTATGCGACGCGTGTAACTTTGCGAGGGTGTGAGCTGCCCTTTTAACTGAATTAGTCCTTCTAAACTATAATATGTTTGTATATAAACTTCCACGTGAAAGTACACATTACTCGTATACGGAACTCTGACGCGCCGAAATTCGTTTAATAAATAAATAAAAAAATAAATAAAAAAGCTTTTATTTAGAAATTTGTTAATCGCGCAGGAAAAATGTACGGTAAATTTTCTGGGTTAAAAACTATTTACTGTCCTATACTTGTTCCGGGAATGGAATCCGGGAAGAGGTAACAGACAGACACAGTTTCGCATTTATAATATTAGTACCTATGGAAGTATAGGTTCTCTTGTCCGCCAAACATTCTTGCCAAACTATGGCTAGACCGTTTTGTGCGTAGGTACTTATGCTGCAGGATGGAAAATCGGCCAACGTATATTATTTCTCATACTCAATATAACGTATCTAACCAAACAAAAAAGTCGTAAGTAAAATCTACAAAAATGTTACATAATATCACAAAATCTTAAAAATTACACCGAGGCTAGAAAATAGAGTATATTCCTGCCAACAGCAAAAATTATCCAGCATATTGCTACTCTACTTTTTCGATAAAAATATAAGTTTCCAAACAAAATTTCTTTTTACGGCAAAGATATTCACTAACAAGTTAAAACAATACAGAAATTTACGAATATACGAGAATGCCCGAGGTACATTTTCAAGCATACACATGATAGTGTATAGTGATGGGCTTAGTTAAGTATCGATATCGATATTTTACTAGAGGAAAAAAGCATACGGCTATCACGTAAAAATAGCGATCAAGAATCCACTAGTAATAATCGCGCGAGCGATTGCTGGGTGAGTGAATGTCACAAATAATGGTGTCATGTAAGTATGGTGATCGATTGCAACCGTATTGTTTTGGCTGATACGTGATACGGAATTGCGATTTTGGAGCAATTATCGCTCAATAATTGCTATTGCATTGTTCTCGCAAGATACGTGATACGGGGCCGGAAGTATCGACTGCTTCTTTTGTGACATGCTGTATTAGAAAGGTGACATAATATTCTGAATTAACATCGCGACAGTTCAAAAGCTTGAGCCACTGTTACTATTTCGGATGTTGTCATGACTCGCATGAGACGTTTATATCACGCCGGCCTCAGATACTTCGATAGCGCGATTCAAGACTGTGGGCCGTTTAGTATGCTACAACTTTATTTAGGGCATGAAAAATAGATGCTGGCCGATTCTCAGACATAATAAGAACACAAAGTTCAACCGTTTCGGAAGAGTTTGGCAACAAACACCGTGCCACGAGAATTTTATAATACAAGATTAGACAGATGCTAATCTTAAAGAAAATAAGACTGAAAGTTATGCTTTTGCAAAGAAAACGTCAGACTTCAGTGTCAACCATTTTGTTCCCTTTAATATATCCGTCACACAGTTCTAGCGAGAATTTCATCGGGCGACAACGTGACCATTGTCATGTAAATCTGATTTGGAAAAGAAATGCAAACTTCGCTAGAGCGAATGAATATTTCAAATTATGCTGCGCGATTTTGCGTCCGAAGCGGTATATTGTCAAAATTTTCATATATTCCTTTTCACGTTTTCAGAACTGTTTGCCGGGGCTAATTGAAATTACCATAGGGGTTTAACGCTCGAGTTTTATTGCTTAACGTTTAGTTTTACATAATCATAATCAGATTTATAATCAAAGTGATAATCATGCAACGTACGTCAATTTAAAAGTGGATCTAATTGTATTATTTATGTACTTTAAAGTAACTAGTTTAAATAAATTCCATATCTTTACATATTTTCATCTATCGACACATATGGAAATGTCGATATTCGATACCCATCACTACAAATAACGCAGAGCCGGAGGCGCGTGGGGTGTTTTTAAGTCGCTCCTCCAAACATTAGCCAAAAATCTTTAGATCCAAATGTAAGCGAGACGGAACATACGACCACTTGTAAGTAGGACAGGGACGGAGATATGTGCATTCGACTTACATTGCGGTTTTAGGGAAACCCGCTGGAGACGAACGGAGAAATTGAAGCGATAAACAAATATGCCTTTGTTTGTAGGCGTCGAACACGACGTAACAACATTATTGTGACAGTTTCATAACCTAAAAACTATTTTTATGTTGACTTCTATGCTACGACGTCTATAGCTCAGTGGTCAAGCTGATTCGCGGGTTCGAGTCCCGTCGACAGAAGTATGTATACAGTTTTCAATTTGTGTGTGTGTGAATGGGTCATGGATTAGTCCCCCTGTCAATGTCATCCAAGACCAAAGTATTTTACATTCGGCCGAATTCAGACTTCGTTATCGTGTCATATTCGGTGACAGCTGTTTTACATCCAAACCATGACAATGTCATGTATGCGTCATGCTTGTAGGTCTGTAGGCCGTTTTTTAAGCTATTGCATAGCGTTTATCGCGGGCTTTGACCGTGGCGACTGGCGACCGAATCAAGAAATTCCGTAACGAAGAAAACCTAACACACCACACGGCGTCAGTGCGGTGTTGCCAGACTTCGGCGCGGTGTTTGTGTGCGTGGGACGTATGCGAATTATAATTGCATAAGTTGATAAAAAATGCTACGCAATAGCTTCATCGCGGCATTCCCCGAGTGCCACACGTATTTTTAACCGACTTCCAAAAAGGAGGAGGTTATATGTTCGTCTGTTTATATATTTAATATTCCTACATATAATCTGTCAAAAAAGTGAAGAAATTAAAAAGTGGCAACATCGTAGTGTCATCCCTTTCAAATCAATCTAAGAAAAAAAGGACGACACTACGATGTTGCCACTTTTTAATTTCTTCACTTTTTTGACAGACTATATGTTACGTCACAATATTGGCCTAGTACAATAGACAAGTGAGGCGAATGAAAACGAATACTAAATATCGAACGCAGCACGAACAAAAACTCTTTTAATTAAATCTCGCAAAGTTCCCTCGGATTCTTTCAAATAACGAAAAAGATGCAAAGGGATTTATTTTGTTCTATATCAATGCTGTTACGAAGTTATTTGTATAAGCTGTTTTAAAAGGCGGCTATTTTAAATTGTTGACGCCATTTTGTTTTAAATCTGATATTAGTTATTTTTTTTATTTCGAGAAAAAAGCATTGACCGACAATCTAATGTTTCTTTTGTATTTTATTATCAACATATTTTAATTAATACTTTTTCCTAAGAACCAGCTGAAAGCTATAATTTTAACGTTCTTAAGCCTTATAAATTAATTATTTTCTGAGAACTAGGTACCTAAGTGTTTCTTGAAATTATTCGCAAAAGGTCAACCTTTTTATTTCATTACTCTCATTAATTATTTTAGTAGCTTATAGCTGTTTATACAACACACAGAAGATTATATTAATCTTTCAATCGCGACAACAATAGAATAACAATAGATTTCCAAGAATCCGCGATCGAAGGATTAATAATAAATTAGGCTTCTTCTTTTTAAGAAGAAGCATGTACATTATTATAATATAATCTGTGAAGGGTAGTGTGCAAAAGGTAGTAAGCCTGAAATTTAAAATTTTTGAAAACTCATTTATTAAAGCTAACACGATAAATACATAGACATTACAATACGGACAAAGCCAGATGTCACAGTATATAATATCAAGGATCAATTCGGTGAGCCATTGCTATTTGTGGTCTGCCCCGGTCTCTGTGCCAATACCACATAATTGCTGACCATGCTCAATCCTGTGTGGTCACTGAGGTCACTGTATTATGACTAATTATGACCACTCTGACTACAGATCCTGGTGTATAATACCTTAATACAAATGCTTCTAAACAATTAAAAGTATTAAAATTGTATTTTACTTGAGATGAAAACTAAAAACATTCATTGGTTGAAAAACTAATACTTTCGGATTATCGAGCTTGATAATACTCTTTATCCGTTTTTCAATTAAGCCAAGTTTAGAAAATAATATTACAATGGAAATAAATAAATATTAAAAAGTGATGCAAAAAAATATATCATCATTTTTATAAAAGCGTAGTAAGAAAAGGATTTACAGACATTAAGACTTTCCTATTAAATCACATTGTCTTTGAGCATTAACATCCGATTCGCTAAAGGATCCAAGCAAAAAGATTTATGTAAAGAGGAAAAACAAACCATCCACGTGTAACGCTAACTATTTATCCTCAACTCAATTATTGTTTTGATCGTGTTTGTATCACAGGAAATCTAATTATCACAAAGAAATAACGGGACATAATTAAGTGAAAACATCTCACCTGCCGCCGACAAGTAAATAATTTCCGTCCCTCAGCAACAGTCGAAAATAATCCGTGTGCGTCTCGTTGCCGAGGAATTTGTGTGTATCATCCACCCCTGTAACAAGAAAAGTCATTTCGTGAGTTACGTCGCTTTGCGCGGCTGAGGAAAATACTTGAAATTAAGGTTCTTTTTTTGAATGTTGGAACATGTCTTTTTCTTTTCACGTTATATTTTATTCACTATCAAAATTAGGATTTAAGAAGATTTTTTTTTAACATAAGCGTTCGAAAAATATCAGAGCTGTGCAACTTTTGGCGCACGAAATTTCAGTACGTGCGTTAGACCATATTTGTGCAAATAAATCGTATTTTCAATAAGCAAAGTTGTGGCATCTAGGTCGACACGTCTATTTCCGTTCGCCGGAGTTGTATCGCGAGAGCATTGTTAACTCCAATAACAAACTCGTAAAGTTTTTGCATTAGGTTTAATAGTTAAAGTATTTCATAGCTGCAGACTTTCAAGTGCTTCGCGTTTACAGAAGAAATATGATTGTTTACAATATTTATAGCTTTCGCTTTTCCTTATTGTTGTATTCAAATTGTAATTACGATACATCTTGTTTACTGCGTAATTTATTTATAAGTGCCAAGTAATTGAATTTTAGTATTAATAGACTTTCGTTTTTACGTTATTAACTGTCAAGGTTTCTTGAAAATATAGTCAAATTGTCAGTTTCTTCCCTACTACGACTAGATAGAATGAGATCATTATTACGTCCGATTCTTTTTATTGCAAAATTAAACACAAAACATTCAACTGTATTTAAAAAAATGTGTTTAATTTCAAAACATATGCATACAAATAAAACCATAAAAGCACAAGAGCAGAATAAACGGTGCTTGGCTCGATCGACCTCTGGGGGGCCGTTAAAAAAACTAATTACTGTGGAATCATTAAAAAGGTTCGGCGCAGCTGGCCAGTTCAACAATAACGCATTAACGACTGAAAACTTAATGACACCTTCCACGTGTATAATATTAAGTATGTTTTCGTGGTGAGCTAAATATACGTTGTATGTTTCGAGGGTTATTTTTAGGGGTTATGTAAGTGTCGCTTAGGTTATTTTTTATTTCGTGTTATGTTGTTAAGTTCATGGTCGACACTTGACTTTTCTTTTAGTATTTGTTGTTATACCGGTAAAAAATAAACCAAATTTGTGAAAATTCTAAAAATGTATCAGTCTTGCTATTGGGTTTATGAAAAAAAGTACATCTGATGACAGATATAATATGTACTAACAAACATTATATAGGCAGCTTCTGGTAAGGGTCTGGTACTAGCACATACAGTAATTATAAACCGACTAAAATCCGACATGTTGCACACGTCATATTATCAGAATATTATCAGAAACGTTAGGGTCAAGCGTCGAACAAAACTTTTTGTTTACTGGTGCTGCCGTTTAGCTTGAAAACATTGCAGTGATATATCCTATTCAAAGCAATTGATATTTTTCTTCAAAAACTTATTTGAATTTCGACTTAACCAATTTCCTTTATCCTCTTGAATCGAAGTGTAGAATTTTAATTGCAAAACAATCTAAGCAACGATCTACGAGTACTAGAATTATGCTGTCCGCCTTGCAGGTTGCAGCTGCTTTGCGCGGAAATTACCTAGCTCTTTGTTGTCGACTCCCTGATGGATTTATTTCCTGTTTTACAACTTATTTTATTACCGGTATGTGTATGTTAAGTGGACGTATTTAGGCCAGTATTTTTGGTCAGTACTTAAGATGCGACCCGGTCTCAAGACGCGGTTCGGCTTTGTGATTGGTCCAAATTTTGACAGCCAACAAATCACAGAGCCTGAACTGTGTTTTGAGACCGAGATGCATCTTGATGCCCAAAATAACGGGCCTAAGAGAGCATTAAACGAATTTCTCAGAGTGTTTATGCTTTTTTTCTCAGAGTGTTTTGCAAAAATTGCTTTTGGACAGGCAAACATGCATAGTAGCAGTGGCAGCTACAGATTCGATTTAACTGCTACAAGCATAGATACGTCAGCACAATTTCTATCCCAAATATTATGTACCGATTTTCGAAAATAGTAAAGTCTAATAAGGTCTTAAAGCTCGAGCTTTAAGACCTTACATATCAGAATCTTTTTAGTGCATGGCTTAAGAAAGGAAATCTTAAGCTATGCACTAAATGACTTGGTACCAAAAATACTTGACGTGACTAATTAGAACGCTTACAGACGAACGGCACTTGTCTGGTCAACACTATTAACCCATCAAGCCCCATAAGGACACCGGTGACCGCGACAACAATAGAATAACAATAGATTTCCAAGAATCCGCGATCAAATGATTAATACGAATGATCCTAAAGCTACGCTTATGTATCACCAGAGAAATTGGTTCATACTTCATAGGCACACGGCAGACCTACGTAATTTGATGGACTTATGGTGCTGGGGTTGACATGACCCAATAGAATACCGTAAGTAGGCTATATTATACTGATTTTATTTTCATACTAGATGACGCCCGCAACTCCATTGCGCCAAAATTCATATATCGCGCGGGAGCCGTACATTTAACCGGGATCAAAAGTATCTTATGTCCTTTTCCGAGGTTAAAACAAAATCGGTTTAGAGGTTAAGTCGTGAAGAGGTAACAGACAGACGGACGAACAGACAAGTAGACTTTCGCATCAATTTATAATATTAGTAGATATGGATATCGATTTCTCTGATGCCTACATTCACGATTACTTGAACAGTACATTCGATTTTTTATATCTTAATATCGAATTCCTCGAAATTTCCCATCACCTCATTCGTATCGTTTTCGCTGATAAAATAAAACATATTCGCACGATAACAATAAACGTTTTCGAGACATTTTCATAAAATTTTACATTTCCTTAAGTTAATGTTACAATCGTGCGTACTCGTAAAAGAGTATTGCCATACACAGTATACAATAATGAATAAATACGGTATATACGAGTACTTCGTATGAATTCTAAAGTAATGTAGATAAATCTAATTATGTGGCCTTTGTTACCAATTTAAATGTGTAACCATACTAGGAATATTTAATGATTCATTAATTTAAGGTGAAGTTTTTTTTATATTTTGACAAATGAATAACAGCCGGGTTAGTTCCCGAACCGGTGGTTTCTACGTTCTTTGTAAGACTGTGTATTCATTATACCTATTTTGAATAAAAATATTTATTATTATTATAACATTTACAACCGTGGCGAAACTAGAAACTAACAGCCGCACTTAACATTCAATAATATTTAATATTTTAATATAAGCTTCATTCATTTTTTATAGAAATCTTCATTAAAGTTAAGTTACTTAAATATCTCTGATGGGACGTGTCTTTGTACTCTGTTATATACTCTATGCAAAACGAAATTCATGTAAAATTCTGAAACGTCAAAATAATTCTTTATATCCTTTTTTCCGCGTGGCATACACGTTTGACCCAGTTTGAACCGGCTAAGTTCGGTTTTATCCGCATCCATCCGGTTCCATGCGAGTCAGGTTCGGCCATTTTGTTTGTAACGATTTAGATAACGCTACATTGACATTCAATATCCATTTTTCAGTGGGTTTAGTTCGGTTTTTGCCGACGATAAGCCTAATGTTTTGTCCAGGAATACTGAGTTTCTAAAAGTCTAAAAGTGACGGTGTTTGTTGCGAGTAGATTATTTCAGAATTACATGGAATACTGCAATACAATTTTCAAATTATAACACAACTACGATGTATTTAATTATTAATGTCACTTGTTTTTTAGGTTCAATCAATAGTATAACACTATTCAATTCAAAATGTTATAAAGGCGAAAGTGCTCTGCGTGTTACCTTTTCACGCTCAAACAGTTAAATCGATTTTGACGTAGTAAGAAGATACTGCGAGTCCTGAGAAAGAACACATAATACTTTTCATCTAGAAAAATCTTCTGTGCTCGGACAAACGAACAAACCTAACATTTCGTTGTTAAGGGCGTTCCTTACGGAGATTCCGTAATTTACCGTATTTAGGGGCTTATAAACTCATAATTTGAAAGCTACAAAGTTAAATTAAAAATACAGCAATAATTTTCACTCTTCAGCATATCAACATTCCTTTCCACGTTTTAAATTTTCTATTTTTGTTTATTATACTAATGATATCAGCTTCCAAAGTTAAACCGATTTATTAAAATTTAAAATTCAAACATACATTCAGCATCTCCTTAGTATTTACAAATTACTGTTATTTGAAACACACGCCAATAGATCGACTATATCATAAACTACATATTCCACGTTTTAAATTTTTTTAGGTCAATTTTGAACTAAGATAAGTAAAAAAATAGGGTTTTGGTGCGATCTCGGCGACGCGGCAAATGTATGGTTAAGGTCGTTTGCTCCGGGGATGGCCTTAATACGTACTGAACAATGGATATAGTCGAGTTTTTCTAGTAATTGTGAAGGAACTGATAAGATACGAGTGTCGTTGTCCTGTGAATTGGTCATTAGGCCTAACGAGCGGACAAACTACATGTGCCTTTGTCCGGATAATTCACAAGCAGAAAATACCCATGTAGGTTATATAAAGACTTTTTTCTTTTAAATCCATGTAAGACAAAATATAATAATAATCAACGGTAATATTGTTGCATATAACCTAAAAGAATGTATATATCTAATAGAAATAAACAAAAGAAAGAGAGTATGTGAGTTGTGATGGCGTCACGAATCCCTAAGAAATATTATAATGTTCATGATCTGGCTAAAAATTTACTTATTTTCTTCGCTGTGTTCCACTCAGTGCTACGCCAAATTAAAAAAAAAACGGCTCAGTAGTTTTTGAGTCTATTTGAAGGAACAAATATTAACTCTTCCATTTAATTATTAGCACTAGTTGATGCCCGCAGATATGTTAATCGCGCGGGAATCGCACATCTTTCAGAGATAAAAACTATCCTATTTAATTATTCGGGACTCAAAGTATCTGCGTACCAAATTTCAGCAAAATCGGTTCAGCGGTTAATGCTTGAAGAGGTAACAGACAGACAGACACACACTTTCGCATTTATGATATGAGTATGGATTTATAATGATATAGAAATAAGCTAGGAAATAAGTATAACTAACAAAACTATAATTGAATATTTCGCAAACATTCCCAACTACTCCAACATAAAAGCTATTATTTCTAGATTGTGATTTTATCATATTGAAGTGTCGAGGCCGCTGTAAGCAAAATGGCACATTTCTATTTAAGTAGCTCAGTACCTTGACACACTTAGAGCCATTTTTCCCCGAGAAAAAATGATATTCTCTTTTGTCAAGAACGTCAACGGAAGATAAAAAATTAAAAAGGCTAATTTATTTTATCTGTATGCTCTGTTTTAACGTTATTTTAATGAAAGTTGCTAAAGGCTGGAGAGCCAATTAGATTTTATATTCTGTCGATGATAAAATACATTTATAATAAAATTAGGTGATCCGGCAAACGTTGTTTTGGCATAAACGATGTGAAAAACCTCTTCTAAAGATCTTTCGACCGAGCGAGAAGTTGTCATTTCAGCCTTTTTTGAGGAATTCCAATCAACAAACTTCGATAGCGCAATTCTGGATTGGAAATATAACATACTAGAATCTAGATGTTCCGCGCGGCTTCGCCCGCGTAAATTAGATATTTCACAAATAAATTAGTCCACAAAAATAGCGTATGATCCTTCACGTGGTCTACTTCTTATCTGTGCCAAATAACAGAAATTTTTTTCCAGTAGTTCGTGAGATAAGCCCTTTCAAATAATTTCCCCCGTTTTTTCCACATTTTCCTCTATTTATTCACTCCTATTAGTCTTATGCCCGTTTTCACCAACAACACCTAAAACCTAAGAGTTAAGGGGTTGTCAATTCATCCCCTAAATTATAATGGTTTAATGCCCGTTTTCACCAACTACGCCTAAAATTTAGGTGTCCCTTAAGCCAATATTCCAAGTTTTGTTCTTGATGAATTGACAACCCCGTAACTCTTAGGTGACGTTTATTTGAAATAAAACAACCTATTATGCGATTCATCCATCAAACCATTAGGTGACGTTTATAATTTACGGGATGGATTGACGACCCCGTACACTTAGGTGACGTATGTGGCGACGACGACGGTTGCCTTGACAATGAATCTTTTATAGAATGGCCGTCTGATATTTTACTTGTAAAATAGCGAACTCCCATAATTAATATACATATTTATCACAAACCTTCCTCTTTAATCACTCTATATATTAAAGAAACCCGCAATTAAAGGGAACGAAGGGACATGAGGACAGAAAAAGCGACTTTGTTTTATACTATGTAGAGATATACGTCACCTAAGAGTTACGGGGTTGTCAATTCATCAAGAACAAAACTTGGAATATTGGCTTAGGGGACACCTAAATTTTAGGTGTAGTTGGTGAAAACGGGCATAAGTGTCACTTAAATGTCGGTGATAACAAAACTGACGTTAGGTGCCCCTTATATTGGCTTAAGGGACACCTACATTTTAGGTGATGTTGGTGAAAACAGGCATTAGCGTAATAAAATAAAGCCTATAGCCTTCCTCCATAAATGGGCTATCTAACGATGAAATAATTTTTCAAATCGGACCAGTTGTTCCTGAGAATAGCGCGTTCAAACAAACAAACAAACAAACTCTTCCGCTTTATAATATTAATATAAAGTATAGATTGGCCAATCCTAGACCTATAACATCAAAATTGGTCCAACCGTTCAGAAGTAGGTAATTAATGAATGTCATTACATTCATTAGTGAATGAATGAAAATGAAATGAAAAAATGAATGAAAATTCCTTAATAAACAGCGTAACAGAAGAATTTTATGTATAAGATATTTACATAAGTCTATTAAAATATGTTGTTTGAAATTTGTGCTTAATTGTTTTACTGTAAAAATGTTTAAAAATTAAGTAATTTTAATTTAAGTTAGTCCTCAATTATTGTAGTTAAATATTCAAATTCAGGTAACGTAATAATTAAATATAATAAATAAAATACGTGTGGTACTCGGGGGCACATTTCTGCTGCACATGATACTTTCTATTGCACAGCATTTTTTATGAACTTATGCGATTTTAATAATTAACATAAGCCTAGTCGCACGCACACAAATACCGTGCCGAAATCTGGCAACGATGCACCGTACCGTTGGAGTGGTAGGTTTTTTCGTTACGGAATTTCTCGATTCGATCGCGCTCAAATTCCGCGATAGAAGCTATGTAATAGCTTAATATCAAATACATGTGCTACATAGTGATGATAATGATTATTATTTATCAGAGAATTTCGTCCATTCCAATCCAAGGGTCTTCCTATTAACATAATCGTCTTATATTTATTAGTAACATTAATTTTATAGCTAACCTTTTCAATACCTCATCGATATTTCGAATTTATTGTCGAAGAATGCGAATCCTCTTTAAATTGTAATCTCCTATAATTTCCTGTAAGCCTAGTACTTGTGTTAATAATGCTCTGTCCTCCTTTTTGTTGAGTTAAATAGCTGATTTGCTTTTTTTTAAGATTTGCTGGTTTTGGAGTCCAATATACGATTGGAAAGATGCAGTATTTTTCTTTTGGCGTGAATTACTTACTGAAAATCAGCCTTGATTTCACGCAACATTTGCTTAGCAAGAACTAATTTGGTAAAATACTTTGTCATTTTTTTAATGTCATTTGTATTTTTTACCAAATGAAGATTTTCTTTTGTTTTATTTCTACCGATAAACTGATTTTGCGCAAGAAAAACATCTTATATAAAAAATTGAAAACGGGAAGTGGCGTCAAAATTCGAAAAAATAACATATTTCTCACAATGCGCTATTTAGTAGTGTTATGTCAGAGTCAGACAGTTCATGACTAATATTGAATCGACATAATCCGACCAAATATAGTTGGTCTATTCTATGAATCAATTTATTCGACAGTACTACAAAACTGGGATGTCGATATAACTTGGTGTTTTAAAAATTAGTTCTTTAAAAAATTAGATAAAGGGGTTATCACTTATCATATTATATGCATCTATGCAGTGGGGGTAACAGGGGTATAATTGGGGGTAATAGGGGTAATTCCTGGAGCGCTCCGGCGGTGTGCGATAATGCCCGAGACGGTGATCTCATTTCCTTCCGCTTACGCCATTTTGGAATCTTTCAAGCTTGTAAGACTTAAAAAGATTAAATATTTTAAGGCAATTTTAGGTTTTCTTTATTATACAGCAGACTTATTGTGTCATAGAACTATAGTTTTTTAGGATTTTCGGGTTCTGTACTTGAAAGACAAAAAAGGGAATCCTATGCAAAAAATTGCGTGTAAAGCACGGGAAGGACATAGGTTACTTTATATCTTGGAAAAATGTAAGGTTCCTGCGAGATTTAATTTTTCACGTACCAAATCGCGGGAAAAATTATTTTGCTATCTTTTTCCCGCGATTTTAAGGGGGCTCTCACACAACGCTTTTAGATTTTTTTGTGTACCTTATCAAGTTTAAGGTGATCGTGACTGTACAACGGACCCTATACACTGTCGGAGTCACGTTTATCTAACGATACAGGTACATTCGCGTCGTCAATGCCTCGGACATAAAGGTGATTGCACACCGGAGTGCTCTATACACTCAAGTGAGGCTACGTGCCCGCTTTTGTGAAGTGTACACTTATTTCGTTTCGATATCGGAACACTTTTTTGTTGACTGTACTCTCATGGAGTGTTGTAGTAAATAGTATATTTTCAAGCATTTTCGTTAAATAATTTTCAAGTCAATTAATCAATTTTAGAGAAGATCAATGCTATAAAATAAGTCCTTTATTATTTTCAGTGGACAGTTTTACAATTCATTTGCGAGTTACTTACACTTATTAACTTGACAGTACCGTCTGCACTTGACAGCACTGTAGAATAATTATTGTACTCGATAGTACTGCAAAAAAGCAATGAGCAGTTCACTGACTAGTCGGACAGATAATAATAATATTATGGATTATATTAACCCACGACAAAAACCACGTAAAACAACTGCCAATCCAAAAACCTTGCACTTGACGTTACTAGATTGCCCTTGACAGTATGACAAACTACTTTTTACTATTTTTCACTTGACAGTACCGTAAAACTGTACTCGACAGTACCGTAAAATTGTATTCGACAGTACCGTAAAAAGCGACGGACAGTGCACTAAATAGCCAGACCAAACGAACGACGACAGATGGAGAACGACTATCAAACAAAAATCTTTTGCACTCGACAGTCTTGGAATGTTTACACTTTTCACTTGACAGTACAGAGTACAGAGTACAGAGTAGTAGTTTGTAGTAGTACAGGAGTTAGGCCGTGTTCCACCTGCAAGACAACTGTCGCGAGAAGTGTCTGACAGTCTGTCTGACAACAGCTTGCAAGTGTGTACCCCGTAGCAAGTGCTGTCGCGACGGCGAGCGGTTACTGCGAGTAGTTGCGACAGCATGTCTAAGCATGACGTCTGCGAGGACTCGCGACAGATCTCGCTGCGAGTCACCGCAGATATACGGTCTAATTTAGTATGACATTTATCCGCGAGCTTCTCGCACGACATTTATTGCAGCAATAAATTGCAGGAATTAGTATGAAATGTAAACAATATTGCAAGAAACTCACGCAAGACTTCCGCGAGTTTGCTTGCAGGTGGAAACACGGCCTAATACCTTCGAGATGCAACTTACACTTTTGCACTTGACAGTCCACAATTTTTTTTACTTGGTAGTACAATTTGCAGTCGACAGTACCGTAGAACTGTACTCGACAAGTCGACAGTACAGTAAAAAGCGACGGACAGTGCACTAAATAGTCGGACAGATATCGATGCGCCGCCTCGCCGGGGGGACTACTCGATTAATCTTGCACCTCTGTTCCATTACTGATCTTATCCGAGCCCAAATTGATATCGATTGTGCCATTATATCGATTATTATATCGATTCGTCACTGAGGTTTGGCTTTGTGTAGTGAATTTGGAGAATGTTTGTACGTTTCCTTAGATGTAGAAAGTACGATCAAGTTAGTTAAAGGCATGTACCCTGGCAAACGTTGTTTTGCCCATATTATTTTATTGAAAGGACTAAATAAGTATGGCACCATGGCAACGTCCATCGCTAACCCGTCGCACAAACAATGGTCGCCGTCAGTCTCGAGTTGTAATAATTTACTATTATTTATTCAACAAATGCATTTAATATCAATATAAAAAAAGTAGCCATCAGTAGCCGATTCTCAGACCTACTGAATATGCATATAAAATTTGATAACAATCAGTAAAGCCGTTTCGGAGGCGTACGGTAACTAACATTGTGACACGAGAATTTTATACATAAGACATAATAAAAATCGACTGTTCATAAGTTAAAAGAAATAAAGCAAGCTACACAAGAATGTGAGTTGCATTGTTCAACCTAAAACATGATTTTAACTTTATCCGACTGCAGCGAAAGCAAATGAAAGTTGTATGTTTGTTCTGTAACAACGCCTAAGCTACGATTCGAAAAAGTAATTGATTTTACCTGAATTACTTTAGAATAGTCTAAATCTACAAATAATAAAAACTAAGGAAACGTAACTCTCATACTTCAACCATTTTGAATTTGGTTCCTTTTCGCACACTAAAATATGGCAATAACAACGAAACACTCTTTACGAAATAAATAAAAGCCGTTGACATTAATTATCTCTTCTATATTTACACAAAATTGTGTACCGAATACATGCATAAAGTATGAATGTATTCGGGTCACATTTTGTAGACTCGTGGACAATTTTTTTTGACACAGTTATAACTCTTCCTTAGGCCGTGTTCAGACCAAACTGATTATACGCCGCTGAATGTGAGCAGGCTCACTGTGAGCCCCAGTGTGAACGTGAAAATCATACAAAATAAACGGTATCGAATGTCCGCGCCTACGCCTAGCGTAATGGCGTATTGGCCGTTAGGTGTGAACGAAAAAGTGAATATGTATGGAAATACAATAAACTGCGTAACGCTCGCTCACATTCAGCGGCGTATAGTCAGTTTGATGTGAACACGGCCTTAGTTTTTATTTTTCGTAGGTCTAAATAAATAAGTAGTTTCTGTACAAAAATGAAGTTAAGTTTAGCTCAAAACATTTGTATATTTTAATTTAAACATACACTTAAAAGGGCGCATTTTGCTGTAACGATCACTAAACGGAACCCGAGGACATTATATCAACTTTATCTGTAGTTTATGTCTCTCACGAGTGCGACTACGCGATGCTGGTAACATAATTACATTTATTTGTACAAATAATGTTATATTTGTAGAATTTTTCGCTATTATTTGCTACATGTTACTGTAGTGTAGTATTAAATAGTAGCGAACTGTTACTACTATGATAAAATAATTTTATATCCTCTTGAATTAGAAAGCGTAGTTTTAACTTACCCAACTCTTTTGCTGTGTGGCGTCGACATCTAACGTTCACAGTATAAAATAAACTTTTGCCAATAAGACAGGAAGCGTTATTACAAGTACATTAAAAATGTCATCTCGCCCAAATAACTAGCTAACCAGTTGGCTAAGCGTCATCTAGTTGTAGTATTGAACGTTGCAGTCAACAAGTCGGCTAAACGACGTATAGCGTAAGACGTGTGATTTAATGGCGTTGTTCAGTCAAAGGGCTAGCTGTTTGATTGAATAGCTTTTTTAACCAGTCGACTGCGACATATACACATACGAATATAACTTTCTGAAAATTACAACGTTCATACATAATTTAAACGTCAAAATTTTATCGTACAAACCACAGTCAGAACTGCGGATTGCAGCACCACGTTGTCTCATTGTAAACTTAACATCAACAGCACGTACACGTAATCAAGCTACGTGACGTAGCTTTAGAACGTAAACTTATAATCTTGTACACAGGGTGTAGCTCTGATAATTTCGTGCTACGCCGTAGCACTTATAATATATGGAAGCTCTACGATACCACGTTGCTACGTTATAATTACGTAGCTTACACGTAGCACCTCGTAGCTTCGTAGAAGTGCTACGAATGTGTAGCGCTGCTACGGGTTCGTAGCACGACTACGAAGTCGTAGAAGTGCTACATGTTTTCGTTCCTTCCACTTGACACCACCAAAACGACACCACCGGTGGTGTCATATGGAATCTCTAGTCCATATAACACCACCCTTGTGATGTCAAGATGACCATTTGAGTCACAGATAAACATAAACTTTACCACTTGAACTTAATAATTGGCGTTTTCAAATCAACAACTAGGCAACTATCACTACGTAACATCACTAATAGTCGGTGGTGTCATAATATGGACTAGAGATTCCATATGACACCACCGGTGGTGTCGTTTTGGTGGTGTCAAGTGGAATGATCGTATGTTTTAGTAAAATAGTTTAGCCGGCGCCTAGACGATCAATTGTATTGTGCAATATCACGCTTCAATTTTATTGACAGTTTATTTGACAATTAGATTGAAGGCGCGCGATGTTCAATATCAACCCTAGACGGTCAATAATATTACGCAATACGTGATATTACGCAATAAAATTGCTCGTTTAGGGGCTTACGGTCACCGAACTGCTAGAAATTAGTCCATTGACCTTTCATCACTAGTCTTCTTGGCTTGAATTGGCTATCGCGCTCCCATGCTGTATGACATGATAGAATGTATGCGCAAGAAGAGACAGGTAGCTATAAAATGTTAGTCCGATTTTCCCTCCAGACATTCACTTAGTGTTATCCGTTGTTTCAAACAAAGAAACCTTAAACTATCTTTACATACAATTCTGTAAAATGCACATTAACGAAAAACAAGCGTAAAAACATGTCCACTATCCAGAGTTCATTTTCAATTAATTCCCGAGCATCTGAACACGGAGCAAAATAACACAAGATTAATTATTGTTCCCCAGCGTCCAACCGGAAGTGTATCCATGTTGGCCGTTCGCCGCCATTTTGCACTTCCTGTTTACACTTGCCCTCAATAATTCCACTTGTATTAAAGACACAAAGGACTTTGTGAAATATAACGTTACAGCTAAGGAAATATCCATATATTATAAGTTTATGGAAATATCTATGTTTCACACATTTACACACTGTCAGTAAACGCGGATAGTTTTTTTTTATGAGCAAGCTTTAAGGTTTAATAAAAGAACTTGAACCTGCAAAGTCCTCATCAAGACGAATCTAACGAATCAAAACTCAGCGGGGTTATGATCTTTTATAACTGAGTTCCTATAGCCACCTTCCGGCTCCATCAGCAGTCATAATAAATAGTATTGCATTACGCGGCTTGCATATTTGTGCAAGCTTTTATATCGGAAACCAGTTAGTGGGTCTTTAACCAGCAATAATTCATAACAGATGACGGCCAGGTTAGCGTAAATAACAGCTACTAAGAATAGGCTCCACTTGGAGTATGCTTAGGACCATTCTAGCCAACCGACCACTCTTAAAGTATAATTTTATAATTTGTTACTCTATGTAGATTGTCCCCATGCTAAGTACCTGAAGGACTTGTGTTACAGGTACCAGACAACGGAAATATATTTAATACTTTTATACTATACATATATTTAAGGTTTTTGAAGTGAAAACTTCTTTAGCGGCGTTGAGCACTTTTGTGGGATGGGTAAAAACTGTGAAACTCGCATCACATTCTCGTGCTGATCGAAAAACCTTGGAAAAAACGTAAGACGGTTGGAGAGTAGTGTTGTAACATATATATATATATATATATATATATATATATATATATATATATATATATATATATATATATATATATATATATATATATATATATATATATATATATATATATATATATATATATATATATATATATATATATATATAATTTTTTTTTATCGATTGTAAGGGTTTGGACTAATAAAAAAAATCGATTTTTTAAAAATCGATTTTCATAAAAATGGGTTAAAAATTTAATCGATTGTAAGGGTTTCGATTAAGTAATTAAAAAAATCAATTTTTTAAAAATCGATTTTCATAAAAAATGGGTTTAAAAAAATTGTAATCGTTTCGATTAATTAAAAAAATAAATTTTTTTAATCGATTTTCATAAAAATGGGTTAAAAATTTAATCGATTGTAAGGGTTTCGATTAATTAAAAAAAACGATTTTTTAATAATCGATTTTCATAAAAAATGGGTCAAAAAAATGCACAACGTTAATAATCAAGTTTTCACTTCTGCCGGCACTCCCGGAGTGCAACCCGTCTTTTTATTATATCATACACATATTTAATACACATCCATGACCCAGGAACATTGAAAAACTTTTTGTTCCGTCGCGTCGGCGGGATTCGAACCCGCGACCTCCGGCTTGAGTTGCCACACACTCTAACCATTGAGCCACGGAGGTCGTCAAAATAATGTATGTAGTAATGAATATACTTTTTGTTATTTACTCAGTGGAAGGTTAGACAAGTTTTTAATTATAGCTGTAATGAAAGCTAGCACTTTTATTGGCCGTTCAGATGCGAATATTTTTTCATTAAAAAACACAAACAGTAAAACAGAGTCATTGGCCAAAATCCCGTTTAATTTAACCCATAAAGGATAATTTCCACGAGCATTATGAATATCCGATGCTCGCAAGATGAATGGCTTTTAAAATGCATTTTCGATATTACGCCGCGTGATTTACGGCGAGCTACGTGGCACAATATAAATAACTAGTTTCTGCCCGCAACTCCGTCTATAGCGCGGTAATCGTACATTTTTTTGGAACGAAAACCTTACTAAAATATATTTGTAATAATATGTAGCTTGCAACTTCGTTTTTTGCGCGGAGCCGTAATTTTTTCCGGAACGAAAACTATACTAACTAAAATATGTTTAGTTTAGTATTAGATGACGCCCACAGTTTCGTTGCGTCATAATTCGTTTATCACGCCAGGACCAAACATTCAGATAAAAAGTATCTATGTCCTTTCCCGGGACTCAAAGTATCTCCATACCAAATTCCAGCAAAATAAGTTCAGCGGTTTGGGCGTAAAGAGGTAATAGACAGACACACAGACACATTTTTGCATTCATAATATTACTATGGAATATAACATTTCATTTTACTTATTTATGTAGTTTTGTTATTCGTAGTTTATAAATGAATACGGTGAGGAATATTCCCTCTTGTATATTAGACAATCCCATTATCCAGTCTCACGCGGTAACTTTACATAAGTTCGTAGTTTAAGTGGTAGTTTTATAGTCTGAGATAAATTGAGTTTGCTGGTTACCTGTTTTAGTCTAACGTCGTAGAAGAAAAGTTAAATGCAGCATTTTTGAACTACAAAGAGGTTAGGTTTGTTAAGGTGCCTTCTTATTTTTAATATTCAGTTAAAAACTAGACGTGTGATTGACTGGCGTTGTTCAGTGAAAGAGCTAGCTGTTTGATTGAACGGCTATTTTAACCAGTTGGCTGCGACATATTATATATTACACTTAGCTCGGTGTTGTAGTACGCAAAAAATAAGGACAAAATATAGTTGAAAAATAATCTCATTATTTTTTGCTAACAATGCCAGAAATCGCACACTACGTACCAAACTGTCATCCGTGTAAAAAAAAGAAATTAAAAAATACGAGTGTAATTAATTTCTACGGTTTAAGATCTAACTAGTCTCAAATACTAATAGTAATAATATTATAATGGAGGTCGCTAACTAGCAAAGTTGCCAAGATACTAATTATTTAGAAATATAGGTAGGTACAAGATTGTTTCTTACTGAGTATTTTATTTTAAAAACATCTTAACTTTAAAATGATAATATTTACCTATATCGCTATTTGGTCCAACAGGCTGGAAGGCTAACTTCCAGCCAGCAAGTTTAAAATGCAAGAGCAAAATCAATTCAGTTCATCGCAATTTTTGCCTTTAGACTCTAACCTCAAACTTTAAACATATGACCTGAATTGCATTCATAAAATTGTTCGCAAATATTTTTCCAATCGAACCAACTCGCGAACTAGAACATCGAATTGAGCGAAATATTTCAGACCTTATGGCCATAATAAGAAGCCTCCCCAACTGGGTTCCGGTGACGATAGGTTTTAGTGAAACCAGCAGAGCTAGCATAACAACCACAGATTAAGGATATATATATAGATGTAACCTTAGCCCGTCATCGCGTGGCCATTTTGTGCTTATTTTCATACAAGTAGTGTGCGTTTATTTTCTTGAATATTTCTATTTGTCGATCATTTCGAAGCACATTATTATACAGAAAAGAAAGTCATTTAGTTCATGATATCGATAAACTATAGTTCAAGTAATGAGAATCCGTAAACACACGTAAAAAGCTATGCAATTTTTGTAGACAAATTATTAATTGATGTGACATTTTTAGCACTAATGCCTTATATAGCACGAATAAGGGATTATTAAACTTATAAATTATCTTTTTAGCTTACAAAAATACCGATTGAAAAGCCCAAAAAACGTTGTTCAAAACTTACGTATTTAATGGTTAATCCACGTGTTTGAGGCATTCTTTGGCCATTCTTATGGTTTATTATTTAGCTGAACCACAAAACTCAACAATATCTAACATAAAATGTTCACTAAAAACCTTTATTAACACTTTTATTACATGAAATATGCAGACCGACTCCTTTGTTATGTCCGAGTAAGTAGGACAAAACATTACACGCTTTTGACGCTTATACACCGATATAAGGCTCTCTCCTAGTGTATATTAACTCAATGATAACAACAGTAGACATGGGAAAGAATCGACATACTGACAGATTTTATCGACAAAATGGCGGATTTCCATTGTTTAACTGTCACTTTGTCTTGTCTGTCACTTTGTCTATTCTTCCGTAGAAAGAAACCGTTTCAATGGCGACCACGCTACGCATGTTGGACAGCTACGCAGGACTCAGGAGTGATTTCATAGTACTCAAGTGTGTGCGCAGTATACAAGAACAATCTCTCCATATTTACTCTCATTGGACTTCTTACATGCCAGCCCAACACATAGAACTTTTCAGAATATCAGTCAATCAGCCTGCAATTAACTAAATATAAACCAAACTGAAAATCAAGATTTTTCCAATGTGGGAATCAAATCTACCCCCGAGTGTGGTAGTTCTGTACAGGCGATAATTACATGTTTATGTCTTGATTGTAAGTATTTCAGATGTAAGTGTTTCAGACCCTATTTAATAAGATCAAGATGGTACATTGATTCAACTGAATATCACAATTCACACTGAAATACAGTATAGAACAGGGTTCACCAATTAGTTTCGCTCGGGATCCATATTAAGAAATGAAATAACCTTCGCGATCCACACATAAAAATTAAACAAAGGCAATTACAGAATTTACAAAGGTTTATAAACATTATCAATGAGAAAAGTGTTTTTTATAGCTAATTATCTCTCTGATGTTTGGAGTGAAATTAGTGCAAGCTATTGATATGTTCATCAATAAGTCAAGACCGAAATTTATTTTTGACGAAGATCATCTTTGAAAATGCTTGGTCCGCAAACAATGGATCGGCGGTCCGGATGCGGACCGTGCGCGGACCACGGTCCGCATTTGGTGACCCCTGGTATAGAACGACAACTCTCATAGTACATTAGGCCGCTCAAGTATGGCTCGAGTAAATTTCATAAAAACAAAAGGGCAACGAAATGTGTGACCGACCTTGCTAGTTCAGACAAAGCTGAAACCGCGCTTTTCCCGTGCAGTAACTGAGCGGTTAAGTGTGAACGTTGTAATACAACGCCTTTGTAATAACCTGCTAAGTGGTTAAAAGGCGCGATTTCCTTTCGCTGTGTCTGAAGTTCACTCTGAACTGGGCCCTGGGGTTAATACTACAACAAACTAATTGTCTAAACACACTATGCCGAAATTCCGTCGCGTCATATTGTATGCGTTTGCTGACGTAATCATGCGGAATTTCCGCCGCGGAACTTCGGCATAGTGTGTTTAGACACTAAGAGTACGCCGCGGTATGCATTTCTTGGAATTTTCTGTCTCAATTCCTCTTCCATGCCATAGTATTTCGATGGCACATCGACTTGTATTTATTTACGTTTCGTATGCAGGAAATTAAAATCAGCGGCATCTGGGTGTAATGATATTCCCGACTTATTTGCCACGGCAAAATTGTAACGTCAAGAAATTGGATTTACGTAAGTGTTTCCGAACGTACGGGAAATATTTAACGTGAATTTCGTAACGTTTGAGTGAAAGGTTTACGTCGAGCAGTCTTTCGGAGATATTAATATTGTAAAGGTATGTATCCATACTAATATTCTAAGTGCGAAAGTGTGTGTCTGTCAATCTGTCTATTACTCTTCACGTCCAAATCGCTTAGCTGATTTTGCTGGGTACGGAAATACTTCGAGTCCCGGGAAAAGACATAGGATACTTTTTATCCCGGACAAATGTACGGTCTTCACTCTATAAACGAATTTTTGTGCAACGGAGTTGCGGGCGCCATGTAGTGATGTATATTTTGATGAATTAAATAATATTATAAAGTGTGGCATCTAGTAAACTATTTCAGAGCTGCTACATTTACAGTAAACTACTTATTATCACGCCTTAGTTTTATAACATTCTGTATACAAATAATTTTTGCTACTAGCACCTACTATTGTTCGGAAATTGACATTTTATTCTAAGAAGAAAGTCCCATATTCCCATCGAACCGTAAAATAAATATTTAACAATTTTAACATATTTCTAGCACGAATCTCATAATATCTTGATCCATAAAATATCGTTAGAGCGTAAAAGATGAGGTTCTCATCATAATCAAAATATACTACCCTCAAGCACGAACTAAATCGTTATCGTTATCGATAAATATATCGACATATTACATCGCTTTATCGTTATCGAAACCTTTATGTATCGCAACACTAGCTACACAGTTTAAATAATAAACAGTAAACCATCTTCATACATGGCGTCACCCGAATCAGGTGAACGTACACATTAGCAAGATTTCAGATAGCTTTATGTAGCATTTAAGCCTAAAGTATCATGTCATAGGCATCTGTCCCAACCAGCAAAAAGCGGTTTTGAAAGTATCACCAGGAGTACATTTCCATAGGCTAATATGAGACCTAAATCCACATATAAACCCGGAAAGGGGCCCACTTTATAAGTAAAATTTTACTTATATCGTGATTATATTCGTCCGCTTCAATGCCATTTACGCATATATTTCTCCTATAATAGAATTACGTAAGCGCAATTAGTCCTGCAAATGCCAATATAAGTAAATTAAAGGAAAAAGTGAGATTAATACAAGCCTGGCAATGATTTTATAAGCACACATTTTGTGAACAGAACACAATTCGTTCTGTGAGTCCAGGAATTGTCAAAACTTTAATCTAATATTTTTAAATGTCAACCATTATAAATCAGAAAATATATTATAATATGGTAGAAAACCAATAGCTTTTTGTTGTTAGTCTGTTGTATATTCGAAGGGGAATGTGAATTTTGTGACAAACTATATCATGGTTTTAATTAAAATTTTAAAGCGCCTCGTATAATTTACTTATTTACATTTTAATATTTAATATTTTATTATGAAAATATCACAGACAGTCGCCATTTTCTCGGTGAGCATTGCCAAGTGCAACTTAGGGCCATTATAAGTAATATTGGTTCTATATTGACAAGTGTTAAAACCAAAGATTCGCCATATTGTTACCAATTAGGGTTCCACATCACCCAGATAAAAACGAACTCTATTGATATTTATATATTTGCAAGTTAAAGGAATATTATAAGGTTTTATTCTGCGTTCTAGGTTAAAAATATAATAAAAACTATAATAATTCCTATAATAGAATTTACAAAACCAGTTTTGACCAGGATTGTTTGAGATTACTTAGTCTATAACACTACTATGGAATGCCATTATAAGTGTATCTAAGCTTATAATGGCATGCGATATATCTGTTATAATCTAAATGATTTTATTATAATTAAATAAAGATATAATATGATAAAAAATGGGTGCGTGTACTTATGTACGCGCGTGAGAAGTTATACTTCTTTGGCATCATTAAATAGCAAATATTAAAAATTAATATTATAATTTGATGTTCAATTTTAATTTTTATCACAAACTTTTTATTAAATGTTTTATTAAATTTATTTCTTTATTTTGTGAATATTAAATAACCAATAATAAGTATTTAACATTAATAATTTAATAATATTTAGTGTTAATTATATTAAATAAAAGTATTTTAATTTATATCAATAAATAATACATACGGATAGTTAACCTCAATTATATTGGAGCACTTGAAAAAGTATATAAGCACAATTTTTTTCACTAATATTCACAAATAGTAAGTAATATCAATCAAAATATTCAATTTAAATCACTACTGAATATAATTTATTAGCACATATATAATTCGCACTTGTATGAAACTCAAACACGTGTTGTGAATGTATAAACTAGAGACATGTTGATAAATATTATAAATATGAAAACAGTGATCAGAGGTGACGAGCGTACCAACATGCGCGACTAATATCGAGGTTCAATTCCTATTTTGTTGGTAGCTTTTTTTTCGAGACTTAATGAGCGGTTAAGCAGACGGCTTCATACTGTTAATTTTGTGTCACAGGTGCGCGCGCATCTTAAACTTTCACTCTCATCATTTTTTCATAACGCGCCTAAAGAAGTATAACTTCAATGAAATTATTTAAAATCATTTCTAAGGTAATGTAAGACCAGACAAGAAATATAAATGTTTTTCAGTACTTTAACTTGAATTTACTTATAATGGCCATAAAATATTAGCCTATATGAGGTTATAAGTAAAAATAACAAGTGTGATTGAATTTACTTGAATTTTTATTAATGGCCATAAAATATTAACTTACATGAGGTTATAAGTATATTATAACAAGAGCGATTGCGCCTCAGTGTATATATTCCTGGTAGATGCTCCTCGAGGAGTCTGAGGATTTAAATGTTCCTAAGATGTTATCCTATAGGCGGATATAAGTCTGAGTTACTGGATTAATTACTCCTGAGTGTATTTAGTTCTGTTCCTAGCTTTTATAGGAGTCTTAATCCAGTAGTGGCCACGAAATATGATCCTATATACCGATATAAGCTCAAATTATAGGATTGAAATAAATGAATGCCGTTTTTACTTCAGTACGTTACTGAAGTAAAAACGGCATTCGTTTATGCTGATAAAAGCGCAGTAGCAAATACCAAAACTATCACCGGAGCTATATAAGTCCAAATAGCATTATAAAATTGCATTCCAGGATTACTTTGCTGGTTGGGGTATCTGTAGTGCGCGAGTGTCATTAAAAAAGAGACGGCTGAGTTATGCCTAGTTGTTTTAGGAGTTTAGCTGCTACTTATTAGTGCTTTGGATTGGCTAACAAATTGGTTATTGAAAAGACACCTGTCAGAAAACCTCCGAAACCAGATACGGCCGCACTTACAGAGATTTAAGAATTACCTAACTTCAGTTTAATGAAGAATTAACAAAATAAGTATATGAAGTTTATGCTATAATTAATTGTATTAAAGTTAAGAAATTATTAAATCTCTGTGAGAGCTGCCATAAGCCTACTGTATAATATTTACACTGTGTCAGCTATCAGCGTTTAATATACGGATCTGATGCAAATTGTTCGGAGTGTCAATATTGACCGATTATGCCGGAAATTCGGAATTCATATTTTACCTTGACGGTGCTATTCTTTTTAATTTTATCGCTGCCATTTGTAACACTAACACTTTTTATTGGTATTTTTTATGCTTGCCCTAGATAAATCATAAAATATCATACATGATAGAGATAAACTACGATAACATGGCGCGCCCCTCCAAATGACTGTTTCAATGTGTGTAGTCACATCCTTATGAAAGAGTTTGTATGTAGTAAGTATTCAACCAATCACAGTACACGTAATATTTGGTCAACTAATCATAACTAGCCGACCGCGCAAGACAACGAACTTCAAACGTTTTGACAAGGCACTTCAAAAGTTTTGAATTTTGGAGGGGCGCGCCATGTTATCGTAGTTGATCTCTACTAATATGATTTTTTTTACTTGGAGTACCTATTTTGAAAAGAAACTACATAGTTTACAGATTTGAGACTGCAGTACTGGCTTCTAATTTTTTTTAACATGCTAATCTTAATACTGTCCAGGGTACTGATTGTAGATATAAAAAAAAGAGATAAAAATATTTTTTTTGGAGCATGACAATTGTTTTTTGCCTAATATAGGTCCTTGCATCCACAATTAACTTTAAAATATCTTAAAATGTTTTTAAAATGTTTTCTTTTTAGAACTTTCCCTCTTTTTTTACAAGTTTTATTAAACTTCATAACATTAATAATATACAACAAAACTGTGATTGTCTTTCTCAAGTAAATAAACTTTGAGGAAACTTGAGGTATTCAAATACTAATTATGATAGCTATCAAGAGCCGGGCAAGTCCTCGCGAAGTCCTTAGCGAATGCAATATGGGCGGTAACTTCTCCGTCCTTGTTGGTTTACGACTATTTTTAATTTCCCCTAGGCGGTTTCGCACTACGTCCGATCGGAATTCGTTTCAAACCGGCGAAACTAAAGATATAGAAATCTCAGCGCAGGGATCTTACGCCAGTAATGCAACATTTTCCTAGATATATTTTTTTTATTGACAACAGATAAATGTACTATCGATGAAATAGATTTATAGGCAGTTGACAAACCTACGTCAGTTTAATGTCAGTTTTAACTATATGACGCCCGCAACTCCGTTGTGCCAAAATTAGTTTATCGCATGGGAACCGTACATTTTTCCGGGATAAAAAGTATCCTATGTTCTTTTCCGGAACTCAAAGTATCTTCATGCCAAATTTCAGCAAAATCTGTTCAGCGGTTTGGGCGTGAAGAGGTAACAGACAGACAGACAGACACACTTTCGCATTATAATATTAGTATGGATCTGTCGGCTGGGTCTGACAAAACGCAACCAAAATTGCAGTTTTTGGCATGGTGCCGCAGAATTTAAGATGCAATAGTATAGAATAATAATATCCACGGATACAAAAGAAAAGAGTGACAGAAGTAAATGTTCAAAAGCCTTATAAAGTGCGCAGTCTATCATAGATATAGTTCTAGGTCTACTTTGAACCGTTCATGTTTTCACTAGTTCGGTTCGAACCAAATGAAATGAAATGAAACCGCTTTAAGCTAAAGAATTATTTATACGAAAGTTTTCCGATTCCGTTTCCGAATCGAATCGACAGATGGCGCTGAACACGATACCGAAAAAATATGGACACTGCGGCAATCAAAAACGTCAGCCATTTTTTGCACGAGTGACGAAGATAAAAATAGTTCCATTTTCGTATCGTGATTGGAATTTAAATTTCGAATGAACGTTCGTTAAGGGGAATTTAAATTGAGTCAATGTTAAAATATTTTAAGTTGGCCGAAATAAATATATTCGTGTCAATGTGTCAGTAGAATGACAAAGATGGCATATCGCAATTCGCATCGTGACAAACAGCGTGGCCAAAAATGGGTCGTGGGGACATGACGTAAATGACGTAACGTGATATAAAACGTGCAGCACTTAGGGCCAGGTCACAACACTGCGTTGCGACGTCGTATCGCAAAAACAACCTTTGAAAAGCAATGTATTTTTTGCGATGCGACGCCGCAACGCTTGTTGGCGGTTGGCCTGGCCCTTAGGGTGAAGCCAAACGAGCGTAATTTGTGAGTTGTGAGCTGTATGTATGTCTGTCCAAAATACTTAAAACCTATTATAGCTCGTTTGCCATTCACAAGAAAAATCGATTGGTCACGTTAGCGGGCCCCTAGACGATCAATTTAATTGCGCAATATCACACACAATATATTTTATTGAACAAATAATTAACCCTAGATGGTCAATAATGTTGCACAATACGTGATATTGTACACTAAAATTGATCGTCTAGAGGCCTGCTCAGACAATTTCACAATCACGGTTATCTTAGCTCAACATGAATAGGTAGTATACCAGTACAGTCTTATATTTCTCTATGATGAATACCTAACAATCATCATACATATTTTAATAATCCAAACATTCAAATCCGTAAACGCCTACATCCAACCCTAAAATTGTTAAAAAATGATAAGCTCACGAACGTTAAGGAGAGGGTTGGAACGACCTGATAGACCGTGGGCGGCTGCCAAACGGCTGCTCATTTAGGTCAATGTGGCCCGATCATATCGGCCCCGAGATATTTCACTTTATTATATCATTCCCGATATAACCCTTAAGTGAGTTGATTTAGTGTTAAAGGTTTAGGTTCAGTCGGGCATTTTTAATCGGGATTATAATTGGTACGATACCACAGTATTTGGATCATTATGACCATACCTACGGAACTTTTAATGAACGATTAATGCTCGGCTTCTGAGGGTTTTATGTTGTTGATACATGACGAGTTTTTGAAGTGAAAACTTCTTTAGCAGCGTTGAGCACTTAATTTGTGGGATGGGTAAAAACTGTGAAACTCGCGTCAGATTCTCGTGCTGATCGAAAAACCGTAAGACGGTTGGAGAGTAGTGTTGTAATATCGAAATCGATTAATCGAACAATCGATTTTTTTTTTCGATTGTCGATATTTTTTAATCGATTGTAAGGGTTTCGATTAATTAAAAAACTAGATTTTTTAAAAATAAATGTTCATAAAAAATGGGTTAAAAATTTAATTGATTGTAAGGGTTTCGATTAATTAAATTTATTAATATTAATTAAAAAATATTAATTAAAGAAATCGATTTTTTAAAAATCGATTTTCATAAAAAATGGGTTAAAAAATTGTAAGGGTTTCGATTAATTAAAAAAATTGATTTTTTAAAAATCGATTTTCATAAAAAATGGGTTAAAAAAAATAATGCACAACGTTAATAATCAAATTTTCACTGCTGCCGGCACTCCCGGAGTGCAACCCGTCTTTTTTTTAAATATAAAATAAGGAGGCAAACGAGCAAACGGGTCACATATTGGAAAGCATCTACCGTATGTGCTAGTAGCACATAAAGTAAATAATCCGGGCAAAATCTGATATGTGGCACACCTCGTATCACTTATCAGAATATTGACAAAAACGTAGTCAAACGTCGAACAACACTTTTTGTTTACTGCTTATGCTAATGCTGCTTTCACGGCGCGGCGTGAAAACATTTCAGTAATTTATTGTGGTATAACACGTATTGCGTAATTTTACTGACCGTCCAGGGTTGATATTGAACATCGTGCGCCTTCAATCTAATCGTCAAATACACTGTTCAATAAAATTAAAGCGTCATATTGCACAATAAATTTGATCGTCTATAAGGGGTGCGTTAATATTAATATCCTTATATTTTTCTGCCTACGTCTTTATATGCTTATAAAGACGTAGGCACGTCGTACGTGTCCTGCTGGACAGGGTATGCTCAAAACATCATTGATTTTTCCCCACCTTCGTACATAACATTTCACCACCATTATGAACGTTAATTTTTTGCCCAAAATAAAACGCTCACGATCGAGAGGAAACGGAAGTGGCACCATAAATCCGCTGTTCGGGCTCACCTACCGCACTTCCGGGGTAAAAATATTCGCATTGACATTTTTCCATATCGCACGTATAGGCGCAATTTTTTGTCGAGTAATGAAATCCCCAAAATTCATAGTTCCTATGAAAAAATTCCGCGCGACGAATGTTGACTAAATATTTTACATGTATAGTTTGAAGTCATATTTTTTGTTATCTCTAATCTAACTTAACTATATTATGTCGCGTCAGAAACTTCGATAGGGCGATTCAGGATTGTGCATTATTTGGTTTGATACATGCCTTAAGTTTGGGTGTGGTTTAACAGCTCCTAAATAGATGAATAGATTTTGAACTGGCTTTTAATAACGATAATGTGATTATACTATTACAATCACGAAACTAATAACCAATTAAATTAATTACTATTATTAATTTTAATCACATAAGAAATAAATTTTCATTCATCATGTTTAGCACACTTTTTTTACTAGCCTATGCCATGGACGTATAAAAAAAGCGGACAGAGTCCCACTATACACAGCACTGTATCCTCAGAGTCGGCCAGGTTGACTGCATGTACACGGTCCGCACGCACACATTCTTACGCTAGTCCGGCCATTTGACAGGCGTAAGAATGTGTGCGTGGCCGACTCTGAAGACACAGTGCTGTGTATATAATAAGACACCGTCCGCATTTTTTTTTCGTCCATGGCCTATGCTGTCTCACTACTGGGCAAATGTCAGCTCGCATAGTGCTTGATAACAGCGGAGACTTAATACTTTTAATTTCTGTTGTTAATATTCCTATATATTTAATTCTCGTGTCTCAATGTTAGTCAGCGAACTCCCCCGACACAGTACTTTACTATTTTTTACCAAATGTTCTATGCATATTTAGTATAGTCCGTCAAGAAAGTCATGACTGGCGGGAAAATTTTCTAAACGTAATCACGCTTAAAAGGTGTATTTTTTTGTTTGTATTTTCACAGAGAACGCTAATTATATGTTAAATATTGTCACATTGCACATTTTTATCTCGAATTAATAAAGTTATCATATTTTTTATTTCATTTAAAAATTTTCCCGCCTGTCATGACTTTCTTGACGGGCTATAGGTCTGACAATCGGCTACTGGATACTTTATATATTGATAAGTGCATTTGTTGAATAAATAATACTAAATTATTACAACTCGAGACTGACGGCGACCATTGTTTGTGCGGCGAGATAGCGATCGACGTTGCCATGGCGACATACTTATTTAGTCACTTCAATAAAATAATACGGGCGAAATACCTACTTTATATGGCAAAGAAACGTTTGCCGGGACAGCTAGTATTACCTAAAAGTACTAAGTTTACACTATATACAAACATTGTACGCTCCGCAAGATTTATGCTGACAGCATAATAGCATATGCAGATGCATGCTCGTAATGAACTAACGTTCCCCAACTATTTAGCTCCCAGTTGATTTATGTAGTTTTTAGCAGACATCAAAGCACTCGATGCACTAGTTTTGGCACTAAAACACTTAAACGACTAAGGCTGGAAGTACTAGAATTCCAGAGTTGCGGCAAAAGCACGGAAAATAGGACCTTGCGTTTAACTAATAGAGTTTAAAATCTAATGTCGAGATCCAGGTGTAGGTTTCAATGTTCTTAGGTTTTTTTATTATAAAACAAAGGCAATTTACGCGTGATAATGTGGTTTAGAGTTTTATAATTATCTAAACTAAAATTAAATTTTATAAATCCACAAAAATAAACATTTAAAACAAGTCGAATTTCACGATTTGGATTTTCTAGTCTATTGTATATTAGTGAAAATTTTTAACGCGTTGGCAACTGCAACACCCAGAATTTTTCTGTAATTCCAAAATTTCGGCACATCTAGTCTCAGCTTAAAACTACATTGTAAGCTTCGTAAGCTTTATAACTAACAAAAGCACTGCTTATGTTGTAATCTCATTATGTTGTGTCAATGGTTACGTAGTCAAGAAGTTGTGACGTTAGCACTTAGCGGACTCTTAAACGATCAATTTTGTTGTACATACAATATCACGTATTGTGCAATATTATTGTCCGTCTAGGGTTGATACTGAATGCGTCCGCCTCTCAATCTAATTGTCAAATAAATAATTGTTCGATAATATTGTTCAATGATATTGCACAATAAAATTGATCGTCTAGTGGCCCACTTAAACAACAAGATGCAACATAATTTGGAGAGAAATTCGTTAAAGGCACGCGTCAAATAGCATTCTGATAGTACCATTGGATAGAAAACGAACTGGATCAAACAAGGATCGGAGCTGAATATTGTATAATATAAGAATACTGTTAGAGAAATTAAGTCATTGATGGACTGAATGAGAAACTGAGCGTGTAACCTTTTGGAACGGAGTTCCTTTTCGCGCGTTGCGAAAGGGGCTAGGCCGAAAAAATTGTAACGACACTTTTTTATTAGTATCTGCATGTTAGGGGCAGAGGGCGTTGCGCGTTGATAGTATTCCTGTGCGTCAACTAGATGGCGTTTTTTGAGAATAAACAGCGATGCGTTGTTAGTATTCCTGGGCGTCAATAGATGGCGTTTTTTTAATTAGTACCTGCATGGTAGGGGCAGAGAGCGTTGATAGTATTCCTGTGCGTCAACTAGATGGCGTTTTTTGAAAATAGACAGCGACGCGTTGTTAGTATTCCTGGGCGTCAACAGATGGGGTTTTTTATATATAGTTTTTTTGAGTATAATATGTATTATGTACAGATTTTTTGAACATAAGAAATAACTCCGTTCCATTCGGGTGTCCCTTAACACCTCTCAAGTTTTTTTTTTAACATGGGGAAATGCTTTACACATCCCCGGCAGATTGGGGATATCGGCCGGGGTATGTGGGACTCCTGCGTAGTCTACCCACTAAAACCCCATGGTGCACCACTCATCGCTTATGGCAGAGTTGTAGGTACGATAGAACCCGCCACGAATAATAAAAACTAAGGAAGAGTCACTGTGTCAAAAAATTTGTTCCGATTCTACTAAATGTGACCCGAATGCATACTTTATGCAAAATGAGGTCCGAATACATGCAAGAATTTTGTATAATTAATAATTATAAAAGTGACAATAATAATTATTGTCAACGGCTCTATTTTGTCAATTTGAATGTAGTGTTTCGTAGCTATCGTCATATTATTTTAGTGTGCGAAAAGAACCTTGGGAACCAAATATTCAAAACGATTGAAGTATGGGAGTTACGTTTCCTTACTTTTAATTATTCGTAGAACCTACGTCATAAATTTAAACTTTTAGTTCTAACTGTCACCGCGCCAGACTCTTTTTTTTTCCAAGCTGTACATACTTTGATGTCACTTCTTTTAAATATCTATGTGTAGTTTTACCCAGTAATCATCGCTTAGTTCTCTAGGATACCTACACCTGTGTGAACAAAGCACTGATTATACGTTGCTAGGGCGACTGCCTTTTTAACGATCGATGCCTGGGGAGGGATAACGAGTATGAACACTTTGATGTTTGAAAGCTCTAAGTATTCTAGGAATCTAGATTATTATTGGCACAAAAATATGCCCTAGAACCTTTGACGAGCGTCAAGGTGCTTAAGTTTCTGAAAATATTATTTTGGGTGTCAAATATAATTTGTTTCGATAAAGATCTCGAATCTGAGTCCTATTTTATTGTATGAATTCGATCCGATGTCGATTTTTATTTCGATCGTATTGTTCTCCGGAATAAACTCGAATCGAAATCCTCAACGCCACAGTATTACAATACTATACGAGTAATAATATTGTAATACTGTGACAACGCGTTAAGATCTCGATCTGGGCATAGTCAAGTCATCAACCGCAGAGTTCGAAAATACACTTTTGTTTGTCTCATTTGTTCAGACACTGATATCTGACTAATAACTGATGTAGATTAAGCTGATATAGATTATAATAAATACATAAACTGGGCAGTTTTCGAAATATTACGTATACATGTCAAATTCATAACGGCCGTTAGTCTTAGTATATTTTAACTCTTTCTTTCTAAGATTTAGACATACAGGTATTCAAACAAAAAGACGAAGTACCTAGACTGATCTTCAATATCAATACCAGTCAATACCGAATACCCTTCAATAACCCGGGCAATATGTAACTTTATATTAAGACCTTTCCACGCCCTCTGGCGTACACACCCCGGTTAACCCTTTGTAAATAATTTGAGTAGCGATATTCTTATTAGCTCCATAGAGCAATTAAGCATCCTTTTTGTAAGTTGGTAAAAGTAAAATAGTGCAAGTTTTTGCCTGTTTTAATGTGTCTCAAGTCCTAATATTATTTTTATCGTGACAAAGGCCTCTTGGGCTAAGGAAAAATCATGTTTATTACCATGTTTTCGAAGCTGTCTACAGCATGCACAATCGATATCAGTTATTGTTGGCAAAAATAGACAAAATCTGTTCCCCAACACAATATTATGTTCGTAATTACTTATTTTTGAATAGATTTTGGACAATTGTCCATCATAGCCTGAGTCCTGACTAGGCTTCACAAGAACTGACTTTTTACACAAATTTATACACATTTATTATAAATACGAATATGACGTGTATAAAAACGTTTACGTAACGTGTTTTTAAAACGTGGGAGAGCCATGCTTCGGCACGAATGGGCCGGCTCGACCGGAGAAATACCACGTTCTCACAAAAAACCGGCGTGAAACAGCGCTTGCGCTGTATTTCGCCGAGTGAGTGAGTTTACCGGAGGCCCAATCCCCTACCCTATTCCCTTCCCTACCCTACCCTATTCCCTTCCCTACCCTCCCCTATTCCCTTCCCTTCCCATCCCTACCCTCCCCTATTACCCTATTCCCTCTTAAAAGGCCGGCAACGCACCTGCAGCTCTTCTGATGCTGCGAGTGTCTATGGGCGACGGAAGTTGCTTTCCATCAGGTGACCCGTTTGCTCGTTTGCCCCCTTATTTCATAAAAAAAAACCTTATCGCTTAACCAATTAATATTAAATAGAGATAGAGAGTTATAAGAATAGTTTTTATCACAAAAACGAAAAACTATGTGGTTACCAAAAGATAAACGAATTTGGGCGCCACAAAGTTGCAACTTGCAGGTAACATCAAGTAAATAATAAGTTAATTTTTATACTTAAGTACACCGTGTAACTACTTAGATAAACTTTATGACGTAATAACTCTGGCGCCATTGTCTTTCAAAACTACTTTACGACTATGAAGGCCGTATTTAAGAGACAGCCTTCCATGTAGTAGACAAGAGCGTCTTCACATGATGCGATATAACGGTACGATATCGATTGCCGCGCTGATAGTTAAGATGAGATAGACAGATTTTATATTCAATTTCACTTGAAACATATTAAAAAATAAAAAAATAAAACTTATTCTTGTTTTGTAATATACTAAATAATATTTTTTTTGTTTTTATTTCAAGCCAAGATGTTGTCCGCAATTTGGCTGTGCCGTTTGTTTATCACACGTTAATCGAAAATTTGTTAGGAAAAAATTCTTATTTACTATCCCTTGAATTTAAGTATTTCAATATTTTGAGTCTTGGTATAGAAGAGGTAACTTCATAAGACACACGTGTATTTACTAGAATGTAAAATTACTCGATAACTACAATAACGATACATTAAAAAATTATGTGCTGAGGACACAAAAGCGATTTCTGACATCTGCGATATCGCATCGCATACTATTAAGACACTTTAACACTTGTTCGCACTTTATAGGGCCTGCATACAAGCATTCCCACTCAGCCAAGACCGCAGGCTATCTTACAGCGCGTGTACAATGTTCGATCCATTTTTGAAATTGTATTTTTTTTATCGAAACGTTAGAGGCGATGGCATTTTTGGTAAATGCTGATAAAGATGTCGTTACAATTTTGTTTCTTTTCGTCTGCAAGTGTTTTTTATAATTTAAAGTTGCTTTATACGGGTTTTCTTGTAGAAAACAAAACAATGGTATCTAATTTACTTTCCCAAAAACTTGCGATAAGGGCTAAGCTAAGGCATACCTATTGAAATAACTCCTTACATTGTGAAACAAATTTTTTGAATCATCAAAAGTGACAGTTTTATTTCCTTTTTCCTACAATAGACAAAAGGGGAAAGCATGTAAATCTAAAAAATAAAGCCAGCTCTTCCCTTGACTTATCAGTTATTGCAATCTCGTATCGTGTCAGCCACTTTGAGAGGGAGAATTCCTCTTATCTCCTTTTCATTAAATTTATAGCATGTTTTGGTTGTTCCGCCATGTTTTGGCGAAAGATAAAAAATCATATCGTTATTTTTGAATTGTTTTTTTTCTGGAACGTATCGTTACTCTTAAAGTAATTTTTTATAATAGCGTTTCGGCGTTTTAACGCTTAACCAATTTTGTGTATGGAGATACTTTAAGTTCCGGAGAAGGACATAGGCTAGTTTTATTATCCCTGAAAACGCAGGGTTCCGTCGTAATCAGCGTATTCGCGGGCTCTGGTATAAAAAGTATTCTCACATAATATTTACTCAAGTGTTACACTCTCAATGACCTAGAAAGTGCAAAGTATTACCGTACATCTGAACTTTAGCCTTTCAGCTGAAGGACGTATTTATTTGAGACTATTTCGGTCATGGCATTCAATCAACTGCCGGAACCTGACATTTTCGTTACCAATTAAAGGAGTTGACTTGTAAACAATAGCCTCTGGCTGCGATCTAATTTGGCTATGGGTTTTTGGAGTGACGGAAGTGGAAACTTTTGGGATGGGTAAACTCACGTGACCTGACCTAAAATTCGTAGGACTAAGGGAGAATAAACCGCCTACGCGGTAGAAGAGCAAGTAATATACCATCTTTTGTAATGTACCATCAAAAAAAATTATTTATAGGTAAACGACATTTAAGGGCTGTTTCACCACTTTATCTTACAGTAAAATTCTCCTGCTTTTGCCGGCACTCCCGGAGTGCAAAAGTTTTATCAGTTAGATTTTAGAGGCTTGATAAACAAGATTTTAAAAATCTTCCTTCTAATGTAAAATCGTAGTGTAAAATCGCCCTAGAATTTTTTTTTGTGATTACTAACAAGCTAATTTTTTGTGAGTAGCTACATTTTAATAAATGATGATGAATGAAATACATTTGTTAACCAATTTTTGTTGATTACAGAACCCTAAAACGGAAACCTAACCAGCAGATTTTTTGTATATTGGTAGGTTAATAGTTATAGAATTTAAGAGTAACCTTGTCCTACAAATAAAACAATCCATATTTTAGGACCATCAGTCAAAGTATGAAATCCTTTCTATCTCTTTTAGCTACCACTTTCGAGATTTTTCGAAAATAAAAATGTTGTTCGTCTTATCAAAATGTAGCTACTCACAAAAAATTAGCTTGTTAGTAATCACAAAAAAATTTGTTCTAGGGCTCCCGTACTATCGTCTTTAGACCATCTAAATTCTATATGAATGAGTTGTGTCCTGCCCACATACGTCTGAGCGTCCAGTGCCTCAGGCTATCTCCTTCTAATGACGTTGTTTTACGTGGAACAACACTTGTTTTTATGTGTTTTGTAGTACTTTGTCATTTCATTATTAGTAGTTATGCTATATTTAGGTGAAAGTATTTTAAAGTACAAAAGAAGAAAAATCACAGAAACTATATCACCTACAAAGAAATTTGGGCGGAGGAAACTATAGTAGGTACCTAGAAACTTGAAATTTGGTGGGCAGGTTTGATATAGGGTGTAGACTGTAGACGGGTATTTTATGCTGACGAAGCAGCTGGCCTAGCTGCTAAAAAAAGCTAACTAACTTTTTGCCTACTTGTCTCATTTAAAGTTTGACAACCTTTATTCTATATCTATCTATCTATACTTATTATAAAACAAAGTCGCTTTTTTTCCCTCATGTCCCTTTGTTCCCTTTAATCTTTAAAACTACGCAACGGATTTTGATGATTCTTTCAGTGTTAGATAGCCCATTTATCGAGGAAGGCTATACTTTATCACGCTAAGATTAATAGAAGCGAAGAAATAGAGGAAAATGTGGAAAAAACGGGGAAAATTACTTGAAAGGGCTAACTTGAACGCGCTAATCTCAGGAACTACTGGTCAGATTTGAAAAATTCTTTCAGTGTTAGATAGCCCATTTATTGAGGAAGGCTATAGGCTATATTTTATCACGCTAAGACTAATAGGAGAATGTGGAAAAAACGGAGGCAATTATTTGAAAGGGTTTATCTCGCGAACTACTGGAGCAATTTTTATGTTATTTGGCACAGATAAGAAGTAGACCACGTGAAGGGTCGTGATGGGCTATCGATTTTAATCATTTTTTCAGAGGCTATATATTTTATACCCGTGCGACGCCGGGGCGGGTCTCTAGTACATATTATAAAACAAAGTCGCTTTTTTTCCCTCATGTCTCTTTGTTCCCTTTAATCTTTAAAACTACGCAACGGATTTTGATGATTCCTTCATTGTTAGATAGCCCATTTATCGAGGAAGGCTATAGGCTATACTTTATCACGCTAAGACTAATAGGAGCGCAGAAATAGAGGAAAATGTGGAAAAAAACGGGGAAAATTATTTGAAAGGGCTAACTTGAACGCGCTAATCTCGGGAACTACTGGTCCGATTTGAAAAATTATTTCAGTGTTGTTGCGTAAGACTAATAGGAGAATGTGGAAAAAACGGGGGATATTGTTTGAAAGGGCTTATCTCGCGAACTACTGGAGTAATTTTTATGTTATTTGGCACAGATAAGAAGTAGACCACGTGAAGGATCATATGCTATCGATTTTAATCATTTTTTCAGTGGGTATATATTTTATACCCGTGCGACGCCGGGGTGGGTCGCTAGTTAATTATAAAAGGTTGTTAAAAGTTACACAATAAGTTGTATTGCAATACATGGAAGTTTTTATCCCAACCTGACTAATTTTTGTAACGTTTTACAAAACTGCTCGATTATAACATAGGAAGATTAGGGCCCAACTGCTCTACTTTATAGTGGAATCTAGAAAATCCACTCGTAAGTTGACATGTTGCGATAATGCCGCCACGTTTGAATGCATGGCGTACTTATTCCAAGTTGGCGCATTATACTTGCAGATATTCGCCGCTGACGGAAACTTGTGAAATATGGCGACTTATTTATTACTTTTAGAGTGTACACACACTATGCCGTGGCGCAGAATGTCGGAGCGGAGCGCAACACTCCGCTCAAACCGCTCGAATGCAATATGAACTATCAGCCCACAGCGGTTCGCATTATTACGAGGTGGATTTGCGAGTGATGCGGCCCACTCTGCGTAGCTAGCCCATCAACTGTATCGAATCAAGCAATTGGTGTGCACACACGCACTTAAATAAAACGTAAACACGTCAATAAAATTGAACGTGTGTTTGTCTGTCAATAACCTTTTCCAGCTTAAATCGCTGACCTAATTTTGATGGAATTTGGTATGAAAATACTTTGGAGTCCCGGGAAATCTACAGTTATCCTGGAAAAATGTACAGTATTCCCGCGCAATAAACGAATTTTTGCGCAACCGAGTTTCGAGCATCAACTAGTTCAATATAAATCAATGCGCTGCCGCCCAGCCCGTCACCAATATGCAAGGTTAGCATGTTTCGCTGCGCTCCGCCCCACTGCGGCTCAGCATGATGTGCGCGAACTCTAGGCCGCACTCAGCTGTGTTAGTCGGTAATCACCTTATAGCTGCCAACAATTTAGGCTGAACGGCTCTTGTTGGCTGGACGTCGGCCATTTTGGGGTTACCATGTACGGAGTGTTGAAATTTTATAGGTCACTGTTGTACAAAATGTCGCAGGAATATTCTATGCATATTCTCACGTTGCTGTATTAAACTGCATAAAATATGCTCTAAAGTCTAAAGTAAAAATATTCGCACTGTGTATGTAAAGGTTATAACAGTTGTACAATGTTTCCCCTTGTCTGACAAACCGCTTATCTAACGTATAACCTAATACAGTGTCTTGTTTTTGCCTAGTAAAACGTTTCTTTTTTTCCTTTATTAGGTCTTACATCGTAAGATTAAGTCGGCCTAGTAAAACGGTTGCTAAGATGAAAAATCTAAAAGAGCCTACACGTTCAAATGCATTCGTGAAGAATTTCGTTCATCAAGAACCACCGCCATAAAAATGCCAGTCTTGGAACCTATTTAATGGATAGTTAAAAAATGTATCATAATATTCTCTTCTCCTAAGTTACAAGAGAAATAATTAATTGTTAGGGATCAACCAGACAAATTTAATTTTAATAAAACAAAAAGTCATAGTCAAATCCTATTCTATGTCTGCGACACGCAAAATCAGTTCAATCAATAAATCTATTCAGAACGCTGACTTAAAAAATTAAATTAAGAAATTAAAAAAAAAAACCCCGGCAAAAACTTTTAAAAGTAATGAAATAATATTTACTGACTCTTAAGTTTAAATAATTCCTAATAGTAAAGTAATATATTTTAGTCCATAAATGTTGTCACCGTGTGTCGGGGGACCGCCAAGTAAACTACCACAACAGCGACTTTTGCATTTTGTAAAGCCATAATAGTCGCTGATTCTCTCGATTCGGGTCGCTGTGAACTGACCCTTAAACTATAATGTTATATGGAATCAAACATCTACATTAGCGGTCCCCCGACACACCTTGACAACATTTATGGACTAAAATATTACTTTACTCTTAGGAATTATTTAAACTTAAAGTCAGTAAATATTATTTCATTACTTTTTAAAGTTTTTTGGCGGGGGTTTTTTTAAATTTCTTAATTTAATTTTATTTTATGCTTTTTAAACTTGTGCAGAATAATTTCTATCAACTGGATCATATCCCAATGAACACCATCTATAAAATATGTCCTCTTGGATGAGGCCGTCAATATGAGCCCAAACATGAAACCTCCACTTTAGGTTCATACGGAGCTCGGCTCCTATAGAATCCAGTATTAGATATTAGCAGCATGCAAATATTTACTGTTTATCTACGTCTTACTGGTTGTCACAATTAAAATGAGTCCAAACACGAAACCTCTGCTCTAATTTGGTGAAGAGTTGGGTATTGTATTGATTACCAGGTGATGCTGCAGCACCAGGTCAACTTTCCAATAATGTGTATATTATACCTATTCATAAGTGTCACGAACCAGAATGCAAAATATAAAATCCATCAAACGACTGCAAGTTGCTTATCGTTCTATCACGAACCAGATAAACCGTGATATTTCAGCAATGAGCAGGCTGATGATGATGAACTATAGCTAAGAACACTCTCGGTCATGTCAGCTTTCAAACAAAAAAAACTAGATCAAAATCGGTCCACCCGTTTGGATGCTACGATGCCACAGACAGACAGACAGACAGACCGACAGACAGACACGTCAAACTTATAAGACCCCTCTTTTTGGTCGGGGGTTAATTATAACACCCCTCTTTTTGGTCGGGGGTTAAAAAGACAAACATTTTATTACTGTTTATGCTTAACTCGAAAATTAACCCTAATACCACAACTTAGCGTCCAAATTCCAATGGTATAAGGTCAAAAAAAAACTCACTGCTCACGCCACAATATAAATCAAAGAGCAAACAAAAGAGTCTGTAAATGAATACTTTTCAATTAAATGGCGGGATTTTTAATTAAATTCGTCGGGGTTCATAGAGCAAGGCCGTTTCGACTAATACCTATTGACGGGTTTATTGTGTCACACGTTTACCGCTTTCCCGCCAATAATTAAAATATTATGTTCTTATTTTGAGCGCCATTTTTTATTTGTCAAGCAAATACCTCATTAAACCAAACGTATGATGCTAAAGACCAACAAAGAGTGCGAGAGAGAAAAAAATCCTTTATGGAATTATAACAAGATGAAAAGAGAGAGGCAGTCTAATGAAAACTTTAACCACTTTCATTTGACAGGTCGTCCACAAGTCGTCACCCGTTTTCATGCCCTTTCGGTATTTGCAATTTATTGTTTAAATCCTTTATTGGAGTTTACTCCTTAAGAATCGATTTTCATATATAAGGCGCCCGGTATGAGAAAAATCCGAGGGGTAAAACATACTAACAAGTAACGAAAAATCGTGTCACGTTTTTGGTGCGCACATTTAGTGCGCAACTTTCTAATTTGGCTGTGAGTGTATTAAGACCATAAAGGTAATATATACCTATCGGAATATTATATTATATTATTATATAATTATATTATTATATTATTATATAATCTGTACTAATATTATAAAGAAGTAAACTTTGTTTGTTTGTTTGTTTAATTGTAATGAATAGGCTCAAAAACTACTGGACCGATTTTAAAAATTCTTTCACCATTCGAAAGCTACATTATTTACGAGTAACATAGGCTACTTTTTATTTTAGAAAATATAGGGTTCCGTAAGATATTTGGGTTTTTCTGACACAAGGTGAAAAAAATCAACCAGAAAAGTTACTTATTTTGCGTACGCTGCCCAAACTATAAAAGATAGAACCACACAATGTTCTAAGTAAATGTAGATCTTATAAATATCTACAAAAATGTCCGCGACACACTATACCTATCTATGGCAAGTGAGGCACAACAACCATTTTTTTATTTAAAAATCTTGATTTTTTTTGACTACATTTAAACGCATTTATTTTACTCATGCTGATAATCCTTATCAAAATAAATTATTTCATCACTAAGTACAATTTATGTAGATAATATTTGGTATTTGAATGATTAAAATTGGACGTTTAGTTTAGAAGTTATGGCGAAATTAAAAATTGCGTTACGCCCGTTTCGAAGTGGGCGCTACCAAGGCGGGGGTGCGCAGTAGTGAAGATTATGACCGGTCCTGCAGCTGGTGAATTAGCTCATATACCCGTTGCATATACCAAGAATACCAATGATCCCTACATAACAGCTGATTTGCCTATACCCTGCAAAAGGCTCCAATTCCCTGTGAGACGTAGCTTTTGCGGCGGTACCGACTAATGCGGGCCACGGGTAGTAATAATGAATACAAGTCAAAACTGCTGAATCGATTTTAATCATTTTTTCTGTAGATATATATTTTATACCCGTGCGAAGCCGGGGCGGGTCGCTAGTTATATATATATTTTTTTTGGAGTTTACTCCTTAAGGGGCCGGGTACCCTCGAAATTCTCATACATACGTAATTCCAAAATCATTTTCTCATACGAAAATATTTAACGTGTTTGAGTTGTTTTTCAGTTTAAAATAGTAATTATCTAGGTTCCTGCACAAAAATTTACTTCAAAATATTTAAACATAAAAAAAAAATGTTTTTAATTTTTTTTAGTAAATTTAGTACTTAATATTTAAACTCTGAAAAATAGAGTAAAACACTAAAAAATATATAAATAAATAGTAAATTTACTACAAAATATTGAAATACTAAAAAATATTTTTTTGAGTTTAAATATTTTGTAGTAAATTAACTATTTATTTATATATTTTTTAGTGTTTTACTCTATTTTTTAGTGTTTAAATATTTAGTAGTAAATTTACTAAAAAAATTTTAAAGCAAAAAAAAAATTTTTGTGTTTAAATATTTTGAAGTAAATTTTTGTACAGGAACCTAGGTAATTACTATTTTAAACTGAAAAACAACTCAAACATGTTAAATATTTTCGTATGAGAAAATGATTTTGGAATTACGTATGTATGAGAAATTCCAAGTGTACCCGGCCTCTTAAGAATCGATTTTCATAATATATAAGGCGCCCGGTATGAGAAAAATCCGAGGGGTAAAACCTACTAACAAGTAACGAAAAATCGTGTCACGTTTTTGGTGCGCACCTTTAGTGCGCAACTTTCTAATTTGGCTGTGAGTGTATTAAGACCATAAAGGTAATATACCTATCGGAATATTATATTATATTATTATATTAGGATATAATTTTTTTTTGGAGTTAAGAATCGATTTTCATATATAAGGCGCCCGGTATGAGAAAAATCCGAGGGGTAAAACCTACTAACAAGTAACGAAAAATCGTGTCACGTTTTTGGTGCGCACCTTTAGTGCGCAACTTTCACTTTCTAATTAGGCTGTGAGTGTATTAAGACCATAAAGGTAATATACCTATCGGAATATTATAATATATATATATATATATATATATATATATATATATATATATATATATATATATATATATATATATATATATATATATATATATATATATATATATATATATATATATATATATATATATATATATATATATATACTTTACTTTCAAATTTCCATAACTAAAGGTACTATTGTTCTTAAATTACACAATTTTTGAAGAAGAAATTTTCATCAAAATTGTTTACATATACGCTAGGGCTTCAATCAAATTTATCGATATGCCTATCGGTATTTAACAAGAACATAAAACTAATCTAAAAATATAATGGGGGTGTAAGGGTATTATGACATGTATTTAAGAATAAATAATATACTATGTTTGTCGTTTACTTTCCACTTTATATTTGCATTTCTATTAATGTAAGGGCTGATTTGTCAGATAGTTTTTACCTGAATAATAAGTAAGTAACTTTAAAATGTGTATATTATTTACCCTTATAAGAACCTCATGTTTTAACATATCCGACGATTGAAAAATCGCCCCAACTGAAAATGTGTATCTACTTTTCAATCGTCACCTTTTTTGTGCCAAATAAAATATATGATACCTAATTTGAATTACAAAATCTGTCAAAGTTGTATATTATTTATTTTTCATAGAAACGCAGGTAAAATAACTCGATCGGACAATACTATCGATAGTAAAATATACATCACTAGCACACGCACACATTGACAGATCAAAAATCGTCACGCATTTTCGGGTTGTCAGGTGGTCTATACGACAGTATATTCTATGCATTAAACAGAACTAACGTCTCTGCTCTGGAAATACATAGTTCAGAAGCAGCATTTTGGTGGCATATCATATTGTAGGTTTTATTAGTTGTTGTGCAGAATTTAGTTTGTCTTGCGGGAAACGTAGATTTTTTGTCCTGTCTTGGGATTCCCGATTTTCACTAGTGTTTAATACACTACAGTCAATATACTAATCAAAATCAGATCAGCAATTTAAGGTAGCTGAAATACTTACGTCTTACGCACCTTAATTTATGTTTTAATATTACTTTTGTATGGACTGAAACTTTTTAATCGCTTGACGCATATATTTGGAAAAAAATGGGTAAATATACCAACAAATATCAACAAAAATACTTCGGGAACTGACACACGTGTTTTAGACACAAAGGCGTTACTTCGTGCAAATTTAATTTGAGGGTACATTGATAAAACATGACTTTTGGCTCCCCCTGGCCTCTTCAAATTAACGAACTCTCAAAAAACTCTACAAACTGTTCATAATTTTATACGTACGCATTATTGGACGGCCCACAAAAGTTAATTAACGCAGATTTAGTTTTAGACTGCATTGAAAAACTGTGGAAATAAAATGTGGTAAGTTTTACATAACATGATTATTATTACTGTGCAAAAAATTGCTTCAAAACACATCCAGATTAATATTATAAATGCGAAATTGAAGCTATCTGTCTGTTACCTCTGCACGCCCAAACCGCTAAACCGATTTTACTGAAATTCGGTATGGAGATACTTTGAGTCCCGAGAAAGGACATAGGAAGTATCCTATGTCCTACTCGGTATGACTTCGGTATGAGATACTTTGAGTCCCGAGAAAGGACATAGGAAGTATCCTATGTCCTTTCTCGGGACTCGAAGTATCTCCATACCGAATTTCAGTAAAATCGGTTTAGCGGTTTGGGTGTGCAGAGGTAACAGACAGATAGCTTCAATTTCGCATTAATTTAAAAAGTATTTTATCCCGCAAAAATGTACGTTTCCCACGCGATAAACGAATTTTGGCGCAACGGAGTTGCGGACGTCATCAGCTGGTTGGTAGCTTCATAATATAAAATAAGCTGATTTTGTTTGATCAAAAGAGAAAACCATGTAATCTTTACAACGAATATTTACTGATTGTCTTTATTTATCTGATAAAGAAGTTGAAGGCTCCAAAACTTTGGATTGACTACAAGGAAGGGCATAATAATATAGGCTCTTTTTACTGTGTATTAAGTTGTGGACATCTGGCTTAGTTGTAATATAACTCGAATAATAGCTAATATTTAGGACTATTCACAGTCACGTCTAGGATGTCTAGATGTAATATGAGCACTATATTCTGTGAGTCCAGCACCGCAGACACGCGGTTACAGCTGTCATGAGAGCTACTTGGCAGAATTACACGTGTTAGATACTAATGTTATTATTTGAAGCAAAAACTTCCTATGTTATTAAAATATACTAAACGTTCCGCGCGGCTTTTTAAGGGTGGGAATCGTATATTTTCCGACAATAAAAGTAGCCTATATCCTTACCCGCGGTCTTATCCTATCTCTGTGCCAAATTACATAAAAATCAGTTTCGTAGTTATTGATTTTAGCGCGTTAAAATTCTTCAGCTTTATAATGTTAGCATAGATGTGAATGGAGGAGTGTGAAATTTGGTACACCCTGCCTTATTAAGAGGATTAAGACAAAACTAAGTGGTTCACAGGTTTTGTTTTAAAATGAGTAATATATTTATGCTGTCCTTTTTCAAATGTGCCAAAACGAATAAAATAAATAATAACTTTTTACTACGTGAATTGATTGCAATGTATTCTATGTTTCCGTCCCCGTCTGCTAAATGATTTTTCCAACGTATGAGACAAAGACAACAACATTATTCCAATCTTGATCTTTGCTTATTAATTAAGCAGTTAGTTGCACTCAATGATATTGAGTTTTTCATATAATATCGTTGGTTGCACTGGTATTTTTAACAATAAAACCGAAAAATACGAATTTTAAACCAACCACACCAAAGTAGGATTTTTTAGGAATTAGGATTTTTTTACTGTTTCTAAATAAAAAAATACTCTGACTGGATTTACGAGCGACATATTTATCGACACAACGACTCTCTATCGGAAATTTAATTTCCTGATAAAAATTGACAATCGTAATCAGATTGCGAGCTAGCATAATATGGAGGTAGATGTGGCCCGCAACCGTTCTGCCTACATTTGTTTATTTCGCGGGAACCGTACATTTTTTCTGGAATAAAAGCTATGTATGTCCTTTTTTGGGACTCAATGTATTTCCATGCCCTATTATGTCAAAATTGGCTAAGCCATAAAAGCGTGAAGAGGTGTCAGGCAGTTTCGCGCTATTATAATGTTAGTAAAGGTTAGTTTGAACTAGCATGTGATATAGAAATATCATATTAGTAAATGACGCTCGCAAATCCGTTGCGCCATAATTCGTTTATCGCAGGAACTGCATATTAATTTTTCCCGGATCAAAGTATAGTGTGTCCATTCCTTGGACTCATAATACGATACCCATAAAAATCGGAGGGGTTTATATTGGTAAAAAATAGTATAGAATGGATTGATGTGCCATCGAAGAAAATGATTCATAAGCAGTTGACGAATTGGATTATGTCAATTCAATAGTTAGCTGTTAAAGTAATCCATCGGCTAGGTCTGACATAACGCGACCAAAATACGTAGCCGCCATCTGCCTATAAATCAGCTTCTCTGATAGTATGATCAATCGTCGTCCCCCCCCGTTCCTCAGACTTGGCGCAGTTCTCCAAATAGCGCAAACAAGCGCAAAAAGTGCGTAGTAATTTGTCAGTCTAGGTTGTAACAGCGCTGCAGGCGCTGAGCGGGGCGCATGCGCTAATGCCTTCCTTACTGACGCCCATTGTAACGGTTTTAATATTGTAAAGCTGGGGACAGAAGGTTGAGTAAAGGCGCCTTCACGTTGGGGATAACCGTGATTGTAAAGCTGTATGCACAAACGACGACAAACATAGGCATGAATCCGTCCGTCCGGTATGAGTCCGTCTAAACGTTCGTAAACAAAAAAAAATAGTTTTTGCCACAGACATACCGTAGTGGTTTTTGTATTGTTTTACTACACAGTTGAAGAATTGTTATAAATTAGAATAAGTATTACTAGATCACGCCTGCAACACTTGCGCAAAATACGTTTATTTTTTTTAAACCGTACATTTTTCCGGGAAAAAGTATCCTGTGTTCTTTCCCGAGACTCGAATTATATTCATACCAAATTTCAGCAAAATCAGCTGTTTGGGCGGGAAGAGGTGGCAGATAGACAGACAGATAGACACACTTTCGCATTTATATAATATTAGTATGGATTAGTTAATAAGTATGTTACCGTTAATGCGCGTAAACCAGTTAGACTGCAGATTAACAAGGTATTCTGCAGATTACCTGGGTGAGTTAGTTAAAGTGCAAAAATTTTATTCTATTCTCATAAATCCTTCGATCGGGGATTCTCGGAATTGCTATTGTATTCTATTGTTGTCGCGATTACCGGTGCTCGTACGGGGTTGATGGGTTAAATTACATAAAACTGGTTCTTGTTTGAATAAAACATGTTATTTAGTTATAGAAGAATATTTAATATAATTTTTTTGGACATACGAAGGAAATTGTAAAATTTTAAGTAAAATGTTACTCCTAGTTATATCTAGTATCAACTAGAAAAAAAAAACAATCAAAACAACAACAGTCTTAGGTTAACAAGCTTTTTTAAGTCAAAGTTTTTTGGACTTTTACGAAGGAAGAGAATGCAAACTTAAACTAGTAAAAGTGCAAATATAAGTTTTTTTTAATTTCACACTTTAACGGATGGTATTAGGTAATCTGCAGATAACCTAGGTAATGTGCACGTTAACGTATACACTATACTGCATTCTAACGGTAACAGATATATACTTTGTTACTCACTAAGCCTAGCTAGAAGACACATTTTTACTAAAGATTTATTATTATCTTTTATAGTAGGTACGTAATTATTTATAAAATTAATACAACGCTCTGTGCCCTGATTAGGGGATTGAAAAAATTACAATATTTAAAAATGACGTAGCCTGTATCATAAAGAAAAGTTTCGTACAATGAATAACAAAATATTATAAAATCAATAAATATAATTTAAATGCTATAAAAACCTATATTAAAGCCCGCATTTCGTGTGCACTCACCCTACGCTATGCATGCATGTGTGCGATGTATCGGTCTTTGTCACATCGGCTGAGTGTGAAGGAGACGGTCGATATTTTGAGGTCCGCAGTCTGCCCTATGAAATTTTTAGCAGCTCCATATAGCCCGTTCAGAGTTACATTTGAAATTGATACTTATGTCATTAGTTTTAAGGTCCAATTTGAGATAAAATGTGCTGAATGGAGCAGTTTTGGCTCATGTCTGTAATTTTACATCGTGACTTTTGATTCTATTTTTGAATTAATTTTGAGCTATTAATTCCAGGTTATATCAGACGATAATAATTATTATTAAGAATACGGGATTTGGTAGGTGAAAATATACAAATGAAATGCAGATAACATTACAGTAAGAAGTTATCAGCAATTCCTGAAAAATGTGTCGTTGCGGTGAGCCTTAAAACAAGGTTCTATGTAGAAAAACCTTGTGCGTTATGTATGTTTGAAGTTACAAAAAAAATCTGGGGTACTTTGAATGTAGAGTACACCGAGTCCAACTAGTCGAAGTGAGCAATGTTATCATTGTACTTACAAGTTACATACTGCATACCAATTAATAGTTTTTACTTGTTTATTATTATTAAGTACCAACCAGTAGGTTATGTTCACTGGTATATAATATTATCCAAGGCAGAGATACTTCAATACCTCAAGTTTCTACACGATGATACAACGTCGAAAACTATGTCTAAGTACATATTTCTATAGTCTACTAGCGGTATGAATATAAAATGAGTCTTCATTGACCAATATAATTTCAGCGGGTTTTTCTCTAAAGTAAAGAGGTATTATCAATGATTCTGGCTTAGCCAACACGTTTTGTTTGTCTACTTTATAGAATCGCCTATCAAAATGTATGGAATTGATGTGGCATGAGTCGAAAGTCGTCTTCATATTATCGCACTTATATCAATCCATACATTGATAGATTCAATAAAGAAGAGATAAAAACGCGTTGGCTAAGCCCCCTGTTTTACAGACTCACTTCAAACCGCGAGTAGACTGTAGGTCAAAACTACATGATTATACAAAGGCGAACTAAATCCAGAAATGGGAGCAAGCAGTGACAGAGAGCGCTAGACGTCACAACGGGTAAAGCGAAAAAATTAGGTCGCATACACACGATCCAAATAGGTGTTGTGCATATTTTTTATTAAAAATATGCTTAAGATTTGAAAAGGTGTTAACAGTCGATAAGGATAAAATATGCATCAACACAAATTATTATAATTTTGATGTAGTATTTGTTACATCGAGTGTACTAAGATGGTAATTAAATAATTTTATTTTCAGTTAATTGAGTATGATGTGAGGATCGTATATATTATGATTCGTGCATAACATAATAACACGATGAACATGGAACAATAAAGGCAAATAAAGAAGAATTCGGAAGAGTATGATTTGAAAGTTAAAATCATATTCACTGCAAAATAACGGACAGAATAATAAAAAAAAAACAAATTTCGGTGATTCGGAGGTATGAGCTAAGCTCGAGATTATTTTATTTCACATAGGCTATGATCGGATTTCATTTTATTGCCATTCGAAAAAAATCTCTAATATTCATGTAATTAACCACAATATCGACTGCTTAATATTCGATAATTGAACGTTTCAAACGAAATCCGACCTTATTACTTACACCCAAAACTCAGTTTTCGGCCAATCGATAACTGAAAATAAATACTTGAGAAATCAATTCATACAACAAACATTCCTATAGCTTGTTGAGTACCTTCGAGCCCTCCAAGTGGCAAGACTCACCTGAAACTGAAGAAATGCTATTTATTCATTTATTTAATACATTTTATACTTAAATATGCATTTTGGATTAAAATATGCATTTAAAGTTATAATACGCTATTATACTAGGCATAAAATGTAAAAAATGTAGAGCTAAAGTTTATACACAACTAGGCTTAAAACTACGACTTACGAGTACTAAATCATCATGATCATAATATTTATTAATAAATAATCTTTATTTATTTAATATTAATAAAACTATATAGCAATATAGTCGCAGAAACACACTTCAAGAGCTACCCGTGCCATGACAAGCAAACAAACCATATTATTTGTATGTTTGGACTTTGGGGCGACTGTACAGTTCGACAAGGCTGTTTATGAACGTGGCGAGAAATGGAACTAACGCTTATATCATACAAAAACTTCATTTTTGACAGTTCTCCTTTACCAGCAGCGCCCATTGACATCATTGACATAATATTCATTTAAAGCATTGTCGTACGACCTCGAGTCACTAATCACATGCCATCAGGTAAGCGAAATTTTGTATTTAAATTTTTATCGGAACACATCTATTGTCTCGATACTTTGAGTCCAGGGAAAGGACATAGGATACTTTTCACCCCGGAAAAATGTACGGTTCCCGCCCGATAAACGAGTTTTGGCGCAGCGTAGTTGCGGGCGTCATCTAGTATGTAATAACGTAACATGTAACCCCTATGCAAATACTACGTTATGAGGCCGCGTTCGCCCCTCCAAGGATCTGTCGAAATTAATGTTCTCGCCGAGTGATACCAGCGATTTGTCATCCTGTTATTGTTATTTTTTCTATATATCTGTGGTATATTTTGGAAGTGGTGTTGTTATTTTAATGCCTAAATAAACTAGATGATGCCTGCAACTCCGTTGCACCGAAATAGTTTTTCGCCTGGGAGCCTTACATTTTTCCGGAATAAAAACCATCGAAAACGGTTCAGCCGTTTAAGCTTGAAGAGGTAATATAGACAGACAGACGCATTTTCGCATTTTATATAATCTAGCTATCTGACCGAGCTTTGCTCGGTATTCGATAAAACACGAATAAAATGACATTTTCTAAAAATGATTCCTAGCTAGATCGATTTATCGCCTCCGAAAACCCCTATATACTAAATTTCATGAAAATCGTTGGAGCCGATTCCGAGATTCCAATAATATATATGTACAAGAATTGCTCGTTTAAAGATATAAGATTAGTACCTAAATATAGCTTAGATGTACCTTGGAATGTATGCGAAAATTGTATCATTAATTTTTTTGTTAATTTTTCAGTGACGCATTGCATTGCAACATGAAAAAGGAGTTTCCATACTCATTGATGAAACCAACCAATATCGTAGTTAATAATATGCAATAGCCTAAGCACACGTTATACCATTGGTAAACCGGGGTTTAATCATTGGTAAGCAATGATTAAACGCCGGTTAATCGTAGTATAGGAGCCGGTGCAGCGTTATTGATTCAAGATGAATTATAACCGCGGAGCCAATCTGCGGGCGGTCTTTATTTTATGATGATTGGGAGTCTCGGTTTGGTTCCTGGTTTTGAGGTTACCTTGGTTACGTACTAAGGGGGCGACTACAGCAAATTAGATGATCTTATAATTCATTTTTGTACTTGATAATAAGCTACAAATTGTTTCATTTTTTAAACATAGATACAGCATTATAATTGTGAGGGGTCTGTAGTAGCGAGAACACGATAAGTATCTTAAAATCTAATTCTTTATATATATAGAAAAAAATCTCAAAGATGCATCTTAATTTCACGAATAAATAATTTGTTTTCAAAATTTTGTAATATGTAGCGGCCATTTTGTGTTTGCTCAGGCCTCAGACGTTAGAATTTAGTGCGTTTCCCAACGAGTGCGACAAACTTTAAAATATATTCCCTACAAATTAAACGCGAAAAACCGCCGACTAAACCATTTATTCTCTTGTTTAGCAGTTTTTATCTTGCGCAAATATAATTTATACTCCACGTTAAATTCACTTATTGTGCACTCATAAATACTTTAAAATTCTTTTTGCTCCGTCCATTTTGGCTGGCAATCGTCCAGGCGTTTTTAAAATGACAACTTGTCAAAAAGGAAAAAGCAGCGCGGGCAAAAAATTATCTACCTTACTCGTCTGGTAGGAAATAAGAATATTAAAATTATTGCTGTTGGTCTATTTAATAAAGTGTTGGTTATATTAAAGGCTGTTAATTACATTATTATAAAGGCGAGAGTTTGGGAGTGTGTATGTTTGTTACTCCATGCAAAAACTGCTGAACAGATTTGGAGTTGGCATATTAGCATTTGGCTCAACTACTAACTACTAGCTTTATATTGTTATTTTTTTCCTGAAAATTACACAAAATTTTATTTCTTTTGTAGACTGTGATTTGTCTTGTTCTAAAATGATTTAAGACCGATTTCACAATCAACATTAACCGGCGTAGGAATTAATAGCTTTATTATAACGTTTTAAGCTACTGGTGTAAATAATAGAGATTAATTTTTGTTTTATACTAATTGGATGCAAATGAATTCATCACAGTGCAAGGGAAGTGAATCGGGGACGTCCAGAGTGATCTCGCAGATATAAATCACTGGATTAGGGCAGATTGAACCAGATCAAACTAGATCACACCAGTTCATACTCGTATGTAACAAAAATCGACTCTAGTGCCATGTGGTTGTAATGAGGATTTTTTTTTACCTTTTAGCCAATGAAGGTTTTCAATGATTCCTTCGTCATCAGGTGGAGCTATGTAGCCATAGGGTTCTTTTGTGTCAATTGTCGTGTCAAACAGACATATTTTGACAGGTATAATATCGTGAATTCGTGACATAATCCCCGCGTTCCATTAAGCGTTAAAAACGATCAAAACGATCAAAACGCTCAAAATGCCTCCTTTGTGCCTCGTTTTTAAAGCTTAATAGAACGCGGGAAATATGACAGCTGTTAGACACGGAAGATCCTACGGCTACATAGTTCTACCTGGAGGCAAGTGGAATATTGAAAAGCCTTATTGGCCCGAACGTTGAAAAAAAAATCCCTTGAATTATCTCAATACTAACTACTTCGTTGCACAGAACTTCGACTTCGTTAATAGCGCAGGAACCGTACATTTCGGAACGAAGTTCCTTATGGCGCGTTCGGCGTTGCGAAAGGAGGCTAGACATCCGGGTGTCCCTTGACACCTCTCAGTTTTTTTAATATCACATCAAACACGCTTAAAACAGAGTTAAAACTCGCCTACAACAGGATTCTACATTTGGTTCTCTTATCTCTCTATTTAATCAGCTTATAATCGTCCTTTGCTGGACATACTGCCTCTCTCAATGAGCACTATTATGCTTCGTTCAAACCTACGCGACCAAGCGACTGCGAAGCGGGAGCGTCAATATAAAACACACATATTTTGACAACTTGACGTAACTTGACGCTTCCGCTTCGCAGTCGCTTGGTCGCGTAGGTTTGAACGAAGCCTTATGCCCGATCTCCTGCTACTGTCATCCAACATGTTGATGAGTAGATCCAACATACTGTTATAATGTGCAAATGCGATAAAGAATATTTATTTTTTCATTCGAACATGAAGATGGCTTTACTGCATAACATTTATACTGTGCTAAAACTAGAGATTTTGGGGTGACGATTAGAGAATGCGATAAGTTCGTAAATAATTATTCTTCTGTCGAACTTGAAGGACAATAATTGATGATTCCGAATGAACTTTTAAGAGCCCAATCAAATTGGAAACTTCTAAGAGGAAATTTCGTTTGAAAATTTTGTAATTTCAACGTTTTAACGTACGGACGAAAATTTTCATTTTTCGCTCTTAATAATTCTCAATAATAAGGTTTAAAATTCATCAAACTGTCTCTGACTAGGTAGTTTAGGTAGTTTCCTAGTTTTTTGAACAATATTTTTTTAGACGGTAGTAGGTCGACAGACAATAGTGAAAACCCCTTTTTATTATAACTTATATGGTCAAAAGTATAACATTAGGTTCTGTGGTCCGCGTCAGAGAATTTGAGTGATGACTAAACTTTAAGCTATTAATTATGAATTTGACAAATAGTGTATGTTAAAATCTTCATTAAATTAAAGTTAAGTAATGTTAAAAGTCTCTGAGCAGGGCCGTACCTAATATTCTTAAGATAGTTTAATTTGCAATTCAGAAATCTAATCACAATCAGTAATAATTGAATATTAATTTCAGAAATACTCGAGAATAAATACTCGCAAAATTATATTTAAACGCTAAACACTATTCGCAAATGCAAATCCCCAAACATCTCAAACTGTTATTCAAAATACAAGCGAAATAATTCGAGTTAATGGCTTTTCGTTTCAATATCCAAACGAATGATTAGAAAGTCAATGTAAGCCCGTTGAATTATTCGTCTGTTAAAATATATTTCAACAATCACTCGCGTTTAAAGTAACTAACTTCCATCAGACAATTAACCGAATTTGCAATTCCAAAGAGATCGTTAGCGAACGCAAAAAATCGCTAACGACAGAATTAAGACGTGGCAAAAGTAAACAAGCTGGCTCGAACGATAAAAAATAAAAGTTCCAAATTTGAATTAGTCAAACTTTCATTTTCGAAAATGGAACGACAAATTGATTTTTTATTAATTTTTAAAACTGCGGTTATGGTTTCGAAAGTCAATAAAAAGTGGTGATTATATTTTAGTCCAGTTTATGATTAATATATTTTATAATTTCCATACCTTTTGTTTAAAATGAATCAAAGTTTTGCAGAAGAAAAGAACTCGATATACTTTAGTTAATTGAGACTGCAAATGTACCTGAAACAAAAACATAAAATATTAGTTATAAGCAGTAAAGCCCCGAAGGAAAAATATCATAAAAATATTGTTTTTAAACTATGTTGTTATCTTAACATAAGTATTATTATTATACTATCCTTTATCTATATAAACATACATTAAAAACATTTACCGTCTTTTACTTTTTATTCATTTATGAGGTATTATTTTCTCATATTTTTTAGTAACCGACTATTACAAATTTAAAATAATTAACAGCTCTTTGGGCTTCAAATGATGGTGGAAGCCGTATGAGTTAATCAAACTCGCGCCAATCAGCAGTGTGACAATGATAGGGGAGAAATATCCTCTAATTAAGGGATTTGTGGGATATGCCGTATTGAACTGAGTCACTTATTTAGTATAGCTGTAATACTTTACATGATCTGATCGAAAACTACTAAGATGGCGGAAGAGCTGGGGGGCTAAAATGGTCACATTTAGCAATTCCTCTCAATCAATTCAGCAAATGAATTGTCAAAACTGTCAAACTGTCAAATTTCAAATTAGTATTTTTAATTCAAATCACTAAACATTGCAAGCAGAGTGACCACTATGCGATTTAAAAAAAAATAATCTTAATATGTATTACGATTCATAACATGATTCTCCAAAGCAACCATTTTAGCCCCGCAGACCCTTTCTACCGCACGGCGAAACTGTATGCCCGCACCTGCTGTTTCGTTTTCACTTCTGTCGGCACTCAAAGTTCTGTTTTTGTGCCTTGATCAGGCGCTCTTTTTATAACGCGAATATGGCTACCATAAAAATACCAATAAATACTTATTTTCTTTTATCATTACAATAATCATAAACAAGATAATATTATTATTTGCGAGAGCTTTTTAAAATGATCGAGCGGAGTATTAGGATTCAGACAAGACACGTGTAAGAAATTATTTTACTAGACGATGCCCGCAACTTCGTTTATCGCACGGGAACCGTACATTTTCAGGATAAAAAGTATACTATGTCCCTTCCCGGGACTCAAAGAATCTCCATACCAAATTTCAGGAAAATATGTTCAACGATTTGGGCGTGAAGAGGTAACAGACAGACAGACAGACAGACAGACAGACAGACAGACAGACGGACAGACACACTTTCGCATTTATAATATTAGTATGGATGGATAGAAATTCAGTACTAAAATGAATCAAAATAATCTTACTCAGACATCACAGAAAATCTTTATTTTTGCAATACTTACCCCAAAAGACTAAGAAAATAAACTTCGAGATAATCCGAAATACGAATCCGAAACGTTGGCATTAAATATATAAACATTTCTTACACGTGTCTTGTCTTGTCACAGACACACTTTCGCATTTATATTAATATCAGTATGGAAGTATGGATGGATGGACATAAACAAGATAATATTTTTAAAGTGAAAACTTCTTTAGCGGCGTTGAGCACAAAAGTTTATGGGATGGGTAAAAACTGTGAAACTCGCGTCAGATTCTCATGCTGATCGAAAAACCAAGGAAAAAACGTAGGACGGTTGGAGAGTAGTTTTGTAACATCGAAATCGATTAATCGAACAATCGATTGTTTTTTTTTTTCGATTGTCGATATTTTTTAATCGATTGTAAGGGTTTCGATTAATTAAAAAAATCGATTTTTTAAAAATCGATTTTCATAAAAAATGGGTTAAAAATTTAATCGATTGTAAGGGTTTCGATTAATTAAAAAAAATGATTTTTTAAAAATCGATTTTCATAAAAAATGGGTTAAAAAAAACAATGCACAACGTTAATAATCAAGTTTTCACTTCTGCCGGCACTCCCGGAGTGCAACCCGTCTTTTTTTAATGATCGAGCGCTGAGCAGAGTATCAGGATACACTATACAGTATACAGACAAGACACGCGTAAGAAATGTTTATATATTTAATGCCAACGTTTCGGATTCGTATTTCGGATTATCTCGAAGTTTATTTTCTTAGTCTTTTGGGGTAAGTATTGCAAAAATAAAGATTTTTTGTGATGTCTGAGTAAGATTATTTTGATTCATTTTAGTACTGAATTTCTATCCATCCATACTAATATTATAAATGCGAAAGTGTGTCTGCCCGTCTGTCTGTCTGTCTGTCTGTCTGTCTGTCTGTCTGTCTGTCTGTCTGTTACCTCTTCACGCCCAAATCGTTGAACATATTTTCCTGAAATTTGGTATGGAGATTCTTTGAGTCCCGGGAAGGGACATAGTATACTTTTTATCCTGAAAATGTACGGTTCCCGTGCGATAAACGAAGTTGCGGGCATCGTCTAGTAAAATAATTTCTTACACGTGTCTTGTCTGAATCCTAATACTCCGCTCGATCATTTTAAAAAGCTCTCGCAAATAATAATATTATCTTGTTTATGATTATTGTAATGATAAAAGAAAATAAGTATTTATTGGTATTTTTATGGTAGCCATATTCGCGTTATAAAAAGAGCGCCTGATCAAGGCACAAAAACAGAACTTTGAGTGCCGACAGAAGTGAAAACGAAACAGCAGGTGCGGGCATACAGTTTCGCCGTGCGGTAGAAAGGGTCTGCGGGGCTAAAATGGTTGCTTTGGAGAATCATGTTATGAATCGTAATACATATTAAGATTATTTTTTTTTAAATCGCATAGTGGTCACTCTGCTTGCAATGTTTAGTGATTTGAATTAAAAATACTAATTTGAAATTTGACAGTTTGACAGTTTTGACAATTCATTTGCTGAATTGATTGAGAGGAATTGCTAAATGTGACCATTTTAGCCCCCCAGCTCTTCCGCCATCTTAGTAGTTTTCGATCAGATCATGTAAAGTATTACAGCTCTACTAAATAAGTGACTCAGTTCAATACGGCATATCCCACAAATCCCTTAATTAGAGGATATTTCTCCCCTATCATTGTCACACTGCTGATTGGCGCGAGTTTGATTAACTCATACGGCTTCCACCATCATTTGAAGCCCAAAGAGCTGTTAATTATTTTAAATTTGTAATAGTCGGTTACTAAAAAATATGAGAAAATAATACCTCATAAATGAATAAAAAGTAAAAGACGGTAAATGTTTTTAATGTATGTTTATATAGATAAAGGATAGTATAATAATAATACTTATGTTAAGATAACAACATAGTTTAAAATATATATATATATATATATATATATATATATATATATATATATATATATATATATATATATATATATATATATATATATATATATATATATATATATATATATATATATATATATATATATATATATATATATATATATATATATATATATATATATATATATATATATATATATATATATATATATATATATAACATAGGATAGTTTTTATCCCGGAAAAATGGACGGTTCCCGCGCGATACGATTCAGCTCAACGGAGTTGCGGGTGTCATATAGTTGTTAATATTAGGGCTACAATTCTTAACAGCTTACCAAACATTTATCATTATCTTTATTGTAGAATAGAATGAAACAATATTATGCTTATTAACCTATCAACCCCCATAAGGACACCGGTGACCGCGACAACAATAGAATAACAATAGATTTCCAAGAATCCGCGATCGAAGGATTAAAATGCAGACCAGACAGAGAATAGATCAAAACAATATTATGCTTAATCAAATGCAGTTTGCAGACTATACCAATTTTTATAGCACTTTTAGAATATATTGATTAAGTTCACTAAATTGAGTTCTATAGCAATAAAAATATAATGCATTCATATCCATTGACCTACACGAACCTTATTCCCTAACCCCTGACTTAGGCAAGTGTTTGACACCTTCTGACAATCAATAACCCCCATTTAAACCTTATCACCAGGGATTACAGTCCATAATAATACTTATAAAAATATAATTACATCGCCAACGACAATAACGTTTATTCCCGTGTTATAAAGTCCAAAATGCACTGGCACGTTATTTGTATTCAAATTTCGGCATTATGGGATTAGAACCCCCAGTCCAGCATGAAATGTCCTGATGTAAATAAGGGTTGTATTTTTATTTCCCCATCTGTCGCATTTTGGGGTATTCAGGGGCCATTTTAACCCCATAAGGTCAATGGAAAAATTCACCCCGTTAGTCATTTCAATACAGATACAGCCAAATTGAAATTTTGATTCACAATTCAATCAGCTAATTTATTGTATAGTTTGAGTATGTCCTTTTCTATACATATTATAAAACAAAGTCGCTTTTTTCCCTCATGTCCCTTTGTTCCCCTTAATCTTTAAAACTACGCAACGGATTTTGATGATTCTTTCAGTGTTAGATAGCCCATTATCGAGGAAGGCTATAGGCTATATTTTATCACGCTAAGACTAATAGGAGCGAAGAAATAGAGGAAAATGTGGAAAAAACGGGGAAAATTATTTGAAAGCGCTAACTTGAACGCGCTAATCTCAGGAACTACTGGTCCGATTTGAAAAATTCTTTCAGTGTTAGATAGCCCATTTATTTAGGAAGGCTATATAAGGCTATATTTTATCACGCTAAGACTAATAGGAGAATGTGGAAAAAACGGGGAAATTATTTGAAAGGGCTTATCTCGCGAACTACTGGAGCAATTTTTATGTTATTTGGCACAGATAAGAAGTAGACCACATGAAGGATCATAGGCTATCAATTTTAATCATATTTCCAGTGGCTATATATTTCATACCCGTGCGACGCCGGGGCGGGTCGCTAGTAATATTATAATTTTCTGTTTGTGAGTACATTTAATCAAATTGATTTTGATGTCTTTCACGTATTGACCGTTGATAAACTCAAAATATATTCTAGAAAAATGCAGTTTGATTTCGCTGTATCCAGAAAACACCAGTCATACATTATTTGCTTAAGACTTAGTTTAAGTAACCATTTTAATTCTTTTTCTTATGAATTTATATTATATTTTGGTTTTCATATATATTTAATCAAATAGACGTAGAAGTTTTGGGCCAGAAAAAACTAGAAAATTCCGGAAAAATCCAGTTTGAACCGGTTGTATCCAGACGTTAACATTGTCCGCTGTTGGGCTAACTTGATAACGCGCCGTCACGACTTTTTCAACATTTTTCAACATTTTCTTGATTCCCGTTTCATATCCTAACGCAATTAGTTCTATTTGCGCTGCACGGACCCCTTTCGCAAACATCCGTTCCTTGTTTTGTGCTAATTATGATGCTTAATTTCGTAAGTGCTTTATGTGATTTCGCAGCTGATTGAAGAAAAAACTGAAATGAGACCGGATTTCCTGTGCAGGCACGCCCGATTAGGGGTTAACATTTTGATGGCTGAAATCCTAAATGTTTAAACGAGTTATACTGTACTCGGCGAAACATGGCGGTAGCGGTCATGGACTCCCTGTCAATTTTCAATACATATAAATCGCGATTGACAATGAAGTAATGAAGTGTCGGATGTTGTCAATCGCGGCTTTGTATAAGTGACAAGTTCTATACAAAGCCGCGAAACATGGCGGTAGCAGTCATTGACTCCCTGTCAAAAACTTCTTGTCATTTTCTATACAAAGCTGCGATTGACAGCATCCGACACTTCATTGTCAATCGCGGTTCATATAGAAAATGACAAGTTTTTGACAGGGAGTCAATGACCGCTACCGCCATGTTTCGCCAAGTACAGTATAGATCTCAGCAAGACAGTCCACGATTTGATTATATTCAAATTGTGTCAAACATTTGACACGGAAACAAGGGGAAACATTTATTGTGTTTGGTAGTGGTCGAGCCCGGAGTAACCAAATACGATAAAGTCGAGAAGTTTTTTATTTGAAAACTTTCCCGCACATGTGTATCGATCTAACAACCATTATGGGTTATGCCGTGTTCACATTACGCCACTTGCTCGCGCCAGTTGACTGAATATATTTTAGTTTTTATTTGCCTTAATATTTTTTAATAATACGAGATCAGAGAAGAAACATAAAGCAAGCATGTGTAAAATTTTACCGTACGTTCTGAGCTAAAATATTTGTTCTATATGAAACAAATGAAATAGAAATGAAATCAAATTGGAGAGCCGAAATTTTTCACATACTTGTATACTCAGGAATTGAGGTCAAGGTTTCGTATTTCATAGCCTTCCAACGATAATATTTTAACTAGCCTAACTATCAAGTAACTAAAACAAGTAATTAAAAATTTGGCGCAGTCTGCTTAAAATATTTATGACTTTTATGTTTTTATAAGAAATCCGCCAACGTCATTAAGCATGTATAATTATTTAACAGTGACACATTCAGCGCTGCTGCTTTTACACAAGTACACAAGAGACACATCTATTCGCTATCTATATCACACTTAACTCTACACAAGAGACACATCTATACACACTAAAGTTTTGTTACACCTTGTATTATAACTTTTCATTTATCTCAAAACTACAAAAATATCTAACTGTTACAATACGCGACAATAACAAAATACATCTAGTATTTGAAACGCTAGCATGCAAGTTACTGGCATGTTTGGCGCTAGCACAAGCAACTTCCGTAACAAACCCGGTCAAGTGCATGTCAATTTGCCCGCTGCGGGTTCCGTACAATCATTATCGTCTTTTGTTCGCGTTGTCTTTAATGGTACAATTACGGTATCCGATTCGTTTGTGTGTACAGTCGAAGACAGGTGCGGTTAAACAATTTTAGTTTGTAGTCCTTTAAAATAAGGGGTAAAACAGATAATATGTCTTCTTCGGTAAACGTACCTCTTTTATGTGTAGGTGATTAGGTAGGCAAGATTCTATTAGATACTTTTAATTATTAATTCTCGTGACTTAGTAAAAAAAAATGCCCTTTGAAGGTTTTGATTATAGTTTTAGAATAGTATTTAGAACAATAATTAATGGTATTTTAGGTTATATTTAGTAAAAAACTACTTGTGGAAAATGAATATAGTCATAAAAACCTGGTTTTAAGAGTGTAAAACACTCAATAAGTTTCAAGGCCCAATCTATGCTATAAGGAAATAAATTGGTGTTAGCAGGACATGTAAGGGATGTAGAAGAGCTAAGAACTAATGGCAATGTTATTTAATACGAGCCAATATAATTCGCCGAACATCGGTGACTTTAGGACCCTATAAAACAAGTTCAAAGTACTCAACCAATCAAAAAACGTAACTAAACATTTGGATAAAGCAAGTCTAAACATTTTTATTCATTCTTACAGATAGATAATAATGATCGGGTTGTTGCTGGAGTAAAATGCAGCTGCGTTTATAACCAGAGTGGCAAGTGCAAACATATTGCTGCTTTACGGCCGAACCCAATATTCGATCCTAATCCATAGATTGAAATCAATCTCGGATCGATCCCAATGCTTCGATCGATCTCCAATCTCCATTTCAATAATAAAAGTTGAAATCCAGAATCTTTTTCGTGGCCGAATTGCCCGCGATCTTTTCCCTCCCGCACGTTCAGTTTCTCGCAATTGTCATGTTTCTCGTGTGTATTTTAATGGAAATATAAATCAAATCGACAAGCAAAATAAAATTCAATAGTTTACAAAATATTTATAAAACTATTATAATACTTTATTAATTAACAAAGATGCAAACTGTGTCTGCTTTTTAATATTTTTTCAAATCTCGATGCAATAAATGCATGAAATGGAACGGAATATTTTAAAGCCATCCGTCAATTGTCAAACTCAAATCAAAAGTCATTGTCACAAACTGTCATTGTTGTGTTGATTCATGATTGCGAAGAAACTGTCGGTCTTGTTTTATGTGAGATTATTTATTACGTTTATATATTAATATTATTTTATTTTTGCAATGGACACAGAAGTGGTGAGTTTTATCAATTGTATTGTAGTATGTAATGTACCTATCAGCTATCATTGTTTCCAAATACTGTTTGCAAGAAACGTGCGTTACCTACAGCGTGTGATTTATACTTTGTTGTATATGTACAAAAAAAGCGTAGCATAGCGTTGTAGCTAAGCTAAGCGTTTCCCGCCTTTATATAATTTTGTTAAACTAACTTTTATCTATTTTGTTTTAGGTAAAGAGCAAACCTTTAACAAAAGATGAGACGAAAACTTTGCTGGAGCTCATAGAAGCCAGCAAAATTATCACGACTAAAACTACTAATGCGACAAATAACAAATTGAAAACCGAAGAATGGAGTCGCATAGCTGTGCGATTCAATGCCTCGGCAACAGTTTGTCGTCGTACACCACAGCAGCTGCGTTTAAAGTGGGAAAACCTAAAGAAGAACGCACGTAAACGCAGCACAAAAATAAGGATGAATTGCATACAGGTAATTGTATCTTTAACTTGTAAATTTAAGTTTTAACAACTGATTCAAAAATAAGTATCAGCATTTTATCTGTCACCAAAATGGGTGTTGTTGGATCCTATAAATTAGGATTAGATTTAAGGATATGTGGTGACCAAGCGGGCAAGAAATAAGCTAGGAAGCAATATTACCTTTTAAGCCAAATGACTGCACAATGTTTACTCAAGACTTGAATTTTGTATTCAACGACTTGATGAGTCATTCAATCAGATGACTGCAACATGTAAAGGGTCCACTGCAATAATGATGAACGAACGTCCAAAAAAATTTAAATCTTAACGAGTAATGCCATTCGGTCACTATTGAAACAATATCTTTAAAATATATTTACAAAATTAGCAATATCGCTTATAGTTCTGTGATAAATATGTTTTTTATATTTCGGCTACGCGGCTAAAACGCTCAACGTCACAGGCGTTTCCTTCAAAATAATCTTTATTTGTTATACCGTTCTAAATTTAAAAACCCAATTATCTTACTGAGGACATTCATCATTATTGCAGTGGAGCCTTCGTATATTAACCCTTGACTTTTGATTTCAGACTGGGGGAGGAGCTGGGGAATATATCCCTCCAGATGAAATATTAGATAGAGTAACAAGTCTGCTGGGAAGCACAGCCAGCGGATTTGAAGTGCCCTTTGGCACTCGGGACATAGACTCTGGTGATGGTAGTGGTGAAGGTTTTGTTAGTGAAGAAATGTATGGTGGTGATAATAGTAACGCCAGAGTAAATGAAAATGTAATTATTTCTACATATGACCCAAAACCAGTTCAAAAGACCAGTGCTATTGTGGACCTGGAGCCTAAGATGTGCAAGGTGTTTGTGGTGCAGGAAGAGATCCCTCCTCAAAGACCTAAAAAGCTTTTATTTAATACCCCAAAAACCGGTAATTGTTATTTTGTTTATTAAATTCTTTGGTCATGTATATTAATGTGAAAATCCATATTATAGTACTTTTATGTAATGATAATTTTGATATTTCATTAGCGTGTATATAATATTTCATATATTTCATGTTGTGGCACCCCTAGTTATTAATAGTTCAACTATTGTAAAATAATGTTCTAATATGTAGGTGAAGGGCTTTTTAAATAAATATTTGTCACGTCAATCATGAAAAATGCAATACTTTGTGAACCCATAATTTATATATTCTTATTACTTATGTTTACAGGTAAGTTTAAAAGGCAGACGGATCCCCATCCAAGCAAGATTGCTAAAGACCTTGCCGTAGCAGAGTATTTACTGCCAAAAAAAAGTGTGTACAGGAGAAGATGGAATTTTTTGCATTAAATAATGAAAAATTAAAATTAGAAAATGAGAAACTGAAATTAGAAATAGAAAATATGAAAAATAAAGTTTAATTTAGTTAATGTTATGTAGTTTTTAGTTTTCATAATCTTTTAAAGTAGTTTAATTTTAAGTTTTGTGTATCCTTCACTTGTTATTGTATGTAAATAGCTAGCCTCTTTTGTACCTATTTAAGATATTAAATATAAACACAATTAAGTATGATAAAATCTTTTATTTAACCTAACTAAAATAGTTATTTATGAGGTATCTTCTTTGGATAATATCTAACTCTTCTTGCCACCTTTCTTCAATATAATCTTTAGCTGGCAGTGCGGGTACCTCAACTTCTGAGGGAACTTCTTGCAGGTTGAAATTTCTACAAATGTTGTGTAAGACTGCTGTAGCTATTATCAGTGCATGAATGTTTGGCAGGGACAAGCACAGAGTTAAGGCAATAACAGGGAAACGACGTTTCCAAACTCCAAATGTGCTAAAATAAAATAAAAAAAATATTGTCTTATAAACAATTCTATCAAATGTACATTATATAATAGCATTGACAAATTGTAAAATCATTACCGTTCAACAGTATTTCTAGTTTTAATATGGGCTTCATTGTATTTATTGTCAGCAGCTGTAGATGGATTTAGAATGGGTGTCAATAGATAAGGTCTGTTTGGATAGGCACTGTCTCCAAGCATCCATCGGTTCCCAAATTCACCAGCATCACACTGAGCTAAAAAATGTATTAATCTTTCAGGCCCCGCGCGAGCACCGGTGATCGCGAGAACAAAAGAATACAATGGGAATTCCTAGAACCTCCGATCGAAGGATTAATATAATATGTATTATTTATTCTAAATCGAGTTTCGATTAGGGTAGTAAGGGTTCCTCGCTAACTATGGAACCTAAAAATGTTGAATTTACTTAAATTATGACTGGAACTTCTGAGAATTATTTTATGAATGTAGTGATTGAAGGACATCATGATAATATATTATGTAGGTAGTATGACTGCCTTTACAGCAAATAAATGAATTTGAATTTTACCTCTTAGGATTGAGTTATTGAAGATGGTGGCATCATGTGCAGACCCCGGCCACCGAGCCACAACATTCATTAACCTCAAATCTGCATCACAGACTCCTTGAACATTAATAGAAAAGTAACCTTTTCTATTTCGAAACTCTTCGCCTATTATGTGACCTAAAAATAAATAATAACTATTTATCCGTCGATCACCAATTCCAGGAAATCTTTTGTTGTCGCGGCCCATATGGGCCTTACGGGGCTTGAGGGATTAATTATCACATTCAATTTGATCAGTGATCATATTAGGTACATAATAATAACTTTAATATGTGTACTTATATAATTTGATAGTGGCTGTTACTTACATGGTGATTGTATGCGAATATGGGTGCAATCTATTGCACCTAAAACACGAGGAAATCCAGCTATTCTGAAAAATTTCTCAGCGCCATTTTGGTGGACAAAAATGTATTTATCATACAATCTGGCAATTGCTGATGATATGTCCCTCACTATTCTACTTGCAGTGGATTTGGACACTCCAACAAAATCGGCTACAGATATTAGCATTGTCCCTAATGCATAAAAACGCAAAGACAATAATAATTGATGAAGCGGTGAGACTCCATAGTTTCTGCAAAAAATTTGAGTTGTAAATAACACATTATTTACCTATAAGTACATGTTTAATGTATATATACCTAGTGGATACGGTTTTATTCCTAGACATAACTTACCTTGACGAGGTAACACGTATGAAAGGCATTACTTCATTTAACAATAATTCCACTGCAGGTTTAGATAACCTAAACCTAAAAGTAAAGTCAGCTTCATCGAGACTCTGCATATAGTTAATTCTTCTCATCCTACGCAAACAGCGTCTCGGGGCATCTTCTTCATCACTCGAAATCAGTATGAGATCCTCAAAATCACTACTTTCACTGCTTGAGAGTATAGACAAATCCATATTTTAAACAGCAAAACCGAGAAATTCTTAAAATTGAAGATTTGGATCAAAAAACCGATCGAAAGAAACGTCAAAACTGACAGATAGGTTATGAATACACTCGAACTGTCATTTTCAAACGGAGGGCTATCCAAAATCATAGAGCGAACCTCCCATGGATGGCTTGCAACCACAGATTGTAATTTCAATCTGTGGATACATTATTGGCACATTCAAACACAAATATGGATTCAAATATCGATCTTGGATTGGTAAAAACGGATTAAGATCGTATATTGGGCTCGGCCGTTAATCAGTAACAAAAATACGAGCAATAATTTATACTTGAAAAAAATTAATGAAACCTTTAAAAAATCTTGTTTTTATTTATTTTTTACAACATTAATACTCTGGAAGAAAATCGGAGTCTATAAATTTACTAGAACACTGCAAACATTCTTGATGTTTCTGAGTCTTTGCATTAATACACTTTCAATCAACGAGTTCCTAAAATAGTAACATAGAATATCATTGCTTTCAATATGGATTCTTACTCGAGCAATATCATAAGTCCTTTCGGTTTCCTCTTGAGAGTACTCGTTTTGTTTTGCTCAAAATGGGGGCATAATAATTTTAACTTTTTTACCCCTTTCATCTAAAACTTGCTTACTTGAAAAACCTTTTTGATTCAAAACTCTATCTCCAGCTTCTAAAAGATCAGTTAAACTAGTATGTAGTATCTGGTTTATCGTCATATTTTGTGAGTCACTATTTCTTCCACCTAATACTTCGGATTTAAATTAAATATTCTATAAAACTATCACTGCAAGTTTTGTCGTCGGGTTTTGGAGAACATGGTGATCCATCATTCATCAACACTAAAATAATAGTTAGGTACTCAATTAATATCTTTATAAAATGCAACTCAAATAAAATTGACTTGACTGATAATGCAATTTTAGGTTATATCGAATCACATACTTTTTCATTTTTACAGCAGCTATCCATTTATATCTGATCAAATTTCCTAGTGGATTTAGGAAAAACATTAAATTTGTATACTGACTACCTATTTATGCTGTTATTTTTGCAGTCTACGATACAAAAACAATTAAGACCAATTTCTAAAAATTTCGAAACAAGATTGACAAGTTTGTTTGACTATTAGCTGAGCCTCTTTTTTTGCATATTTTTGCCGCGGCAAGCGCGGCAATCGCTTTCTTTACCCCCTCCACCTACTTCGCACGCTCCGAATAGGCTCAGCTGTGGCCTCTACCTAAGACTAAACAAAAGCCTGGGATAACAGTTCCATTTTCAAAAATTAATTAAATCTCACTTTTCAAGTTTTGCATAACAATATAAAATGCTACATCAAAATTAAACCGTATCTTTATGTAAGTACACATTAGTCTGCAAGCACAACATCAGAATTGGGATACGAAAGTAATAAGTGTTTCAGAGTCATAAAAGCGAGTCATCCGTGACGGCAGGTATCCCGATTATTATAATTGAATAGAGTCGAGTGGAGCCATCCTAAAAGGATTGGCCCACCATTGGCGGATCTCCAAAGAGTTCTCCGGATATTCTATTAAGCACCGTTTTCATTCATTTACCATCGATGCGGCTTATTTGCCGAATGGATTATATAAAATATCCATTACTTATCCATGATTATCTTTATATTAAAAACTAGATGATGCCCCTAATGAAAACTCGTTTATCGTGCGGGGACCGTACATTTTTTCGGAACAAAAGTATCCTATGGCCTTTCCCAGGACTCTAGTATCTCCATGCCAAATTTCTGCAAAATCGGTTCAGCGGTTTGGGCGTGAAGAGGTAATAGACAGACAGACACACTTTTGCATTTATAATATTAGTATGGATGCAAAGAGTCTGTTTGGCTCGCTGTTACCTCTTCACACTTGAACTTCGGAATTGATTCATAGCATTATGCAGCCATTTGGACTCCGGGTATATAGGAAATATATTATTTTGGCAAAATGTACAGTTCCAGTAAAGGAAGTATTTACTAAAATAATAAAGAGCCACATTACTAAGTTTGTGACGTAGTTCTATTCTAAGCATGCACACACTATTCATTCATATTATAAGGCCGCCTGAATGGCAAGCAAACATAATAGTGAGGGAGCCCTAGAACAATTTTTTTTGTGATTACTACACACGTAGTCTGTAGTAGTGTAGTAGTAACACACACGATTACTATACACGTCTACTGAATATGTATGCTAGAACTATTAACCTCCTAAACCTACAGGTTATAGAATGACAACGGCAGTTGGCGTCGTGGCGACCTGCCAATATCGTGACACCTCCCCTGGGCGACATTTTACGTTGTGGTAAAGAATGAAGCGTTGATAAATAAAATATTAACGGTATATACAAGCTCTAACATAAATACTAGGCAAATGTACTATCAGAGAAGTTGATTCCTGGCCAAATCCAGCCGTCGGATCACAATTAACATTGAATTGACATGATCCGACCAAATGACGTTGGTCTGTCAACTACCTATGAATCAATTTCCTCGATGGTACAACAACTACATCTTTATTGTCACAACTCAAGCTAAAATTATGTTTTTTTGCCAATTGCTTAAATCCATGCATATTTTTTGCATGAGCATTAAAAACCTAGTAAAGCCAACATTTTAATAATTTAAATCTAGAATAGCCGATAACTTTATTTATTTTACAAATTCAAATTTCGACCCATACATTCTAGTTATGTCACAAAAGTGTAGGTGTCTAAACAAATCACTAAGTAAATAGGTTGTCTAAATCTGCCTGGCACTTGGCACGACCTTATCTTGGCACGGAGCGTGGCAAAAATAACTGCCACTTGCCACTACACTGACGGGGAAATTCACGCCATTTTAAAACTCTATCGCGATAAAATCATTATTTCGCTTCTGCCACGAATTTTTACCCGAGTTTATAGATGGATGTTTCTAAGAATTTTAGCGCGCTAGAGAAAAGTTCAAAATTGTTTAGGTACATTCTTTGTCAAAAAATTGTGTGTTATTCATATTATATTTTACATTAAAAATACGAAAATGTGTCTTTCAGTAATAAGAGATTATTACTGAAAGACACACTTTCGTATTTTCACACTTAAGCTGCTTAGCAGACTTTTGTGAATTTTACAACACATAGGTTACATTTTCAACAAAGTCTCTAGTTGTAACATTTTACTGGAAGTCGCGCGCGCAAAAGACAGCATGTATACATTTTCTGACATAAAAATATTACATGTCCTTCCCTGTGGCATAAAAATCGGCCCAGAGTGATCCTACTCGATGCAAACCGGCTCCAACGATTTTCATGAAATTTAGTATATAGGGGGTTTCGGGGGCGATAAATCGATCTAGCTAGGAATCATTTTTAGAAAATGTCATTTTATTCGTGTTTTATCGAATACCGAGCAAAGCTCGGTCAAATTGCTAGTAACTATTATGAAAGCAAACGTAACTCTGCAATTCAGTTGTGTAACCAGCGCTTAACACGTTCACTGCAGCAGAAGTCATTAATAAATTACAAACGTTAACACTAATTGAAACTAAATACATAGTTGCTGGGAACAGCGTTTATCTTAATGCAAATCTCGAGCTAACGTTTCAGTATCTTAGCGTTATATCCCAAGCGTGAATAATATTCTTTGTTTGAGGGTTTGCACTACGACATCGCGACGTAAACGTTACGATTAAGCGCTAGCCACAACACAAGTCATACGATGAATCACGATGACCTGCGAATCTAAAGTCCTCTTTGTTTCATGTTTATTAATTTCTTTTATTTATTAATTTCGTTTGGGTAGAAATTTGTTTAGTGCGCAGAAGTTTGCGCGGAAGCCGTAAATTTTCTCGTGATAAAAGTTTACGTACCACTTTATTTAGGATGTAAATGATGATAAGCAAAAAAATATTTTTTTGATATAGATGCTAAAGGTTAAAATATAAAAATAGTTCAAAACAGTGGCTTAGCCATGAATATATGACAAACAGACACGTCACATTCGTATTTCCTTAAATTCTGACCTCTTGACACTTCTCAAGCAACACTGGAGTTAATTTTAATATTTGAAAGTTCGTTAATAAAGTTAACGACGCCATCTTGGAGTTCATTTCGTTAATGTCCCCGGTAACGACATAGTAAGCTGGGGAGGTATATGGCGTCATAAAAACATCTCCGCATAAATGGATTATGGCTTAGATAATGATCGAATTGGCTCTTTAGTTATGAGATTTGTTATTCTTAAATGACGTCAGGGCTGCGATTTTCGTGTTTCGAATTACGATTCGTTAGAAGGTTCACTAGTTGGATTATTCGCAGGTTAAACAGGCTAAAATCGGGCTATGAAAATAATCCCTCGAAGAAAATGACCAAAACAAATGTCGACGTGGTTACCTTTGTAGTTGGTGGTACACATGAGTAGATTTATGCCTAATTTTTGAGTTTTTTTGATGAGATTTATATATTAAAAAAAAACACGTTAAAACGCTTTTTCTGTCATGCGTGTTATCGTCCGCGCCCGAATCGTGTCCGCATGCGGGTGAAAACATGCTAAAGCGCGTGTCACCCCGCATGACAGGAAAAATATCTATGAAATGATAGAATGCGGGCAACTTTCATGCGGACCAGATGACACGGGCTATGGTACGCATGTCAGGAACAGCGGCCTTATTTTTTTACCAATCATCGACACTGTTAAAAAGATAAATCACCATCTTTGTTGATAACACTTAGTACACATAACCCATCTCGAACACGTCTTGAGCAATATTCTACACTATACTGAAAATCTGAAAATAGCTCAACCCTTATCATATCCACTCGATACCCGTGTTCGTCACCTGTGTGCACGTGGCCTAATCTCATGAATATGCACAATGTTACGTTTCGGCATGAGACATAGATCAATATTTAACACAGTTTGTTGATTATTGTGTGCGGTTATGTGGTTAAAAATGTTATATTACTATTTGTACGATATTTTTAGTATATATAATGAAAAGTTATTATGTTGTCATAATATTTAAGATTGAAAAGTGGAATCATTTATAGTATTATATCATGATCAAAGATGTTATGACCGTAATGACCATACATTTTATGGAACAAAAAGTATCTTCATACGGAATTTCAAAAAAATCGGTTCAGCGGTTTAGGTGTGAAGAGGTAACAGACAGACAGGCGAACAAATAGACACACTTTCATATTTATAATATAAGTAAGTAAAGACGTTTGGATAACGAAGTCACTTTGGCTAGTATTCTACGTAGCTCACGTAGACAAGCTACGTAGATACTCGTAGCACGCCTACAGCTACTACGTAACGTAGCTACGGCCGCGTAGCACTGCTACGCCGTATACGTTGTTCGTAGCTACATAGTACATAGTGTTATGAACGTATGAGATATGAAATGATTCATTTATAAAGCGCGGTACCGTACTCTTTCCTGTCTATGTAGTTACCTACCAATTACCATCTATTACTACTGTTACTTTATAGTTTTATAATAAAGGATAAAGCGCGGTACCGTACTCTTACCTGTCTATGTAGTTACCTACCAATTACCATCTATTACTACTGTTACTTTATAGTTTTATAATAAAGGATAAAGCGCGGTACCGTACTCTTTCCTGTCTATGTAGTTACCTACCAATTACCATCTATTACTACTGTTACTTTATAGTTTTATAATAAAGGATAAAGCGCGGTACCGTACTCTTACCTGTCTATGTAGTTACCTACCAATTACCATCTATTACTACTGTTACTTTATAGTTTTATAATAAAGGATAAAGCGCGGTACCGTACTCTTACCTGTCTATGTAGTTACCTACCAATAACCATCTATTACTACTGTTACTTTATAGTTTTATAATAAAGGATAAAGCGCGGTACCGTACTCTTACCTGTCTATGTAGTTACCTACCAATAACCATCTATTACTACTATTACTTTATAGTTTTATAATAAAGGATAAAGCGCGGTACCGTACTCTTACCTGTCTAAGTAGTTACCTACCAATTACCATCTATTACTACTGTTACTTTATAGTTTTATAATAAAGGATAAAGCGCGGTACCGTACTCTTACCTGTCTATGTAGTTACCTACCAATTACCATCTATTACTACTGTTACTTTATAGTTTTATAATAAAGGATAAAGCGCGGTACCGTACTCTTACCTGTCTATGTAGTTACCTACCAATTACCATCTATTACTACTGTTACTTTATAGTTTTATAATAAAGGATAAAGCGCGGTACCGTACTCTTACCTGTCTATGTAGTTACCTACCAATTACTATCTATTACTACTGTTACTTTATAGTTTTATAATAAAGGATAAAGCGCGGTACCGTACTCTTACCTGTCTATGTAGTTACCTACCAATTACCATCTATGACTACTGTTACTTTATAGTTTTATAATAAAGGATAAAGCGCGGTACCGTACTCTTACCTGTCTATGTAGTTACCTACCAATTACTATCTATTACTACTGTTACTTTATAGTTTTATAATAAAGGATAAAGCGCGGTACCGTACTCTTACCTGTCTATGTAGTTACCTACCAATTACCATCTATTACTACTGTTACTTTATAGTTTTATAATAAAGGATAAAGCGCGGTACCGTACTCTTACCTGTCTATGTAGTTACCTACCAATTAACATCTATTACTACTGTTACTTTATAGTTTTACAATAAAGGTTGTCTGGAAGAAATCGCTTGTAGCCAGAAGGTCGCCTTTTGTACTTTTTACTCTTAGTTACATTTGTATGTCATATTTGTTTTGATACAATAAATTGTTTTCATTCATTCATTCATACCGTGCATTTTTCCGGGAAAAAGCTGACCTAAATCCTTTCCTGGGACTCAAAATAATATGAGCAACGAGCATTAATATACTAATTTTAAAGTGTACTTATACAAGTAAAGCTATTTACTTACTGAATTTTAATTTAAAATTATGTCCCATTAAATCACGTGAACGTAAATTACTCCTAAACTTGCGCGTGTAAATCAAAAATTAATTTGTTGACGCGGCGCCGTAAGGTGTGCAAAATACGCAATCTGTTTATCTAATGGGTTTTTAACAGATGCAAAATTATTTTTTGTGTCTAATGGATTTTTAACAGATCCGCCGAATTGAAGACGTGAGTGGATGAAGTGGGTAACAAACATTTTGTAACATAAGGACAATTATTAATTTTCCCTCAGTCTTTAAACAAACCTTGCAACTTACCTACTTCATCATCTGGTTATACATAAAATCCACTTTAAAACTTATTAATCGGGACTTAACGCGACTTATTCTAGTAAGTCTAAGTCCCGATTAATAAGTTTTTACTATAATGCAACGCGAAAGTTTAAAATGTTATAAAATCCACTTTTTTATTTCACATTATTTTCTGGGTTCTAAAGCCTCCATTTATGTAAAAAAACGATAAGTTTCGAATCGTAAGTTACCCACTTCATCCGGTCATGTCTTCAATTGATTGTCGGCCATTTTGTCGGCGGGTTTGAATTTGGAACGGCCATCCATCATTTGACCGCCGGCCGCCGTGGCTGACGCACGCAAATTATGATTTAGATTTATGCCTCCAACCGCTCTTAATGACAATACGCTGTTAGGATTATAATGTATTATAATTAATAGGCAAGGCCAATTATCGTTAGGATTATTCTGACCTAAATTCAGCTTTTTGTCTCTCAGTATTATATTTTTGTTTGTATATTTTCTCTATGTTTTATCTCCTTTTTTACCTTTTAAGAGCCATACGATTTTGCCTACAACATGCAAGTTCAAGGACAAATATAGATGGAAACGAATTAGCCAACGCGAGAAGGCCACTTAAAAATAATAAAAATAGCCAGATTGAAATATATTTTTATATGATCATACTAAAATTGTTCGTATAGCAAAGATATAAGATAACTTTATTGGGTATGAAGCTGCTAACGCCAAAGATAGTCTCAATATATAAATGGCACTGGAGCACATAATATATTTAGAGGATTTCAGGGATAAACGTTTATTGTAAATTTATGTGAGTGCAGAGGAACGGATATATAATGGTGTCAAACTGTTTGGAATACTTTGGGAACAATTATTTTATCATACATTTCAGTCAAATGAAAGTATTATTATATAAATGCACAAATGGGAATAGAAGAATTAAGTTTTTAACTACATAATGTTTATTTAAGATTCTCTTTTAGTGTTGTTTTTCCCGTTTATAATATTTAAATGCAACAATAATATAGTTAAAAAAAGAAAACTTTGTTTGTATTACGTCAAAGCTGTTTTATAGTACTTGGACTTTGGACTGGATTAAAAATGTACAAAGGTTGTAAATTGAAATAGCAAAATCAGATTTAACTATGTTCCCATCAACTCAATACCTTAATGGATCGATAACTTTAACGGACCGTTTAACTATAAAATATGGCGTCGATATAAAGTGACTTGCAAAATTTTCATAGGTCATAAAGAACCCTTTCGATCCCATAAAATTTATGTCCTAGAAGTCGCTGATGGGCAGAAGGGGTGTATTTTAAGGGAAATATTTACAGAATCATCATGATCATCAATGCTGATAAAAGAGTTGGACAAGAGCTATTCAAGACAATATAGTAAGAGCTTGCGATAGCCAGACCTTCCTCCGTTTCGTAAAGCTGAAAGTTTACCTGTTTGTGGCCTTTACAGAGGTAGGAACGACTAGCAACTATGGAGTTTCGGGCGCGGTTACCTTAGGAGGTATCCAGTTCTGAAGGTCTACCTGACCTTCCAGAAAGAGCAAAACTCAATTTCATAGCTTATATTCTTCGCGGTAAGTGGAGGAATCGCGTCTTTCAGTCCCGGGCATTTTTGGCAGCTGCCAGACACCCTTAAACTTTCATAAGGGTGTCTAGCAGTGGGAAGCAACTGTCAAAAATGTCCGGCACTGCAAGTCGGGATTCCTCCACTTAAGCTATGAAATTGAGCTTTACTCTTTCTGGAAGGTCTATCTGACCTTCAGAACTGGATACCTCCTAAAGTAACCGCGCCCGAAACTCCATAGTTGCTGGTCGTTCTTACGAGTACCTCTGTAAAGGCCACAAACAGGTAAATTTTCAGCTTTACGAAACGGAGGAAGATCTAGCCATCGCAGGTTCTTGGTCCATAAAGAGATATGCCATATAAAAACAAGATACTGCAACAACGTTGAACAAAATGTTTTTTTCACAGGAACCAAACATTCGCGAAATAAAATCTATCCTATATCCTTTTCCATGACTCAAAACATCTTTATACTTACCAAATTTTATCTAAATCGGTGTCGCAGTGTAAGCAAGAAGAACAAACAGACAGAAAGACAGATACACTGCCGCATTGACAATATTTTTATATATTTTTTTACCCTCAGTTTTTAAAAACAAGAAAAAAGAAATAAAAAGAAAGTTTTATACACATCTTTAAACCTATCAAATTTTATCTAAATCGGTGCCGCAGTGTAAGCAAGAAGAACAAACAGACAGAAAGACAGATACACTGTCGCATTGACAATCTTATATATAAAATTCTCGTGTCACAATGTTAGTCCGCGAACTCAATTTTTACAAAATTTTATATGCATATTCAGTAGGTCTAAGAATCGGTTACTGGGTACTTTATATATTGATAAGTGCATTTTTGTTGAATAAATAATAGTAAATTATTATAACCTGAGACTGACGGCGGCCATTAAGTTTGTGCGACGAGATAGCGATCGACGTTGCCATGGCGACATACTTATTTAGTCACTTCAATAAAATAATATGGGCGAAATACTTTTAAATATTATGGCAAAGCAACGTTTGCCGGGACAGCTAGTATTTTTATATATTTATTTACCCTCAGTTTTTAAAAACAAGAAAAAAGAAATAAAAAGTAAGTTTTACAAAAAGGATCCATTGTAATGATAAGTCGTTTTTCATTTATACAATGTTTTTGTGCCCGGTTCTAATTAAATCCGGCTTACTCGCTTGACCGACGGATTACCGGATAAAGTATCCGGTTTTTCGGGCGATAATAATGAAAGGTAATGTTTGATGTTTCACCTCTGACACCCGGTTTCTGAAAGGTCTGTCAAGTCACTGATCAACTAACACTGCTGTTAATTTAGCATGGATGTCAAATCAATTTGAGTTTCTGATACATTGATCAGCCGAAAATTAACTAATCTATGATCATTTTTAATTTGACTAGCGATTTGTTATTTTTCGTTCATTACTTCACTATTAACTATCAAAAATGCCAATGAAAGGTCAAAAGAAGGAATTGCAGACTGTCATTGCTATCAAAAATGTTCTGGGAATTTCAAATCTGATGTTTTCCGAATCATTGATCAGACGAAAATTAACTAATCTGTGATCATTTTGATTTGACATGCGATTTGTTTATTTTCGTTCATTTGTCAGAATTTTGATTTTCAATTTTTCAGACGTTATCGATTCCTAAATTCTTCTTCATTATATAAATGAAATTGATTATAATATACATTTTTTGAAAATAAAACAAGTATTGCAAATAAAACAGTTGATTTGCATTATCGACGTATTTATTACGAAGTTTTATTAAAACTTCATAATAAATGTGTTTACAAACCTTATAGTAACGTAGGTTCAAAGAGAAAATGTAGATTTACATAAAAAATCAATTGAATTCATAAGTTAATTCACCCATAATTACCGATTAGTTGACACTGCTTTTGACAAACGTTTAATCTATGATCACGGCTTGACAAGCGTTTCGGAAACCCAAAATGGCGGTTGACATATGATTCTCGAGTCAAATTGAACAGCCGTGTCAACTGACGCGCTGATCAAATTAAACTAACTAATCATGCTTCTAGCAACCCAATTGGTACTTGACAAGAGATTTAACAGGCGATTAGTTAATTTTAGTGTTGATCAGCCTTTCAGAAACCGGGTGTGAATGTTGTAATTTGATTATTATTTTTAACAAAAAAATGAAAACCGACTTCCAAGGTAAAAACAATAGTAACATGAACTAAAAAGTATTAAATAACTCTTACTCTTTAATAGTGCCTTTTTCAGAATTCGTCTAAATCTCAACTATTTCTGTACATACTACAGTCTTCATTATTTTGAAGTCGGTACCAGCTAATTTAATCATGAGTTCAGTAATGTCAGAATTTCTGAAACTTTTGGGACTGGTACCGACTTCAAAGTAATGAAGACTGTAGTATGTACAGAAATAGTTGAGATTTAGACGAATTCTGAAAAAGGCACTATTAAAGAGTAAGAGTTATTTAATACTTTTTAGTTCATATTACTATTGTTTTTACCTTGGAAGTCGGTTTTCATTTTTTTGTTAAAAATAATAATTTCACTCTTTTTAGTGTTGTCTACAAAATAAGGCTTTATGCGTAAATAATCAATACGAATGTTAACTATTCACATTATGTTACTGTAAGCGAAATTGTGTTAAATGCTTGCAGTTATCTAAGCGATGCTGCAATTTCTAAACTTTTATTTTTAAAGGTTCAGGAGTTCTGTTCAGTGCCTTTGGACCAAGAGACACCTTTGTATGAAATTTCTCTTATTCATAATATATGGTTTAATTACTAGAAACAACATCTTAACCACTATGAGCGTTTTGATAAATTTCAAGAATTTCCCTCGATTGCTCATAGATCCCATCATCAGCTCACCACTTTCGTAATTGTTATACAAAATTTAGATTATATACTATAGAACAACAAGAAAATTTCGAAAATCGGTCCACAAACAGTGAAATCATCGTCAAAAACATCTGCTTCGATGCAAAATATCACGAAAAGTACCAATAATTGGGTCATAGTCTGATGACCATGGTATAATTATGGTTGTGATGATGATGATTAATCAAATTGATGTGTTGGCTTATGCTTTCAGTTGTTTAAACAACGCCGAAATCCCCGAACCTGTACCTATAAGCATTCAAAAGTTCTGTTTGGTACCTTCGGATCCAGGGTATAACCTGGTGCGAAATCTTACTTTTTGGTAGCATTTACCTCGAATGCTTCAGAAAAAATTAAAATCACTATATGTTTCCATACAAATTTCAAAAAGTCCCCTCGATTCCTCAAGGATCCCATCATCAGATCACCACTTTTGTGAACATGGTACCAAATTCGAGTTAAACCCTATACAACACAAAAATAATTTTGAAAATCGGACCACAAACGGCTGAGTAATCGTGGAACATACAAAAAAAAAAAAACGATACATACAGCCGAACATATTACCTCCTCCTTTTTGGAAGTCGGTCAAAAAATATAATACAGCAACTTTGAATAACGATACTTAGGGCCTATTTCACCACTTCCTGATAAAGTGCTGGATAGGCTATCCACAACTTTTTTGACAGATTCTCCATACTTTATATTATGGCAAGTTAAGTTGTGGATAGCTTATCGGGGACTTATCAGGAGGTGGTGAAACAGGCCCCGAAACAAAACATATTGTAATAGAATTTGGATTGGTCGTAGTCTGTTTTGTGGAAATAATAGATATAGAATATAGAATTTTTTTGCTAATAAAATATAAAGCTTGACAAGAAACGGAAACTTGAATCGTTTCTGGAAACGAAGCTGTATTAATGTCGCAATAAATTAGGAGAATAAGGATACAGATATCATTGAAAAATGTGAGAATAGGATTGCAAGAATTTTGTCTGCCATTACATCTAAATGTGCTCCCTCACCGGAAGCTACATCTAAAGGTGCTAAAGGTGCTCCTCACCGGGAGCATTCGCGTGTAATGTAACATTATAGATTCGTCTTTGAGCATTACATTACAATACTGCCTCCCTGACTGACGAGCATTTGCGTGTAATGTAACATTATAGATTCGACTTTGAGCATTCCATAGCAAATTGATTTCACTGTCACGTAGCACTGATGTTATAAGTTGTATCAATATACATTACAAGGTGCGCATTGTAATGATCGGTTCTCCTCCCTCACTGATGTAATGCTCGACATCGCTCGAGCGAATGCTCCCGGTGAGGGAGCACCTTCAGATTGCATGATTTTAACAGTATACCATTGCTTAAACTTAGGTAAGTACTAAACAAAAGCGTTTACAAAACTCAAAGATGTTAATTTTAATTATAAGTTCACTATAATAATAATTATTATAACTATAGTAATATAACTTTCTACGCCAAAGATTTGCGTGTTACATTAATAAGGTAATAAACAACAAATTAAAAGCATTATATTGTAATAAAATATTTATCGCAATGTTCAACATAGAAATTACAATTTTCATTACGTTTTATTACTTGTGTAAATTATATTATGCTTGTTATTGGGTAACTAGATATTATAATCCGCGGCTTTGTTTAGAAGAATTTACGTTTTAGTGTCTAAACTCACCATGCCGAATTTCCGCCGCGGAAGTTCGGCTTGATTCCGCATGCAGTGTATAAATTACCGATGACACACCATGCCGAAATTCTGACGCATTATATAGTATGCGTTTGACATTGCTGACATAATCATGCGGAATTCCCGCCGCGGAAATTCAGCATAGTGTGCTTAGACACTTAAGAATAGGAAGTTGTATCAATATCAAGTACCTACTTACGGAGACTATATTCAAGAAAAACTTGCAAAGAAAATCGTTTGCAAAAATTTTTGTAAATAAAAATGGATTTAAAATTTTGTTTAGTCTCGATCATCAGCTGAACCGATTTGGCAAATTTTAGTATTGAAAATATATTCGTGAATGTCCGGGGAAGGTTTATATTAGAAGGATACGAAGTAATGTGCCATGGAACTCAAAGTATCTCCAATCTCCATACTAGGTTTTATAAAATCTTTTCAGCGACTTAAGAGGTAACAGAAGACACCCAAACTGTCTTTCTATATAGATACTTTTGCCTAACAATATTAGAACGGATAAAAATACAAAATAAATATCGAGTGAGATTAAGGATAACAGTATCCCATAATTTAATAAGACTTCCAATAAGTAGATAACGGAAATGAAATGCAAATGGGACATTTTTATCGTATTTTTCGTATTTTCCGTAAACATTAACTTAATAAAATACATTATTCCGTAAACTTGGCACGTGACGACGAAATAGGTCGTTGACCCCGACGAATGTCGACAAACGCGACACTCTGCAACGTGCCCCTTGCATTGATGAGTTGAAAAATACTTCCTGGTTTTTTTTTTCAATTTTTTAATGGAATTCATAATATTTTTTTATTGAAAACTTTTTAGGATGGACAAAAATTTTGAGCTTAGGTCACGTCCTGATCGGTTCGAAAGTTCATAAGAAGAAGCTTGCTTTCCATATAGCTGGCGCTTAGGTGTGAAGTAATAATATCCCTCCTTCTCTATCTACCTCGCGGTGAAAATGTATGCCTTCCTCTGCTGTTACGTTCGACCGGCACTTTTTGAGTGCAACCCGTTTTTTTCATTTTAATATAAGATCTGTACTTAGAATAATATAGCGGTCTCGGTGGCAGACGCGACGTTTAAGGCAGAGGTGTTATTGCCATACTCAGAGACGAATATTACTTCAACATTGTAATTAAAAGAAAATTTTGACATAAGCTCCATACATTATCTGTGAAACTCTTCATTAAATTGAAGTTTAGTCACCGTTAAACGTCTCTGAGTACGGCAGTTAAGATATTTTCACACTTTAGAATGCTTTAGAAGCCAATATTCTCCAACCGAAATTAGTATTATTAAAAAAATGTAGGGTAAAATGTTTACCCCTTTATGCCCCATTTCCCCGCTTATGGGGGGATGTGGGACGTAATTAAAGTTGAATCTGTCAATGTCAGAAACATTTACCAGTGGCAAAAGGAGTATTTTTGCACAAATAGGCATTACGAGGTTGATATTCCTTAGTTTTTTTAATAATGTTTATTGTGTAGTTGTTTATTAGGAATGTATTCTAAAAAAAATATTATATATACTACTAGCTGTCCCGGCAAACGTTTCTTTGCCATATTATTATATAAAGTATATCGCCCGTATTATTTTATTGAATTAGTGACTAAATAAGTATGTCACCATGGCAACGTCCATCGCTATCCCGTGACCCGCGTCGCATAAAGAATGGTCGCTCTTTATAGACAAATAATTTGCAATAAAATAATATTGCGACTATAATTAAAGATCTAAGCTATCCTATCTCTCAAGTTGGAAAAAAGCACACATAAAAAAAAACATTAAAATCGGTTAAGTAGTTTAGAAATCCATCGCGGACAAACATCGTGACAGGAGATTTAAATATATTATATAGGTACTGTAATATTTCGACCGCAACTCCGTTGCGCCAAAATTCGTTTATATACTTTGAGAAAAAAAAAAACTTGAGAGGATTCAAGGGACACCCGAATGGAACGAAGTTATTCATTTATGTTCAAAAAAGCTGTATACATATACACTCAAAAAATTATTAAAAAACGCCATCTATTGACGCCCAGGAATACTAACAACGCGTCGCTGTTTATTTAAAAAAAACGCCATCTAGTTGACGCACAGGAATACTATCAACGCGCAACGCCCTCTGCCCCTACCATGCAGGTACTAATAAAAAAGTGTCGAGGTCAAATCAAGGTCAAATATCGTTCTGTCTAGCCTTCAGATTTACGCCGAACGCGGGATAAGGAAATTCATTCCAAAATTAAGTATCCCATGTTTCCCGGGACTCAAAGTATTTAGATACTAAATTTCAGCAAATTCAGTTCAGCGGTTTGGGCATGAAGAGGTAACAGACAGACAGATAGACAGACACACTTTCGCACTATTACATAATATTAGTATGAATATGGATTCCAAATACAAATCTTTTTTTTACGTTGGCAATAGTCTGTAACAAAGAACTGAACATAAAGTTAAAACATTTATGTTTATTTACACACAAAGACTAGCGGTTCTGTGGTTTGAGCAAGCCGGATTGAAGGCTTAGGACGGCTGAATACAGAAAGACAGGCGTAATTATAAATGCGTCTTCAAGATAACAGACAAGAGATTTCAGTCCAAGTTAAAAAATGAAGCGGATTTGTTAAAGAAATTACTGAAAATAACGTCATGTGATGCCTGTGAAATTTTATTTAAATATGGCGTCGCGACCATCATCATAAATAATTTATGTACTTAATTGAGAATTTTTATGTCTTACAAAGTCTTACTGCCGCATTCACAGACGAACTCTAACTACTCTAAACTATAAAATTAATCCTTGGATAGCAGATTCTTGGAAATCTATTGTTATAATTTAATGTAATAAAAAAAAAGTTTAATAATTCTTGAAACTCAATGTATCATGATACGTAAAAGGTTTAAAGATTTTAGCGACGTAGACTATCCTAGTCATAATAACAGCAAGAATATAATAAAAGCGTCGCTAAATAGACCATCCTCCTAACCGCTGACCTCTCATCACTTAAAACAATTTATAGCTCGACGTTAACGAGACGGTAAACTCTGAAAAACAGCACCCCGCTCCCCCCTACTCCCCCTTCAGGGGGTGAAGTAGGAGGACAATTAAAGAACGCGAATGTAAGCCGAGGATTAACTGACCTAGAAATAACGAGATCCGCCGAATAATAAGGTAATGCACTGGGACCCAGATGTTGGGACAATTGTCCCACAATTGGAACGAATGAAATGGGACTGTGGTACGCTTGTTGCTATGAGAGGAGACAAGCATATTTTGTTATTATTAGTGAAAGCATCGTAAGAGACTATAACATTATAAATGAAAAAGACGCTAAAACTAATTCAAAACATAAAACTTTGAGAGTTTACATTGCATTGTAGAACTCTGAACAAAATACAAAATTCTAGGTTATAAAAGTTTTTACAAGCTTGACTCTCTACATTATTACCTATATAAAACGCATTTTCTCTTAAACCGATTTCGATAAAATTTGGTACGGAGATACTTTGAGTCCCGGGAAAATACTTCTTATTCCGAAAAACGTTGTAAAGTTGCGGGCGTCATCTAATATCGCATAATAATACACACACTCAAATACAAAACCCTTTTTCTAGCGCAGACAGTAAAAAAAAGGCGATAATGTTGTTTCCTGATCAGCTATAACTGAAGATATATCTGCCGTGGCCTGTCCAAACTTCCCCTATACTTTTAAAATAAAAGAAAACAAGCCAACAAAGTTTGTTAACGCTATTTGTCAAACTCCATTCTCATAAAACGTGATGGAAACCACTGCGGATTCTTTTGATTTTTATAATTAACAATACTTTTCGCAACACCGTGCGATTCGGTTGAATGAGGTACGAAAGAAATTGTATTTTTCCGCGTTTAGAATTGTTATTTTGTGCATATTTTTGCGTGAAGCCTCTGTGGTGGTAATATAGAACTTGGCTACCGTCTCGGAGGTTGTGGGTTTGACCTCTGCCTTGGTTTTAGGAGAAGGCAGGAGCACCTGATTGTCTGAAAAGAAAAATTATTCATGCGTCCGATGGGCATTATAAATTTTGTATGCGAGATCTCTCGTGTCGGTCATCCGACCCACTACGTTATAACGATAGGAAAATACAGAAAAAGACAGTACCTAGAGTCTAAATAACCAAATGTTTCTTTACTAAAATTGTGCCATACAATGGTGGAATGTTTAATTAGTAACCTTTATTAAAAGTTTTGAGTTCTTTAAGACCATATTTATGCAATAAAGACTATTCTTTTCTGGTTTTTCAATTACTTGAAAATGTCCTCTTTTCTACATTCTTGCGTACACATACACTCACAAACACTTTTCTCAACAAATAAAGCCCAAACCACACGAACAATTGAAGATAACAAGTTAATTAAGAACAGTTCCAAGTGACAGCGCCGAAGTTTTCACAATAACCAATACTGTAACAAGTCGAGAAATTTCCTCGGCAAAACCGACTTGAGAACTTCTAGTAGTTCGATGACGGTCGAAGATTGGATTTTTAAAGTTCTGTTTCATCTAATTTCGAAAATTTCTACTCCAAACTTGAATATGGACTCGAAGGATATGGGTATAATTGTTGTTGATGCAGGTTTAGCTCCCGAACAGTGGTGTTAGATCTGTATCGAAGATTTCAGATCGTTACAAAAAATCATGTAACTTTTTATAGTTTAGTTTATATTTTTAGGAATATACTTACTTGCCCGCTTTACTTCAAGAAAAAGTTGGAAAACTTCATTTATTACATGCAGATGTGTTTCATTGAAAAACTTACATAACTTGATAAATACTAGGATATGCGTACAGTCAACAAAATTTAAACTAAAGACGAGGTATCTCCAATTCAATTTTGAAGCAAAAAGATACGCTATTAAGGAAAGAAAAATACTCTAGTTTATGATTAAGTGACGAAATTATTGACTTCAGTAGTTCTACAAGGAAGCGTTATTTTGGCATAGAGTAATAACTCTATGCCAAAATAACGTTATTATTATGTTATACGTATACGTAATATACGTTAATTATTATGTACTACGTACGGTAGTACATAATAATGTACTACCGTACGTAGTACATAATAATTCTATGTATTTTGGCTGTTTATTCTTGGTTACCGTATTGCTTTTGCTATAACCAGCATTACAACGTTTGTATCAATTTAGAGTAAAGTTGATCAGGACAAGTACAGATACGGGGTAAGTCCAGATAATTCAAGTTCACGTTGAATGAAAACAACAAAATGGCGTATCGTGTGTAGTGACGTGTGATATCCATACCTACTAATATTATAAATGTGAAAGTGTGTCTGTCTGTCTGTCTGTCTGTCTGTCTGTCTGTCTGTCTGTTACCTCTTCACGCCCAAACCTCTGAACCGATTTTGCTGAAATTTAGTATGGAGATACTTTGAGTCCCGGGAAAGGACATATGGTACTTTTTGTCCCAGAAAGATACAGTACGGTTCCCGCGCGATAAACGAGATTTGGCGCAACGAAGTTGCGGGCATCATCTAGTTATTTAATATTATTGCAATTCTAATAGTATACGTTGAACCCATTAAAATACTCGCTGATTTTCGTATGTTTTTTAGAGTTAACTTGAATCATCCTCATCTACCTTGCATTCGTACTTACATTGATTGACCCTGTGTCCGAACTTACCCTGAATATGATACTAAAAGTATTCATGATTTACCCCTTTTTACTCTGTATCCGTACTTACCCCGTTTTGCAATATCTTTGCGGACTGTACCTTCCTCCAGGTGCATGGATATTGAGTTTAGTATATTACTGTCTGACGCGATATGCAAATTCCCAAGTTTTGGGGCTCGCTCGTGTTCACCAGCTTAATTACTAACGTGAGCAGTGCGGAAGTGGATTACGTAATAAACAGTTATTAGTTTCATTCTTATCATATGTTAAACAGTTGTAGAAATTTTGAACTGTTGAATAGTTAAGGAGATTAGTACCCGACAGTACCGATTTTCTCACATATTATTTAATTTTATTAATTTACGGTTTTCCACGAATATACAGGTTGTCACAAAACTTACTGATAAAACTTTAGGGTGTGTATGAGTCTCGTGTATAGAGTTCACTGTAAAAGTACCAGCGCTGAAAAAGCAATTTTTTTTCATTTTGTAATAGGAAACTCGTGACGCTGGGGCGCTTGCCCATACAAATCACAAAAAATTTGGTCTTTCAGAACTGCTACTTTCACAGCGAACTCTCTCCAAGAAACACATACACACCCTAAAGTATTATCACTTAGTTTTGTTACATCCTGTATAAAGTTTATTTTTTTGTCGTCGTCTTAATTCTTTATATCTGAAACAATATACGGAAATCCATAGGGCTAATTTATTTTTAAGAACGTTTGTGAAACGTTTTTTTGAAATCAACAAATCGCAAACATAATTAATAAAATTTAGGAAAGTGACCTTTTATATAATTTAAAAAATATATATAAATATTTGTATGTAACTACTAGATCCATTTAAATATACTTATATTTCATCTTAACCAGTATTTAATTAATTAGTTGTTCTTTTGGAAGACACAAATTAAATCCAAACGTAATACTATTGATGCCAATCATTTGAAACCATAAAAATACTCACAATTATATTCCTCGTTTCTAAAGATAATAATAATTATAGTATCTTAAGTAAAGGAGAGTCATTATACTTAGAAATGGAGTTTTGTATAAGAAAATGTTACAAAATATTATTGCCTTTAAATAAAATTGTCTTAATAGGCTATTTAAAATTGCTTTCATATAAATCAGCAAATAATAATAATAATAATATCTATAGACGCTTCACACCACGTCTGTCTGACCCCGTGCTAAGTACCTGAAGGACTTGTGTTACGGGTACCAGATAACGGAAATATATTTAATACTTTTATACTATACAATACATATATATAAGATTTTTGTTATATGATACATATATTTAATACACATCCATGACCCAGGAACTTTGAAAACTTTTTGTTCCGTCGGCGAGATTCGAACCCGTGACCCTCGGCTTGAACTACCAACAGCCCACCAACTGAGCCACAAAGGTCGTCAAATAACTCGATAAGCGCTTGGGATGATGAGACATCAAACATACACTCTTGACTTAAAATTTTCCATTTGAACACAATTTACTTTACATTATATTAGTAAAAAAACACAATAATTAAGTTGAACAAAAATGATGCCCAATAATGCAGATGATGATGAACAAGAATGAAACAAAAAATTAATTAGATCAAAATAGCTCTATCTACTTGGATGCTACAATATCACGGACAGAACTACAATGATAGCAAAACAAGAAAGGTAAAAATCTACCTGCATAATGTACGGGTGAACAAGAATAAAAAAAGACGGGTTGCACTCCGGGAGTGCCGGCAGAAGTGAAAACTTGATTATTAACGTTGTGCATTATTTTTTTTAACCCGTTTTTTATGAAAATCGATTTAAAATAATAATAATAATAATAATAAAAAAAAAATAAAAAAAAAATAAATAAATAAAATAAAGTGTATACTAGAGCAAGCGAGAGAAATGCGTGGCTTGATTTTTATTCGGCGGTGTCCGCTTTTCTGACGTTTCACTAGATTTAGTTTAGTGAAATGACATATCACTAGATATTTTTTGTAAGAAGACGTAACAAACAAGAATATTCGGCATCTACCGGGAGTTCGTGATATCCCTAGGGATATCGTGAAATCCCTGATATCCTCTTTTTCCTGCGACATATATATCACGGACAGACAGACAGACGTCAACAATAAATAACACCGCTATTTTTGGTCGATGGTTAAAAACCCAATAATAACCGAAAAAAGCAATATTCCCATACAAGATAACTTTTCAATTACTCTAATACACCAAATAAAACCCATAAGTATCGACGTAAGTCGAATTCCGATATTTATGTTGCGATGTGACAAACACTGATATATCAGGCTATATTAGGGGCCTCCAGACATAATCTTGACCGATAAGATGCCATTATATTTATTGCCGACCCCCCAACGGGGGTGGCGGCAGTGGCGTAGCTAGGTAACCGAGGACCCAGGGACCCAAGCCTCAACCAGAGGCGACGCAACTCGCAAGACTTAAAATGTATGTGACGAGATCTGGTTAGATGCGTATTTGGATATTTGACAAGCCTGTTAACTTATGTAAGTTTAATCTAATCACTGTACTTACGATATGAAAGAAAAAATAAACAGCTACATAACATCAACAATTCCTAGATTGTAATTGAGAGACCGCATAAGCTCGGGCGCCCTGGGGCACCACCCCGCCTTACTACGCCACTGGGTGCGTGGCCACGTTAGCCTCCAAAGCGGGCGCTATTACCCCAAGTGTGGGCACAGTTGCCCCGACATAAGCCGAGGGGGGGTATTAAGTGTCCCAGTGTCAATTGTAATGCATTATACATGTACGCAGTACGCAGTATTTGAATAAAAGACTAGTGGAAGCTTCCTTGGGAGGCAAGGAACAGGGCATGACGTCATAATCTGTTGAAATGGAAAATATGCACGATTTCTTATTTATTAAGAGGGAACGCAGGTACAGTAGAATTTAAACGAAGAAACTATTGCCATCACGCTTCACCCTGCGCCGGCACGTGTATTGTGATAGAGATAGAATCGAGGGAACGTATTCCTCTGATTCATCCTTCAAAATAGAGCCTAACTAATTATTATTTTTTTAAATATCTTCAGGAAGAGTGAGTCTATGCCACTACGTTTTTGACGTGAAAACGTCTTATAATTCGATATGGGCTGCGCGCACGAAAAAAATGACGCAATATGCGGCGTTACCTCGCTCTAAAGGCGTTCCATTTGAGTTGTTTAGCAGAAATGTACAGTCGGGGAAAATTGTGCTAAGCAGAAATGTACAGTCGGGGAAATGAGTTATTTAGCAGAAATGTACAGTCGGGGAAAATTGTGCTAAGCAAAAATGTACAGTCGGGGAAATGAGTTGTTTAGCAGAAATGTACAGTCGGGGAAATGAGTTGTTTAGCAGAAATGAACATTCGGGGAAATGAGTTGTTTAGCAGAAATGTACAGTCGGGGAAAATTGTGCTAAGCAGAAATGTACAGTCGGGGAAATGAGTTGTTTAGTAGAAATGTACAGTCGGGGAAAATTGTGCTAAGCAGAAATGTACAGTCGGGGAAATGAGTTGTTTAGCAGAAATGTACAGTCGGGGAAAATTGTGCGAAGCAGAAATGTACAGTCGGGGAAATGAGTTGTTTAGCAGAAATGTACAGTCGGGGAAAATTGTGCTTAGCAGAAATGTACAGTCGGGGAAATGAGTTGTTTAGCAGAAATGTACGGTCGGGGAAAATTGTGCTAAGCAGAAATGTACAGTCGGGGAAATGAGTTGTTAAGCATAAATGTACAGTCGGGGAAAATTGTGCTAAGCAGAAATGTACAGTCGGGGAAATGAGTTGTTTAGCAGAAATGTACAGTCGGGGAAAATTGTGCTAAGCAGAAATGTACAGTCGGGGAAATTAGTTGTTTATCAGAAATGTACAGTCGGGGAAAATTGTGCTAAGCAGAAATGTACAGTCGGGGAAATGAGTTTTGATGTGACGTCTTATAATTCGATGGAGCCGGCTGCACGCACGAAAAAACATGACTCATGCGGCGTTACCTCGCTCTGAGGCGTTCCATTTAAGGCTTGAAGTGCAAGCGAGAGCGCGGAACGAGCGACAAAGAGGCACGTTGTCACGTTCAACTATCGTCAGTAAACCGACTTTACAGTCAACCGTTTTTATTTTATCTTAAAGATCTTTCAAAATTGTTTTATGGACGGAGGATTGGCGGGGTACGGGGCATTAATTTTTGCGATTTTTGAAGGGTCATATTTTTTATATATTAGTAAATTTAGAAAAAATCGAACGTAGAGGCATAGTTTTAACAGATCCCAATATTGGATAAAAAATCATTTGTCTAGACGCATTGTCCTGGGAGTAAATTGAGGAATACGTTTGTATGGAAAAACAGTGTTAGCGTATGCTATTAAAACTTTCTGGATTTAACTATCAATGCAAGGTGAAACAAAATAGAGTGATAATACTTTAGAGTTAAGGGTTTGTATGTGTCTCTGTAAAGAGCTCACTGCAAAATTAGCAGCGCTGAAAGTCAAATTATTTTAAAATTCGGCGACGCGTCGGGACATTTTTCGCAAAAACGTAGAAATCAAAAACAACTTTTTTAACACAGCAACAACCTTTTTACTTTCACAGCGAATTGTACGAAGTAGATACATACACACCCTAAAGTAAATTTTATCACTTTGTTTTGTTACACCTGTATGATATAGATCATATTATTATGACCAAAAAACCTATAAATTTCTTAATATTGAATGTTTTATGTAATCTGTTAGAAAGAGGGATCCGATGTGTGCCCATATTATTATTTATATGTAAGTACTTAGTTATTGAAAACATATTCCTTTCAAACATTGTAAAATTTTATTCGAATATTCTAAAATCGATTTTAAGTTTAAAACGGGTAAACACTTGATACATTCCCGTCTGAAACCCTTCTATATAAACCCATATATCGATTAATCGTCAAACGCTTTGAGTATCGAGTTTAGTGATGTAGCCGTCGAGTGTGGTTTGTACGACCACGTATTAGAGTAAATACGGTTTATTACGGTTATAACGTAGTATTACCTGCTACTTGAGTTATGTAATTTATCGATTATTATATTAAAAGATAGAGTTAGGGCCTGTTTCACCGGTGATAAGTGCCGGATAGGCTATCCACAACATAATATCTGCACAAATATCTGACAGATACTCCATACTTAAGGTGACCATACGTCCCACTTTGGGCGGGACAGTACCGCTTTCAGGCAGTCTGTCCCGCTGTCCCCTGCGAGGCCGAAATTGTCCCGCTTTTGCAAACAGACCAAACGACAATATTTTAAAAGTATTTTTATGTTTGAAATGCTTGTGCAATGCCTGGAAGTAATGCATACATACAAGAAACGTGATTATTGCGGCATATTATTGTACCTATGTTATTTACATAGAAATTACTCCAGTAGTTCGTGAGAAAAGCCCTTTTAAATAATTTTTCCCGTTTTTCCACATTTTCCTCTGTTTATTCACTCCTATTAGTCTTGGCTTGATTAAATATAAATTATAAACTAAAGCCTTCCTCGATAAATGAGCTATCTAAAACTGACAGAACTTTTCAAATCAGACCGGTAAGTAGTTCCTGAGATTAACGCGTTCATACAAACAAACTCTTCCGCTTTATAATATTATAGTAAAGGTATTAATAAAAATTTAAGATATGCACATTAAAATACATAATTATTCATAAACATTGGGGGGAGGGGGGGGGGGGGGGATTATGTATTTGTCCCGCTCTGACAAAAAAAATAAATGGTCACGTTATCCATACTATCTCTATCTACTATCCGGCACTTATCAGGAAGTGGTAAAATAACCCCTTAGTAATTTATTGGAGACTAGATGACGCCCGCAACTCCGTTGCACTTTTCGTTAATCGCGCGGGAACCGCAAATTTTTTCGGGATAGAAAGTATCCTATGTCCTTTCGTGGGACTCAAAGTATCTCCATACCTTAGCAAAATCGGTTCATCGGTTTCGGCGTGAAGAGGTAACAGACAGACAGACACACTTTTGCATATTAAGTGAATCGAGGCACAACACACAAAAACTCATGTGAAAATTGTATAATTATGAAATTAATCTGTGGCATGTTATTTTAATCATACCTCTTGGTAAGTAATCACTCTTTAAGCTTACTCTCATAACGAATAATGGTCAGCAACATACCTGTAACACAAAAGAAAATTTATTAATACAAAATCATTTCTGATAAATTTTATTCATTGTAAATAGTGTTTCGTTTTTGGTCGTAATATTAAACAAAAATGTAATTTTAAAGCACTTATTATAATCCTAAAAATACTATGAAATATAATTAAAATTTCCATAAAAGTAAAAACCTTTTTCAATAGCTAATTTCAGCGTAAAAAGAATAACAAAACTGTCTCAGCTTAAAACTTCAGACTTGTCAAACTATTGCTCATTAGGGCCACGTTTTAAAATTCAATTTCACCAATTATTAATTCTTCCTCCGTATAATGTCATTAAAAATAGTTGGGAAGTTTGAAGCCGGATTCTTGAAAACTTTAAACGATCCCACACTAATGAAGATGATCGAAAGAACTGTTGTAAATTGCCCTTATTCAGAGCTGTTTTATTAAAATACCTATTAACTGACTTCTAAAAAAGGAGGAGGTGTTTGTTAACGGGCTTTGGACCACGACAGCCACCATTTTATATTCGGTTGTATATTTTTATGAATGTGAAATTGAACATGCCTAATTTTAAAACTTGATGCTACTATGTAGAGAATTAGGGCCTGTTCACCACTTCCTGATTAGTTCCGGATGAGCTATCCACAACTTATCTGACAGATACTCCAGACTCCATCTGTTAGATAAGTTGTGGAAAGTCTAACTTATGAAGTGGTGAAACGTACATGTTTTTTGAATAAAAACTATAAATTTAAGTAAGTGTATAAACTATAGACAATTCATAAGACAACATAGTATTATAAAGACACATACACAAATTAAAATAATAATTAAAGGCAGCATGGGCCTTAACATTAATACAATCGCTATATAAACAGTAATATTGTCCGTCTGTAGGTCCAAGTTGGTTAATGTAGAAGTTTGTTGTATGTCACGAGTCAGGAGTCTCCGGCTAACTATCTAATGGATATCAGTTAATACTTGCTGACTTCTTACCAACTGAACCTAATCGGAAAAGAAAGTTTTAAAGTGCATCTATTGCAATCTCGTAAATGAAGAAGAAGAAATAACTAAAGTCGAAACTTAAATATTAATTAACTAGATAACCTGCGAACTTAGCATTACATCTATAATCTATACATATGCATACATAATTAGTAATAAATTCAAAAGTGTGTCAGTCAGTCTGTCTGTTACCTCTTCACGACCAAACCACTGACGTAATTTTGCTGGTAATTGTTGTATGTGTTAAAAATTAACTATGGCGCAACGGAGATGCAAGTGTCACCGCTCAACTAGTTAGTGACAAAGTAAAATAATTACGTACACTTGAAAAATTCATTTCTTATTCCACAGTATCAATAGACAAATATCGATTTTCACGCACAACCCAAAGAGAAATAGAAAACCTTGGCAAATTAAAAACCCAATCAAAGGGCAACCAAACCAGACATTAATAAAGAACAATATGAAAACGCTAAAAAAGAAATACGAACTTGGGGCCGCACCACGAAACCGTTTTGAGACTCGTTTGAGTCGTACGAGAATGCCGCGTCCTACTCTAACAATCGAGAAATTAGGTACGTTGTAAGAGCTGTGCGCCTAGCATATGTCAACGAGAAAATGTTGTCTACATGTTTTCTCGAAGTTTGATGGTTTGTCTCTTCATCTTTATTGATCCTTACATGAGATACATTTTTTCTCGTATAGATCTGTCGTCAAAATTAGCGAACCCCACGACAACACATTTTTATCGAGTTTGTCGAGATTTTGACATAAACTACTCTAGTTTTTAACTACACTCGAGAATCGAGAGTGAGATATCTCGTTGGACGCATGCTAGACGCACAGGACGCGGCATTCTCATTCGATTGTTTGAGTCTCAAAACAGTTTCGTAGTAGGCCTACTGGACGAGACGAACAAAAAGATGCAATTTCCGCAGCCAATGGCCCGTGAACTGACGGACCAGATTCCCCAATCAACGTTATTAAATGTACTGGGTATGATGGATAACGTGACGTAACGCTATAATTGGGTTACGTGAAGTCGTTACGGGGGCAGTTCTTTGTTGGTTTACCATAGGATTGGTAGAATCGAAGAATTTGAGAAAATAATCTACTACTTTTTTTAAAGAGCCTATGCTGTCCCACTGCTGGGCGAAGGCCTCCCCCAAGTCCTTCCATTCATCGCGAACTACACCACCGTCGGCCAACCTGGATTGTATGACTATTTATTATGTACTACTTACGTAAAAAAAAATAAGCATACAATTCAAAAAGAATTTGGGCATAAATTATGATCTACCGCTTAGGTAAAAACGTTGAAGCATAATATTATATTAATTAATTGATAGATATTGTGGACAACATCATTCATAATTATTATGCACTCAGCATCCCGACTAAAAGGATGTTTTAGTGCATGGTACCACCGCCATCTTGTTTTGTGTCCTTTGAGACACAAGTATTAAACATCCTCTCCCTTGTGCTAAAATATGTCATTCAAGTATTTTTTCCCATGTGGTGGCAGAACTAATGCTGTGTCATGTTAGTGACAGCTGCTCTGCATATTTTATGAAATGAAATAATATAATAAAAATAGATAACACAGAAAAATAGAAAACACCTCGGTTGCTGCGAATACTCATCCAGAGAGGAAATTTGTGGCACCAACCCCAACCATATCGTTCAATTCATGAGCAGCATTGGGTTGGGGACGGTACTCTAATGCGAAGGAGGCACAATAGATCCTCAAGGGTCGCAGTGACATCAGGGCCACTTGACCTGCCTTCAGCACAAAAAAAATGGTCCAGGACACTACTAAAGTGCCACAAGTTTCTTGTAGTACTGTAGTTTGCACTTCAGGTTTCATAAAACTTCGCATATCCGAAAAATAAGACGAACGTTGAATAGAAGCAGAATTTTCAGTTCCTATTCGTCGCAAAATTTGCAATTACGGCCAAAATTCTTACTTCCCATGTCAAGCCCTCACAAATATGGAATTTAATCTCAGCATAGTTAATTACATTACTGTTCCAGCGAACCGAAACATAGGCTTTGGTTAGCTCCAACATGCGAGTTCATGCACTGCTAGTTTACAAACGAAAATTTTATCCCATATGATGTTCAGATAATTTGAAAGCATTTTTGTTACTTCCATGTTTAGAGAGATTGACCCTATCTAAATCCATTTGCAAAAGTGTCTTTTACCTCTTTAAGCTTAAACGGCTAAAGCGATTTTCATAAAATTTGTATAATAAAATATATTTTGAGTCCCGGAAAATGATAGAGGATAGCTATTATCTCTTCAAAATGTCAAGGTGAAACGAAGTTCACAGCACCATACTTTGTTCGAATAATTTATTAATAAAAT